>CM077798.1:9656414-10928914 GCA_039737535.1 Lagodon rhomboides | reverse complement strand
GTCCAATAACATTTGGAAAGTCCAGGAGAGCTGCACGATTAAATTATTTTATCCTCATTCGAGTTAGCCTGGCACTAAACCGGAAATTGGTTGGCAGAAATTGGTCAGCGGAAGTCTCTAGTGCTTGCCTTCTATGGGATGCACAATGCTGAAGCTATGCAGAAGAGCCTCGGCCAGAAGTCGTGCAATTCTGGCTTCACGCGCCACTGAGCAGCTTTCATAGGAATGAATGGGGCTCTGCCTCCAAGGCTGTGTCAATTAACAATAGGTCCATGGTCTAGACCTTTGAACATTTAGGCTAGCTGTTTCTTCCTGCTTCCAGTCTTTACACTAGGCCAACTCCATTGTGGGTCTAGCTTCAACCATAACAGTATTATGGATCTCTCAGGACTTTCTGGAAAGTTCAACTTTCCGGAGGCTAACATTTTTTGTGGCTTTCTTTGCCTGCTTTAGAGTTATGTGACTTTTAGCTTGACTTCAAACTAATCATGACTGTGTGTGGCTCCTCACAAATTTGACTTTAAAATCACTTTTAAATGGGTCAATCACATCACGCTAACAAAACTGTGTGTCTATAAGCTCTTTTCAACAGACATCAAAAGAGGAAAATTGTCTATTTCTGGCCCAAAAACAAACAGTATGGAGTAACTGAAGAGCTCATTACTGGATATGTATTATGGTTCAACTGCTCTTCTTAAACTTGGCGAGGTTCTCTGTGCCTGTGTGCACTGTACAGAGCTTACTCAACAAATGTATGGAGCTAATTGGTAGAGATATGTGCTGATTGGCCGAAATGATTAGGGTGTCCAGTCTCACATCCAGTTTCAGCTGCAGTCATGACAAAATGTGAACCTCCTGTTGTGAAGTAAGCTGGTAATGGAGCGGGAAAGAAAGAATTGTTTAAATCAGTTGAAAATCCAATCTGTGGTTCTGGCATAACTTGACAGCATATGTTGACAGGTGCACACACAGCACTGGCAGAGGTATGTGCTCTGCTAAGTGCCGTTTTCTCTATTCTCTAACACGTTCAGGTGATATTTCATGAGAAATGTGCAAATTAGAGCAGTCTCACTGAAGTTCATTACTTCATTGTTGTTGTGTGCAGTGATAATTGACTGTAATGGTGTCAGCAAAGTCAGTTTGTGTTCCAATCTACATGATGGATATTCTGTTCTGTAATTTTTGTAGTTTAACATTTCTTCATCTGCATTTTATAATTAAAATTAAACATGTAACTCTTCTGTAAGATAACAAGCAACTATTTTGAAGGAGATGTAAAAGCATTTGCTGTTTCCAAGGTGTTGAATGGACTTACAAACTTACTAAGGGAAAATACATGTGAAGGTAAAAGCCAGATAAAATGGAAAGACAGAAATGGAGTCTTTGTAATGAGAATGTATTGTTAACTATCTGAGAATTAAATGTTATATAGTTAATTTTGAGGTGGTTGAGTTTAAATAACAACACTAAGAGTCAAAAGCCAACACATCCGAGAGGCTGTACCTTTAGGCACAGCTGTGGTTTGAACTTACTGCCAACGTCACTGTTGATCCGAGCAGTGCATACACTGGAGCATCCGGCTTCTCTGACAGCAACACGACCCGGTCAAACCAGAACTGCAGTAAAAACACAAAAACTGTTAAGTTAGTTTATGATTATTACAACATTGCTGGTAGTTGTTTGGGATGGCTGTGCATTGTTGCCTGTTCTAGCGAGTTCTAACTCAATTCAATAAAAAGGCCCTAAACTGACATAGAAATTAAGATACTATGAACAATATGAACATGCACCGCCCTCCCAATCTTTAGCCAATGCAATCATTATCATAAAATCAATAAATCATGGTCTTAGTGGTGTTGCCGTACCTAGCTGTCCAAGATCTGCACATCAAGTAGTGACAGTCACCCTGCTAACATGCTCAAAATAACAATGTTAACATTCTGTTCAGCTGATATAATGTTCAGCATCTTGATTTAGAGCAGTGGTGCCCAAACTTTCTCCCTTGGAGGCTCAAAACGGGAACTTCCTGGTGGGCCACGGCAAAAAGCACTTGTCACTTGTCAGTGTTTCCTCTGTAATTGTTTCGTAGCTGTGGTGACAGTATTTGTTCTGTGTCCATCCCTGTTGGTCTTAGTGGTCCACTACTCTTGAGTGCAGGGTTTCCAATCTCAATTTTAGACCTTAAAAATTCTTAAATACATCCATATTTTGCATATAGGTCTTAAATTACATTTAGTTAGGTCTTAATCTCTTGTTAAACTAATTAAAACTAAATCAAAATAAAAACTAATGAAAATTTAAAATCTATAATAACCCTGACACACACTCACTCACTCCATTCTTCATTGTTTGAGTTGCTCTGTGAATGGCAATAAATTTGGTTATTTTTGAAAGTAATTCTGGGACTGCATTTTTCCTTACGTTTGTCGTACTTTGTGTAGGTCTTAAATTTAGTTCAAAATGGTCTTAAAAAGGTCTTAAAAAGTCTTAAATTTGACTTGTTTAAACCTGCAGAAACCCTGTGAGTGGATGAGACGGCGATACTCCTTGTATTGTATTGTCAAGTGATAAAATGGTACTTGTATCCCAAGTTGCCTAAATTGACTGAATCCCTGCACATAGTGTCACTCTGCCCGCTGTGCTCAGATAATAAACAAAAATTAAAACAAAAATAGGGATCCTACATATTAAAAGAACATTTTTATCTCACAGAAATAAACCAACATTATTATAATTTTATAAGATTTTTGCAAGAAACACTTGGCAGGTCAAACTGAACCTTGTGGCTAATCTTGCCTGCAGACCTCAATTTTGGCAGCCGTGATCTTGGAGTGTTAGCATGCCTAACATTTGCCAATTAGCTGAGGCTGATGAAAATAACGTTAGCAGGTGTTTAAACATAAATTAAATTCTTGGGGGAAAAAAATTATTTTGGGCTCTAGATGGCTCTAGATGAAATGTTAAGGGATCACCAAAGTTATATTACTTTATTGTGAAGGGGACAGTTGTAAAAAGAGAGAATTGTTGGACCAACAGAAAACAATTACTTCTGTTGGTAACACATCATCAATTTGAAAGCAATTGTGTTAATTTAACTTGTAAAAGACATAACACTTCTGTGTTTAAATGTCTAAAAACAACTATATACAATTTTTCTAAGTTATATATTTTGTTGAGTTAGATTATCCCACAGACACTGAGGAAGAACAAGTCTAAACCTGATGTGAATAAAACTTTACAACTTTACCTCCTAACGTTTCTGCCTGAGTCAAGTGGATTTTAATCAGCAACAATGAAGACAGCAACTCCCATGATTCCACACTACTTATGTTTTTGGGTTTTGGTTTGACTTGAAGACCTCAAGTGACAGAAATGACATACTGTACATTTTAACTTAAAAACTTGTGTGTGACCAAATGAATTCCCTTTTTTTATTTGGTTTGATCATTTCAACCTTTCAACTGATATTTCCATCCCTAGAAACAACACATTTTATCTAAAAATGACAATAACCGAACCTTTACATCTTGATTTCATGAAGCGAGTGTATAAAAAGAAACACTTTTCACTCACGACGCCTCACCTGGTGATTAATGAAGTCGACAGCAAATCGCTGAAGTAAATTTCCTTCGGCTTGCCTCTGTGCACAGCGCTGCTGAAATAATATACACACTAAACAGTACATCACATTCACAAGCTGTTCTGCACCGTCCTCCTCAGAGCCTCTCCTGATGGAGGCAAAGTCAACGATCAATTCACTCATAATTATGAGAGTTATTTTGGCCCCAGAGAGCACTTGCAGTGCGGAGGAGAGAGACGAACTTCAGCCATCCCGTCGTTTTAATTAGATCCAGATTTACCTTTCACCATCTCAAAAAGCCCCGCTGAGGACGGCAGACGTTCGTTCGCCTTTGAGTTTCGCTTGTGAGCCTCCGCCACAGTCTGTTAGCAGGCAGGATGTTGGCTGGGAGACGCAGCTCAACGAAAGGTTTTTACGGACTTTCGCACTTTATGTATGTAAGCTAGCAGGTGTGGGTTTAAACTCTGAATACACAATGTGCTCATTTGCTATAGGCGGGAGGCAGAGGTTGCTTTCTGTTTATTCAGGTGTGTTTTTAATGATCGAATGTCTGTAACAGCCTTTCTTGTCCTTTCAGTGTCATTACAGGCAAATGAGTTTAATGAGTAACATTCCTCTTTAATTTTGTCACAGATAATGAGACACTTAAGAGGACAAAACAATATTCACGTGTTCGTGAACTGACCGTCTTTGTAATGCTACGTTAGAGAAAAACGCAGGTCAATGAAACTCAAATCTTACAGTCAGATCAGTGAGACTCTTTATAAAACAGTTAATAATGCCGGCTTATTGTAGCTGTCAGCGGAAATCTTTCCTGATTCACAAAGACAGCAATTTCCTCTATGACTCACAACTCTTAATAAATAAAATCTTCTTGAAATAGAAAGATTACACAAAAACATAATCATCCACATCGGAAACCCCCCAGCTGCTGTTCTTTTTCCCAAATGCCTCTGCTAGCGGAAATAACCATAATTTGTATTTTTCAGTCATTTGAAGCTTTTAAATCGGTCAAGCAGAGAAGAGAAGGAAGGTGGGGAGCGAGGGTGAGGCAATTTACTGTTTCAACTCCAATAGCCTCGTATATATTTAACCTAATCGTTCAAATTATCTGAGTTTCAGCTATATTCTTTGAAGGTGGAAGCGTAAATGCTCAGGTCACCGGTTGGCGTAACCCTGCTGTGACATCACATTTTTTCAACAGTTTTAAAGCAATAGTTCAATATTTGGGGGGGAAATTGCTTATTTGCTTTTGAGAGTTAGGACAGAAACTAAATACATGTCCAATAAGTGTGAAGCTTGATTCAGGAGGTGATTAGCTTAGCTTCTCGCGAAGACTAGAAACACACAAACAACAAACGACTTCAAACGCAAAAATGTAAAAGCAACAAACGTATTAAACAAACCAGACATGACATGTTAATCTAAACTTGAGGGGTGTTGCTAGATTAAAATTTAAAAGTTTGGTTAGAGCCAGGCCAGCTGTTCCCTTTCCATTTCCCCACCTTACTAAGCTAGGCGAATCGCCTATCTTTTCATGGGACAACACTGAAGAAATGACACTTTGCTACAATGTAAAGTAGTGAGTGTACAGTTTGTATAACAGTGTAAATTTACTGTCTCCTCAAAATAACTCAACACACAGCCATTAACGTCTGAACCGCTGGCAACAAAAGTGAGTACACCCTTAAGAGTGGTGCAAATATTGCACTTTTTACTCATTGAATTAATTTAATAACTTTGGTTACTTTTCAGATTACATGCTGCATTAGAGCTGAATGAGTGGATGTTTAAATGAACTTATTTTATCGACAAACAGATAAAATGATTCTAATAACTGAAACATGCTGAATAACATTTTTTGTAATTGGCCAGGCCAATAATCGATCAACCCCTAGTATTCAATATATGCATACATGAAAATATATAATTTACTTTTGAGTACTTTGGATACCTAAGTACAGTTAATATCAGATACTTTAAGACTTTTACTCAAGAACCATTTGTATGCCTGGCTTTCACTTTATTCACTTATGTCTTTACTATTAAAGTATGACTTTTGGGTACTTTATACAACATTGGCTGTAACCAGTTTGTGGCTGTGACATCCAGACTTTTTGCTAAACTAAGCTTAAACTAAGGCCCTGGTTTCATAGTAAGCCTACAAATACTAGAGTGCTAGTAATCTTCTCCTAAAACTCATAGGCAATAACGCCCAATAAGTGCATTTCTCAAAATGTTGCACTATCCCTTTAACAAATCCATTTCATGCATCATATAACAAAGATGTAGAATGAAAGCTAGGGTCTACGATCCTGGAGAGCTAGCAAGAGTGCTAACAAGATTTCAGAGTGGCACCTCCTCTAAATTCCATCCCCCTCTTCCCATCCCGTCAGTGCTCCGTCCAAAGCCACGCCCCCACAAACTTGAACGCGCATCTGGCAGTGGGACTCAGCCGGGAGAAGGAGAGCCGACAAGTTGGCAAACCTTACATATTTCATGAAAATAACAAATCCCCCCGAAATAAAAAAAATCATTACCTGTCCAGCAGAAAGAGCGCAACCTCTGCATCACTTTTCAGGCCCTTCACATGCCCCAGTTGTCTCCACCGCTCAAACGCAGCACCGATGTTGTCTCGGGTCCGACTTCTTACTTTATCCAGAGCCTTTTTCGTTGCACCCTTTTCTGACTTAGGCTTTCTTTTCCTTGCCTTTTTAGCGGGGTGAGTTGGTAGAAGTAACGGTGGCTGCATTTTCTCTGCCATTGTAACCAAATGAACTCCGTATTCCTGCAGAGGAGTGTGCTGACTATTTCCGGCATCAGTGAAACCGGACGTGTGCACGCGCGGAGGAGGGCGGGACATGAGGGCATCTGACCAATGAAGGCACTGAGAAAAAGCTGACCAATCCGTGCTATTCGGCCCAAATAGCACGGATTGGTCAGCTTTTTCTCAGTCATGCAGCTGCCAGAGAGGTCTGATTATTTTCGCTCCTTTTTCTGAATACATAATGTATTGACAACTCTCAGGACAGAAGGACCATTTCACCCAGTATAACAAAATGTGTGTCTGAACAACATCATAGACCCTATCTTGAAGCAATATAACAAGTATTGGAGGATAAGAAGGTGCAGCTTCTCTTATCCTCTGCCAATGTATAAAAATCATCAGGCTGTCTGTTCTAGAGTAAATGATTGTGAGTTTGAGTTTATATCATAAATGGAAAACAGACAGCACCTGTGGAGGAATACCTGTCAGCTGTGTTTACTGAGCCTGTTCTCTCTCTCTGAATAAAAGTCTAATGTTCCAAAATCTTCACACAAATAACAAACCTTGATTTGCAAAGGTATTTCCACCACAAACACACAGACACACACACACACACACTTTTGCTCACACACACTCATGCCACTTCAATTAGATTCTATTGGATTTTATTAAATCTTCCTTAGCTTTCACTTCACGGCAGCATCCATCACAGGATTATTATTTATCTTGCTGTCAGGAACTGGCAGCTCGTGGAATCCCACAGAGACTGAGAGGAGTGTATGTGTGTGTGTGTGTGTGTGTGCGTGTGTGTGTGTGTGCGCGCGTGCGAGCGAACTCTCTTGTGTTAAAGTTTAAAGCCAATGCGTTGCTCAGAATATGCTCATGTTCTGGCTAATTGCAGATATTAGCACAGTGTATTAGATCCATGCATGTCTGCATTATGCAAATAGAGTTAAAAATGCAAATGTTTTCATTCAGCGCTAATCTCCGATGGTAGAAGAGCTTATCTGTGATGTATTATAGAAGAGCAAAAGAAGAATACATTAACAATAATCAGTGAAGAAGTAACACTTAACACTTGCGGTGTCTCATCTGTGAGCAGCAGCCAGACAGCGGCTGCTATCCAGAGGACGGAAATATGCACGTAAATGCATTTAACCACAGATGTTGTTGTCAGATGCGTTTTAATGTTGCTGGTAATTTTAATGCTCGAAGGTATGAAGTAAAAACTGTGAAAAATGCATTAATGTTAGTTAAGCTAATTCCCCAGAGTCACTTCATAAAACAGCTCCAAATCTCAGCAGTGCACTGGTTTTCTTTGTCTACAGAAATGGCAATATAAAGTCAATTCCTGTTTGATGATTCAATTGCACAAAATGCCAATTTCAACATAATGTTGCTTTAAGTAAAAGTATAAATTCCACGCTGCAAAAATACTCAATAACAAGTAAAAATCCTGCATCTAAAATTCCATTTAATTTAAAGTATTAAAGTATTATTATATTGCCAGCAGAGTGGGAAAGATTATTTAGAATTACTGGATAACGTTGGGTGTAATGATTAAAAATTATATGTGTATTTTGAACTTGCATTTGAAGTAAACTGCACAAGTTGTGAAAGTCTCTGTGTCTACCTGCAAAGGGACTACATACTCGGTCATACACATGATATTTTTTCCTCATGAAAGATTATTTTTTCCACCTTGGTTTCAGACAGGACAAAGAAAATTCCCCTGAAATCTTTTCTGAATTATTTTCACTTGATTTCACATATGCAAAGGAAAAAAAGTTTTGACAGAAGAAAAAAAATGTCATACAAAAAAAAAAACTCCTCACAAACCTTTTTCTCACTCTGTGTCACACATGAACCTGTGAAGATCGGCCCTCGGAGCACCTCCTCCTCTCCAAACGTGTCATTATGGAATGAAACGAGTGGCTTGAGGGGAGAACGCTGAGCACAGGTTTCGAGATGAGGATCCTGGAATTCTGTCGCTCAAGAGAACCTTTAAATGTGGACTAATTGGGACCTCCGCTGGGATCGCTGGCAGGCCTGCGCTCTATGTTAATGCTGTAGCCTCGAGCACGGCGCTGACAAACAGGACCTGCTGGAGCAAATGAGCTGAATCCATCAACCTACCATTACCTAAGGTTAACTGCTGAAACATTATACACCAGGGTCCCTTTTCCTTTTCAATCAATTCCCTACATATAGACCTCCACAAAGCCCTCTGGGCACAACAACGCCAGGCCAGTGTGCACTCAGTCACACCTGCACACAAACAAACACAAAGTAAAGGACCAACAAAGACTTAAAGAAAGCAAACACGCTGCACTTCTGCTCATAAAACAGCAGCTGTCTGCTGCTTTTGTTTCCCAGCGGCTGCCACAGGTTACAAACTAGTTTATTATGGTGTCGCCCTCCTGTATGTGTGTGTGTGAGTGCACGTGCCCCCCTCCCCCTTCAATACAGTTTGTCATAATGTAGCGGATAAAGTGCTGATACGGCTGCAGCTGACACTAATATACAGCACCACCAGGGAGATGGATATGGATGGAGGGAAAGGGAACGCAGGAGGAGGAAATGGATGGATGGATGGACGGACGGAGGGACTGGAGTGTGTGTATAAGCAATTTGGTATGGCAACTTTCGATGAACCTATAATTTGTCAGAGACTGAGTGAGTATGAGAGAAAGGGCAATATGGATGGAAAGTGGCGGATTTGCTGGCAGCAGTCTCTTACTCAGCAGCAGAGCCACAAAACATGATGAAAAATGCTGCTGTTGCTCTGTGTGTGTGTGTGTGTGTGTGTGTGTGTGTGTGTGTGTGTGTGTGTGTGCGTCAACAACCTGCCATGAACAAAGCGCTCACAGAAAGGCAAGTCTGACACCTAGAGGTTGGTTGTATGTATTGATCTCTCCCACCTTCTCTCCTCTACTGCATGAATGGTTGATTCAAAATACGGTTTTCCGTATTGTTTGATCAATTATAGGTCTTTGATTTCAGTTTGGCAAACAGATAATCTTCATAAGTGGCTCCTAGCGTTGGCTCCACATCCTCCAAGGGCACCCAGGTACATTTTTAGGGGTTTAAATTGATTTTTAAAAGCAAAAATTACAAATATTTTCTCACATTTCTGCTTGTCTTGTGAAGTAATCGATACGTTCCCCTCCCCTTAAGTGACACAAAAAATTGCCCTTTGTCGAGCCAGTGTTTAGTCTGCCCTCTCTGTAGCAACATGGCAGACTTCTTATGGTCTTTCAGCCTATTGTTTTGGTTTTATGGCCAACAGCTGTACTGATTTAATCTTATCAGTATTGTCTCCAACCACAGCAGTGAAAAGAAAGCTCTTAAATATCCACTGTCCTCTACCTGCCTCGTCTCAAACGAGAAACAGACGATAGCCGTGTTTCCATAAAATATCAAGCAAATTATAAGCGTACTTTTGAAAGTTCGCAAAAAATCAAAGGAATCAAAATGCGAATCTGGTGCTTTTCCATAAACTGTTTTGAGCGAATGAACTAGGCTACGTAAAGTGTCATTTCGTCAGAGGATGACGCGGTGTAGGCTACGTGGCTACGAACGTACACAGAGGCTAGAGGTTAACAAACCAGAAGACAAAATGGAGGTCTTCAGGAATTACGTTGGATATGGCAAAATGGCTGTGATGTTTCTTTTGTGGTTGAGGCCGAGGGATTGTTTCGTCTCATCGGTCAACACCTGCTTCCTGCTTACAGACATGCTTTCACAGACAGCGGAAACAGCTGATAAAAAAACCACCTCAAGCGCGCAAACAAAAATTTACGTGAATTAGGGAATTTGTTTTCCAATGTTGCCATTTCCATAAAATTTCCAATGCGACATTGTTCAAAATGAGCATAAAAACGCTTTATGGAAACAGGGCTATTGTAAGCAAGTAGCGAGTGAACATTCATCAGCTAATGAGGCAGACAGCCTTCAGAGGAGGTGGAGACCAAAAATGGAGCTAAAAGGAGGATTGGCTAGTAGACTTGGAGTCATCAGGTGGCCACCAATCTGTCTCCACTAAAATACCCACCCTGCAGTTCTTGAGCAGGACACCCTGCAGCATCTGGGCTGCTGTTCTGCCACGTGGCCCTTACAGACTTTTGGGGGAAGTCAATACAGTTATCCACCCCATCTTTGTTTTTTGTGCGACCTTTAAAAATTCAATGACCAGTGAGAATGAATCGGCACCATGTGGCTCAACACTCGCACAGGGAGAGACGAGCAGTATATTCAGGATCAAACACCGTCTCTCAGCAGTCTGTGAGTTTGACCAAACACTAGATGTTATAAGATATTGGAATAAAATCAACCAGAGAAAGTTGACCCCGTCCAGAGAGACGCAATCTGAGCTGTATTTTAAAAAAGCTTTATTCACATGCTTTTATATATTTCATCAGCCTGTACGTTCTGTACTAAAAGGCCTCAACCAAACACATACACACTTAAACTTAGTTAATTCAGGAATGCGCACACACACAAAGACACAAAATCATTTGGACATTATACAGTATAAAAGCTGTTATTGAAAAACCTCACAATTCAACCACAAATACACTCACACAGTAGACTTGCACTTTGGATGACGTGTGTTGACGTGCAGATTGTTGTTCTACAAACATTTCTAAGATACACAGCTGCTTTGTTGTTGGTTGAGTGAAGCCTGGTTTCAAAAATTAAAAGTTCAGTATCTGGCAAATTTGGCGATCACAGAAGATTCCGTATTTTATTAATTGAGTCATTTCATCAGAGAGTTTGGTTGGTTTTAACATAACAGCTCAGTATAACCAGTCTGAATTTTTTGCAGCTGATAAGAAGAAGATCAGACTCGTATTAGCTTTTTTCCTGACTTTGAGGTCGGTTTCAAGGTTTTTTGTTGGCTGTGACAAAGTGCTAGCTATCGCATGTAATCACTGCTTTGAGGAGGGCTGAGTATCAAACCGTCCATCACCGACCAAACTGAGTCTGTACCACCAAGTGTCAAGTACTGATAGTTGGCATTAAAAATCTACATTTCCAGATTTATATATGGGAGCTAATTTTAGACTGTTTCAGTTTGTCAAGTTCATCAAAGTGCTTGTAGGGCTGCGTTGTGTGGAGCCAAAATTGACACGAGGCAATTGAGGAATTTGGCTTATTTGGCCTCTTTTAGCTGTTTAACAGACAAAATAATCATGTTCCTCTATGAGAATGTTTAACATTTGTCTGCTAAACAGACATTTGAGGCATCAAAGAGTAACATGATTATGATCCTCAATGTGAGCTGTCAAACATTTTCTCTGGTTTGTACCGTCAGAAAACTCAGGTATGACACTAAACAATTCCCTTCTTGTTGGGTAGAAGTTTTGACCCAGGAACCAAAATATCTACCTTCTACCGTCAGCATGGAAACACTGCTAGTTAACTACCAAATAAATAGCTTCAAAACTTGTCTAATTTGGAAAATCTGATTAAAAAATGTAATTAATAAAGCAGGTAACCTGAGTCTTGAAAAAAAAAAAAATCACCCGTTGGCTGTTAAAGCTTTTTACGTGAAGTCCTTCAGCCTCAGAGACATTTTATAGGCATTTCATTAGCTGCTTCCTTTTTTCTTTACTTTTGGCTTTTTCTTCCTTCCTTTGTAACAAAATGATATCACGTGTGTCACTTTGACAATAAATAAAAGCTGAATATTAAACAACTTTTTCAGACTTCAGCAACTATGAAGCAACTTCAGTAACTTCTAGACTTGAGAACATGAAAAAACTATTTCAAACTTTTTCCTTTGGTGTAGCTCGTAGTGCTTCAGTACAATTAACTGCATTTTTTATCTGGAGTTTGGCAAGTATGAGACTCTGGCATTAGACTTTCTATCATTATCTCCACTGTGTAAACAAAGATGAATGTACTGTGTGTTGGCGAAAGGCCTGACGGTGGTTGGAAACTCGAATCTTGAAAGGGTGGTTTAAATCCAACAATCTAACAATTGATTCAAGCCATTCTTGCAGTCGGCCTTGGGTCTGTGGCAAATACAACTCAACTAGATAAAATCTTTTGTTCGTACGGTGCAAGAGAACATCTTTTTTTTTCTACCAAAAGCTCAAACGTGTAACCACCAAAATCTTTTTAAAACTCCCACTTCAGTAACAAAAAAACAGAAATATTAAGGGGAAAAAACAGAAAAAGGGAGTGAAGATATATGTACTGCAGGTCCACACCACATTGCATGAGTAAATTGATTAAAGTGCTCAAAAGAAAAACGAGACAAACAGACTGAAGCGCAGATGAAACAGCAGAGTGAAAGAAACCCAAAGAAGCGCCCCGCTGAGTGTTAGTAGATATGAATCAAGTGCATTAACAGAGAATGGCCGCTATCCTGAGTGGAGCCGGCACATTAAGGAGCTTTCATGAGGCTGCTCATAGCAAAAGGTCGGTTATTCAGAACGAGCCGAAGTGCTTAGCTATATACTTTCAAAGGCCTCACTGAGCGTCTGCCGTTATGAACGTATATAAAAAGGTTTTTAATAGAAAAGTGTAAGAGGGAAAAAAATGGAGTATTGAAAAGAGAGGCGAAGAGAAAAATAAAATAAAACGGGTTGAGCCGTCTCTAGTTGGCAACTCTTTTGTTCCATCTCTCACAGAAAGCAGTTCGTAGAGAAGAGCTGAGACATCGTCGTGTTACGTCATCGATGCAGGTAAAAAGGTTCAACCCTTCTCGGCCCCCCCTAATGAGGTCGGTGAATTAGAGGCGAGCGCCGACGGCTTTCTGAGTCGGGAGTCTTCCTCCTGGACAAAGAGACAAATTTGAGATTTGTTTTAAAGGCGGGGAGAGAACCCAAACACAATTTATTCATGCTGAGTGTTTAGAGTCCAACTGACAGCTTGATTCTTACCGAGAGTGTCTTCCAATGAGTTCACCATCACCTTGTTGACCTTTAGAGTCCCCTGCTCCGCTCTGAAGGAAAAACAACGAGGCACATTGGTTATTTTCAGCATCAAAAGTAGGTTGGACTTCCACTGAAAACAATGACACTGTTTCCTGAAATAGAACCTGTTGAATTTCTATTTTTCATCAGCACAAATGTACTGGGAGGGGGGGCAGAAATCACAAGCTTAGATTGTGGTGGAAATTGTTATTGAGACGTGAACAAATAGAGATAAATAAACAAAAGGTTGTCTTTGTGCACTTTGATAAAGTGGTATAATAGAAAAATGGAGAATAACAGAGTCAATCCATTTCAGCTGAAAGGTCAGTCTCTTCACACCAGGGTGTTCTGGGTGAGTCTGACATCGAGCTACAGTGAAAGTCAGTTTATAGAATAGCAGGAGGACAAGACAAAAAGGGAAGTTTGAGAGCGAAACACTAGACGTCCAAACGGCCTTGAAAGTATCGCATCCTGAGAACAGAATATTAGATGCCCACACAGTTTCCCGTAAATGAGTTGAGGTCTCTGCTCACCTCATGTCACATACACAAGGGATTAATAGTAAATAAGATTTAAAGGTAGTTCAATATGTAAAGGAAATGAATCAGGAACACAGCGGAATAGGTCGCCTTGTTAGGTGGCGACCTCTGGTGGACGTAGTCATTATGACGAGAGAAAAGGAGGAAGTCAGGTGACGTAAAGCATGATGGCTTCTTGACCTCTACTGACATCTGTTATTGTTTTTTAATCACCTGATTATATCCAACATTGTGTGTGTGTGTGTGTGTGTGTGTGTGTGTGTGTGTGTGTGTGTGTGTGTGTGTAAATAAATAAAGTTAAAGCTTTTCAATAACCAATAATCAACAGCTTTTCAATTAAAGACTTGGATCTTACTGAAGTGTCTTTTTTTAAATGTTTTAGTTAAAGAGGCATGTTTTTGTTTTCTTAAACAAAGAGTCTAATAATAGAAGGTGTAACCTGCCCTTTGAGGCAATTTCATGATATTGGTCTAAATAAATCACTTTTCATGTCCACTGAATGCAACATTCATTTACAGCTTTATTACACAACAAATGGGAAAGTGTGTGCAGGGTTTTCCCTTCCATTATAAGGTTTAGGCGCAGCACCCACACTGTTTTGAGCAGCATGTAAGTCAAATGAATGTAAAATCAATGTGGAGAGGATCAAAACTAATTAAACAACTATTCCCCGATCTAATTAAATGCACTAAAGTTTTCCACAAACCAAGAGAAAATACTGTAACTGAAGGATGATCAGAACCAACTTACGCTTTGATTTTCTGTACGGCTCCGAGTCTGAGCAAAGCTGCAAGAGAGTTCTTCTGGAGGTCAGACGACAACACCTCAGTGTATCTTAGTCTACCTGGATAACATAAACACACGAGACACAGTGAGTACATCTTATAGAGGGCTGAGGTAAAAACACGGGCAGGAATATTCTGACGAATGAGAAACTTTTAAAGAGAGAAAACCTGCTAAAAGGTGTTTGATGATGAACTTTCGGACGGCAGGAACAAACTGCTTCTCTGTCAGATTCTCAGAGGCCTCTTCACACAGGAACCGGCACACCACCTGACACACACACAAGCAAATGTTAAGGTTAATGATGTGTTAACAGCACCCTCTAGAGGACACCAACAGTTTAACACTCAAACTGCTCCCTACAGGAGTTTTGATGCCATAAAATCAATTTGTTAAAGAAAACAAGCGTGATGACTGCATGTACTTTTACACATGTGCATTATATATGTGTTCATTTCTGCATGCATCTGATTTAAGTTGTTAAATGCTCCCAGGCATTACTTTATTAGACCATGTAAGGATGTAAATATATAACCTGTCAGAATGGTACTAAGAACATTCTCCATCTGCAGCATCAAACTGTTTATTTTCCATTGTTTTGTATTAAAGAGTGGTCATGCAGTGTGAAAAAACCCTGTTATAACATGAAAAAAGACTTATAAATGCTCTATTATATCTTAAATCAAAGGATTTTAAAAAGTGTACATAAGATCGACTCAGTGAATGACATAAGGAACTTTACCACACAACATTTATAATCTAAAGAGTTTTTGTTAGGCTTGTTAAAATGTTAAAACTAAATGAAATATTTCCACCTGTTCACATCTAATAAAGTTCCTGGAGCTGCACACATGACACATCCAACATTGACAAAGCTGTACTCTCCCTCACCTGGTATCCCTGTAAGAAAGGGTCTAGCATGCTGGTGAGGAAGGCCACCGTTCTCTGTCCTCTTTCTGTCACCAGAACCTCCTGCTGGGTGACCTGCAGAGCTCCGGTCTTCACCAGCAGGTAGCAGGCCTCCTCAAAGTCCTTCAAGACATGAGTGAAATATGAAATCAGTACTGCATGCCTGAAGGGCCATTCAGTTTTCTGTAAATGTTGTTCCTCACCTGCACTGTAGCTCCAGGACAGAGGATGAACTCATTGGAGAACATGTTCCTGAGGAAGCTGAAACTGTTGAAGACCTCCTCTGGAATAAAAAAAACACATTACAATTAACATACAGGAGAACCAGCCAATATGTATTTTATTATTAAAGGCACGAGAATCTACTGTGTTGTGGAATTTCTTATGTTTATGTGCCTTTAATTCTTGAGGTAAAACAGAATAATTTTCAGTAAAAAATGCACAAAGTCTCAGTAAATACATAAGTTAAATAAAATAAATCCTTTACTCATACAAGCTGTAATGTTAAATCAAAAAGCAGAGAGCGTTTAAAAACAGCAGCGTGCGTCTTACGTTTCTGGTTGGAGGAAGCAGCATTGATGGCTGATGCCAGCAGAGCCGGTCGGAGGAACACGTGCAGCCCCTGGTTCCTGTACGAGGCGCAGGAGAGTACGATGACTGCCTGGCTCAAGAGCTCCTCTTCTGGAGTGGCGGTGCTGCGAGGCTCCCCTGGTATCACCTGTCCACCTGCGTCAAGACAAAGCTCAAAGTCAGAGGACGACAAAGGTGTTTTTTCTTTATCATTTTTTACATTTCCAACACTTCACTACATCAATTTAGCAAAATTTAAGCAGTAAAAAACATGATTTATAAAACACTATAATGTGGTTGTAAGCAGACAGAAGTGTTCACCAGCCTCCACCTGTAAGTGGAGGCTGGTGTATGAACAGATAATGGATGTCAATATAGTTAAACACAGTCGTAATTATATAAAACAGGTCTTCATAAGAGATCTTAGAATAGTTGTCAAATACTGAGCATTAATAAAACCTTAACCAAATATTATAAACCACCATTTATTAACCGTTTACAGAGCTCTTATTAGTGTTGAACCTTGAATTTTCTGATCATATTTCTGTGATTTTAGTAATTTTTTGTGAATAAAAAGTTTTTTGTGATTATTCTGGATGTTTGTTTAGACCTAGATTAGAGTTTGATAGCATTTTCTTTGCTAGTCATTTGTTTAGTTAAATTATTTATTTCTTTAGCCTTTTCAGTATTTTGCTTTGTTTTTGTTCAGGAATTTGGCAACACTGTGGGCACCCTCGCCTACACAGGTAGAAGGGTAGGAGTAGGACCATGGGTGGGCCTTTGGCTTTTTTACCAGAGCAGGAGAGACCTGCAGGGTTAATTTGTTCTTTGTTTGCTTGATTTTTGGAGAATAAACCATGGAGACCAAAGGATCTTTGAATGGATTATTTTGCCTGTGTACATCACAGAACCACAGTGCAGCAGCAGCTCTTTGAATTAGATTTTATTCAAAATCACTAACAGAGAATGGATGGTTAAAAACTGTAGTAGTATTGACACTAGCTTTGACTTCTGTTTAATTTTACAGCCTGTCTTGCCTTTCTCTTAAGCAATCTTTTTAAAAAGAGGTCCCACAATACTGCCATTAAGAAGAGTCACTGTGCAGGCTTTGTTTTTTTACACGGCTTAAAGGGCAGAAAAACAAAGCTCCTCCATTCAGTATTCATAGTTTTTACACAGAATGTTGTGGTGGAATAACAGCGCAACATTCACGCCTTGAACAGGCAGTGTGGAGGGGGGCTTCAGTGAGTCAGAGTGCAGGCACTCGCATGAGACAGCTATTTTATAGTGGCAAGAATGTCATTCAAAAAGTGGCCTGATAGATAAGTTTCATTGCAAATTTACAAATCCAAATGTTGGCTTTTCAAACCGACTGACTGATCAGCTCTTCTGACTGAATCAGACTCATCTCATGTTGCCCTGTGTGTACTGGACTGTGTAAGTGACAGATAGAAGCCTTAAATGTATTCAATACAACTTAACTGTGCAGGATTGCAGTGATGTTACATGTATAAAGAAAAACAGAAACAAAACACATAATTCAAACACAAACCTTGTTCCACTGCCAGCTGGACTCGGCCCTCACAGACCCTCACTAGACCTCGATGCAGAGCAAGACTGGAGGACACCACCTCTGATGGAGGGACGTGGTCTGAAAGGGAAAGACAAATCAGAACACACAGAATGGTCCAGTATTCAATCAGGATATTTTCCCCCCTTTAACACTACATTTTAAACTCCGGCCCTCTCGTCAGTCAGCCTGCACAGACACCCAGCAGTACCACTGAAGAACACCAAAAGCTGAGCACTGTGTTCATACCGGGCCAGTGGAGGAAGGCTCCGTACTCTCGGAACATGTCCCTGAGCCACACAGCTTGTGCAGTCAGCTCTTCCAGCACCACGCCCCGTTTCTGTCCCGCCGCCTGGTCCTGGTGGTGGCTCTGCAGCAGCAGGGAGGCCAGAAGGACCCACGGCTTCAGGACCATGTTCTCCTCCTGGGCCCGCACCAGCCTGTAGGCCGAGTCATTCACGAAGCTGTGGATCTCCTCGCTGGGTCTCCTGGGGATGTGTCTGGAAACAGAAAAACGTATAGTTAGTCCATGTTTGTGAATTTCACCAGCATCTTTGACAATCTTTATTTTTTTCCCTCTTTTTAAATTTTTTTTAAACAGAAAAACAGGGAAACACTTGCTTGGGTATTTATGCTACTTTACACTTCTACTCTACTACATCTCAGAGGCAGAGGGATAGACAGAGAAACTCTGGGCCGGTTGATACCTTGGTACCAGGTTAAACTGGCAGCGATCAACTCTGCCCTGAGCTAAACTCCTCACAGACACTGGTTGACCGAAGTACACATGGATGCTGCCGTAGTCTTCGCTGAGGACCTTTCTGGCTTTAAACAGGCCCTAAAGAGGAGAAATGAACCAGTGATGAGCAGTCAGCACACATATACAGGCCTCTTCATACTGCAAAATATCACTTGTGATTTCAAGATTTGTCATATGTATGAATATTTTCATTTATCATTTATAAAACAAGTGGGATGTTTCAATGACTCACTGAAGTGGACTCTTTGGGTTTGGGAACACCCAGCATTTCTCTGGCATAAAGCGCCTCCTCCAAGATCCTCTCATAGCTGATACTGACGGGGACCACGTTAATGTCGTACACCTCCCCTTTAAGGTACGGATCCATGACTATATTCAACAGACCTGCAAATGGACGCAAAGATCTATTCTCACATCAGGGAATACCACCAGAGAAAACTGGCTAGCACTTTTAGCACTAGCACTTTTCAAACAGTTTCAAGCTTCGACAGCAACTTACATCTGTGGTAAATTAGACAGTAATATACACGTATATAATCAAAATGATTAATTAATTCATCACATGAAATCACATTTTATTGTGCTATAAACAACCCAAACTATGTTTCATGATTACATTCTACAAGAGGGTGACAACGCTAGAATTAAACTGTTTAAGGATTTCCAGTTTGAGGAAACTTGGGAAATTTGCAGAAACATGTTGAAATATGTTGCTAATTAACAATGATGCTAGCACAACGTCTTCATTTTTTTGTTGCATATACAGTTCTTTTCTACAAAACCAAATTCTGTCCATGTGAAAACTCTCTTGACAATAAGCCTGATTCTGATGTTTTAACAAGAAAATGTACCAACAGGACAAACACAGGATCGGATCTGTCCTGACCTGTGGATTGAGAATCTTGTTCTTCGATGTGAAGCTGAGAGTTTTTAGTTGCTTCTTCCTGTGACTTACCTAACTTTGGCGTCAAAGACTTGGACGTTCGGCTTCTGGTCCCCTCTAAGAAAAATTCAACTGGTGCAAATCCATTCTGAAAGGAAAAACAAAGATGTAAAAATCAAAAATAATCTCTTTCAGTATTATCCATCTACAAGATACAGACAACAAAATGACACATGTAAGTTGTGTGGGTTGTTCACTCTTTCTTAATTAAAGAACAGGCTCCCGAACACTTAAAATGGACACAACAGGAAAGGTCACTTCCTAATGATTTAAAGATTAAGGAGAAAACATCGTCCACACCTTGAGCATGGTCTTGACATACTCCGAGAAGACGGACCAGTACAGTTTGTCTCCACCGAACGACCTGCGAATGAAGAAAGCTCCAGACATCCGCAGCATCTCGCCGACAAATTTCATCCCCATGAAGTCTGCAGAGACACACAAACTGTAGGGTTACGTGCAAAATTGATGTTGTGTTGGACTGCATAAGAATAAGGGGTGTTTATAATCTGACTGAAAAGGAAACATGAGAGATATACTTCACCGTAATGTAGAATCAACATTATGAGCTTAAACATGTGTATGTCTATATGGACTCACCCATGCCGGCAGCGATGACGGGCAGAGCGACGTCGTAGGTGTACAGGATGTATGACATCAGCAGGAAGTCCATGTAACTACGGTGGCTGGGTAACAGGACCACTGGGTGCTCCTGAATGGCCTGTTGGAGCTGACAACAACGCAGAGAGCAGATTAGATGTGTGTCTTGATGTGTCTTAGTCATCTTGATAGTATGTAGTTTCATGTGTGTGTTCTCACCCTCTGGATGCCCTCTTCATTGACACAGATGCTCCTGAACAAGGTTTTGAAAACCTTGCTGAGCGTGAAGGCAAAGAAGCGAACGGTGCTGAGCTGCAGAGAGTGAGCCATCTCCTCCAAGATGGCCGAAGCCTCCTCCTGAACGTCATCAGCCGCCCTGCCCGTCTCTCTGGAAACCTTGACAATTCAAAAGAAAACGTTATCCCGTCGAGCACAAAATAAAAAGAAGTAATACACTTTTTGGAATCTGGTCAATACATTCAATGTCTGAAATCTAGAACATATTATATATTTATCTATGTTCCCACTTTTTGTTTTCTAGTTTCTAAAACTTTGTATTCAGTGTTGTGGAGAGATGAACTTCATGTGATTCAAAACATGTTTTTAATTTTCGGTTTGTGTATGACCTGTGGACAAGTGTGCACTTCTTGCAATAAAGTCAAGTTAGTGTCACTTTTTTAAGTTTTATCTTGTTGTTGTTTCTTTTTTTTTTTTTTACAAAGTACTTTGAATTGATTTTTCCAAGTAGCTTTACTTAACCAACCTAGATTTCTCCCTTGGGTAGATATGCTGTAACTCAACTTATGCCAACATGAAGTAAATGGTAGCTTGGAAAGCAATGGTTTCAAAAATGCTTCCCAACCTAGTTAGTAGTTTGTTCAGCTAATCATAACGGCTTAAAACTGCACAAAAACACTATTTACCTTAACTAACCTGAGATCCATCGATCAGGTATCAACCTGCTGTCAGTCCACTTCTAACGTACCTGACTGATGACATAGTGCAGCTGATCCGACTGCAGCACCATGCTCTTCAGCATGCTGGCTTTACAGGGCGCCATTCCTTTGTAAAGAACAGGGGTGTAACATCGGAGGGCGTATCGCAGGTCGCTGGAGTTTCTCCTCTCCTCCAAAATGTCCTCAAAGTCATCTCTTTTCTTCAGCATCGGGTCTCTATGCTGGAAAGACAAAAACATCACACTGCATTAGAATCGGACATTATTCATATTTCTCAGTGTTGATCATTGTAGCCATAAAATATTTGAATATACATTTTCATTGATAAATTCACATTACCAAGTAGTTACTAAAACCAAATGAATGGGATTTAGTCTACAGTTTTTGTAAAAAAAAGGTATGAAACTGCAATGACCTGATTTTGTACATTTTACTACATAAAAAGCTTCAAGGGTTGACAAAACTTTGACAAGTTAGGTTTTTCTGATGCACAGAAAAATATGGTTGATGCTGTGATTATAGGGCAAAAATAAAGAAAATAAAGAATAAAATAAAGTAATAAAACATAAACTACTCTGGTACAACTACAAGTCCTCAGTTTAGAAATGTTCTTAGTTGAAAGCACAAAAGCATTATCACACATACATTTTTGAGGTGGCGCTAATTTTACTGTTTAATAAACTGTTTTGTAATTTGATTCTTAAAAACAGATAACCACTAACACATTTTTTCATTTGTTGCTCATTTTGTATGAAATTTTTTTTAAAAGTTAACCAATGAAAAAAAAAGTACAAGATTGAAACACTCAAGCAGATGTACATCAATATTTTGAGTAAATTATTCTACAACACATTACTGCATTTAAATGTAGTAAAGGATGAGTTCATTTGTAATTGAAAGGTGCAATATGTAAGAATTTTAGTTGAAAATATTCTAAAATTAAATACAATGTCAATTTAATGTGAAAAAAATAACAGTTTTGACTTTTTAATGTCTAAGTTTTGTGTTGCAGAGATATCTATTTGGTTAGCATGATAACCAGCTAGCAGTGCCCCATTCCAGTCCAAAGCTCCTGTGCTAGCGATGCAAACACCAACACTCTGCCCCGACCGCTAACTGCACAGCTAACTGAGCTAACCACAGCTACAGCGGTTACTCTGGTCATACGCTGCCCCCTGTTTGTTTTGAATAAGGTGAATTTTGGTAGATGGCAAATTCTTACATATTGCACCTTTAAGGGTGCTCTGCAAATTAAAGTATACAGTTATTTTACACAAGATAGTACAGAATAGTAGCAGACAGTATTAATTGGAGGAGCAGTGTGTCAACTGCAGAGTTGCAGTTGTGCATCATATCAGTTAATTTAAACAATTAAATTATTACAAACCACAAGCACACACACATTGACACTGCAGCAGCATTAACCCGAAGTGCACTAAAACAATAACGAATTGATAACATTAAAACAAAATGTCCGTCAGGCTACTGAACATGTGAAATGTGAAGTGGTGATTGCCTAACAGTGCTTTGTAGCAGAGAAAATTGCCGCCAAGCAAAGCATGAACCTTCCTAATTATAGTCTAACTACAGGACGAAACCTAATATGTCGACGTCGTGATGTCACATTAATATGAATTTGGCAAACAGCTGTTTGAATTAAATGTCAGATGTCAGAAGTGCACTGAGTCATAGCAGCGAGCTAAGTGAGCGTTAGCATACATACCGGATAAATAGCTTCGGACGCCATACTTTGTCACACTTCACCAACACATACACACTACATGCAGTGAAGTTATGAGTGCACGAACTATTTCACGGTTCTTTCTCTTGCTATAACACTTTCAGTTGATTCCAGCACCTGAGGAACTTCTCATGGGCGTGTAAACTGGCATTTCCGTGGCACTTCCGCCTCTACGGTAGCCGGGAAGGAACAACTCGGTTGTGCTGTAAATCCCACGTGTGTTTACGGTTTGTTGTCATTCTGATCAGGACTGTTACCGCTGACTTGAGTACTGAGAAGTTTGTTTGTTTTTTACGTCAACCTGCTCGTATCATTAGCTCCAGATGACCTCGAAGACGAACGGAGAGGCAGACGAAGACTGTCTGTTCCTCGAAAACGTCTTGGATAAACTTTATGACTTTGGTAAGTGGAGTTAGCTAGGTAGCTAGCTTTACTAGCTTACTCTAACAGGCTGGTGTTGCCTGATAAACACTGTTCCTTCTTTCTGGTTTGTGTCAGCATGGTGCTGCTGCTACAGTATAGCAGTTAAAACAATATAGTTTCGTCGTTGTCTTAGTCGTGGCACTTTAACTCAGCCAGGACCATTTAACTTACGGTAATGCTAGCTAACGTTACCCCAATGCTAACAGTAGCTGTTCACCTCTCACTGAAATCACATAAACATTCAATGAAAGTGAGTCGTTTCTATTAATCTGAGTCCTGAAAATGATTGTTGGTGAATCCAGTGGGAGACTTGTACCTTACGTTACTTAAACCCGAATGAACAGAGGTGGAAGAAGTACTCAGATCTTGCACTTCAGTAAAAGTAGACAGTGTAGAAATACTCTTACTATTGTAAAAGTAATGCATTTCGATTTACAGTACATGAAAATACACGTGATGCACCGAAGGTAAACGTACATTATGCAGAATGGCATATGTCAGAATAATGTCTGACAGTTATGATGAATGAATGTGTTCATCACTTTCATGTTGAAGCTGATGAAGGTGCTTTGACTACTTGAATAGTTTTTAGAATGTTCCCTCTGATCAATAAACTTAATCATTAATATTACATCATCATTTCTTTGTTGATTATATTTAGTATATTTAAACCAAATCTGCAAACCACTGACTAAACCTTTCAGATAAATGCAGTGGGGTAAAAAGTGCAGTGTTTGCCCCTGAATTGTAGAGGAGTAGAAATATAAAGCAACAGAGAATGAATTGAAATCTGGTAGTAATGTATGCCTGCGAAGCCGAGCCAGGCTGTCGTCTTGATTGAGGATCATAATCAGCTGGGGCTGCAACTAAAGATAGTTTTTATCGTCAATTAATCTATTGATTATTTTCACGGTTAATGGATTAGTTGTTTTGTCTATCAAGTGTCAGAAGATGGTGACAAATGTCGATCAGTGTTTCCCAAAGCTTGTTGATGTTGATGTCCTCAAATGTCCTGGTTTGTCCGCAACCCAAAGTTATTCAGTTTACTGTCATAGAAGAGTAAAGAAACCAGAACATATTCATCAACATTTAAGAATAATAATAATAATAATAATATTAATAATAATAGTTGACTGCATTATAATCGTTGCAGCTTTTAAATCAGCTTTTTCCTTGTGTGTCCTTCACTTCACCAGAGAAAGAAAATTAAAAGCACCGAATAGTTAATCATGTTTTACCAAAAGTTGCAGGAACTGGGATTAGATGTATTTCATGCTCCTGTTGTTGACTGGTGGTGCAGGTAATGGACCAGCATCCAAAAAGAAGTCTCAGAAGAAGAAAAAACGGAAAAGATGTGAAGAAGAAGATGAGGAAGAAGAGTTCTCAGCCGTCGAGAATATCTGCAGTGACCCTGACGACAGCAGAGCGGATCGTTCTGGCCCTGAACACCAGCAGCAGCAACAAAAGGCTGAGCGAACAGGTAGGCAGCTTGGCAACGAGCCGCGTAACAGCACCACTCACATGTGACACAGACCGA
This sequence comes from Lagodon rhomboides, assembly GCA_039737535.1. Taxonomy (NCBI): domain Eukaryota; kingdom Metazoa; phylum Chordata; class Actinopteri; order Spariformes; family Sparidae; genus Lagodon; species Lagodon rhomboides. Next base: position 10,904,310 of record CM077798.1, on the reverse strand, counting down.
ACATCCTCCACTGACTCATTTAGTTTCCAGGAGTCAAGCCAGATAATTTGTCGTGGCATATTCATGTTTAAAAATGCTTCATTGAGCACTTAAACCGATGCATAGTAAATGTCTTATCTTAGCATCCCAGGCTCCGGACGTACTGTGTGCATAGTTCCATCCACCGCTCATTTCTCCACCCCTCTGTGTCGCGTCTTATTCAGGTCCAACCACCCAGCAGGGGAGTCAGGTGGAGGTTGTCACATTTCAGGACCCCAGGAAGAAACTGAAAACCAAGCAGACGCCGGCTCCCGACCAAGTGCCTGTAAGTCTACAGTATGATGCTTTCACCTACTCAGTTTACTCCAAAGTCTGATGATATGATGCGCCCAATCCTATTGATTCAGGTCATGATATGTCTTGATCTCTGGTGCGTTCATGTCAATGTCTTGGCACATTAGAGGTGAAGATCTAAGAGTAGCATAAAGGAATATGTGCATACATAAAAGCAATCTAAAGACACATTACAAATTGCCAGATTCTGGTCTACTGTGTAGTTAACAGGCTAACTTGCAATTGTTTTCATTATTAATTAATCTGCTGGTTATTTTCTCAATTAAATGATTCATTTGGTGTTTTAACCGTCAGAAAATGGTTTTAAAAAAATGCCTGTTATAATCTCTCACAACCTTCGGTGATGTATTCATGTACAGGCAGCTTGTTTAATACAGAATGTCCCAAAAAAATCTAAAGATATTCAATTTACTATCATATCATATGATTATATATCTATCTATCATAAATAATAATTAAAAAAAGACAAATCCTGACATTTGAGAAGCTTTAACCACAAAGTGCTTCTCATTTCTGCTTGAAAATTGACTAAAACTATTAATAGACTATCACAATAGCTTCTGATTTATCTTTGATCGACTCATCAATTAATCTAATCGTCTAATCATTACAGCTCTACTCTTACATATAAAAATTAACTCGGCTCTCCAGTGTCATATCCAGGCTCTAAATCAGCGCTAGCTACATGCAGGTAAAATATGCTAGTGGCTGGTAGATTTGCTTCTCTCGACAGCTAAAACAACAAAACACGATGGTAATCTATTGAGTGGGCGGGGCAGTTTGAACAGCTCGGAAAAAGGTTATTTTGCATCCTGGTCAAAACACCACATTTGTGGAATTGGATGATTCGTGCCGCCCGAGTCACAAACAACAATCCAAAACATGTCCAGATTCTCTTTGTTGGATTGCAATTTCATACAAAAAAACATTAAACGCTGTGGTTTTAAAATCAGACTTTAAGCAGTGTGATCATCTGTTTTTCATCCAATCCTACTGAAAAATGTAATGTAATTAAATTATTGAAATGATCAGGCCCTAAAGATGTTGTATCCGAGAGAGTAATCAGCCATGTGGAAGGTATTTCACATCTCGTACAAAACACATTGCTTTACAGGATGAAACTGTGGAAATGACTCTCTCAAAGAGACATGACCGCGTGTTTGGTCACGAGAACTGACCATACACCTTACGGAAAATAAACACGGAACCATTTCATTTCAGAAACTTGTCTTTTTCCAGTTGACATTTTAAGACCCGACCTCCTTCATGCGACTGTGTGACCTTGAGTCGGTCTTCTCTGTTTATGTTCTTCTTGTCATGATCCATTCACCTCATACTCCCTCTCTCCTCCTCCGATCTCCGTGGCCGTCGGGTGTGTGCGCTGTCTTCAAGGCCCTTCAGATGACGGAGACGAAGCAAAGTGACCAGATAGAAGTTCTCAACTTGGAAAAGGTGTTTTATTACATTTCAGCATTAAAAAAATTGATCATGCACCGAAAGCAAAATTTTAACTGCAGGTTGAAAACCTTTAATGCGTCGACGTGCAGAAAATGCAATTATTCCGAATCCGTGCATGTTCTCCTCAGGCTCGTCTCGAGGTCCATCGGTTCGGAATCACAGGCTATAAAAAGGAGCAGCAGCGTGTTTTCGAACAGGACCGAGCCGTCATGCTGGGAGCCAGAGTAAGGAAAGATCCACAATGTACATAATTAATTAGCTTCACGCTGCGAGGTTCTTTCATTAGTTAGACTTTTTAATAGCTCAGAGACAAAAAAAAAATCCCCCAACTAAATTCTTGTCTCTTAATCAGCCGCCTAAGAAGGACTATGTGAACTACAAAGTGCTGCAGCAGCAGATCAAAGACAAGAAGCAGAAGGCGAAGGAGGAGGTCCAGCCGGTAAGACCTGCACCCTCAGTCAGCCTCGGGTTCAATCCATGCTAAAGGCTTTCAGCTTTACTCATTATAAGTACATGTGTTTTGTTTAGTGTTCTTCAGTTAAAGAGTTATCAGGACTGTGATTAAATCATTAACACAATTGACAAAGGTCTGTCATCATATTCTTATTCTGCCTGCTCTTCTTCTTGTTACACCTTCTGCCAATGCTCTGTAGGACCTGAAGAAAAAGAAGAAGCAGAGCGGTCCAAGGTGAGTGAGACAGCCACTGCTGAATGCATCTGTCAGCATTTTCCTCAGGGAGATTAATCTTCATAATAGGGCTCTAGAGGAATGGTACTTCCTTGTTCCTTGTACTTCCTTGTCCTAAGACAAGTATTAGAACAAGTAGAACAGTCTGGTAAGAGCAGAAAATGACCTCACTTTACTGTAACACAGCCTTTAAAACCAGGAGAAGACAACTCTTATGTGGTGACACGATACAACGATATCCAATATCTAAGATGTGATGTAGTGTCATCGCGATAATATAATAATGATATGTTGCCCAGGCCTAACCTTAGTAGTTCAGGATATAATGCATCTTTTGTTACCAGTAATTCATCGTAATATTTGGATAGAAAACAGCACCATCATTTTAAACATCCTCCGTCAAGATTTAGCATAGAAAATCTACAATTACCAGATTTTTCTTAACAGTCGGTCTTGTTAGATCTTGTTGGCTGAAGCCTGTGTTTTCCTGCGCTTCCATCTGCACCAGGGACAGGAACAAGAAGAAGGGGGGGTCCTCTGGTTCCGACAAGGCCCTCACAGGTCAGGTGGGCCGCTTCAAGAACGGCATGCTGATCCTCAGCACCCAGGAGATCCAGAAAATCAAAGGCAAAAAGCGAGGCAGATAGGTGCGGGTGAGTTTAATCCTGGTGAACAACCTAAGAGGCGTTCATGAATAAGATGAAACCGACGAGTCTTTACTGTGCGTTAATGTGTGTGTTTGTGTCTGCAGGTGAGAGATTAAATCCTCCAGGATGGGAGAACATGAGCAGAACGAGAGGAAGAGCTGATATCCACGACTCTGTTTGTGACTCAGCTCACTGCGGGACTGTTGGCAGTGTCGGGAGGAAGGAGGACGTGAGCTGTAAGGCTGATTTCCAGAGGACACATCACCGGTCTGCAGTAAAATATGAGACTTACTGGTGACAGACTGCTGAGTCGAGAATCCAGTCGATCGATCTCCCAAATGGACTCTGAATGTAGCACCGTGTCAGAACGTTGATGCATAAAACTGGAGACTTTTACAAACCATCGTTCCATCACAGTTAATTTATTTTGTTTTTATAAATGACCAAAAAAAAGGAGACATTTGCGTTTCTCGTGTTTTACACTGTAAAGGTTTCAAAATTATGCAGTTACAATGCATTTCTCATATACAAACCATGTAGTCGTACAAAACATTTACATTTACATCAGCGGGGAGGGTGAGGGGATCATGACAGGACAGATGGGGGGGCAATTATTAAAATCAAAAAACAACGCACACACAAGTCTTGGCAGAAGTTTTCACGAAGAAACGCGTACAAACCCTCCGAACGGATCATGAGAGAGCAGGTCTGGTCTTGCCAGTGTAGTTTTTCTGCGCTCTCGGTGGAAACGTCACAGAACTTCACGCAAACCAGCTCTCGCCAAACGTAAAAGTCGATGGGTTTTTGAGCGACGACGAAACGATAGGTGTGATCTGGCAGTGTGCGTCTGGGTGAGGTCACAAATTCTCTCCGTTTTCTTGAAGCAGCTTTTGTGTTATTTATATATTTATATATAAAAAAAAAAGAATAGCATGAGGAAATATGAAGCTTATCTGCAGAACATCGCACGTGTTTTCAAGCTGTAAGCGAATCTGGGTTTTTTTGTGTCGCCGGCGAGCCTCTTTTTAACCTGCAACCCTGGGCAACAACCCACAAACGGCATATATATCATCAGTAGCCATTCAACTTCTACACCGAGCAAATTGAACAGGGCGATATACAAAAGAAAATAAATATGTCATTAAATATATTTACATGGTTTATAGAGTAAATAAATCTGCCATTTGTTTAAATAGCTAACAGCAGTGACATGCTTTCTTCCCAGCATCAAATCCTGAAGTTGAATTAGTAAAATATCTCACATTCATGGGTGGGTAAGTGTCGGGTAAAGGGACATGCCGTACAAGCACTCAACAATACCATATCGAGACAGGAGTGACTACAGTGTGACTTACATGTGTGATTTTTGTCTGTATCTGTCACATAAAGTATCGTTTGGATATTACAACAGTGTATTCGGGAAAAGGAAAACGCATGACCTCATCTGACCCTCAACTTTCTGCACCGCGCACTATTAGCTTTTATTCCCTCCAGTCGCGACTACCTCCGCGCCATTTTTTGACACCAACACAGCCTGCAGACTCGTAACCCCGAATCATCCAGACTCTCCGAAGAAGAAAATGGTTCCCCCCGTGGTGATGCGATAGACGCCTCGCTTCACTCGTTGGACCTAAAATCTATTCCCGGTTACAGCAAAGTGAACCTCGGGGGCAGGTCGACTTTGCACCTCTGCTCTGGTGTGGGAGGTGGGAGGACGGTCAGAGGGGAAGGTTGAGCAGAGTCGAGCGGCGAGATGCAAATGTAGCCCTTAGGTGGTGGCTGGCAGTCTGGGGAGCATCAGTAAAAAAAAAAACCCCCTCTGGGCAGATTGTTAGACGTTTGCTTTCTGGGTCGAGAGAAACTGGTTCAAATCCTGACTTTTACATTAATGCTGCATTCAGGTCATATGGGAAAAATGGTAAAGGACTAGTAGAAAGCACCGCTAGAAAATAGACTTTAGTGATTCTACGTGATTTATTATTAGCAATGCAGCGAAATGCTTCATTAAAGGCGCCCTGTGGAGGTTTTGATCATTAGTACCGCTATGGAGCAGTGGTTTAACGAGTCAGCTGCCGTTTGTGCGCTTTCCTGTGACTGTTTTGTCGTCGCTGAACTGATTTACAGGTGGCAGCGACTTGCCGAGAAAGGCAGAGATGAAGACCGCTAACAAGTGAACATGGATGTAGATAAAGCAGTTTTCAAATTGTCAAAAGAATGCAAATGTTCTATGAATAACGGAAGTGCATAATCAGAAACTTGGTTTGTTAACAAGACACCTCCACAGTGCACCTTTAAACCCGCAGCAGCTCATTCTTTGGTCGCCTGGGGGCAACAGAAAAAACTTTTTATCACTTTTTAAGCATAAGCATTAGCAAATTGTTGTTTATGTACACAAGGAGCAACGGAAACATTCATGTAGAGTCGTGTTTTTGCCCAAAAAATTCAAATGTTCACTCTCCTTTTAGCTCTGTTTTTGGTCTCCACCAACTCCTGAGGGAAATATCTGTCTCTTTAGCTGCTAAATGCTCCACTATGTTCAGCAGATAGTTGCTTATTGTGTCTGTCTGCTGCACAGTGGGCTTCTTTTATTAGAACTGTGCTTTGCGAGCAGTCAGAGTGAATCAAAAGGTCAAGGCCAGAAACCAAAACAATGAGCTGAGAGATGCTAAAATGCAGAGTTGGATGTGGGTTCATTATAATGACTGATTCCTTTCACACTGCACTTAGTCACTTTATCTGGTATAGATGTTTTAAACTGCTATGAAATAATCTTTCCCACATAATTTGAATGCAGCATCAGGTGTAAATAGCCAGTTGAGCTAGTTGGGCTTTTTGCATACTTAAATGTTAGCTTAATATGCTTCCTGTTAACGGTTCTAGGATCTAAATATAATTTATTTAACATTCTAGGTAACAGCTTATAAAGTCATGAATAAAAACATAATCCCACCGTCCCCATCTCCCAAAATGGCTCGATCATTATCCTTGTTTGTTTAAAAAATAACCCAAAAACGGGTAGTAAACCCAACCAAGGTTAAAAGATATTAGCTTATTTAACCACTCTAATGCTCTACAATCAAATAAACTCTTTAAAAAAATGTAACTGCAGGCTAACACAATTTATAATTATAATTCTGCTGCTGTATTGAAAATAAAACTCACTAATTACAGTGAGAAATACCTACTTTAATTTACTGTATTTCTGTTCAGTCACCTGATATATTTAAAGTTTGTGTTGAACTGAGAGTAAATCAGAGCTAAGTGTTGCCTGCAGTCATAAAAATTTGTCAACGTATGTATAAAAAAAACCTAAATGGCTGCTATTTTATGTCCCTGATTAAATGTCTGAATATCATGAGATGGTAAGAGATGTGACACTTGTCTTGTCTGCTGACATGCTTTAAAAAGTCAGCATTTTAAAGGTATGAAAACATAGTTGGTTAACACCGAACAACAGGATCAGAAGAGAAATGCATGAATCCTGTTGTCGCCACCGTCGACCAGCAGAGGGCGATCTGTGGCAGCAGTTGGCTTTAACGTCACTCGTCGCAAAGAAAGTAATACAGTACACTATTTACAATACAGCTTCCGATATTTTGTAAACTTGTTCGATGCTTAATCCATGCTTAATATCACGCGTCATAATCATAACTCACATTTCAATATTTACAGTTTCTTTTGATTTCCATTCACACATAAACTTCAGTCTTTCTATCGCAGGTCTGTCTGATAACTCCTCTCTCTCTCACTCACAACATTATAGGGAATAGAAATATTTATGATATAATAATAAAATCCAAGATTAAATAATCAAAAAAAAAAAAAACTTCTCCATTCTCCGCTGCATCAAGATACGTGATAAAATATACATCATGGGTCATGTATGTTCAAACATCTTATACTCTTAGTCACAGTGGTTTGGTTGAATGTTGAAGCTACTGTCCTCTACAGGCTGCTGTATCCGATGCCTGATGAGAAGCGTAGCAGCGAACGTAGCTTTACCTGATGTGACTTTTCAAGATCGTTTTCAGTGCGACAGATTAAAGATGCCTGAAAGCGTCGGAGGCTCTACAGAGAGACTGAGAGACGAGCGCAGGATGAAATTACCACGAGACAGCCGCACTTTCCTCATCTACTTCTTGGTGTTATAAAACAAAACCAAAAAAGTCAGATTTTGGCTCGGTTCCATTTCATGTCAGAGTTTTCCGAAATTGATCCCTCAAGGTGGAAACATTTTTGCATGAGACGGGGTGAAAAGTCCGGGAGAGGCTGCAGGAAAAACAACATCAAGGCAGGAAATGCTCCTGCGGGCGGTTAACAGACCTCGTTCCCTCACTTTGATTAATTCAACAGTACAAGGTACAAACTGTTTGCACACAATTTTGGCAACCAAATTAACACAACCCTCAGTTTATTAAATGCCGCTACAGGCGTGTTTTAACCTCTGACCTCACTGACACGTTGCTGGCTTAGTCATGACAAACTTCTGCTCTGGGGCCGAATCGTTTTAACACCGAGAACTTCATTTAAATTCTGGAGGAGAAACCAAAGTTTACGAAAATGCTAAATATGTCAGGCTGAATATTTCCATTTGATGAAATGTTGTGTCTAATGATGCTGTCATTTAGTGTGGAGTGTTTGAACAATCTTACAGCTACTTAAGGGGATTTAACTGGGAAAACTGGATCTTATCTGCAGAATGTCCATTTGAACTACATCTGAAAAGATGTTGAATTTAGTTGATAATGATTTAACTTGCCACCGCCACACTAATTCGCAAACGAAACATGAGCTCACAGATTCGTCTGGTTTCCAGGGTAGACGTAGCATATTGCTATTAACAAAACATGGCAAAGATGATGAGAACTAAATGGCTTAACTACTGACAATATGCAGAACTGACTAGAAATCCATGCAGTCGAGTCAGAATATAGTAGTCTGTTGTTTCTGTGAATTGAAAGGAACAGTTTAAAATTTTGGAAAATGCATGCATTTGCTTTCTTGCCAAGAGGCAGATGAGAAGATCGATAATACTCTCAGTCTACAGCCAAAATATGAAGCCAGATGCAACAGCTGGTTAGCTTAGCTTAGCACATAGCATTGAAATGGTGAAACAGCACCTCAAAAGATCGACTAACATGCTGTATCTTGTGTTTAATCCAAACAGAAAAACGAAGCTGTTTCACCCAGTCCCAGTCTTCATACTAATAAGTGTAGCGACGGGCATGGTTCAGGTGTGACAGTCCTCTTGACTGGTGACAGCGCTCTGATGTCAGCTCACGACTGGAGACAAACATATGGTTTGTCCAATCATCTGCCACGTATATTTTGAATGTGCCTGCCGTTTTTCAGTTTCTAGCGGTTTCTGTGTGACAAACCATCGGTCACGTCAGGTTGGTTTTAACTACTTTAGGTGGCCAAATACAGCAGAAAGAACGCTTTCCCTGCTTTTTGTTCTACTACTTGAGGTAGAAAGGCGTGTCGAGCTAGTAAACTGTGACCGATGGGCCTAAATCGACCATAAACTCCAGAGTTCCTATAATCATAAAGGAGCCATCGCTAACTGCCAAAAGATTTACACTGATGAATCAACAACTATAGATTGCGACACAAAGCATTTCCCCTGCAGGGTGGCCTCTCCCATTCTCTGCAGATTTGTCGAATTTCTGAAGAATGAAATGGAACCGGAGCCGGATCCTTCCCAGCTTAACCTCAGAGTGTAAACGTCTTTGACAACAGCACCAAATAATCTTGAGAAGGAAAAACAGAAAAACAGAGAAATAAGTGCTGTTGGAGCAACAACTGGGATACAACCCGCACCGAAATTTTAAGCTTTTAAATATTTCATGAGCGGAACATCCCGCGGTGCCGCTACGACTCCTGCAAAACGCTCTCTTCATCTAGTTTTGCCTTGAAAGCTGTAAACACACCTGAGAGAGAAGCAGCAACGGGCACCGCTGAATCCTCTTCCCTCTTGTTTTTTTGCCTCCCGAAATCACTTTTAAAATAACAGTGGTGTTGTTTTCTGATGGTTAACCTGAAATGAAATCCCTAAAAAGATCAAAACATATCTCATAGCACGGTGCACCGTTGAATCTGTCAGAGTGAGAAGGTCGATTAGTTTAGTTTTAGGCCTCGAGGAGAAGTTTCAGGCTGTAGGTACGAGCTGGAATATAACATTAGTGTTGTTTGTATGCTGGAGTTCACAGGGAAAGAACTCGGATATGAAAAAAAGTATGGCAATCCACAGTAACTCCAGTCCTCTCTGCAGGGACGTCCACAAGCTCCAGTCAACTTTGTTATAGCCAATAATAACTCAGATTTATTTCCTTCGTCCCGAATTGTGGAGCAGGGTTTCACATTGAAGCGTATCCGAGACACAGGGCACCTTGAGAAGGACGAGGGAGCGAAACGGAGGCTGCATCTGACATCGTTGGTTTGTGTCCAGGGCAAACTCGGGGGGAGGAAGGATCTCCTACTGTTTGGTATTCTTTGGCACCTCCAGGCCCGTCAGTAAGGTCACCTGGAAGGGACAAACAGAGCAAACACAAAGTGAGATCACCACTTAAAGAGACGGAGGACAGACTGTGAAGAGATCAGTTAGGTAATTTGACGTGTAGTTTAATTTAGGGTGGTTACATTTGACTGCGCTGGTATTTTAAAACACATTTAACAAATACTTGTTCACTGGATTAACCCATAATTAATTAAACATATTCAACAGTAGGGCTGCAACAACAGTTATTATCAATGTATTTTATTCAGCTGATTATTTTCTCGATTAATAGACAAGTGATCAAGTAGTTTGATCTATGAAATGTCAGAAAAAGAAAGACGTTGGTCAGTGTTTCCCAGAGCTCGACATGACATCATCAAAGATATTTAGTTTACTGTCACAGAGCAGAACAGAAACAAGAGAGTACAAGGCTGCAGTTTTTACATCATTTGCACTCGAGCTGCAGCGCTCTCTGACACCTCGTGTCTCGTCTTGGCAGCTCCGGTATCAACAAGAAGCTCTGATCTCCCAGCTGAATTCATCTCTCCGTTTGCTCATTCATGCAATAACTGTCTAAAGACACACATACACAGTACATACAGGCACACTAAAGAATACATGATAACTACCACACACACACACACACACACACACACACACACACACACACACACTGACCTGTACGTTTCTGTTGAGGCTGACAGCGGGTACAAAGACCCCGTCCAGGCTCTCGAAGGCAGTCGGTCCGTGCTGCTCCTTGTTGATGAAGAAGGTCAGTGTGTGTTTGGTCAGATCCAGCAGGACGCCCACAGTCGAGCCCTTAGTGATGCCGCCCTCCGCCCTGAACACACACAGACACACACACAAACACACACACAAGGCAAGGCAAGTTTACTTTAATAGCACAATCCAGACACAAGGCAACTCAAAGTGCTTAACAGGGGTGTAAAATTACATTAAAAACAAGTAGGCAGACATCAAGGAAGTAGGAAAATAAGCTAAAAGAGAATAGATTTAAAAGAGACAAGACGATCAAAGTTACAGTGCAGTCCAAGATATTGATAAAATTGCTTCAGTGAAAGGCAGCGGCAAACAAAAAGGTCTTCAGCCTTGATTTAAAAGAGACGAGAGTTGGAGCGGACCTGCAGTTTTCTGGGAGTTTGTTCCAGATATGTGGCGTATAATAACCGAACGCTGCTTCTCCATGTTTAGTTCTGACTCCAGGGACTGAAAGCCTGACGACCTCAGAGGTCTGGATGGTTCATAACGTGGCAGCAGATCAGAAATGTATTTTGGCCCTAAACCATTCAGTGCTTCATAAACCAAAAGCAATATTTTGAAAACTATTCTTTGACAGACAGGAAGCCAGCGTTAAGATCATAAAACTGGAGTTATGTGATCTACATAAACACATCAGGTTAATTTTTGGTTTATATAAAGAAGCTCCGTTTTAATTAATTCTTGGATAAATGATGGAGGACACGGTGCATAAATATGACAATTTTCCCATCCATCATAATGACAATATAATAGAATATGTGTTGAAAAACATGAAAAAGGGAGTCTGACACAAATATTCAAGAAATCCTTCATCTTCCCTTCTGTCTTCTATTCTTTCATTCTTTCCTGAGAGCTTATTAAAAAAATAAGTTAAAACCGGGACTCACAAGTGGACCAGAATCCACTCAAGATTGTTCAAATATTCTCGTTTTATTTTACATCTGCTAATAAAGTATTAAAAATTGAAATCCAATATTCAGTGGTTTGGATTTTTCATCATTTGTGTCCACAGCGTCTTTACAAGCTCATCAAAACTCCAGCTAGAGACTTCAGACTACATCAACGCAGTCTAGTCCGTGTGATGATGTGACACAAAATGGACATTTACTGAAAAAACTGCAAATGTTTTTATGTCCTAAGAGACAGTTACTAGAGAGAGGGAGTTAGGTATGTGTCCACAGGATTTGTCCATACTCCTATTCATTGTCTACTTAAGCAGACGTGCAATGCATTCTGGTTTCGAGAGACGGCGTTGTGTTGCCAGCTTCTCATTCTCATACAGTTGAGGTCTTGGCTACTTAATGAAACTCAGGGGCATCCAGCTTAACTCAACACCTCTGGAAACACCTCAAAAGAAGATTCATCAACTACATGACTTATTTCTCGCCTAAAATGTCTTTAGAAACAGTAAGAATCCAACATGGCGGTGCGGATGGCGGCCTCGTTGCTGTGCTCTCAGGTACTGTTACTGTTCTTGTCTATTTGTCATGCTTCAAGCTCTCTGATCTCATCTCATCTCATATCAGTAAAAGAGAAAGTGTCCAAATACGTTGGCCCGTGAGTGGCATTCACCCAATCAGATGCAGCCAGCATGTGTTTGAAGCGTTGTCAGAGGCTGTAGCTGGTGGTCAAGAGAGCAAAGCTGGGAGGCGCCGCGAGCCCTCGCATAGAAAAAAATGCCCCTGTGGACTCGTACCATTAGTCTGGTCCGCCTGACTGATTGACTGACTCATTGTATCTGACGGAGGTTATGGCCCCGACCACGGCTCTGAAAGATCAGCAGCCTAACTGCCGTGTGGTGATGAATCCACGGCTCTGCACATGGTGCTGAGGTGGCAGACAGATTTGTGATTGCACCTTTTTTCTCTCAGTCTCACATTGGATCTATAATATTCTCTAAACCATTTACTAGCCTGTACTTTTCATGATCAAAGTGACTAGTAGAAAATGTCATGTTTCGTCAGTACTAAAGGTGATGTTTTGGTTTTACCCTCGTTCTTTCAGTTCTGTTTGCCGTTTTATTTTTAGTGTCTAACCCTCGTCTCGTTTCAGATCCACTTCCTGCCCCTGTGTGTCTCCCGGTCCCTTGTGTGTCTGCCCCTCCCTGATGTGTTCCACCTGTGTCCAATTATCCCCACCTCTCTCGTGCATTTAGTCTGCGTGTTCCCCGTCTTCCCTGCCAGTTCTTCCTCGCCCTTCTTTGCAAGCGTTCCAGAATTCTCTCTGGTGTTTGATTTCCGGGTGCTTTTTGAGCCTGTTACAGCCTGTTTTCCAGCCTGTCTTGCCGCTGCCTTAGCCCCTTTTTGTGGTTGTTTGCTACACTGACGGATTTCCTGTGAAAAGAACTCGCTTCAGAAAAGACTGCCTTTTTGGAAAACTGAACTGTCTAAGAGTTTTGCATTTGGGTCTACGTCTGGTGTGTCAGATCTTTGTCAGAAAAGTGTAGTCACAGAAGAGTGAGGGGATAATATAGGCACACTTCTGCCTGCAGCATTCCTATAATATTGCTGTGATTCAGTAATGTCTGTGCTGAAAATGAACCCCCAGACTAAGCCACCTCTGTTAAAAGAATAGCGTAAGGGTGAACCCTAACTGGACTGTTGCTACTGAAACTGTCATTTTGCTTGGACGCTAAGGATCGAAACCTCCTCTATAAATGTGTTTCTCGACGCTGCCTGCTCAAACACGTGACGCCTGCCTCAGGACTGGGCTCAGCCAGAGATGAAGAATCAATATGTGGTAAATAACAACGTATGCGATGAGGTGAGATCTGAGATGATTAACAACACGAGAGCGAACGGCACGGCGAATAAATCTTAAGGCTGGAACGGACTGAGGTGGAGGAAGAGAAATAAAGTCTGAGGTTGAGAAGAAAGAACATTTTCTCGGTAATAAATGTTTAATGAGGGGCTGATAGTTTCATTGTGACACGGAGAGACGCTGCAGAGATGTTTTGATGTCTGCAGTCTTCTTCTTGTGCTGTTCCCTGGTGTGTTTGTTAGTTGGTGTTGTGTGAAACCCCGGGGTCCGGCTGTCATCCCGTGTATGTATCATTATCCAGCGTGTGTGTGTGTGTTTGTGTTTACTTCTGCTGCGTGAGGCTGAATGCAGGACACAGCAGAAAACATCACCAAACGAGATCTCTGTCTCCTGCTGTTATTATCGACGTATCATTTCTGTTTTTCAAATTAGTTCAAAAGATGAGTATCACCTTCTGGTAAAGCTTAAAAGTTTAAAGATTTTAACAAACTGGCTTATTTATTGGTTATTAAACAATCTATTGCTGTTTGTAACCATCAGTAAATACAGCTTTTGAGTTGCCAGGTTGGAAAAAAAACATTTATAACTGCAAATGTTTTTTATTATAAAGTGAGTAAAATATTAATAATAGATTGTGGCTTCATAATAAGTCAATTACAAATGTAGGTGAGTTATTGATAAAGAGGTATTCCACTAAATATACTCAGGTCTCCATCTATAAATATTACATTTGAATAAATGGATTTTGGTCAACTCTTTACCGCTGCATACTTAGTATTTATTTATCTATAGACCATTAACAAAGTTGACCTAAGAAACCACAGTTGATAAAACACTCCTGACTCAAGGTCCACTCAGTAGCTGTTCTGGAGCTTTCAGTGGTGGCATCTTCTTCAGACAATGAAGTTCTTGTTCTTGTCTTTATTGGCTTAAATACTGAGAATCAAACTTCACTGTACATTGAGAACAAATTTAACCGGAGTCAGATCTCTTGTTTGTGTACACATACTTTGCCAATAAAGCTGATTCTTCCTCTTAAAAAGGTGACTGAACTTTTAGAAAGAAGTCCTTAAAGTGCTGTAAACATCTTCTTTGACAACTGCACAAACTCCATCTCCTGAGGACGACTGACGTAAAGGAAATATATTTGTCCATATTTATTTCCTGCATCTGTGCAAGCTAAACAAGGGACTGATATCAAATTTATTCCACCAAAAAATCTAATATCACCTGCTCACTAAACAAACTATAATTGTTACCTTTCAGCTATTGAACATTGGCATACGCTCATGATCAGCCATCGTCTGCACCTACCTGTTGGTGTGGGAGTTGTTGTGCATGAACCAGGAGCGGTTGTTGTCCACATACATGGCCCACGCCTTGTCATCTTTCCCTAACATCATGTCCTTCATGGTGTTGATCCTCGCCACGCCAAACGCAGGGTCCGGGTGGTTGTCATAGCGATCGATGGCGACCTCCCAGTAGTGGGTGCCCTGAGATTAAAGAGGAAGTAGAATTACATTTCAAGTACCAAAGAATGGAAGCTTGATTTGGCCACCTACAAATCTGTTAATTAATGTGACTTTAAAGGGTGTTTACCTTTGAGAAAGCGGCGGTTCCAAGCACCACGCGGTCATCGTAGCTGTTGCAGCTGACGGTCTGGTTTTCATTGGTGAGAACGATGTCCCGATGAGCTGTGCTGGGGTCAAAGGTGAACCAGGCCACTACAGGATGGAAATGGCAGACATTGGTGATGCTATATTCAAATGCTAATCTTCAAATTGTTTTATTTTTGAACGTAAAGTGAACTCACAGAACTGTGCTAGTCCCATTTTATTTTTTGTTAGTCAGAGAACAGACAAATGTACTTATGGAAAACCTCGTCTGGCAATTTTTATGTGAAATGATGTCGTGCAGGCCATGTGAGGGAGTTTAGCTACAGGGTAAAGTACACACACAGAGTACACACACAGAGTACACACGCACGAACGCTGTAGGCTGAAACATCAAGGACACGGAACAGAAATGCTTCATTAGCTCACTACAAATACTGCTGCATCATTAGATACAAGGCGACACATCCAATATTCACACACACGAAAAAATTACACACAAATTTAATTTTGTTTGGCCGCATTAAAGTCAAATTCAGAGTCTTTGTCGCCTCCTCTATTACTTGTCATGCCAAAAAGTGTCACATCCCATAATTTCCTTCCTCCGTTTAGCTGAGAGGAAGCTACAGTCCTGGAGGAAAAAGAGGAGGAGGAGGAGGAGGAGGAGGCGATGAAGGGTGAGTGAAAGAAAAAGAGGTCGAGTAGGCAGAAAGAATTACAGACAAACAGAGACAGAAGAAAGAAAGAGGCGGGAGGGATGAACGGTTATCAGTCAGAAAACAGACTAACGCCCATTGTTGTTGGTGTGTGTGTGTGTGTGTGTGTGTGTGTGTGTGTGTGTGTGTGTGTGTGTGTGTGTGTGTGTGTGTGTCTGTGTCTGTGGAGTGAAATGATTTAGGAAAACTCTGCACCCTCATCCCACTGTAGCGGTTATGAAAGGTTTTGTAATTATCCTTTTTGTCCCTCCTTTTTTCTCCCCTTTATCTGACTCATTTCTCTTCTTTTCTTTCTTTTTTTTTTACATTATTTTCTCTTTCTTATACTTTCCTTTTCCTTTGGTTTCTTCCTCGTTCACACCCCTCCATTGCTTCTCTTTTCTTACCTTTTCTCTCCTTACCTTTCATTTCTTATCTATTCTGTCCTTGTCTTTGTTTCCTGATTATATGCCCTCCTATTCGATCTTTTCTTTTTCCCCTCCTTTCCTTTCCCATATCTTCTGATTTTTCCTGCCCACTCCTTCCCTTTCATTTCCTCTTCTTTTTCTGTCCTTTTACCTTACTCTCCTCCACTTCCCTTTTCTCTCATTCCCTTTACTTCCTTTGTCTGCCACTCTCTCTTCCTGCCCCCTCCTCTTCTTTCCTATCTTTTCATCCATTCTCCTTATCTCGCCTCAATGTCAATGTCATAGAGTGAAACGCGCTTTATTGCATCTTAATTATCTTCCTTTACCTTAAAAAAAACCCCTCCAGATTAATCTTCAGAGAAAGTAATGAATTTTCACAAATTAATGAGCATCATTAAAGCTTGTTTTTATCATCAATATCATCACGCACAAAATTGAAGAAACAAAAATCTCGCCAAAGCAAGAACAACCTACCACTCAACCTACCATCAGAGGTCTTGAGCACCACCGTCTTGCTGTATGGCCCCACGCCGATGCCATTGTAGGCCTTCACTCTGGCGTTGTAGGAGCTGTTGAAATGGAGTCCATCCACCGTACACACTGTCTCCTTCCCGACATACACCTCCTGAGGGCACACACAGATGTTAATCGAACCATTACAGATGCAGATTAAGTGCACGCAGGTGCATGTTCGCTGTTGCATGGACTCAAGGAGTCACTAACTTAAAATGAATGGTTATTGACGACACACACATATACACACACTACCCTTTACTCGGAGTCGAGCAGCATATGGATTATTAATAATCGAATACAAAAGACTCGCTACGGAAGATTCATAATGTCTATTCTGACTCCGTGTGTGTTTTTGGGAGGCACCGACCCTGTACTGTCCTCCGTTGCCATCGTCCAGCTCCAGGATATAGCCCTCGATGGGGTTGCTCGGGGGCGCAATCACCCTCCAGGCCAGGGTGGCGCTGTTGTTCCTGGTGCAGCACTTCTCCAGCTGCAGGAGCGGAGCGGCCGGCACCGCGGGTCCGGACTCCACTGTGGGGATGGAATAGATAAGTGAGACTTAAAGATTGTAAGCTGGGGATGGAGGGCGAGAGGGGGGAGAGGTGATAGGGTGGATTGATGAGGAGAAGACAGACAGGGTGATGTCGTCAGCTGGTTGGTTGCCTTTTAACAGACTTAAGGGACGGAAAGAGGAGCTTTAACGTGGATCTACCAGGAGGTAAATTAAACAGCCTTAAAGGTTATCGAGCTCTGGGTTCATTTACAGGGCAACAGCTGGGTGGACGCTTTAAGTAGGCCATGTGAGGACATGATGCCCCCTATTGAGGTGGTAGTGCGACTGGTCCAAAGGGTTTGACTGATCAAAAGCTTTGAAGACGGCTGCATGACGCTTCAAGAGGCAAATAATTCAACTCTATTTGGCTTATTTCTTGGTAAAAACCTCCCAAAAGATCTTCAGACTCCCAATCAAAGGACAGCCTGATGAAATGGTTTAGAATTAAGTCGGGGCAGGATTCTCGGCTCAAAGGGAGGAACCAGCTTCACATCAGAAGGATTTTTCTAATAAAAAGACATATCTGTCTAATCCTTGTGCTAACAGGCGGGGAGAAAACTGCACTCCAAAAGGAGCTGAGACAAACAAACAAACAACAGAGGGTAAAAATAACCACTGAACACACGAGTGGAGATCTCAGGCTCGTGAAGTCTGCCTCACACCGCTTCTTTATTTGTTAGCTGATCTTTCTCGACCAAAAGAAGAGGAGTGAAGACACAGAGGAGAGGCAGCAGTCAGGACGGAGGGAACAACAGTGCAGGATCGATCTCGTTTGGACGTGTCAATATCAATAAGTTTATTCAGTCATTTTCACAGCATTTGTAGCCAGAAGTACTTCTAATTCATCCACAACCACAAGAAAGTGAAGATTACTTGTAGCATCATATTTATATCTGGAAACACCCTTTTTAAATGGATTTAAAGAATAGTAATGTGTTCCTTTCATCATTGTGTGTATGCTGCCCTTAGAAACATATATTGCTATACATTTTCTCAGAGGTTGTTGGGAGTGCCATGTTGAATACACATTTTTTTTTAAAAGTAGGTTTACATTTTGTCTTTTGCATTACCACAATGCAACAATACCTGTGGAAAAGGTGCAAAGGAGCATACGTGAAAACATGCCAAATTAAAAAAAAAAAGACATTTAGAGCATCAAATGAAAAAGCTTAGAGTCGGAGTAGTAAAATGATTACTTAGTAACCAAATACTAGCATGGGAAACAGAAAAGTACTTCAGGCAACAAATGTCTGTAGCTGAAACTTTGCATTCCAGTGAAGGCACCACTATTCTGCAGAGGTGCCATTCACTGGAGAGGAACTGGAAAACAGAAACCATGCAGAGGACAGAGACCAGGTAGACGCTGTGGGACAAAAACACCGGTGAGTTTCCAACCCGAATGCCCGTGAGGGGCCATCAGGGCTGAGGGAACGAGGGAGGAGTGACAGAAATCAACTCAAGGAGGGAAAACAGAGGTTTACTGTGAAAAGTCTCTGAAATACCTCCTGGGCTCTCTGTCTCCATCTCAGCCTCACCACTGCCTGCTGCTGCCTGCATTTGAATCAATAACGGTTTCTCCTGCACATCTGGAAATATGACGTGGGTTTGGAAGTTTCAATACAAAAGCAGGTAAACAGAGGAAGTTTAAAAGCAGTTGGATCTGACAGGGAGGGGGAAAATGTAGTTTGTGTCCTAACTTATGAGTGAGAATACTTTCAGGCTTCTTGTGAATCAGAGCACCTCCTTCACTATGTTAATGCTCAGGATGTCAAAGACTGAAAAATCAAAGACTTGGAAACCAATGGTCTATCTTTAAACTCTGTCGCTTTGTTCCCAGTGATCAGTAAGATGTGAAGGTTGTGATGGTGGTGAAACGTACAGAAGTGTTTCATCTCACAGGCCTTAAAGAACAAAGGAGGGACGACCAAGGCCTCTCGACTGCTTACAAGTGTATTGGATTCGCTTGACAGAGGGAAATTAGAGAAGGTCTACTTCAAATGCACCTCAACCAGGGTAATGACCTGCAGATCAAGGTCCCATGTCTTTTATTTACAAGGCTTGAATTGGTCTCAGTTTTGAGGAATTTGTTAGAGATACATATATTTAAAAAAAAAAAAAAAAAAAAGAAATTTTAAATTCAACTCTTTTTAAAATTCTTTTTAAAATTCTTACCTTAAGTGGCTTGCATGAGAACCACGAGGCATAATAAGCATATTTTAAACCTATTAGGAGTGAATAATCATTATAATCACATGGTAAAATAATCATTGACTACACAGCACTAAACCAAATTTAATTTTCTGATTATGTGTTGATTAGATGGTCTTTTTTTCATGGATTTGCAATGATTTTCGAATTAATGAAGCATCACAGCTCATTAAGAAAACAAAATATTGCCCGCACTATGAAGTCTTAATGACTGATTGCAAATAATGTTTTCAATTATTTAGTATTTGAGTAAGTTTGACTACCCATGCGCAGAGGAAATTGTCTGATCTTTACTGCCTCAGTGGAGCAGTATCACATTAAAGTATGCACACTGCTGATTACATATTTAATGTACATTAACATTACATCTGGGTAATCTCTGCAGCGGAATGAATGTAAAGGACGCTGTGTTTACTCATGCACGCCAGCTGGTTGCTGGGTAGCAACAGCCAATGAATAAGCACTTTATTGTTCATCCTGAAGGAACCTCAGAAGGAGAACAGTGAGGAAGTGTTTATTCGTTATCAATATTTCACTTAGCTGTTTTTGGTTTTTTATTTGCTTCAGCTCAACGATGTTTGTGCATGACAAGATCATTTATTTACAAAGCCCACTGAAAGGGGCACTTTACTCATTTTACACGTTCAGTTTACCCCTGTTGTCTGCTGTCATTGGTTGTTACCTCATCAGTAGCTTACAGTGAAACAACCAATCACAACAGCAGAAGAGTTTTTGACAAAGATTTCAGATTGATTTCGAGAGGAGTAGCAGCCGGCTGGTCAGGAATGACTGTAACAGTAGAAGAAGTTGGTGTGTTTACAGGGTAAACTACAGGTCACATTCCCCTGTATTAGCACCGCTGTTGACTGTTTATTACATAAATCAACCACAAGTAAAACTACAAATGAGTTGCACATAATACAGCCTCTATGCCTGATGCCTCAGGCTAAACATAACCAAATGAGGATGTAACAACCAATCACAGAAGAGTGCCCAGCACAGTCCCTCCCCATCCATTCGGCCTATCCATTATAGTGAAACTAGATGCAAACTAAGTGTATATAGCTGGTTTAAAATTAATCAAATTGAATGAAGTGTTAATTTTTTAACCTTACTTAAATGTAACTGCCAACGATGGAGGTTTTGCAGCCATTTTACAAACTGTTTGTTGATCCTTATCTGTTTTTAGATCTTTTTGACAAATTTTTTTATATGCTTCTGAAATTTTACCAACAAGGTTGCATATAATTACACTCTAAACAAGAGGTTTTCAAAGTCTGAGGGGGGCTTCAAACAGTTGCAATGGAGGTTCATTGAATGGAAGTGAAAAAATGTTACATCACTTATCAAACTGAGATCATATATATATATATTAGCAGATATTTGTCAAACCTGATTAAAGACGCAGTTCAAAGACAGTAGTTCAGCGCAGTCATTTTCCCAGAGTCAAAACTACTAAATGCCTCAGGAAAACCTTTTCATGTATATTGGTGAAATCTCAAGCTATGTCAAAAGCAATATAAGAAAATCGTGGTTCAAATATTGAGTGTTTATGGGCTCAAACAACATGATCATGATCCAATAGGCATCCAGAAATTAGAGGAAAACTAAACAATTAAACTGAGAGGCGGGTGAAGGACTGCCTTTATCCAAACGTTGTCTGAGGTGTGGGTGACATTCTCAGACTCTGAAGAACCGTGGTCTAAACAACATGATGTTGATGCTCCATAATGACACAAATGAGTGGCATTGTGGTAAATGGAGGATCCAGTGTTTCTGGAGCTTGACCCCATACAATCAACTATAAGTTAGACTCAGCTATATTGAATTTTACGGTTCTTTTTCAACCTTTCCCTTGAGAGACCCCCATTTTCATGGGTTCTTACTACATCAATGGAGTACTCCTTTAAACAACAAACATCAACTGCATCATCAGTAAAGAATAAATTGTAAAAAGGCATATTGCATAGAAAACACATTAATCAAAATAGAGTTCAGGTGCAGATATAAAACAGGTCTTAAAACAGGATTAAAATTGTCAGTTGAAGGTGAAATGTGTGTTTCTGTATGTTCACCTTTGCCCTGGCAGAAGTCCAGCATCAGGATGGTCTGCAGCAGCGCGTCGGTGTTGAGGGTGAGGTCAAATTCAGGGCCTACTTTTGGCTCCAGGGCCCCTTTCACCCACTGGTCCTGAGACGATGTGACCCGCTTTATCAGAGCATCAGAGATCTACACACACACACACACCACACGAGTTAAAGTGTGCAGATATACCCATGTAGAAGAGGATAAAAACACACTTGTACACTGTGAAGCACGATGAGAATGGGAAAAGACATGTACAGTCAAACAAACACAGAAAATGAGAGCATCTGCATCCAATATCTCTTTTTAAATATGCTTGTAAGGCTGTGATATGATCCCTGCATACAGAGCAGCTTCTCTGTCCTGGGATCTGTTCCATTAGCCCGGCTTCATTACATTGTGTCTGACATGTGAAATGAGGCAGGCATTAGTGCAGCTCAAATATTTAAGGCAAAGAATTAGACCCCTCGTCTGCTGGTAAGAGCTCCACTGCCTCAGGAGGAAAAATAAAGTGGATACATTACATTAACTCCACTGCAAAAAAACGGCGCTGCTGTCTTCTTTAAACATGAGCCGAGGATTTGTAAATTCATCCTCGAGCATTAGAGCGTGAATTGCTTCCAATTAAAACTTTTTTCTACATATGTTCCTTAACTCATATTTAGCATCAAATCCACCTCTGACTCCTTAAGAGCCTGCAGTTGGGATCGAGGCGTTATTAACGATAAAAAATCACATAATCAATACATTATAAAATATTCAGACGGAATGGAAGCAAGGGGAAGTGTGTGTGTGTGTGTGTGTGTGTGTGTGTGTGTGTGTGTCTCAGGAGTGTCTTCGCTGTCTCTGTCCAGGAAGAGAAATGATTCATAGCCAGAAGCACAGAAACCGGACCTTTATCACGTATAATTCAGTAGAAATCCAGACGGCCATTAACGCAGCTGAGGGGATGGAGAAGTTTAAAAGACCAGCTGTTCTTTATGTTTCTGCAATTTCTGTAGGAAATAAGTTTACTTCTTGCCATTTAACCCTTGTGTTTATTTGATATTAGCTGTTTTTGGTCCCACACACACACATACACAACACTGTATTAATGGAAATAATAATGAAGCAAAAAACAAAATTATCATCATCAATATCAAAACCCAATCTTTAGAAGTGGCAACTCGTCCACATCAACAAACTGGGTTTGCATATTTTACAAAAAGGAAGGAATGACAATAAATTACAGTTATAAAAAAAATAAATAAATAATGATGCTATGTATGAAACCAACCAGGTTTTGCCATGATAAGATCAACCAGTTATGTCACTGCTGTCAAACTTGAAACCTGTTCTCCTCTCTGCTGTTGTTGTTTCAGAGTAAAATCATTGCGACCCTTCAACCACCACCTCTATCGGGCGTTTCCCTATACTACCTTCAATTGTTGAAACATCTTGAATAATGGTCTCTGGCTTTGCAACAGTCTCACCTTGCTGTTAACCACCCATCTAACATGACAGTCAGCTCAAGTACATATTAAAACTTATCTGGCATTTGCAGAAACGTAAAATGGCAACATTTTGTTTTGGCGACTGGACAGCAAGTAGACTTACTTAGATTAGAAGGGGGAAGTGCTCCATCAGAGTCCTGATCACAAATCCACAAATCCAGAGCATATACAAATCTATTTTAACCCAGTTCAGATTGCATACATGCAATATGTGATTTGCATGCATACAAATCATATTTAAACAAGTTTTTTTTAGCTGTGGTCTAACAGAAATAATCTCATCCCGTCATCGGTTCAAAATCATGTCTACAAGCGAAATAGAAGTATCAGGTTGATAAAACAATGTGCTCTCTGAGCTATTAAAGAGCAACACGAGGGTCACATTTCCTTGTAAGCAGGTGCACACGTCCCATTTGACCTTTCTCAGTTTGACCCAACATGCACAGATCGATCAGTATTGATCAGCTATCAAGCAGCTGTGGGGCAACATGTCGGGTAAATTAAAAATAGATCAGTTGCAGTATTAGTAAAGCAAATCAGATGCATCCTGTGTTGGTGTGTGTTTGTGTATGAATGCAGGCTGTGTGTGTGTTTTGTGTGTTTTTCTCACATCAGCAGTGAAGTCTCCTCCTCCGACTCTGCGCTGTGTTTAGCTGTGCTGACATCAGATACTTCAGAGGCTCCCCGCACTGCTGATATCTGCTTTTAAGCTCAAAGTGCACGCTCCCTCCCTCCTTTCAACTTTGCAAATTTACATTTTTGGTTGTAAACGCTGCAGGAAAAGTTGATTTTTTTTAAATGTACAGTAAGACATCATGCTGTGTTTGTGATCTGTAAAACGGAAATCTTCATTTCGTTTTAAAAGAGGAGGGTGAAGTTTGTTTATCTTTTCACGGCTTTTTTAGCAATTTCCCTGAAGAAACTAAAATCAAGAAATCATTAATTTTTTCATAGCCTGAGATCTCTTATGGCTGTTCCATGACAATCCATTACTGTTGTTAAACATCATTTAAAGATGATGATAAGCTGATAATGAAGCTGAACACAACAGGGGCTGCATGATATTACTTGCTTGTAGGATAAACTCATTATTGCTCTTAGTTTCTTCAGGGGCATTGCTAATAATAGATGAATAAAAACAGTCCCAGCCTTCTACTTTGATTAATATCCTTTAATTTGAAATTCTCATATAAACTGAAGGGAAACATTGACGCTTTTAAGCCGAGAACATTTTCCAAAGTCTTGTGTTACACACAAACTGTTTGACCCAGGGGACCATCTGATAAATGCACTGGCACAAAACTGAACCTCCTCCTTTAATTATGCAAAGTTGACATTTTGGAGATACTTGCTTGTAGAAAACTCCCCGATACCCTTTGTGTTTCCAAAATAATGCTTTTCCCAGAACAATAAAGTTTTGTACTTTCCATACCTCCATGCAAAAGTTTTTTCTTAATCCAGTAGCTATGTGAGGAGGACCTACATTGGGAGGCATTCAGATGCCCTGAAGGAAGTCTCACAATCACACAACCTCTTATATACACAGCACACACACACACACACACAGACAGAGTGGGTCACATACCTGCAGGAAACCACTGGGATCGTTCTCTTTGAGGACTTCAAGGCAGAACTCCATCATGCCGGTGGTCTGACGTAGCTTCATGGTGCAGTGGGTGATCTGGTCACGCACCACCTGAGAAAGACACATATCAGAGAAATCAGATGTCAAAGGGTCTCAGTGAAACTGTGTCGTGCTGGAAGCCGGTCGTTTGTTTATGCTGGCGGACTGTATTTCTAAACTAACGTTAGCTACTGTTGCTCTCTGTGAGCAGACGAGGCACTCGAGAACGTGAAGTTCTTCACAAAGAAATCCACAGTCCAGCAGCATTAATCAACGTTGTCCACAGGGAAGGTCTCATTTTTCATATCACATTACAATCTGCTCACATATGGCCAACAAGGAAATGGATTAATACATGTAAATTGCTAAATTGAACCTGTATTTGACAACTTTCCTTGAGCTGAATTTAAGTGCATAGAGCGCAAAAGACTTGTAGAGAAAATAGTTTCTTTTTCAAGCCACATTCTCAACAAACAAGAAGTCTTAAAGGTGAATTGTGTTATTTTTAAACCTAGGCCTTGTCTTTAAATATAATGGTGTGTAAATGACTAATAGGTACTAAACAATTTTAGAACTGGTCCAGTCGATCGTCTCAGTTGGCAATGGGCTGCAACATCGGCAAAATAGGCAAGGTGGAGTCGTGTCCTCAACAAAACTTACAAGCTGACAGGAGATTAAAGTTCGCAAGAGATTCAACATCATTCCAACCGCTTCAAATGCTGCTTGCTCTCCTTTTTAAAAGGATTCTTCGCCCTTGCCGTTTCATGATAAGTTTCATGTCAGCATGACCGAATGGAGCAAACGAAAATAAGCAACCAAGTCCAAAGGAGGATAAAGTAGAGGACTCAGTATCCAGAGGGCAGATAAAGGTTAAAAAACAACAAAAAACAGAATGCAGCCAAAACAAAAATGTTCCTCAAGTTGTGACACAAACAAAAAAGTAAAACGCTGAAAAGTGAGAAATTTTAATGTGCTAATATTTGACAAATACAGACAGTTAATAGCATGAAGATGAAGCGACCGGCTCTGACTGGCAGCTAGACTTCACCACTGGAACGCTTCCTGAGGCAGCATGTTGCTATTTATACCGGGAGTGTAATTAGTGAATGGGGAGCAGGTGTGCAGATGAGTGTGGCTCAGGTGATTGGAACTGGCTGAAACATCAGGTGAGTTAATGGCTGGCAGGAAAAGTAGACAAGAAAAAGAGTGTTTGAATCAAAAGCACAGCTGTCAGAACGACCTGAGACGAGGCGAGAACTTAAGTTATCGTCTATAACAAGACAGGTGTGACTCGTCTCTCGCTCTGTAGCTCTTTGAATCTCTCCTTTTTGTCTGAAACACACACACACATTGACACACACAGACAGACGTCAGATGCTATCTGCCGTCTGAACTCGGAGCGGGAGGGAAATGAGATTTGGACGGGTGTCACAACCAGTCGCTCGAGGCTAATTGAAACCCAGCGAACTGTCACCGCCTTAATAGGCTTTTGTTTACATTTAATAACACCTGCACCAGGTTTCAACTGATCAGCGATCTTTAACTATCTCCTCAAAGTACAACTTACACATGTGTCTAATATATACTGAACACGTACATATGTTTATGTACGTAACAAACACATCCAGTTTTCAGAGGTGAAGTGAGAGATGAGACGGAGAACGTCTTTTGATGTTGGCGAGTCTGAGATAATTAATTACAGCGTTAACCAATGGCCGCCTAAATGATTAAGCGATTCAATTAGACAAAGTCTTGGAAATTAGTTTTCTCGTTTAGTTGACGGTTAATGAGATCACAGTTAATTATTCACCTGTCAACTGCTGCGTAAACTCAAATATGAAGAGCGTGAAGAGTCGGCTGATAAAGGATCAAAACAATCTACAGTGTGCAATGTGTGTGTGTGTGTGTGTGTGTGTGTGTGTGTGTGTGTGTGTGTGTGTGTGTGTGTGTGTGCAGATATATTAGATGGCCTGACAGGTTTCATATATTTTTATACACATTTTGTTCTTCTTTATTATTCCTTTATTGTGTCTGCAAGTGTGCCTACAAGCCCAACAATGTTCCACTTTGATGCATTAAGTCAGAATCATAATATTCCCTTGGTTTGTGTTAAATTAGTGAATAAAGTTAGTTATATACAAACTACAGCTCTTTGAATGCTTAGCGTGCCCCTGACGCAGTCAGCGTTGTCAGATGTATGATCATTTGTATGACACTTTTAATTTGTACAATGTACGATAAGTAATGCTAAAAGTGGCAGAATGAACCATACTTTGACCATTTTGTGACAACTGCGATAGTAGCTGGTTTTAGTCTATGCTCCCTCATTTCAGTTAATTTAGCGGGAAGATCAGGAAAGCAAAATATGGATCTTACATCTCACGTGACCTCTTTCCAGCCAATCACGCTTGATCCAGCTTCTGATGAAGACCGTGATTTGCAGACACGGCTGTCGCTCTCTCTCAAATCGAATCAACTTGCAAGTGGAGCTTTAACTTTTCCCCTCAGGTATGCATTTTTTTTCATGCATTGAGTATGAACATGATTCCATTCGTGCTATCTTGCAATTTAGTTTTGTATTAATAGGCTTATATAAATATTGTCAAGCTGATTTATGGACCCCTCTGTCCATGCATCACAGCTACATCAGCTTATGTCAAAAGTTCTTTTAAATATACGTTCTACAAAATCACACGTTTGACTCCAAACAATGATTTTCCCCAAAATACAATAATTTAAGTCTCTGGTGCGATAGTTTCCCATCTGGCAGTGCTGGACGGAGTTGACAAGTGGTGACGGCGTTGACAGTGGAAACACCGTAATGTGTCGAGCGCTTTCAGTAACGCTGTTTGTGATGTGTGGGAGGACGGGGAGGTTCTGCGGAAACACCATGAACCTTGTTAAGCATCTAATCACAATACAGACTATCATGAGTTTATACAGCGAAGTGTGAAGAAGAGGAGAAGAAAGGAGCTGCTAGTGCGAGACAGAGTTCAATTACTGAGTCCTCTGGCACTGGCAGGAATAATCGAGGTACAGACAGAGAGAGTGGAGCTGTCGGTGACATTTATCACTGTCATCCACTGTGGGAAAGTGACTCACGTCTGTCTGGCACCAGACTGTGTGTCGACGTTCAAACAACTGGTGTTCCTGCATTCTTAAACCTAGTGGATGCTGTTTTATTAAGCGTTTTATTCAGTATTGTCACCATATAGTATCAGCACCAGCCTGGGTTTCACTTCAGAGGGAAAGAGAATCAGTGGGATCACACATCACTAGTGTCTGTATGAAAACGTTCGGTTTAGAGCGGCTGTATGTCTTGAATCAAAGGTCAACCAAAGGGCATTAAGTCACGTTTTTGTGTAGCTACCTATATGTCCCCTATACCTATATGTCCTATATGTCAATACCCTGCAGCTGGAATTTCCCTATAGCAAAAAGAGAAAATTAGCTTTCCAGTTCTGGTTGGCAGAAGCCCGCTCTTATCTCCCGTGTAAACAACGTGAAGTGTGAAGCGTGAAGCCTGAGCAAATCCCAGATTTATTTCAATTTCCTTGTGTCCCGCTGAGACGAGCCGTCAGCCTCCTCCCACGCTCTCCAGCAGGTCTGGTTGAAGGGATTTTTCAATATGCTCCACATGCATACGAAATGAATTTGAGGGCGCGAATACTGAAACATGTTAATGCAGGCCCAGATTCCAGATACCAGTGAACCACATTTCAGATCAGAGTAGAGCGGTATTTTCCGTGGATTCTGTCTATTTTTGTTAGTTATAAAAGCGCGAGTACACAGTCTTTATGTTGGCAGAAAACCAGGATCAAGGGGCTTATATGCAGAATTAATTTGGGTGAAAAATAAATTACATGCACAGAAACACAAAGGCTCTTCATGCTCGTTACTGGGTTTTCTCTTTTCGTTTCTGTTGTCACTTTGGGATGCAGTATTGCTTTCAGTGTCATGATTAAACGTGCAATTCATGTTACAGCTGTCTGTAAGTGTAAAAGGCACTTAAGAAACAATAGTAAAGTCTAAAGAAATCACAAAAGCTGTCAGTTTTGACTTGAATAACCGAGATCAGATGAACCTTAATCTCATTTATAGCAGGACTCAGACACACACTCATCCGTATGAGTTAGAGAGAAGTGAATATTAATCCATCAGCTGCTGGATTATGGCAACGACTACAGTATCTGAGTGTGTTTCTGTGTCAACATGTATCTTTGTGGGGACAAAGTTACAGGCCGTTAGACAGAGGACGTTCTCAAGCATCTGTACATTTTGAATAATTCAACTGGTCTGTGAGGCGTAAAGGTCCAGTGTTTAGGATTTAGATCAATTTACGGGTGGAAATGGAAGATATTATTATGTTTCCATTAGTGTTTAATCACCAGAAACTAAGAATCATTGTTTTCATTGACTTAAAAACTCCTCCTAGGTCAAAGATCTTAAGATTATTATTCTTATTATTAAGATATTTTTTTCTTAAACCTCTTTTCCAAGAAATACCCAAGTACAAAAGGCATTACAGACCTTTTGTCATGTATGCACTAGTGCAATCTAAGACCTGTAAGTGGTCTCTGATGTCAGCAGTAGTCAGACATCCAGGATCAGATGATTGATGTGAGACCAAGTGTTAATGAAGGGGATAAGCTTATTATAAGCTGCATTATTTCAATACGGTCCTCACAGGTATAGAAGTACGAATGTGTGCGTCTAGTACAAGTTAGTGGCTCAGAAGAGATTAGCAACACAACCCCGTGACACACTGACACACATACACACATATTCCGTATGTTACATTACTGTATGCATTTCTTTAGTCAGCCCTCAATATGCGATACTGAGCTATCTTCCGATCTTCTTACTACGGTGGCCCTGAGAGCTCAACACACTGCAACTTAAAGGTGCAATATGTAGTTTTGGGGAAGAAATGTTTATCAGGAGGGAAGGATCTGAATTTTTTTTATGCCTAAACAAACTAAATAAACAACCTCTCTTCGTTTTCATGACTGAACAAACGGAATAAACAAACTAACCTCGATACATGTTTGAGTTTGTATCATTACCTCATTAATATTGTAAATGTTAAAATTCTGAATTTCTTCTCCAAAACTACATAGTGCCCCTTTAAGAAAACACATGAAATTAGATGAAACACAACAAATGCACATGTTTTCTCACTTTTATATAGATGCTGCACATGTGTTGTTCAAGGTGTTGTCTTCATTTGTTTGTGTTTTGTCTATTTGCACGTGGACTCTTCTCGTACTGTGGGCCGCCGCACTCAACACATCTGTCTTACACTAGTTGTACTTTAGCAACAACAATAACGGATGACAGTTCAACTGTGACACTGTAATCAAAAGTTATTATTGCAAAAAGTTACTGTAATGGTTTTAGAATTTTGTTACAAACAGCCAGACACACTAACAGAGATTAACAGAACAAGTGTTTCCGCCCTGTTCTTTGAAAGAGGAAACAAAAATATGTCGCTTTTATCGGATTAAGCTCTGGCTGTGGGGAATGCCATAAACATCTGTCTTTCTTGGTGTTCTAGAAGGTCTTTAGATTTTATCCTTTTATTTTTGGGGTTTGTGTCAGGTCACAGCAGTATCTACAGGCACAGATAAAAAAGCCTGGAAGTGCTTTGGGTGAAAAAAGGAAAGGGCGAAGGTGAGTTCACAGTCAGAAAGTCTGAAGATTTACTGAAATAGATCGTCTTTTAAAGCTTGAACCTTTAACTTCCACTTTTAAATAAAAAAAACATGTGCTTTCTTGGAACTGTGGTTACATAACAAACCACAAAAATGTATTTTTTCTGAGTTGTTGACTGAGTGAAGTGCAAAAACAGCAACTAATGTGTGAAGATTCCTGGTTAAAATCAAATTTACACCACATGGCATCCATTTTTTCAGCCATTTAAATATAACCTGATAGTATTTTGACAAATAACGATGCAGTTCAGAAGTTTAAGAGGAGTTAAAAATAAGTCTAAAAAGATGTGACAGTAAATAAACACATCCAGTCGAAAAAGGAAAAGGCACACAGAGCAGCAGCACTGATGCACACCGATCTGACTCCTCACTGAACTCCTCTAACAGCAGCATCACATGACACTGTAGAGCAGCATCAATCCATGCATTCATAAATCCGGTCTTGAGAAGGTCACACATGCTTTAATATCATTGCATCTTCATTACAGTAATTCATTGTATTCAGAGTTGAGCACAGAAAACAAACTCAGGCTATCAGTTAGTACGAAACGCAGCTTAATTCATATCCCTTCTGTTCTGGGCAGTTTTAGAAAAGGACTTAGGACTCTAATATAAGTGATAAACCTTTGTTCTGCTACGAGTCAGAGTCAGCCTCAGATCCTCTGGCTGCTGGCTGTTTCTTAGTTCAGGATCAAGACTTAAGGTAATCAGGCTTTTGTAGTCGGCTCTGGAAATGTACCTACGTTAAGATCTACCTTAAGGTTTGCAGAATCAGTGACGTCTTTTAAATCACATCTTAAAACTTATTGTTTGTTTAAAAAGCAGGCTTTATATTTGTTTTACTACCACTGTGTTCTACTACTGTTTACTTGTTATTGCTGTTGTTGTGTTGGACAGGGTATTGTCCATAGAGATGTCTGCCTTCTCTCTAATATAAGGGAGCTAGGTGGGACTCAGCTTGTGACGCTCAAAGCACCAAGAAAAAGTGAGCTGTTCTATGTAGGAACTATTGTTTTTCTGTATCACAGTGCAGAAGGAAGCATGAAACTACTGATGGATGAGAGACAAGCTAACTAAGGTAGCTAATGTCACAGCTCAGCCGAGGGAGACGCGATTCATGTTTACATCCTGTGCTGTCACGAGATGCAACGTATTTCAGTAAAAGGAAAATAGTTCCTGCATGAAGCTGCTCACAACATGGTGTGTGGATCATCTCGAGTAACCAGGCCATGATTTCTGTAAAGAGACAGTCATGTTGAGTTTTTCAAATGTATGTTTTTTTAGCTTTGAACACTGAGCTGAGTGACATCTAGTTTCATTATGTTGGAGAGAAGGCAGACATCTCTACATCCAGTATCTTCAAAACTCTGCAACTCGCAGCAAAACAATCTAGATGGATACATCGTTCTACAGGTAAGAGAGAAATTTGTTAATTTTTTTTTGGTGGTAAACTGTTCCTTTCATGTTGTTTTGAAAGCTTCTATATAAAAACCTTGTTTATGATAAATGCAGGTTATTACATCCTTGTTTTGCTCCTTTTTGTTTTTCATCATTTGTCCACTTACGCTGCCTGTCAAATCCTTTCTCAGAAATCATCCTCAATGCAGGATGTCGTACACAGCGGCATCTTAGGCCGCTTTGGCTGACAAATTTTGGTTTCGAGCCGAAGCATTTAAGCCTTTGCTTGTCTTTTTTTCTTTTGTCTCCACATGAAAAGGAGCCTGTAATTTCATCTGTTAGAGATAAACAGCGTCCTGAATTTATATTCATGTCAGAATGCGTTCTAGTTTATCAGCCATCTACAAGCAGCCATTCTTCCGTTGTTCCACGTCCGTCGCCGCCTCCAGCTCGTCGCCCTCTGGCTACATCTCAATCCCCAGCCTGCAGATAATGACAACAGCTGTCCTTGGGGCTTCCGTCCAAATGCCCCCCACCCCTCCTCCATCAACCAGACGGTCAGTCGGTCGGTGGGCACGTTGAGGCCGGGCAGGCGTCCATGTGACTTAGGAGAACCCCAGTGGTGGATTTACAAAGGAAAGTAAAAAAAACTACCAGATAGAAAATTATAAGTTCAGGAGCTGAGACCTTTTTCAGGTATTAAAAGCCTGACAACATATTTTTCTAATCTGCTTTTCACTGGGAAACAGAAGTGGCTGAGAGAGATTTTTGCATTTGAGTTTTGTCTGTGCTGGTCTCACTGACAAGAGTTATCAGGTATTCAACAGCATAAACCCAAATCTGATGACAGTTGTTGGTCAGAGTCACAGTTTGTAATGATGTTTATCTCTATTTTTGATTTCTGAAACAAAATAAAACCTTCTTGATTCATCTTTCTACCATTCCCACTATCACCAGTTGGACTGGTCGAAATCAACTACTAATAAACTGCATTAGATGTAATATCCTGGCTCTACCTGCTGTTTTCCCAGCAGCCCCTCTGATGCCCACCCTCCGCCCCGCTCCTCTCCCAATAAGTTCACATCTATAACTCAGTGTATCAAGAGTTTATTTCAACCAAACTAGAGTTGGTGATGGTTTTGCCGAGCGTATTTTGTTTGAATTAAGTTAGCTTTAATATGATCTGCGTCGTAAATGTACTGTATCTGTCAATGGAGTTTTGAACAGCCTGACCTGGTTAAAAAAAGGATACTACTCTTTAAAAGAAAAAAGTGTATTTCTTCAGGGATCCATTCTGTAATGTTGCCAGACACTTAGAATAACCCTCTGAGCCTGTCCTGGCAACAACAAGCACGAACCTTTGTGCAAACCCCCGGAAGGATTACTTTCACTTTGCAGCCCGTTGTGTGGCTGCAGACAGTCTTGCTCAGTATGGACCAATCTGTGTTGTTGCCCCCCATTAGTTAATTTAACACATAAACATGGGAAAAACACCATGTTGGTAAATAGTGCAGTTAAGAGGTCAGTCAGTCTCACCTTTAGCTTGTACTCCTTCTCCTTGGTGACCTTGGTGAGCATTTTGGCTTTCTGTCTGGTGAGCGCCTCGATCAGAGAGTCACACTGAGCCACGAGGCAAGCTTCGAACTCCACACCGTTCTCCTGAGACACGACACACAAACACACAATCAGATCACAAAAAGACATGTAAAAAATTAGTACAGACTAAACTATCGGTGAAAAATAATTGATTGTCATGAAATTATTGGCAGCTACAGTTCCAGCTTCTTCTGCTTGCTGATTTTCCTTTTAATTATTTTAATAATTTTGAGGTTTGGACTGGAGGTTGGAAAAAACAAGAATTGTAAAGGCGTCCCTTTGGGCTCTGGATAATTGTCTACTTTTAATACAAAGTAGATTTTCCATATTGTTGCAAACTCACAAAACATTTTTAATGCAGGGGTTGACAAGGAGTATTTTCACAGTGTGTTATTTGTACTTATACTTAAATAAAGGATCGGAATACTTCCTCATTTTCACAACGGTGACTAAAATAGATCTGTTGTTGTATTGTGCTTCATTTAGCAGCACAGAGCTGCTTTGTGTTTGTTCATTTCACACCCAACAGACTGCAGACACAAACAAATCATACATCATATTCACCATCTGTTTGCACACCTGCCTCTTTCCCTCCAGACATACATCCATATCCATATACAGTAAAATTACAGTAAACATACAGCACATTGACAAATATGATATGTTAAAGTTGCTTAAATTCAGTAGTTTGTTGTCTATATTGGAGAATCTGGGCCTTTATTAGGAATAATCATAAAGAGACACAAAGAGTAACCCTGAGTTTGATGATTTCGAAATCATTTGTCTGCTCACATTTCACAAGATGTTTTCAACTTCTTTTCTTTTTCTTTTTTAAGGAACAAATTTAAACATATATGTAACATTTTTGATTTCCATGTGGTTCACAGTAGCGTCAATGATGTGTTTGGGCTCTTAACCTGCCGATGTTCGCAGCATACGTCTGTTTCAACTAACCATTGAACTAGTAACGGCAATATCCCAGACTCCCTTAAAAATTGCACGATTTTAAGAGTTGTTGCATGAGGGGACACTTGACAAAGATTGTGATGGCAAATTCTGATATCCGTGGTGCCTTCTTGTAAATTGGCCATTAAATACAATAAATGTTTTCTTTCCCTGTGAAAAGTGTCAGTCTGTCGGGGCATCGCTGTGGAGAATGTCACCAGACTCCCTTAAAAAACACTCAATTTTGAGACTTGAGACGCTGTCTTCAACACAAAATATTTCTTTCTGTCTGTAAAAAAAAGGCATCTGTTTGTTCCAGTGATGTAGGTGTATATTTGCATACAGAGCGAGGGGAGATCTGATCACAAGTGGTCACTTGAGACGCATGTCGAGACAACTTCAATGCCAAGTGTGAACTGACGGGCTTGAAGCTGTCCACTTGTGATCAGATCACGCAGGACGCATAATAAAACCAAATGTGAAAAGCCTCAGAGTCTGCAAGGGAGGAGGTTTGGGTTCGACGGATGGATTTAAAAACACTGAACTTCAACATGGGAGACCCCTCTTTCACTTCCTATTTGAAGCTGTTGATTCATTTGGAGGGCTTGTTGCTACTGTAGGTCTGTTTGTACAGTAATTGGCCGTTTATGAAGGATCCACAGGAGTATTTCATCTCTGCTTAGAGCCCACATGATGAGGAGATGAGATCCTAGTTAAAAGTGACTTTCCAATCAAGCTTCCTCCGCCGAGTTACACACTTCAGATTCAAAAGAGGATGAGAGCCGGAGATTTGATATCCTCACTCCCACACTTTCGTCTCTCTTTATCAGATCCATCTCTCTCTCTCTGCAATCTGGCTCTCAGACGGAGCAAAGTAGTGCAAAGAGTAGGTTTTTCCTTTTTTTTCTTTTTTACTTAAATGCAATCCTCTTCATTTTGCAATAAGACTCTTAATGCCTGCTCATAGTGCCACTGCAGACAGTCTGTGTATGTGTGTGCATGACTGGCAGATGCTGCGGCAGAGATCAGCTGCACAGCGATGCTGTCCACAGGCAAAACACACACACTCGCACACGGATATACACACACACACTCCACACGTTTGGCTGATATGGTTTGTCTTAGGTTAGCGAGTCAGTGGATTTACCGCCCTGCTGCTGTCTGAGGAGCCCAAATGTTTGTCTGTGACTGATTTATTTGGAGCTCATAGCCCATTACCAGCCGGTCCCCCACAGCTAAATCTATTTAGTCTGGAAAAACAAGAGCGCTGATGTGAATTATGTAAAGACCTTTAGACGTGGAGGGACCTGATCAGACATGGACATGGGCTCTGGAACAATCTTACACAGCCAGACCTTCATGGAGATCCTGAGACCAGAGGAATCCTGAGGCAGCCACGTGATTGGCTGCAAGTTTTAAAACAACCCCTTTCAGAAAAGACGCCTCTGGTCTGAGAAAAAGCGAGAGGTGCATCGCTAAACATCAGCATACAAACTATATACTATATATAACTATACTACACAGTCTGTATTTCAGTGGTAGGAAGTAACTGAGTGCATTTACTGAAGAGCTGTACTGTCATCTACGATTGCGAGCTGCTTTTACTTTACTTAAGTATTTCAGCTTAACGTTACTCAACATCGCACTATGAACTTTACTTTTGACTTTACATCACATTTATCTGACAGCTGGAGTCACATAGATTCAGATTTTGCAAACAGAGAGAAGGTACTCTCTCAAACGTATTATTAATTCACTAAGCATCATATTATCCAACTCTATATAAAATGGTAATGGATTAAAGCATCAGTAATGATATTGCAACAATATAACATTATATGATTATATAACTTTCTATAATGACGATGCCACATTGCTTCCTCTCCTCTACATTTATTTGATAAATGTAGTTACTAGATACTTTGCAGATTCAGATTATTGAGTGTTTATAGGCTATATATTGTGATGTGTTACCAATCAGATAGTGTAGTGGTGGGACATTGTGTCAGAGGATGTTGCATCAGAGCCAAAGTAGCACATTTTTAAATTAGTTTATTTTATTAGCAATCTGACAGTTCACAGATATCGATAATCAGCTACCCCTATGAGCAGCCCAGACTATTTTCACATCTACTTTTACTTGACTTAAAGACCTGAGCGCTTCTTCCACCAGTGCACACTGCAGAAACAAAACCTGCTCAGAATGACTCTGTGGTTTGGAACTGGGTCACAGCTAAGTGTAATTTTATGGGGTTAAAGTATTACACGAAATCCATCGAGTGTTCAGTCAACTTTTGTGCTTCAGTATCCTGAAAAAAACAGATGTCTGCCAAAGCCGGATAATCTTCCGTTTTATGATAGATCACATCCATCAGTTTTATTTTGTAGTTGCAATGCATTCTGGGAGGCCAATGTTAGTGAAGAAACTGGTATCTGCATCTTCTACCATAAATTCCTCTCAGTACACGCAGGGTTTGTCACTGATGGTGTGATTACAGAAACAGTTCATCCCATCAAACTTAAAACTATGGTGACATCTTTTAATCTACAGCTGTACATGTAGCTACAGATGGGATTAAGATGTGTGTAAACAGTATATTTCACAAAGAATTAAGTGTACAGGTGTTTACACAGGTGTGCCGTTTACCTGTATCTGCTGGAGCATGTTCTTCAGTTGAACCAGGAACTCCTTGGCATCTTTAGCTTTGTCGGAGACACCGTTCAGGGCCTGGGAGAGCGCGCACTGCAGAGACACACAGATACAAAGAAATTAACCAATTACATCAATGGACATGATCACATTACTGTATGGACGAGGCTCAGCCAAGGCTCCTCTCCCTCCAGGATGGACCAGTGCAACCAGTGAAGCGCCGAGGCTCTGAGGCTGAGGCGCTGGTCGGTTATGTAATCATTTAACCCAATGGACCATTCTCCTTGTATGCTCAGATTACGTCTGACCCTGAAAAAGGGAAAGGCTCTGTATTGTTTTAATAATAAGGATTGATTTTATAATCTAGATTAGAGTCCAGAAAATCCACACCTGAGTTTGAAAACAGTGTCACTTGTTGCGCCTTTTCTTCAAGACTAGACCAAATCACAAACATCAGAAAAATAATCTGCAAGCTGGCATCAAGTTAAGAGTTAGTTTTAGCTATTTTATTTGAGCTGTTTGTTTATTTTCTAATGATTATTTAGGTTCATATTACTTTAAAGTTCTATGACAATGATAATATGTTTGGAAGCTACATATGTGTGTCCAAAAATGTAATAAATTGTATATTTTCATTTGATTTTTCGAATCAAAACTGGCTTTTGGCCTCTCTTGTATATTCTGCTATTATGCATGTGATATTAAATAAATGAAAATCCATTGCAGATTTCAACAAACAAGACAGAATAAATAAATAAATAAAAAACAAATGTAGTTCTCCCACATCTATAATATCCAATTATGTAAAATAATTACATAACATTGAATCAACACAGGAAAAATACCATGAAATAATTAAATGTTTACTATTTGCAAAAAAAAAAGCATGTGTAAAATATACATATCCTCTTCATTATGAGCCAAACAGCGAGGGCTTAGATCTCCGTACTGAGGATAATGCGTTTGTCACTCTGTGATCCTCATTAATTGTCTCTATTTACTGGAGCGCTTCCTCCAATTTTCTACCTAATTTCCATAGAATAGCTATGGGCGATGTGTATTTATGATGTGAAAACATTCTCTATATCACTATCAACAGCTGTTTGTATCTTCTGTCTACTGATTTGATGCTTGTAAAAGTGAAGTCAGGGAGCAAAAACGATGACCAACATTTAATTTGTTTGACTGAATAATCTCATTTTTTTGGTCTCCAGTTAATTTCCAGTCACAATGCGCCAGCTGTAAGCTCTCAGTGGATTTCGGACTCCTTCATTAACACCTAGGACCTCTTAAAAAGCACAAAATAATTTAAAAATGAAGCTTATCGTTTTCATTTATTCATACTAAAGAAATAATTAGCATGTTGAAAGATGAGCAGCGGCTTAACAGAAGATGACAGTGAACAGGAAGCTAATGTGCAGCGCATCCTGCAGCTGCTGGCTCAGATAAAATGCTGTAGCTGTGAAAACTATAAACATGTTAATTAACATGTTGAACCTCGGCAGTGCTGCTCCTTATTTAAGCCTTCAGAGCCCAACAAGCTTCAAACGGAAATTCCTCAACCGAAATAAATAAAGCAGCTTGGACAACACTCTCATGTTTAGTCATCAGGTTATTTCCCCAAAAGGTTCTTGTATTTTTTAAACCTGATGAAGTTTTTTTTTAAAATGGTGATTTACATGACAATGGTAACATTTAACTTTGTGGTGTTGGCTGAAAGACCTCCTCTGTTTAAAAAGTATCTTTTAGAAATTTTGGTTGGGCATTGTCTACCAATCAGCTACATGATGATGTCCACAGTGAAACATCATGACGATGGTGTCATGGTTGGAGAGTGGAGGGTTAATAAGACACGGGACATGGAGACGTAACTTTAGAGCACTGAGCAGCAACATATTCTCTCTTACATGTCACAAACAACAACTCCTGTCACACTTCTTTTTTGCACTCTGGCCTTTCAAGTCACAATGTTACAATGGTCAGTGCTCAGTAGTCGATGACTGTCGGCCATCGGTGATGGACATGTAGAAATGTATACATTTTCCTGCACCATGAAGAAGGGCTGCAAGATATATTGGGAAAAGATGACATTGCAATAGTTTGGTTTTCTGCTAAATTCATATGTTGAAGAAAAAGAATCATTAAATAGCTCGATTTGGAAATAATTAATCATTCTAGAATAATTGGGTTGAGTCTGTAGTGGAGTGCATTTTTCTCAAACAACCAAAGCAATCCCTGTTTTGTTTGATGAATAAGTTAAGAATGATTGGCTGTGCACTCCAAATACCCAAGAACCAGTAAATCCAACTCAATCACGAAATACTAGACAGTCTTTCTCGTGGATATATCATGGGGAAAGAGAACAGTGCAAGTTGTACTTTTGTATCTGCAGTTAAAACCAAGTAGCATGATGGGTCAGAAAAGTGTGTGTGTGTGTGTGTGTGTGTGTGTGTGTGTGTGTGTGTGTGTGTGTGTGTGTGTGTGTGTGTGTGTGTGTGTGTGTGTGTGGTGTGTGCATCAGTCACTGGTAGACAGGACAAAGAAAGGAAATGCACACTGTTAAACACATGCCAAGCTGTGATGAATCTGCTCCACTGTTGCCACACCCACATTCCCCACCTGCTCCTCTTTCTCTGAACACACACACACACACACAGCCAGAAGGCGATAATATCAAGTGGGCGTCCCTCCCTTTTTGTTACTGGATATAATAAATAACAGCTGTATTTGCTGCATGGAACAAAGATCAGAATCATGGCGTGATCATCATATTCTTTAGATTCTACGCTGAATAAATCTACTTGATCATAAGAGGATAAACATAAGCACATCCACATGCATCATATTATAGACAGCATCAACAAATCATCTGTCTTACAACTGCAAATGAGTGCTGAATAAAGACCAACAATGATGTGTTTATCGCTCTGGGTAATCACTAAATGTAAGGCAGCAGTCTAAATTGATACACTGCATACAGTTCTCTTTAATATTTGTATAAGCCCTTTGGATTCCTTCCTTTTCTGCACACATCCATTGAACTATTTTTTAAATTCAAGATTGTTTACATTTTATGAGTAAAAAACTGAATACTTTCTTTTTAAGAAAAATTTAGAAATTGTACAAATGATCAGTAAACCTTCAGAAAATCATCTTGCAGAGTGTTGATCTTCACTTTCAGTATTCCCCAATAAAACTAAATCTTCCACCACATACACAGTCAGTCAGTCAGTGCACTGTATGCATAATCCCCTCTGCACATCTCCACAATAACCACTCCACCCCCACATCACACACACACACACACACACTGATCTTATCCCTGTCCATCCCTCTTGTGTGCACGTGCTGTCCGGAGTCAGGAGGAGGGGACGTGTGGAGGTCATGGTTCATGAATCCATCCAACCCTTCTGTGGAGCTTCTCGCTGCTCCTCACCAAGAGGCCATCTGGCCCAGCAAG
Source organism: Lagodon rhomboides (assembly GCA_039737535.1). Lineage (NCBI taxonomy): Eukaryota > Metazoa > Chordata > Actinopteri > Spariformes > Sparidae > Lagodon > Lagodon rhomboides. The sequence continues at coordinate 10,864,170 of CM077798.1, read as the reverse complement.
CTGTCTGGCCTGTGTCTGTGTGTGTGTGTGTGTGTGTGTCTGTGTGTGTTAGTGTTTGCATGCCAAGATGCTAACAAGGGGATGACGGATGTGCCATACGAGCGCCGTCCTGGCACATCATCCCCTCCTCTCCTATTTGTTCTGTCTGGTTCTTTATTCATTTGACGGCTGCTCTGTTCATCAGGTCAAAGTTCTGAGCTACATCCTCCCACCTGCCTGACTTCTGCCTCCTTCATTCACAATAGTCGACCTCTTTAATTCATTCATTGATTTTCTTAACCTACTAGTTGTTATTGCTACAGAGTATTGGAGTCTATCCCATCCATTGTGTGGAAAAGCAGACTGTGAGGGGTCACAGTCTCTTGTCCGAAAAAGATCTGACCAAAAAGGCAGCACTGTCAAATTCTGCACTGCTACTTAGGTTATGTTTTTTGTTTCTCGTGTCATTCATTTATTGTTTCACATTATTTTTTGATATTTTGATGATCTTCCTTTGTTTCAGGTTCTTCACTGCCCTTGTATGTTTCCCACCTGTGTGATTGCCTGTCCTGCTCTGATTAGCTTCACCTGCCCCTCGTTACCCTTCCCGCCCTGGTGTATTTAGTCTGTGTTCCACTCTTTCTGTGCCAGTTTGTCTTAATGCCTGGTGTCAAGCTTTCCAGCATGTTTCCTTGTCTTTTGTTCTCCAAGGCTTACCGAAGAGGGTGGTGTGTTTACTGGGGCAACTACAGGTCACAGTCCCTGGGATTAGCACCATGGTAGCAGAAGATGCTGTCACGTGATGCCCGAGTATGAGCGCTTCTAAACAAGTATTTTTTGACTGCTTTTGTACCTGAATTCTTTAATTATCAAATAACTTAAATTGCCTTATCACCTTATATAATGCAGCACAAATGAGGGTTTAATCAGGAAAAGCCACTGACCAAGGGATGTTTGCTTATTTTTCTTTGAATGGCTGTTCACTGGATTCTTTCCTGCTCCCTGTCAGATTTGTTTGCCTGTTTGGACTGTTTTCCTGGTTTTGACTCTTGTCTGCCTCACCATCCTGTAAGCTTTTGTACCTTTTTGTCCAAATAAATTCACTGAACTGCACTAGCTCTGCCTCTGGCGTCTACATTTGGGTCACTTATGTTCCTACTACTCTGACTGCACTCGTCTGACAAGCACAAAACATTGTTACAACAGTAAACACAATACAAAGAACAGAAACAGATGGAGACAACTGTCTCCTGCAACATAAGAACATCTAAATCTGCACACACAGGGTTTGCTGGGTTATGCTTATACGCTCCTGATTGACATTAGCAAACATGTAAAGAAGTTCATACTCAACATTTGCTTGTTCTTTTGTGATTCTTAGCTGTTTACTATTGCCATGTGCTGCTGAAGATTCCACCAAGGAAATATGAACTATTGTGAGCAATAACATTACTTTGTAGATTTTCAGCTTAAACCCCGGCATGTGGTCTAATTAATTAGCTGTAATTGAGCAGCAGTTTAGACAGATTACAGCATTTATCACAAAGTTGTAAACAACAAAATGCTTTTATATTTATTGCAAAGCTATGAAATTACCTCTTTGATTAACTAATGCTTTGTTGTTACTGCCTTAGTCTTTCTTTTTTGAAACACAGATTAAGGGCTCAAATAGCTTTTTCATGTATAAATTGCTGTCCAAACCAGAACAGGGATCCAAGGGTGTTTTGCAAGAATCAATTTTTAAAGGTTTAAAATGTGAGTTCAGACAAAAGACACCTCTTCATACCAGGCCTGAATACAGTCACCACCACAGTATCCAGATCTAAATTTGGCCACAGTCACAATGCATCAACCTACAGTAGATCCCAGTAAAACTGCGTATAACAGTGCTGAAATGTGACAAGTCTGCCCTGCAGGAACAGAACCAGTGAGCCACTAAAAAGACTTGGAACAAAAGAGAAACACGGAAACATGAAAAAATCATGTAGAGGAAGGGAAATTGAGAGTGAAAAATAACGAGAAATTCATCAGAGCGAAGATCAACGCACCTGCAGAGCAGAAATGTACATCCAGAATTCCAATTTCTTCCCTCCTTTTGTTTCTTTTGTTCTCCTCCCCTTGACCTTTTTCATCCCTTATTACTTCTCCAAACAGGAGTGTCATTTTTCTTTTCCCCGCTGTCAGCACCCTCAGCTCTGCTCTCAGAGACGAGTGCTATTATCTCATTATCTTATTACAGGAGCATTGGAGGACCATTTATGCAGTCTGTGACATTCAGAGAGAGCGGTGACATTCATGGAGGCACAGCTGTGTTAGTGCACTGATACGTTTGAGCTCAGCAAATATCAGGATGCGAGGGAGGAGGAAGCAAACTGATCAGGAGGTTTAAGTGCTTTTGATGCTGAAACAACGGCTAACTGGAGAGCAGGGCGAGGGTCTGAACTTCCAGAATCCTCCGAACCCTGGACCTGGATTAGAACAGACTCAGAGTAAAACTATAGAATTATTGCTATTATTGGTAAATGGACACTGACCACATGCAACAATTACAAAATGCTAAATTCAATGTTTAGTAAAAAAGGATGATAGATGTCTGAATCTATAAATGTATAAAGGATGTGAGGTTACAGGTTTAAAGAGGGTAATAAATCAAATATTCAGCTGAGACATTGCAGAATATAAACTAGAGCAAGGCTGAATTTGTGTATTCTGGTAGTGCAGACTACAACACACCACCACAATAACAGCCCCTATTGCACTCCACAAAGTGTCACACTCTTCTACACACAAGCATTTACTGGAACCAAGGATCACCTCCTGGAATTGGGTTAAGGCAACTCTTTGGTAAAAGGATCATGTCTTTGGTTAATTATTGAAAAAAGTAAATATTTTGTCTCGTTCCTCAAGTCACTGTTGACCTCCTGTAAATATGTCCATGAGAACAATCTTTTCCTAAGTGCTTTGAGAGCCTCAATAGAACTGTAAGACCATTCTTTAGTAGGTACAAACAAGTACAACCAGGAAAACAAACAAAATACATTCTCAGTAAATGTGTTATAGATGTGTTGCAGATGTGTTGAGATTTAACATGTTGCAAGGTTGCAGATACTCTTAAGTGCAAACCAAGTGTTTCCCACATATATATTTTTACTTCGTTGGACCACCCAGCTATATTAAGAGCCCTCCAAGTAAATTTGGCGACCATTTTAGCATTTTAAGCTTTTCGCAATTGATTAACTAGGTGACAATCTGCCCACGCTCTTCCCCTTCTGTATACTGTCAATCACACATGCTCTGCAGAGAGAGAGAGAGACGCTCGCTGTTATGATTTCCCTCCTGTAAACACACTCCTGTGACCTCTTCTATTTGATGTAGGCGTACTAATGCCATTGTTTTACACAATCCTGTAAGTGCACCTAGTTGTGTGATGTCAGTGGGTTCATGGAATCGCAGGTGAAAAAATCCTAAACGCATTTGTAATGTAGTGTATGTAATGTAGACAAACGGTTTTGGGTCTCATTCTCGGGTTGACAAAATCCACCTTGTGCATCCCTCACCAGTCATTTCCTGCTGCTAACAGCACCTCAGTTGAATTCAATATGTTGAGTTGCAAAAAACATGAATGAGACTAACAAAATAGTAGTTTAAAAATTGAAGTTTAAATGTTTTATTCTTTGGTGGTGCTGTTGAAGATAGTTGCAGTCAGAGACAGGCCTGTAAGCTTACACAACGCTGACAGCACTCCATGAAATACATATTGAATTCAACTGAAGTGCTGTTAACAGCATCGCTCTCTTGAAAGTTGACCATCTACTCTGACCTGTGATTGATCGATGTGGGTTGAATGGAGACTATTTATTGTTATGTGTGATTCAGCGTCTTTTATAGCCAGTGGGAAAAAGCAGTGTTCAAGCAGCTGAACTTGTGAATAAATGTATTTATAAAGACGGAACAAGCCTCTCTGTTGTCTGAGTCCTGTCCAACATCTGAGAAGGAACTTTTGTGAATCACTGTTCATTGATGACTTTGAACAATGAATCATTTCTAACATGAGGTTTTACATGTTAGCACTATTTTTAAGGCCAGAAACTACAGTACAGGCACAAATACTGTTCTTTTCATGCAACGGTTTGCCTCCTTTACATGTTTTCATTTAGAGTAGTGGAAAGATCTTCCAAAAAAAAGATGTTCCAAAATAAGCATTGAGGTGTTTATTTTAGTCAGATTTCTGTTCTGGAAATGTACACAAATTATTTTATATTTAATTGGATAATTCCTCATTGTCCAACCCAATCACCAGAATAAATATTAGACAAGTAAGTTGTGGTTGTGGTTTTTACTGGCTGAGGTCAAATTTATTACTGATTCATACATATTCTTTTAGCCAAAAACAGCATGGTCCAATGGTCCACTTTGAGTCAGGGACTTTTTTGATTGGATCAGCTAATAGATTAGTTTCTTAATTGAATGTTCACTTTCACAAAACTTTGTTAATGCTGTAGAGGAACAGTTGCGGTGCGTAATCTCAGAGAGAAGATGGGGGTGACTGTGACCCGCAGTAGAACAACAGGCAGCCCTTATGTGTTTGGCTGTCAGCCGGGGAGTGTTGATGGTGGTGTTGACCTTGTCAAAATGATACCCAGGGGACATGGAGGAGGGGCTGAACCCCCTCATGTACCTCCCCACCTCCCCTCTAATTTCCTCTCATTTGCATTTAGAAGCCTTTACGTCATCCTTAATCTCTTTTTTCATTCACCATAAACACCTCTCTTCTCAAGAGGGCTTTTGAATCGCTTCTGATATTCTCGTATGAGCTAGAATTAGTCCTGACAAATCACATCTACTTCTTCCCCCTCTTGTGATAGGCGGGAAACAGCCTGCTGAATCCACTTCGGCCAAAAGAATCAACAGAGCCAATCATTTAGCACCATAAATTAATAGCACATTTGGTTAGCATGTTGCTCTGGTACTCTAAAACACATGAAGCGCACACCACATGAAGAGCCAAAGTGAATCAGTGGCAGATTGCAGGGTGAGACTGGCCGCAGCCAAGAGCCAGTTCCTGATATAGAGGATGCGGCTGCCTCCACAGTCTCCTCTGTGTGCGTCACGGTGCACACTCACAGCTCTGTTTTAGACGTCAGTATACCCATGTGTAAAAAATATACCTCTTTTTTCGGGGTTTTAATATTTCAACACGCCTTGTACTATTGTGAGGTGAAAAGATGACTCTGACGCAAGATATATCAGAAACATTGTCAGAAAATCTGGAGCAAGCAGTGATTAAAAAGACAACACAAGGGGGTTATTTCATTTTTGTTGTGAGCTGGAAAGTGAAGACAGATCAAGTTTTGGAATCTTCTCTCGAGTCACCCCAGAGAAGAACTACAGGCTGATGGAAACCTTACACTTACATGCCACCTTACATGCTATTAATAGACTAAAGGACTGCGTCTCGCCATAGGAGCAACTGATGGTCACTTTGAGGTTTTGGGCCAAGTACCAATTAAGCTAGCTCAATCAGGTGTAAAGCTGAATGGTATGGTATTTTGACAGATATTACGATGTGATTCACAATCACTGGGAATGACAATTTTCCATCACAATTTGCCATCACAATTTTCTTAAAACTATTCAAATCATGATTGTGACATTTGTTTGGGTCTGTATGGAATATGAATGAGTTCACCACTAACACTGGGCACGTTGCTATGGATACGCATACTGTTTGCTTGCTGTCTGTGTAATTGTCTGTTTGAGAGCAAGGCAAACTGACTGGACTTCATCAAACACAGACAAACAAAGACTGATCGTGTCGAATCTGACCAAACATCCCCAAACATTGTCAAACAAACACAGACAGCCATGGCTCACCCAACAATCATCTGTGTTTGCCTAAGCAAAATTCACCAAACAACCACATGGATGCTTGCGTCGTCAAAGCTGCAATTGCTGTAAAAACTGACATAAACATGGTTAAATGTAACTAATATATAGGATTGTAGTACACAGTGTATAGCTGTACATGAAGCCACCAGAACCAATCAGTCTCCCCTCCCTCAGTCTAGTCAGCCAGCTGTGTTACAGTATTAGTGTTTCACATCTGGTGGAGGTCAAAACCAATCTCCTCTCCCCTTCCTCCGCTTCATCCTCTCATCCACGATCACCCAGCCGCCCAATCCTCCGCTGCTCGGCTAAACAGCCATTTTAAGGCTAATACAGCAGGGTCGACCGCTACACAACAGCTTCAGTAGCCACAACACAAAACAAAAGTGCCATTTAGCCTAACCCTGACCAAAACAAGAGTCTACTGGCTGAGTCTAAGTAAAATAATTCCTACATATCAGGAAAAACAAATTCCAAATAAATAAATCAATAATTTTAAATTCTGATTTGTCACAATGGCTGTACTCACTGTTTTAATAATAGAACAAAAGCAACAAAATTAGCTTTCAGAGATATGATGTATATATGACTGGGATGGGATGACGGAGTAACAGCTATGTATATGTACATTTCTATGTGTCATTTAGATACAAATACACTGATTAGTATAGAGAATATCCTTTCTTGCTGGTGTCATTCTGTCTGACTTGGTGAGATACAATTCAGAGAAGAGTGCCAAGAGTCTGCAGCCAATGCGAGCTGCTCTGTCGGGCACAGCAGTGCTTTGAGCTAAATGCATCATCCCCATCTTCATGCTAACACGCTCACAATGGCAAAGTTGCTGATGTGAAGCAGTTATAATGTTCACTCCAAACCATCCAGCAGAAACGCCAATCCACTGGAGGATAACGTGTTAGTGTCACGATTGTGCCTCATCTTGGCATGAAGAATCCACACATGTGGTAATAATAAGTGGTAGATGGAACCAGTGAGTGAAGCAAAGAACAGACTGATACAGGCCTTTAACGCACTGGTAGGGTTGTCAAAGTTTAATACAATATCTTGAAAAGTTTCAATATTCGATACCACGGGTAAAAATTGACTCCTCATTGAGGGCATAAAATTTCAGATATTTATGAAAAGATAAATATAACAAGCTTGTGTACTAAGTTAAGCACAACAGCATCTTTGTTTATTTACTTCTGGAGGAGGTGGGACTATGAAGGCACGACAGTGGGGAATGAGTCAACTTGCTGTCGGAGTAGAGAGCAAAAAGACGCACCTAGTACCAGTATTGGTACAGTGAAAAATGAGTATCAAAACTATTTCAAATATTCAGTATTGATACGTATCGCACAGTAGACCGGTGTTCATTACCACACACAACCATGAGTCAATGTGATTGTTTCACGACAAACTATGATCTTTTCCAAAACCTAACCAAAGAACTTTGGTGCCTTAGCCTGAACTACTTGTCATGGTTTGGGTTTTTGGTTAGTTGTTTCTTATGTTTTTGGGGGGTTTTTTTGTAGATAAAATCTTTGTGTGTCCTGTTTTACTTTAACCTTCCTGTCTTTGTCTGTTTTCCCATCCCTTTTCTGTGTACATCTGTGTTTCATTTGTTCATCAGCCTTTGTGTGTTTAGGTAAGTCTGTGTTTGTCTTTTACTCTTCGTTGTAGACTGGCCTGTTTTCATCATGGGTCCCCCTCCCCGGTCTTCGTGTGTCCTCTGTGTCCTGTTTTGTTCTTCGTGGCTTCTGGTTTGTCTTCAGTTTTGTATTTCTCTTTAGTTTTTGCCTTGGACTTTCCTTTGCCTGCCTTTTGTTTCTTACATTTTGGAATTTGCACTTTGGACATCAGCTTTTAATAAGCTAATGCTAATAAGCTAAATAATAAGCTAGTATTAATATCAACCTTCCTGCCTCTGTTCCTGCTTTTGGGTCCTTTTTTGATGAATTGTGACACCATTATTTTCTGAACCGCATGTCGTGACAATCCATCCAATAGATGCAGACCAAAGTGCGACCTTCTGACCGACATCATCATAACTAGAGCTGCGCCACTAGAGTGACTACAAAAGTTGAGTTGCTCACAGAAAACCAATATGTATGTGGAGCAGAAGTTATTCTGCATGCAGAGCAGAAAGCCTCACCACCATTTAAAAACTGCTACAGGAAGCTTTTTAACCATCTATAAGTGAAACATCAATATTTATATCACGCACAGTTCAGTGCTCAACCATGTCCGGTGCAGCTGTGCAAAAAGAAAGGGTTAATGTAAACTTGTTTTGCTTCAGTCGTCTCCATGAGTCAGCACCTTTTACATGCTCATAAACATTTTAACTGCCTGTTAATTATGAACCATAAAACACTACTAATACATCACAGTAAAATGTGGCGTTCAAGTTCACCTTCATATCCCTTTATTTATCTATAAATCAAAAGCATGTCCCTGCAGAGACAGAAAAAGCGACTTCAAACGCTCCCACGTCTTCCTCCTGTGATGAGCCCTTTCACAGTTTGCCACCCGACCAGAGCACAACACACTGTCACATCCTCTCCAGAGAAATTGATTCCTCCCCAGTCGTCTCCGATAAACCGTAACAGGGATCAGTGGATACAGCCGGAGCTGCCTGAATGAGCTCCAGGAGGAAGGAGGAAGCCTCGTTTTATCACCCTGATTCTTCCTCGTGGGGGTTAGCTTCTGAGGAGGGAGCGCCCGGGCAACAAAAGTGCTGCAGAGCAAAGAAGAACAGCCCCTCTGATCAATAATTTAATAGGGCATCTTCCATATTAATAAATGCAGAGGGAAGGTGTATTGCCGAGGGCATAATTGTCATAAAACGAGTTCAGATTAGGTTTGTTGGAGATGATAAATCTATTATGGACCATCGTGGGACACTGTACATGTTTCTGTGCTCTGTGTCCTTCACTGTTACTCTACAATTTACGTAACACAAGCTCACATAGTGGCTGGCACACACACGCAAGACTCATCTATAGGCATATAATCTGCTGTTTAATTTATTGGATTTCCTAATGAATGAGCAGCCACTGGTAACCATGGCGACGATGCTCATTGTTCCACTATTGGATGTCCACACTCTCCTCAGAGGTCTGGCATCAGCACTCGTTTTGTTACCAAAAATAGATCACAAATACTCTCTCTCTCACCCACACACACACACACACACACACACACACACACACACACACATTGTACTAGACTGGGCTAACACACAGCCTTTTCTGCAGAGTGTCTGCAGCCAGAGGAGAGGAAGTGTAGTAAAGTGTGCATTAACCTACATGCAACGCACAAGTCCAGCAGCACAGCCTTGAGTCACTCTGCACCGTGGTGTGTGTGTGTGTGTGTGTGTGTGTGTGTGTGTGTGTGTGTGTGTGTGTGTGTGTGTGTGTGTGTGTGTGTGTGTGTACTATATTCTCATGACATTGTAAGGACAGGAAATCTGTCAACACGGTCATGTTAAGGGGACTGAGCTCCCACGTGGGGGCAAAAATCCGGTCACCACAAGGTTAACCATTCATTTTAGGATTAAGACCTGGTTTTAGGGTTAATGTTAGAATTAAAAATAGACTCCACATCATCTATCCTGTCAAAAGCGTATCACACTTCTATAACGTTGTTGGACAATGCAACAGAACCAGAGGTATCACCTTTTGTCTTGGAGATTACCATGTTTTCCTTCTTGATACTGACTCCCAAACCTGTTAGAAATCTCTTTAGTTGCACACAGGTGTATGGGATGCTGCTGGGAACTAGCAGGGTCCCTTTTTCTAATAAATTAAGTGTTATCACATCAGAGCAAAGACTCGAGCGCTCGCTGATACTGATTCATGCATTTAAGGCACTATCAGAGACATTTTCGACACTGCTATCAGTGTCAGAGCAACCCTGTTTTATATTCTACACATACTGCCTTCTCATCAAAACATGGCACCAAGATTACCCACCATGAAGCTCGACTGCTGGCCGCAGTCAGAGATTCAGGTGTGTTATGCTAGTAGCAGCTTATGTAGCTTTGCGGTGTTGTCCTGCAGCAGAGATGAGGACTGGGTTAGCTCATGCTAGAGCTCATGCAGGCTTTTTAGATATGCAGTACTCCCAAGACCTAAACACACTCAAAGCACTTTAGTTATGTTTCATATTCATTCATGCTCACCAGATCTTTCTTTCACTGCTTTGCTACCAGCTGACTATTAACATCCAATCATGTTCATAGAGGTCTGAGGAGCCACTGTGATATAACATTTTATGTTATAGATGTTTGTTAGCGGTATTAGCTCTCCAAGCAAAATCCTTGTTGCTGCTGGACTGTACCTCATTTGTAGATCACTTTGGACAAAAACTTAAATGTAACTGCTCAAATTCTTTGAGAGCTCTATTTAAAAAAGAGCCTTTTTCACCCAATCCAACTTTAACCATTCAGGGATAAATGGTGAATTCCTTTTACATGCGTCTCTGACAGCTGACCGTGCTTTTGAAAATTTTTCTTCCTTTCCTTCTACTTGAATTATTTATGTAGGAACAGTTAAAGAAGATATTTTAATAGAGAGAGATGAACCTGGATAAGAATGAACTGACTGATGTCAAAATGCAATTGTGTTCTGCACTGAATAAGGACTTGAAATGAATAAAATTCAGAATGAAGACTGGGTCATGGTGAACATAATGGTTTTGTTCATTACACAAACATTTATTCAGCCAGGTGAAGAGAATTCATGTTTAGTACGTTCCCAGTAGCTCCCTGAAAGGAATCAACAGAACGTCCTCACAAGTAGTGCCCGACATATTAGTGTGTGCGTGCCTGGGCCTGAGGTAACAACGGGCGAGTGAGGCTGACCTGACGTGGTCGGCGAGCTGCCATCTGGAATGAGGTTAGCCAGGCACGGCCGGTCGGCACAGTTCAGCACTCGCTCTAAATTACCTCAGTTACAGCGTCCCCGAGAGACGAAAGCTCCAATTTTTGCGATAAAACTGTCGTAATTTCTTTGTAACGGGGCCTGAGGCGCTGAAATACTGAAATCAGAAAGAAATAGGAGCGTGTTTACGACTGAAGCACGAGTCATTTGACAATTATTTGACCAGCTGATGTTTATGTGCTCTCTGACCTGAGACCAAAAGCTGAGCAAATTCACTTCTGTCATGCAACCCATAAATACTCTGTTTTTCCCCTGCGACGTACTGAAACAATGTGGTGCTGTGATGTCGATCGATGCACAAATGCATGCAGGCTATACGTGTTGAAGATCTGATGAACATTCCATGCTTCACACAGTATCGCTATAAATATTTCGGATCCACATGAAAGCCTCGTGAACAGAAACAAACCACATCACAGATAACGGCAAACAGGCGGCAGACATGCTTGTCAAAATGTTTTGTCAGTCCCGACAGACGAGAAACAAGCAAGACTAGATGTTTACTGTCAATATTAAATGATGTAACATGAGAGGAAGTGGGGAAACAAAGTCTGATTTCAGTGTATTGTATACTGGAGATGCACTTGAAAGCCACCAGTGAACGTAAAGGATTCATATCTAAAGATAGTACACATCGCACAATGAGTTCTCCGTCTTGATCCTTCGTCTGCTCGCCTCATGATTGATGCCAGAATTGTGTCACAAACCTGCATCTTTGCGTTTCCCAGGATAAACATGAGTTAACACAAGCCAGCCTTTCCTGCTACACCACCTGTGCTGAGAGCAGTTATGTTCCTCTACCAGAATAAATCCTAAAATGAGCCACACACCCACTGATCATCTGGACGTCTCTCTTTACTCTCACCACCACACACTTGGTGATGTCACACAAAGCTGAGTAAATACTTATATGGTACTTCCTTCTCTCCATTTTTATTGGCTGCCATCTCTGTGAACTTGCCAACAAATGTTACTATCAATGGAGTCGGACAAGGATGTGTTCTCCAAATGAGTCATTCTGATCATGGACTCAAAATCTTGATACAGCGTTGGAGACGGAGCCCCGTTCATCCTCTGAAAGCTGCTCACTGGCACCCGAAGCCAAAAAAGTTTAACTTCCCTGCATAAAATTACCCAGATATTCTGCAGCTAACTTCAGGTTTAGCGCCCGGCTAACTTGCATGGGAATAAAGTGATTTAATTGAGTGACTCTTCTAGACTTATCAATGTTATTGGACCTAATGTATCAAACTATTATAGCGAAACAAGTCATAGCGGGAGTTTATCCTCCATTTTACATCCTGTCTTTTACAATGCATCACGTTATGTTGTATTTACACAGTTTGGCGACCACAAGCGGTGGCTTCAAAGCCTGGTGCTCTTCCTGGGGGCTTGATTGTGATGCTCAGAGTGGTGGCTCCGGCCGTCGCTTTCTTGACAGTGTCCTACTCGGTCTAACTTCAGGCTAATCCAGAAATGGGCAAAGAGGTGAATCATTGGTTGAGCCTAATGAAGCAGCTAGCTATCATTCAGTGCCCACGCCTTTAATCATACATGATTGTAAGCCTTAATATAATTCAAACAAGAACGTTATAAAAATGAATCACAGTAAAATGGGCTACTGTGGGGACTGACTCACTTTTGGAGCCAGCCTCAAGTGACTATTTGAGGAACTGCAGTTCTGACATTTCTGCATTGGCTTCATTTTTCCGCCCCACAGGTTGCCACTTGATTGGGACCAGCAACTGACAAATCACCAACCAACTACTTAAAATAAGGCATTATTGCTTTAAAAATTTATAAGAGACTTCACCAACTTCATGGGCTATTTCTTACCTAAAATAAATTAAGAAGTGGTTTCTAGTCCTTGAAACATGATTTTGTGGCAGCTACTTGTGTCCGAAGCCTCCTTAAACATAAAAGGTTCATGTTTAAACAGGAGACATCAACTGTTCATCACCTTATTTGGTTAAAGATCCAAAATCATTGTGGTCTGAAATTAAAGAAAGAAGACATGTTACCTTCTTTTGAAAATGGCAATCTGAGCTGAATGTCGCTAATCAAGAGGATCCTTAAACAATGATGCCATATGAAGAAAACTGTTAATCCGATGCACTCGCAGGAGATGAAAAACATGATTCTCAGCAGGTGACTCAGGTGCAAAAGAGGGACTAACAGTATGCGAGGCTGAACGCTCATATGCTAGAAAAGAGAGAACTGACTACAACAACAACAGCAGCAGCTTTGTTTCACCGTCTCCAGCAGCAGACAACAACAACAACGGTCGACTGAAAATGTTCAGAAAACTCGAGAACAAGTCCCAGCAGAACATGAAGATAAATCAGGTGACAGAAGGAAGCGTTGGGAGAGACAAGACGGAATTTCTAAACAGCCTCCTGAATACCAAGGGAGCCATTAAATTTTGGTGGTGTGTACAAACCCCACATAATCCCTCATTCAGTAATGGTCCCATCTATGAGGTACCACACGGAAACCTGAAAGAGCCTCCAGGGCAAAGACGGAGATACGCTAATATCTTGGGGGAAAAAAGGGCCAATTTTGATCAAGGCTTATCTGCTCACATACAGAAAGATACAAGCCTACACTTACAGGGAAAATGCAATTACAGGAGAGGCAGATGTGTCAAATTACATACTGTTAGATCGGCCAAGTTGAAGGTGTTTGGAACCGAGAGAGAAGGTGGATTTGTAATTTTCCAGGAGGAGGACGTGAAAGATCTTTATGAGGGAGGGAGCATTAGAGGGATACACACTGGAGCAGATAAAGGGCAAGAAATTAACATTTACACACTGATTTCTTTTTGCCTAATATTTTGGGATGGAAACATAATTGCTGCCAAGATGATGTTCAGTGGCAACATGTTTATCCAATGCAGGTGGTGCAAATACTAGGTGGTAGGTGGTATTTTGACACAGGAGACCGAAGGTTTATATCCCAAATCCTACATTTAGGTTCATGTAGCACGTTGGAAAGATTGTGGTTTTGTAGCATGGTGTGCCAGATGGTTTGTTACAGGTGAGGAACTTGATTATAATTGGCAGGTTACTGGATGAATCATCTTTCTGTCACCGTCTATCATGGTCTTACTTCAGCCAACCACATCAACAGTAGGAGAGCTCTACCACCAATGGATCCTGATTGTAAATCAAATCAAGCCGGTTGAGACAGAAGTGGAAACATCATCCATCGAGAAAAGGCCTTCATCGCCTTTGTTTGATCTTCTTTCAATGAAATATGCTCTCCAGTTCTGATATAACTGATGCTATAGCAGCCTCTATGCTAACCTCCCGAGGAGCCACAACTGTCCAAACAAGATATCTCTCTGGTCGTCAGAACTAAACCAGGGCCGTAGATGCCAGTAGTTCCTCATCAGACACTGATTGGTTCAACATCTGTGTGTTCGGCCGCAAGCATATAACTTGAACTTCTCAAGTGTGTTTTTTTACTGAATTCTCCTTAAACATGTCTTCAGTTGTGATTTAGTCATGTACAGTCTAAATCTAATGTCTGGAACCATCCTTTAAACCTAAACCTAAAATGAAATCAGTGTAAAGCAGCTGTTTCCCTCATATTAATATGAAAAATTATATGAAATGGTAGATAGGAGCTAGCAGGTTAATAAGCATCACATGGTTGAACATTAGATCCAGTCCAGCATCCCACCCTGCAGGACTGTGCGTTAACTGTCTTGACATATGCTGTAGCTCTAACAACAGAGGATGCTGTCTTTGGTTTTTTTTTTACAGCTATCAAGAACATTTTCCAAGAAACACTAATTCTACAGTTTCCTTTTTCTCACTGACGCAAGCATTAATTATCAGCTCCACAATTATTCGTCACAAATGTTAATGTGACAAAAGTCCAATCTGTCCCATTTGAAATCTAAAATGATCTTATGATGACGATGCAAACACTGAAACACACTCAGCACGAGAACCGGCAACTCTGCATTTGTGGTTTTTAATATTTAACTCAGAGCTAGCTGCTCTTTACTGGACGGAGGTAGGTCACACATATACACACACACGCTGAAATACACATATACACACACACACACACTGAAATGCGCGTGTGGACGTACATGTGTGTATGTGTGTCAGCTGCTTTAAATAGACAGTGTGTTTTCTGCTTGACTGAACTGAGGAAACTGGATCAGTGTGTCTTCCTCTGCACCCCCTCAGCGAAAGTTTGTCCGCTTCACTTATGCATATGTATGCCTTCCAAGTGTGTGTGTGTGTGTGTGTGCGTGTGTGTGTGTGTGTGTGTGAGAGAGTCCCTCTGAATGTGTAGCAGTTGGATAGTCACCCTCTGGGCTCCATCATGATGTACTTAATGTTTGATTTACAATAACTACAATGATGATCCAAATGTCTTCTCTTGATATCTCTCTGCGAATTCTCAAATATCGGATTTGTAAAGCATCAAACACACACACACATTCGCACACGCATACTCAGAAATTCACAAAATGCTGCAGAAAACGACTCATCACGCATATTTATACTAGCTAAAACACAGTCACACACACTCACACAGCTCGTTCACTCCCCAAGGAATTTGATTGACAATCAATGATTGTTTAAACCACATGAGACATGTTGTTACTCACAGTCTACACCCCCAGGTTACACACACACACACACACACAGACCTTAACTACAAACATCCCTTGCTGAATCACGGCTGCCATGCCTCAGTTGGTACAAAATCATGTATATTAATGCATAAGCAGCAAATAAATGAATATTATTCACACCTACAGAACAACATTTGTGGCTTTTCATGGCCTGGAATGGTCTTCAAACCCCAATGGTGGTGAATTATTGAACAGAAAGCACAGTCCAGACTATGGCTGCACAAATAATCGAAATATAATCTAAATCAGACTACAATGGAACCAGGATTCAGCCTGTTCAGTAAAGCTGAAGTTCACAAACACCCAATATCTGGTTATTCCTTCGAAAAATCCTTGTGGTATCAGGAAGAAGAGGCAGCATTTTGTTTTGAACAGATGGAAGACAACAACAAAATCACCCGAATAAATGTTGGTATTGTACATTTCTGCAAACCACGGATATGTTGAAACTAAACATTTCGTAAGTTAGGTTTGGTGATAAAAAATACTTTATTTTGGTTTAAAATACCTGGTTTTGATGCTGCAAGCACAGCTGGAAAAAGAAACAGTAGTCTATCGCTTGGTAGCCTTCTCACTGAAAATATCAGGTTTCATTGCCACCAACCTGGCTGGTAAACTTAAATTGCTGGTTGAAACTGGACACAAACAGTGGTCTCTCGCTTGGTAGCTGTCTCGTGAAAAACATCTAGTTCTATTGTCACAAACCTGACTGGACAATTTCCCAAAGGTCACTAAAATCACTGGTTGAAATGGGACGGTGGTCTCTCTCTTCGCAGCCATCTCATGAACAGTGGCCTCTTGCTTGGCACCAATCTCGTTAAAAAGAAACAGTTTTAATGCCAGAAACATATCTGGAAAATGTCCAAGTGGTCACTAAAATTACTGGTGGAAACAAGAAGAGAAAAGCGGTCTCTCGCTTGGTAACCGTCTCATTGAAAATATCCATTTTTTTTGCTTCAAACCAGGCAGAAAAATGTCCCGAGGGTCATTAAAATGACTAATTGAACGGGATATGAACAGTAGTCTCTCAGTTGGCAGCGATCTCGCGAACAGTAATCTCTGGCTTGGCAGCTGTCTTAATTAAAATATATCCAGTTGTGTTGCTACGAACGCAGCTGGTTAAAGAACCGATTACTGGTTAAGCAGCAGGCAAACAGTGGTGGACCTTCCAACATCATCGCCTTCTCCCTCCTGATAAGAACGATCAGCTCATACACATACACACTGCAGAAATGTTGATGTGTTATGCAGGAAACTTACAAATTTAACATATCCGTGGTTTGCAGAAATGTACAAATGTACACCACAAGCCGTCTTATTCTGGCGATCGGGCTGAAGGACATAAAAGATGCCGACGACAACAGGGTGAACTAAAACAGGAAGTGAGTGCTACCCACCATAATAAAAACCACCTCTGCAGCGCTGACTTCAAAGAGCGACACTTCAAAAACTCAACAGTCATTTCAAAGACGCACATGACGCTCGGAGCCTGTTCAAGTGGAGACCGAGCGAGAGGAAGACAGCCAGTCATCGATCTCCCTCTACATGAAGGACACCATATTAACTAAGTGGCAGCCATCTCTTATTCATACGCCGCTCATTACTTATCAACGCCCTCTCACTCCTGTACTCTGATGGGATTTTCACGGTCCATTTATGGGACGGGGGGGGTAGAGGGGAGCGATGGAGGAAGGGCGAGAGGAGAGGGGGTGAAATGAGGGGGGGAGTGTAAATAAGAGACAAAGAGGTAAAGGCATGCAGACATGTAGAGAAGGTGAATGATGGGTCTGAAGGAAGCAGGAGTGAGAGGCTGAAACCATGTGACAGATTAATGATGAATGGAGAGACTGGAGGCGTCCAATCACACAAAAAACCGAGAGACAGACAGAGAGATTAGTTCCAATGACCCACTTAGCAAGAGACAAAAATGGCTTTTAATTCACACATAGGAAGTCTGGGGTGATCATCACGATGGCGACGGCCTTGTAAAATGTTGCATTAAACACAGGAAGTGTTCTGATTAAATAATGGGCTTGTATGGCTGTTGTATGATTATTAATAGTATTATTAATTTGGCTTTAAACCCTCTTGCTTCCTGCCCTTGGGGTCTTTTTTGCACCATAATCTTATAATTAATATGTTAATTATAATGTTAAAACACCGTTAAAGTGCTACACATATTAAATCCCCCCATGTGCTGTGAAATCCCGTATTTTTGCAGAATAAAAAAAAAGGATGTAAAAAAAAAATTGGGCAACCTCCATTTTTTAATTTTCAACTGCAAGGCCAGGTCGACTGTAACCTGAGAGGAGTAAACTTGAGCTGACCCCCACACTGGAGCGGACTTTTAAATTAATGAAAGAGTCATTAAAAAATGAATACAACCATAAATCAAATTTAATCATCCTTTAATGAAGTAGGCGGGTGATTTCTTTGGCGGAGGGAGGGCGAGAGACAGGAAGAGATGAGGTTGGATGGAAAAGCAAGGTGCAGGTTGGAGCCAAATTGTGTCCCAGAAGGCTTTACAGTGAATTAATGATTTTCTTTATTTTTGTGTCATGAACGCAACTGCTCCAAATTCACAGAAGCCAGATCCAGAGCGTTGTATGTATGTTCTCAAATAACACCAATGTGAATAGTGTTTGGAACCAGATTTTCAGACCTATGTCTACAAAATTCTTGAACCTTTGTTAAACAAGAGCCCGAATGATAAACGTACAAACGTAAAACATTGCCCCATGTGCCCAAAAATCTGTCAAGTGTGACTAAACATCTTTGTTGGTCGCACTGGTGTTTATTTTTTACACAACTGAGGTAATTGAAATGTCTTGTCACATGCCATTTAAATGAAGACATACATCTATTTGCAGCTTTATTCCTGTTTACAATTATTTATATAATGTGTTATGAAATTAAATTGATATGTGTTATTGGGTGCAGCTAAATTATGTGCTAGTGCACCAGTGAAACCAGTGTGAACAGTTAGTCTGTTAATGTCGCCGTCTTTTTCAAGCTTTTGAGGCAAAGTTAGTAAACCTAAGTGTCAAACAACCATTCCAATTCATTGTTGACCATCTGTATAGTAGAATATTTCAGGGATTTGTAATCGATAGTCAAATGCCTTAACAATGGATTATCGGTTAAACATTGATAATATGTCAAATAAACTGGACGTTTCTTCCAATAGAAAATTGTTTTAACCCTGACAACATCTATGTTCAATATTAAATAAGAGGAATTGAAAGAACAGATTAAGTAAACACTAAGTTACTTGATTGACTGACTTAATCAAACAAAATAATGACAACTGGCCCAACAAATGGCTAAAATGCAATAATAAAATGTGCTGTAAACCAAAAATACCAATCTGAAAATGGCCCAATCGGGAGTGTTATATTTATTGTGTATACAGTATTTCAACAACTTTATATACTGTTGGATATTTAAACCTGAAAAATACATGTAACGGAGTAAAAAGCACAATATTTCCCTCTGAACTGTAAAGTAATATAAAATGGAAATACCCAAGTGAAGTGCCTCAAAATCGTACTTAAATCCACCACTATTAATACACATAGATGCTCTTTAAACATTCCCAAACCATATTTGTTCAAACTTGAATAAAAGCTTAGATTTAAATCTTACTCTTGATCCTGAGGTACTCCGCCACACTCCTCCTCCTCCTCCTCCTCCTCCTCCTCCTCCTACACCACCATCACTACTCACATCACACATACAAAGATGTGGGCCAGTAATTCATGAAACAGCAACGCAACTGTGTGTGACCTATTCAAGAGATGACTCACGTTGCACTCACAAATACACACACGCATACACACTGAGGCTTTACGCCTACAGTCATTATTTTATCTAGTGTGAATCAGTCAGGGGGCTCTAATTTATGATATAGCCGGAACTCAACGCGGGATTTAAAAGGTTTTTTTTCTCCCCATATAGTGACATTTCAATCTTATACTGTAGCATCCTCTCCCTATATGGCAAAATCACTTGAAACATGACACAGTTTGAATAACTGAGGCAAATATGACTACAGGATCCATTTAATGAGGATGAGGAAGAAGGATTTGTGGGGTAATGGCTAGTGACTAATACACATTACTGTAGTGATGTGACAGCAGTTTGAAATGACTAAAAAGCTGTGATTGATAGAAGCTATTGAAAGCCTGGATGTCTCATAAACATGGTTTTTAAGCCTTTTGTGTGTGTGTGTGTGTGTGTGAGAGAGAGAGAGAGAGAGAGAGAGAGAGAGAGAGAGAGAGAGAGAGAGAGAGAGAGAGAGAGAGAGAGAGAGAAAGAAAGAGAGAGAGTTCATTAGGATTCAATAGTAGCCTAATTGTTGATCACCATCTATACTTAGTATCAATATAATTATAGCTTTAAACAGCATTAAGGCCTGTATGGACCAGTGTGTGGGCGTGTGTATGTGTGTGTGTGTGTGGATGTGTGTGTGTGTGTGTGTGTGTGTGTGTGAGTGAGAGAGAGAGAGAGAGAGAGAGAGAGAGAGAGAGAGAGAGAGAGAGAGAGAGAGAGAGAGGTAGATGGTGTGTACAAGCCTACAGTTCATTAGTATTCAATAGTAGCCTAATTGTTGATCACGATCTATACTTACTAGGCATGTAGGCCTTTAGGGATCAGTGTGTGTGTGTCTGTGTGTCTGTGTGTCTGTGTGTGTGTGTGTGTGTTCGCTCACCTTGTGTTGTTTCCACATCACGGCCAGCGGTTTGACGTCGTGTTTGTTGTGTTTCCCCTCCTCCAGACACTTCATGCACACCGGAGCCTTGCAGCTGTAGCAGTACATGCTGAAGTTTTCCGCTTCGTGATCCAGGCAGGTCGCGGGTTTCCGCGCGGTGGCGGGCGGCTGCTGACCGCCGCCCCCACCTCCGCTCGCCGCACCGCCTCCCGCCGCTTGGTTCCGCGGCGGCACCAGGCGGTGCTTGGCGAGCGGACCGCGGGACGGGTGGCACCGCTGCTGGCAGGCGTTACAGTAGAAAACATCGCACTGCTCGCACATCACCGCCGCGTCCGCCGGGTTGCGGTCGCACAGCTGGCACTTCACCGAGGACGAGGAGGAGGAGGAGGCGGCAGCGGCGGCGGCGCGGTTCTGCTGGTACCGCGCCACTATGGCCTCCAGCAGCCGGTTCCGAGGGAAACCCCGGAGCCCCCGCTCGTCCAGGGAGACGCTCCTGTGACACAGCGGGCAGGTGAGGGAGCAGTGTCGGTGGTGGTTGGCCGGCGGGAACACCCGCACCCCGTTCGGACTCTTGAGCTGGCACGGCGTGTAGGAGCCGTACCCGCTGTCCGTCTCGCTGTACAGACTCATCTTGTCCATGTCCAGGTAGTCGTAGTCAGAGCTGCCCGACGCTCGGCTCTGCACCGGGGTCTCTCCGTCCGGGGTCTGGACGGTGATGTTCCGGGCACACGCCAGGCAGACATTGTGGGAGCACGGCAGCAGGATGGGGTCCTTGAAGAGGGAACCGCAAACGGGGCATTTTAACTCTTCCTCCATCGCTCCCGTCTGTGTCGGTGGACCGGCGGAGAGAAGCTGCTTCAACGACAGTCCAGCACCGACTGACACGGACAGCTCCCCGAGACGAGCTGCGCATGCGCCGAGAGGGGCGGGGAGAGGGGCTTGTGGTTGAGTTGATGGATCGAGTTAATTTACCCTCAGAGATCTGACCAGAGAGCAGGAGAGCTCTGGATCCTTGAGTCTATGGTCACTATGTAGTTTTGGGGATTAATTTTTAATCAAAACAGAAAGATCTTCATTGACTGATTATTTCTCCCTAAACAAACCAAATACACTCTTCTTTAAAAAAAAAAAAAAAAAATGACATTAAAGGACAACACAATTTCATACTGTTTTTCTTTGTTTATATGTGGCGGACCCTGCCACCTTTCCAGCTTCAAACAGTGCTCTGGGACCTTATTTTCCTCTGAGAACAGCTTGTTTATTCAGTTATGGAGAAAATATTTCTATTTCTAAGTTTGTGTTATTAACTCATACATTTTGTAAAATGTTACAATTTTAACTTTGAATTTCTTCTCTATAACTACACAGTGCCCCTTTCACTGATACACTGTACCGCCTATACGTTCTATTTTCCAACATTAAGGTGTCCGTCTTAAAGTCTCCAAACCGCCAGGAGTAAAATTCAGAGGGAGAAATGCTGAAGCTTGATTTGTTTTGTATTTTGTTGGCCTTAAAAGTACTAAAAGTTGAAACACAAACAGTAGGCCTTAACACCTTTTAGATTTTACTTGTTTGGGCTTTAAAAAAGAATATTGTCAAAATTTATGTTGGTAAAAGAAAAGTGTTTCCTCCTCAGGCTGCTATAGTCAACAGAATGGCCATGACGGTTGATCTCTATGTCAACAGTAATGGTGGTCATGATGATAATGAGACTCATTTACTTTGATTGCCTGATCCTCTGCATTTGTTCTGCCTGTCAGTCTGAGACACGTGATCAAAACTAGACCAAACTAAACAAAGTTCAAACCCTCAGCACGGACTGATAAAGATGCCAGAGGTTAAGATCCCCAATCGTGCCTGGGCGAGGAGGACAGATGCTCGGATTCCATCGAGATTTGTCAGTTCGATCCTGTCCCCGTTGTGTTGTGTGACATTTGCTCTCGGTGTTAGCTAAACGTTTAATTGAGCAGACAGCTGCCGTGACTGAAGGCCCTCAGGGTGCAGCATTAATCCCATCCACAGGGACAGCCTTTCCATTTATAAGCCCTGTTAGCCTCCCATTATACCTAGTTACAGGACTTCCTCTGATTATTTTCATTGCCTGAACTAACCTTTGACCACAATCTGAGGCTCTTCCTCTTGTTTCAGACATCTTTGAGGACATGTACTCATAAAAAATGAAAGGCGGGGCTGTAAATCATTCCAAGACAGCTCAGTGTGAGATGAGAGCTTAATTGAATTGCCAGTTTGACAGTAATGTAGGAGAAAATGGCTTTTTAAAGTGAAGCAATCTCTTTAAGATGCTCCTGAGGACGATCTCAATACCCAACAGCACCCCTTAACATCGCAGCCAAAGAAGAGTTGTTTTGGGTTATTTTTATTCTGCATTATATAACAAAATCAGACTGCATTTTCTGAACTTTTTTCCATTTCATGTCAAAAGTGGAGTGGGTTGTCCAAAGGAGAGGAAAAAGACAAAGACTGGATGTGCTTGTCTTTATCAGCAGAACATTAAAGTGCTCGGATAGATTTAACTGAATCAAAGATCAGTTGCTCATCAGTAGTGATGTGTAGAATATTTTACGATAATGAAACTTTTTAAATTAATCTGGACGCACAAGTTGTGACATTCTGTTGGGAAATTAGAGAATCCTGTTGGAAAAGCACTATTTTATTTGATACTGCCAACATCTGGCACCAGAAGAGAAATCTGAAATTCATCAAAGAGCGGAGAGCAGAACAATATTTATTTATTTATTTGTTCGGCCACTTGGGGGCCGCAGAACGCAACACTGACACATCCTCAGCTTAAAAGATTATCTGTGGCTTCATCACTGCAAAACCTCTCTCGGATAAACTTTGTCATTTGACCTATTGTCAATATGAAAACTCTTACTTGTGCAGCTGTAAATCATTAAACACTATAGGCGCTGGGCAGAAACAAGGGTCAGTGCAGCTTTAAAGTTACCAGTTACCAGTGATTGTGATGACATGAGCTTTTGTTTGTAAGAAAAAAACACAAAAAAGTCATTCTTGATCGACCACCAGATAGCATTTTCAAATCCAACACATTGCAGCTTTATTAGTTGAAAAACAGTGGTGGATTAAGTAAAAATCAGGCGTAAACTTACCGTGATGTGACCTGTTGTTTGTGCACTCCCATTTTTGAAGCTTTGAGTTTGGCATCATGGGGGGCGCCATTTTGGTTTATTGATTATAAGTGGGGCCATAATTTACTAAATGCACATCAATCTGTGTCGAAGAAGACTTGAAACTCGAGATTAAGACCATCAACACATCAGGAAACGGTTTACTGAGGTAATAAATCAAGTGAGAAGTAGGGTCATATTCTCACAAGTTTACATACAATCAGAATTCTTTTGGAAACCAATGGAGTCACCCCCTGCTGGTCACTGGAAAGAATGCACTTTTAAGGCACTTCTGCATTGACTTCACTTTTCAGACCCAAAACTTGTAAATATATCATATTATTTTATATCAAATAACATTACATTACATCATATTGTATTGTATTATTATATTATATTATATTATATTATATTATATTATATTATATTATATTATATTATATTATATCATATCTTATCATATCATATCATATTTATTATTATTGTTGTTGTTATTATTATTATTATATATTTTATATTTTATATACAACCAGGTAGCTTGTGAATTTTCTCCAGGGTCTTATTATCTGTACCTTTAGCCTGACAATGCATCATAACTTATTTGGTGAATTTGATTAGTGTTATTAATCTGAATCTGAAGAGTTACAAGTAACTGAAGTTATCAAGTGGATCGAAGTGATAGAAAATGTAAATACTCAAGTAAGGGACCTCAAAAATATACTTGAGTAAATGTAGTTAGTTACTCTCCAAAGCTGTTGCCTTAGATGTAATATAATTACACCTTTGAAAATGAAGCTATGTTGTGAGTAAAGCACTCTGAACGGTTTCTAATGTAATCAAACTTAAAGAACTGCCTTCATGTGATGCCAGATGAGTCTGGAAACAGTTATCTCAAAAAATTAAACATGTTTTTGCTCTGTGATTAAAGAGGAATGGTCCGGATCCCCATCTATAAAGATGCAGCACCCTATAGTCTGATTCTTCTCCTGATGAGGACTCAGAATCTTTTCATCTTTTCATCTTTTCATCACGTGAAATATTTACTGAACATTCCCTCAGACTGTCGACCGAGAGCATTCCTCTGGAGTAATCCCAGCAGCCTGATGCTTCTTCTTCTCCGAGGATAAGCTGATAACTTCACCCGAGGCTTTCCTGGAGCCCTCGATCACATCAGTGATTATAATGAGATGAGCTGAAGCAGAGAGAACAATCATGTGTTGAATCATGAGCGCGGTCTAAAAATACCGCCGCCTGCCACCGTGGCACGCTGGGCTTTGTCACTCCTGGGAAGTGTTTTACACAGAGAGAGGAGCAATTGTTTTCATGTTGCAATAACACAAGTCAAATTGGATTTACTGCAGCAGCAACTGCAAGGCAGACGGGTCACATGGTTGGACATTTCTCCAGCTGTTTGAAACTAAATGAGGACATTAAGGACAATTGTTTCCTCTTTATCCAAGAAAAATAACCCAAAATAATTTAATGTTGCTTTTTATTATGTTTTCCAGGAAATAACACCACACTGGAACTGGTGGAACAATAATAAAACTGACCAAAAGGACAGCATTAACATCTGAAAATTGTCGATCAACCGCTGTACAGTATCATTAACACTCTAACCCTAAAACATCCACAATAAATTATATTTTTACAGTTTTAAACACACATTTTTTAATAGTTACATATCATCATGCACTGTTGGCTAATAAATTCCCTGCCTGTGTACATCATGTGTCAAATCATTTGCCAATATGAATCATGCACAGTATATATAATGTACATGTATATATGTATATATGCATATAATGTACATATCATCCACAATACAGTGTGTACATATTTCTATCCAGCATTTACTCTGTATTTCTTTGCATTACTTGTACTTAAACGCACAGAACAGTCCTGTACCATACTGGTCATCACCATACTTTAAATTCTTTTAATTTTTCTTTTATCATTCTTTATCTTATTTGCTCAGTTTTTCGTATCCGTGTTCCCAGCGGCGTGTCTTTTTCTGTGTAAGTACACTGACAGCAATGCAAACTGTCACATGTCTACACATACTTGATTAATAAAGCCGATTCTCATTCTATTTTTCTTTTTTTTTACATTTTAAGCAGCCACAAGAGGGCAACATTGCCCTGAATCCATGATCAATAAATAAACAGTTTGAACTGCAGCACTTTTATTTTGTTAAGCCAAACAAAAACGTGTTTTTATCACATGAAGGTGCCGTCCATACTTCAGTCCTTCTGTCAAAGGTTAAAAGATGGTTTCAATTCAACATAAAACCTCTAAGTGTGTTGATATATGATTTTCCGCTCATCACAGCACAGATCTGTCGAAGACTTAGTGCTTCTCTTTGCTGATTTATTCAATTAAAAATGATGAGTGAAATTGAAAAGACCTTTTTACTGCTGACAGCTGGTATTTCATAGTTCTTAATTGCTGCATTGCAGAACAAAGACTGAAAGGAGACATCATCATCATCATCATTAAATAGGTGCACCTGTGCTTCTCCTGCCATGAATAGACAAAGTGTTTGCTGCAAACGTGGTTTATGAATCTAATTCTTCTGAGAATTTCCTGAGATGAAGTACAAAAGGGAGAGACTTTTGAAAGAACAGAAAATTAACCGTGATGCTCATCAGGCAAGACTATAAATCAAACATAAAATACATGTGTTGTTTTTAAGTCGAGGCGTGTTGCAGTTGTAGCATGAACCTTTTATATTTAGGCTCAAATTAACTATTTTGATAATTGATTAATCGGTTTGAGTAATTTTAATGAAAAAAGTAAATCATTTCTGATTCCAGCTTCTAAAATGTGAATATTTTCTGGTTTCTTTACTCATCCATGACAGTAAGCTGAATATCTTTGGACTGTGAAGAAAACAAAACATTTGCAGAACGTCGTCTTGGGCTTTGGGAAACACTGATCGACATTTTTCACCACTTTTTCTACAGACTAAATAACTATTAATAATCAATTCATCAAGACAATACTCACACAGATTAATGAACAATGAAGAGAATGGTTAGCTGCAGCCCTCGCAAAGTTTAATATCGTTAACAGAAACAGCAGAAATAATGAAAAAGTCAGTTCATGTTCATTTTCATGTTATTTAAAACATTTAAAATAACATGAAAATGAACATGAACTCCACTCTCCTTCTTTTACATTAGCTCCTTTGTTGTTCAGATCAACTTATGTTTCAGGAAATACAGAAAAAACAAAACAAGATTGCACTTGTGCTTGATGACGTTTATTCAATTTCATGTGTTCTTGTCAAACACAAACTTTGACTCAGCCAATGTTCAACAGCGCATTTGCTTTTCAGTCATCCCTTTGAATCAGTCCTAGCAGGCTGGAGTACTATTTAGTGTTCAATCATGGTCCAGAGGCATCAAAATCACTGCCGGGTGAGTTTGAGTCAAACATGGTATCATATTGCTTTCAGAACTTTAAACAGCATAAACATTAGCTTGTCAAGGGGAGCACACACATGTTGCATTTAGATCAGGTTTCTGCCAATGTCTTTGATATAACTGTGATTCAAATTCAGAGAAAACACCGCTCACATGCACAAAATTGCAAATAACACAGCCAGTCTGATCCAGAAATTAACAATAATTTATCAGCTGTTTGTCTGAAATGTGTCCTTTCTTTTTCATGTATCCATTGCACAATTATACAAACTTGAGGAACAATTCACTTCCTGGTTAACACACCACACCCTGACATGGAAACAGGAACAGCTCAAAAACAAATATTGGATGCAGCAATAGGGATTTCTGAAAGCAATAAACTAATACCAGATCATCTTCCATCGTTATTACCCAATATCAACAGGTATTTTTGTGTGTGTCGGTACAAACTCAGGTGCAAAGAAGCTTTCTATAAATACCCATCTTCAGGTATCTTATTCTGCTGTTCTCCATCCTGTCATTTTCTGTCCTGACATCTCAAAATAACAAATATTGAGAGGTTATTTGTTAAATGGGAGTTGAAGTTGCCGGAACAGGCAGTAAAAGAACATGTAAGTGTTTCTTTAAATTGTCATTTGTCCTTTACTACAGTCTCAGACCACAGATGTGGTGCTCTCCGGATTGATCCGAACCGGCCTGGTGCTCTTCCTCAGGTCCTGCAGCTGCTTGGCCGGCTTGCCCACGCCCTCCTCGAACCGCCGCTCCACCACGGGCAGCACGGTGTCGTGGAGGAAGCTGGCGTTCTGCATGATGAAGGCCTTCTTCTCGGGGTCCTGCTCGCAGCGCAGGCTGTAGTCCACGTGCTGCACGGCCACCAGGATGATCTCCCTCAGGCTCTCCAGCAGCACCATGTGCAGCTCGGGGAAGTAGAGCTTCAGGCCCTCCTCCAGGAAGCTCATCATCTGCTTGGTGAAGGCCACGATGGTGTAGCTCAGGTTCACCCAGCAGTCGTCCCCGGTGTACTGCTCGAAGCAGCCCATCCCGCAGGTGCGCATCTCGTCCTGAGGAAAAAAGTAGTAATGTAGTAAAGCTAGGTTTAAAGGGAACTGATCTTAAGGCCAATTATGTCACTATTCTATAACCAATGCACTGTGCAATCAACATTTACTTCATAATCACATGTCAAAGCTAAAAACAGGTGAAGGAAAACAAAGCCACTTGAAACCCACCTTGAGTTTAGCCAGAGCCTCGGGGGTCATCAGGTTCATCCTCCTCCACATCTCCTCAGAGTTCCGGTGCTTGGTGGCCTCCATGATGATGTCCTTGTAGCTCAGCAGGCCCGCCTTGATGTCCTTGACGAGCAGGGACTGCAGGGTGAAGGTCAGGTCCAGGCCGATCTCGGTCAGCTGCTGACAGTGCTCCTTGGCCACCTTAACACACTCGGCTGCTGTCGACAGGCTCTCCTTACTGTCAAACACCTGATAAAGACAAAACAAATCACTTTATTGGGATATTTTTTTTGCAGTTCTACAAGGACAAACATACTTTCACAGGCTTTTATCCAAAGTTCAGAGTCTTCTTGCTCCGCGTACCTGTTTGCTGAAGGCGTCCACAAACATCCTCATGGCGGTTCGGGACCACACCACGAAGGCTGAGTAGCAGCCCGTGTTCCCGGCAAAGTCCATCTCGAACTCCTTGGCCGTCTCCAGCAGGCTGGTGAAGAAGATGTTGCAGAGCTTGTGGATGTAGAGCAGCGTGGCTCCTTCTATGCGGAGCTGCCGGATGGCCGTCTGGACGGCGGCAGCGCGGTTCTTCAGAAACAGCTCGCAGGCTTTGGTGGACTGACCTGCGAAACGGACAAAAAACAACTGAAATTTAGTGTCAATATTTCATGTCATGTGGTGAGACAGGGCAGATTTTTCATAGCGTTTATGCTTTAGTTCTACAGTTTTACATTTTCTAATCACCTTCTGTAAATGTGGAGTTTAAGGCTGATTCTTTTATGTTTTTGACTAAATATCTTAGAATTTGACTGTTTGAAGAAAAAACGACTTTTAAAGGAATTTTGTGTTGTTTCCTGGCTGTGTCCCTGCCTGTTGTGTATCTCTGGTCATTTGTATTTTCCTCTGTCTGTATGTTTCCAAGCTGTAAATGTGGTCCAAATAATCAAATGTATGTCAGGGAGTGTTGTCTGCACCAAACAACATTATCAAATATCACAATTATACGAAATTTTGCAAATAAACAACATTTAGAATGCATGAATTACTGAATTATAATTAAATTGAAGATAGATAACCTGAGGTGAGTATTCGGGCAGTACAGCAAAACAACAAGGAGTATAAGAGGACAGCTAGATTTATATATCCTTAAAGACCCAAAGAACACAAACGCTGACATGCAACCTCGATTTACAATGATGAGTTGATTACATGATTAGTTTATAGACACAAAATAAATCTAAAACTATTTTGATAATTGATCTAAAGTGTGTTTTTCAAGCAAAAAATGCCTTAAAATTCACTCTTTTCAGCTCCCCAGTTGTGAGGATGTGTGAATTTTGTCGATCTCAAGCAGCTAAATATAAACTAAATGTGTTTTGGGTTTGGGATTGCTGGTTTGACAAATCAAGCAATTTGAGGACATCCACTTGGGTTTTAGGATACTGTCATGGACAATTTTCTCCATTTTGCTGCATTTTATTAACACTAAATATGTATGAAACATTAGAGGCACCGTTTTATCATCGCAGCTCAACAGCTCATAATCTGAAAGTAATTGTGTTGAATAATGTTTGCATGCTTGCTCCAAGAACACAACACAGATTTAACTATTTCATGCAAACTTAATGCAAATAGAGAAGGTGAATGTGGAGCGGTGTCACTGTGGAAAGAAAAAATTGGCTTTTTAAAACAAAGCAGCACCTAGTCTGATCAGCTGGGACACGGCCCGCCTGGTGGCTTTAGGTCCTCCTCGAAGCGACCGATCTGGGGACAGCTCGAACACCAGAACCTCCGTCAGCTGCCTCACGCGCTCTTCCACCTTCAGCCTGAGCTCTTTGACCCTCGGGGTGACCGGCTGGTCCTTCAGATACTCGTTCAGCTTGTCCAGCAGGTCCACGGCGCCCTCGAAGTCCCTCTGGGCGATGCAGACGTCCAGATCCTCCGGCAGCTCCTGGATCCACTCCAGGCTGAGGTCCACGCTTTCCTCGGCGTCAGCTGGCTCGTCATCGTCCACGTCGAAAGGATTGGTGGACACCTCTGCCCTGACGGGAGAAGTGGGGACCTCCTCCTCTTTCTTGTGCTTGTCCTTGGTGGCTTTGTTCTTCTTGGTCTCGTCCAGGATCTCCAGCCACTCCTTCTTGATCTTGCTGTTCTCCGCCTGGAAGATGCGGCTGTCCGGGAACATGAGGATCTTGAACATGTCCTTCATGGGAGGGTTGTCCTTCACATTGACCACGGCGAAGCTCTCCAGGTCGTACAGGGCGTTGTATTTGTACTTGACAGTTCCTCTGCGGTTTGGCAGCCAGGTGGCGATTAGCAGACAGTCATTCATGAGGAAAGCGTGCACCTTCTGGATGGGGGACATGTTGTCAACGTCAAACTCCACAAGGTCACCGTTGTAGACTAGGTGCCTCCCTGGGGTGTCCATGATGTTCTTGCCCCCTTCCACTTTCTCCAGCAGTGAGGTGAGCGTCCTCTGCTTCACCTCCTCCGTCTCTTTAGGGAAAGCGGCCTGCATCTCTTTGGAGGTC
Source organism: Lagodon rhomboides (assembly GCA_039737535.1). Lineage (NCBI taxonomy): Eukaryota > Metazoa > Chordata > Actinopteri > Spariformes > Sparidae > Lagodon > Lagodon rhomboides. Next base: position 10,833,666 of record CM077798.1, on the reverse strand, counting down.
TCATCCTTGTCCGTCAGCAGCAGGGCCTGAGTGATGCTCTCCATGATGCTCTTCTGCTCCGTCAGGATGTGACTCAGCTGGTACATCTCGCTCTCCAGGTAGGAAATCTCCTTGGCCGTCTCGATGAACTGTCTGTAGTTCTTGTAGACGTTTTTCTTCAGGTTTTGGGCCGTTTCGTCGGCCAAGTTTTGGATTTTTTGACGGTGCTCCTGCAAATCTCTGTCGCCATCGGACTGCTGCGAGAGCTGCTTCACGTAGTTCTGCGGGTCGAAATTCGGCGATTCGAGCAGCTTCCGGAGTCGGTTCCCCGTTTCCGACATCTTCTATTGCGAGTGTGTTTTCTTATTTAGACAAAAAACGTACAAATTAGAGGTAAATGCAGACAGAAGAAGAATTCATGGACGCCCCTCAGTTCATTTCCGCTTGTTTCCCAAACAGGAAGTTGACACCCTGGCTGGAACATCACGGGACTCAGAAAAACGGTTGGCCAACAAATTACATAAATAGGAGCAGCTTTTATTTTAAGTAAGTCGTTTGTTGAAGAGTAGATTATTTTTATTACAAATTTGAGAACACAAAGCATATATAAGACTTGAATTATTGCCTACTTTGGCTACTTTCATTAATTTAGTCTTTAAACCACAATAGATAATCCCCGAGTGCATTTTTGATTGGCCAACTACTCAAAATGACAACAAATCCCAGAATGCCTTGCTATTATTTCAAACGGGCGAAAGTTTTGTCAAGTTCACGAGAGTTACTCAACTCTAGAGCGGAAGCCTAGTGTCACAATAAGCGTGAAAATGTTCCAACAATTTAATTTAAGCATACGCATATGCAATAAAACAACATACATCTGTATACTTTTTTATTTATAAATGACATTAAAACCAAAACATATGTATTGACCACACATTTCTCTCCTTTAAAACATGGCAGCCGATGTTTGTAGTTCCTGTAGTTTTATTTTGAAACCCATAACGGATGTTTTTTGGTTGTACTGAGACACACTTAACACTGAAGCGTTGGCGCTAGCTTTGGACTGACAGTTAGCGTTAACAGCAAACAATCTCTGTCCAACATGAAGATTTGGATGTCTCTGCTGAAATCATGACACAAATATGACTTTGTTGTTGCTCCGGTGATTCTGTCACTTGTTATTTTAGAGCCTACAAGCTGCGTTAGCCAGTTGGCGTCAGCAGGCTAACATAAACGTTAACTAAAGCTACGTGGCTAGCTTACTCAGCCTCCATCACCTTCTCCACCGTCGGTGCTGTGATGGATGATGATCTTCTGCTCGCCATACAGCTACAGGAGCAGTTTAACAATGAATACGAGACGTCTTTATTTTCTTCGAACGGATTTGAGGACGACGGCCTCGGACAAAGCAGCAAGAAAAGGAAAGTGGAGGTAGCCGGAGGTGGCAGTGATGTTGTCCCCTACTGGAAGCCGACCGCCCGGCCCGAGAGGCCGCTGTCCATCGTGGACGAGTCCTGGGAGACACTGGACCCCAATCCCGATGTCAGATCCATGTTCCTGGAGTTCAACCACACGTTCTTCTGGGGGAAGCTCAGCGGCGTCGAGGTGAAGTGGAGCCCAAGAATGACACTGTAAGTAACTGGCTGTCATGTTGTATTGTGTTGTCCTCACTGACTCGTAGCTGGGTGCAGAGATGCTGTCACTTAAATAAAATGGTCTGAAATTTGCATGGGGTTTGGTGCTGTGTCAGCCCAGTCAGTCTGTGTTGCTGGCTGCAAAGGATCTTTCCAGTTGGGTTGATGAAAAAAGGCTGTGGGACTTTTCTTCTAATGTCTCCTGCTTTTGTCTTGTAGGTGTGCTGGTGTGTGTTCCTACGAGGGCCGAGGTGGACTGTGTTCGATCAGACTCAGTGAGCCTCTGCTGAAGCTGAGACCAAGAAAGGACCTGGTGGAGGTGAGGTGGACTGTTACCTCAGATCTCAGCGATTTGATTACTCGGTCAAGATCCAGCCTTACAACTAGAGCTGCAACAATTCATTTTTCAATTGATTAAATTTTCAACAAAATAAACTGAAATTATTTGCCAACTGTTTTGATAACAGAGTAAAGGGTTTGAGTAATTTTTTGAGAGAAAAAAAGTCCAAATTATTTGATTTCACGTAAATATTTTCTGGTTTCTTTTCTCCTCTATGACCATAAACTTATTACCTTTTGGTTTTTGCACAAAACAAGACAACCGAGGATGCCATCTTGGGGTTTTGGGAAACACTGATCAGCATCTTTCACCATTTTCTGACATTTAATTGATCGAACAACCAATGCTTGATCCAAGTAATTGATAGATTCATCTGCAATGAAAATTACCATTAGTTGAGGACAATGACATTCAAGATACTTCCAATGCTTTAGTCCTCAGTGATTATAATCTCTTGCTTCAAAACAGCAATTTTCTGTCAAGGAAAGAAGGAGTAGAATGATACTGAGAAGGACCACACAACTGAATGTTTCATTTATGTTTTTTTACTGATAAAACAGCTTATTATAAGGCTTTAAATGTATACAACCAATTTACTAGTAGGAGGATTAGAGGTTAAAAATAAAAACATTCATAATACATAAAAAAAAGTAAAGAAATATCTCTCCTGTTGACGTCCCAGCTGTGAAATGGAAAGGATGAACATGTCCTCCCTTTTCTGCGAGATTCATTTTCTTTCTGTTTGTTTGTGTCCGCAGACTCTCCTCCATGAGATGATTCACGCGCTGCTGTTTGTGACCCAGAACAACAGGGACCGAGACGGCCACGGCCCCGAGTTCTGCAAACACATGAACCGGATCAACGCAGCCACTGGGACCAAGATCACTGTAGGTGTATCTTCTACTACACATTACAGCTGAAACTGCCTTTTACAGAGATTTTAATATTTAAAATAACCCTGTGAAAATTCTCTCTTCCCTTCTCTTCAGGTCTACCACAGTTTCCATGACGAGGTGGATGTGTACCGGCAGCACTGGTGGAAGTGCGACGGGCCCTGCCAGAACCAAAAGCCCTACTTTGGCTTCGTGAAGAGGGCCATGAACCGGGCTCCGTCTGCTCTGGATCCCTGGTGGGAGGCCCACAGGAGGTCGTGTGGGGGGACCTACACCAAGGTCAAGGAGCCCGAGGGATACGGCAAAAAAGGCAAGAAGGACGGGAAGACCTCAGAGAAGAAGGCCCCGGGGAATGGAAAGTCTTCGAGCACAACTACAGGTGAGGATTTTGTTCCTCTGCAAGTAAATAAGTGATTCTCCCTCGATGTTGAACTGTCCCTGTTTTTGTTTTAAGCTTTCAGATGTGGCAGCAGCTCATGTTTTAGAGAAAGAAGTTTCTGTTGCCTGCCTCTGAATTTGTGCCTTTTCCCTCTCAGGTTCTGGATCACAGGACATACGGAACATCATCCCATTCGCTGGCAAAGGATTTCTACTCGGAGGGAAGTCCCAGTCCTCTACGTCTTCCTCCCCGTCTCAAAAACCAGTTGTGAAAGCACCCTCGTCCAGCCCCGTCTCCTCTCAGAAGACGCTGTTCCCCCCCTCATCTCCGGCTAAAAGTCTCAGTCCTCCTGTTCGTTCTACCCAGAGCCACAGAGGAATCTCTAGCGCCTTCCCTCCCGTCAGACCTTCTACCTCCACGGGGCAGAAGCCTCCGATAAAAAGGTCTGTCGGTAACACGAGGGCTTTCATCAACATCAACGGATCACCAGTGAGAATCCCCAAACCCCACAGCAGCAGCAGCAGCAGCAGCCGAGAAACTGACAAAATCAAACAGAGGTCCATTGAGGAACTCTTCGGCAACACAAGCCCCAGGAAGTCAGTGAGTCACTCCTCCTCCTCCTCAAACACAGAAACTAAAAGAGATTCACCAAACAGTACAACGGGTGCTACCTCCTCTTCTTCCTTCGTGCCTAAACAACTTGGCAACCGCTCAGCTTCCTCTCCGAGAACGTCTAACCCCGGTCCAAGTCAGTCCAGTAAGTTTCCCTCCGTAGTTTCAGCTGGTACCAAAGGCAGCCCTGTCAAACCGTCACAGTCCAAGTATTTCAACCATTCTAACGGCGGCAGCACGTCAGGAGCTGCCGGCGGAGGTCAGGCCTCGAGGAAGAGGCCGTGGGACGAGCGCAGCGGCTCAGCCGCCATCTTTAACTTCTTCCAGAAGACATTAGCCAGCGATTCAGCGGCCTCGCGGGAGTCTGCAAAGACAAACTCACCCGCATTGCAGCAAAGAACTGCCGCCGCCTCCTCCTCAAACTCCTCCACTTCCTCCATTCGTTCCTCTGCAGGACTGCACACTGTTACCCCCTCCTCTTCCTCCTCTTCCTCCTCCTCTTCCTCGTCTTCCTCCTCTGCGCTGATGGTCAGCTGTCCTGTGTGCCAAGCGAAGGTGCAGGAGTCGAAGATCAATGAGCATCTTGACTCGTGCCTCTCCTGAGCGAGCAGCAGCAGACGTCTGCGGTGAAAGGGACGCTGCAATAACACCAAGACGTTTCAGGGAGTTTGTGGTTCTGAGTTTTGAGTTTTATCTTTGAGATCTTGGGTAGTTAGTGGAGTGATTTCACTTTTGATCTGAGAAAGATCAGATACAGTTTTATGACCAGACCGGATGGTTTTCTTTGCGGTCTTCAGCGTTTTAACCTCGCTGTAATAATCACAGTCTTCCACTCTGAAGTGCCTGTCGGACAGTTTGTGCCTTTAACGTGACAACATAACAACAGGGTTCAGCAGAGGAAGGGAAGTAAGCTGGTCCACTTTTACTTACCTAATAAGGTCATTTTCACCAGGCAGAATCATTAAACAGAATTCCAGTAAATGTCGATAAGTTGTTCCAGTAAAAGTCTGTATTTTACCAGAACAGGAAGCATTTAAAGGATGTTATTCTCATACGTCTCTCTGTCACACTGCTCAGTCCTGTGAAATGTTCCACTGCAGGCCTGTTGTAGGGCTTTGATGAGAGTTAAAGGGTAATTCTGGTATTTTTTTTAAAACCTGGGCTCCATTTTCTTTGCATAGTTCTGAGTCTAAATGACTCGTAAGTGCAAAAAAAAAGGTTTTGGAATCGGTCCATTAGTTCACCTCACACGCTGCCGCAAATGACTGCAACATCGTCGAGGACAAATGTGTTCGTCAGACCCGGTTTACTGACGGTGCTTGTTTTTGTTCCACTCAGATTGTTATTCCGAGTGCCTGACAACATTATGGACCCATTAAGGGGTAAGATCCTTTTTGTTTTACCAAAATCCGCCGTTAAACCACTTCCGTTCAAAGCCACCAGACTCCACTGACAAAAACAGCAGTTTTACTGGCTGCTGGTGAAGCCCGAGCAATAAAAGTCTGTCACAGACACGTTGTGGTATTGAAGTATATGTAGGTTTTTCTTCTTTTCTTTTTTTTTTCTTTTTAGAGATTATAATGCAGAAGAATTTGCTCAAGGTGATTTATAATATTTAAATTCCTATTTGAAGTTTTTAAAGGTCCCAGTGCAAACATGTCTGTATATCGGCTGATAAAGTGATATCGGTTAGTTTGTGTGACATTGATGTTCTTCATGTTACTTGTCTGTTTTGAACTGTTCATCTCTTTAACCCCAAAATATGTAAAAAAAAAAAAATAGGGCTTTGTTTAAAAACACCGGAATTACCCTTTAAGTCAAACTTGATCAGCATGATGTGAAAGCAGACCGATTATGTTTCAAATCCAGAAGCTGCTGTGTTCTGAGTATAGACGGGTTATTTCTGGGGGCTTGGTTCCTGCGGATCGATGCCTCCTCCACCTCAAACCTGCATCTGCTGCCCTTCAGACCAGCGGGAGACGCTGCAGTCTGACCTCTGCTGATCTGTGGGACTCAGGTTTCACAGCCGCCAGCTATTTATTTTTCGCACGTCTTCGCGTTCACGCCGCAGCCATCTGCGGGGTCGGGGAGTGCACGGGGATCTGATCGGGCCTCGGCAACGCTCTGATGTTACTGATGTGCTTTGATCGGTCGGATCTACGGGAGAAAGACTGAGGATGTGTTCACCGAGATGAGAGTTTCACATGTGTATGTTCGGCTTTTATATGTCTGTGTTTGTTTTAAAGGAAACTGTCAAATATTTTTAGGTTGTCTGTTGTCAAATAAAACATTTTTACTGTTCTATTTATCTGGATTTTTTTGTATGAAGCATCAATCCTGCAGGTATCAGACAACTGATGGCCAACCAGCCTGTATTTGTCAAGACATTTCCCTCCACCAGCCAGAAGCGATGTTGTTTTATCGGCTCTAGTTTATTTCTTTTCTCTGTGATAATAATAATAGTTTTAAATACAGTGTCGCCGTTGCCTCGGGCGGCTTCAGCCATCTGGTCTCATCGTGTAGAGTTTTGCAGAACGCATCAAAAAAAAACAAAACACCAAGACATCTGTGAGCGACCTAAACTGCTCATAATGAAAGGATTTGTACAAAGGCAGACAGAACGTGGGTGTAGCAGAGCTGGTGGGTGAGCGGAGAGAGAGAGAGAGGGGGGAGGATGGCGGAGGTCAGAGGTCAGACAGCACGAGGCCAGCTGCTGATCAGGACTACGCCCTCCTGTCGCCGCAGGGCAGGCTGGAGCGCAGCCAGAGCCGGTGACAAAGCGTGTCGGCAAACGCCCGTCCCATTCCAGCGACCGCCGTCACGTCTCTGATCGCCATCTGGCTGCGCGCGCGTCACCCTCTGACGGGAGGTGGTATCTGGGAAAGAAAGCATGAGTTTGCTGTTCCAAAATGTGACGGTGAAAGAAGAAGAAAACGCTTGAATGTCGTATTTCTGACTAATTCTCTCCTGGTGAAGGCCTACGACCCAGAACCTTCTGCTTCCCTGTCAGTCGAGGCTTTTTCATACCTTAGTACCTGTCAATATGACTTGATGGTGTGGAAAAGTATAATGCTGCATTCAGGCGCTCCTCGGAAAGGTCAAACTTTCCAATTTCGGAGGTGTTCATGTGCGTCAGGTTGGAGTGCAGCAGCAACACGGACGATGTTTTACATTATATTGCTCAGAGCATTGAAATAACACTGACATGTGTTTCCAGATTGTTTTTTTTTGTCTTGTTTTGTTTGTTTTTTACAAGGAAGAGCGAAGGAAACGCACAATGTAACCCATGAAATATATTTGACAAATATGCATGTTATCATAAACCCAAAATGTATCTGACATTCCAAGTTGCTGCCCCGACTTGAGGGGACGATCACATGAATTTCTGCACAGTCAAATCCTACATTAGTAACAGTAAACAAATATTAGCACCAAAATGTATTTAAAAGTCCTTTTTACGTACAAAAATGTCCCCTGTAACCACCAATATGAAATGTTTGATCATTAGATTGTTAATAATGATGCGTTACAGTGTAAATATTAATATTTTGCTGCTAAAGCTAAGCAAGGTGAGGATGGATTTAACTTTTTTATATTTAGTTCAATGATTCCCAACTTAGGGGTCAGGTCCCCTCCAAAGGGTCATCAGATACGTGTGAGGGGTTGCGAGATGATAACGGCACAAATTGTTCTTTAGTTTTTTGTGAGATTTTGAGTCGTTGTTTCCTCTTAGGGCCTCGCAAAGTTTAAGTTGTAAAAGTTTAAGTTTAAAGTGTGTAGAATTTCAGTGGCATTGTGTGGTGCTGACCAACTGAACACCCCTCATCTCGCCCTCACCCATGGTGGTCAAAAACATAAAGAGCCCTCTGTAGAGCCCTTGTGTGGTTTGTCCTTCAGGGCTTCTGTAGAAACATGATGGAAGTTGAAGGCTCCTGCTGTATATTTAAAAAAAAACACAAAAGGCTCATTCTAAGGGAACAATAACACAATGTTTATTGTTTCAGGTGAGTAAACACTAATGGAAGCATTATTGTGTTATGATTATTATCCATAATTATAAATGTTGTGTTTCATTTCTTCAGATAGATCCCCTGAATCTTACACACTGGCTCTATAAATGGAAACGTGACAACATTTTATTTTAAAACAACTTGACATTTCTTCTTATAGATTGTTATATTTTGTTATGTTGTGTACTTTCATTATCCTTATTTTTCCAAGATAACTCTGTTCAGGTTTCGGTGCATTTCATTTGGTTTCCTGTCACTGGCGTCACAGCCCCTTCAGCCCCTCTCTAACTGCTTTAACTTCCAGGTAAACAGGAGAAAAACGCCGGATGACACGTCGGAATGCGAGGAAGGAAGTCAGCGAACTCGCTCATTCTATTGTTGATTGTATTTGTCACTTGTAGACAGGCCTTTTATCGGCAGTGGTGGTCGTTTAACAATGAAGACGTCAGCTCCCATGATCGCACGCAACTTCATGACGTCATCAGACTCGGTCTTCTGTCATTGATTTGATAGAGAATTACATGCCGTCATTTTAAGGACTATTTTCCATCACTGACTTCTACATTTCTGGTCAGCGTTGGACCTGAACGCACCATTGATGGATTTCTATCATATCCTTACTGTACACATGACTTCCACATGGATTTTTTCATGACTTTACACTATAAAACATTCAGCTATTGTCACCATAATTACCACAACTCATTCTGTTCCTGTTCCTGTTTGACTCGGGGAGGAAGCCGTCATCCTCATCCCCCTCCAGAGGCCCCCTCAGAGGATGAAATCATGTCGGTGACAGCAGCTGTTCATACCGACCACTCCTCTTCCCTGACCTGCCGTGCACTGACACACTATAGGAAGCTGACCTCCTCCGAACACACACACACACACACACACACCTCCTCCTTCCTTTCAGGCCTATTGTCTCTCTCTGACAGTGATGCATCTTCGACAAGCTCCAAGTTCAATGCAGTGTTGTTTTCTGGGCCGTCGCAGCAGCTAGATGGGACCGGAGCACACTTTGGGGCGATTGTTTCTGGCAGAGGTGTTTTTTTCTTTCTTTGCAAGATCATTTATCCACAAATAAATGATCGTGACTGTTACAAAAATTGATCCCGATGGGTATATTATGTTCCAGCAGTATTTGTAAAACACGAATGATCATAAGACAGAAATTAGGGGGGAAAGAAAATAAAGCTTAATGTTGGCAGACAGCGTGAAAGACAAGCGATGAGGGAATGTATGATGGGTGATGTCTGGGGGTCTGTTGCACCCACACGAGTACTTACTATAATTTTTTTTAGCTGTCAGCAAGAAATCGCTTTCCAGCAGAGATTTAAGCGGATATATTCAGACCATTATTACCCAGACTAAGCTAAGAGACGCAAACCCATTGTGCTTTTTAGCAAGGCAGATTAATACAAGCCTACTTCGGTTACATGCGTCCCCAGGGGGTGCCATCATACGCCTAATCCTCTGATCTCAGGAGGCAGTGGTGGTGGTGGTGATGGTGGTGGTGGTGGTGGTGGGTGATGAAAGCTTATCGAGGGGACCCTCTGCTCATAAAACCATCACACGAAACAGATTGTCCTTGATCGGTGGTTTGAACCGTGCAGCTGTGGACCGTCAGCTGATGGCTAATTGCTGTAAGAGCAGGATTAGGCTGTACAGAGGGGATGTGATGCTCTTCAAGGACGAGTGTAACATTTGATATCGTGTTGACTGTTGGCATGTTAGCAAAACTGACAAAAGCAGTGAACACTTAAAGACAAGAAAAAAGTCAAATTGTTAGTTGATTATCCATCCCAGCATACACCTCACTATTTAGCAGTAAACTGACTTTTATCTTTCAGGTCAACTGAGCATTCAGTTAGCCAAATTTGTGAGGTCGATGGTGGATTTAAAAATACAAGTTTTGAACTGCCGAAGTGTAGCCCACTTAATGGACATCAATGGAGCAGACATGAGGATTGTGTTGACTAAGCTAACATAGCAAAAATACATCGAGCTCCAGACTCTTCACATGGCCAACTAGCTAACTAACCACCTGGCTAACTTTAGTCATAAAACTACAAGCATGTAATGTTAATCATTTATAGCATCGGGGTATGCTTCTAACAGTAGGCTGTAAGCATTTAGCTAGCAAGCTAACACTAACAAAGTAAACTTCAAAGACTATTTTCAACTCAAACTTAGTGTTATTTTCATTAAGAAACACAATGGAAACAAGTCTTGGACATTATTATGCTTGATAAAAATGTGGGATTTTAATGTCTTTTCTCCTTATGTCAAAGAAACCAGCTAAACAACATACTTCTAAGGAGTGTTAGCCAGTTAACCTTGTTTGTGTTTGCTTCTGAGTAGCATCAGCTAGCTTTTTTCACCATTGATCAGAGGTTTAATAGGATAAATCTTTTAATTTTACTTATTTAACCAATAATATTATTTAATAGTTTATTAAATTATGTTCGCTAGCTTAGTATTTGCTTCTAAGTAGCATAAGCTAGCTAACATGAATTGTTTTATGTTGATTGGAATTTTAAGGAAAGTGATAAATTTATCTTATTTTTACACCCTATTTCAATTATTTAACTAGTAATATTATTCAAGGAATATGTGCTGCTTCTTATACGTGTCATATTTCTGACATCTAAGGAGTGTTAGCTAGCTATTAAATAGCATCAGGTAGCTAGCTTTTTTCAGTAGCCTTTAAAGGGATAAATCATTTTATTTTTACACGCTATTTTAATTTATCAACTAATAATATCATTCAGTTCTTGTATTAAGCTGTACCTCTGACTCGTCTCCTGAGCTTTAACTACAGTGAATCAGTTTCAGGGCTTCATAGATAGCTAGGCTAGCCTGACATCACTGATTGACAAAGGTGTAGGCTATATTGCCCAGCTAAAATGAAAACGTATTGATCTTCTCACTCCCAAAAAAACAAATGAAAATACATTAAATATGTCAAAATGTTGACATATTCCTAGAATCCATAATGTGTTACAGCTTGGCAACTTTTTTACCAATACTTTTAGCCTATTCATTCATGCAAAATATCATCAAATCGTTATTCATTTAAATTAAGGGCCATTAACAACAACAAAAAGACAAAAAAAAAAAAAATTAAAAAAAAAAATTGCCAATTATTGGCAAAACAAATGTGTCAGCAACAAAGTGTCTTTTCTGCTTATGAGTGTTTGTGTCTGTAGGAAATGAGTCAGGTTTAATTCATATCAATAGAGCGATTAGCAATACAAGGCTTCAGGCTCCATCCATCTGCCTGCCTCCGTGTGTGTGTGTGTGTGTGTGTGTGTGGTACAGCACATGCCCCTCTTTTGCCGAGGAGTGTGTTTGATGCCATTGTGTGTTGGTTTCAAGGTTATTGTTGTGTTATTGTTGTGACGGGGCTGCAGGCTGGGGGGGCGGGAAGTGAAACCCACCATCTGTCCTCAAACTATTGTCTTGCACACACACACACACACTCACACACACTCCTGTCACGACCTCAAACCCTCTGTCTACACACTTTGTTTTATTGTAGGGACCCAAATGAACAGTCTTCTATTGAGCCATGAGGAAGACATTTGGTCCGATGCTTAAAAGTATTGACTGTTCATGTTAACAGGCAATAATCAGTTTCACTACTAGAGAAAGACAAACACACTTTCAGGATTGTGCCTAGAAATTGACTTGCTTCTCCAAAAAATTGAATAGATTAAGAATGAAATACAAATATAGGTGATATCTGAACATCTTGTGTGTATAAACACTGATTTGTTTCATGCGAGATTTACTTTTAAGTGTAAAGAAGTCATTTTTATTTGGACTTTTTATTTGGAAATTGGCTATGTCAAGTTTGTGCCTTATTTCTCATGATAAACATTTGTCTCAAGAATTAAATTGTTCAAATTATATAGATGTATGTAAAATATATAATTATAGATAACTAAATATGGCTGTTGATAAAATAATTTAATAAAGAAAAAAAGACAGCTCTCCTGCCTCTAAATGTTGGATGGGAGACGCCCAGCAGCCACTTTGTTAAAAGGACAGGAAGCGGATTTTACTCTCCTCAGCCAGGATCAGACACCGTCAAGTGTAAAACAGTGATCATAACAAGACCGGAAGTTTAAATACAAAATAAAATCTGAGCGTGGCACTACTGTAGGCTATATTACAAGGCATTTTTCTGAGTCTAGTTTTAATGTAGAAACTACATTAACAAAAGGCCTAATTTTTCACAGTCATATTGATTCACAGATATTATTAATATCACTGGAGCCCACGTCAAGATCTACACCTCATTAATGCATTATGTTATTTGCAAATGTATGGCCATTAGCAGTAGTTCTCTGCCTGGAGATTTTTCCACTGAGGAAAACATCTAGTTGAGACTGAAGCCGTTTAACTTTCTTTTCTTTTCTTTTCTTTCTTTTCTTTTCTTTTCTTTTCTTTTCTTTCTTTTCTTTTCTTTTCTTTTCTTTTTTTGGCCACACAAAATGTCAAAAATGTAAAATGTTTTTTTTTTGTTATTGTTTTTTTGTTTTTAATCTGTGGGACATTTTTCATTAAATTTTTCATGTTTTTTCTGTATATCAAATGTTTTTATTATTATTCTCATCACCTGTGTTCATTTTCTTGTCACTGGTTGCATTATGAAAATGTGAAATTGGCACAAAAATGTTAATATTTCATTTCAAAGTGTTTTCTAAAGTTTGTCTAGAAGTGATGTATAATTGGGCTACAATGAAATACACGTGCCCATATTAACTAATGAGGTAGCTATTATTATTCAGCTATGTCCAACTTAATAAAAGACATGAAACCAGAAATGCTGTATCATGGCATGGGTTGAGAAGATCCATTTATAAGATGTGAAGTTAAACTGTAGAACCCATGTCTATCAAATCCTGAAGTAACATTTAAAAAAATCAGATTTATATTATAAAATAGGCGGGAAAAGGACTTTCAAAAACGACATATTATATTTAAATTAACTTTGTTTTATATTTAGTAAAATAAAAAGAAGAAAGAAATACAACCCTTCACATTGATGCTTTTATTTTGATCACCAATACCGGAAATCCAGCGGCATGCTTCCGGCTGACTTGACGTGGCGTCGCTGGCCGCCCGGGGCAGAGAGAAGCAGGCTGACTGTTGCTCGGTGTGTTCGCTTCGGGAGAGGACTGTTTATTCTCAGCGGTTTGTCGGATTCAACCAGCCAACGGTCGACTCCAGAGTAAACCCCGGCACCGCTCGGCTCAGAAACTCACGGGACGATGAATGGTAAGTCAACGAACGGCTCGCTGGGAGGGATGGCCTGCATCGAGGGGCTGCCCCCGCTGCCGAAGAGCCTGAGCGGCTTGCTGAACTCAAGCGGCGGCTCCTGGAGAGAAATGGAGAGGATGTACGTGAAGAAGACCATGATCCAGGACGACCTGAGCCGAGGCAGGAACAACTCCGACAACCTGCTGGCCAACAAGCCGGCCAACCTCGACGCGGCTCTGGCTCTCCTTCGGAAAGAGATGGTAACATTTTCTGGGAGTGTTCATTTTTTTTTATCTGACGACGTGAAAGTGCTCACCCCTGGTTTGTCGATAGGCGCTAATCCCGACGTGCTGTCCGCTTGTGTCCAGCCAAACCCCCCAGAGAAACTCTGCTAGTTTGGCGTTGCCTCGCTTTTTAGGCAAACTTACACGCCTCTTAGCACACACCTAGAGACTTTTCACAAATGATTGTAGTCTCTTGACAGATTCGGCATACATACAATATACCTTACACTACATTATATAGAGAAAATAACAACTTTCAGAGTATGGATTTCTATGGAGTACGCTTTTTGTTGTTGTTGCAGCCCAGTAAGATTTTCCAAGATTGTAGAACCGAACAAGCCCAAAATCGCGAGCATTTTTGTGCATTTTGTTCCCAGTTATTTTTAGCGTAATATACCTTTATGGCTGCCGAAGTTATGAAAATACTCTGTTAATTCCCAAAGCGTACCACTTTCTATGTTACCCAGTATACAAAGTCGTTAGTGAGCATGGGGAGATAAAACGCGACTTTTCAAAATGTAGTCCGGCGTTAAGAAAACCTTCTGCAAGAGAAAACAGGAGCAGCTTTGCTTTGGATGAGACTAATTAAGCCATCAGGCATGTTCTGACTTTTTTTTTTTATTCCAAGCTCAACTGAATACCTTTTTAGCTTCACTGTAAAAAGTTTTTTTTCATGACTAATTGTCTAGTATGAAATCCTGTGGTGAATGTTATTACACTCATTGAGAGTCAGACACTTAAATACACACTCCCTTGCCAGAAGCAGGGATTATCATGAGAGAACCAGACCAGATTTAATTCCATGGCTCCCGGTCAATACAGAACAATTGCTTGTTTCCTCATATCCAGTCATTCAGGTGAAAAGAGCCAAACTGTTGCAGAAACTCTACCCCTCTGACATTTGTTTTTTTTTTGGTTAAAGCCTTTACTAAATCCTTTTTCTGCCCGGTGTGCTTCACTCTCCCTGCAGCAAGTTCCCCGCTCGAGGCTTACTGCTTCGCTGCTGTTAATGTATTACTATCAGTTTGTAGTTCACATTGTCTAATAAGTTGTCAGTGCCCTATATTTCAGAGACTGTAAGCCGCTCCCCAGTTTATGGAGCGCGGAGCTCGCTCTCAGCTGTTTGAACCGACTCTGACTTGCATGTCTGCCGACTGTAATCTGTGTGGAAGACAATGCAGTGACCCTCAGTTCATACTGCGCAGTCAGCCGAGTGGTATGCAGTAGAAATGCCCTTTTCAACCCTGCAGATAGACTGTTTTTAGTCCGGCACTGTCAGGTAGAGGTGCGAGCAAGGGTTATTTCTCATTTCCCGTTTATTAAGTTGACTATATTTTTGGATTAATGAATCTTTTTGAAATTAATAGTTCTAAAATGACAGGAAGAAGCAAAAATTGCCATTAAGCCTGATTTATTTTGTCTGACCAACAGTTCAAAAGCCCAAAGATATCATTTCACAAATTAGAGTCCAACCAGTACTCGGTTTTTGGGACCAGTATTGGGGAGTAAAAAATTCCATCATCAGTATATTGGCTGAGCTTATTGTATACACAGAATATAGAAATAAAAACCTTAATTTTTTATACAGTGATCCCCCGAATGTGGTTATAAAACCCTTGTGAGAAAGATAAGTACGTGATGGAGGCAGCATATTTAACAGTTAAACTTACCCGAAGCACAATTTTTGCATTTTGTTCTGTAATTTAAATAAGTTTTCACATATAAGACAAGATATATGCCAATATGAAATATCTGTGACAGCCCAATATCAGCCAACCAATATTTTGGTCGGCCTTTATTAAAGATATATATGAAAATGAAGCAAATTGTCACTTTTTAGAGCCTGGAACCAGTCAATATGACCTCAGCATTTCAATGATTATCAAAATTTGTGTTAATAGATTCTCTTTTAATCAAGTAATGATGTCAGGTTATTAACAGCATTTTCCCTATAGTTGTTTGCAGAGCTGAACTGATTAATCAGTTTGTTGCCTTTCTAACAGAAATTTAATCGGCAGTTATTTTATTAATTGCTAAGAAGCCAAAAATTGTCTTTTGAGGATTTGCTGCATTTCTCAGTAAACAAAATCCTTTTTGGGTTCAAACTGTGGGTCAAAACAAAATAATGACAATAATTAGGGCTGCAACTAACTTTCACTGTTGATGAATTTGTCAATTATCTTCTTGATTGGTTGTCTCGTCTATAAATTGTCAGAAGATTGTGAAAAATGTTGATCAGTGTTTCCCAAAGCCCAAGATGTTATCTCAAGGAAATTGAATCGAAAGCAACTGGATTTGGTTTTTGTCTTGAAGACGTTTCACCTCTCATCCGAGAGGCTTCATCAGTTCTGCTCCCTTGACTAGGCTGAGACTAGTCTCAGTCTCAGCCTAGTCAAGGGAGCAGAACTGATGAAGCCTCTCGAATGAGAGGTGAAACGTCTTCAAGACAAAAACCAAATCCAGTTGCTTTCGATTCAATTTCCTTGAGATAACTATGACCTGGATGAATGAGAATATTCAAAAGCCCAAGATGACGTCCTCAACTGTCAAAATATATTCAGTTTACTGTCATGAAGGAGCAAAGACAACTGAAAATCACCTTTAAACCGATTTATCAGGTATTAAAATAATTGATTCATGTAATGTAAACTCATTGATTAGACATTGCAGCTCTAAATTATCGTTAGCTGCAGCTCAGATTGTCTGTGGCTGTTACCCAGAAGCTTGAGGAACTACCTTGAGTCTGGAGCACCAATAATAAGGAAGATCATGTATCACCTCTACTTTTTTTCAAACTGAACAAGTTCGCCTTTTTCCTTATGGACTCAAAGTAGTTGAAGTAGTCTGAACGGAAATCAGAACTCTTTCCTGTGTTAATCAGGATCTTAATCCGTCCTCCTCCAGGTGGGTTTGCGTCAGCAGGACATGTCCCTGCTGTGCCAGCTGTGGTCGCTCCACGAGTCCATCCAGGAGTACAAGGGCAGCTGCCAGGACCTGAGCGCCGCCTCCAGCCTCAGCATGATGGAGAACGGCTACTTCGACGAGGACGATGAGTATTACCCAGAGCCTGGCGCCACTCCCACCGGCGAGCAGCCAGACGGAGAGGTCGGAGACGGGGCGGCATCGATGGCGGCGGCCAAGAACGGGAGCGGCAAAGACGACAGCTGGGACTCCTTTCACGTCACCATCTGAGGGCTCGTTCTCAGCGGCTCTCTGCAGATGGATGTGTGTTTTTTCGGGGGTGAAAGACTCGGGTTAAGCTGGAGGAAAAGTTGGAAACCTTTTTTGCCTCAGAGGAAGAACTGGTTGGGTAGAGACAGCAGTTAATTGGTATCTCATTACCATAATAAGCTGGAATTTTATTTCATAGTCTATCTTCAACTCCCCCTCAGGTGAAACACATCCCTGCTTGTGCTGCAGAAGGGTTTTTTTTTTGTTTTTTTGCAGCGTGACCAGGAGCTTCAGACTGTGGAGCCGAGAGGCCCGGTGTTCTGACGACACCTGCTCAAACTCAGGAGTTGAGATGGATTGTATCCCAAGACTCCGTATACTCAAAATTAGGCAATATATATGATTTCTTTTTTTATAAACAGCCTCGCCGCTGCTTCTATATCAAGTGGCTTTTGCTAGCCAGTCTTCCCTTTTTGGCGGAACATTTTTTTTTTTTTACATATACAAAATATATGAACAAAGTTGTATTATTTATTATCTAATATAAAAAACAAGATATTTCCTGTTACTCTCTACGGATGTTTTGTATTGCAGATACCCAGGTACAGGGGTACAGCATTTACAGGTTGGATCGCGGAGGATGGGACTTCTGATCTCCACAGTCGGTGTTGGTCTCAAGACGGGAGCGACTGTCTTTAAAGTGGTGGAATCACCTGGACAGAAGCTGTCGGACCTCAAGAATGGAGAAAGCGGCGACGTCCTCGAACCTGCTCAGAGTGAAAACACTCAAAAACTGAACGAGGTTTTGTACAGGAGCGAGGCGCTCCGCTTTCTGGCCTTTTTTTTTTTTTTTAGACGGAGCTCGCGTTTGCTCTGAAAATGTGAAATGTTCAAAATGCTGGAAACAGTTCGCAAGCCGAGCGCGCTGCCCTCGACCCCGAAGCTGTCGACGCGTTTACTTGCAACTTTGACGTGTCGCTGTTTTCTGAGCGGGCGGCGCAGAAAGGCCCAGATGGTTTCGATCTGGCTAATTATGTACTATACTCTGCTTTCACCGTATATCAACTGGGGTCTTTTTTTCATAGTTGCGGCCATCATTCCTGTCAGTAATCACGATGAAAAGCCTTGAAACTAAGGCTGAAGTTGCGATTAACAACAGTTATCTTTCAGTTTAACAAGGTAGCAAGCGCTTAGTAGCCAGCGTCGAGTGAAAAGAATCAGGATAAAACGACGTATTCAGCAGTTTTCCTTATAACCAGCTTGGACTCTTTTCTTCTTGATATACTCGAATCAAATAAACTGTTACTGGCTGTGAAACGTTGCGCTTGCTAGTCGGAACATTTCTTCATCACGGCGACGGTGACGGAGAAATGAAGGAACATAAATCCGGTTTGTTTCTGTGGTAATCACAGAGCTGTACACATGGTAGCAACTATCTAATGAAAACAGGGTACTTTATAACGCTTTGTATCCTATTTAACTGTTCTCATCCTGACAACACACGCTCTGCTGCATCTAACCTGGAGTTACACTATACACACTCGAGACCAGGCCGAACAGTATTTAAGACATGTCATGAACATAGCTGCAAACCTTCCGGGGGCTGTTTCACTCTCTGAGCCTCACCCTGGGAGTTTTCCTTCACTAGACAATATTGGTCACTAACAAGATTGTAACTGCAAGTGTTATTAATTTAAGATAACTTGCTTTTATTGTGCGCCTGTGAGCATTGTAGGAAAAAAGAACTCGTTTTCAACACTCAGACGTCGGCCTTATCTCAGACTCTACGGATGTTTCTTGCCGCTATCCTTCAACGGGCGAAGACGTTTGGATGTGCAGATGTCGTAACTTCTGCTACACATATGAATGATCTGTGCAGTCTTCCTTAAAGGGACAGTTCACACCAAAATCAAAAATACATTTTTTGATCTCTCTCTGACTTCGTGTCACTTGTCCATCTAGATTGTTTTTATATGAGTTGCTGAATTTAGGCGATATCGACCCTAGAGATGTCTGCATTCTCTCAAATGTAATGCAAGATGGCCCTTGGTCTGTTGTGCTTGAAGGGCCTCGGGCTACGACTAAAGATTATTTTCATTGTCAGCTAATCTGTCGATTGTTTTCTTGCTAAATCGGTTAGTTGTCTGATCTATAAAATGTCAGAAAATGGTGAAAAATGTTGGTCAGTGTTTCCCAAAAACCTAAGAACCTACGTTACAGCTCAGCCGACGAGGACGCCATTAATGTTTACGTCCCGTGCTGTCATGAGCGCGAGCCTCCTGTCCACGGTAAGAGGAAAAATGTGTTGTTCTGATTTCGGGGTGAACTGTCCCTTTTCAAACTCTACACTCAACAGCGAAGCTCTCAGCTGAACCTGTAGCACGCTTGACACACAGCAGCTGTTCCGTCACTCAAACTACAAGATGACTTTCCCTCTGTCGACACCAGCCGCCACTCTGAGATGCCGTGGCGAGTTTCAGTAGCGCGTCGATGTCGCGTCTGTACAGATCGTTTGACGCCATCCGTCTGTAGACTGGTCCACTATTTGTGTGCTCGTGGAACACAAACCAAAGAAAAGTGCAACACTCAACATGAATTGTATTCGGTTAAAGGTGCAGAAAAAACACAATTTTCTACTAAACTGGTCTTGAATGGTTCTATTTATTCTAAAGGTACAGAACAAAATGACGCCTGATGTCTTGAAGAATGTCTTTACGAGTCATTTTGAAGCTGATGTTGTCTCTGTCCTTCAGGAGAAACACTAACGTCTTCAACTGAACAACGAAATGTTTCTTGTTTTTCTATTTTCTGTCCCAAATTTCTGTAAAAAAATTTCACTGACTGGCGGGTGAAAGTCTCAGTTGCTTCATGTGTAGAACACCTCCGTATCGACACGGCTACTGTGAAGAGCCCTGAAGTCAAAAGTGTCCGTTACTGTGTATAAACCCATCATTTCTCAGTGATCTACAGCAGTGTTACATTTAGATATTTTATGAAATGTGCTTATTTGCTTTCTAAGCCTCAGCTTGGCCCAAAGACCGCTGCAGAGAATAAATGTTGGTATTGTACATTTCTGCAAACCACGAAGTACACTGAAACTTTGTGTCAATTTTCTATTTTACGTTGTGACAACGCTGGACTTTAGGTCTGAGAAAAATCAGGTTTGGGTTCTAAAATAACTGGTTCTATTGCCTTGAACACAACTGGAAAATGTCCAGCTTTGGTTTTTTGTTTTGTTGCTAAGAAAACGGCAGCAAAATGACTAAAATGACCTGGTTCTGTTGGTTGAAACAAGAAGCAAAAGGTGGTCTCACCGAGCTGTCGTGCTGCCACTGCTCATATGTGATCTGAGTATGATGTGATTCATATGAAAGCTGCAAATTCAACGTACCGTGGTTTGCAGAAACAAATGTTTCTGTGACCGGGCTGAGGTAACCGCTATCGAATCTGCCCATCAACGCCTCTAAAACGTAATAATCAAACATTATATTTCTCCAATTTATCCTTAAAAAGTTGAAAAATGGACACATGGCTTCACTGGGCAAGAAGGAAGCAGCAAAACATGAAGGCAAATAAGCACATTTCTCCCAAATTTTGAAACTATTCCTTTAACTACTCTATTGAAGCATTTCAGGTTGAGATTAAATCCTTTTCTCTCTGATCGGAGTTCAAATTTTGACCTGTATGAGGTTTTAATCCTCTCTTGAAATCATAACACTCTACTACCTACTCACTTTTTAAATCTGAAAACCTGCCCATTAATAATGCAAGTTTCTAATCAGAAACCTGAGAAGACTCTTCCACAGAACACGATGGCGCTCAGTCCATCATCTAACGTTCGCTCTTTGTATTTGTTACAAATCTTCCCCGCAGTTTATCGCTAATCTGAAGCCAATCGAAGCGCATTTGATCAAACAATGTCATTGATTCGGTAAAGGCTTGACCCCGGACGTTTTATTGGATGTCTACACAATTAGTGCCTTTGTCAGCCTCAGAGGTTCCGGACCTGAGGTTTGCCGTTCAAGACGGGGGACGAGAATAAACCCTAAACAGTTTCATATCATTCGAGTCGCTCGACATGAGCTCGGTTCTTAAAGCTGCTACGTGCAGAATCTGAAACCTGATGACTCTTGCAACCTCCCTAATCCCCTAATGGCAGAGTATTACATCACTACAAATCCCGAAAATCCCAGAAAGAGCTGCTTATAAGGTGTGCTAAGAGATTTGGACGTTTACTCCAAGCTCAGACTTTTTTAGCTTTCCTTTTATTTTTTATGTTACTCCTCCGTCAAAGGCTCCTTTTTCATTTTATGGTCGAGGACGCAGCTGTCGGGAGTGGCGTGTTTTTGATGCTTCCTGCCCCTGAAATTTGAGTTGCTTCAGACGCCGAGAGGCTGTCCTCTCCCCTCCTCGCTTGGACGGCAGCATGAACACGAGGCAGCTCGCGTTCATTGCCTCAAAATATGTTGAAATCTTCTACACGGAGCAGCTTTAACTTCCCAAGCTTGTAACAGCCTTAAAATCAGCCGCGTCATCAGCAAAACGAAGGTGCACTCCTCACGAACGTTTTCACGTGTTGGGCTGTGATTGTTGCACTTGTTTGCGGTTGCTCTGTGTGAAATCCTGCAAAAACTACAACTACCTGATCCTCTCTGTCTTTACGACACAGGCACACAAACATCCAGCACGAGAGAGTTAGAAAGGAGCTTCCAATCGAACTCGAACACCAGCCAATCGTACCCTGTCATCGCAGATCAGTGTTGTGTTTCACAAAACCCCGTTTTTCACGTGATTATTGGATGTGTGGTGTGGTGATGTCATCTCAGGGTAAACTTGCGGCTCCCGATGAGAAAAGTTTTCACCCCAGAGGGACAAAAAAATAATAATCTTTGAACACGATTGTATTGTGACACTCTGTTATTTGGTGTTTTTTCCCCCCAATGTTCACGATGTGATGCACCAACATGCTTACAGCAGCGACAGTCGACTTATTTTCAATGTGAATGTCGTGTTTTTGGTGCGGGTCTCTCACAACAAGGGCTTCTTTTCTAAAGCCGCCGTTTTGGCAACCGACTTTGAACAATCACGTGCTAAAAATCAATTGTTGGAAGAGGCGGAGGGATCCGTTTATTTTCCTACCTAGAGTGGCCTCAAAACGCCAGGATGCGGTGCAAGAATGCAAACCACAAGGACGTCATGTGTTTTGACTCAAGTCACGGTTATTACTGTAATCACAGTCATGCCTCGGCGTTCACTTCACACTCCTGCTTCAGTGGGCTGTCGAAAGGCACACTTAACAGGAAGGACGTGGAAGAGGGTGCACCGAAAAAGGCAAATGAATTTGATCAGAGGTTGATTTATATTGATTCGATTGTCAATTGGCCATCACTTTAAAACTTGCCGCTGCTAACCTTTGCTTGCAAAAGGCCTAAAAACGCAAGCAAACTCGTGTTTTAGGCTTTAGCCTGACCTGTGTCGAGGCCTGGCTTCCATCAGTTGAGCGCGAACATGTGAATCGGCCGAGGAAAACACAAGAGAGCCTTAGAGGTATTAAATTCCAACAGATTATCAACGTTGACGTACTTAACATTTAGATCACTGTCCACCAGATGTTGGATTTGTTTGAATCTGCCATTGGGAGGTTAATGAGAGACCAGAATGGTGAAATGTTTGACTTCATATCCATACTGTATATCATTCATTTTAATCATTCATTGAATCACTTTAGTGGGAAAAAAAATAAGTTGTTGAGCGAACATCTGAAGCCTGTGTTGTGACCATCCATCGTCAATGAATGACCATACTACTGTTTCTTTGGACGATTAGTCTCAATCCTATCATAGTTATTATACTGATACCAATTTAATAAAGTGATTCCATACTTTTTCAGGTTTGGAGTGAGTTTTTTTAAACATTCTTCTGCATGAAACACATTAAAAAAGAGTATAAACAGAGCCAGTTGGACCATTATTTTATGTATAAATTGGCTAAATCAACACAAAGTTGATCCTTGACCAGAAGACAGAGTAGAGCGGCAGAGGGGAAAATCGTAGGATCGCCATAATCAATAGGATTCATCCTCTGTGGGACATGAATGTACAAAATTTGAGGGAAATCCATCCAATAGTTATAGATATTTCAGTCTGGACCACTAGCCCTGCCGGTCACATGACTGAAAAATGAATTTAAAGAATCCCAAGACACAAAATATTAACTAGAATCTTCATTCCCAGGATCCAAACTCTACTCGACTCTCTCAGCCCCAACTGCAGTAATCTTCCTCTCTCTCACTGCCGCCCTACTTCCTTTTCTCTTCTCCTGAACGCGTCTCGCTCTGACCTGCATTTAAATGCACCGGTCTGCTTTCGGTTGGGTGTTGAGTAGCTGCCACGCTGCAGTTCCGGTCTAATTGATCATTACTGCAGCAGGATGCCACGGCTTTGATGTGGCAGCTCCTCGCGCTCTGAGCTTCAGATGAATTACTCATGACGATAACACTGTTTGTGTTTTCACACTCCGAGGGCTCCCTGTGAGACTGAAGAAATGGGTCATGCTACGACCGTTCGACTCTGTAGCTCAGTATTCAGGAAGGCTGGTCGTAAAATGTATTAAAGCAATTTAACAGCGAGCACTGACGACTGCTCCGCTGTTCGCTGAGCATTGACGCAGCCGGTTGAAATGCTAGTTATGTCGACGCTGTAGCTGCACGTACATCTTGAACTTTCTGCTCTGCTTCCTGTGTCTGAACACTTGCCGCAGATTAAAGGATAAGTTCACCCAAAAATGAAAATCCAGTCAGTATCTACTCACCCCTCACATGCTGACGGAAAAAAGATGGGTGAAGTTTCGCGGCCCACAAAACGTTGTGATCAGCGGTTGCAGCATTCTCCTAAACAACTGAAGTAGACGAGGACATGAAAGAACACAACCAAAAGAAAACATGAACCACACATGATCCACACAGCTCGTCCGGAGATCCCAGACTGATTTGATCGAACTTGTGCACCCGCAACAGTGAAGATTTTGTGGCAAGTGACATCTTTTCAAATCAATTTGGGAGCTCTGGCCTGCTGGAGGACTTGGATCATGTTTTTTGGATTTGTGTTTTTTTTAACGTTATAAAACAAGTCCCCATCTACCTCAGCTGTTCAGGAGAATGCTGTGACGCTGTTCCGCTGTGACGCTTCAGAAATGTTGTGCGAATAACGGAACTTCACCCGACCTTCTGTCAACACGAGGGTGAGTACAACAATGACTCAATTTAAATTTGGGGCTGAATTTATCCTTTAAAACTAAAGAAACAAAACAAACAAACAAAAAAAACCCAATGAAGATCATATAAACCACTCAATAGTGTATAAGAAAGGGCTCCATTAGCTTCAAGGCAAAAAATGCTGCCTACACGTGAATGCGTTAGCAAAGATAATCCCAAATGTAATGTACGTAATGTCATAATGTACCTCAAAGCTGAACTGGCAGAGGTCCTGCTGCTTGCCACATCATATTGGTTGACTTCAGGCTACCTCGAGCTTATAACTATTCAGAAGCATCTATAGGCACTTTAACTTATAATTCATTTTAGATCACATCTATATATTTTTATGACTGTTGATGTAGTGCATCAGAAAGCATTATGAGTGCAGTCATGAAGAAATTCATTGTAATTCCATATAAATGGCTGTATGAACCAATATAGACGTGGTCTTTACAGAAACTGTCACTGTCACCGTTATGAATGCTTGAATGCAGATTTTTTTATTCAAGTAAACACCCAGACTTTGACTTATAATGGTATATATTTTTTGTGCATTTATTTATTTTAACTCTTGTAGATGTTAAATGTTTACTGTACTGTTGGGTTTTTGGTGTCTTTCCCTTCAGCCACAGTGGGTTTTTCTTCAAACCCTACATTCAAATCTTCTTGACAGTCTTGGGAAAGCCCCTTAAACAGCACTTGGATCTTTAAATGAACAGTAAAGCTTCAGGATTTCAGGAATTCAGGACATGATGACCAGCACTGACCGGTCAAACTGCACTGGAGCTGGACCACAGCTCATCTCACGTCAAATCAAGGATTACATGCATCTATTTATGTCTGAAAACATTCATTTAAAAGCTTCACGGCAGGACTTTGATATTGTCCTTGCACACAGGCCGTCTGTGCAGACAGTTGTGCATCATTTGAAGCCCGTGTTGTCTTCCTCCCTCTGCTCTGTGCTCTGGTCTCGTGCTGCCTGTCTGAGCGTCTGTTGGGAGATTAGAGCAGATTAACATAATCTTGACTGAGAGAGCAAATCCAAGGTGCGCATCACTCTCTCCGGAGGGAGGGCCGGGACAGATTGCCACATCAGAAGCGAGGCAGAACGCTCGCCAATCACGTCGACACAGAAAGTGAAGTCGCCAAACGCTGATTATTGTTGATAATTCTTGTAAAACATTGTTGGAGTTTCTTCCTCTTTTCACCGCAAAACTAAAGGCGCTGAGAGTTCATCTCTGTTCTGGTGTGTTCCTGTTTCATTTGTGTTGTTCTATTTAATTTCAGTGAGGCCACGACGTGACCTAGTTGTGTTTTAGGTCTGTTTTTTAGACCAAAACACACAAATGACCACCGGTTGACTTGCAACCTAATTTGGATATTCATGTGTCTGCATGCAGTTCTGTGTGCTGCTTGTTGACACAGTGACTCAACTGCTCTGGAACTGCTTTGAATACACTGTTTATAACTCAAGCCACGATGTGAAGGGGTTTTCCTGTCTGTTTTAAGATAGTGGTCACTCGGTCAGTCCACCACTTTGGCCCAGAAATAGACTGAATACACCAGCCTTTATCCACTGACACAGTCAAGAAATCAATACAATGAGATGAAGATAAAGTAAACTGAGCGAGATATGGTAAAGCACACATTTAAAAACTTTACATTACAATCTGAACCTGGTTTATGAAAAAAAAAAAAAAAAAACGGCAAAGGTGATGACATCCCCATCATTCGGTGCCTTTGGTGTCAGAATAATCGGAAGAAAGTATGTCCGACTGGGAAAATTCTCGCGAACGATGCTTAAAGTCAGAGCAACCACTCGCAAAGTTGGAGAAAATTTTTTTGGTGCACGAGTTCCCGAGTTGATGCCATGTGACTCTGAAACATGGCGGACATCGGGTGGATGGTAACATGCATATTTTGTGAAACATATTTCATGGCTAACATGATCTGTTTCCTTCGCTGTTCCTTGTCACTCAAGTACTTCAAACAGCTGTCAACATATTGTTTACACGCAATAAAATGTTAACGACTTCTTTTTAACGTCAATGTTGCTCCAACATTACGACATGACGCACATGAACACACAGACTTAGGAAGAACAACTTCCGAACTCGGGATTCGGGACCATCCGAGGGGCATGTGAATGCAGCATTACTTGTGGCCTAGGCCTATGTTGTGTTGAGTGCTAACTGGTCAGTCTTGTAGCATGCTAGGCTGGCACGCTAAACTAAGATGGTTAAGATGGTTCAAATAAGAGCATTACAACTATTGAAAACATCAGTCTGTTGTTGCTATAAGCTTGCTAGCATTCTGATATTAGCATTTAACAAGCTAGCTCGAAGCTGAGCTGTGCTGAAGTGGCGTATAGCCTATCAGAGTGACTAGCATGGCTAACACAGAGCACTTAATGTGACGTATCTTGGGCTAAATACGACACATTAAAATGCTTTTTTTTAATAGAAAAACCCCGATCAAAAGCAACATGCTTATTTATCACATTCAAAACCAACAGAAAGTCTCCTCTTTAACATATACTCAGATTTTTAAATGAAAAGGGGCAGCTTCACTGTTAGCTATAGGCTAACTGATCAACATGAAGCCCACTGGTCAACTTTATAAAAAAGAGGCTGGGCCAATAAAAAGATGAAAAGTTACATCAACTATGGCCTCATGTTTGTACCAATTAGGTGAGACAACTCAATTGTATGAACAAAAATACATTTTCAGCGAAGCCAGAGGGTTTTAGGCGACAGCAGACTTCAGGCTGTGTTCTCCCTCCAGCTCCGGTCCTCGACGCTCACGCTGGTCCAGACCTGGTGAGCGGCTGCGAGGTGACTGCTGTTCCAGTAATCTGATTAGTCCGACTTAGATTAAACCACTGCATGCCACAGTAATTGACCAACACTCTCCGGACTCCACATTTAGCAACATTTTGTCCGGGAGAAACAGACACTGTGTTGTCGAGTTAAGCAAACAGGACACAGGTTGTTGACTCCTATGATTAATCCCACTTGTGTGCATCACTTAGGGATATTTAAAACAGTAAGCATCCATTCTCTGAGTATGTATATGTATGATTTTCTATTGGTAATTTTGTTTTGAAATTGTTTCCCTTGTCCTCAAATGCATACTCAATATCAATAATGTTAATATTAGCTGCAAAGTTTCTCTTTTACTGAAATGTGTGGGCAAAAAGCAAACAAACATAGCATTAAAAGAAAGACTGGATGATCCTAATTTTAACTGACAAATCGTGATTTTTTTTAAACAGAACATTCTTAATTTTAGCTCCTAACTGGACCAAACCTTTTCAGCCTTTCCGCTGTGTGAGTCCATAAACACACCGGTTTATTTCTGACACACTGAGATGTTTGTTTGTCTCGGTCGAGCTGATTTTGACATCTCTGTGTTTACGCTGATCCAGGCTGCGTTCCTCCCTGCAGAGACTGCAGCACAGATCCACCCAGGGTGAGGACTCCCAACACAACATTCCACGTTCGTGTGCTGTCTCTTAACTATTCGCAGGCCTGTGACAACATGTATCCATCCGTGTGCCGATGCAGCACACAGATACACTTGCACAAAATAAGTAATCACACACAAATCTGAGTGATTACGTCAAAAAATAGAAATATTTTATTTTCTCCTGTCACACATTTGCACGACAGACAGTCCAGAGCGCAACATTCAACCAAAGCGTTTCTCCGCGAGCTCAATGCAAACTCGCTCAACAAGTTGGTTTTATATTCAGACGCTTCAGTCCCTGCCAGATTTCAGGGCTTGTCTGTGACATAAAGTCACAGCTATTTCAACATCAGTTCATTCTAAACATTAGTAGGAGGCAGAAGACAAACGGGGTACACTTAAACGTTAAGATTTCCTTTGAAACATCACGTGATGTTTAGGATATTTTGTCTGAAAGGTCATTTTAAACGTCGGACTTATGAGCATGAACACAGTAACAACAATGATCGAGGACCAGTGAGACAGCCTTTTCTCTGTGAATAAAATGGCAGCGTCAAAAAAACACTGAATTTTAACATTTTTAAGGCATTATTTTTAGAAATATTCATGCACAACTGCTCTCAACAACAGAGGCCCTCATCAGCCATGGGTCAAACATGTTATTTCTTCTGTTTTCCCATGATAACGATTTAAATCGTATTTGTTTTCCTGGGATAGCAAGTTATTTACGTCATTATCACGAGATAACATTCATGTAGGCAGGTGAGCGTTTCTTTCTGCATTTGTTTTGTGCTTTTGTGACGGTCTGACTTATGCAACGGCTCCTGCAGTGATTTGGGTCTTGTATAGCCTAAGCTACTAAATCTCGTTCTCTCAGGAAAACAACAGTTGTTATCTCGTGATAATGACATAAACAACTTGCTCGGAGGAAACAATATGTTTGAACTGGCTTTGTTAAGGATGTATTTTTGTTAATTTGTTGTAACTGGAGGACATTCTTTTTTTAAGTGCTGCTTTACTAAACAACCAGCCGACTGAAAGAGGGCACTTTGGCTTTAGATTTTAAAGTAATGGCAGAAGGTGTGAGGAGTGAAATTCAGAAGACGTCCTCAGATGTTCTGTCCAACAACCAAAGAAATTCAGTTGACTGTCACAGAGGAGTGAAGAAACCAGAAAAAAAGATTCACCTATAAGAAGCTCAGATTAGAGAATGTTTACTCAAACCAATTCATGGATTATCACAATGGTCAATTAGTTCATTTCTCTATGATAAACTGATGCTACATGCAGCAGTTTTGAATGCCATTATCCGCGATCTTGTTTGAGAGGAGGTCCCTTCGTCTGTGAGGGGGGGGGTCCTCAGTCAGGTGGTTTTGTTTAGAGAGAACTCTGCCTCGCCTCCCCTCGCGTGTCCGGCCGGCTGTGCAGCAGTTCTTAATAACCGCACGACTCCTGCACAGACTCCCGGGGGCCGAGGCAGGTTCAGCTGTCCGTGCACACTGAAGGTGACTGCGAGAGAGAACAAATTCTTCTCATTCCACAGACACTCGGCCTGCTGCAGACGTTTACTTTACTAATTTAACACAAACACTCCGGGGGGTTTTGTAGAGTTTACCCGCTGAAGCTGATGTTCCACAATGATTACCGTGACTCAGATATCTGGGAAGATTCTTGCTGCAGTTTGCAAATAAATGGCGGACCACTGGCTTTCATCACTTTTATGTAACTGCAAATTAAGTATTTTGGGGTTTGGACTTTTTGATCAGAAAACTGGGCACTGTCTATTTGTAAAGGACGATTTTTTGCACAATTTCTGACATTTAATAGACTAGATCGTCAATTGATCATTCTCTCTCATCACTAGCTCTCAACATTGCGATGAACTATAAAGAAAAAGTCGATGCTGGTGTCTGTTTTGTTTAGTTATTCGTTTATTCTGACAATAGAGCCCGTCTGTTCCTGTGTGCGTGCGAGCTACGATGAGCATTTCGCCAATGAGCCAAAGAATGTGTAGAGTGTTGGCTGGTTCCTGTCCAGACAGAGAAGTAGTTATTGTCAAATTACAACCTCAGGCTCTGTGTTTAGAGTGGCCCTGAGAATGAGAGTAATTTAAATCAGGGGACGTTCCCATGCTGCAGCTCCTCTCTGGGACAAATAAAAATCTCAAGGGAATCTTGACTTGGGAACCAAAATGAAAAACGAAAAGAGGGCTGCCGCCTCCTTGACATCCCTGCAAGACGAAGATGGATCTTTTTCTCTATAAAAGGCACAGAGAAAAGAAAAAAGAAAAAAAAAAAACATTGTCTCTTCTGCTGCTCTCGGTCTCCTTTTGGGAACTTGGAAGAACAAAACTTCAAAATAAATGTCCTTTTCCTTTTCCAGCTCCGTGGGCAGAAAGTTCATTAAAAACGGCCTCTTTCTAACACAGGCTGGCATCCACGATCTCTTCATCATCCCTGAGATAGGTGACATTTGTCTGACGGGGCAGACAGTCAATGAAACGTCAAAACGTCCTGGATGCTCCACGGGAGCTTTTCACAGGCCTGAGCCACGCAGGTCTCTGACAGCAGGCCGACACACACAGCCATCAGCGACAGACGTCTGCTGCTGTTCAGGATCACTGCAGGAGGGATAGAGGGCAGAGAAACGGAAGAGAAGGTTATGAATACACACACTTGTTCTATGGACAGTGTTTGTTTTCATGTAAGTTTAAGGACTTATGAAAAATGTGGAATCAAAGAAAAAAACAAATGAAGGTGTAAATCCACAAACTACGGTAGGAAAACATGGAGGCCGGAAACTGCTAAAATCATAAATAAATAAATAATAAATTAATTAATATGCCATTATAAATGCAGCCATTATTTCACATATAAAATGTGACAGATACTTCTGCTTTAATTTGCCTCTGTATTTATTTAACCATTAATTTACTTTCCCATTTTGTTTATCAATTATTCATTTTTACACAAATGTATATATTTACTCATTATTTTCCATCTGCATTTTTCCTAAATGTATTTATTTCTTTATGTGTTTCTGGTTTCAGTTTCAGTCCTCCATAGAGAAAAAACAAGGTCAACAAGACATTAATGTGGCAACATGCTACTAAATAAACTTGTAAAAAACACTTTTATATTAAGAGGACTGAAAATAAGGCAGTGAAAAGACTTCATTCATTACTTTGTTTCACTAAACATCAATCACTTTGTAACGTGTTTATTATCAATATGCTGAACGGAAACTAAATCATACAATCGCTCAACAACATCTCATTGTTTGCTGCACAAAGGCTAGCTGCTGCTGCTGAAGAAATAAAGTGTACAAGGAAAGAAATGTCCGCTAAGAACCTTTCTGTTATGTAATGTATTTAATTTCATTGTCTGGGGTCTGTGTAGTCAGGAAAGGGGGGGAGGTCATCAAACACAGAGTGAGTTGCCACCTGCTGGTGCTTTAAAATTATGTTTGAAGAATGAAACTCTGGTTATTCCCTCACGTCTCACAAGGCTTCTACCTTCAGACAAAGTAATTCTTCAAAATTAAGTGACTCCTGATGTCTCTCAAACTGATGGAATGTTCTTGGTCAGTATTTGTTGTAATAAAAATGTATTGATCGTTAAAATAAAAATGAGATTAAAGATTGGCACAACATTGGCATATTCTCCTACCTCTGATAGCCTGGGAGTTTGAGGTGAGCACAAACAGTTTGATGAGGCCCAGGCAGAGCGGGGAGTAGTCGTGCTCCCAGATGACGGCGGGGATCAGGAGGACCTTTCCGTAGCAGGACAGCAGCAGTCCCCTGAGGAGCAGGCTGAGCTCGAGGGGCCCGCTCTGCAGGAGACCCACCACCACCCAGAGGAAGCAGAGCACACCGCCGCAGAACGCTGACAGCTCTACAAAAACCACAGACGGACATGTCAGAGATGGATGGATGGTTTTACTTCCATTTTTCATGAGTTCCTGAGTCAGGTGACTGAAATATATTGACTTTTAAACAAATTTGTGAACAAAATTTTGAGAGAAATAAGACTTTTGTGTGCATTTAAGACTCATAGATCTTTTATTTTCCAATCGTGACCACGATTCGGGCTTTGGAAACTTGTCAAGGACATTTTTCTGACATTTTACACATGACATGATTGATTAATCCTAAAATATATATACAACAGTGTAACTAAACGGTTATTCTGTCTGATTATACAGCTAGGTTGAACAAAAATGTATGAAAAAGTACTCTTTCACATGCTATTGTTTAATAGCCTTTTTCTCAGAGGCAGTACCAGGTAATTAGACTTGTCAACTTCCCTCCTAGATAATGAGAATATTGACAATATAACCATGTGTTCCCATCAGATAAATGGCCGTGGTGCTCCATGTTAACACTCAAGCATTCACTATGGCGGTGATACAGTCTGACTGATGTGTATGGGCGCTCTGCTTTTATCATCTTACCGAGGCTGGCCAGTCCAAACATGCTGTAGAACTCCCACTCCTTGGTGTACCTGATGATGTCAGCAGGGTCGCTGCTCTGCTCGGAGCCATGGAGCAGAGACCACCTGAGGTAAGCCTCACACAGCAGGCAGAACACACACAACTTCCAGTGGATCTGCAGAGGCAGAGGAGAAGAAACACACACACACACGTGGAAAACATGAGCACACATGACAGTTTTAGAGCAATCGATGTAATCCTGCAGGTCTGTAAATTGAGCATCCCATTACTTTTGATGACTTATGTGTCCACCAAAAGGTCTGTCATGAACAAACAACATCCACATATCCAATCACAGTTACTATATCGAGTTTAGATCGATAATCTCTCCTTTGTGCACATGTGCAATGAGGTGAAAACAGTTAATATTACTTACATTCAAGCTTGTGTTGAACAAAATGTGCCTGAACGCCTGTGTCTTGCACAAAATGGCATCAATCAGGATGATAACTGGGTCATATTCAATGTATTTGTCCACTGGCTTTTGGCATGACTCCTGCAAAATACAAACACACAGTCATAGTCAGCTAAAGCTGTAATTAACATGTTGCTGCCTCGGGATGACACTAATGTCAATGATTACTGTAAAAGCGTTAAGCCATGTTGCCCAAGTTGTGTCTACGTATTTGTGACATACTATCAGGTCATTTAGTTCAAGTCTGTTGCCACATTCAACCAGTTGAACCAGTGAAGCCACATATGTGTGTCGCCACAACAAAATGTCTACATTATGTGGAAATGTAGCTTTGCAGTTAGATTCACAGACTTATTCTTAGCCATACACAGCTGACGTTAAACAAATAGAGTAATGCAGTAGGCTGTAGCTTAGTAAGACATGTAAACAGGTTATATCTTTGAGCCAACTCATCTTAGCTAGCATCTTCATCACAAACAGTAACGTTACACCAAATAAACTCAACACCAACACGTTAATGGTTAACGCACACATATGGTTATCTTCAGGATGCCGTTACTGTAATCCCTGTGCAACTCCGATGCTTTTTCGTTACATTCAATACACCTAAAGTCATCTTTCCCCATTCTTCCTCTACCTGCGAACTGCTACGAAAAGCCGCTAGCATGACAGACAATCGAAGCGGAAGTAAATGTGTTTCGTACAGGTCCGCCTTCAAAATAAAAGGGATCCTCTGCCATTAAGAGAAATGAAAAGGACATTTTTCAAAAAAGAAAATTCCTTTACAATGCATTATTATTATTATTATTATTATTATTATTATTATTATTATTATTATTATTATTATTATTATTATTATTATTGCACTACAGTGCAATCTTGTACCATACTATGCTGAGCCTGGAATGTTCACATTTGAGCTACTAGTACTTTTATTTTAGTATTTCCATTTACCTGTTGGTGATATTTTACTTTCTACTCCATTATGTTTGTTTAACGGCTGCTGTTAAATGTTAAGTAACAAATGCAGTTTTTATATCCAGATACGATGAGCTTAAAAAAAATACAAGGTCTACAAATTTACCTACCTAACAGTATGAAGACAACTTTCAGATTGACCTAAAGTATACATAAGATGCTAAATAATAATTTGGCTTGCACATTAATGCACTGCTAATAATAATTCAGTAATATCATTTATAACAAAAAACAAACAAACAAACAAACAAAAAAACACTGACACTAGCCATGCTACTGCCTTCTGAATACTTTAACTTTTTAGTGAAAAATACTACATTACATTACATTGGTACATTTCACTGCTACTACTTGCAATTACTTGTCAAGCATTATTACTATTTTTACTTATATAATAGATCTGAATACTCCCTTAACAACTATACACTGTACTTCATATTATAGTATAATATTATTATGCTTTCGGTAAATTCGAACTTTGGTACAGGATGGATTCCAGTATGTGATAATTGCAACACCACAGGCTCAATAGAACTAAAGAAATTCTGTGTGTCAAACAGTGTAGTGGTCCGATATTATTTGCTGATTTATCTAGATCACTCGAAACTAGTTAAGGATATTGGGATATGGGTGCATATGTGTGCATGAATATGCAATAAAAATCAAATGAAATGTGGGGAACAACAATTTTCACAAAACACAAAATACAGATATGTCACAGAATAAACAATCAAGTGAAACATTAAAATATTCCAATGTCCCTAACTCATTTTGATTAGTGTAATTAGTTGTACTTCTTAAAGTTAAAAGATGTGATGGACGGTTTTAATTTGAAAGTTACAACGGAAATGCTTTGCTCTGTCTGGACTTGACGTTGGAGGAGGAACCGGTTTGACAGCCGCAGAGGATGCTGGGAAATGCAGTCTAATCATCTTCTCCGGCTGCGGTCTTCTCGTTGGCCTCCCGTCGCTCGTGAGGGGGGCGTGTTCGTTGGTTCTGTCTGGACGAGCTGCTGCGGCTTCCGCTCTCTGGCGTCACACATGTAGCACAACATGGCCCCTGCCAGCCGGGCTGTTGTTGTGGTAGCGCTCTCACTACTGTACCTGTCTCGGGCCATCTTCTCCTCCGAGTATTTCTCCACTCTCACTTTGTTCAACAATGAGCTCCACAAGCAGGGATGCAGCTCGCTGTCCGAGTGGGAAGAGTACGCGGCGGACTGCGGTAAAGTGTCTCTTATCGCTGTTACTTTGCCACGTCCTCCCCGATTCTAACTGTCACTGAACCCGGCTAGCTTAACCGAGTGTAAGCTAACGTTAAGGGGCTAATAACAACAAGCGGTGACAGCCCAGAGGAGATAACTAAGATAAGCTGCGGCTCTTACTGCCGTGGAGGTTAAATGGGACTTGAAACAAAAATACATGTGAACGAGAGTAGCACCGCTGTGAGAGATTCACCGAGTGTCTATTGATGTGTGCAAAACAGTAAGGGAACTCAAACTCAACGGTAAACTTACAAACTGCTTGTTTTAGCTTACCCCGAGAGGTCAGCACCAAACTCCAGTCAAAAAAATGCATAATTTAGCGTTGCCTCGCTCGGCCACAAAATTGCGCCTTTAACAAAAGGGAAACTGAAACATTTTTCGGATGGTCTTGATATTCTGGTGGATTCTGCTTACTACTTATTCGCCCAGCTATAGAATTTTATTTTTTAAAATCAAATCTCAGTTTTGAGGAGGAGACCAAGTATGACAGGTGAACTGGTTTTACAAGTTCACGTTCATTTGGGGTTGGTGCTGTTCGGTTCAGTGCATCTTTGTTGAGATAAAGACATATTTTTAAAGCACTATAGCTGTGTTGTAGCATTTTTAATGTGATTTTCCTTCCTCCTAGGCAATCAGCGGGTTAGGTTTAAACCATTTCACTGAACTCTGAGTCCGAATCAAAAACACAGTTAGTTTTATGACTATCAAAGATATTTTTATCTCTGTGTGGTAATGCAGAGGACACTTTACAAATCAGGCCCACGCCCATGCTTCACATGAATTTGACAATAACTTAACCCTGAAAATATTGAAAAGAGAGGTGGTGTTCACTGTGCTGGCATTGTTTGCCATGAAAAATACTGTGGTTTGCAGTAAATTGACGGTGCAAAAGTACTAATTTGTTCCTTTATTTGTTTATTTTTTTGAAATGAACGTGCTACTTTAATCTGCCAAGATTTTAATGGAGCTTTTGTTGTGGTTGTCTCCGTGGGATGGTGAAAATGTTTTATTAGATAGCTCAGACTGTCACTGAGTCACTCTAAACCACATTGCTGTCATGCCTTGTTGGATTGGAATCCGCAATGAGTGGTGTAAGGTCTGCTTGGCATCGCAGACATTTTTTCCTTTGAAATATAAGACTGTTAAAATGTAACTTGAAAGAGTAACAGTTAGGCAGGATGGGATTTTTTTTTTTTTTTTTAATAAAAAAACCTTCACACAGACATTAGCCGTTGTGCTCAGTGCTTCCCGTTATAAATGCTCAGAATATTTGTCTTTTCAGAATCCTCAATTTTACAGTTGGAGGACCCAGACTGCGAGGAGGGAAGCAACCCGCCCTGCGAGTCAGTTTTCTCACTTAACGCAGAGAAGATCCTGGTGAGATCTCACACACACACACGCTCACACATCGAGTTATCAGATCTAAAGCAGCCACTGCCTGTAACTGTTTCCGTCAAATACAAGTGGTTTCTGGTCAACACTAAGCAGCTTGTTTTATACAAATAGCACAACACTGTGCCATGTGCAAACTCTCTGTGTGACAACACGGCACTCTTTCAATTCTGAATCAACAGAGAGACCCTGGCTTATCGATCCCTAATGTTTGTTTAAATGCTCATTTTTTTAGTTTGATACATATTCCCCGGATTTTCTTTTGATATTCTGATATTTTGAACTAAAAATGAAAGGTCCCATATTATGCATACATGTGTTTTTAATCATTTTCTAATACACTTCACTGCTGCAGCACCTTTATTCATCCTCTGTCTGAACGCTCTGTTCTAGTGCCCGTCTCTTTAAGGCCTCAGAAGCCTGAGCATGCACAGCCCGCCATGTGTTCGCATCAGCTCTGCCGGTGATTTTGCGACCATGGCCGTGGCTGAGGGTGGTGACTGTATGGTTGTGACATCATAATGTAACAGGAGTCCTGAGGGCTCGTTTAAAGGCACAGTAACTGACGACAGGCTGTTTGCATTTCTCCTTGTCTACTTACACTAATAATGATAATTAAGAGAAAAGCGTTTAGTCACGTTGTTTAAGTTGTGTTTGTTTGGAACACATTTTCAAGTCTTAGTGAGTTCAACTCTGTTGGATTTTTGATACTTTCAGTGTTTACATAGCACCTACGCCTGTTAAATAATCAAAAAAGACAGGAAATCTCACTTTCTATAATATAGGTGCTTTAATGACAGTTATCTCTGGGGAAACCAAAGCACAAGTGCAGTACTGAACACTCAACAGTGATGTCTGAGTGTACTGACCACACTCACAGTGCGCCTCTTAATCACTGGTGCCAGGGGAAAACTACTCGAGGTCATCTAGGTCAAGACTTCATATTCAGAGCAGTTTCATCCTCATTAATGCCTAAGAAGGGAAAAAACCCTGTAATTTACACATTTTAGAGTATATCTGCCTTAGAAGGAAAAAAAAAAGAGAACCAAATCTCTACCTTTTGACCCTGTGTCAGTGATTCACTGCCATTTTGATGACTTTGCTTTCTGTTGGCTCTAATGATATAAATGTGGAAATATATTTGTCTTGTCAGTTGTCTTGTTGTGTATTTGGATACCCAAATTGCTGCCACAGCAACATTTGCATGCTGCCTGCCAAATTTGCATCCTGTAATGCCATGTCATGCTGCCATTCTCCTTTTGGGATTACAGAGTAAATAAAACGTGACACTTTGAGAAGGAGGGAACGCTAGCTTTCTGATGCGTTGCACTGAATATTTATAACTGCATTAAGTATGTGCTTGGCGGTAGTGAGCATCCTTGACACCAGAAAGGATGTTTTTCTCTCTTCTGTGAGGCTTAATTGCACAGTGTGACCTTGAGAGCTGCTAGAAAGCTTGTTAAAACCTCTTTTAACTCACCAAAATGTCCTTGACAAAGGTTGATTTTATTTGCTTCACACATGTATTCCATTTTTTATTAAATTAAAAGTTTTTAGCTTTCCACTTTCGAGCCTCACAGTGTTGTATTCTGTGTTTGTTCCCCCTTTGGTGGGTTTGTCTTCACACAGGAAACCATTACTTTGTTTCCTGTGTGTCAGCGCCGTCTCTTGATATACGTCCTATATGTGATGTTCTTTCGTTCTTCTCTGTCTCTCACAGAACCAGGCCAAGTTGTTTATAGAACAGAAAAAAATCCCCTTCCCCGTAGATAACCACAACACAAACGAAGAACTTGGTAAGTTTACATGTTGTTCTAAGCACAAGCCTTATTAATGCGGAGCAGACGTGTGCGATTTTCGTCATGTTTTTCGTCATCATTTCTGTCGTTGCAGCTATAGGCTACGTTCTGATAGGCAACGGTCTTTACGATGAATCCATCAAACACTTCTCACTCTTATTACAGGTGAGTTTGCTGCTGAACTAGCAGATATTTCCTCTCAATACATGTGTTAGGATTGCAGCACGACTTCCTGTCTTTGTGTTCAAGCCAAGAATGTTTTCCTGACATGTTGTGTTTCTGATGAAGGGCGACCCGGAGCTGGTCAGTGCCATCTATGGGAGAGGGATAGCTTATGGGAAGAAAAGTCTACAGGTGAGTGATAAATGTGGAATACTTCTGCACTCGTTTGTCTTTAATAATACACAAGCTTTTTTAGAAATAGTTCAGTCTCGAGTGGTTTCATATTTTCTTGCATTTCTGTATAAACAATACTTGATGTATATCGGCAACATATTCACTGATACCAATATATCTGCGAGAGGCCAATATCAACCGATATATCAGTTCAGCTGTAATTTTAAGATACTGTAATTTCTGTGCACCTGCAAAGAACCTTGTAACTCTCTCACCAACCATTAAAATGAAGTTGAATGTCCTTCATAAATTATGAGCAGCCTGTCTGGTCAGCCATTAGAGTGTCTGCTGGTCCGTAATAGCTGTGTTTACACGGGTTCTAATGTATCACTAATAATCAGAACAGCAGCCCAATCAAAATAAAAATGCCTCGTATAACCACCTCAGTTGGAAGTCACTGGCCTGATCTGGCCCAGTCAGAATTCATTTTCAACTGGCTTCAGAGGGTAAATCTTTTAAAAGCTGTTTAACAGAAGAAGAGATCACCTAGAGTTATACATCAATTCAGCATAATTCCCAATTAGAGCAATAACATATCAACTTTTTATAATCAATCTGCCTGTTGTCACAAGGACCACTGTTCACCAAACTAATCTCAACTGAATGGGGCTGTAGTGTGTATTAAGTCTTGTCGAAATAACCAAAGCATTGTCAGAAAGTCATATGCCGAATTTACAAGTATTTCCTGCTGAGTCATAAGACGTCATGTTTCACCGACTGTTAGATGTCTATATTTACTGATAAGCAAAGAAATGTTAAAATGATCATACTTTTAAAGGGGCATTAGTCGTAGTGGGCTCCCCGTAGAAACGAACAAGCCAAATACCATTCAAAAATCTGTCACTTTATGTTTCACAGCTGGTGGAGCCACTAAGCACACATCCAAGTTATATTCAGATGAATTGCTTTTGGGGAATGGGGATCAAACGTTTTAATGTGTGACTATATTCACCGTCCATGTAAGCAGTTAATTTGGAATCTTTAAGCAGAAAGATCTCAGTCAGGTTGAAGAAATACTGTCCATGTAAAAGCAGCTACATCGTAAACCCAATAATGAAGTTATGACTAAGACATGAAGTATTTCTTTCCAAAGTATTATGTACTTGTCTGCGAGCGAAGTGTTGCAGCTCGATAATTAATGTTTGTCA
The DNA here is from genome assembly GCA_039737535.1 of Lagodon rhomboides. Lineage (NCBI taxonomy): Eukaryota > Metazoa > Chordata > Actinopteri > Spariformes > Sparidae > Lagodon > Lagodon rhomboides. Next base: position 10,794,490 of record CM077798.1, on the reverse strand, counting down.
GAGACACCCACCGTTCAGTGCTGTGCTGTGGCTGCAGCCAAGGTCTTCAGATTATTCATAGCAGATGACTCATACTTTTCATTACAAGTTACAAAGCTGTCAGTGTGTTCTGTATTGATGTGCTGCATTTACAGTATTTGCATTCAAAGTTGAGTCACGTTGACTCTTAATTTAATTGGTAGACAACTTTTCATGTTGAGTTTTGTACCAGAATGTTTTATGAAAGCCACCCTGGTATTTGGCAGCGCCGGAAGATGTTGTCTTATGTACATTTTTTGGATGGCTTAAAATAAAAGGCGTCCCGAGTTTTGGCGACAGCAGCAGTTTCAGGTGAACACAGAATGACTCAGTGTGTCATTCAGTGAATGCAAATTCAATCTGCCAGGACTCTGCGGTTATGGGTGTGTACGAGTGTGCCCTCCAGGAAACAGGCTGGACAGCAGGTTTTGTGTATCGTTTAGGTCTTTGTGGCTCCGCTCCTAGCTTTGTTCACTATGCATTAAGGTTTATGTCATCAAAATGTAACCTCCTCCCCTTCCTGTGTCTCCACGCCAGGACATAAAGAATGCTGACTTGGCGTTGTACGAGCTCAACAGAGTCATCACTCTGGAGCCTAACTGGCCAGAGGTCTACGAACAGAGAGCAGAGGTGAGGCCTGACCTTGGACAGAGAGAGTCACCCAGTGCCAGAAGTCATTTAGTATAGTTCATTATAGGTCTCTGAAGCCCCTGAAAGAGATTTCATACTTTAAGACTACAGCTCTTGGCAACAATGGATCTAATTTAACTGATTACACTTCTAGTATATCCCTTCTTTCATTTGGGTAGCTCATTTCTATGCTGTTTATAACTTGGAGCTGATCATTAATCAGCTCTATGTCTGATCTATTTTATGTTCAGATGCAGTGGTGTAAAGTAACATTACATTACATTTACTCACATATTGTACTTTACTTTAGTATTTGCATTCACTGCTAATTTGTACTTCCACAATAATTCAGAGGAAAATATTGTACTTTTTGTTCCACTACAGTCATTTGACAGGTTTATTTACGTGCCACTTTGCAGGTTTAGTATAATACAAACTACAATGAAAACAAATAAATGATGATGCATTTTTCTGGAATAGATACAACTCTATTGATCCCCGAGGGGAAATTCAAAAGCCACCAAGCAGATAGACTATATGAAGTAGTGAAACCACATTCACCAACTGCAACATTCAAGTGATGAACGCATCAATGCATCAGTAATTTACAATTTATTCTGAAATGTATCATGCATAATGAGTGCTTTTACTTTTGTACTTTTGGAACTTTAAATATATGTTGATGCTTTTGTTCTTTTAATTAATAAGTTAATTAAGCATGACTTTGACTTGTAACAGAGTGTTTCTACACTGTTGTATTGCTTCTTTTAAGTCAGTACAATATCTGAGTACTTCTCTGACCTCAGTGTTGATTTAAAAAATAGAAGAGCACAAGCAACAAAAAAGAGCATATGGAAAAATAGGCATATTATGATGAAGTTGTTAATATTCAGTTTTCTAGTGCAGTTGTGTCCAGCACAGCCAGTAAGATGTAGACACGTAAACATCATGAAGTCATGTGAGTTTATAGCCCTCTGGAGAGAGTTTGATGCTTTTCTATGAGCTGTTTCCTCTTTAAGATGCTACTCAAATACATCTGTGGTGTAATCAATCTGTGGAATCATCAATCAATGTGGAAGTGGCACAAATCTACTTAAGCAGACTTGTCTTTATCCTGTCATGTTATGTCATTTAAAGTAGTTACAGTTTTGGAAACTCATTTAGATCAAAGCATCAGAAAATTTCACAAACATAATGCAACCCATAGGTCAGTAAATGTCATTTATCAAGATCAGATTTAGAGTGTCTCTTAAATTCTACTCTGCAAGATTTAGCTTTTTAACAGAAAAATGTTTAGTTTCTACTTCATATTTCTGTCGTCTTTAGCTGTAAATCAGTTTGATTTGAATAGCTAAGAAAAGAATACGTTTTGCACTTATTGGATGTTTATTTCATGCTTGTACTTCATCCCTACATTTGTTTTTGTGTGGATGTGTCTTCAGATCCTGTCTCCTCTGGGTCGTATCAGCGAGGCTCTGGCCGATCTGACCAAAGCCATCCAGCTGCAGCCGTCGGCCCGTCTCTACAGACACAGAGGAACGCTGCTCTTCATCTCAGAGGTCTGATTGTCAAATGTTCGGCCTCTCCGTGTACGTACATGTTTTGATGGTGCCATAGGCTGATCCTGTGCTTTGCCCTCCCGCCAGGACTATGTGGCAGCTATGGAAGACTTCCAGCAGTCCTTAGAGCTGAAGAAGAATCAGCCCATCGCGATGCTTTATAAAGGCCTCACCTTCTTCCACAGAGGCATGCTCAAAGTAAGATGCTCACTGGCACCTGTTCTTTGTCTTTTTTTATTGTCGCCTTTTTTTCCAGCAAAAACATCTGGAAATTTGGTCGTGTATGTTTTGATCGTTCCAAAAAAGGTGAAAAGTCAGACTATTGAAAAACTATTTATTGTATTTTTCTTTTTCTTTACCTTAGCAGGACTCGAGGCATAATCAGCACATCTGTTGTGCTTTCTATTCCCCTTTGTTACTTTGTATGATCAGCTTGACAAAAGGCCTTTGTGAACTGTAAAGGGCTGTGGCTGGTGTCATCTTACCACTGGAAACATTTTGGCTGTTAGGGACATTTTATGACAGTCCCTTTAAACCAATCCAGCTCTTTCAGAAAACTCTGGTATGTCATGGTGGAAATGATAAAAAAGAATTGTAGAATTAATGCATATGGAAAAAGTGAATATTAGATAAAGAGATTGATATGCATTATCAGTTAGGACATGAACTAGACCAAAGCTCATGGTGTTGAATTCTCATTTTATGAGCAAACTTAGCTACCTTTTTCCAATTGTGTTTTTTTTTTAAGAACTTTATTAATAGCTTTTATATATAAGAAAAAATAGTGCAGAGGAACATTACATCAACGGTGCTGTTTCAGACAAAAACCTGAAAGAAAAGGGAAAATGTAACTTTTCAGAGAGCGATACAAATCATAGTCTTAGTTGTCATAATTCAAGTAAACAAAATAACCATTGAGAAATAAATGAAGGAGTAAATGATCATTAATCAGTCATCCAAATGATGAGTCCAGGCTTAATGGAGCTTATACTGTCCAGCAAGAGACCGACTGTCTACATAAGATAAAAATGGCTGCCATAAATAATAGAACCTGCCACTTGAGCCTCCAAGAGTATACTTTACTTTGTATTTTTATAGAAAGATCTCTAATCCACTGAATCTTGCTTCCATTAGGAGTCTGGCCTCAATGGAAGTGACGGCCACTATATTAGCTTGTTGTTAATACAGATAAGTCTCCTCTGACCCCACCAAAGATTGCTGTTAGGGTGGAGGGTTTAAATGGTATTCCAAACACTGACACAGAAGTCTATTTAGAGGATGGTGTGGGACGAGTTCAGGAAGTTCCAATGCCTATATGTGATTTACATCTGTTAATCTAAATTCTAATTAAGCAGCTGCAAAGCAGATAGAACAGCCGGCTCATGGGGAAACATCACACTGAGTGTTTTGAACAGACCTCTCTTAGTAGGAAGAGTTTGCAGCATTTCACACCGGAGGTTTTGGTATCTGTTTGTTGCAGAGGTGGTCTGTCCGCGTAGTAAACTGATAACAAAGCAGAGGGTTCAGCGAGCGCTACGCCTGCCAGCTTAATACCTGACTGCTCATCTCTGTTTGGGCATTTACTCCTTTGATTCACATACTTTTTTAATCACTCCAGCAACTCAAACAGAACAAGACCCATTGCTCCACCGTGAGAAACGTTAATATTCTAAACACATATCGCTCAGCAGTTAATTATGTTGCTGTTCTGTAGTCGTCGAGGTCTAGTTCGAGACATTCTCAGTGTTTTTCACACTTCGATAATTTGATGTCTGATTGAGTGCGGAGCAGCGTCTGCAGCTGTTTAATCTGCAAGGCTTATCTGCAAAGCTCCTTCAGTTGCTGCGTTTCATCCAGCCACATGTGTGTGTATGAGGGGGGTTTTGCTGCTTTTAACACCTCAGCTAACGCTTTCCTAACCAGTTTCCTGGGGGAATCCCTGAGCAGCACCCACAGGCAGCTCACTGCAAACAACATCACTGTGAACATACTGAAAAGCACTTGTTTCTCTGATCATAAGTATGAGGTACTCTGGGCGTGAAGGTTGGACTTGAGGTCTGTTTCATGATAGTGGAATCTGCAGCAGCGGGTCCTCGTGGACACAAAGTCAACATTGCACAATCTGCTTTTTTATCAGTTCAGTTCTGTGAGAAAGCAGAGTAGTGTGAATATGCCCTTTGTCACCTGACCTTGTTCCATTTCATGAAAGATCAAAACCTTTACTTCATTTACACTAAACATTCTTCTCCACTGCTATATGGAGAGAGTTTGCAGTGGGTAAATAATCAAATACTGCAGTTTTGTGCCATGGCAAAAATGGGAAGTGATCTCAAGTTCTTATTAGTGATGTTTTGATGTTTTCGGCTTTGCTAGCAGCATGGCTCTATTGATTGGTCTGTAGGTCGACTCTTCAGCTCAAACATGTCAACAACTAGCAGAGGGATAGCCATGAAATTTTGTACAGACATGCATGATTGCCTCAGGTTGACTCCTTTCTGACTTTGGTGACCCACTTTTTTTCTTTTAGTGCCACCAGCAGGCAAAAGTTTTTACTTACGGTGTTCAATAACTCAACTACTTCTTGATGGATTTGGCACTAGATTTTGTGAGGACATTGTCCCAGGATTATTTATTCTAATGACTATGGTGATCCCCTGACTTTTCCTTTGAAATAGCCATTAGCCACCATCAAGTAAAAACATTAAAAGTCCAATACTTTGATTATCCTGTTTAATAGGAATTCTGCTATCCTGTTTGCTGTGGCCGACTTTGTTGCTACATTTGCTTCCACCTTCAGCTCCGGCAGATAAGTCTTTGCTAGTTGACATTAAACACATCGCTAGCGGTGATCCAGCGGGGCTAAGTTGCTACAGACTCCAGGTTTAAAAAACGTAGGTATCATGTGCAATACAGGGAGATCTATCTGGTGGAATTAGGCTTAATCAGAATTGTGTGAAGTTGTTTGGCATGGCACGAATATAACGGACCTTCATAAGTACAAGTCCCACAGGGATTAAAGTAATTGTGTCGGTCTAACAGCTTATCACAAGTGGACAGTAAAGGAAAATTTAGAATAAAATAATTTTTATTTGACAGATTAAATTGCAGCTTCTGAGTCAAGAAAATGCTGAAAATTGCTTACAGCTCCTATGATGTCATGTGTTCCAGGTGTTAAGCAGTTTGTGTTAGGCTCTTGCTCAGGGGCCCAACAGTCTGAATTAGAATTGTAGTTATTTTTATCATCGTACATTAAAAAACTGCACATTCAAGCCAAGGAATCTATGAACAAGCTACTGTGATACTTTTGTTCTATAAGACAAAGAGCAAAAGTTCAAAGCCAACATAAAAACTCAAGAGAAAGTTGTGATACTCAGGACAAGTTAAGTAAAAGTGTCTGGCATCTCTTCAGTATCTCCAGTGCATCTGTTGTAGATGGAAATATCCCAAACACAGCTGATTTGCATTTGCCAAACAATTCATGTTTTTGAAGTCTCTGCTGAAGGGAAAGTACCAGATGGACTGTTATATCTTTATCCGTATGGCCGACAACAAACTGTTATTTTCCAGTGTCGTTTCCCTCAGATTATATCAGATGTGAGCACAGAATCAAGATCCTATCAGAAGTGGTCACTTGAGGCACATATGAGTCACCGTCATGAACTATAATTTCTCTGAATATATCTCATACAACCATCTGCTGACTCAGAATTTAAGGTTTATCCTCCGGTTCCCTATTGCAACTTCCTGTTAACTCTGGGTCGTCAACTCTGTTTTTCTTTGTCAGGAAGCCATCGAGACATTCAAAGAGGCCCTGAAGTTGAAATCTGACTTCATAGATGCCTATAAGAGCCTCGGACAGGCCTACAGGTACTGCCAGTTGGTGTTATTCGTTTGTGCTCCCCTGCCCCCCGACAATAAACAAAGCATGTGTGTTTGTATTTGAGGAATTGAGAGTCGTACCTTTCCCCTCTGCCTGCCTGACCACGTGTCTACTGTTGCTACTGTTGCTCTCTTTGTATCTCTTCTTCCTCTTTCCAGAGAGCTGGGGGATTTTGAGTCAGCGATGGAGAGCTTCCAGAAAGCCCTCATGTTGAACCAGAACCACATCCAGTCTCTCCAGCTCCGAGGCATGATGCTGTACCACCACGGCTCCCTGCAGGAGGCCATAGGCAACTTCAAGGTATCCACAGTCGAATGAAACAGTCTCATCTTGTGTCTTTTTGTCCTTGTTAGTCAAATTAAATTTCAACAGCAGTTAGCAACACAAAACAATTGTAGCATCCACCAGCTCATCAACTGAAACACTGTGTAATAGCTTTAGCTGTCTGTTCAGCCAACCCTTCTTTTTGGTCCGTTTGAATTTCTCTCACCTTTCCCTCTCCTCCCATCCGTCCTCCAGAGGTGTCTTCAGCTGGAGCCCTACAACGAGGTGTGTCAGTACATGAAGGGGCTAAGTCACGTGGCGATGGGACAGTTCTACGAGGGCATCAAAGCTCAGACTAAAGTCATGTTGAACGACCCTCTGCTGGGACAGAAGGCCAGCTCTGAATACCTCAAAGTGAAATACCTCAGAGGTTGGTCTCCCTGCATGCACACACATGAACACATACATAGAAGGCACCATAATGTAGAGAAAAAAAAATATTGCACAGCTTTCATTTACACAACTCAAATATTATGTTTATTTTCATTAGTGAAGTTGAGAAAGAGAGAGATCTGTGCATCAAAAAGTGCCTGTATGACAGACTTTTATATACTGCCTGACATTTTGAGGCACCTTACAAATAAGAATCCATCAAATGGAACTTTTTGATCAGCACATCTCTTTCTTTTACAACGTGTGTGGCCAAATCCAATATCCAGACTGTAATAGCTGTCATTTTTTTCACTGTAGTGCTGCAGAGATGCCCTGATCTAAGGGCAATCTCATGCAGCAGCTCATCAACCAGATCAAAAGATATACACAAGTATTCTATACTTAGAAGAAAATGTTATTTTATGTAAATACTGTGCAGTGTCCATTTGTTAAAGAAAGGAACAGCCCAACATAAAAAGTAAATTGCATCACTTAAAGTTGTGCCTTATTTTATGAACTTGAGCATACTGCTTTTTTCAGGTCAGATGAGCTGAAATATCAAAAATAAAAAATAAACCTGTGCTTGCTCATTTATGTTATATCTTATGTTCTCTCTCTGCTTTGTCCCACCTTGTTTTTCCAACAGAGTACTCTCGCTACCTGCACTCCCACCTTGATATTCCGGTAGCAGAGTACAACGTGGACCAGGACTTGCCGGGGAACTTTAAGAACCACTGGGCCAAAAACCTGCCTTTTCTAATAGAAGACTATGAAGAACAGCCGGGCCTGCAGCCTCATATCAAGTAGGTTTGACGGGTCCGTTTGAGAAATCAGATCCATCACAACCATAATTTTCTGGGTTGAGTTCCCGGTCATATGTTTTTATAGTGAAACTTGTTTGTTCTGTTTGATAAAGACGTCTCTAAAGGTTGACAGGGACCTTCAATATGGTCCAGAGAAAACAAAAGCAGCAGTCTTCATGAGAGCTTTGACAAAGTTCCTCCCTCATGTCTTCCTGTATTTGTGGTTTTTCAGGGACGTGCTGCCTCAAAATTTTGACAGCTACAGCAGTGAAGTCCAAAAGCTGATCTGCACAGCCGACCACCTGGGGGCGCTAATGCAATACGACACTCCTGGTTTCTTACCCAACAGGAGAATACACAGAGGTACCACTGATACATTCTGAGGCTCTACTGATGATTTAAGTTGTAACATCAGCAGTAGGAGTAAGACTTGTGTGTGCTTTCTTTTCAGCCATGGGTTTAGCAACCCTGGAGGTGATGCAGGCTATGCATCGGACCTGGAGCAACTCCAAAGTACGAGTCAACGGCAAGACCAGACAAATGCAGTGGAGAGACATGTTCGACATAGCTGTTAAATGGAGGAGGTGAGGAATTTTTGAGAAACTTGAGCATCCCTTTAAAGCTTGAATAACCCCCCCCCCCATCACAAATACAAAGATTTACACATCAGAGGTGGAGGGTGAGCATGACATAAATCAAGACCATGGTGGGTTATAGATTTTTCACAGATATCTCGGGCTGTAGAGGAATGAGTTACTAGATTTTCTGTGGAAAAAGTAAACTAGTCTGTAGTTGAAATTTGAGAGGATGGGACAGAGGGACAGAGATGGGAGAGGACAGAGTTGACATACAGCATGCTAACGAGCATGCTCTGATGAAGGCCACTAGGCTGAAACAGCAGCATGTTCTTTGACACGGTCAGAATGAATTGGCGAAATTAAGATTTGTCATCTCTGTTCTGAAGAAGGGTGTGTGTGTGCTACCTTTACCCCTTTGGACTGTCAGCAGTGGTGACTGATCTGCGGTGTAATAAAATATAATAAAGTAATTATATACATAGATTACCAACTCAACAAAGTGGATTTAGATTGAGTTCCTGTTATGTTTAAATACGTTTTGGCTAGATGAGACAGTGCGTCTGCAGGTCTTCTCAACATAAAATGTCTTGAATTCAATTATTAATCCATCTTTGAATTTATACTTATCAAAATAAGTCCACATTTCTATAGTTACAGATCTTTAAACTTACCTAATGCTGTCTTTACACTTTAAACTTGCACTCACCTGTTGGCAAAATGTAGATCAACTCACTCTAATAACCACATTCCTACATAAATCCCACCTTTGGACTGGACCACATACTGTATATACTACCTATCATTTTACTTACCTGCAGTGCCTAATTAAGAAAAAGTAAAAATCTGTAAATAATTAAAGTAAATAATATATAAATTAACAAAAATCTGTCTTAACCAATAAGAACCCAGACCCCTTTCTCACTTAGGGACTTAATGAGTTAAGGTCAAGCACAAAGCTGTATAAGGAAGATTTTAGGACATTTAAAGTGTTTGTTACAAGCGTGTCACCGTGGGTTCTTATTTAAATTTGGTTTAAAATGACCTTAAAAGTATTAAAAAGCATTGAATTTAAGTGTCTGCTGTCTGAAAATTGTGTCTCTATTGTAAGAAAAAGTGTAGCTCAGGAGCAACTGCCGAATCCTAATCATCTTCAGGAAATAACCCTAAAACACAGGGGAGGAAAGATATCAGAAGAAGACAGATGTTAATATGTGATAGCCACTAATTCCTCAAGCTCACTCTGTGTGTGAAGAGTGAAGCTCATATTCAGCTATGACCTCATGTGCCTAAATTACAGCAAAGAGAACTGAGAAGTCTGTCGCTAAATTCTGTAAGCTCTCAGATTGAATCACTTCTGTTTACACATCATGGTTGGCTTCCAGTGTAAAACTAAACAAACCGACACAGAACAAAGTAAACTTTCCCTCCGTCCTTCCAACCAAAGAAGACAAATCACATTCCATCAAAGAGTCTTTGGTCGACGGCTAATTGGGTTTCAGTGTTGACAGACTAAACAGACTGAACCGACTTCTCCGCTGTGCTCACAGGATCGCAGATCCAGACCAGCCGGTCCTGTGGTTAGACCAGATGCCCGCCAGGAGCCTCAGCCGAGGCTTCAACAATCACATCAACCTCATCAGGTAACAACTTGGACCGGAGGACGGTGTCAGACACATCAGTCCCATGAGCTACTTAAATTTCCATGTGGCCTCGCTTCAGGGTTTCTCTCAGCTTTGTAGTGGAAAATCATATATTAGATCCCTTGTTATATAACCCACTAGCCTTGGTCCTGACATTCACTCAAAGTACTTTTCAGAGATAAAAAAAAAATAGCCGATTTTTTTCCGGCAGTTTATTGAAATACTTTTTTCTTTCTTTTTTCCTCAGGGGACAGATTATCAACATCAGATACTTGGCATACTTCGACAACATCCTCGACTTCATCAAAGACAGAATACTGGTGTACCATGGGTAAATTACGCATCATCGAGTTTCTCTCTTCCATGACTTAAAAAACACAGATTATGTTCTGCACCGCTTGAGTTTTCTGCTGCTTCTTTAGCAAACAAATTCTCGTTTTCTCAGGGCGTACAACCCCAGAGGACTCTTAGAGGTCCGTCAGGCGCTTGAAAATGTGAATAAAGTAGAAGATCTGCTTCCTATAATGAAGGTAAGGACGGAAAACAGGAAAACTAGCTAAAGAAAAATGTAAATAGATTTCTTTAGTTTTTGAGTTGAGATTGTTGAGTCAGCTTCTGTTTGTTACAAGTTCCAAAAAAGCCCTAAAGTTTCACTGTAATAAACTTCTGTAGCAGCGCAGCATCTAGTTATTTCTATGGTTGTTTGATGTCTCATGGTCGTTCAGCAGTGAAAACCCAGGTTGGTTGTGTGTGTGTGTGTGTGTTTGTTCGTGTGTTTTATTTCGTGAAGCAGTTCAACAGTAAAACCAGAGATGGCTTCACGGTCAACTCCAAAGTGCCGAGCATGAAGGATCCTGGGAAAGAGTACGACGGTTTTACCATCACCATCACTGGAGACAGGTACAGCGTCTGACAAGTGAATGTGAACGTAGTGGACGGTGTGCTTTTGTGTCTTGTTACGGCAACATGTTTAAGTTGTCGACGTACATTTTTATTAATGGAGAAAATACCAACAATGATAGCTGATATTTTCAATATTGTTTGGACAGTGTGGCAGCTGACCTGGTGTCAGTTATGCAGTATGTTTCCAGTTTACTATGATGACAGATGAAGGAGATGGAGAACTGATTCCCACTTAACATCAGCTGTGTTCTGTCTTCAGGGTGGGCAACATGTTGTTCTCAGTAGAGACTCAGACGACAGAAGAGCGGACGCAGCAGTACCAGTCAGAGGTGGAGTCCATCTACAAAGACCTCACCGCCAAAGGGAAGGCATTAATGCTGTCCACCGAACTCGGGGTAAGATTTATCCCTACAGTTAACGGGAAACATTTTGGCACGACCTCGGCATTCCACACATAACAGACAGCAGAAGAATGTTCAATACAATGATTTATGATATAAAGGAAACAATAAATATATTATCTAGATTAGAGACGGTTCCCTCTAAACCTCTGGAAATTAAATGTGACAGATGGTTTTAAAGCTTAAAGAATAAGTTGATTCATTTATGTGTCAACTGAATGTTATTCCCTTAAGTGATAAAGTCGTTCAGCAAGCAAAAATGACAAATGTTCTCTGTTTTCAGCTTCTCAAATATGAGGATTTGCTGCTTTTCTCGCTTTCGTATTACTGTAAATTGAATATCTTTGAGTTCTGGACTATTTGTTTAAAAAAACAAGACATTTGAGGATGTTGCCTCAGGGTTTTAGGAAAGAGTGATAGTCATATTTGATATTCAATGACATTTGCATTGATATGGATTTATTTCAGGCGACCCAGATGACTGATTATTACCTGCTTCTCATGGCCAGTACCAATAAGATAACTTTTACTTTCAAATTTTTCATTTTTCTTCCTCTTCTTGTGTTGGTTTATTAACTTTAAAGGTGCACACCGCCACCTACTCTACCAAGGTATGTGGATGCTGCACTCGTTAATTGAATGAAAGCAAGTTTATTTGGCTTTGTTTTATCGGCTCTATTTATTGGCTACAATTTCAGTATCTGCCGATAACAGATAATTAGAAATGTTCCATTTTCGGGCCTTTTATTTTTCCCTATGAATCAATACATTGCTCATAAAATGTTAAGGATGTTGTGTCAGCTACATTAAAAAAAACATGCAGAAGACTGATAAAGAGCAGAAATTCCCCTGTGGCTTTAAATTACTCTCAATACTTGTGCACAGAAAAATAGTGAGCTGGGCTTAGCAGCCAACGGTTTCAACACATGTAACATATTTATCTCTCTTCAAGTCGTCTGTCAGCGCAGCAGTTCCCCCTCAGCAGCATCTGACAACAGTCTACACATTATTAATTTAAATTCTGTCCTCAGTTCCTCTCTTCGCTTTCGTGAAAATATCGCAGATTTCAGTTTTGTGGACAGCCAAACACGGGCGGGAATTTAATGGATTCTCTGGAGGATATCACAATAATTTAGATGATTTTTCAGGATTGTAGCAGAATGTGTTTTCCAGCTGCATGCTGTAAATCACTTTTAGACTAACTGCAGTGAAAAATTGACTTTTGACTTCGATGTTATCAAACCAGGAGAGTCTGTCTGTGCATCCGTGGTTCACTTTCTGTTATTGTTACGTGATTTATACTGATTGCTGTGATAGCAGCCAACAATGCTCCTTTTGTTGCAACAGCCAGACGAGGTTTTGGCTCTGACCTGAAACAAATAGCTGAACAGTATGAATAACCTGTTGTGTGTTTGGACTCGTGGTTGTTTTCATTGAGTCTGCAGCCCTCTCTGCTTTCACCCTCGCTGGATAAACTGAACAAAAACAAAGACAACACACAGTGAAAAATGCTAAAAATGGACGACGTGCACTTTCCAGTTGACTATATGATGATCTTTGATCTTTCAGGATGCGGATGCTGTGTGTAACCTGATCCTCTCCTTGGTTTATTACTTCTGCAACCTCATGCCCCTCTCAAGAGGGTCCAGGTAATTAAAAGTCTAAACAACTTGTATGCGTAAGTTTGAATATTTTCATCAATTCAAAAGTGAATTTGTGTTCCTCGTTGTAGCTTATATAGAAATTCTTCTTAAAAAAGTATTATTCAAATAACTGACGGTAAAAGACCGGTGCACAACACAACATGAAAAACCATTACGACGGACTGACAAATTCAGCAGGTGTACTGGTGATGTGTGAGCCTCGAACCCTGTGGATTTTAGGTCAGGAAAGTCATATTTCTGACAGCTTACAGGACAGGAAACCGCTAAACGCCCTGATTGGATTCATGTTTGAAGAACAGCATGTTGTTCCTTTTGCTGGTAAAGTTCAGTCCAGGTAATAAAGAAGTCTTAACAGCCTGCAGGTGTTACGTTAAATATTTTCTGCTGAACAACACGTGGCAGAAAGTCAGTTTGTGGTTCTCTGTAATCTGCTTAGACCGGTTTACTGGTTTACCTTGGCTTACATTAAAGACTCACCTTAAAACGTTTGAAACATATACATTGCAATAATAACATAAGAAAACTTCAGCAGGTGTTTTGGCAGCCAGTGGTCGTTGAATCTTGACAGTGTGACAAACCTCTAAATAACCTGAGCTGATTTTATGCTCGAAGAACCGCATGCCTTCATCTGCTAAAGAACAGTTGAAGTAATTAAAAAGTTGAAACAGCCCGCAGGTGTCAACGTTAGATATTTGAATCTTCTCATAACGCATCGCAGAAGGGGAATTTGTGTTCCTCTGTGATGTGCTGGGACATGTCTACTCTGCAAGTAACTGTCATTGTGGCCAACAGTTGACATTTGGGGCACAGTACAACGTGGAAAAACATGACAACAATAAACAATACTATATTAACATTTAGAGACTTTCAGCAGGCGTATTGGCAGCCAGTGGTCCTTGAATCTTGGGAATTTTATTTAATGAAAGACAAGCATGTTTCATATTTCTTGAGGAAGCTTCTCTCTCCTCCAGATTGAGTTTCTGACAACTCTTAGGAGAGGAAACCTCTAAAATCCCAGCGAGCAGAGACATCCTAGAGCAGTCAAAGTTTGGACTTCAAGAAGTATTTAACCGCTGGAAAGATGGATCTTGCATAAAACTGGGCTGCCTCGCAAATAATAGGCGCAAATTATTTTGAATTGGCACAACATCACCAGAGAAAACAGAAAAAGGGGGTGTTTTGTTCTCTTTTGGTTTGACAAATCAACAAAACACTCCCGCTGATAGTTGACGTGCTGCAGATGTGCGGTGCTGGGTTTTCGCTTGGAGTTCGTTTTGACACAGGAAACAGAAAAACTGCTGATTCGTACAAACAATATTTATTGCAGCTAAAATATTGCTGAAGGTTTGAGACGTAAACTGGCAAAGTTCTCATTCAAATCGTGATACTAGTGTGTGAGAGTGTTTGTCTGCTCTGCTTCTCCTCAGTGTGGTGGCGTACTCAGTCGTGATGGGAGCGCTGATGGCCAGTGGGAAAGAGGTCATCGGCAGGATCCCGAAAGGAAAGGTAAACAGGAATGCACCTCTTGGATGTGAGAATGGCGACGTGAACCCTAGCTCTAACTTAATGTCTGATCAGAACACATCCGTTGTTGCTTTCTCACAGGTATCAGGTGCCAGGTATCTGGCTCTTTCATGGCTCTTACTGTTATAGTGCTGTCCTATCTGAATAAGAAACATTCACATAAAAGGCACTTGGGCGAAAAAAAGCTGGTATTTGATAGCATAGCTTGATACAGCCAGCAATTTTATGTATTCCATGCATGAAAAGGGCTACAAAAAGAATAAAAAACAGTCGAAGTCTCTCTTATTTTGCTCTTGCTTAGCAGACATATTGTTCTTGAAACAAAATCACACCAGACGGAAACGAAGCAGCGCTGAAATCTGATCAGGTGTGAGAGAGGCAAAGTCTCTAGAAGTTCAGCTGGGGTCAGCCAGGACTGTCCTCAACATGTCCAGGTGTCTGTTTGCTCGACTAAAGAGTGTCTCTGGTGATTAATGGATCTTAAAAAATGTATGAAACCTTTTGACTTGGATGAAATGAGAGAACGCAGAGAAACACGTGGAAACATGGTACGTGGCGGGACCATGTGTAGTCAGTGTGGACAGATCATTCTCAGATATATTCATTCAGCATCACGTGTAGGTGTGTAAAACTCAACAATCTTGCTTCATCGTTGTTGTTTGCTTGTCGAATCTTGTTTCAGCTGGTGGATTTTGAAGCCATGACCACGCCCAGTCCAGACAGCTTCAGTAAAACCGCCAAGAGCTGGATGAACCTCAAGAGGTAATCAGACAAAAGGTGTTCTTTGTTTGCTGTTCTTGGCTGAAATCATTTTTTAAAATACTTTCCCTCCTCAACAGTTTGCCAGGTTGGTACCAGAGTCTTCCATCCGTAGCAGAGACGTTCCCGTCGACCAGAACGATGATCGAGGTTCTCAACACAGACTCGTCTTCACACTGTCCAAAGAAGTCCTAACACGTCTTCTGCGCAGTGGACGAGTCGGGTTTAATAAAGTCTTAAAATGGAGCTTAAACACTGGGCAGAACAAAGGGACTGTCTTCTTCTGCAGCCCAAACATTGATTGAGTCAGTTCTCCAAAAGCATCTAAGCTTTAATGATTATTATTTAAATTTAAAGGTAGAAAATCAAAAGTGTTACTTGGCACATTTGGGGGGCAGGTGGGGAGGTTGGTTTGTGAAAAACTACCATTAATCTTATGGATGAAGGTTCTCAGTCGTCCAGGTCGTGGTAATTCTAAGTGCTGTATCGTAGACAACTGGACTTATTTCAGTTCCTGAAGATGTTTCACCTCTCTGAGAGGCTTGGAGAGTTTGGAGAAGGGAAACGTCTTCAAGAAACTGAAACAAGTCCAGTTGCCTACGATACAGCACTTAGAATTACAATTAATGCAGCAACGCTCAACATTTAGTCAAATTTTGTTATAATTTAAAGTTCAATATTAAATCAGTTTTTTGATTGGACAGCAGAAACACAGACATGTTGATGCTCGTGACAACGCCACCTTGAATTCGTCCCACTATTTCCACACGCGAGCTGTTTGGGGAAGACGACGGAGAACATCAGCGTCACAGTTTGGGATGCAGAAGTGATTCTTTCCACCCTCTTTTTCTCTGCTTTATAGGGCTCACACAGAAACACCCAAAGCACAAAGTCCATCTCATGAACCGTCAGCATGAACTATCTTATGTTGTATCTTCACGGTTAAAATCCGAGCTCTAGATTACCTTTTAAATTTAAATTTGTTAAGTTTTGGATCTCTGGTATCAAAGCAAGTTTTCATTTAACATTTAAGATTGTAAATTGGCATTTTTAAGATTATTTTTGAACCACTGTTGTGCTCACACAGTCCAGCCTATCAGCAGAGAGGAGGTTTGGGGATTTTAAAAATATGAAACAAGAACTTTCAGGGCTATTGAATTCCACTTGGGATACTTGAAGCAGTCTCTTTTATTTAGTTTTCTCGACACGCACAGGAAGTGTCTCTTCTCTTAGCGGGGACTGAACTCTGCTTTATTTTAATGTGACCAATAAGTTGGTATGAAGATGGGCGGCTGCTGAACTGATGTGTGAGGAACAGTCAGAGATTTTAGAGACATTTCAGAGAGTGACTAGTGATTTTTCGTGACATTAAGTCACGCGCAGAGCTGAAAAGATTCTTCAGTTAATGGATCATTTGATTGGCAGACAGTTAAACTAAATTAAATTAAAACTTAAATTTTTATTATTATTTAATTGACTTAGACTTGACTCGGAGCAAAAATACCAAACATTTCCCAAATTCCAGCCTCTCAAGTTTGAAGATTTTATGTTTTTTGGTGATTTATTGGAATCAAAAAATATTAAGCATCGATTTATTAAATAAATGAAAGCAAAAGGTCGTCATTTTTTAAATAAATCAGTGCAGTGGTAACAAAAGTTCCTCTTTTTCATTGGAATTTATTTGGGAGGAGGATTTAATTCCTCTCTGAGATTTATTTCATTATAAATCAGTTAAATGTAATCTGACCGTTTTGTCGTATAATAAGTAAAAATCCAAACATGAGCAACAGAAATGAAGCCTCCAGAATATTCTCTGACACCTCTGACTGTTGAGGGTTAGTTATAGATGAGGGGAAAGCACACCACATACTGTTATTTTCTCAGCTACCATTCCTTTTAGCTTGCGTTTTATAACATCTGTGTCGGTTTTCTTTACATTCTGTTATGATCTCATGGATTAAATGTTGTGTGTACGAGCCATTCTTCATGACACCACACAGCAGTAGTTTAGTTTGGAAGAGCTGACGTCCCTCCAAATGTCTTAACCATCAAGCGCTCTCTCTGTAAATGATTTTTTTTCTCATCCTTACGTAGCCTAATTCTGTCAAGCTCACCGATATCTGGAGAAACGAATTGGATGAAAAGAAAATACTCACGGACATTTAATTGGCAGTTTTCTGTTTGGTGAATGTTTATAAGTAAAAAAAAAAAAGTAGTTGACGAGATTGAGCGCTGGCAAAACTTTCATCGAAGTTGAACGTGCACAGATTCAAATCACGAAGCTGCTCATGTTTTATGTTGTTCATAATTCCTGATTATATTGTTCTAACCTGGCCAAAGGGTGATTCACGCGAGGGAACATGATGGGATGTGATGTTTACATGCAGCAACCTGATGAAACAAAAATTCCTGAGTGAGTGACATTGAGGCTCCATTAGTGTGTATGCGACTGCTGCCTGTGTTTTTTTTTTTTTAATGACTCGTCAATGTTGGTTTAAGCACAAGGAGAAAAATTCACCTGGTATGATCTGAACATTTTCAGTCTTTGGAACAAATATCAACATCAATTTTCTTTCTCTTTAATGAATCAGAGGCCTTTAATGATAGAGTATCATCACTGATAGTCATGTAAATGCTGCCGAAGTTCTTAATTGAATGTCCAGTCTTTAGTTAAAATGATTTCAAGCTGTAAGAACAAGCTGATATGTTAGGCGGCATATCCACTTTTTGTTTCCAGCATTATTTTGTGTCGTTTCTTTTTCTTTTCACATCAATGATTGTGCTGACTGGTCGTCATTTTTCCTTTTTTTGCACTGGGTGACCCGGTCATTAAGTGCTACGGTGGGCTTCAGAGCTTAAAACTTGAAGGAGGGAATGTTTTATTGAATGAGTGATTGAATGTTCAGCAGTCAATAAAATCTGGTTGACAATTTTAACAGCCTCTGGTCTTCTTTAATCTTCTCAACACACTTCGGAGCTAAATGACTGAGTAGGTTGGTTGCAGGGGACTCTTAAACAGCATGACTGTTGCAGCGTATCAGCATGTATCAGGCGTACCTAACCTTTGTCATACAGTCAAAGTTTGGTTAGGTTAAGGCAAGAAAAATACTTGGTTAGGTTAGGAAAACATGGCGGTTTGGGTTTAAAAAAACTACATTATGTACGCTGAGGTATCTGGACTACAACGCATTCTGATCCATACTTTAACTTAGTTTAGATTGAACTATGATCAGTTGCTTCTCCTTATGTGAGGGAAGGAATGTGGCCAGTGTTGGGTGTACAGGTCCAGGAGTCTTAGGAGTCATTATTCAGCTGTGTGTGGGGGTTTTTAGCAAGAATACCAGGCCACCATAAATTGCTAAAACTGAGTGTGACCTTCATGCCAGATGGTGGAAGATGTCTACATGCTTATAGTCCCAGAGAAGGACAGAGTGACCATTTGAGCCATTTTGGGGGTAGAAAACCTAAGGAGTGGTAACAGCTGAGCTAGGTGATTTATGGAAGTCAGACCACCTCCTTTTTTAGTCTATTGGAGAGTGGGACCCTTAAAATAACCAAAGTGACCAATTGGAAGATGTAGGGAGGTACAGGCAAAGAGACTTTAAAAAGGCCCGCACAGGCAGAGAGGGTTAGGTGGTTGTTTGTAGATTTCCTGAGAGCCGAGGTGCGAGAGGATTTCTGATAGAGCAAGAAGGCGAAGTATTGGGCAGAACTTTGTCAGATTTGGGGGACACCGGGAGCGGCCGCCCTGGTTCGGACGCAGGCTTGAGATCTGTTTCAATAAAGATTGCTCTATCATTCCACCCAGCCTTGCCTCCGCAGAATTCTTTCTATCACCAAACTATACACCGACATCTTGGATGAAGACAGCCCAGAAACAACAACGCAGCTTCAGTTATGTCATGTACGTGATGTAACTTTACCTTTGTAGGTTAAAATAACTTGGTTTCTAGCTGGACACAAACAGATAAGACAATCCTTTTTGAATTGAAAGATTTAAATTAAAAAAAACTATAACTAATTTAAATTACAACGGGTAATAGGTTAAAAAAAAATTAGTAAAAGGGCAGTAAGTACAATGGAAACAATTTATCCCATCCACTATCCCAAACTGCCTCCCTTTGCAGCCTTTTCTGCCCTTTACACTACATTGTCTGACTTCCTCCTTTTCTGCCTCAACAATTACTATGGCCACTAGAGGTCGCCACATAACAAGAAACATAGAAATGGGTCGTTATCGGCTGCTTTCACAGTCAACCTGTATGGTTGTTTCTCCGACTTAACTCAAAATATGAAATGTTGAATGGTTATTAAACAGTCCGAATTTTAATATTTATTTTTTGACTTACTAGGTTGAAAATTATGAGATACCATTAACTGCGAAAGCCTTAAACTTGCATTCTCTCTAATGGCCAGCAGGGTGCAACTCTGGTTTCAAAATGAAGTCTGTATGTAAGCTTATAAGAAAATGACCCTACTTCTCTTGGTTACTTGGTTTTCTACCTCAACAAACAGGTTCTTAATGAGGCTTTGGTCTCAATCTCCAGTTTCAAGTCTTCTTTAATGCAGCATGATGTTCATTTTGTACATTATGGTATCATTTAGAGTCGGACGGATGATAAAGCAGGGTATGCTTCGGGGCATGGCTACCTTGTGATTCCAATCTGTCATCCAAATATGGTCACGTCTGACCAAAAAACCAAGATGGTAACGGCCCTAGTGCCAAACATAGTCCACAAACTAATGAGTGACGTCTCGATGGGTTTACACTGGTGAGATACTTATGATTAACACCGATTTGGGGGTCACAATCTTCACTTTCATACTTTGGATTTTCTATGAGTATTTCTATTTTTATCAGGTACAACTATTGTTTTATCTCTTTGGCAGGAATGGGCTTTCATACAAGGTAGATGTTTTGTTTGGATTTTTCTGTATTTAAGTGAATTTAACAAAAGCAGTTCAGATGTTTAATTCAGCCAGTTCAGACCAGTTTACACTAAAACGGGTGTAAAAAGGGTGGAAATGATGTATTTACAGTCAATTTGGGCTCAATTTGGGATCAACCAGACGAGCTGTATGAAACCATTTTATTTTATTTTTTCCTGCTGTTTTTTTTTTTTTTTAAGTATTAAAACAAGTCCCCATCTACTTCAGTTGTTACTTCAGCAGTTTCTGCAATGCTGTTTTTTTGTTTGTTTGTTTGTTTGTTTTTTTGCTGTGAAATGTTGTGTGAACTACAAAACTTTATCCAATTTTCCATCGGCATGAGGGTGAGCAGAACCTTTAAGGTATGATCAAAAATACACCAGCTATTAAATATTTCCATTATCTAAGTACAATTTAGAGGGAAATACTGTAGTTTTTAGTCAACTATCTTCATCTGACAGCTGTTCCCACTTCCCATGAAGTTTTTACGTGCGTTACAGTGCAGTGTAATGGATTACAACATCTGCATATACTAATCATATTCCTCTCTTAATGAAAAGTGTTTGCATAAAATGCAATATTGATACTTATAATCATGTGCTTTTACTTTTTTCTTCTTCTTCTTCAGTTGTAGGTGTCACCGCTCACCACTGGGTGCTGCATCAACCCTGAATCCCACTCAAGGCTCCCAGCGCCACATGATTGTGTCACGTGGCCCGGCTGCGTTTAGGCTCTCGTGGCTGTCACTTCACTGTCAGTCGCGAGCGGTACAGGTGATTGAACTGTGGCAGGTGATCATGGCTGAGGACGTGGCTGTGTCCGAGGAGACTTTAACAAGTAGCCTGAGTCTGCTGGTCAACTTGGGCAAAGTCCTTCTAGAGAAAGCCAAGCAGGAAGCAGCAGGTAGGACTCATTCAGGAGAAGGATGCATTTTACGTGACGGACCACATTCGAAATGTGAAGGTTTTAATGCGTTTTGTTGCACAGAGAAGTAGACACCACATAGAGTAATGTTTTTTTATGTGGAATGAATTGTTTTGGTCTTTTGAGTAATTCGGCATAGATAAGATACACAAAACACTTTTATTTTATGCGTTTATAAAACTGTACGTTACTGCTTTAAGCGCGTGGTTTAACGGGAGAAGACAGTAAGGAAAAACAGGTGAACCAATAATAAAAGGCACCATTATTACCTATTTAGTGGTCCATAACAGATGAAATGTACGCCGAATTGAAGAAGACATCAGATAATTAGGCTGTAAGGTTTATTCTCGTTTTATAATCTATTAATTGTTTCCAGTTAGCACAAGATCATAAAAATACGGGGATTTTAAATGAAGTCCGTGGTTCCGTTTTCACTACGTAGGATACACGTCAAGTCTGGCGGAAGTAGATCAAATAAAATACTTTTGTGTGTTAAGATGAGACACTTTTGTTACATTACCATGTAATGTGATTATAATACAATGCTCCTTTTGATTATTTCATAATGGTGGTGTCACACATGCCTATTGTGAGTTGCAAAGCAGATCAGAGTGATCAAATCACTGGATTTAAAGTCCCCCCTGGTGAATGTGGTGTAACGTAATCCCTGTCATGCCCATTGCCAATACAATGACATTGCACAAATCGGCCTGAAAAAATAACTATTGCCCTTTGTTCTCAAACAGAGTCCCTGGAGAGGTTTGTCCCGTATAAGATCACCACTTTATACGGCTTGATGACAGCCGGAGCGCAGTTATTCAAAAGGTGAGGTGATGTCAGTATTCACAGATTTATCCGGCTGTGTCGCTGGCAAAAAGGAAATCAAGTGAATCCAGTTTTGCTTTTTTTTATACTGTGAAGTAACCACGTTCTTTGTTACTGTTGCGCAGCCTCGGCGTGAAGAAGAAGAGTGAGGCAGAAGCGCTCTGGCAGAAGTTTTATCAGTAAGTATCAGATGGCTCTTCCTCATTCACACCAGCAGTGGTTGACCTAAATTTGATGCCTGTTATAAAACACGATGGACGAGTCAATACAAACCCTGATTCAAATGAGCTGACGGTATTAGCCGACCTCAGGCAATAAGGCAACATATTCCACAGGTGGAGAGCAGAAAAAATAAAAGCTGCTTCACGATGCTTCGTTTAGATCCTGTAGATGCTGAGTATAGGGGTGAATTAGACATTTATTTAAGGCGAACATTGAGATGTGTGTGAACCCAAGGAGAGATAGGAGCATGCAGGTGTTATAACCCTCCCTCTGTACATCTGCTGATGGAGGCGAAGAGTAAAGTTACTGTGTCTGATCGCTGTCTTGTTAGTTATTAATGGAAATGAGAGCTCAGCTCAGTGTTGACACGTCTTTATCACACTACTTTTGTGTTTTTGCAGCCGTGCAGCAGTGAGAGAGCAGGTGGACGAACTCCTGCAGCTGGAGGTCTGTATCTGTGAAACCTCGTCTTCTTTTCTGCCCATTTTACTTCAATTTCGGTGACAGCTTCAGAATCATATTGATGGTAGAGTGTCTTGTAACAGGCTGAATGGTGTCTCTGTCACTTGTTTCTGCACTGTGTTACTACAGTGAGAGGCAAGGCAAGTTTATACTAAAAGCAGACCTGTACCTGAAGAGCTCAGACGTCTGGATGGTTCATAACGTGGCAGCAGATTAGAAATATATCTTGGTCTGAAACCGTTCAGTGCTTTATAAACCAATAGCAGGATTTTGAAATCTATTCTTTGACAGACAGGAAGCCAGTGTAAAGATCGAAGAACCGGAGTGATGTGATCTACTTTTTTGGTTCTTGTAAGGACTCGAGCAGCAGCGTTCTGAATCCGCTGAAGCTGTCTGATGGATTTTTTAGAGAGTCCTGTAAAGACACCGTTACAGTAGTCGAGTCTGCTGAGGATAAATGCATGGACAGGTTTTTCCAAATCCTGTTGAGACATAAGTCCTTTTATCCCGGATATATTCTTAAGATGATAGTAATCTGACTTTGTAATCATCTTAGTGTGGCTGCTGAAATTCAGGTCTGAGTCCATGATCACTCCGAGGTTTCTGACTTGGTTTGGAGTTTTCAACGTTACGGACTGAAGCTGAGCCGAGACTTTTAGTCGTTCTTCCTTGGCTCCAAAAACAATTATTTCAGTCTTATCTTTGTTTAACTGAAGAAAACTCTGACACATCCAATCGTTGATTTGTTCAATGCATCTACTCAGCATTTGTATGGGATTGTTGTGAACTTGTCCTCATGGGTTCTACAGGAATTGTCAATATTGCCTTAATATTGTATCGCAATACACAATACACACCTTGATATTTTGAAATCTCCTCAGAATCTCCAAAAAATCTTAAAACCAAATAAGTAATCATCAGTAATGTGGATATAATGACTAAGTGAGTAAAGGTGAGTATTAGAGCGAGTAGAACGGTCTGATTTACTGTAAGGCAGCCTTTAAAGTGTAATGACAAATGTACTTATTGTAAGTCGCTTTGGACAAAAGCACCTGCTAAATGCCCTCAATGTCAATGTGAAATGAGGAAAAGACAACACTTCATGATGTAACCATACCCAAAATCTAAGATGACTCTCGTATCACGATGACCCTATAATATAATACATTACCTGAACCTAAATTCTGGAGCAGCAGATGCTCTATTTGCAGCATTGAAACATTTGATAAAACTGGCATTAAACACTCAAACTGATCTGGACTTTGATGGTTTGTCCTCTTGTTATCTTAGAAACAAGAACTGGTCTGGACCAGTTTTTGCCATTTCGTCACACACCAGTTTACGGTTTCTTTCTTTATTTCTAAATAATCAAAGCTATCATACATGTTTTATACTTATTTTTTTACACCATGTGTTGATTTGTCTTTAAATCAGTGTATGAGTGATTTGATGCACTGTGATTTATTCATGTGTGCCTCTGTGTTTGTGTGTGTGCAGAGTGACTGGGACTCCTTCCTGGTGGGTGTGGACGAAGGTCTGCAGACAACAGGCGGACTGTCAGGAGGAACGATAGCGGAGAGCCTGAAGCCCGAAACTCCGTTCACTGACGGACGAAGCGGAAAGTGAGTTCGCGACCTCACCTTGAATGTTTGTCTTCTCACCACCTGAATCGGCAAGACCGGTTAGGTAAAAGGTTTGTCAAGAGTCTACCAGTTTTATCGTGTCGTTGTGTGTTTGAAGGAGCGTGACTCTGGGTCAGTACCTGGATCAGGGTCAGAAGCTGCTGCTGGTTCTCATCAGACATTTTGGATGACTGCCGTGACGAGACCACGTGGCCGAGCTGGAGGCCAGTCAGGTCAGTCTACAATCTGATGGTGCAACTTACAACCAGTTCACTCGGCTACTGCGGCAACCCATCGCTCTACAAAAACTGTATTTTGTGTTGATTAACAAAAGCGGTTTGTATATTACTTTAAGTCCGAGGTTCTCAACCAAGTGTACGTGACCCTTTCGTGAGGTTTTTACAGACCTTCCTCTAATCTTTACTTTTTTTCTTGTCCAATACTGATTATTTTACTACCAAGACTTTTTTTCCAAAGTGTGAGTAAAACAGATCCTCGGGGTGGCTTGTAATCAGTATTCATATTTAATCTTCTTTCTTGTTTCTTGTCTCTCCGCAGGCTGTCCTCGAGGCTCGGTCAGTGAAGGTCTTGGTGGTTGCGTTCGGCAGCGTGGAGGGAGCTCAGGTGTGGTTCGAGCAGACCGGGTGTAACTACGACATGGTGTTGGATCCACAGAGAACGGTCAGGACGCGTGTTTTCTACCCTCACTTGACTGACTGACTGAAACACAGTACATTTGAACAATTCATGAGGAAATGAAGGGGATGAAAAGATGCATGACAAATCAAATAGGAGTCAAAAGCGATTGATGGAAAAATAGAAATGGCAGTGACTCTGAGCAAACAAGCTGAAGGAACCTGAGGATTTAGCAGCTGTTTGATGATGTGTCATCGAAGCCAAGCCTCCAAACGGTTCACAAAGTCAACCACCAGATGTGAGACAGAAACGAATATGAAAAATGTTTCCACATGCCACAGAAGCTCTCATCAATCATTATGAGCGTGTGAATACTTTTCATATTTCTGAATCCAAAGCGGATGCCTTGCTTTTCCTTGTGATGATATAAATGTGCCACAGTGTGTTACTGCAGTTTTCTAACGCAGCCGGTCCTCTGTGCCACAGGTGTACAGGAGCTTCGGCCTCCGCTCGTCCTACGCCCAGGTGATGAAGTTCGGCTGCCTCCTGCAGTACGGCGAGTACGGAGCCGCGGACAGAGACTTCCCCGACGTCCCCGTTCGCCTGCTGGAAGACATCTACCAGGTACAAACGGACGACACGGCAAACACCTTGCTATTGATGGTGATGGACTTTACGCGCAGCTTTAATGTGATGTTACGTTTTCAGATGGGAGGTGACTTTTTGCTGGACGACGCTGGGAAGGTCCTCCTTTGTCACCCGAGCAAATCCCCTTTCGACCGGCCCACTGTGAATGACATCCTGCAGGCCGCAGAGCGCGCGAAGCTGTGAAGAAGTATCTGAACATGCCACCGACACCACAGAAGAAGAGCAGCTCTTTAACTCACGTTTATGACGTCACGTCTCGCTCTCATGACACCATGAAGAGGTGTGGCCGATGCAGAACTGTGAAGAGAAGACAGCTGATCTTCTTTGTCGTGTCAGTGTTGTTACGGCAGCGTTTTTTTAAATGAGTGGTTGAACTGGATCACAATTTAATTATAAATATAAATGTTATGTATCTTTATAAAAGATTCTGATTTGCTGTAGTTTTTTTTAAACAAATCTAAAGTAATATTATATATATATATATTATATAATTTAATATAATAGCATTTCTCAAGACTTTAGTTTAAAAGTGCCTTAAGCAGATTTTGCCGCCCCCATGTGGCAGTGAGAGGTACTGTTTTTAACTTGGAATCGTGCATCATGACATTAACTCTGACTACTTCATGAGACTTATTTTCTTCCATGTGAATCATCCGGTTGAAGATGAAGGGAAGAAAAATCATTCCTGCTGCCTCCCCCTTTTCTAATCAATTTTTTTTAATCCACATATATTTTTAGATTAAATTGGGATACTGTACTGTAGAAAATAGATGTAACTGCTGCTACAGGCCTTATATGTTCATATCTCTAAATAAAATACGCACATCGTTTGTCTTTAACTGTTTGGCTTTAAAAATAACTCAGGATGAAAACCCAGGATATCTGATGAGTTTGGGTATCAAACCTTAATGCCTCCCTGTTATCAGCGGGCAAGTATATCATGTACCAAATACTGGCATTTAATATCTGGTCAGATTTATAATCTTGTTCTCGTATTATTTATGTAATGTTTCTGATTGAAATAAAGACCCTTGCTAATTGTAGACTGTTTCATTTAAACAACACACAGACAGCATTCAGTATAATTTTGGTATCTGCACCAAACGCATATGTTTACTAATCTTTTTAAGTAGAGAGCTGAAGCCACGCCCCTTCTGGTTTCCCCCTTGACCTTATTTTGGAAAAAGATGTACAGTAGTCAATGGAAAGACACCAATATATTTTTGATCCTGTTTGAGTTGTGCCATGAATTGCACATATGATGTTTGTGAATTAAAAAGATTATTATCCAGGTCCACATAACTGCAGTTGTCACTATGACCAGATTTATTGGGATTTTCATCATTATTGGCACCTTTTCTGTGCCGAGTTGGCGGCCATGTTGGTGTTGGTGACGCGTATTGAGCGAGACGATGTAGTTCATTGAGCGGTTTTACACAAAAATAGATTTAAACTAAGACAAACAACAACTTTATTGACTTGAAAAAATATCTTTTAAATTGACAAACATCATATGTGTAAATCATGGCACAATTCAAGCAGGATAAAAAATAAAAAAATAAATAGCTTGTCTCTCCATTCACTACCATGAATTTCGTCAGTTTCGGCTCTCAGTTTGAATTGTGCCATGAATTGTACATTTGTTCGTCATTTTAAAAAGATAATTTTTGCAAGTCACAGTTTGTCCTAAAACACAGTAAAATAAGATTTAGTTTTGTGTGAAAACGCTCAGTGAACTACATCGTGCAAAATAGGAGTTATACTGTCAGAAAGCTAATATACCAGCGTTTGGAAGAGCGTTAAACAAGACACTGTTACTGAGGGGTGTGTCGACCTTCAATGATTAAGGTCGTCCTAAACAACCAAAGATATCCACATTTTAAGTTTACAGAGCATTATTAATTAAAGCAATAAAAACTACCATTTTATTTATTGTTCTTTTTCTAAAAATATAGCGTGCTTCCGAATAAAGACCCCCCCCCCATGAAAATGGTATGGGTCACATGACCTCTGACATGTACTGATATAAACCAACATAATAAACTGATAGCTAGTTAATGATGGAGTGAATTTACTTGCTATTCCGGGACCGCTGCATAAATTGCATTGCCATAATGAGAGAGGAGGAGAAGAAGAGGGACCTGGCCAGAGCTTCGGACCCAAATAATAAGGTAATGACCAACTTTATTTTAAGTCTGCTGCTGTCAGAAAGCTGCTCCCAGGCGGGCTAAAGAGGATTAGCAAGTAAGCTAACGTTGCTAGCCAAGTGGTAGCTAGTGTCAGTAAAGGGAGCCGCCACCAGCTGTGCGAAATTGGTTGATCCTGATTATAATAATGAAGACATCAGCGTATTTTTGTAAGAGAGAAATTTACAGTCAGCATTTTATATACAACTTTCTTGTTTTACATATTGAAGGACTTTACATACATTGATGCTGTGTTATTTTTCCATTTTGGGGCGTTGAAAAGAATTCAGATGTGAGACTGCAGCTCTACAAATGTATCAGCAGTTGAACATGGCAGTCACACTTGGGGCCAGACTTTATCAAAATATCTTCAAACATCAGAAGTAACTGAGAAGTTCTGCCTAATTCCTGTTAAGCCCAAATGCACACTGATATATATCTCCAAGCGTCTGTGCTGATTCTGAAGAAAGTTCCTCCAGCTTTTCATGTTTTCCCTTTGAGCAAATATTTAGAATTTCAGGCGTGAAATAACAGCATAGTCCTGACTGGGTTTACATTCATATCCCTGCAGCTGCATGAATAATATAATATTTATAATACTAACGTAATCTGATGAAGTCTTATTCCGTTATTCTCAGAACTTAAATAGCAATATATGAATTTGTGCGCATTTGAGATATATTTTTTCACCTTAAAAACAGAAAATACCATGAAATATCATTATACTTTTAAAAAAAGGAAAAAGGTACACTAATTGTGAATTAAACTGGATATTTATAATAAAACACATAAGGTTTCTTATGTAGAATTCAAGACTCCCTCACCTTTGAATATAACCAATCTAGTTTAAAGGTCCTATTTGTGAGAAAAGTTGATTTTTGAGTAATTCTGAACTCTTCAAAAAGTGACGCTTTGGGTTTCCCAGTCCTCGTCACATACTGACGTTCTGGGATTGAAGGTAGGGTTGGCCGCCATCAAAGCGTCAGTTCTTGACTAGTTCGGACTGACTCAGAAATCTACTTTTCTTGAATTATTTTTAAAGGGAAATAAGTTATTTGTAATTTAATGGACTGGAAGTCAAAGTTAAAGATGTGTGAGAGAGTTGAAAAGAGTTCAGTTTATAGTGCCACCCTGTCATCAAACTCGCAGAGATAGTTCATGGTCCGATCGCAGTAGTGGTCCCACCAGTCGCCGTCGTCTGACGACATGGCCACACAGTTCTCTCGCCTCCCTCCGTCCGGCTGGCTGGACAGGAAGTGTTTGCGCCACTGGAAGTATTGGACCCGCGTCCCATCATCGAAAAGGTACATGCCCTCAGATCGCAGGTCGTTGACGCCCAGCCAGACGGGCCAGTTCCCCGGGTGGAAGAATGACTTGACGTAGTCGGCGAGGGCCTCCTGCTCCTTGCGGTCGCGGGGCATCGCCATGCGGCCGCCGCGTTCCAGGCACTTCCTGGATGCTCCTGCGTAGTCTTCATGGCTGTTGTACACAAGATAACATTTGTATCCCATCCTGCGTCCCTTCTGGCAACCTAAAAAGCAAAGAAAAACAAGACAGATGCTTTATCACACATTTAGAAAATGACTTCTTTTGGCCTCTTGGGGGCAGTGTGAGAGGCTGTTAAATCGCTTTGTAAAGTTATTATCATAAATGTAAGCAAACTTTTTCTTATTTTATATAAAGCAGTCACAAAGCTAAGTTAGCATCCAATTGGCGTCATGTTTGACAATTCTTTAGCAAAAGTGTCTTTTCCAGAAATCTATCAATGCAATCGTTTGTTTGTTGTCTGCAAGACCTGTGAGCTGGAGGACGTCTCAGCAGCAGATGGGGAGCAGCAAAGGGCTCCAGGGGAAAATAAGTGTGTTACCTTCCAGTCTCCCTGTCTCCTTGCGGTTGTCCTTGCTGTGCTGGTAGACCTCCTGGATTTTGTCCTCGAGCTCCCCGACTTTAGCTGCCATGTGAGTGAACAACAAAAACAAGGAGACATGAAAGTCAGTACAGAGCGTCATTCTGTCGACTGTTTTCCACATTAAAGACCTAAAGCAGCAAATGAAACTGCACAGCTTATTATGGAACTTAATTTATGGAACAGTCTATGGAGGACACCAGATGTATAATCTCATTCACTATCTCTCATTTTCATTCATTGTTTAGTACTTTTTTACTTTTTGTGCCACTTATACCCTTCATATGACCATCTCACAATGAAACTGACTGAATTAGTGGAAATAAATATAGATACGAAAAGTGTAAGAAAGGGTGCACAATTGGTGTAAAGTGGGGAAAAAAAAGAGAGAGAAAGAGAAATGTATGAGAAAGTGATCGTCTTACCATCCATCCTGGACAGACGGTCCATTAACTGGCTGACTTTAACA
The DNA here is from genome assembly GCA_039737535.1 of Lagodon rhomboides. Taxonomy (NCBI): domain Eukaryota; kingdom Metazoa; phylum Chordata; class Actinopteri; order Spariformes; family Sparidae; genus Lagodon; species Lagodon rhomboides. Next base: position 10,764,606 of record CM077798.1, on the reverse strand, counting down.
TCCAGAGTGTAGTGACCAACATTGAGCTTGTGGATCGCCTGGTCCATGCCGGCCAGTCTAGACACTGAGGGAGAGAACATAAAGTAGTATTATTCAGGATAAAAAGGAGATGAACAGGAAAGAGAATGAAAATGTGGTGCTGTAATTGAATACGAAGTGTGTGTATGTATGGAGACTCACAGACATAGTTGTATGAGTTTTCAAAGTCTGACACTGGGTTGGTTGGCTCTGGTTCAGGCTCTGGAAGAATATCAGGAACGTCCCCTCTCGCCTTCTTCACCTCTGGCAGGGACTCCTGATACAGACACACAGAGAGAAAGAGAAATCACTAGGTCAACATTTCTCTGATGTTTCTTTCTATCACATTTGAGTTGTGGTAGTTTTTCTTTGCTACAGTAGACAAGATGAAACCCTGCTTCCCCACAACCAAACGAAAACAAGCCACAGCTGCTCATTAGGGTTGTATCCAAAAACCTCCTGTACACATAAATGTCTAATGTACCGTGTCTTTAACCACAACAATCTTAATTGCATGCAGGATGGAGCGTTTGCAATCATGTATTTACATTTACTATTATCAAAGAAATCTATTTACAGTTCTAAAGGAAGTACTCATGTCCTTTACTTAGCTCATTTTTAACTATATTATTTCCGACTGCAACTACTGATTATTTTCATCGCTGACTGATCTGCTTATTATTTTCTTAATTATTTGAGACCAAACAATCATTTGTTTGAAAAATCCGTAAAAGAGTGAAAGGTGCCAACCATAAGTCCACATAAGCCTAAAATGACACCTTCACAGTGCATGTTTTGTTCAACCAACTGCACCAAACCTCGCAATTAATAAAAATGAATGAATGACAGTAATCAATTTCAGTCATAGTTACCAATTGATTTTCTGTCTGACTTTGAAACAAAACATCATGTTTTATAAGATCTGTTTGTTTTGTATGCAAAAATCCTAATTTGTAAGTAGTAAGTAAGTAACTAGCTAGTAACTAAAGCTGTCTTATAACTGTAGTGGAGTTAAAAGTAGGCTACAATATTTCCCCCTGAAATATAGTGGGTTTTAAGTAATATGAAAGGAAACTATTCAATTAAAGTACCTCAAACTTGTGCTTATGTACAGTACTTGAGTAAATGTACTTAGTTACATTCCCCCTACTGTTTGTAAATCTGTTTATCTTAGCTTGAAACCATGAGTAATTTAATCAGTTTCATCAACACCATTATAATCACAGAATATATATAGAAACACATGTTCCCACAGTGACTTATGGAGGGAAATGGGTGTTTTATTTTGAAGTCTTAGCAGAGGAAAAAACTTCTCCTCTGGGTGTATCATCATGGATATTAGTCATACCGGTGCAGTTGCATCATTATTATCTTTAACATGTCTGGATCGTGTCATCCACCTGTGACATCATCGCTTACAGTACACTTCAGCCAGCAAACGACGTTCACATGGTACCGTGTCTTCTTTACCCAGATGCATTTGAACTTTATGTAGCCAAATTATCTCAATGTCTGTTATCTTTCACTTCATTTAGCTTTAGCTTAACCTGAGTCCCTTCAACACACATGCACAGTTTATCGGTGTGAATGGACACAGTGTTTTTTCCCTAAATAAGCAGGCATGCAACAGTAACAGCAACATCTGCGATTTAAAATGAAGTTCTCAGTTAATTAAGTCCACGTTTCAGTAATAAAAAGAACTCATGCAGTCCTGACCTGCGTTGGTGCAGCGCTGGCCGTCCCTGTAAGAACAGACAGACCCAGAGAACATAAACACAGGAGAGCGAGCGAGGCTTCAGCCGGTCCCATTTTCAGCTTCCTAATAACTCTGCTTTTACTTCAGCAGCAAAACTCCCTCTGAGTCTGTCTGTCGCTCTCCTCCACTCCTCTCTCCCTCCTGACCCTCGTGCTTCCCTCAGGGAGATCTCAGTAAAGCAGGAACATCAGCGGGAATCTCCCCTTAAAAGCTGAAATCCTAGTTTTCTTTTTCTTTTTTAAAATCTAAATCGCATCCTAGTTGTCTTCCTGCCGTCGCTCCTCTGTCTGCCTTGTTCGGGACGTCTTGCTTTTCTTGCCAAACAACAGGAAAGCTCTTTGTATTTGCTCCCACCTCCCATTTCCACTCTTTGTGGGGAGCTTTACACAACATCACAGGTCTCTGTCCTGTGGAAACCACAGGCTACATCAAAGCATTGTGGCACATTGTTTAGCTGTTCCAATGTTTTGTCTATTAATGATTTAATTCGCTAAAGACGTAGGACAGTTTCGTCAGCCCATAGAAGAGCACCTCATCCTTCAGTTCACCAACTTTGCAAATACAAGGTTTTCTTGGCATTTTGAGTCTTTGGTTTATTTGCAAACTTACAGTTGCCAGAATAAATGTTGGCATTTTACATTTCTGCAAGCCACTGATCTAGTTGAATTTGTACATGTCATTTGTAAAATATCAACATTTCTAGAATACTTATCACATTCACATTACATTTTTAATTACCCCCCCCCCCTTTTAACAATCCCCTCCACCTCCAGACATGTCGGCATTACATTTCAACAAGAAATGATTTTTGACGAGACGTTGAGACGATTTGCAGCCGTGTTTGTTATGAATTGGCAAGTAGGCAGCTAAGCCAGAGAACACTGTTGAGATGGCGTTTCAGCATTTGTAAGCGTGACACCTTTGGATATTTTCAACGAGACATTGCAGCCTTTTTTCCAGCTGTCTTCGTGGCAACGAATTTTTTAACAAGACGTCAGGACAATTTGCATTTGACTTAACCTATCCAGACTATTAGCTTTCTCAGGAGCTTTCAACCCTATGATACGGTCTTCACCAGTCAATGGATCTGTTGACATCTGTTCCTGATATAATTTAATCTATGGCACTTTTAGGACTTGTTATCTTTGTTGGATTAAACTGTCAAACTGCAGTTTCCAAGGTCAACAGTGAACTTTCATGTTGCTTTAACCTCTTTATCTCTGGCTTAAATGTTGGTTGGTTTAGAAAACACTGCATGCCTGTGCACAAGTGCACTTTGGTCATAAATTCACACACACACGTTCTTTTCATTAATTTGGCTAAATATGAGGCCTGCTTGCCAAGCTTTTCTAGTGTAATTAAAATTAAGAAATAAATGAGTGAAATATGGGGTTGTGAATGTGAAAAAAGAAAAAAGACAGAGTGTGTGTGTGTGTGTGTGTGTGTGTGTGGGTGTAACAGGAGGTATGCCAGTTAAAATGCCACAAGAATCTGGCAGAGTTTCCAGGGAAAGCGACTGAAATCCGGAGACTGGGAGGAGCTCCGGCAGTGACTGGGACTGTGAGCTCTCAGCAAAGAGGGACAGATGTGAACGGCTGCAGACACGCAGCTGTTCCAGGACACGATGGAGTCCAAGAATCCAGACTTTTTCCAAACGTCGGTTTGGATTAAAACAAATCATGGCTGGAAAAAAATATGTGAGCCCTAAAAAAAAAAAAAAAAAAAAAAGTGTGTATGCTTGTTTTGACCTTGGTTGTTCTGGCAGATTTTCCACTTTGAACAATCAAAGCAACTGAAATCCAAATCAAACTAGAGCTGAGATTATTAGATGAACAACAGAAATTAATCAGAAACTACATTTTTCGATAAAGAATCCCAGGAAAATAATTTAAAAGTCACATTTTTAAGCAAAAAAACAAATTAAGTTCCAGCCTCTCAAATGTGACAATTTCTTGCTTTTTGTGTTATATGACATTAAATTCAGTATTTTGGGGTTTTGGACTGTGACCAATAAAAAACAATCGCAGGAAAGTCACCGTCTGCTTTAGGGGAATGCATCAGGAATTCTTCACCGTTTTCACCAAACTTTTCATCAAGAGAGTAACTGATAATAAAAATAATTGCAAGTTGCAACCTGTTGTAAACTGTCTTAAAGGGATATTCCGGTGTAAATTTAATCCATGGTCTAACACACCTTGACACCGAGTAAGACTCCCCCTCGAGAGGTCAAGTTTCTGACCGCTAGCTTAGCTCCGCACGAAAACAATACACTGCAGCTTATGTCTCCAACTACTGTAGAAACCGCCATCAAAAAGCCACAAATAATGGTCATAACAGCACCAAACTTCAGCAACAGTACATGTACAGTCCCAGCACACAGTACGAAGCATCAAACATCTGTTAGCTTAGCCAGATTTGTATTGAAAACACAGCTCAACTCACCGCTATCCTCCAGCAGCCTGCCTGTGTGTGGAAGCCCTGATGAGTCGATTACCGAGTGCAGTAGATTTCCGCAGCTCAAGGATGAAAATGACTGATTATTACTCCATTACTTACGTTAGTTTCCCTGTCAGCTCTCGATAATAAGAACTGAGCATTCCATGGAGTAATAATCAGTAATTTTCATCCTTGAGCTGCGGAAATCTACTGCACTCGGTTATCGACTCGTCGGGGCTTCCCGACACAAGCAGGCTGCTGGAGGATAGCGGTGAGTTGAGCTGTGTTTTCATACAAATCCGGCTAAGCTAACAAATGTTTGAGGCTTCGTACTGTGTGCTGGGACTGTACATGTACTGTTGCTGAAGTTTGGTGCTGTTCTGACCATTAATTGTGGCTTTTTGATGGCGGTTTCTAATTGGAGGCATAAGCGGCAGTGTATTGTTTTCGTGCGGTCTTTTCTGAGGTTGCTAAAACTAGCTAAGCTAGCGGTCAGCAAACTTGACCTCTCGAGGGGGAGTCTTACTCGGTGTCAAGGTATGTTAGACCATGGATTAAATTTACACCGGAATGTCCCTTTAATATAGAATGTTTACCACTCAGATTACCCTGTTTTCTTTAGTATTGTTATCCACAAGACTGCGATGTAAGAAATAAAATGAACATTGGTCTGCATTCGTGTAATCATATATATAACAGGCATGGAGAGCAGACTCTCCCCACTCATCATAAGGTATGTCATTAGTTGAAAAACATGTGGATTACTCATCAAATTTCCAACTGCAGACGTCTTTCCTCTGTCTGACACACACCCGACTCAGTATCTGTCACTATCACTTCAGTATCTGAAAATGTCTGAGGAACAGTCTGCCTTATTCGCCTGCTAGACATAAGCTCACACTCTGTTACACAATCGCGGCCCTGTTTCTGTTTTCCGCTCTTAAGTTCAGTGGCGTGCAAAGATTTTCATTCACCTAAACATTTGTTGCAAAAAGTATTTGAGAGGGGAACAAAGCAGCCATTCAGAGTGTGGCGGTGTTGGGTGGTGCTGCAGGGCAGGCGGCCGGACTGGACAGAGGTGCCTCAGTCCAGCGAGGGATGATGAACACAAACATACAGTTCCTCAAAGACCAACACTGATAGATGATATATTTAGATTGAATCTGTTCATGGCTGCTTTGCTCTGAAGTGAAATATCTTCTTTGACCAGTTGAAAGTACCAAAATTATTCACATTTAGTCCATTAGCCACAATGTAAAATTGAATTGTGAATAATGAACATTGTTCAACCTAGAGGGAAGTTAATGACATTTTTTTTTGGTATTTTTTGGCGTGGATATGCATCTAAACTGGAATTTAAGACAATCATGGACGCCAAAACTAAACCCATGATGATCATAATAGAAACTGTAAAACATCGGTCACAGCAGCGGTGGACCGGACCACATCAAGTCGTCAATAGAACATTACCCTCTGCTCCATACGTTGGTTTACATCAGGTATCCCCGACCTGCCTTCATCAGCCTCATGTTTGCCATCACAACATGCATTATGAATGAAACACAGTAATGCTCTTCCCCCTTTAAATAATCACTGTAGAGCCGCCGCTTTGCACTCGAGGGAGACAGCGGAACGAGGTCGGCTGATTCTAAATCGGGCCTGTGTGTTGTTCGACTGAACCGCACAAAGTTTCCTCCGAGCACCGGACATCCTTCCCTCCTGCTTTTCTAAATGGCGTTGGAATTACAGCTGGAGGAATTGATGTCATGGAGCAGAGAGGGAGGTCAACAGGAATTCAAAGGAGCAGGCGAACAATCTTAATGTCAAACAGGAAATGTTAAGGTGTTACCTTTTTCTTATATAATCAAATCAAATACTCCGGTAATGACCTTCTCTTTCCATCCCAGGAGAAATTTCAGCAGACTGTACAAACTGGCCTTGATTACGTCGGAAAATATAATTAGTGGGTGGAACCCGTACTCTGCATTACAAATAAATGTTGGTGTCCAAAAACCCTTTGTAAGAAACAGAAAAAGACAAGAAACAGATCTGACTTTAGTTTATTTATTTCTTCCCAATCTGTGATCTCAAAATGCATGAGTGCAATATACTTGTATAGCATAAGGTACAATCAGCAGATAAATATAAAATTCAGTAAAATAGTACTCTAGTCATGTAAACTGGATTTTAAATCTATGACACAAGTGGTACAAATCACTACATGCCTGCCTGTTGACCTAAAACACAACGTTTAAGTGCGTCTCGTGGACACTAGCTTTGCTCAGCACTAGTTTGTGGTCAAAAGTGACAGTCGGGGTGGTGACGCAGTGTTGGCAAGAAGCTAAATCCATACAGGACATCTGTAACAGGTTCACACGGCGACCTGGACACACAGTCCATGAGTTTTCCATGACTGAGTTCGAGCACTTCTCTCTTTTCAATGTCAGAGAGGACAACAGCCTGGTTTCCATCAGATTCTATGAGTATGTGAAACTTGGAAAATACATTCTGTTATATTCCTGTGAAGTGATGCAATAGTGAAAACTCCATGATATCCCAGGAATTCCATAACCAGTAGGAACATTGTCTGTAGTAAATGCACTATGTGGGCCGAGACTGCAGCACTGAGAACTACTTTAGCTCTACAACTCTTAGGTTTCTAGGAATATATGCTGTAGGTACGTATAAATAAAAGCACAACAGAGAGCAAAATCTTCATGACAAAATAATAAACATAAAAAAAAAGCATTAGTGTTTTGCACAGATGAACATTTGACATGCTTATGGTGCTGAAGATATCCTCGCTTGCTAGATTAGTGTCTAAAATGCATGTGAAGAAAGCCAAGTCACCATTACTGTGCATTCACACAACAAACAACATGATCAGCAGGTTACAAGGAATATTTGGCAACCACAAGTTTCTTATTCTTTATTGGGATTGGCAAATATTCTATTTTTTTCTTCCTCCCCCTGCCAGTTAGAATGTGTTTTCATGTACCATGTGCTCTTAATATTGAGTGTAAAATGGGTTAGAGGAATGTAACAGGCATGTAAACTTTTCCGCCACTTTATAAACCTTTCTATGAAAGGCTTCAGGGTGAAAAACACGATGCAACTGATCTCGGGGAGCAGCTGCAGCCATTTCAAGGGTTATTGATTAGCTCTTCGAGTCATTTTATTAGCTCGCTGGATAGCAATGTTGATACAACACTTCACCTCCAAGTGTCTCGTATCACCAGTCAGTGCAAAATTTACTTTTATGTCAGGCCAAATGGCTGGAAGATGTTCAAATTTAAATTTTTTTTTGGCTGGTGAGTGAAGCAACCTACCAGCTTTTTCAAATTAAAAAATTCCAGCATGTGTCTGGTGCTAATTTTGAGCCCTGTCCACAATATCCAGGTGTTGCGTAATGCACCTTTATTTACACCATCTGCCTTATTTCCAAATGACATGCCTATCAGGGTAAGTCCCACTCGAACTCAGAGGGGGGGTGTTAAAGCAGCTGCAGCTGGCTGTAAACATCTGCCCCGCAGCAACTTAGTTACCCAAGTAACAACTTAGCTAGAAAGCTATCTTACGAACATCTTGCTAAATGAACTTTAAACAGCAATTGATTTTGATGCCTTTTAAACCACATTTCGTGGTTGCATACGCATTTAGATTTTGGTATATTTGACAGCTATCTGTTGCACCCGAAATGCCTGCAGTGACTCAGGTGTAGTCCACACGTACATCTGTATTTCTGAACAAAAATGATTGAGGGAAATGTGAATTTCTATCAAAATATCGCACACAGTTGTTTTTGGCTCTTTCCCGCCAGCGTATTTTCAATGTCCGTTTGCGTCTCTTTAAATATAGAGGACAATACATCCATTCTGTTATGTCAAAATGAAATACTCCACAATATCACAACTAGAGTTGCAGCAGTATACTGTTTTAAAGGTATACCAGGGTATGAAAAATGACGCTTATCGTACCGTGCACACTTGCTTATCTACGGTATTAAATCATAAGGTACAAGTGTTATCAAAACAATTACATAAATATAATTAAGTTTATATCAACTTTCATGCCTGGGAGACTTTCACAGGGTAATAAAACCATCGACCAAAAAAAAACAAACCCTTTATTTTCATTCCTGTAAAGGGCCATTGTAACTGATAATAACAACAACAACATTAATAATAATCGTGTAGTCCCATTTAACGCAAAACCATGATACTTTCCTGAGATGGTTATCGTACCGTTAAATTCTCATACCGTTGCAACTCTAATCATAACACGTACTCAAGAGTTCACATTTGCAAATGATGCTACTCCAATAAGACCTGATTAGGATGTGAATGTGGATGCATGTCACTCTGAAAGGACTTTCAGAGTGACCTTAAACACTATGTACGTGTGTATGCAAGGCCAATACCAAGGAATACAAGAATAACCAGTGTACATGTGGACAGGGTCAGAATTGTGTAACCTTTAAACCAAGCTGATCGCAGTGAGAATGCACAGTCAGGGCGAGCACACACAATCTGTGAGGTTCAGTCCTTTGGTGTTTGGCGAGACGTTAAAGGGCTGCAACCCTACTCAGTAAGGGAGCTTTTCTAGTGGGGGGAAAAAAAACACCAGCACACAGGCGGTGAGATAATGTCTTAACAAGCCACTGAAGATAATTATGAGAACAAAATGTGGTCATTTTAAATTCTGGTGTTTGTTAAATCTAGATGTGGATGTCTGTAGTCATGGCAGTGTGGTCCTTCTTGAGAGTGATGATGAGAATGACTCATTCAGAGCGGTGACTGGCCTCTGCTGTGGGTTACCAGTTGTCCAAGAAGTCAAATCCAGTCTTCAGGATGCTGCTGCTCGTGTTGAACTGAGGGGGTGGGAGACACAGGGAGACAGAGTTCAGTACATCATTTTGTTATAACTTTCATCTAATTTCTGCATTTGTCCTTTTTGCTGATTAGAACATTCTTTTATCTGCATCACTCATGGTTTCACCCCCCCCCCGTCACTGACATGCCCTGTTAAGGTGACTTTAAATCTAACAGGCTTAGTTTGGTTTGTTTAGGCTGGTGTGAAAGCTGTGAATCAAACTCTGCTGCAGACTAAACATTCAGACAGAGACTTGAGAGGTTGGTTTGGCTCGGCCCAAGATTGAGTGTGCCGCTGTTCTTTAGTGGTATGAAAGCAAAACAGATCAACCACAGGGCTTCTGTGATTTTAGCAGGAATTCAAAAACTGAACTCCGATCAAATCCTCCTTCTGACTGTGAAGACATGTCAAAGAATATGTATTACTGAGACTGAAAAATTAGTTAAACTAGGGGTGCATGATAAGGAATTTTTTCCCTGATGCCGCTAAATGATAATGATATGCTTTAAGATAACAAATAGCTTCAGGTTTTTGTATTTAAAAAAAACAGTTCCTAACCTGTAGTTTTTGCACACCTGAAGGTAGGAAAAGATTAAATGAGCAAATATTAATGATTTAATATTCTATAGCTGTGATGAGATTTGTTGTATTGAAACTCAGACTTTTTTCCCCTCCTCTCTAGAGGAAACGTTATTGCAAATTACAATTGCGTTGTCTTCCTCTGAAACTGTAAACACTAACCTAATTAGAGTCGCATTGATTAATTGATTAGTTGTCAACTATTAAATTAATCGCCAACTATTTTTGTGAAAGATTAGTCTGCTTGAGTCATTTTCTTTTTTAAAAAAAGAAAAAAAAAATTCAAACACTTCAGATTCCAGCTTCATTAGTGTGAATATTTTCTGGTTTCTTTACTCCTCTGCGGCAGGAAACTGAATATATTTGGGTTGTGCACAAACAAGACTTTTGAGGATGTCATCTTAGACTTTGGGAAACACTAATCAAGATTTCTTTCACAATTTTTTGGACATTTTATCGACCAGACAACCAACTGATTAATCAGGTGGGAAAAAAATAGTCCACAGGTTGATCAACAATGAAAAAAATAATCGTTAGTTGCAGCCCTAAACCTAAAATGTACAGTTATTGCTGTTGCTGTGCTTTCACTCTCTAAGACTGCAGACCTAGCAAGGAGGGCCCGGTGTGCCCTGTGCTCATAAGCCAGAGCTGCAGCCAGTGCTTGGTCAGATCTCCACCTCTGCCATTTGTTTTCATTCCTTTGTTTTTACAGCACAGCACCCACACAGCATATTTTCACTCACCCACTCCTTACACTACTGAAATTACAGCTTCAGTTTACCCGTTTTGTTGTAGTCTAAGAGCTGGACTGTAACAGCATTAAGTGAACAGGAAAACTCAAGCAAAAGTCATTCTTTTCCTTCACCTGGACCAAATGAACGGAACCACAGGTTTGAAAGCAACCATTAACCTGACCTTGGACTGGATCAAGAACCAACAACCAACCATTGTTGGATTGAGCCTAAATAATAATAAATAAACATGCTTAATTTGATTTTTATGGTGGTACATTTCTAGTCACATACTGATTTCACAGCAGTAACATTCCTCTGTTGATAAACGGAATGTCATTTTGGCTGTAAATCCATAACATCTGCATTTGACAATATCCAAAGCAAATCTTGTCCTGCAAGTTCCGTTTCCACACTCACCTGGGCAAAGGTTGGGCTAGTTTGCGAATCGTCCTCCCCTTTTTTCTCTTTCTCCACACTGGCGGGTTTGTGCGAAGGTTTGGACAACGAGCTGGAGGAGTACATTTCATCCAGGGTGTTGCTGACCGATGGCAGGGTGCTCTGAGATCGCTCCCAGCCTGCAACTGACGAGGACACGCTGACAGGCGGGGCTGGGTTTGGTGAAATGGAGAGGGATGCCTGTGTTGCACTAACAGCGGCGGCGACAGGGGGATGGGGGGCGGGCGGCTTGGGTGCTCGCTGCTTGGTGGACCTGGAAGGAGGCGGAGGGTGAGGCTCTGCTGCCTCAGGCTCCTTGGGGGTGACGGAGGTCTCCTGTAAGAAAATGATTGAAGTTACTGTTTTGACATTATTGATATAACATTTTAAAGATTTTTTTAATATTATACACGTGTTTAAGATAACCTAGAGAAGAAAAAACATTGATTTTTGTGTTCAGAAACAGATGTCACATATAGAAATTGTTAACATTTTCTTTAAGTTTCTTGCATGTGGACGGCAAACTAAGTAGGTGGTCGATGAGGCTGTACAACGCAAAATTACAGCAACAACAGATGTGCGAGAGAGTAAAGAAAGGACACCAAAGTAGAACAAGCAGAAACAATCTTGTCATCATTGTTGTTTTCTCTGACTGCAAATTGGCTGCATTCACCATCTGCTACCCCGACACTTGTGCAGGCTTCCCAGATGCCAGTTATCTCAGCTTCGGCCTAGATTCTATTTCAGGATACACAGCTCGATAAGACAAGCGACAAGTGTTGGGATGGGAGATGCTTTCAATCTGTTGTTTGTTAGAAAATATACAGACCACAAATGCGACACTTGTGCCAAAATATATTTAAAAAAGGGCAGCTGTTACTTCAATTGAAAGCGGCACCAGATACTGAGGAACGATGGCAGATTTCAGGGCTTACCTGTCGGAGGTAGGATGGGAGGGATTTCTCTCCTTTCTCGAGGGATTTGATCTGGCTGGGGGTGAGGGACTGGAAGTCGGCTTGCTCTCCCTCCAGCCTGGACCTCTCAGCGCTGATCTTCCAGAAAGACGATTCTTCTTCCGGCCTGCGTCCCTCGCTGACAGACACCTTTACAAACACAATGACACAATTCATTTAAAACTCCAAAGATATACAAATTAAAACAACTGCAGCAGGCTCCTTATCTTACCTTGGTTCCTGGTGTACTCTTGCTGAGCTGGTTGGAATGAGGAGCCTTTACAGCCTTTGAGTCTGCCTGCGAGGTTGAGACTCCCTGGTCTGCAGGGCCTGATGTCAAGCTGAAATCCAGCTGGCTCTGAAAGAGGGAGCGAAATGTATATTTAATGGCCCACAAGTCCATTATCCAAAATGGGCAGGAATTTCTATCATGCAATTGCGTATGTTAAAGAGGGGATGGAAATGAACCTTCCTTACAATATATAATAAGGTCTGACACGATAATTATGTTATTAATTTATCGAACGTGTCTTATCTTACATAGCTTATTGATTTATTAATATATGTACATGAATCTAAACATTTTTGCCAACCTTGGTATTGCCTTTTGTATTTACATGCGACATATAAGACTTTGGCTCAGGGGCAGAGCCAGCTTCTTGTTATCGGAAGGTCGCTGGTTTGATTCCCCTGGTCTGCATGTCGAAGCGTCCTTGTGCAAGATACTGAACCCCAAAACCGCTCCTGATGTGCTGGTCAGCACCTTACATGGCAGCCACCACCATCAGTGTATGAATGAATGTATGTATGAATTATTGTAAGTCGCTTTGGACAAAAGCGTCTGCTAAATGCCCTTAATGTAAATGTTGTTTTGCTTGTGTAGTTAAGATTTAATTTATCTAGGATACTTAAATAATTTTTCACACTCCAATTCTATTGTGTGAATAATAAAAATTATAAGTTCAGTGCTCTTTGAAACGGTGTACTAGCACGGTCGTTGTAGTACCATTAAATCAGTCACATTAAATCTTGACAGAAACAAAAAAAAAAGACAGCAATAAAGATTTATCGCAGTTATTTCTAGGATAATATGTCATCCAGCAAAAAGGAGTGACTGTGACAGGCCTTTATATAATTCCTAAAGTGAAATATATTGTCCATTTTGATCATCAAGTCATCATTGAAGTTTCCAGCAAAAACCTGACTGACACTGTCTGGTTCTTAGATGGAAGGATTTGGGGTGTATCAGGGGTTTAAGATTGTTGTCAGGCTCAATAAACAATGTGAAGATCCCACAACGAGCTCTGGGAACTGACTATTTTTTACATTATACACAACAAGATTCATTACTAAACGTTATCAACACAATACTACATAATAACAAAAGTCTCTTCCCAATTTAAAAGTCCAGTTTCTTCCCAGAGTCCATAAATATTCTTACCCTTGTTTCCCATGAGAAGGGGGCTGAGTGCTCATCTTGCCAGGTGATATCCTAAACAGAAACACACAGAGTAGTATTTCAGGACAGAAAGCGATTTATTATGACTGAGTGCCTATTATAAGTCTAACTTTAGGCCCATGTTTGTCTATTTATCTTTTTTATTCCTTATGGGTGCGACTAAAATCAAACATTCACTTTTAGCTAGCTTACGTATCAGGTAGCCAGTGACGTCTGACAACATATTTAGACGGCTACGTGGCTAGTTAGCAACCACAACAACACAAACAGGCTGCTCTGACCTCCAAAAACACCCGCAAAGCTAACTAACACCAATTAAAACGTGCTTTAAATACCTCGTCCCCGAAATGAACAATCTTCTGTCCAGTCTGAATGAGCAGTTTAGGGTAACAGACCACTTCATCGCGTTCAACTCTGTGCATAGCGTATCGGGCTCGGATGTGGGGGTCCATCATCCCGTTGTCGATGGCGTTGTCCTGCTCTTCAGGCGTCATTTTCTCCCAGGACGGGCCGTGCTTGGCTTTGATTTTCTCCCTCTCCTGCATTATTTTCTTCGCCATGGAGTTGATGGAGGAAAAGTATTCGAACTTCTTTTCCTCCATCCTGTGGGCGTCGAGCCCCGCCATGGTTGCGGCGGCCATCTTTAGCTGCTACCAGCTGTTGTTATTGTTGGGAGGAGGAAAAGGAAGCTGGTGTTCGTCGCTGTGTCGGCGGTGGGCGGGGCGGCTGACGAACCGACACATTCTGACATTCTGCTGTGTGCGTTACTGGCGCCATCTTGTGGTCTGTCCCAACAGTGTTACCGTCACTAACTTGAGCTGCTGTCCCTCTGGTTAGTGCTGATATAATACAAAAATACCACTTTATTGGGCTGTTGGTTCGACTTATTAGTGACCTCATCACTCTGTCCGTTAATCCGTGGTCTGAATTCATAAGGTTACATTCGACATGATCGTCCATTTTAGGTTTCCAGTGCTTTTACACCTGCAATAACCGATTTTTTGCCAGAGAAAGTGAACGCAACATCGACATGTTCACCTTTCAAGTTGGTATTCTCATTAATTTAGAGTTACCGACCTGATTAAACACTTATTTTTAGCCCCTGTCTCCATCAACTCGTGCGCAGTGCTGCAGTGGTCATAAAAGGATACAATATAAGTGCCTGATACTGTTCAATAAGTTACTATAACGCCATAAAAAGGTGAGTTAACCCCTTTTGTTTCATTTGAAAAGGGTGGATAAACTGAATTTTGTGCGTTTGCCTCGACTACAGCCCTGCTTTTGAGGGAAATGTCTGACTCTTCTGATGTAAAATGCTCCACCCTCACCAGACAGTAGCTATTAATGGAGATGTTTAGTGATGATCGAGTCCTTAAAACCCGGAAATGAGGGAGCATTTTTGCATTTTCACTCAAAGTCAATGAGTTTTTTGAATGGGTCTTCGATTAAATGTATGGAATAAGGTCTCTGGTTACCACAGGCTAAAGATATTTACACATTTTGTTTTTCGACATAAATTACATCATTCATTGTCACACCATTGAATTATAAAGTACTTACTGTATGTATCTTAAACACATCGGTTGCTAACAAGTGGCTAAATGAGACTGCAGAAGGTGTAATGGACATCTAATGACATCATGCCATACATTGAGACTCATCTACTCACAAGTCGGTCTTTACAGGCCAACTTAACTCTGACTTTACAACATGTTGATTGATCAGTTTATAGAAAACGTGTATAAATATTTTGCTGTAAGAGGCTTAGTGGTGGTGATGTTCAAAGTGGTGAAGTCACATCCTGTTGCTGGTAATGGGGATGATGAGATTAGTGAGATTGAACCGTAAAGTACATTTTGTAAGCTCTCCTCTAATATGATTATTTCAATAATACACTGATAGGGTTTATCAAAAATTGTATAAATGTTTTTCCGTATCTCAGTAACCCATAAACAAAAATGGTAAATTATGAATATAATGACAGTGATAACGAAACAAAAATTGAGACGTGGTTGGAAATGTTTTAACATATTTTAATAAGCATATATTTACTTAAATAATTTATTTTTCCATTGAAATCAATTACAAATGTAATGTACACAGTCATATTAAAATAAGAAACTTGAAAATAAACAAATAATTTGTCACTGAAGTATTTACAGTTTTAAAAATGGCTCTTTAGCCGATGCAACAGAGACACAGAGGCATTTGCAGTCGAGTCAAATCATATGGTCCGGTCCCCCTTACATGTACTGAGAGACCACAGACTGCAGATGTTAACAATCTCAATGACCAAAGTACCAATATTAAAAGGTGGCTTGTAGTTGTTAGTGCAAAACAAGATAGAAAGCAATAGACAAAATATAACCACAAAAACGTACTTTTGTCAAATTTAAAGTTTGCTTTAGCAATCCTGTACAAAATATTATATTATTCTTGTGCATTTTTAGAATATTAAAATCTTTATGAACAATCATAAATATTCTACTGATACTTTTCCCAATTTCATGAATTTTTAAGTATCACATCAATAAATAACTCTTGAGTAGTTTTACACACGAGGGCCACGATCTCTCGCTGATTTAGCCTCCTGAGTCAAATTCTTCCCCCTCACCTTTCTCGTTGACTGTGACTGTTTACTTTTAGCACATTGGATCTAAATAGCATTCTTCAGGCTGTGCTGTGACTTGCATCATGGAGGCTAAGCTTCTCATTTTTCATCTGAGCGTCACCATTTAAACGAGGGTAAATGGCGATGGCAGAAGCTGGCACTGTTTTAGATTTTCGTCGGGATGAGCGGGAACACAGCAAGTAGAAGATCTCTACTACGTTGAGAAAGAGAGCGATGCAGGACACCACGAGCATGAAGAGGATGAATATGGTCTTCTCCGTGGGCCGAGACATGTAGCACTCTACAGTGAAGGGACAGGGGGCTCGGGAGCAGACGACCAGCGGCTCCATGATGAACCCATACAGATAATACTGCCCCACAATGAACCCTATCTCCAGGAGGATTCTGAAAAATATGGAGGTCATGTAGGTTCCCAGCAGGTTACCTTTAATCTGGACGTGGCCCTTCTCGTCACTGTACTTGGGACCTTTGACGGCCACACTTCCAGAGTGCTTCAGCATATATTCTCTCAACTTATTTTCTTTGTGGATAACATGCATAACGTGACCGAGGTAGATCAGCGTTGGTGTGGAGACGAAGATGATCTGGAGCACCCAGAATCGAATGTGTGAGATTGGGAAGGCGTGGTCGTAGCAGACATTCTTGCAACCAGGCTGTTTGGTGTTACAAATCATGTTCGACTGTTCATCACCCCATACCTGCAATGAGAAGAAATGATAATGATTAGATATACGTGTAGCAAATGGACCGTGGCGCCAAGTTACTTTTTGAAAAAAAGGAGGCATTTTATCTAGCCGATCTTCCAGCCCCCACCACTGGTCTCATTATGGACAGCTTCAAAACAAATGATCAAAAGTCAGTACAGCAGACATCGTCTTTTTTATTCCATGCATTCTTCGTCCTTTTCAAAACATGAAGCCTATCAGGAACTAAACACGCTCTAAAATGTAATATTGGTGGAGTTGCCCTTTAAAGGATAAGGAGTAGCTTATAGAATGGATGGATTGTAGGATGACCAACTCAAAAAACAAAGGGGATACAGATATTTATTAATGTAAGAAGTGTTTCAGTAGAACAAACACATATAATCATAATTACAAAACCGGATTTGTTATCAAACTGAATCCAGTTTTCCAGCGACTGAAGCTCAGGCGCTGTGGGCCTCCATTGTGGCCACCAGGGGGTGTTATTTCACCAAGAAGCCTTTTATTGTGTCATAAAGGTAATTCCTAGATTCAACAGTTAAGTGAAATGTTACAAAAAATTAAGTATGAATTAATAGATGGAAACCTTATCTGCTCCAGCTCCAAGAATCATGATCCTGAAGATAAAAAGCACACTGAGCCAGACCTTCCCGACGACAGAGGAGTGAGACTGGACCTTGTCCAGTAGAGAGGACAGAAAACCCCACTCTCCCATGGTCTCTGATCTGATGAGGAAAAGGAAATGAAAACAACAATTAATCAAAAAATATCCATTAATTGTAACTGAATTCCACTTATGATTGCCCAAGTGAATTATGATCACGCAGGCATCTACAAAGTGAAGACTGGCTGTAAGATGGAGACAGTGAAGAAGACTGAACCTTGTTTCTCATCTAAGCGTTTAAATACCATATCATTTTATCCATCCATTGTCTGTAACCGCTTATCCTTTTTTAGGGTCATGGGGGGGCTGGAGCCGATCCCAGCTGACATTGGGTGAGCGGCAGGGAACACCCTGGGAGTCACCAGTCACCAGGGCTGACATATAGGGGAAAACAACCATTCACGCTCACATTCACACCTACGGACAATTTAAAGCAACTAATTGACCTAACTTTTGCACTTCTTTGGACTATGGGAGGACACCGGAGTACCCAGAGAGAACCCACGCAGACACAGGGAGAACGTGCAAACTCTAAACAGAACGGCCCTGCCCCAGCCAGGTCTCGAACCCAGGACTTTCTTGCTGTGGGGCAACAGCCACCGTGTCGCTGTGCTACCCTATATATAATTTCAGTTTTAACTAATACAGACAGACCCCCACAACTTTAAACAGTCTTACATAGAAACTACCTAATTAACAAGAGAACAGTGGCAGGAAAATAATGCACACTCAGTGACCCACAGTAATTGAATGTAACTAAGTAAATTTGTAAAATTATTTTATTGGTAATTGGACCAAACAACACTGTTTCCAATGATCAGAAAAAAGCTGAATATGGGCTCTGATAAGAAAAAAAGTATACGGTGTGAACATCCATGTCGATATTGTGTATAATTTACCTTTTTTGTACTTTTGATCTAAAAGTAGTAGTAAGTAGTAAAGTAATATTAAAGTATTAAAGTAATATTTTAACACAGTATCTTACTTTGACTTAAGACTTGACTTCTTGTTCCTCTTAACACTGGTCACCTTCTATGATTTGTAAAATGGTCTTTGGATTTTTTGGCAGTTCAAAAAATAAGTAAGTAAATAGAATTAAATTGGTATCAGGTTTCTCAGAATATGAGGATAACTTGTGAAAAAGAATGAAAAGGTCATAACCGGTGTCTAATTAACCAGTAATATTTTTTTCTCCATATTAAGTTTATTTTAAGGCATTCTGATTATTGATTAACAGGAATTGTAGAAAAATCGTCATCAACAACTGTAGAAAATCTTTTCTGGTGCGGAGATACTATCACATGTTGTGAAACCTCCTAATCTACAGCACAGTAAAGAATGTTTAGAATGTAAAGATGGAGCTGTAAAATGACATAACAGAGACTTATCTCAAGACTTATCTCACTACATGTGATTGGATATAATGATAGGACAGGAATCTATACTGCACAGATGTTTCTTATCTAGGCGCGTTTGAAATGCTGCATAAATTTAAATTTTTTTCACCAGAAGAAAGGCACTTTAGTGTGTTCACAGTGAATGCTAACTAATGACTCAATTATGACTTTATCTAGTCAAAGTTAAAAGAAACACTGGTGCATGTTAACAATGCCAAGAGTTCTGAACTCTGTAGTTGTGGAAATATGTAGATAATATAGATTTTTGTCCAAATACTTAACATGTGTACAACGCTCTGTCAAGGTAAGAAGATATACCTACATAAAAATATAATTGAGCCTGCGTCAATCTTATTTCAAAAGTAACACAACGAAATTTAAGTTTGAATTCATGAAATCTGATCTATTGTGCAGAAAAAAATGACCAACAATAAGAAAAATACAATAACTGTAGACCTTACCTTTGAATTTAAAGGGCCTCTGTGCAGACAAACAGACCAGTCACCGAGCGTGCAGCTGAATGAGAGGGAGCCAAGTGCAACGGAATCAAACCTGTCCACAGCAACTTGAACTTTAGATCAGATGAAATTGCGCAACAGTTTGAGCTGTCACGTTGTCATGACATCTGGAAATGATCATGCACTCAGGTGGACAATTTTGGGCTCAGCATTGACAAGATTGTACCGGTTAATGATTAGCAGCGCTATAAGCCAAATTATTGTGCTCAGGGTTTCTGTACAGCTGTTAAATGCCATTGCCAATTTGCTAATAGCCAATGCTATTTTAACTGTGTGATTTTGGTATCGATGTTATGTCAGAGTAACATCACATAAACCAACACAGTAATGGGAATAAAACCCCCAAATGCACTCCTGCGGCTTTTTGTAATTCAAGAGCTTTCTCATGCATCAACACAGCCAGTATTTTTGTGAAAGAAGCACAGAGTCAGAGACTAAAGGGCACCAGCACCTGGACAGAGTAATGCAATCCAGTGCAATAACCCTGCAACGATAGCTACGTGAGTACTGAACCGTCAGTGTGCGTCAACAGAAAGTAATTTTTTTGCTGCTTGTTGTTCAGGCTGTGTGATCTGAACCAAGTCTGAACAAATGGAGCAAATCTAATATCATAAGCTTCACAAAGAAGTGCTTTTGTTACAAGGATTTTGTATTGAATTGAAATATGTTAAGCACGTCCGCGTGGTTTTTATGGATGTTTTATTTGATCCTATTAATAAGTCACACATTGTTTGGGTTCTGTCCGTCTAATTTGTTCACCTCATATGAACTGATTGCTGATACTCTTAATTAGTGGTGGTGGCTCTAATCTGTAAATCTGTATCGACCACTCCCTGTTCTGAAGATATAATGCACACTATTGCAAAGTTGAAATGAATCATTGTTGAGTCACTCACCAGGGTGATTAATCAGCAACCATTTTGATCATCCATTCATTGTTTTTTGGGCAAAAAATACAAAAAAAAAATGGTTTGAGGTTCTCAAATGTGAATATGTATATACACATTTCACATTTTCTCACTCTTCTGTGGTACTAAACTTTGTGTATTTTGAACTATTGGCTCAATTTCAAATTGTCACCATGGGCTCTTGGAAGCTGTGATGAACAATTTCCACAATTTGTTTACATCTTATAGACCAAGGACACCCACACTTTTTCCCCTGGAGGGTCAGAAATGAAATGTATTGATGGCCCAAGGGCCAAAAGCAAATGACTACAGTATTGTGTTGTACTGTATTGTGTTTTATAGTATTGTGTTTTATTGAAGTGTATTGTACTTTATTGTATTGTATTATATTGTATTGTATTTTTTACCCTTAAGTTCCCAAAATTGACTGACTTATTGCACAGTGTCACTCTGCCCTCCATGCTCAGATTATGAAAAATGATTACTAATTAGGGATCCTACATATTATTTTCTTTTAAACAAACCTGAACAGTACGGTGGACCAATGTTGACCACTTTGGACTGGGATTGAGGATTTAATCATTTAGTTGAGAAAATAACTTTAAGACTAATCAGTAATAACCATTAATTACAGCCTTACACTGTTTGATCCAAAAATCATTAATATAGTCATGAAACAGTGCCTTTTTTCCAATTCTAACCATTTATTGAAAACAATACAGCATACAAAAAAGTCTACCAGATACAGTAGAAACACACTCTTCACCACAATTATCAACATCATTCAGCAAAATTATTTCAAGTTTGAGATAATGAACATGTGAATAACTTATAAGACGCATTCAATAACTGGAAATAAAGACAAAATTTGCCTCCCTTATAGATTCACAAGTGAGTATCAAAGAACATAAATACATTATCAATATTGCACGCTTTCCATTATTAGATTTCCAGTTGAAGCAAACAAAGTACAGTAGAATTCAAAAAAGAAATAATATCACTTTACTACACAATGATACAAATTTTCTTTGATGCTCTGTCATGATTTGTACACCACATTGTAAGAACGGTTCAGTCTCTCAGATGTGTCTGGGGAGAAATCTTTTAATGACCACTCAGGAGTCGTTTCTCGTCTTTGGCCCCATCCAGACTTCCACCGACACTGTGGCTGCTCTCCATCTCCATGTTCAGCTTGTTCTGCTTCAGCGACTCCTCTGTGGTCGGCCACCGGGAACCTAACAGGCTGGCAGGGTTTTCCGGTGAAGTGATCTTGTGGGAGCGAGGCCTGGACCCACATCGGATCCTGGTACAGAGCAGGTAGAACACCTCGATGAAGTTGAGGACCAGGGAGACGCAGGCCACCACCAGCATAAAGATGATGAAGATGGTCTTCTCTGTGGGTCGGGACATGTAGCACTCCACAGTGAAGGGACAGGGCTTTCTAGAGCAGGGGAACATGGGGACCATGACGAAGCCGTACAGGTAGTACTGGCCTATAATGAAGGCCCCCTCGATGATGATCTTGACCACGAGCTGGGTCAGGTAGCTCCCCAGCAGGTTCCCCTTAATCTTCACCTTTCCCTTTTCGTCTGTGTATTTGGGCACTTTCAGCAGCCGGGTGCCACCTGGGCTCGCCATCTGCTCCCTCATCTTGTTCTCCTTGTGGATGACATGCATGGCGTGGCCCAGGTAGACCAGCGTCGGCGTGGAGACAAAGATGATCTGGAGGACCCAGAAGCGAATGTGCGAAATGGGGAAGGTCCAATCGTAGCAGACGTTCTCACAACCAGGTTGTCTGAGTGTTGCAGACGAAACCCGACTGCTCGTCGCCCCAGACGCTCTCTGCACCTGCACCCAGGACCATGATCCTGAACAGGAAGAGGACGCTCATCCAGATCTTCCCGATGACTGTGGAGTGGGACTGGACCTTGTCCAGCAAGGTTGACAGGAATCCCCAGTCTCCCATATTTACTGGTGATGTTCAGTTAGTGATCTGTGATAAAAGGATAAAAAGGAAATACAATAAATTCATGCAAAAAACTTCAAACCACACATTATTAACTAAACATTAACCACAACTTAGTGTTCAATCAGTATGCTGCTGTTAGAAGGAAGGCTTTCTCTGTTCTTCTAAATTTAGTTAAGTCACTTTTTTAATGTTCTGGAATTTGGCTACAAGAGAAGTAAGATGATCTCAGACCTCAATGAACTCTGAGCAAGTTGGTCAATATTCTCCTAAAATAATCATTAATCAGTATTTTGAACAAAAAATCCGACAGCTCAATGGCATTTTACTGCTGAGACATAGTAGAAGCAGGTTGGTATTGAAATAAAACTATTTAAAAAAAGAGTAAAAAAATAGCACTTTCCATGGGTAAAACTAACTTTTAAAAACATCTGTATGATACAATAAACATATTAAACACGTGTCTTGTTGGGACATGAGAAGCAATGTGATGCCATTATTAGGTTTATACAAAAGAGCCAATGTCAAACAGCCTTTTCCTAAAAAAAAAAAAAAAAAAAAAAGTATATATGAAAGGAAGGAATTATTAATTCGGTCCAGTCGTTTTTATAAATAATCACAGTTGCTCACAAAATACATTTCCTAAATTTGGCAAATGATCAGACATTTGAAGCAGAGAACAACGATTGTTGCATCTTACCTGTTGACCTGGTCAGAAAGGACTGTCTGTGGCTCGTACAGATCACTAACTTAGAAGTTGGACCTTGGAGTAGTGGGTGAGGACAGCAATACTGATCACATTACGCAACACACATCAGGCTTTAATGTCACGTTGTAACCGTCAGCAGAACAGGGCCAAAAAAAAAGTTGAAGAAAGACGGAGAGGACAGGTGTGTAATAATTGACAGGTGTTCAGTATCACAGTCGTTCTCTCCCAAATGGCCTTGAATGTTTGCCAAAAAAGATAAATAATTATAAAAATGTGTTATCATGAAAACAAAGACTGATAAAACTACTGCTCAGATTTGAGTAGTCCGCATGTATTTGTGTGGTATTAGGAATGCTGAAAAAGTTGCTTAATAAGTAGTAAACAGTCCATTGTGGTGGAACTTTTATGTACAGATACATAATTTTGGTGCACCATGTTGAGACACATCACTGATTTATTCATTAATAGCCTTCTGGTTAAAAACAGAATGCACCTTCATGCATCTTTATTAAGTTAAACTCACATCATTCACCTTCACCTACTTAATGTCCAGTGCTCAAAGTGCACCACAAAAATAGAACAAAAAAACACACAGGCACAGTTTTTGATTTTTTTTTTTACTGTGCTATCTCTGCCCAAATTTTGAGATATTTAAATTAAGTTTTATTTGAAATACTACAATCTCATTAATCTGTCACTCGGCTAAAAGTAGGAGTTATACCTATAAAACAAACATTGAATGAAATTCAGCTGTAGAGTTGACATTTTTACACATAGTTTTTATGTCTGGGATAAACATTTGAGATATAAACTATTAATAGTGATCTTTACAAATGCTGCTGGGCAGAGCCATGCTAGCTTGTTTCTAGTCTTAGTGCTCAGTCAAGCTAACTGTCTCCAGGCTGTAGCTTCAGATTTTCCGTCTCATTTAACTTTGACTATACAGTACATAAAACTAGTTATTTAAAAAAAACAATTACCAGGTACATGTGTTTGCGCTGCTTGTTAATATTTACTTTTCCAGGTGAGGAATAAAATGTTTGCTGATGGCAAACTCCTGGCTCCGGGTCTGGTGCCCATTCCGGCTCCGCTTTCCTTCACCATTGCTCTTGACCTTAGACCCTTCTCCTCCCGGCAGTGCAAAGTTCCTGTGCTAATGTTGTACGCATCAATATTACCCCAAGTTTTGTGCTTCATGTCTGATCCGGGCAGTCAGCTAGCTGTACAGTCAACTGGGCTAACTAGCTAACAGTAGCTACAGTTATCAGCAGTTAGTGTTTACTTGTGCAACAGTAAGCAAGTCTTTAAATCCTAGAGAGTTGAGGCAGAGCAGCTGTGGTAGCAGGAAAGCCAGGAAACATTTTCTCCGCAAAATATGATCCTAGTCTGAAACCAGTTCTTTGCATTTCAATGCCAGAGCGGCACCAACACTTTGTTGGTCTAGAACAGGGAAACACTTAACATCAGGTGTTAGGGTCGAGGTTATCGTGACCAAGGACCAACTAAAACTGCTTATGACCACCATTTTTAAAAACCAGAGCTAGGGTAGTGTGTTCTGACCTGTCCACGACAAAGTAAACAAAAGATTTTCTCTGTGGATGCCAAATCGAGGCAACAGTCATCTGATGCCGATGCAATCATCCAAAGCCAGGAGCAACACTTAAAAAAGTGGATGTAGTTTGTCATTCGTAGCAATGCTGGGAAATTGGAGACATTAATGAAAGCACCAACGTGATTCCCAATATGAAAAGTTTATTGAATCAAAATTGCAACAACATTATCTGAAATCCTTACAAAAAATACCCATGGCAAAATCTATTACAAAAAAAAAAAAATCTAAATTGATGGATCTGTCAACTGCAGGAAGACATGTTTGGTCATTTTGGTCACATTTTGCCTGTGACTGAGTTGTGTTGACAGAAGCTGGTTACTCCCCTCCCTTCTCCTTTATTTACTGCACAAACACATCCCTTCCCACACAAAGCCAAAGCACACAAATACGGGAACTCAGGAAAATGGGACACGTACAACCTATCACAGCCTCCACATGTCAGATGTGGACCTCCCCTATGTTGTTGTTCTCAGGTGATACATTTTTAGTGGCCTCGTTGACCCCGCCTGTGACCCCGTTCACCCCCAACTTTCGTCCTTGGAGCTCCAGCTCCAGGTTGACACAATTCTGGATCATCTCGTCGCAGCTTTTAAAAGCTTTCCTCCCTGAAAGTGGCGGTGTCACCGGGGTCACGGTGTAGTCCTGCCTCCTTGCCATGCACTCCTTCACTGCTTTCACAATCAGATAGAACAGCTCAACCAGGCTGAGGATGAGGGAGACAACCGCCGCCACCAACATGAACCAGATGATGACCGACTTCTCTGTTGGCCTGGACAGGTAGCAGTCCACCTTGTGAGGGCATGGTGAGCGGGAGCAAACATAGCGGGTGTGGAGGGTGAAACCATAAAGAAAATACTGACCAACGATGAACAAGACTTCCAGGATGATCTTGGCCACAAGATGGAGGACATAACTGCGAAGGAGTACGCCACGGATACTGATCTTGCCAGTGCTCTTGGTGTACTTGGGAACTTTGAAGGCTCTCCTCAGGAACAGACTGGCCTGGTCGTCCAACTCGGCCTGCTTCTTTATCCTCTCCTTCATCTTGGAAGAACACAAAAAAACAGAGTTAGACATTTAATTAAACACTTCCAGATTGAAACGTTGAAAGTAAATAGAAAGATATTTTTTCTATATAAACATATTTGCATATGAATGTAGAATCTGTAGACAAGGGACATGAATTTGGTATTGGAAGTGTTTTGGTGTCCATTTGAAGTCCGTTTGTAGCCCAAGTAGTATTGACTAAATATCCAGTTATCAGGATGTTCACAGGCTACACTGTGAGCCCCAAACCAATGCTAAGTGCTCCCAGAGGATAAGTTGTCATCAGACAATGGCCGGTTCAGACACGGTGAAAGAGGCCTTAAACCTGACTGTCGGAAGTTTGTAGTTCAGGAATTTGTGAGATATGGACTCATTTGGTTCCACACTGTGTGACTTGCGTGTGGCGCCATCTCCCCTCCTCGAAACTTCTAAGTGCCAAAATTGTATTTTTCAGCCACATTTTGGCAAAGAAATATCAGTGAATTTTGTTTTGCAGTCAACACATCATTAAAATGGTCTTGCAGATACATTTTTCTGTTGCCATCTGGAAGTTTTACCTACTTGTTAAATCAAACGCTATTTGAAATCTTTTACAGCCTCTGCAGTTTTTCCTTTAAATGCTCTGTAAACATTTTTATTGATTTGACCAAACTATTAACATTATCTATTATTTTTTTAATTCCACTGAGCTCCCTGGCATATTTATTATTATTTATTTGTTTGATTTATCTGAGTATGATATAAAATATATGGGCAATATTTTGTTACCTACTGGCTACAAGCTAGTTACATCTGCTGCTTGTGATAACAACATTACCTTTTAAGTCCACAAGGAGTTAGTTTTGTGTACTAAAAAGGTCATTTTGGAGTAAGTATTGCTTACTGATGAGAGCAGCTCAATTTTGAGTAAACCATACAGTAAATATGTGAGCTAAAAATAAGAGAAAAAGCAATCATTCTCTGCAGGTTTAGTGCAGTGAATGCCACCACACTTTCAAACACACTTCAGGTGTTGGACAAAATGTAGTACAGATAAGAAGAAAAAGATAAATGATTAGGAGTTTATATAATAGGAATAAGAGCAACAATAAAACTAGAAATTATACAAGAGCAATCAAACTTGACACAGCAGAATATAGGACAGGCTTCTACAGGTGTGGCATGCCTGGCAAATTAAGCATTTACCACTTCACCCACTGCAGTGACACACCTTCTTCTCAGCATGTATGACGTGAAGGACGTGACCAAGGTAAAGCAGCTTCGGAGTGGCCACAGCAATAATCTGAAGGAACCAGAAGCGAACGTGAGAGATGGGGAAGGCGAGGTCGTAGCAGACGTTCTCGCAGCCCGGCTGCTGGGTGTTGCAGACAAAGTCGGATTGCTCATCGCCCCACACCTAGAATGAGACGATAGAAGAGATGACACATTATTCTCAAACTTCAGAGAGTTTAAAGTTTAATCGGGACAATGTTTAACTCATGTGCTGTCATTCCTTGGAGTTTTGAGACATTCCCAATCACATTGATATTTTTCCAGCTATACTCTAATCCCAGCACATTTTCCTCCCCGTACATTCTACGTACATAAAACGTTTGTTTTGAATGGCGAATAGACCAGACCTTATCGGCGCCAGCGCTCAGGACCAGGATGCGGAAGACAAACAACGTAGTGAGCCAGACCTTGCCGATCACCGTTGAGTGGGTCTGCACTTTATCCAGCAGGCGTGCCAGCACATCCCATTCGCCCATTTCAGTCGCCAGTTGTCTTGCTTTCTGTGTATTAGAGGGACAGTTCAACCCAAAATCAAAAATCAATATTTTTCCACTTACCTGCAGCACTATTTATCCATCTAGATTGTTTTGCTGTGAGTTGCAGAGTTTTGGCGATATCGGTCCTCACTCGTATATAATGGAACCAGATCGCATGACCTGGTTACTCAAAATAATCCACCGACCTTCTTGTTAGAAGTCTCACTGCGCTGAAGGAAGTGTGGATCTAATCATGGTTCAAGTGGGACTGAAGGATGAACTGTTTAGATTTTGATGGCCTAAGGTCAAAGGTCAAGGTCATTGTTACCTCGTGGCAACCCATTCTTGTGAACACGCTATCTCAGAAATGCTTTAAGGGAATTTCTTCAAATTTGGTATAACTGTCCACTTGGACTCCAGGATGAACGTATTATTTTGTGGGTTAGGATAAAGTCTGGTTAAGGATGGTGACGATTGCTCTACGAGCACGCATCTATGGTCTCTATGGTCTGCAACCTGTCTCTGAGTCTCCTTCGTCTTTCCTGAACGGTCAGCGAAACGAGCCGAAATTTCATACAGTGACATCGTAATATTCTGCTTAAAATGTTCTGCCCATTATTAAACACCGCAGCTCAGGAACAGAAGTTTGAATGGTGCGTGGAGGAGTAACGCTATTTTTATTTATGTTTAAGTGCCACCTAGTTCCATTATATTCTAGAAGAAGGCAGACATCTCTACGGCCATTATCTCCAAAGCTTGGCAACTCACACCATAACCGACTCTTTAACAAGGCTAAATTCTTTATCATTTCTTGTAGCCTTGTCAGTTTGTTGACAGAAGCAACGGCTGCTGATTACCAGTCTCCAAAACACACTTATCTGCTGAAAACCAAGACCTTAACCTTGGTTGATACCAACCATCACAGTGAGCTCAGCCACTGCAGAAGTTTAAAGTGTGAGCATTTAAAATTGTCCTATTCCTGAGGTTTCTTTAACATAAACTGTAACTGCACAGAAATTATCCATCTTTTATAATTCTTTCATGAGGCTTTTTTGCCTTACATTTGAGTATTTCTTTATGTTGGTTTAATAAGAATAAGATGTTGTAAAGCTTCCTCTTAAAAGTCTCACATTTTGAAACAAGAGTTTGACTGTTTGGTAGATATTAGAAAGTTACATTTTATACAAATCACGTGGGTACAGTCACGTTTCTTTATTTCACATTTTGGTTTGAGAATGTCATTATTTGACTACATGATATTGCTGCCATATCACTTCTTAGTTCCACTTTTTGAGCCTCTAGTTACGGTGTGCATTCACATGTCTATGTACAAATGACATATCGATCCTTTTTCAAATTGTGCACGGGACAAATATTGTATGACATCAACACATTTCAAATTATTCCATAAATATTCATTTTTTCATTACAATCTCTGTAACGTTATCTGATAGGACAAATCATATAGGATAGGGTATTTTTAAAAAATCAGCTTACCGGTTGAACAATTACACAGAGAAAAAATGGAGTACGAAGAGAGCGGTGTCTCAGGAGGACGAGGATGGGAGAGAGTGAAGAAGCAGCTGTTCTTTTTATCGTGTCCTTTCACGTCACGGACCTATTACTCCCAAAACAACGAGCCTCCAGACTCAACGCAGAATGCGAGAGGTTGGAGAAAAGCCTTGTTTTGTTATTGGTATTCTGTGTCTGCAGCAATTTTGCCTAATTTGACAGTGGACAGAGAACAGGGCAGACTTCAAACCCGTGACTTGCTGTTACATGGACTGTCCCCAACTAAATCGTCCACCGTCTGTATATACAGACGGGTGAAAAACTAAAGGGAAAAGCTGGATAAATGAGAGGGGAAACAAATGCAGGTGCTTCCACTCCAGGGCAGGAGAGATCTTTAAAAGGGTTCGATGAAAGTGATTGAATCAAATGTTGTGACCTTTGACATCTCTGTAATCGTTTTTTAGAACATTTTTAGTTTTTTCTACTTCCTGCTTCTTATTTAGCATTTTCTACAAGTGGGCAAGAAAGCAGCGTTTGTTGTCCACATGACAAAGGGACTGTCGGATGTTGTTTTTTTCACCCATCTGTACCTTTTCCATTGTAGTGATTTTGTACTGTGGTACTTTTTTTTCCCAAATAGGTGAAGATCAGTCCCAATTATATTCAGGAGGCAACCAATGTGAGGGATTTCATTTCACAACATCCTGTTTCTATTAAACCAGTCTTTTGTTTTCTGTATCTCTACTGCTGTTGAGAATATGATTTTGTTGCCATTGCTGATGGAATGGCACCTTAGGCTACAATATTTGCATCAAAATTAGTTATATGGATGTAAATAACCAAGTGTGTTGAAAGAAAGTATATAAAATATCTTCACAATTTGACCTTTACATGAAGACAATTCCCAAAAAATCTTACTTGACTTGTTTGCTGTTTGAAACAATATGTGTCTTAATTAAATTGAAAGATTCTGATTTTGTGTTTTAATCCTCCCAAAACAGCCATGTTTCACTCTGCAGCTTGTGTATAATCACAACAGACCGCCCCTCACGTGTCTCCATGAGGTTTACAAACAGTCTCTGACCCGGCTGATCTGAGGAGGGGGTCACAGGGTAAACTCTGGCGGCCGGCGTGGTGTCTGTTCACGGACGTAAATGATTTACACCAGCCTGACGTTTGGCTTTGTGGCCTTCAGCATATAAATCAGTCGACAGGTCATACACTGCACACATACTGTATACGCTGGAAAGTATATAACCAGTCAGATAAAGGGCTAGTCTTCAAAGACACACTTTGACATTTACGATGAAAAATGAATACAGGACAGTACGGGCATGAAGGAGTTTTATTGGTGTAATTATGTGCTTTGACGACACATATCATATTTAAGTCAACATTATTATATACTGTAATTATGTTTAAGCAATAAACTCAACACAGTATGTCTGAATCTGTTAACATTTTTTAATAAATACTTCTTTTAGAGCAATATCCACACACACACTAAATGTAGCTCAACTGTGAGTTCTTATTGAAACTAAACATCACAATCTCAATCTTCAGCACATTTCAAATTCACTCCTGGAGGTGCTTGAATCTTCATCCACATCCATCTAAAGCTATCATTCCTCATTCACCACCACACACTCATTTTTGCTAGAAACACACATTTGTAAGGTATACTACCCTACTGGTAAACTAAAGTTATATTCAGATTGCAGGAATAACTTCAGATTTACACTTGCTTTGGTCACAATAAAAGGTTTGAGTTAAATATGTGCCCTACCCATTCACATGTTTCATAGATCTGGACTGAGTGGTGCTATTGTTCTTTATGAGTCCGTCTCCAACTTTAAATGATGCAGGGTTTGGTTTATGGCATGTTGTTCCTTGTACGTGTGCCATGTAGGTGTGGTTAGTCATTGCTGGCAGGTTTAACCGGAAAGAACTGGGAATTCAAATCTCGGCACACATTTAAAAAAAAACACTCAGTGACCATCAGAGCTTTTTCACAGGAAAGAGATCTTAGAGGTCAAAAATGAAAAATGTAAATGTATTACCTATAGTCATACTGATGTGCTTGTTTATTGAATTCCACATTTTTTCTCATCTGTTATTATTGTGTTTATTTTGTAGTTTCAGACTGCTTTGTTATTGCTCTCTACAGAATCTGACCTGCACTTTATGGTAAGTTTTTCAGTGTGCAACTGTTTTAAATATATAGAAAAATAAATTAATCGTACATTCAGTTTTACATTTAATCAACCGGGCATTTATGGTCCATTTTGGCCGCCCCGCCCCCGGCTGATTTCAAATCACTTCTTGTCCAACGGTTTAAACGGTTGAAACAGTGCAGAGGCTCATCGTCAATTTCATAGTCCAGTAACTCAGGAGTAATTCATCTATAGTCATTCAATATTTCAAGCAAATCCCACTGCAGCTTCTCTAGAAATTGATACCAAATCAACATAGGAAAATTTAACCACCAACCACAACAGAGCCTTTTAAAGTTGAACAAATTTAAACCAATGGCAGAAGAAGTCACACTCCACATGACACCGGCAACAAGATGATCCAGTAAATGGATTAAGTCTTGATGAAGTGAGCTCTTAGCTTAAACTGATGAACACACGCGATCCAAGAACCCAAATCCACTCTGGAACACATCTCATCAGCCCATACTGTGAGGAAAAACAGCAGAGAGAAACAGATCATCAGCAGTGATACGCTCCTGATCACAAAAATGTGATCATCTTAACGCGGTATTACAACTTGACCTATTTTGTGCTGACCTGAAGTGTGTGAGGCCAGTAGCCGGTGGTCCTATTAGAGACGCCCAGGGTGGAGATGGCGTGGCGAGCGTAAACCTCTGGCTTTGGTGCAAACCAGCCCGGTTTTGATGAAGCTGTCGATGATGATGATGATGATGATGATGGTTGCTGCTCACTTGAAGCTATCTGGTTACACATACACACATACTGTATATCAAGAACTGACAAGAATAACGGTAGAATGTGAGAACTCACTTTGAAGATACCCACACAAAGAGAAAAAGGACCCTTAGAAAAAATGTTTTCCTGTCATTGGTAACTGTGAGCTTAGCTGGCATTTAATCTTACTTATTTTTATTATTTTATTATCATTATTTATTATTACACTTATTTAAGGAAAGAAACCAAAGTCAAATGTCGAAACTGTGGATGTTTAATGTCTTTAAAAAAGTGAAAAAGTCTGTAATTGCCTAAATGTTATTCTAAATCAGGAACTATCTAATCACAGAATGAGTAAACAAGATTATGAGCATCTCATTCATGTTCATATCAGGAAATCTACCTGGAAAGGAATCAGACTTTGGACAAAGATCCCTCTGCCGCTGTATTCCATGTGAAGAGCTCTGGAGAAATGATCCAGGTAACCCTGAAATATCAGGTGAAGAAAGGCAAACAGGATTATTGAGTGTGTGTGACAACAGACAGTGGAGGGAAGAGATATTGGTGTGTATGGATGCACAAGAGGCAGATGCACTGGGTGTTTTGTCTCACAGTGGCGGCGGTGAGTGTCACTCTTCCAGGCAGTGGTCTGCAGCAAGCACCCGATGATATATTGACCACAGCTCCTCTGCTGCGCTCCACCATGCCGGGCATCACCAACCGGGCCATCAGAGTAGCAACCGCAACGTTCTTATTCACCAACTCCAACAGGCTCTGCTCGGGCATTTCAATCAGGCTCTGAGAGGAAGACAAAGCCTCGTCCACACAGTTCACCAGGAAGCCGATATCTTTACCCCTCAGGGCTTCTTTGATGGGCTTGCTGGCTGCTTGGTCCAAAGAGAAGTCAGCCAGGATAATGATAGTTTCCACTCCATAGCTTTGGGAGAGTGATGCAGCGGTGTCTCTGACAGAGGCGTGGTCCTTAGTCACAAAGATGATGCTGATACCGTGCCTGGCCAGCTCCTCTGCATAGGCTTTGGCCACAGGCTCTGATGCACCTGACAGGAGAGAGGACAATATGTTTCAATGAACATCTTGCGAGGAAGGAATGAGGATATATCACTGAGAGTCAGACTGTGACCTCAAAACATTAGACTAAGTTGACTTTCTTCTGCCAGTTTTTGTCTTGCTTTATAGATTAATCATTTTTCTACTTACAAAGAGTCAGACAAAAGTACACGGGAGCTCCTTGTAACAGTTGAATACCAAAAGATATTCAATTTTACAATGACATCAAATGTCAAATTGGAAAATTTTAAATCAGCAAAATGCAATTTCAATGATTGACTGATTAAGTTCTGTGTATGCATTACCACATTAATTGACTTAAATCTTTTAGATTAATGAAAGCAACCCTAGTTTTGTAACGATGCCCAAATCTCTATTAAATAAATAAAGTTACTAAAATAAAATGCGTGGACCTGACTCTACTGTCGTACAGATCTACAGCATGATGTACTCTCATTGTTTCTGCTATGATCCCCTGCTGCATCCTTACCATAAATGACAGCCCAGTCACCAAATCTCTGGGTCAGGCTCTTGGTCGGGATCATTCTTGGCAGGAAATGAACCCTGACCAGCGTGCAGCAGTCTCTCAACAGGATTATTACCTTGCTGGCGGTGTAAAGAGCCCCCACCAGGGCCAGGGTTTCAAAGTAAAAGCTGCATGACCGAGAAATTTCTCTGTACAAAAACTGAAAGCTGTCAACTGCCGCCATGGTCGACACTACAGTTGGTGATGCTAGCTTGCTAGCTAAAAGCCTTATTCAGTAGATTTAACGTTGTGATTTCTAAAACGTAACGTCAAATAGTGAGTCAGGCGTGTTAACAGCTGTTGTCGCTGTTCCTACATAGTAAATATATGATAAAACTATCAGGTTTGACAGACGTTTCAGCAGGCAGGGATGTCTCCGGTGTGGCACCCGAACAAAACATTGAGTCACGTGACAGCGTACTTCACTGGTGCTGCGTTCAAAAATATTGAGAAAAACCGTCGGTACATTTTTCATCTTAAAAAGTACTTACTGTATAGAAGTTTCACAGTGGATATTCTCGAACATTTACTGTAGATATAATGTCTTTACTTGTATTGTCATATTTTACCTTTATTTTTTTTCATTATCCATGTTTTACGTGCAATAGCTAAATTTCCGACGTTTTGGAAAGGCAGCGCATAGTTTCTTTCGATCCCACAATGCACCGCGGTTCACACTAAGTGGCCGTTTCCATAGAGACGCTGCAGCTGCTGTCAAGTCCTTCTGAAATGATCTCTGGATGAAAAGTCCAGAAACAAGGTGACTGTTATGAAATGCAGCACACACGATGTGTTTTATTTTGGGTGTTTAGTCTGTGCAGCGGGGGCATTTTTGGTTTTCGTTCAGCAGCGGTTTTAGTTAAATTTAGCCAGTTTTGCCTTTAGCTAACGTTAGCTAGCTGTGTAACACTTGAACATCTAGCAGCGTAAAGCTAACCAGAGGCAAGCAATGAACTGGTTTTTGCTTCCAGATAAAGAAATACATATCATGTAACCCCTTTGAGTGCACAGCATTGGTCTATTAATTGTTGCTGTTGGATTTTTATTAGTATATTTTAGAGGACACAGCTGTGTATGATGTTTATCATGAAACGCTCAATTTTCTCCATAGAGAACAGCTGGTGTACCAGAGGGTTGTCACACCTGTTGGTGATGAATTGACTGACACGTGACTGACTGAAACGCATAACCAAAACGTCCATGCATTTGTATGCTCCTGTGCCGAACATAGAAACTGATTAAAATGATTGCAGCATCCTCATAGCTGAGAATGTTTGAACACTTTTCTGTATGCATGCACCCCAGCTCTCTTTTTACATTTGTTTGAGGGTGATGTTTTTACCTCCTAACTTTTTGTTAGAAAAATATATTGATCATTTTATGTTTACATTTATATTTAGAATATTTTGAGAGAACTCAAATACACGTCCTCCTTTCTGAACTTATCTTTTCTGTCAAACCCTGGTGACGTGGCCCTTTATCACCATACATAAGCACATTTTAAACCTATTAAACCAGCTACTCTTTTCTATCCAGCTTTAGAGATGTCTCAGTTGTCAGTTGAAGACGAGGTGGAGTTGCAGTCTTTGCTTAAGCAGCTTCTGAGAAACGTCAACGAAAGGATCTCTGGTGCTCCGTCGACTGAATGTGCTGAAGAAATCCTCCTTCACCTGGAAGAGACTGACAAGAACTTCCATAAGTAAGTCTCTCAGGCCTGAATATTGTGGCAGTGGAACTCCATAAAACCGTCAATTGAAATAATCATTTCTGTTCAATTGGTCCTTATGATCATTCACTGAAATGTGCTAGTGCTACCTTTTTTTTAGTAGTAGGCTGTACTTGTTCAAGATAAACCATAAGTTTATAAGAGTTGCACATTTTAGCAAAGGCAAAATAATAATGTTCCTCTTTTGATGGTCCCTTATTGACTATTATGTTATTATTGTCATGTTGGTATGCAACAGATTTACAGATCTATTTAACAATTGGTGTGTTTTGTCAATACTCTCTTTGCAGTTATGAGTTTGTCAAGTACCTCCGTCAGTATGTGGAGAGTTCACTGGGGACTGTGGTGGAAGAAGAGACCAAGAGCTTGACCAAAGATGGACAACATGCAATAGGCTCAGGTCACGACACCCTGATCCACGCCGTCACCCGGAGGACCAGAGACTCGGATGAGTGAGTGTAGCTCAAAAGCATCTATGAGTTTTGTTTGTTCAGTTTTATATAAATGGTCATTTCAAAGTTAGTCAGTACATTTTGTTCAACTTAAATGTGCATTTACGTTTAATGTTCTTTTATTTACAGGATATGGATAGCGACAGGGATTAATTATTGATAACTTTGATTGTATTTTTATACCTGACTTCTTTCTTGTCACTCAAAATTCCAGGTATAAAATTGTGTTTATGTTCAACTCCAAGTTTTCTGAAATAGTTTCACACCTTGTTCCTTAATGTTCTGTGATAACATGTGACATTAAGAATACACCTATGTACTTGTTTCTGTGGCAGGTATCAGCAGATGATGCAGACCTTGAAGAACACCATGATTATGGTGGTGGAGTCTTTGATCAACAGATTTGAGGAGGACCAGATGAGGAAGGAGGATATGCACAGAGAGAAGCAGCACAGTCAGTCCAACAGCCACTACAGTGACAACTGCTCTGACAGTGACTCCTCCTTCAACCAGGTCAGAGATACAGTACATACACTCTGAAGGCAGTAAATGGTTATATTTAATTTGTTTATTACCTTTTTATATTCCTGGTGATAACATGTAAGGGGCCAAGATTATGTCACGATCTCCGTATGATCCTTTCCGTGGTAAAATTAATTTTGATGCCTCCATGACCTCTGAAACATCCGACGTGTTGCCATCAGACAATGAGATCTCTTTTTAAATGTCAATTTATGGTGGATGTTCTTTGTTTCATCTTCATTTCCCTTTCCAGAGTTATGCATTCATCAGACAAGAGCAGCTGCAAGCTTTGGCAGAAAAACTTGACTCCAGCAGACCCAAAGAGGTGGAAAGATTTACTTGCACATATGAAAACACTGTCATAGATTTAAATGTGACAGTCATTCAGGTGAATTAATGCAACTCTTTGTGAAGGTGCGTTGGGAGGCTCTTCAGGCCCTCTGCTGTGCTCCTCCGTCTGACGTGCTGAGCTGTGAGAGCTGGAGCAGCCTGGGCAGGAACCTCTGCACAGCTCTGACTGATCTCGACCTCAGCGTGAGTCCTGAGCAGCCTCTTCTACTCAGGAATCAGTGTCCTGCAAACTCATTTAATTCATGTACAAAAATGTAATTAAAATAGTGTAATCTAAATGAATAATTTCATGCTTTGTAATTAATAATTACACACACAAAACACTTCAATTAATTAGCAATTAAATGCAATCCTGCCACACTGGCAGAGAAAACAAGATAACACTGTAGTCCCTCATGATTTACAATCTTGTTTAATTTCCTCCCATTATACTGGCTTTTTCTTAATAATTTAAAATGTAGGTATCATAGATTGATTATATGTATGATTGTGTGTGGTGTGTTTTTGCTGATATCTTATACTTCTCCACCTCAACTCCATCAGGATAATGTGCTGCAGTTCATTGCTAAAAGCTTTTCCTCCTCCCCACTGAATGTGACACGAGAGATCTACACCAGCTTGGGTAGGTCATTCATGTGTAGCAACTTCATGTTTGACCTAATCAAAGTAGTTTTTATTATAAATAAAACATTTTTAGGATTACTGTACCTGTGCTGTTCTTCATTTATAGTCTTACGTGATACATGTTTCCCACTTATTGTTTGTATTATTTGACCATGCAGATGCTGTAGTTTTGGTTTTATGTACAAAGTTCATCAGCTATCCAACTGTCTGCTACATTATTGGAATTATTTTGTACTAAATAAAAAGTTCACAGGCCTTAATGGGAACAGTTTTCATTAGTAATATATCAAGTTGTACAATCAAGGCTTTTACTTTATTATTATTACTTTGGGCACTGTAAATACATTGTGTACTGTTTATGCTGCATTATGTCTATGGCTACCAATATCATCTTGCATATTTGTAATATTTGTCTGTTGCGTTTTGATGTGCAGCTAAAAGTGTGGAGTCAAGTGTTCAGTCTCAGAAACTGAGTTTTCCGACTGGCTCATCTGCCATCGACATCAACAGACCTGAGATCAGTCGTCTTCTCAAACAGGTTCAGCATCTTTTTATTTTACACTATTTAAAGTGTATCGCCAAACAGACACATTATAGTGCTCTCTGTCTCTCCGTCCATCCTGTTTCAGATTCGATTGATGAACGACTTTCAAAAGGAGGTGGCAACCTTTTGGATCCGCCACCCTGAGAAGTGAGTTTTTATACTGACATGAGGTCAGGGAAGGTAGGTCTCACCTCACTCGCTGCCTCAGATGCAGCTGACTTAATTATGACATTTGATGCTTAGTAAAAAGGCTTTGTACCGGCACACAGCAGTTTATATCAACATGGGATTCTAACTATCTATGTTTTACAAATGTGAAGTCTGCTGTAACTGATTCTCACATGGTTTAGACCAGTCCAAATCTACTTGACTTCTCTTTACTACGTCTAGAATGATAGATTATATTCAGCAAATTTGTTTTGCTCTTCTTTCCACCCTACTATAGGTATATGGAGGAAGTGATAGAGAGCACATTATCCTTGCTGTCCCTTCATCATGAACATGCCTCAGCCTCACCTGGGACAGAGAAAGCACTTGAACCCATTCACCTATTGGCCTTACTGGATATTAAAGCTACCTGGTTTAAAAAGTGGATGGTGTGTATTGCAAACGAACAAATGCTTTTGATGTATGTAGAGTTCTGTGTTGCTTAATATTTCTTCCTCTCTTGTTCATGTTGTACTCCATCTCATATAGTCTATTGTTTATTTATCGATCATCTCCCTCTCTCAGCATGGATACTACAGCAGGACTGTGGTTCTCAGACTCCTGGAGAGAAAATACAAGTCTCTGGTGAGTGATTCATTCGGTAATCAATATCTCTCACTAGCTCCTTTGTACTTTTGAGAGGTCAAGCACCATAAAGACACAACCAACTGAACAAGTATGAAAAGTATCTCCGGAAGGCATTCAAACCCAGAATCTCATTTCGGCAAAATAAACTGTTGGGCTGTTGAGTATATCAAGGAAAAACAAACCTCTGTGTGAACTTAGGAAAGCTAGCAACACACTCAGTTATGCTTGCAGGACTGTTGAACTAAAAATGTCCAAATTCAGTTATTCAGAGTTGATGATAAGTTGCAGTGAAAGATTTAAAAAACAACAACAACAATTTTGATAAACCTTTAATAGTTTCAGTCATGTTCAAGCAAAACATTTGTTGGTTCCAGCTTCATGAATGGAAGGGTTTGCAGATTTTCTGTGTCATTTCTGACAGTAAATGAAGAGTCTTTGGGTTTTCGACTGTTGGTTGGACAAAAGAAGCTATTTGAAGATGTCACTTTGAAATTGTGATGAGAATTTTTTACAATTTTATTGACATTTTATAGACTAAATGACTAATTAACTAATTAATTGATTAGCAGATACATTTTTACTGGTAATAATTGTTAGTTGCAGCCCTAATTTTCGCATTTTGGGAAGCTGCATTTGCTCTTCGAGTTCCTGCCATAACTGTAATAAGATACAGTATATGCATTCAGAATACAAACAGGTGGTGAGAAGGGTGAGGTTTCCCCAAAAGATTAGTTCCATTTAACAGATGCCTTCAGTAAAATTCTTATTTTATGACCATTTATTGGTGGTGTATTCGTGGGATATGTGTAATTCACAGAACCAAACAGAGCGGATGATTCTTTGAGACGAAGGGGCACAAGAGTTGAGTGTCACTTTGACACTTTGATCGATTGTTTGATCCTTAACTTCCCTCTAAACTCTCACTTTGACTTTACAAAGGATTACTTTGGAATCACCCCAGAAACTTTCTCTAAAGTAAATGTCAATAACAGTTACAACACTATAAGCCTTAAATACTCTTGCATTGCAGTGCATTGAAATTCTCTCAGGTGCTCTGATTTAGATTAAGACGAATGGTTCTTGTCCTAAAAATCTTCATTAAGAGGTTCAATAAGAAGAGGTTGCATTGACATTCTGAATGAATTCCTCAGTAAGCCTGATGTTTTCGGCCTGCTCATAGCTGCATCCAATTTGTCGCAAGAGATTAGAAGTTGTCAATTCACTCAGCCAGTCAGGGGTTTGCAGCAACTTCAATAACATGCACTAGTTTAACCCTTTCATTTCCATCAGATGGTAGCAGCCCTTCAGCAGTGCATCCACTACGGTGAATCCTGTGAGAGTTTCACAGTTGAAACCGCTGATATCGGGTCAGCTGAGCCGCAGAACTCTGGTAAGCAAAACATCCCATAAAGTCCTGATTTTTACAACAGGTTTATGTACCATCTCAGGCATATCTGAATACCAATCTTCACTCTGTGTGGTAAACATCAGCACATTTGCAGTAATGCTGATTTAATGTGTCCTGTGAAACAGCCCCAAAAAATAATACACTCAGTCTGAGCCACTGTGAAAGCTTAATGAGAAATGAATGCTTCATTTGAAGCCTGTGGGTGTTAAATGTATTTCACCTAGACTTTGCAGTCATCATTTATTCAGTTTTGTTAATGTGCACATGCTGTTTGTGCTGTCATTAAAACAGAGGAATGCAGAGAAAGTAGAGAGCAGTCGACAGAAGAAATGAGAATAATACAAGAAAAAACAAAAGATAAAATGGAAAAAGTGTTGTGGGTAATAGAGAGAAAATGAAGACTCAATGAAAGGGGTGACTAAATAAATGTTGTTGATTGATGATCAGTATCGGATCCCCAAATTTCTCAAAATTTTGGCCACTTTTCCCATTAAACCCTTTACGGTCTCCCATTGTTTGGTTAAATTAGCAGAATTGGCTTTAATTGTTCTGTATATTTATGCTAAAATGCCACAGATAAGTGCACATTTAATTGTGATCATTCAATAAATGAGAGTGACTACAGTGGGAGATGGGGTGAGTGGGAATGTCTGTGTTATCTCCTATGAGCCAGCTGGCTCGTCGAGGCTGAACATTTTGACCTCGTCCTGCATGAGTGGAGATACGCAGACTCCAGTGTCACTGATACACTCAATAAAAGAAGAGCTTTTGTGCCTTTTTTTTTTTTTTTTTTTTTTGAGCTTCTGCACCCCTGAGGCGCTCCAAGGTTGTCACAGGCTTCTTTTTCATTTTCAGTCTCTATTACAGAAGCTTTGGATAAGAAATGTCACATATGGTTATAGGAACAGTAATTGGCATTATACAATATTAAAAGGTAAAGATAAGTTGTTTTCCTATTCAACTGAAATCATGATAGTGTTTACACATACTAATCAGTTCTTTAGCTTTCTCTTGTGGATGTTATTTTTGGCCATGCATGCTACTACAACCCCTCTGAAAATCTATTTTTTGCAACACTTACATACATGGATTTTTTTTTTTTATCTTTACAATCAGCTTATTCTGAGCTTTTCTCCATCTAACATATATTATTAATCACAACAGTTTTTTGGTCCTCATGGGAACTGGAAATGTAAAAGTCCAGAAAGTTCAAGTTTTACATTTTTATTTTTTGTTGTTGTTTCAGGTTCAGCCCAGAGGAGTGTTTATACAGGAAAAGAGCTTGAATATGCCTTCTTCGTCCACTCGCTGTGTGTCCTGGGGAAACTCCTCATCTACGCCAATGGCAGAAAGCTCTTCCCCATCAAAGTGAGGAAGCGCAAAGGTAAAATGCTGGACTTTTGTATAAACTGTTTCAAACACCTGTGAAAAACATGGGGTATAAGATTTTAAGGTGCCATACATACAACATTCAGCAGCATCTAGGGATTGATACATTTGCAAAACAAATTTGTAATATTGGAAACGGCCTATTAGCTATCATGCTCTATAGCCCGTCAGTAATGAAAACAGACATGTATGTAATCTTATTTACCCATCAAGTCACAAATGCATCAAGGAGAAGAACAGACAGCTACAAGTCGGAGCACTTAAGCAGCTCATAGCTCACAAAAACTACATTCACGTGTGTCCGGCCCGGCTACCAAAAGAAAAGAGATCACACCACACGCACTCTATGCTCTGTACTCTGATACTCCACTATATCTTTAAATAACACATAGGTGTTTGCCACTATATTAATGTTCAAAACCTCATATACTTTAAGGTCTTATTGATAACATTCAGGTACTAAATGTGTCATTCCTTCTCCCCTCTTCCATTGTATTCATGTCACAACACTGCTGTGTATGCCCGCTCGTATGGCTGCCAGTTTGCACTAGCAAAAGCTTACATTGCTAAAAACTGCTAGCTTGCAAATGTCAACGTTGCTAGTGCTAGCCAATATTAACAATGCTAACGCTAACTAGCTAACGTTATGGCAGTACAATATGTTGGCTGTAAAACTCAGCCATCAAATTTTTTCCCCACAAACTGGCAAGTACCAAAAGTCTTAATCGCTGACATAGGACAGATACCACGTGATGCCAACAGCATTACAGATATAGTAAAATATAGTACATATAGTATCTACTTTCTTACTATATAATATTATAGTAGACACAGATAGATAATTTTTATATATGTATATAATTTTATCATAATGTTTTAAAGGAAAAGAAAAGAAAATACTTTTATTCTGCACCATTCTACAAGCTCTGTATGTATTATTTTGTCTGCATAAAAATATATGAACCCCAAAACTGCTCCTAATGTGCTGGTTGGCACCTTGCATGGCAGCCACCAATGTATGAATGAATTACTGTAAGTAAGTCTTCCAACATCTCTGAAGCTCACTAATTAGCATTTTATATCATGTGTGTTTAATCTGTACAAAAACCCTTACACACCCACAGCTGCTAACGGTTGATTTTGTTACTTACAGACGGAGCCAGGCTAGCTATATCCCCCTTGTTTTCAGTCTTTTTGCTAAGCTTAGCTACCCCGCAGCATGTATTTATTTATGTATTTTCTGAAGAGACATTGGTGGTTGGTGAAAGTGGTGTCAATCTCTACACCAGGAAGCAATTTGAAATAATTCATGAAAAGTTCAACTCCTCCTCTGTTATGTAAACACCTTTAAAGAACATTTTATTGTCCATTGCTGGCAGATGCAATGGAGATAAAGGGAAAAATGCATCGTTTGTTGGTTGTAGTTTATTACCATCATATCTCCCGTAGTGATTATACAACAAAATATCATGACAATCTTTATAGCAGATGTAGGAATGTGTCTGATCAGCGTTGGAACCACTCCCTCAGGTCGTCCTGTGCACTCATTTTGGTCCCTCCACCCATCTTTATCTCTAATAAAGTTATGTAACAGAGTGAATGGCAGACTTATTGTCCACTGTCACTGCTCTAAACACAGTTTTATTAACCATTAACCATTAACCACTCTTCTTCCAAATAAGTCTGGAGGCTTACTAAATCAGTGACGTTAGAGCAGTTTATATTGATCATAGCACCCACTCTTTGGGTGGAGGCCTGTCGATGAGTCTCTCCACACCTTGACGTGGGCACAAGATCCGTACCTCACTCACGTGTCATCTATGTGTCAATTACTAAACAAGTTTCTATGTAGTTCTTATTGCGGGCCATTTTTCCTGATTATGCCACGGTGACAATTGATAATGTTTTATCATTTTTCTGTCAATGAAAGAGGTGTTCTGTCATAGACAGAGATAGGGCCAGCTAAAAGAAGTTGAAATGTGATTTATTGTTTTATTTTTTAACTTTAGAACTCCAGTCACTGTAAATGTCTCCAGTTCAAACACTTTTTTTAAGTAATGTCACAGCCAGAAAGTGAAGTCCACCATCACCTCAGACTGATGCTGGTTTGTGGACAGTAGTTTTACTTACATTTCTTCTTACAGTATGAAAAATGTTTCCGCCAGAAGAATACACAGGTAGTGACAATTAATCATACAGTTAGTATTTAGTGCGGCTGTATCTAGTAATTATGTCTTTTATTAATATGCTGATTATTTTCATGACACATTGATGAATCACTAGGCGATAACATTTTTAAAACAATAAAATGAAAAAAAAATGCTTATCAGAATCCCCCTGAACTCAAAGTGACATCTACAAATTGGGTTATAGACTGTTGGTTCAACAAAAGAAGCAAAGACTCTTCTTTTCACTTTCATCATTGAAAAAGAGAAGCAGCAAACATTCAACATTTTTACTTGATAAATGACTGATTAATGGTTCATTGATTATCTAAATATTTGGCCATTAACTGTCCATCGATCAACTAACTGATTAATTGTTTGATCATTGCAGCTCTATTCCATAGCAACATGTATTGCATTATGTGCCTCTTATGTTGACATTGTAATATGTATATGGGCTTATCATTTAGGCCTGCAACTAACAATTATTTTCATAATCATTTATTTGTCAGGTTCATTGATAAGACTTACTTCATATTAATTTTACAACTGAAACAAATGATTTACCAATTGGTCAATTGACGTAAAATTGATTGACAAAAATGATATTGTATGTTATAAATGAAAGTAATTTTTTTAGGTTCTAGGAAATTGTGATGAGCATTTTTCACTATCTTATTCCCTAAAACCTAAAAAAAATTACTTTCATTTATAACATACAATATCATTTTGAGTCAGTGTGAGTCAAGATGATCCTTTTTTTCAAGGTTACCAAAATTTCAGACCTGGACTCATTCCATTTCTTTCTCAGGAGTACTCACTACTTATACTGTCTCTGTCTAGACACTGACTGATTTATTTATTTATTGGGTGTGTGTGTCTGTGTGTGTGTGTGTGTGTGTGTGTGTGTGTGTGTTTCAGATCCAGTCAGCGTGACAGACCTGGTTGTCATCCTGATCAACATCATGTACCAACACCCTGAACCTCTGCACAGTGACACCTCACACACAGGTGAGGCCGCACACACTCACACACGGATTTAAACTACGTCAACAAGTTTCGACTTCCTCCCTGGTTTCTGTCCAGATTGTGAGTCTGGACTCAGGGACCAAAGGAACATAGTGACCCTCCCTATGAGGCATAACAGCATTGCTCAGACCATATCTTTTATCTCTTAACCTTGTACTGAGTCATGCAGTCCTGTGGTTGTCTCCTAGAAGACCTTGCTTTATTGCACCATTCATTCTCATGAATTACACTGCAGCAGCTTCCCTGCCAGTGATCAATAGTGTCCCCTACCATGACTTTGTCAGAGGAGCAGCTTGTTCGGCTGCTGCAGGAAGTCATGTCGAGCAAGTCATAGATTTATATTAATATTTTACCTGCAGTCTGATGAGGATCACATGCACCACTTGTGAGAGTCTATTCTGAGCAGTGTGA
Organism: Lagodon rhomboides; assembly: GCA_039737535.1. NCBI lineage: Eukaryota > Metazoa > Chordata > Actinopteri > Spariformes > Sparidae > Lagodon > Lagodon rhomboides. The sequence continues at coordinate 10,720,007 of CM077798.1, read as the reverse complement.
TGATGCTGCAGAACGCAGTGTCAGCGGTAGATGCACAGTTAATGTTTGTGTGTGTGAGAGTGAGTTTGTCTTGGCTGGAGGATGTTTTGATTTAAAGCGTATAAAGCAATATTTAAGTATAAATTCAATTGTATTATGTACTGAAGTAAAGGTAGAAATATTACAGTGTGGAATATCCTTCAAATCAGTTCTGCATTGGGATTTTAGTCAAGTAAAAATAGAGGGGTATTACCAGCAAAATGTCCTTCAAATATCAAAGGTTAAATAACTCATTATGCTTAATGATCCCTTTCATAATGCTGATTGTTATGTATACTCTGACATTGCTTTATTTGTTACTGTTGCTTAACATGTAAGCAGCATTGTAATGATTAAACACACCAATGATGACAACGTCTAAATCATAATACATGTTAAAAAGTAATGGATCTTGCCTCTTGGTTCGAAAAGTGAAGCTAATGCAGAAGTGGTCCACAAACCAGTGGGTTCTCAGGTTATCAACAAATGTTTTGACTAGCATGTACTTTATTTGAATAATATATCGACACGGTCCAAACACAAAGCACGGGTTATTTTAGTTGGAAAAAGGTTCTTATTTACTGTGTATGCTTTCAGACTCCCTGTCTCCCAGCGGTCTGGCCATGGAGGTGCTGTGGAAGCTGTGTGAGAGGACAGAGTGCGCTGCAGAGTGTCTCTACCAGACCCCCGTAATAGAGACACTGCTGGCTCCAGTTATAGCTCTGCTCACTGAACAGCAGGTCTCTCTCACACACACAAACAAACACACACACACACACATTAGTGTCGAAATTTTTAGTGATCTTACTTCCCTTTTAGTCTCTTCTGCCACCAAGATTGAAATTATGAGCAAGACTCTAGATACTGTGTATATCCTCTGATGGCAAATGGTCAGATGTAGTGATATCTGACTGTGACACAAGCAAGTACAATATGGCAATTTTAGTCATAATAAATGCTTCAGCCTTAAGCCCTCACCCTACTGTCCACTGACTTGACTTAGTTCCTAACCAGTAGCTCCAATTTTAACTACCAGCATTAAATGCATAACATTTCCTTTTACCATATTTCTCTGATTATACATCCAGTCCTAATCTTGGCTACTAACGCAAGGTGTATAACCACAAACTTATCCTAACATCAACCATTACCCCAAACCAAACTTTTATCCTTGATTCCAGCAACATATCTGAGTCCTAGAGTGTTTCTTAGAATCATGTTATAAGGACAAAAAAAGAGTATTTGTTTATTTGTCACAGCCGGAAGGTTATTTTGAAAAACAGTTCTGTGGAGGCATCGCTTTTGAAAATATAATAGCTTTTTCTCAGTTCCATCGTTGTCAAAGTTAATGATGTTATTTCAGTATTCAACATCTGTCCATCCCCCCTGGGATTCTACCTGTTTCTGAATCAGCTGGGTAATCTTTGTTTGTGTATTCTCTATGGTTTGCAGGCTAAATTAAAATCTCCCGCAGCAACACTGACTCTCATCGCTGACGTCTTGGCTCGCATCGCAAACACCGACAGAGGATTATCTCTCTTCTTGTACGAGAAGAATCTAGTAGTAGCCCACAGTGAGAGGTGAGGCGCTGTGATCGAATTATGATTAAATAGACAATTTCATTTTGTATCTTTCATGGTAATGAATAAATTACATTTTTCTGACGGAGCAAAAAGACTTTAATATAAAGTTAAGTTTGCATAACAAATCCCCCTGATTCTGCACTGAGAACAGATTAGACCCGAGGATGTTGCTGGTTTGTCATTCACTGCGATTATATCTTTGATCTACTCAGACTCCAACAGTATGTTTTATTAAAGGCACTCAGGGTCACTCAGAGTGTTCAGTATTAATGTATTCTATTTTAATTGGCTGAGCCTGACCTGTCTGTAACCTGGGTCAGTCTGTCCAACCTCAAACTACAGCCTGTTGTTGTAAATTAGCAATAATACATTCACTAAGGTGGATACGGCTGTTGAGTACTAATTGTTGTTTTGATAAATGTAATAAAATAGTCTGCCAATTTATCCTTGCATACATCTTCTCTGAGAAATATGCTGTAGTAATGAGCATGTTAAAGTGCACTGGGAACTTAAATCCCCATGTTTTTTGTCACTCTAGAAATTTAGACAAATAGCAAAGACAAGGAAAGCCTGCGAATTAGATGAATAGTAAATCAGGGAGCAATACAAATAGGTCAGTTAGAGTAATAAAGAAATGTAATAGAATGCATTTGATATTTAGCAAAACAGCATTAAAACAATGGAAGGGAAAGGACTCAAATAAGACCTATTACGCTTTTTTGTTTTTTCCCTTTCCTTCAGTGTTTTAAAGAGGCTCTTGTACATGTAAAAGCTCTTGAAACATAAAAAGGGCAAAGGCTGCACCAGTCACAGATTGAAATCATGGCTTCGGTACACTGTGTTCTTTGCACACTGCAGTGCATTTACATGCCTCCAGTGTCGCGGATATAATCCTTTTTTTTTTTTTTTAAATATCTGCCTCACATGTAAACATCACATTCTGGTTTCAGAAACCTGGATACACACGACATTATCACAGTTTTGAGAAACGGTTTTGAGATTTGATACCTGGAGTACTTGGATTGAAACAAGGCAACTTTGGCATGTAAATACAGTATCCTGGTTTCTGAATATTCTGTGTTGGAACGTATTATAATGACTGAGATAATGAGAAATCAAGACACAACTGCAGACAGTCATACACCTGGATAATCAGGATACTCATGTAAACACAGTCAACATACATTTTCACCAGATCTCATATTAAACACATGAAATGTGTATTTTGACACTCTTGTCAGCATATTTCTCTGTGTCTCCTCTGCAGAACCTTTGCTGCTCATGTTATCGTACAGTTCACGCTCAGGCTGCTAGACAAAGAGCTGCCATCACTAAGTGAATCTGACGTGTCTGATACGTTATGTGGAGCCTTCATCTTCGTCTGTAGGCAGATATACAACACCTGTGAGGGTTTACAGGTGCTCCGACCCTACGGCCTGCACAAGGCTGTAGCTGCTGCCTGGAAAAAGGTATCTGCACTTTATTTCTTCATATAACATGGATCAAAGTTTGTTTTTGTGTCAGATATTCACATACTCTATGGTTTAGATTTCAATCCAGATTTTTGATAAAAATTGTAGTTAATATGTGGGAATGCTGTATGAAATTGGTTCTTTTTTACAGGCATATTCTGTAAAAGCAAGAAATGAGAGCCTTTCTTGGAGAATAATTACTAATCTGCCCATTAAAACATTGTAAAAAATGGTGGATTAAATTTGTCTCTGAATTTTTTTCCCCCCTAGAATATGTAATGGAGGGGTGTCCATGTCTAATGTTCAGTGTCTCTGGCTAGAATACTCCTATCATGTTTCATTTGCTTAATGAATGCTCTCTCTTTATTCCTCCACTGCTGCAGGAACCCACTGCTTGCAAATGGAGGGAATTAACTAGCCATTCTAATCTGCTTCATTTGATTTTTAGAATACTGTTCTTGTCATGATGAAGAATCAGAATACATTTTATTAATATAATCTGAACTGAAAAAGAAAACTGGAAAAGGAAAACTGAAAACAAAAACAAACACAGTTAAATGTGCAACCAAAACCAAAAACAAGTCAACTACAATACTGATTCAGATAAAAACATAGAAAAGGCAAGTTGTGAAACTGCTTTTACAATCCCATTAACGTCTTTCTTATCTAAAACATCCATGTAAAAAATTTACTTCTATGACTATATCTCGCCATCAGTCTTCAACATTTCCCTGATCACTTCCTCCTGACTTTACCCAATGTTTGTTAAATATTAATAGTCATTCTGCACGTACTCCACTGTGATACACGCAACGGCACGTAGCGTATGATGTCCATATCTATTTTCAGAGTCCCCCTACTGCAAACACACCAACATGGCCCCCAGGGTCATCTTAAGGACAAATGTGATGTTATTTAGTTCGCAAGGGTACAAAAAACAGTTACCAGTTAAAGGTTCCATATTGTATAAAGTGATATGTAGATGATATATAAATACTGTAAAATTATCAAAACAATCTGAGGAAATACACACAGCCTTCTGTATCGTTGTTATGTCACAACTACGCAGTCATCAAGCTCAGCCACTCCCCCAGCACATCATTTAGTTTGTTAAAAATGCACAAACGCTAACATACAGTTTAAATGTCTGACAAGAAAATTGATCTTTATTCCATTAAGATTTTTTTGTAGGTGAAATTAGCAAGAGTGATCATTTCTATATAATTAAATGATCAATAATAGATGTAAAGAATTACAATATAAAGACAACATAAAAGGCTCATTGTAGACAAACGTCAGGTTAAGGGTTAATTGAGTCTTGAATCTAGAAAACACACAGCATGATATGAATAATTCTGGTCAAACTCTTCAGATGTGTCCAGACACTCATACATTGAGTAATAATAATGATAAAACGTATTAACTCTTTATTTATAGACAAGCTCTTTGTCAGAAAGAATTCCGACCCCGGTTCCTGGAGCCGCTGCTGGAAAATCCACCCAGGAGCTGCAGAACATGTGAGGCTGCATGCACATACATACAAACACTTTAGTACTTTATTCATCACTGTTTGCCAAGTTTAACTTCTGATGTTGTGTATGTTTAAATCTCATGATGTTAAATACATTGTGTGTGCATACACGGTGCTGCAGCTTACTCTGATTTTCCCTTTGAATTTGGAACAGGCTCCTCTGGGAAGAGACGTTGTTGGATAGCCTGCTGAACTTTGCTGCAACTCCTAAAGGCCTGCTGCTGCTCCAGCAGACAGGAGCCATCAACGAGTGTGTCTCCTACATGTTCTCTCGCTTTACCAAAAAACTACAGGTAACAACAAACACAGCACTTTATATTCCAACACAAGTGAAACTGTGGATGTTTTCAATTTGGTCCTTTCCATCATAAAACAAAAATAATAGTGTTCAAAATGTTGTCTTATACTTCACAAGTTCTATCTATTTACAGCCAGGTTTCCAGGTGTGCTGACATTTAGACTTACACACAGTCACACTGGAAACTGCCTGATTCAACTGCACTTAGTCACTGCAAGGCCCTAGTGAGCTGTTTAGGGATCAAATGACTTGCTCAAGGGCACCTCAACTGTCTCAGTGAGGGAACAGCACCACTCACCCCCCTTCACATACAGTACAACAATTGCTGTCTTTGTGTAAGCTGATTGACTAAGGAACTCCAGATGTTGCCAGAGTCATTTAGTTGTAAAAGTTCTGGTAGCAGATTTCAAGTTAAAATGTAAGCTAATGTCAGATGAGTCAATCTTCACAGGAATCAATTTTACAAAGCACTGGACTTTAGTGCAGAAATACTGATAAGAGCTGATGGAACATGGAACTGTTTCATCACCTTTAAGGAAGCCCTAGGAGCATTAACTTTGGCTCAATTTTTAATCCCTCTTGATAGCATCGATGCTGAAATGATATTATGCTGTTCGGGGATTCTTTGCCACTTTGGCTTAAATTACAGTCAGCCAACATTGAAGCAGTATAAGGAAAAAGATGTCATTACACACAGACTGTTGCATCAAGTACAGGAAATTATATTGAATTAAATCATGAAGTTTTCATCTTTGGAAAAAGATCATACAGCATAATTGTTTAACATTCAGAGAGGAGTCATTTCATACCAACTCAACGCAGCCCTCTCAGTTCATACAATGGATTTTGTTGAAAAAAATTGATGTGAAAACTTCTATTTGATTGCAAAAATCCTACATTCTGAAAGTAGAATTTTGTTATTTTTTAAAATTATTATTATTATTATTTTTATCTCCATCAAGGAGGTTGTTTGTCAGCAGGATTTCACAAACACTACTGAACAGACTGATGAACACAAAACTGGGATGGAGGATGGGTCCCAGAATAGACCCCATTAACCTTTAGTGCAGATCCAGATAAAGAGACGGATCCAGGAATTGTTTCATTCATCATATCATTTTCTTAAGTATTTTGAGTATTTTTCAACATGTTCTTCATATTTCTTGCTTGAATTTATGTGCTCTAAGGAGTACTATTAATAATCTGATTAGGAAAACATTATGCAACAACTATTTATGTGAATACATGTTGCAAATTATTCTTAGGTTTTCTTGGATGCTCAGCACAAATTTTAAACCCAATCAAGTAAAAAGTAAGCAATTGATGAGGCTTAGAAATCACATACAAAGAACTGCAAACGGGACATTTGAGAAATTCCATCAAAATGAGCTTGGAAAAGTTCTGATTTCTGGGTGAGCTTGCATGATGATTCCAAAGTTGTGTGAATTGTGTAGTTAGATCAATGACGGTGCAACAGTAGACCATCAGAAATCATGTACATTTAAAGATGTGGAATCGGTGTTACTCCTGCACAAACTGAATGTTTGCTGTGTACAATAATATATGCATGCATGCAGCATTTCTAGGCTTCTGTATTCTGTAATGTCCGATCCTGCAGAACATGATTTATCTTGAAGACCTTTATTCATTGTGGTGGCCTGTGTCATCCGTATCCCTTATTCATTCTGGATTCTGTGGTAATTTGTTGCCCCCGCTCCACCTCAAGGCCACAGTCATATTTCCTGAAGACTGTTCAGTATTCACCAGTAGCCTGGAGCCTGTTACATGCTGCTACCCCCACACTAGGTTTAATTTATTAATCCCTGGACTCCGCATATGCCTTATATACATAGTATTGTCCATGATTCATATTGTAGACACACTCAGTCATACTGCAAACCTTAGCTAGTCCCCTGTGGGCTTAATTTACTTCCATTGTTTACACACTCATGTAATTGCTTCACTCGTTTGGCATTTCACTTAATTATGGAATGTAATTATATTTAGTCTATTTTTAGTTGTGACATTGTGTTGTTATTAATGAAGGGCCTGCACACTCAAAAATCAATTTGCAATTTGATTTCTCCTCAGTATGCTAAACTACATTATTATGTGGTGCCTTTTCAGGATTCTGGCAGTGTCATAGCAGGAATGCATACTGAATCCTAAATGCTCAATTTACAATTCTCCTTTTCTTTCAAAATAAAGCTCAGTTTGCTTTGATTTAAGTCCTTCTTTTTCTATATTAATCCTTTAAATATTAACACTGTTCTGACCTCGCATTTGTTTAGAATTATATAAGCAAAAAGTAAAAAGACAGTGCTAAAGTACTAAAATACTTTTGTGTTTTCTGTGTTCTGAAGGTGAGCCGCTGTGAGAAGTTTGGATACGGGGTGATGGTGACGCAGGTGGCAGCGACTGCTCCAGGGGTGGTGGCTTTGCACAGTTCAGGTACTAAAGCACCTTCTCGCACAAACACTTACCAGCTGTGATGCTCAAGGCTTGTATTTCAAGTTGGTTTTGCGAAAACGACATAAAACAGGCGACAAGCAGCCCAGAAGCAACACATTTGTCACATTGTGTGTGACTGGATAAATGGATGAAGGAAGAGCAAGATGAGTTGTCAAGTTTTTTTAAGGATTAGGAGAGTATGAGATATTAGCGCCTGTGTGACAAGAACTGATAATCAGTTTTAAATGTCTGTTTCAGAAACACATCTTCTATTACTATTGGTTCATAGTACAACACTGATTCTAAACAAGCTGCGATTCTGTGTAAAATGTAGATAAAAACAGAATGCAATCATTTCCAAACAAACGGTTTACCTTCAATGCTTTAATGAAATGTTCCTGATGTAGTTATATTCTTAATACAGCCAGTCATACTCAGTCATGATACTGTCACCTGTTACCAATGAACCTGTTTGTGAATATTCCAAACAGGTGTTTTTGGGGCATTTCACAACTACTGTCTTTTGTTGCCCCTGTCCCCAACCAATATGATCTGTAAATGTGTTAGTATAAAATGTAATTGTATATTCAGAACTGTGTAAAAATTGGGCATCTGAGTAGCTGAATGGTTAAGATGTACACCATATAATCTTTTTGTTCAGTTTGAATCTGGCTGGGAATCTCTGTTCCATGTTATTCACCTTTTTCTCCCTTCATATTTCATAACTCTGTACTGCTGCCTCTCAACAAAGACTAAAATGTCAAGGAACCTCCAGTAATAACTGAATTATTTTTTGACATGTTATTGTGTTTAAACATATATATAAAAGAAAGCAGATAAGTTCTGCATGAAAAAATGATAGATCTTTCATGCTTCCATTGCAATCCTGCAACATAGAATCTTTTCAAACTCACTAATCAAAGTTTCTGTGTCAATTTAGAATTTCATAAAAGCAGAATAGGGGTTTCTGGCCCCTTGGTACTTCCAAGGTGCATGGAGAAGGGTAAAAGTCTAAAGAGGTCAAAACTACAGCAACAGTTGTCTTATAGAACAACTTTAGTTTTAGACTAACTCATTTTGGCTTGTTGCCTTCATCAGGGTCATCATTAACACATTAAAGACATTTAAATAGGGTTTTTGAGGCATAAAAATATCAGAGAGGTTAAAAAATATATATAAAAGACAACTTACCATATACATCAACAATGGATTTATATGGATGCTTCATACCTACCCCATTTAAATGTTGTTTGTAATGTGTTTCATAATGACATTGTTGGAGGCCAAAAATCTGAAACATGTGAGCAGATAAAGTTGACAAGATTTTTTTACAGCGTCCCCATCTGATAAGAATTTTGCTTTTTAGATGTTTTATTAAAGAAAGAAAGAAGTAAATGTAAAAGTTAACCCATGACCAAAACAGTCATATATTGTGTCATTGTGTTACTTGGATGGAATTATAGTGAAAATGAATGTAGTTTTCTCCAAACTGTAACCACTGGCTTGATGTTGTGTTGCAGGTTTCGTCCGGGCCCTGGTGGTAGAGCTGTGGTCTGTTCTCGAGTGTGGCAGTGAAGATATCAGGGTGGTCCGGCCCAGGCCAACACCAATGGACCCCATTGACAGGAGCTGCCTCAAGGTACTGTGTGTGACGTGGCTGTGACATGTAAGGTTATATTTCCAGTCTTTTCTGTAGACTCTCACTGTTTTAAACTCTGAGACTGACTCCTCTTTGCATGAGGCTTCATTTTTAGATTTTTTGGGGGCAGGATTTGCAGGTCTAGTCCAGGACAGGCCCAGACTTTGAAGCTCTAGTGTGTTTCTATATGTGTGTGTCTGATGCTGGCCTCTGACAGCAGCCAAACCATCTCTCTCAGAGAAGCTAGCCAAGTGAAGACAGACAGCCAGTGAAGTGTGAACTGTGCCCTGTCACTGGTGACTTTAAAGCCTGCCTTATCAGTGGGTCAGCTGCCAGGTTACGAACATACAGGCAGACCTTCAAGTCCATCCCAGCCAGCACAGAGGCAACAGAGTCCCAGAACTGAGTTTGTAGTGGAAACCGATAAAATGTGCAATTTAAACAATGTGTGACTTTTTGTGCCTCGACCTGTGTGGCACAGAACAAAGTACATATCGAGCATGGATATATTACACATGCATTTCTGTCAAATTAGCTCTGATTTGTAAAGTGGGGGGAATCTGATGTGTTTTCAGCTTTTAAGAGTTCAGATTTGTTCAAACGCAAGTAGACACACAACAACACGTGTCAAAGTCTGTAATGCACCTTTGAAAGATCAGACAGGCAGGAGCAGATAAAATAATGGAGATTTTAACCTGAAAACCCCCCACAGATGTTTATATCCTGTTTTACAACCATTGCAATTGTTAAAGGGTTTGTTCCTTCCATGAAAGTTTCATTGTGCTTACAGTGTTTTTCTTCTAATTTATGTATTTCCATTTTCTTCTTGATGAGAGCAGAAAGACGTTTATCCTTCAGGCTGCTGTTGTGTTCACATGTTCACAGATGTAATTTCATGGTGTTCACACAGTGCTAACACGCAGTCAGCTGCTTTCTATTTCTGTAACATCCCTTTTTTTCAGGTTTGCTTTGTTTTAACATTAATTAAAATTTTCGTCAGGGTCAAAAACACCCTACTGAATTTCTAAATACTAGGGCTCCAACTTACAAGCAGATTCACTGATAATGAAATAACAATCGTTTTCATAATAATCTGTCAAAGAATTTGAATAAATGCTCCAGAGTGACATCTTCAAATTGCTTCTTTTGTCCAACCAACATTTCGAAGGTTATAAATGACAAAGAAAAGCAGCAAATGCTCACATATAAGAAGATCGACCCAACAAATATTTGACATTTTTGCTGGAAAAATTACTGAAACAACTAATCGATTTATTCAAAATAGTTTGCAAAATTTTGTTCTTTCAATTGACTAATATTTTTTTTTGTCTAATCATTCTAGCTTGATATCAGTATCAACTAACTAATGAGCCATCACATTTTTTCTATTATCAACCTATCTGACGCCTGAATGTTAAATACAAGTGAGAAAAAATTCTGTCCCTTTATTCTGATGGGACAAGGTCCTTCCTCCATCCAAGTTTTGTGGAAATCCATTCAGTAGTTTTTGTGTAATCCTGCTGACAAACCAACCAACCAGCAAACGGACACACACAAACATAACCTCCTATGTGGAAGTAATGAATAGATGGCACAAATTATGATAAAAGTACCATTAAATTAGATTAAATCTTGATGACAATCGTCCAAATCATCTTCAGTGACTCCACACTAGATCACTTTTCACAAATAGTTCAAACTTTAAAGGTTGCATGCATTTCAGACAATCGCTGCCACAAGATATTGTTTCAGGGAACAAGCATCTCAGACAAACACAACTACATGTGTCACCCAGTCAAAGAAGATTAAAAAGAAAAAAAGGGTTCAGAACACACTGCTCTTGAAACTTGGATTATTAGGTAGTGGTGATAAAATATGGATCAAGATTCTGTTACTGCATAGCCCTTTTCTTCATAGAAACAGTTGTTACTGCTATTTTCATGTTCAAAATCTCATGTATTTAGCCTTTAATTTCAAAGGATTCCTGTTATGATCAATTGTGAATTTGGAGTGTTGAGTATTGTCACTCTGTACATGTTTATTTCTCAACTCTGCCAGGAACGTTATGTTTTCACCACTTGTATCTATGAGTGAGTACAAAAGGGGAATGTTGGGTCTCAGCAGAGGTATACGCTCTACTGATTGCCATTCTAGTTCTTGCTTGTTTTTTGCTACTTTCCCCATCTCTTAAATCATCTGCCTCACTTTCTGTCTCACCAGTCCTTTCTGTCCTTGGTCAACCTGCTCTCCTCTTCCCAATCGGTGTGGGAGCTCCTGGGCCGGCAGCCTTTAGCCAACAAGAGTGAATACACCTTGAGAGAGATGCCAACCTCCATCCCTGTGAGTGTTTTTCACACAGTGTCGTCCCGACTTCATGCAATGCCTCTTTCATCCATTTGAGGGCATGTTTGCTCTTTTTATTTAGCCTTTAACCACCACCCACACACTTGTTTTACCTCGCAAAGTCCTCCTCTTTAACACCGAATACACTGAGGCTGATGTACATTTCTCACCATACATATAAATACCCACGCTGCTTTAATTTTTGCTTCACTGCTGCATTCGTTGTCACAGCCTCTCATTTTACTCCTCAGGATTTGATTGACAGGCTGATTGCTGTGAATTCAGACGCGAAGATTAATTCCCTGTTCCACTACGAGCAGTCTCACACATTCGGCCTGAGGTGAGATTGATATTTTTTCCATACTACTTAACATTGCCGGAGACACGCACGTTATCGTGTTAGCACCTGGTGACTGCACACGCATATTCATACACATGCACACTCACACCCCCACTCACACTCACACGTCAGCCTCTGGCAATAGCAGACTGACATGGCGCTTTATACTTTGATTACCCAGCACTGAAAAGCTGATGAAAGGATTTCTCTGGATAAGTGAGAAATAAGCTGGGCTGTAGGTGTGTATGAGTGTGTGTCTGTGTGTGTCTATATGTGTGTGTATTTCTATATTTATGAAGAACAGACATCATAAGTGTGAAGGGGGTGAAGAAATCCCTCTAAAATGAAAAGCTATCTATAGTTTTGAGTTAAGGTTCAATTTCAGGGGTAGGGTTACAGTACAAGGTAATACTTCAATAATGTACTGTAAAAATGACTGAAGAAAGTTGCATATTGTAGCTTTGGTTAGTTTGATTGTTTGAGATCCCATCCACGTGTGTAATAAGGTATACATAACATTTCTCTAATGACATGTCTGACATGTTTTTTGCTGAAATATTCAGTATAATTACCTTAAAATAGCACCTACTCCTTCTCCCTCATTAAGCAGCTACACAGAATCTAAGAATATGCAAAGTTTTACACAGGATGTCTCCCAATTAGTTGTAATTTCTACGAGACCGGGTTGAAGGTTTAAAGGGCGTCTAATGGTGTCCGATCATCAAGCAGATAAAGTCTCACTTATGTAAAGCATCAGCAATATACAGTTAAGTGTCCATTACAAAACAAAAGACAAAAAGAATAGCCTCAGTATGCCAAAGTTAAATTCAGCTGGAAGACATGTTTTTCAGAGAATTAAAGACATCCGTCACACATGTATCAAGACATCCATAAGAATTCTCCAATGTTGGTCTGGCTTGGTTAAGAAAAAAAAAAAAAAAAACTTAATTAACACAGAAGATCCTTAAAATAGCACCTACTTCTTCTCCTTCGTTAGAAATTCCAGAAAAATGCAAATAATGAGTCTTGGACCAGGATTTGCTTCTTTTGCTTCCAAAGGTTTGTGATGTCACAAATCATGCTGGCATGCTTGCCTCATATTCATGCCATCATATTTTCAGTGAGCACAGAGAAGATTTGCACTTTGAGTGGAGCTGTGCAAACTCGTGAAAAAACAGATGATATTGAGGTTATTTTGACAGATATTACGATATTCATGATGAGTGGGAATGATCATTTTCGCATAAAATTTGTTCGAGGCTGTACCAAATAAACACGTTTTCTTACATCCGGAGAAAAAGATTTGTAGGCCAGGATATCTCTCGTGTCATGATCATCTGATCTTTTGGGGGTGAAGATTAGCAAGAGAAGTGTTTCAAAACAACCACGGTGGCCACTCAAGAAGTTGGCTTACTATAGCATAAGCTATAGCATCAGTTATATCAGAACTGGAGAGTATATTGTTAAAAGAAGAGCAAAGAATAACGCTAACATTCTTGATGGAAAGATGTTTTCGCTCCTCTCTCGATGGCTTCAGTAGGAGTTTGATTTGCCCACAGGCTCCACTGGTGGGAGCACTCTGCTGCTGTTGATTTGATTGGTTAAAGTTAGCCTCTTGATCGACTGTGATAGACAGATTGTTCGTCCAGTCGCCTGCTGAACAGTTTTTAAAAAGCATCTGCTTTCTTGCAGCTCCTTTCCAGATGGTTCTGTGTAACAACACTTGGCAAAACTACAATTTTGATAATATTCCAATTAATTGTGCGGCCATAACATCCTTCTCACATACATCATCCTACACAGTGACGCTCAAACATTTAACTATAGGAGCAAGAAGAAAAGCACTTTTTTGAGAGGAAGGGGACTAGATGTAAAGCACTCTGTGTAAGTGAATGTCTTTCCATACACAGGTACATATGTGTCTGGGTTTGGTGTGCAGTGCTCCAGTAGCTGCTGTGCATTCCTTTGCCTCTTTAAATGCTTTCTGAATCACAATAGCTATGACTTGTTTGGAGCCCAGCTGACTCACTCACTCTCTCTGTGCCTGTCAGTCAGCCCACTCCTATTAACATCCAGAAGCCAAGTGAAAGGAACAAGATGCTCTGTTCTTTTACCACCCAGACTGATGGATTTAACCGACAAACTCGCCCTCGCAAAATGTGCTAAATGTAGCATTTTACTATCAGTAAGTCGAGTCATACCATGTTAATTTTTTAGCTGTTACAATTTGATGTTTGAAGGCTCCACACAGCTGGATTCCAGTTCAGTTACATCCTTTATTGGCCTGCATTGGAAATGGCAAAACATCTCAAATATGTTGAAAAGGGGTGGATGAAATTTTCAGTCATCCAGGTTTTTGCCATCATGTTGATCCACTTCAAATTCTCCAACCATCAAGCTTTGCATATTATTGTATTTCTACGGTATTATACACTGTTCACTAGACCAATGTGAGCTCTAAACATTGCCCCCAAAAAGGCTTAAACCCTGTCCTTTTTAATGAAGCATCCCCCACAATACAACAGTACCTATTTACGTTTGATTTTCTGATTATCCACATCCTGAAGGGTTATGGTACCATTGTACAGGGATAGTGCTCTATTGATCCCAGAGGGGGGAATTGCATCAGTATTGCAGCAAGGACATTGCAGTGATTAATAAACAATGTGTCCAAAGAAATAAAGAATTAAAAGGCACACAGAACAGAGGAGAGCAAAAATGGGTCAAGATAGAAATGACACTGAAGGTTGTATCATGAAAGCTCTATACTGTGATGTTTAATAAGTACAGTATGCACACTATTAAGGTATATGATTATACAAAATATATATCGCCACCAGCAGATATTAAAAACACAGTGTATGGCTTTATTGATAGCAACATTCACATCTACACAAAAGCTCACTGACTTATTTCATAGCTTAAGGAGTCGTTCCTGCGGCACTCTGTATTCACTCTCCCATAAACTCTGTTGTCCTGACAGAAATATCAGGCTCTTTAGCTGCTAAATAATCCTACTTATCAACTCTTGCTGTCTGCTGATGGTGGTCCAAAAACTACATTATTAGAGCAGTAAGAGAGAACTAAAACATAAAATTTACAGACTGGACAACTAAACAATGAGCTGAAACTCACCATAAAGAGCAGATTCAGGTGAAGGTCATCTGTTGATTCATCACTATGAGCGACCCCTTTTTCACCCTGTCATTTCATACATTATATAACCACTGATGGCAGCTGGCAGGAGAGACCGCCTGTTGCAGTGGTTGGTACAACACTGAAAAAGCAATCTTCCTCTGTTGCTGCTTCAGGATGCTGTGGGGAGGAGGTCTAGAGGACGCTTCACCACAGACCAGTGAAACATGCAGCACACACTGCAGAAGCTAAACCATCATAGGAAGTAGAGCCAACTTCAGCGATTCATGCATTGGGACTTGTCCTGACACAGGCATCTATTGGATTATGAATTAGCTCATGTTATATTGGATTTTAACATACCAGCAGCTGGATTTTCTGTGATGTAAAGTAGGCCTGCACGATATGAGCAAAATGTGCGATGTGCGATGACACCCTTCAATATTGCGATGACGATATGACTTGCGATAAATAAGAAAATATTTAAGTTTGCATACAGTTCCTGTGTCTTTCAGATTTTTCTGCATTAATAGATTCCCTGCTTTGAGGTACTCTTAAACACTTAATAGCTGATGACAATTAAATAAAAAAAATAGAAAAAAATATTTTTAAGCATGCTTTTATTGAACAAAACCCTTCTAACATTAATTTACACATGTTACTGTTGCTGCAGTGATGGTCGCGTTACTTGACTGCAGCTCGATGTTTGCGCTCGAGACTGACTGGCCTTAAATTGCTCGTGCAGCTCTTTACGGTGGTGCAGCAGGTGGTGACGGAGGTTGGTGGTGTTACCTCTGGACGTTGCTACAACTGTTCTGCAGGTCCTGCACAGTACCTGGGTCTGTAAATTGTCTTCTGGCTTGAGTCCAAAGTATCTCCAAACCGCGGACCTGCTATTTCTTTTTGCCACAAGCGTTTAGTCGGCATTTTAACCGCTCTGCTCTCCTGCCTCCGCCGTCCTGTTAACTCTGGCTGCTAATTTTCACGCAGGAACGTGAGCAGAGCTGGGCGTCATCTGATTGGCTAAACGGTGTGCATGCATTGCCCATGTGTCAATGGCCGCATCTGATTGGCCAAATGTCAGCACGCTGAGTGTGAAAGCATGGCGGATGTAAACAAAACTTATCGCGCTTCAGACCAGCTTTTGCGATGGGTTCATTGCGCACGTTCACATCGCGATGACGATGAAAATACGATTAATCGTGCAGGCCTAATGTAAAGCTGTATTTAATTGTTTTATGGGTTAACTGTTGTAGTATGGGTTGGTCCAATTTGCATTTAGTGGAGAAAAGCGCCCCCTGCAGCTTAAAGGTCTGCAAACGTCTGCAGTAAAGTCAGGTAGTTTAATGGTAACAAACTAACCTCACAAAACTGCCCAACCACAAGACTCAGATTTTTACATTAGCACAAAACAGTTTTCATCAATATACCAAACTTGTTTTGTATTTTTCACCCAGCTGAACACAATCCCCCCTTTTTTCCCTCAGTGCCCAGTTAAGCTACAGACATTTCATCACAGTGTTTAATTATAAACTGCCAACTTGATTTATTTTTCTGTGACTGTCTACAAAGAAGGGAATAGATTCCCTCTTGAAATTCAAGGCAAACTGTTTTTAGTAAGAAAAGTAAGAAAGGCTTTCTTCTTATAGCCAAAAGTTTGAAAACAAAACCAATGACCCAGCTGATCTACCTCAGGGTCAAACATTCGCACATGCTAGGCCTTGGTCTTGTTTTTTAATAATGTAGCTGCAAAATTTAAGGATTATTTCAACTAAAAAAGGCCTTAATGTCATGGCTACATGATAGGAAAAGATCATTGAACCCACACTGGATTCCCTCGGGGTCAAACAATGACACATGAAATGCATTAGTTTTGTTTTTAATAATGTAGCTGCACTGCTAATGGATATATTAAACCTAAAGAAACCTTAATGTCATGACTATTTGATTGAAAACAAGGCCATTGTCCCCACAACTTTCTACCTTTGGGTCAAACAATCACACATGATATGCATTGGTCTTGGTTTTAATAACCTGGCTGTGATGATAAAGGACACTTTCAGAGTTTTGTTCCCCTCCTCATGGATAATATTAACCCACCAATGCATAAGGACCACCTGCTTGTGTTTCATCACAAGATTGAATGATTTTGATGATTTTGCCTTGAGCTCAGTATTAATAACAAAAAATCCTATTATTCTTGACTGATGCATGTATTCGTAAGGGTTTAAGACTTGTGTGTGATCGTAAATCTCATTGTGGACAAATCCTTCGCTTTAGTTGGTGTAACTCTTGTAAACCTTGTGAGACAAAAACTTGACTTCTTCTAAGGTCAAACATACAATCACAAAGGCTGCTAGCTTGTGTGATTACAGGACCACAGTACGCGGGGGGAGTGAGGGGACTCGGCCTCGATAATCTGCACAGGTGTCGATCTATCACGTTCGCCACATAATGAATAAGAGATGACAGCTGCAGGTTGTTTTCCATCTGATGTGGTTTTTCCTAAATTCAGTTGATGTAGTTAAGTTAATGTATTGTTTGCATGGGTACAGTAGTCTGATTTGATACAAAGCGCAGACACTGATTGAAACTCACGTGTAGAAAGATGCTTTAATTGTGAAATAAATGTAAATGTATGTATTTTAAATGATGTAGGCTTCTATGTACCTGCACATGTGTTCCCCGCCACTCCGTTTTGTACTTCAGGTGCTTTTATTCTGTGAGGTGTCCTGCATGTTGAAACATTACATAAATACAAAGCAGCAAATGCTCAATAATCTCCCAAAGCAGCTGGTCAATGTAGTTTTTGCAGTAAATGGTGCATTTTAGTGTCCTATTTTCAGCTGCAGCACAGTGAGCATTTATGGCAACATGACAGTATCTGGAATTTACTCACAATAAACCACACTGCGCATGTTCACTGTAAAAATGAATATGTCACCCAGTGTTAACAGTGTAGCCAGAGTAAGAATCTAACAATGAAAATTAGGGGGCGTCAAAGGAAACCCAATACAGTACAGGGTCTTGTAATCCTTATAGTATCCTGCTTTTTTAACATAATATCTGAGTCTGTGGAGGATGATAAATCAAGTCCATTCCACCAGTTTATAGGGTAGTAAGCCCCAAGCACAGCTAGCTAGATATTTAACCAACATTGGAAATGGAGGGCTGTGCTATATTTCAGGTAATTTTTGTTGTAACTTAAGGAAAAAGTGAGAAACTAATGTCTATTTGTAGAAACTTTGAAGTTAAGAAGGTAAAGTGTGTTGAACAAGCTAGATAGCAAGCTACTTATGTCAAACTACAGTGTCTCCATTGTTTTGTGTTCCACATGCAAGCATTGACTTTAATGTGGTGGTGAGTAGGGTTGCACATTTATCGAAATATAATCGAAATAGCTACATGGCTAAATGCAATATCCCAATCACAAGAAACCCTGATGAAAGAGCATTATAATGAAGTACTGCTTCTGTACTGCTAAATATTGTGATGCAAACATGAACATTTCCATGAACTGTGAATCAATCACAATTACAAGCTGTCAAAATAATTGCAGTATGATTTTATTTATTGTTTTAAAATAACTCAGCCACCCGATTCATCTAAGCTACTTCAGTCAAGCAGAATGTCTTAGCTTTTGATTCTTCATAGGAAAACTTTTTAGTGCAGGTTTAATCACTGCGCCACTGTCAAGCAAAAATGCACTAAGCTTTCCTGAAGTGCAGCCCTCTTGAAAAAAGAAACCACAATTTCCACCCCTCTTGCTCTTCACGAGCTAATGAGAGCTAAAATCCCTCTGTCCTTTTCCTTCATACTAAAAGCCTCTTTGTTGTGATGGCAACCAGCTCTCTTTCCCCGTTTTTTTTTCCCCTGTCTGAATTGTTTAGATGCCTTTATTGTCCTCTCTGAACACGTTAAATGTATGTGTGCTGGGGCAGAACTTCACACATGATTTGATTAGATCATCATCAATCTCTACCAAGCATTAGACATATTTTTATAAAAAATGGACATACTAATTTAAAAATACATCAGCAATGAGATGAGGAAGGACACACATAACAAATCTTGTTAAAACTGGCCACCTATGCAGTTACGTGGAGCAAATAGCTGTCACAGTCGTTACTGTAGCTGTAGATGTAGAGAAGATGATTTTTTTGTCTTCATTTTAATTTGGTTGTCTCAGACTGATTAGACTAAAATAGATAAGGAATGAATATGAGAAAATAAATAGTATTTATTATTCTTTAGCACCAAACAAGTCAGATGTGAAATCACCAAAGATTGACAACAAAGAGGAGATAACTTTGTTCTGGTTCCAGGCTCAGTAATAAAACAAAAGTGAGATTCGTCAGCATAGTAGCATTTAATGGGGCTATTGGGAGTTGTATACAGTGTTAAGGCCCAAATGAGACTTCTAATTGATCTTTATGGAAGCACAGCTGGAAGCGTGCTACCTGGATGTGTGCAGATCATTTCTGTGCACACATCCAGGTAGCAAACTCTTTATAAAAGATCGTCTTTTTTGAAGAGTGGTGTGGTCACACATTTAGTCTCTTTTTGTTGTTAGAGGCAGAACTTGTAACTGTTTTGGGGGATGCACTCATATTTCCACAAACCTGTGGGAAACGATTCCTTGCTCTGGCAGCATTTCTTTGCTTTGCTGCACCTTTTAATGATTTTATGATTGATTTAAGCGGGCCCCCCTGACTGTCAATGATAGAAGCCTCCCAAATGGTAAAGCTAACCATTTGCATCTCTCGTCAGGCATGACTAATCAACCTGTAGCGTGATCATCAGTCAGACTGGCAAGCAGATTACTGTAGGTGATTGCTTTATACACAAGTCCCCTGGTGCATGTGCGCACATCATCAAGAGAGTAATCATCTGTCATAAATGGGTGTTTCAATGAAAGTCTTCCAACCTAAGATAAAGTGAGTTGTAGTCGCTGTCAGCTTGAATGACAACAACTTCAGCTCTGAGGTGAGATGGACTGTAGTGTCTCAAAAATCTTCCAGCCTCTTTCATGTCCTATAAGAGATTACATTTCTTATTTCCAAAAAGGACAAGTATGAAACAACAAGGAGAAATCAAATTAAACCTGCATGGCCATTTAGTTACTTTCCTGATCTTTTTTTTCTTTTTAAAACAGCAAAATAGTTAATTAGCCTTTATACATTACCCTCATCAGGGTGTTTGGTATACTATAGAGCCTACAGTGCATTGCCTGCATTGCATGTGCCAAGCCATTAAGTTTGTCATTACAGTAATTTATTTGCAAATGCGAAGATGGTTCCAGTGTCTGTTCTGACTTTACTAGTGAAACAGCCTTTAATTCATTTCAACTTCCTAGAAGATTTTAAGATCCTGGACAAATGGGGAAAAAAAAACAGTCAAAAATGATCTGTTTTTATTGAGCTTCGAAATAATTCACGGAGACCACTGCTGACATGCATCACCAACCCAAAGCATCGCTATTTGACAGCCTGGATTGAGACACATCAATCGACTATCATGTTCATGCTCATCCAGCTATAATTCAATTCAAATTGTGCTTAGAGAGAACTATTTTCACCTGTCATTATGACTGGAGGGATTAAAATATGTGAGATTTCCCGGTAAAAAAACAAAAACAAAACAATTATTCATGTATGACAAAGACTAATACAGTTCTATACTTCTTTACTCCCTGTAGAAAGAAATTTGTCACACTGCTCTTGACGATACTTTTGCATTACATCATATGAGATGTGCATAGTCACATAATTGCAAGTTAACAATATAATGTTTCACCCTTACATATGCCCATATATGAGCACAAATCCCTCTCATAAAAGGACATATACAAGATCTTTTTCTTTTATACTTTTTAATACCACAAAGCAAAGTGTTTTTGAAAAACCACCACGAAAAGCACTTCAGAGAAAAATGTGATGAGAACAAGACTCAATTGCACGCCTAGGAGAATCAAGGTGATGCTGGCAGCAGACTGTTACAGTACTGCCTTGAAATAAAACTGTATCAATAAAGAAAAACAATATAAAAGATCTTGGCCTTCCCATACCACCTTGTACAAATAATAATTTCCTCAAAATAATATACCAGTAAATGAAATAATATGAGACTGGCCTTCCTAACACCAAGGAAAAAAACATGTTTAAATGACTTCAGAACTCCATTTAATAGGACAAACTCACCCAAAGAAACTAATTTTAGTCGCCCACTCACTAAACCTTTGCTTGACAGTAGATTATTCCAGTATATTTGATGTGTTTATCACTAAAGACAAGACTGCCCAGACTTAGGAGCCTCTCCACAGGCACTCTACACAGCGTTGCTGCGTTAAATTTTATGGATATAGTCTTTATTGTGGGGAAACAGTTTAGGAACTTCATCTCTGACCCTGACTTTATATATTCAGTGACTTCAGTGTCGGAGTTGAAGGAAGCAATATCATCCTCATCACAAAAAAGACACATTCACTGCTGCTGGAGGCAGAGGTCTGTTGCGTTGCATCCAGCTCATCGGGGTGAATACGATATTACATAAGACCTGGAAACCAATCAAAATGATTAATGACAGCCTGTGACCATGGCACTAATAATGTCTGCTGTTTTTTATCTAATATGTCAGTAAGTGAAATATTTTGAGGTTTTGGAACAGAACCTCGAGCTCTGGGAAGTCTTTTCAGATTCTTTATATGTCTAACGATTAATTGAGAAAATGCAACTCCAGAATGAAAGCTCCTACAGGCAACAAAATTCCCACTGTTACTGTTTTAGTATTGTTGCCAATGATTTACTATTCAGAACAGGTAAACATTTAAAAAGACCCCGGACTGGAAGGACAGTCTTTCCCCCACTTGATGAAAGAAGCCTATCAAAGAGACAAGCTGGAAGCAGACCTCCCTATTGCTTAGTTTCAAACAGAGAGAGGTCAGAAGGCCTGACGGACTCTCAGCCTCTTGCTGTGCTGCTGTCAGTATGACTGAGTAGAGTTGTCAGTCAAACTGGAGTCCGAATAACTGCCCGGCACATCAGGAATCGAAGCAGCTGCTTAAAAGAAGAGATGTGCTTCACAAGGACAAACACACATAACACACCAAACAGCATGCAGGGCTTAACACTACCACTTTTAAGTCAGTAAACAAACAGGCACTATTAGAAACTTAAATAACATTTGTAAAAAAAATGGATCAGGGTTGCTCTAAACAGCAAAAATAATCCTGACATTTGATTTCACTGAGCATTTGTTGTTTTTTAAGCTTAATCTGAAAAATAGTAGTAAATCAATAGCAGTGCTAGTGAAGGAAATAAACATGTACATAAAACTAATCTAAAACTACTCTAATATACTATTCATGTGCAATAAACTAATTTTTACTAATTTAAAGACGTACATGGCCTCAAGCATTTGCAGGATGCATCTGCAGAAAACACCAAAGATGGTCTGAGGCTGTGTTACTAATTAAGATACAAACAGGAGCAGATGAATCATCCAGGCCGTGTTTTGTTGCTTTGCTTGCATTAGGACTGCCCCCTTTTCAGCTATTAGCTAGCTAATGGGTCGTTATGTTTCTGGTCAACTGAGAAATGTCTCACCCTATATGTGCTCTCTATCAGTAATAGGCAATTAGTCTTTATTCATTACTGGAAAAAGAAAATTACATTTCTGATGGTCACACAATATTCATCCCAGATGTCACTGTATTCCTGTTCAGTTATGAGAGCTCGGAGGATACTGCAGTGAAATGAAATACTGTATCTCATCTTATACGCCTAGTGGCTTTGACGCAGAGAGTTGAATGAGAAAATCAATACCACTCTCATGTCTGTGCATTAGGTATGAAGCTTAAGCCATGAGGGGAGACTGGAAGCAGAGAGGAAACAGCTAGCCGTTTAAAAGTAAAAAAAAAAAAAAAACATACCCACTTAGCATGTTAATGAGCCATATCGTGTTTGTTTAGTTTGTACACAAACAGAAATGTAGATATATGAAAAATATGACTCTGGAGTAGGCCTGGTGCAATATAAAATTGACAACACCCCTTCAAAATAATTGCAAATCACAATAATATGTCGACAATCATCAATAAATGTTTAAAACTCTTAAAATGTCACTCAAACATACTGGAGTCATCCTTATTAATGAAAAAGAAACAAACTGATCAGTGAACCTTTAGTTCTTTAGATGGGCAGTGATCACGGAGATGGGAGTGCAGTTTGAGGTGTTGGTCTGCAGGACAGACACCTTCCTCTGGCAAGTTCTGGAGGGCACCTCATCCCCCTACCTTTTAGTTAGGAATCCATAGTATCTACACACAGCCAATTGAACTGGAATGGAAATTCACCACAGTCAACTGATCCTGAGGTGGAAATCACAGAGGGGACAGGGGTCTGGATCCAGTGTGTATGACATTTACAGTCATCACTGCATTTTGTTCTGCCTATTACTGACGGTTGAATCCTGTGGATCCTGAGGCCAAAATATTGGATATTTAACATGCTGGTAGTATGTCTGGTAATCAGCTTTTCCTCTATATACATTTAGTATAACAGTACTTTTGGTGTCCCCTTCAGGAATTGATCTTGAGAGTTATTGTCTCCCCCAACAGTGAAGTGAAACATCTGCCCTTGGCAATCCCTAATGAAATCTTTTATCCTCCCATCCCCACTCTGGAGTCTTGTCACTGCAATGTCAGATTAAAAGATAAACTGTTGCTTGTAAAAAAAATAAAAAAACAAACATATTTCTAGCACATAACTCAGTCTAAAACCAACAACTTTAACATTTTTGTTAGGATAGAACAAAAATTCTAGGATTAGGATAAGAAGTGTAAATCAGTTAGCTAGAGATGCTGCTTTTAATGTTGAGAGACATGCTACTTGCTGTTTGCCCCTGCTTTCTAGTCATTATGCTAAGCTCACCTCCTGGCTCTAGCTCCATACTTAATACACACACATGAGAGGGTTATCGATCTTGACATCTAACTCTCTGCGAGAGAGCAGTACTATAGATTTTAAAACCTAGAATGTTCTAAACCTGTTTAAAAGTGAGGGGAACATTTTTAAACACCCTCATACAATGAATATAATGGGAATAATGGGTTAAATGACAATAATATAGTTGAGCTGCATCATTGTCATCAGAAAAATACCAATTTGCGAGATACCAGATATTTCAGAGGCCAGTTCTGCCAAATTAATTGCAGGGGTAGAGTGAAGAGGAGGCAGACAATAAACACTAACTAGATTGTTTTGATCAATGCTTCACACCGGTGACACACGCACAGAACCTTTGTAATAAGCACTTAATTGCTCTCCAAATTCAGATAAGCTCTGACGCAAATGGGAGGAGGTGGTGGAAATTTGGTCTAGGGACATGGGTTACCAACCTTGTTTCTTGGGATTTTTATGATTTTTCCATATAAATATATCTTTTTAAAATACTGAAATTGTTCAAATTAAGACCTTGACCAGTAGTAATCCATCTGATATCGCCTTGTTGGTGTTGTAGCAACTGAGCAATGGTGTCTTTGTAATGTCATACCTTTGCGACTCAGGGGAAAAACACGGTGAAAATATGCACATGGGAGAAGTAATCCCTTCAAATACATGTTTAACTTTATGAAAGGGTTTATTTTAACCTAAACCATGTTTTTCTAAAACTAGCTGACTATTTTTGCTTGCCTTAACCTAAGCAACAGTGACAGAAAACTGCAAAGCAATGGAAAACCATGAGTGAACAGTGTGATAATATGTTCCACAGAGGTTAAAAAATGCCTACTGAAAACTTTTTTTTCCATACTTAACCTATTCAGCAGTGACGGGTCAAGTCTCGGTCCTGGAGTAACATTAATTATGATGTTCTTGAAACAACACCAACACATACATCAGATACACAAGTGCAAATGCTGAAGTTGAAAAGTCACTGATAAAACTGAAGAGATTGTTTGAAGTGTTTCCTCTCTACCCTTATTCAACCATTTAAAACACAGACTTTAAAACACACTGAAGTGTCTCAAAATTTCACTGGAGCTTCACTGCCTGCTTGAGCCTGGTGTCATTACCAGCGACTGAAAATGAACCGTGAAACTTTCCCCAAGGCTTCCTACTTAACAAAGCTTACGATTGGCTACGGTGAGCTGTTGCAGAAAAATTGTGTTGAGTGATCCAGCACTCGCAGACATACAGTACAAGCCAGGGGCCAGGGGAGACCGACACCAATGTCCAAATGGGGTCTTTGTTTGCATGCTTCTGCCACTGCTACAATATCTCATAATGCCAGGACTCTCTGTATTATCATGTGTTGTGTGTGTGTGTGTGTGTGTGTGTGTGTGTGGTTGTGTGGTTGCAGACTGCTCAGTGTGCTCTGCTGTAATCTGGACTCCTTCCTGCTACTGGAGAGCCAGTACAACATCTGCTCCATGCTGCTGCAGAGTCAGAGGGAGAACGTCACCGAGCTGGACACCAACGAGGGGTATGACCCAAAAAACACATATTTAACATTTATGGTTGGGAATTAACATGTTTTATCATTGTCAATTACTCAAGTAATTCTGTCAGAATTATTTAAAGTGGCTCAGTGTTGTGCTGGATGCCGGTCGTTTGATTATGTTGGCAAACTCCGTTTCTATGGCTATAATGTTAGCTACTGTGGCTCCCTGTAAGAGGACAGGAGAGAGGCACTGAGATGAGGCGCTCAAGAACGTACGTAACATCACATCTTTTGGACTGTCGCACAAAATCCGACCCCAGTCCTTCACAAAGAAATCTACAGTCCAGCAGCATTAAACAACTTTAACAAATCGTCCACAGGCTTGTGTAGGCAAGTGAGACAGATGGGGAAGGTCTCAGTTTTCAAAATTATACTCACATTTGACCAATAAAGAAGTGATTAATGCATGTATGTTGCTACAAATAATTCATATATATATTCTAAGTTTCCTGATTCTGTTCCTTTATTGTCTTATTTATAGTCCCAGTCATCTCAGCCAAGAGTATTATGGGAACAGAGTCATTTAGATGACATTTATAATGATGTCAGAAAGTCTTGAGAGACACACTGTTGGTTTTAGTCTTAGTACTAATGCAGCTTGAGTCAGTTAGCCTAGCTTAGCATGAAGACTGATAGCAAGCAGTTGTTTATGAAGGTTTATAAACCTCCAAAGCACATTAATTAACATGTTGTATCTGGTTTAGTTAGTCGGCAACAAACAAATGTAAAAAAGAGACAGTATGTGTGAGTTGCATGCTGGAACTAAAGATGGGTGACAAGTTAAAGTTGAAACCTGAATAAATGAAGTGAAAAAACAACAAATACCAATGTTCCCTTCTACACAAGAAGCCTTCTCATGGCATTGATTGGATCTCTTGTTCTCTGAGATGGAAGGGTGATTCTGAGTTATCACCTTGATACTTAGATTAAACATGTCAATCCTGACAGGAAGGTTCTCTTCTGCTGTGACCATGTCTGTATTCACAGGGCAGGAGGGCTCACTGAATAGTTTAATGAGTGTGAAAATAATGTGAATCATGTGCTATGCCCTTTGCACTCATGAGATTTCAGCGTAATTAAACACCTATGGGAGATTGTGGAAAGTACTGTCTACCACTATCATCAAGTTGTAAATGAGGGAATATTCTTGAATAAAGAATCGTCTTCTTCCCTTCAGAAGACATCCAGAAACTTTGAAAAACAAGCCAAGGAGGGCTCGATAACTCGTTGATTCGACATTTGTGGCAGTTGACATCCTGCATCATTAGCGCATCATCATGACCCACATGGGGAAATCAGATTTCATGTTCAGCAGATGGATTAATTAGTAATTAAGATTTTGAAATCATGCTAAAATCACACAGTCCTGTGGCTGGTCTGCTTGCTTTGACACCCGAAAAGAAACAATACCAGAGTCCGTTTGGAAGCGACCAAGACCCATCTCCTCACACAGTCTCTGTCCGATTGTTTGGTCTGCACCAGGAACAGAATCCAGCAAAAGCAATAGATCTCTGTAAAGGCAAAATAATGCATAACCGGCTGTCCTCAATACATAAGTCATTATGCCCAGATGTTGTTCCTCAAAATGTAGTTACAACACCTAACACCCCCTTAAACCACAAACTGTTCATACAATTTGTTTTTGTGTATGGATGAAGGAAAAACAGATATAAGATTTATATTACGCTATAGATAGAAGCATATTTCCCCAAATTGAATGTACTCCCTGTACCTGGACAGGACCTTCTAGATTTTCTAGAATGTATATTTTTTTCCATCCACAGCTGAGTTGAACTGAAAGAAGTTATCTCCGAAGTTAAGGCAGTTTCCACGTCTCGACGTGCAGACAGTCCTTCTCTCTCTGTCGTTCAGTAAGGGCTTTTTGCTCCTCTGTACATCATCCTGATATGACAGAACATTTCCAAATGTAATCATTGCTCAGGATAAAAAAAAAATGTTTGTTTGTTCGGCTTGTCACAAATAAAATGAAATAAAGCAGAGAGTGAAAAGGCCATTTCTGAAAGTGGGTGTTCAAGAGCCCCTTTCTTCTGGTAATGGCTGCCAGAGCCGTGGCTATTGGTTATGAATGGAAATGGCCCTGAAACGCCGACTCACATTGCGTTTTGGTGAATGATGACCTGTTAATTTTTTCTCCCATCTTCCTTTTTCCTGCCCTCTCTTTTCTTCATGCTCCCATTGTCATCAACGACATCATCATCATCTCTCTTTTCTTTTAACCCTCCTCCTCTCTTAACTTCACTTTTTTATACTCACACTACTTGTTGTCTTTACTTGTTTACTTGATTTCAGCTCCACCTTTTTAGTATCAGTGACACCCAAATTCACCAAAACTACTGTGAGGGCATTCTGCGCATCTTATTTGACCCCAGCTGTGGCTTTTTTGTTTTTTATTCACAAAGAAATGTATGCAGATTTCATTTTATGGCCAACAGGCCCTCGGAAAGAGCAATGTAGAAAAAATAGTCCTCTTTATTCCCAATTTCAAGCCCAAATTACCTCAGTGCTAAGAACTATCCACCAAGGCTGACACCCTTCGACCCTAAAGTGCCTTTATAATTGGAGTGCTCTCTGATCTTATCCAAAATTCTACATGGAAACCCTTTTCTATTTCTTTTCTTGCTTGCCTTGCAGCAGTGATATAGTCACATTCAGTCTCACTCAGTGGTTCCAGACGTTGTACAAAGTAGTTTAAAAGACTTTTCAAAGAAAGTTATCTGAGCTCCAATAATAGGGGAACTGTTGAAGTGTGTGTGAATTGAAAGGCCCAATGTCCTTTTCTTCAAATGTCTTTCTCATTATGGTCATCTTGCAGGTATGCTGTTGCACACACATCGAGAAGAATGTTTATTGCCTTAGGAACATTGTAATGTTCCTTCTGCACCAGCTCTCACACTTCAGCTGTTATCTAATCTCCTTTTCATGCTGTTAAACCTTCTCAGCGAGTTCATCATAGACGGCCTATCAGTGGAGAGGAATCACGTGCTGGTCCGTGTCAGTGTGGTGGGAGGCCCGTCTGAGAGGACTCTTCCTCCTCGAGCGCTGCAAGAGGTCAGGCATGATCTGCTGTGAATTTGTTCAAATGACTGTTTTTGCCAATCTGATTTTTGCACAAAAGAAAATTAGGTTTCAAATTAAAAGAAATGGCATTTTCAATATCAGAAAATACATTAAACTGGCAATAGATAACTTTTTGACTTCATTATGAAGTACTTGTTGAACGCACCATTTAATGGCTATAGAAGAGTGACACTCTCTGCATTTAGAATGGTTATCTAAAACTCAATTTCACTCGGCTATTCTGTCTGCTACCGGGTACAAATCTCATGAGAACATGAAGGCTCGATTTATTTTACATTTCTTCAGTCTGCTCTCAAGTGAATTTAAAGATAATCCTGCTTTTATCCAATGTTATGAAAAGCACCCAAATGTCATACTTGAGTAAAAGTGAAAGATATCTTGATAATAATATTACTTTGGAAATAGTGAAAGTCACCCATAGAATTACACAGATATTTACATGCATACTGTATACAATGGGTCGCCTAATTACCCATCTGGCCAATTATCAGATCCAATTTTGTAAAGCATTTTCTAATTCAGAATCAGTATTTTGCACTAATTTGGTTCTGATGCAGCATGTAGTGTGCAAAGTTACATTACCTGGTTATCAAAGTAGTAAAATAGTATAATATTTGTCTCCAAAATGTAGTGAAGTAGGGGTATAAAGCAGCAGAAAATACCTTAATATTGTACTTAAATACAGTACTTAGTTACATTCCATCACAGCTTTTATCCTAATGGTTATTTCTATTACCCCCCCACCCAAACACCAACCCCTGCTGTGGTTTACCTAAAGCAATCCTCAAACTGCGTTATTGATCCATATAAAACTATGGAAATTTCACTTCCCGTCTTCAGTGAACATGCTTTCTCTTCGTCTCATTATTATTTCCAAAGTGGCTGTGGTCGTTTCTTAATTGTAATTTGGAAACAAATGCAGTGTGTCCTGTGAAAAGCAATCCAGTTGTCTTTGCAGTAGTGGGTCCACTGCTTGCAAACTGTTTTCAATTTAAAAAGTGGCAAGGGGGAGACAAAATTGTTCTTTATCATCAGTTTTGTTAGCTGTACATTTTCAGGACGCAGCTAAATGCTAAAAACATTGCAAAACTAGCATTGCGGAGAGGCTGTGCGAACAGATATTTTGTAGACATTTCAGTGTCCAAAGAATTCTAACATCTACCCTTTGGTGAAATGTTACAAGTATTGTCTAGACACCTCACAACTAGTGGTTTATTTGTACAGTTCCACAGGCTGATACAAGCCTGTTTATTGGACATTTGCACTTTGATTGCTTTTCATCACATTGTTTAAGAAACCCAATTGTGTGTTTTGGTCTGAAGTGAAGTGCAAAAACCTTTGTGAAAATGATACATTTTACTATTGCTGCTCTATAAAGTCACTAAATTGTCTATTTCTTTCTTTTAATCTGTACTTCAATTATTCCTAATCACAGCATTATGAATTTTTCATGAACACCAACTCACTGTGCATATAATCTAACCCTTATCCATCCATTCCTATTCTAAGTTTGTGCTGCTGGTAGTTTCAAAGAGTCCTACTGATTACCAACAGGGCTTCAGGCGTTGTCTGATGCCCGCAGCCTTATTTACTCAGCATGTTTTGGGATAGATATCAATTATTTAGGTGTTGTTTATGCTGAACGCAAAACAGGGAGCTAATTTGCGCTGAGGTCAAGGAAATGATATGAAAGAGATTTGGGAAGGGGAGAGTGTAAATTACTTTAGTGATTTAGTTTCCTTCGTGTTTCACAGGTCTCTTTTAGTCATCTCCCCTGTTACCTGTAGGAAGCACAGGGGTCAGAAAGCTGTTAAATACGTGCAGAATTTATTGCGAAGTTTACAAAACAAATTAATCCACTCTTGGTGTGAAATGACAAGAGAAGCATTGTGTTAAAGGCAAAGATTATTCCTGACAATCAAAGTGTCTGTCAGAATATTTACCACTTGCAGGGAGACGTATTGAATGACATGACAGCTATGAAACATTTTTCTTACACTATATTCTAATTCAAGTATTTAATTTGTCAGTATTTCAACTTTTGGATTTCTAGTACTGTTTGAACACAAAAAAAGGTCACGTCCTGGGTCATATTTCAACCAAAAAGAGTTAACTTCCTGTGATTACTCAGTTATCATACAGTATGGGTTTTTTTAAGGCTGATGTCTTTTACTTTAAATATCTCAAAATGTGGCTGAATCAAGTGAAATTATAGATGTATTTCTACCCGAAGTGCCTGCAACTTTACTTTCGAAGACCTGCCAAGATTAGGCAAATAAATCCTTTAATGTTCAGCTCTGAACATTTGACATTTGATGCATGCTCTCCTCTGTAACACCATGTTGATGTGTCAAAGCACAATGAACAAACAACAGAAACCCTTTTTTATAAAATGGTGGCTGAATAAAGCTACTGCAAGCACTCAGGAATGATAGCACCCCACCCTCAAAGTTTCTCTACTTTCGGAAATTAGTACGCCACGGCCAGGGACTTTTTGGGGGGTAAACCTAATTTAGACCCTGATCCCTGCAGTGAAAACCAGCTTAGTTAATTCAAAGGTCCAAAGTGCCGGGGGAAAGTTCATGCAGTGGAAACACGGTTAAGAGAGAGGCTGAACAATAT
This sequence comes from Lagodon rhomboides, assembly GCA_039737535.1. Taxonomy (NCBI): domain Eukaryota; kingdom Metazoa; phylum Chordata; class Actinopteri; order Spariformes; family Sparidae; genus Lagodon; species Lagodon rhomboides. Next base: position 10,688,976 of record CM077798.1, on the reverse strand, counting down.
ATCGTTTCAGCCTTGACATCACAATGTGTGTAATAGTCACATTACAGGACAGGCAATGTCAAGTCAAAGCAAGGCAAGGCAAATTGTCTCAAACAATTCATGCTACAACTTTTTTGCTGCTGGATAGAAAAGAGAAACTTGCACGGTTCTCATTTTTCATGTTCTCATTCTTGTCCATTTGTGCTCCCTCACAAAATAACCCCCATAATTCTAGAATTATTAGTTATTTCCAAAGAGCTGTTTGAGTTATCTGTTGAAAATTCCTGTATTTTTTATCAGCAGGGATTAACGTGAACAGAGGGCACAGACAGTTGGATAAAGAGGCCTGCTTTCTAAACCCATTAACATTTAGAGCACATTATTGTGGCACGTCACACGCTGAGCTATGAGTCAGAAGTTATGATTCTTCAAAACTAAGATATGACAAGTAATGAATGCGGCACTTAATGGCAGTTGGTTATGAAGAAAGGAAACAAGAGATGATTGAAAGGAGGAAATAACTTGTTTTACTGAAGACAAATGAAAACAAACACAGTTTATTAAACTGCTACCAGCCCGATGCAAAAACAATTCCTCGGTAATGAATTAAACTATAAGTCACCGTTTAACTCCACTACATTGTTCATAGCTTGACATTTTTAATTATGCTGGCATCTAACATTGTCTTCAGACGGTTTTAAGTATATTGAATTACAAACAAATGCAACATAATGGCACATCAGTAACACAGCAGGCTCGTTAACAGCCACAGCAACTATCTATTCAGAGCAGTGAAGAAATGAATCTGAAGAAAATAATGGCGTTGAAGTGTAATCATGTAAGTATGTATGTCCTATTTACCGCTCCTACAGCAGACAACACAAAGTCATCCACAATTAATCCATGTCATCATACATGTGGACAGTTTTCTAAGCATTTGGTGAACGAGGTCATCAGTTGAATGTGTTTATCGTCACACTCCAGGGAGAAGATCCTTACCCCTGGCCCATGTTTTCAAGCTACCCTCTGCCTCAGTGTTACACGTTGGACCCACCAAAGATCCACCATAACTCACAAGGTAAGAGGAACGCTGATGAAGTTGCTTATATTCTAGATTAAACGAGACATACAAATAAACACATGAACTTAAACAAACAAGATTCCAAACTCCACTTCCTGCTCTCCAAACTGAAAACCACAAACTGAAAGACGACCGTACAACTAATAATAATGTTTTTTTTTTTTTACCTCTTGTTTCCCCCATTGTCCAGACTCTGAGATCAGTGCATTTCTGGCTTCACCTAAAGACCCAATGAACCAGGAGGACTGGATGGACGTCTGCCGGAGACACTACTGCAAAGCCATGACCTCCAAACCCAACATTGTGAATGGGAACGGTAAGCTACTGGTTTACTGGGAAGCTACAGATTCGCCTGGTAGGATTTTCTGTGTTTAGTAGCATAAAGATAACATGGTATACGTATGAATAATATGTCTTGGCCCATAGTGTTGATTATAAAGGCAAATGGGCAATGACTAAGGCATGGGAAATACAACTGGTAATTCACTTCCAAACATTAAAAACAATTTAAACTTTAAGTGAAAGAAGGTAATAGATGAAGACTGAAAATTAACTAGAAGCAAAGTGTGCTAATGTTTCTTGACTGTCCCACGAGTCATCATTGGTATTTTGTCTTAGTCTACCAATAATTAACTTTGCAGTCAGTGCCAGAAATGCCAGAAGTAAATAACCTGTGCACTTCATCAGTTAAAAGGTATCAAGCTAACAATTATCTACAAGCTAACACAAACACATGGATGAATTGCATTTATGGACCACAAGCGAGACAAAAGTTCTATTGTCTTCACGGGCTTTAACTGACAACACTCGCGCACACATACATTTCTCTTTCACCCACACAACCAACGGTGGAATTGTTCAGGAATCAGATACACAGCAACAGCTGGTGAGCCTTCTGTTTAACCATTTTTGTTGAAATTTCTGGAGCCACTTTTCTCTCTGTGTCAAACAACAGGGGGAATGATGGCCAATTCAAGTGCAACTTTAGCTGCTATTACCCAAAGACAGACTCTGGAGTACGGAGGTTATTTTGGACACTGCTTACTGAGGAGTAACGTTTCACATACAGTATGAAACTTTGAGAGACTGATACAGAAGCCCTGAGAGGCAAGTAAGAAAAACATATTCGAGTGATTCATTTGTAATATTTTTAGGTTTTTATTTTTCATCTGTGAAAAATGTTTTTTTTTTCACTCTGTCAAAACAGAGTTATTCAGTTCATTTGTCTTTTTATGTATTTGTTGGTTTTTTGGTCAGGTTCATTTTTCTGTGTTAGTTTGAAAACTGTTTTCAATTTAAAAAGTTTAAAAAGGGGTTTGTGTAATACTAATTTTGACCACAAGACGTGCACTGTTGGCCCATGTTAAAAAGAAGCATAGAAAGTACATGAAGAAATCAAAACTCAACTGGAAGGAAACATGAAAGCTTTTAGTCCTGTTTAGAACTTGAGGTAGTTGTTGAACTTCAGCCTCTTGTGGCTTAAATGAGCATTAAAAAAAACAAATACAAAATAATAAAGACATTTTTTTTTCCCCAACTGACAAACTTTAAAAAAGAACTTTAAAAACTTTAAAATTATCATGGCCAAACTTTTTTTCATCTATCTTCTTCAGATGAAAAAAAGAACTTTGAAAATGAAAATGAATATTTTATTTCTCACTTGTCTCTCAGGGCGTCTGTAGACTGATACATTTACACCTTCTTAGCATCTGGCTTTAAATTGTTTGTCAGGGATGGTTTTGGGCAATCAGATTTGATGAAATGTTTCTTGCCATCTGATCCCAGCTAAAGTATGCTTTACTCAGCCAGAGGAAAAACAACATATGGGTCCTACTGTATCTCCAACTGTCATCCTTGGATGTTTTTTCTCACTGTTATGATCCAGTGAGCCGATCACCAACATTCTGTCAGTTGTGTCCAGGTTACATTTTACTAAAGATATGTGTCCATGGAAACAATAACATTTTCTACGCAGAAATTACCATTTATATTAAAGATTATGCATTACGAAAATTTGCATCTCCATATGTTCATAATGCATATCCAAACTCCATGAACCAGAACAAAATTACCATATGTCACTTGTTTTTTTCCAACATGAGTTTCTGATGAGTTTCCTATAAAGTTACATGTGGTAATGTGTTTATAAAAAGTACAAGAAAAATGATTAGAAGAACAAAAATATAACTATATCATAAAATCCAACTATACTGCTCCATGCATTCTGTATTATCTGCTGATTACTTCTATTGTGCAGCAGGTGCACCACGCACACCTCTTCACTATGATGACATACATCTGATATCCATGAACCTTTTAAGAACTCCTCATCACTGCCATTGACAGCCACTATGGAACAGCGCTGACGCCTACCTTTCTCACGTAGGAGTAAATAGCTGCTCAAAGAGCACAAAAATACATTTGACTGAAGGAGGGCTGACAGTCTTGTCATTAATGGATGTGCTGCACGGTGATTGCTTCCTTTCATCAGCACACTGTTGAACTCCTGTGAAAGCAGCCACTCTCTGCTCTCTGGCGCTCATTTAAGGCTTTTCACTGCAAGACCATGATCAGGATGTATTATCAGATAAGCTTCTCTCTGCTGTAGGAGACATGCTGTTTTATTTTGTGCGTCATTAAGCATGCAAAACCTGGCATTCTACTTTTAAAGGCAATTGTTGCATTTATGCGCTGACAACCAAAATAACCTTCTTCCTGGGTAATCTGATGAACATTTACCAAGTCGATCTTTGAGTATGAGGAAACTGTGATTATCACTTGTGTCTTCAATCGGCTTCCACACAGCTGAAAATGAGCGTACTTAATGAGATAATATACTATCTCTTCATCAAAACACTCATGATTAGAACTGTTTGTATGTTCAATACCTCACTATCTTGTCAGCTTATTGATTGCTTAATTGTCCTCTCTCAACAGCATGTCAATGAGATGCATTTACTTTCACTCTGAGTCACTGGGTTGCTTCACGATCAGCACTCATTGTGTTTTCTAATCTGACAACCTGTGACGTGATTGTAAGTCTGCACTGCTGTGTATAAATAATACAGCTTTTGTTTTTACATGTTAAGCAGTTGTGTCCCATTATCCTATTTCACTATTTATATTACAGTGAACTATAATTAAATTATCTGTTCTACTGTACGATTTTGATTTTGTGCCTTAACCTAACCAAGTAGTTTTTGTGGATAAACCTAATCCGACCGCGACCGTTTAGTTTTTGTGCCTAAGCCTAACCAAACAGTAAAGAATTAGGTTTTGTTCCTAAGCCTAACCAGACCACGACCATTTAGTCCGTAACAGTCATAATATGTGAAATGTTTAGCAGCAAGCTTTATTTTGAAAGTCTAACCAGACATTGAATGTTACGTACGTACTTGACCGTGGAGCCCCTCGTGCCCAAAAATGATGCTAGAAGGGTAGGTAGAGTTTGAATCCTATGTCCACTGACCTAGCTTCTGTATTTGTGCAGTTCGGAGTGAGAATGTGTTCATCTTGAATCTTTGGATGCCTTTGTATGATATGTTTTTTTTTTTTAACCATGCAATGAATATTTTGTGATATCACTTCCATTCTATTTTTCACTGCCACTTGAGAAGAGTCATTATAAAGTAGAGCATCAGATATATTTTCTGCTTTGTTGATTATTTGTTAAAGGTTAACTGGAGGTGAGCTAAAGGCATCTGCTGAATAGGGAATGACTTTAAATAGCCATTGACTCGCTGTTTCACATGAATGAAAAGGTACATCAAAAAACATTTGAAATAAATTAATTTAATTCACTGCAGTGCTTTAAGAGGAGCAGAAGTGGTGCTGTTACTTCACAAATTCGCATTTTAGTTTGTTCCAGCAAGGGCAAACAAAGAGGTGCTTGGATATTTATATCTATGAGGGCAGACTAAATATTAGAAACGCCTTATATTTCTCACTGCAGTACAGTCAAACAGAACTGCAAACTACAGCCTCCAAAATGACCTTTCAACAAAAACTGAACATTATAATCTTCATGAAGGCTTTTATATTCAATTCTATCCAAGTTTTTATAAATTAAACCACCAGTAGACTTTGCTGATGTTTACATTCATCCTGTATGTACTTAAAATAAACAGAGAATGCTTGACAATAATTCTCAGAGATTTCAAATGAGGTATACTGTGTAGAAAACATAATTCATTTATAATGCCTCTCAATTTACATAATATGTACCAATGTTAAAGTAAAAAAAAAGTGCATCCGCATCCATGTGGCGCTTGTGTTAAGTGGAATTTTTGACAGCTTCTCCTTAATCTACTGTGGCTCAGACTTAACCACATTTGTATGTTGCTTGTGGAAATAATAATGTGCCAAATGAATGACTATAAGTGTGAAATTATATATATGACAATGTTTTGTGTATGTGAAATTCATCTGCCAGACACTGCATGATTTAAGTGATGATTGCAGCTAAATTCAAGTACTGCATAATGCAAAACTGCAAAAATGAAGTAAAATCAGTGTTTATACAGCTGCCAAGTTTGTAAGCTACTTAAAATACTAGACATGAGTCGGTGCAGTCAATGGCAGGGAATTCACACAGGAAAGGTGCTAATCTAAGTTTCTTGTTAAGGCAAACAACAAATGCAAAATAATCTTAGAATGACTGTGAAAATATCTAAAAACATGCTCCCTTGTTGTTTTAGAGCTGTTTGCACAATTGGTACTATCTTTACAAGAGTCCTCATCACTCAAGTGTTTCCGTATTATTTCCACAACAAGATCTCCAGTGACTGTGGGCGGTTCAGCGATATGACACTAAAAGCCATGCTGTCAGTGTTTACTCACCGACAGTCAGGGGCAGTGAAGCTGTAAATGGGTACGAGCGGATGCACATTTGTAAAGTGTGGTGATGGTATTACTCTACATGTGTTTCTACAGATGAACCGTGATCTTCTGTGTCAGACAGTTTTCCATTCCAGATACAATGCTGCTTCACTTCTGAACAGTCTGCATGACTACTGAATCTTTCTGCCTTTTTTTATGCCAGAGACCGCTACATTAAACACATGTACTGTATGGTTCACAGGAAATGTTTCTTTCCACAACACTTACAGTGTCACTGGGCTGCTTAAAAGCGTACATAACGGGATGTTATTCACACTCTATTAATAGCTGAAGTAAAGGAGTTGATGTATTTGAATGTGTAATTTGAATTTTCTTTGAACACAAACTTTATTGCAGTACTAGCACATATTTTATGTTTGTGTCTTGTATGTTTTTCTCCCCAGTGCTGGCTGACCTTCTGGAGAAGGTTGTGGCTCATCTATCCAGCTCTTCCACCGAGTGCTTCTTCTGTCCGGCTCAGTACAAAGGTCAGTGGGAAAGAGGAACACGTTCAGTTTTCTTCTTGACAATTAGGTCATAGGGGAAATAACTAAAGGGCACTCTGTGGATCAGTGAAGTTAGCCAAATGCCTTGTATGTGGGGCATGAATCTAACTTCCAGAGAAGTGATATGAAATTCCGAGGTTAGGTGTGGAGGTCGGATTAAAGTAATGGCCTTGGGGAACAAAACCCTCATGATGAAACTGGCTCTGAGGATATGTAATTAATCTAGTGACTTTGTAGTCGCATCAACTGATCTGCCCTCATATTGTATGAGTTGAACACCAGGCTTTAAAGAGGTGCTGAGCTGTCAGCAACACACAGACATTGGGTGGTGTGAAGTCATGTAATGGTGGCAACAGCCTGTCCCCGTAAACCCAACGTGCAGGACCCAAACAAACTTCTGGGGAAATTAACCAAATGAAATGCACCTTTTCTTGAACATGTTTGGAAACATTTATGATTATAAGTACACAGCTCAACAAATCATGTAACAAAGGTCCAGTCGTTTAAATACATTTTAATGTCATATGAAATGTTTAACATAACCACATCAATTTCAACATTGCAAGTGTGATTCCTGAATCTGCAGACAAGTATCAGGAGGTCTGATCAGGACTGCAGCCTCAGGGAATTGTCAGAGTCCTGATGGAAAGAGATGTTGTTCCTTTGCCAGGCTGTTGCAGCAGGGTGAGGAGAACTGTTGACCTTGACTGGAGAAGGAACACTTTGAAAAAATTGTCTAACAAAGACAAAGTAGCTACTTTAAAAGCTCAGCAGTGCCAGGGTTCTTGGAGCTGGTTGCACCAGCTGTTCATAAGTACAAGCTTGGCAGACTGTAGTTTACAAGTGACTTTTACACATGACTAAATTAAAATGAGTTGCACCACACAGAGTTGTATTTACTCAGATGTGTTGTTAGTAAATATTTACACTCAGTAACTGCCAGGTATAATGACTGTGTAGCTAACCAGAACAACTGACAAACTTAAAACTAACGTTAGCTGGCTAATATGTGACAGAGTAAACAGTAAGAGAGGTGATATGTAAGCTTGCCAACATATGTGACCTGAAACTTGAAATGCTATGACCCATATTGTGAAGATTTTTAAATCACATTTAGCAAAAAACCCTGAATCCTACTTACTCTACTCTTAATCCTAAAGTATATTTCCCCATGTTTGCAGACTTAAACTAGAATGGCATTAAATAGAGTGCATACCTCCACCAAGGACCAACAATCCCCTTTAATTCAGGCAAGCCCAATCCAATATCAAACTCAATAGCCCTGCATCACTCTAAATTTTAGGCCACTGATACCTGCTTCACCTTCTTGGGGGATGTAATTAGAAATCTTGCCAATAATATTTGACTTAATGAGGAAATGACTTCAATTTGGTTACCAAAATCAGATATTTCTCACTCATTAGAATATCTGAATACTGCTTCATTTGAAACATATAATTCTTCATGTATGCAGACATAGATGTATCTTCTGCACCTTACAAGACTGGAATTTCTGGATGTTATACCAGCTTGTGACAGTATCTTCCCACTTACAAATGTTTCATGGCATGATTTACAACTTACCACAATCCAGACTATTTAAGACATTTCTTAAGTTGTAATGGTGCAACTAGATTTAAATAACCAGTATCTTTAAACAAGTTTGTCTAGTTACTAAGAACTTAGGGAGGACTTCAAATAGACTTAGTAATGGAGTCATGAATAGATGGTGAAACTTAGTCAAGGGTAGATGAGAGTTGTTGGAGATACTGAAGGCCCTGAACATTGTCGTGTAGTTTTTCAGTGTTGTGTAGATGCCGGGTACAGTCCCAATGGAATGGCAGACGGGTGGAGTGGAGAAACTCCTCCTCATTTTCAGAGCAGTATTTTACCCCGGGTGAAACTGAGTTGTGTTTCCCATATCAAACGGGTGAATGATTTCAGAAGGTTGGCTTGTTTGGTAGCCAGTGGGCTAAACAACCTGATCACACTGATGGCAGCTTGAAAGAAAAGCTGCTAATTAGTGAATACTCTAGCAAACTGTTAATTTTCCTAAAGGTAATGAAGTGCTAATTGCATAATACTCTTATTTTACATTTTAAACAACATAAATTAGTGTTCCCTTTATATTACTTCAAGCATGCAGCAGCAAACCACCTTCAAGCTACTCTTAGTAAATGTTCATTAATAACATGAATTAGTTCTTTATGTTCAGTCAGGTTTAACATATTCTCATCCATATTAGCTTAAATAATCACAGCCTAAGCATTGATGGAGTTGTCTCAGTACTGTGTGTTTTAAATCGTCACCAGAAATAATGAAAATGACATTTGAATTGAATCAGCGGAGCTATATGCCCCTGGTTGAATAATGTTTTGATGTCTGTGTAATCACCTGGCACTGATTAGTCAAATGATTGTAATTATGATACCGCCACTGCTTTAAGGACTGGAGGTGATGAACCCAACTGCAGAAATCAGACAGACAGAGTCAAGTATGATTTTGATGTATTTATGCACAGCAGAAAGGTAAGAGGTTTACAACACAAACTACATTAGACAGCAGAAAGGGAGAATAAATGAACACTGATGAGCAAATCAGTGTAATCTGGTCAGTTGCTTCTCTCAAAAGACAGAAATAAACAAATGTTTATACTGTAGGAGGTGGTTAGGATTGTGACTGGTTAATTAAAGCATCGCATTTCTACTCTTCTACTCTTATGGGATAAGGTGAAAACACTACTGAGGATGTGATACAACAGCTGTCTGCTCTTCATTAGTTTTGCAGGGTGTCATGTCTTGAGTCTATTATCTTATTAGGTGTTTTACACAGAGACAGAGCATTATAATGAAGTGCCTTACCATTTGTGTCAGCAAATCTTTTGTTGTGGTGAACACCATGACAATGTTTTTCTCTCACCGGTTCATGTTGTGTTATTGTAATCAATTGACATAAGAAGCTTGATTCTTATCTCTGACGATTGAGAAACTATCCACAAATGTGAGGGTAGTGCAGTACCCGAATAATTTACAGCACACACACATACTACAGTTATCTTGCAGTTAATTTTCAAACAAGGTCTTTTATTCAATGATTGGATAATTACCTCTGCAAGACAAACATTAAGCAATTAAAGTTTGTCACTGCTGACTGCTGCTCCACTCCGTTAACATCTCGTAAACATAAACTGGAGAAAAAGACTGAAAATTGTGCCCTCCTTTCTATTCATTCAATCAATAATCAATTTTGAATCAAAAATCATTTTGAATGGAAAATCGATTCTGAATCGATTCGGACACCCAAAAATCAGTATCAAATGGATCTGCGAGATTGCCAAAGATTTACACCCCTTGTGTCACATTCACGAGGTTCACCACTCTGTGAAACACACGATTGTATAAAGGATATTAACACATGACACTTCATAGAACTGTTGTCGGTTAACACTGTTTGTTTGTAGATGATTGGATTCTGGTTCTGTTCCTGCTTTACATGGCATCGCAACATTTTTGGAATCAAGGGTGAATAACAAAATAGGAGTAAAGGTAGAATATAGATTGTGTTAGTGAAGGTCTATAATTATGGAGATTAACCAGGCTTTTTACCTCTGCTGCTCCCTGATCAGACCAAAAACTTTTAGTACAACTGGAATAATAGTCTCCATAGGCCTCGTAAACACTGTCACCTTCCTCAGCAGTAAAAACCTTTCAGCAATTACTATGCTGCTCGAATACACAACATTTGACTCACTTTTGCTCTTTAATTGATTTTTATGCAAATGCACTGCCTATGGTAATAGCTTGTTTCCTACATGATCCACAGTATAACCCCTTTTGAACAGTCTGTGTTTAGTTGGAGTTAAGTGTCAAATGTCATTGACATTTTCATTCATGCCGGATCTAATTTATTTAATATTCCATTTTTGCTGAAGCAGAAAAATATAATCGAATATCAGCCGTGCCAAAACTCTAGAAAAGGTTTTAATCTGGTCCCTATCGGTGCGTCGTATTGCACAACTTGCAAAACTTTTCACCCTTGCCCCAAGCAAAACATAGTTGATTAATCACAGAGTGGTCTTTTAACCATAATCATTGTTCTACATTAAATCTAATCTACGTATTGTACTTAAATATGACTCCATTATATTTATGCCAGCAGGGGCATTCAAGCCTTTAATTAAAGAAAAGTGGGCGTGAAAAGTGATTCAACATTAACAGTATATTAGCCATAAAACTGAACCTTCTTTTCTACAGAAATGTCTATAGTTTTGATTTGGTTAAGCTGGAAGCGTGCCTGGGAGTGATCAGAAGATGAAGCTTAGCTGTCTTCACATCTGTTAATGTAATTGGCAATTTGATGATTTACTGCATCCGTCTTGACCATTTTCTGTGACTCAGTACACCATAAAGATGTTACCAGTTTCCTGTCTAGCTTTTTAAACTCATAGCTGTATAGTTATGTTAAAAGTTAAAAGCTGTTGCTGTCATGGTAGCTTATCTGAGCAGATCATCATCTTAGACGGACCGATGTATCTTCTACTGTTCAACAGCTGCTGTGTTTGTCCCATATTCAACAAAAATATTTTAATGTCCTTTTATATCCTTTCTGTAATAGTAGACTTTTATCACCAGGTTTTATCTCTTTGTTGTCCTGAGTCTTTTACTGATCTTAAGTTTAATTACTTCAATCTGGCTTGTGTTTTGACAGTGATTTTACTGGTTTATACACCAATCAGCCTCAACATTAATACCACTGGCCTAGTATTGGAGATCCCCTCTTGATGCCTGAAAAGCTTTGACCCTTAGGGTTACGGACACAGGACTTCTTGGTATGTCCTATGATGTCTGGCATTGGGAGGTTACCAGCAGACCCCTTTGGGTTCTGTGGGATTAAGGCTGCGGCCTTCATGGATCAGGCAAGGACCTGAGGTTACCCAGCAGAACATTGCTTTATTATGAGACAATGAATGTTATTCACCTGTCACTGGTTTTAATATAAGTTATGCGACCTGATAAAAAACGTGACACGATAGATGTGAAGACCTTTGCACTGTGCTGTTACTGTTACGGCCAACATCAAGTAAAAACCCCCTTGAAATGGGATCACACCAACCGCAGTGCCAAATCAGAGAGGGGAGTTTGGCGAAACAGGTGAAGAAGTGATCAACCATCCTCAAATAGTCAACCTTTAACCTGTTGGTATATGTCTTTTTCAGAAATGTAAAACATGGAACTGTTCACCAGTTCCATCAAACTCACTTCTCTCATGTTATTGTATCAAACGCATCTAATTTTACCTGATGTCTGTGACCAGGAACCACTGAAACTAGGATACAGCCATCCACTTAAAATAAATGTGGGCCAATGAACCCTTCTCTGCTTCCTACCTCTCTACTTCGGAGTACACCCATCTTTGAACTTGGCCACTATTTTGATCCCAACTAAACAGCGTGCACAGTTCTGACGCTATTTTGGGGACAAAATATGCCCACACACACACACAACAAAAAACAAAACAATACCAAGCCCTGCTGTCGTGGCTGATATTTTTTTATTTGAGGAGGTGGACTTAGGGTTTGGAGATTTGAAGATAGAGGCATGGCAACTTTATTTGTTGTTTTTTTCAAAGTGATTATATAAGACAAAAAGATATGAGGGCAAGATGTGACAGACAAGGCAAAACAAAACGTGTCTGGGATTTAAAGAACAGGATAAACAAAAGTTAAATAGGGTAAAACAGAACAAGCAGAATAATACAAGGCAGTACAGGATGTGACTGAAATGGCTCCAACATAATTTAGTAAAAGCTGGGGGGGAAAAAGGAAAGTTTCAAACCTCAATTTAAAAAACTGTTTCAAATTTGAGGTAAACAATGAAACAATATATAATAGATTCTTCTTCATTGTTAGAAACAGTGGCTTAAATATCTCTGGTTGGATTTAGCTATTGTGGGGAGGGTTTCAAATCAATGGACCGGACCGATTCATGGCCATGTTGGATGCAGACATTATTTATGCATCAATGTGATGAAGTTTATTAGTCAGGTAGTCTGATTTACTGGATTAAACAACAGTGTATATATAGTTATTTTACTCATTTTCTACTATATATAACATCTCATATATCCATATTTTGATATGACACTACATGAAACAATCCCAGTTGGAGTTGACTGCTGTGTTGCACATGGATACCTGTGGTTTAATACAAACTGAATACCAAACACTGTCGACTGGAACTGCTTGAGGTCAGTTTATGAAATTTAAATAGATACCTGCAGACTGCGTTGAAAAAGAGCATTTTCCATGTCTTCCACTGTTTTTGTAGGATCCAAGGCCAAACTAATGCATTTTTTAAAACCGTGTGCAGAATCTGAGAGCCTTTACAAGTATGTACTGTATGTTAACATATTCATACAAATGTCTCTGAGCCGCTGAAGAAGAGCAGATAATTCCTGCGAGTGGCAGAATTCAGACGGATCAGTGGTGAGGAATTAGTTTAAAGTCATTTATGACAAGAAGACAGCTAGTAAAAGGCAGCAGTCTGTGGTGTTTCTGTGGTCTGAATTATGAATAGTAGTGATTAAAAAAAGGGGATCTGGAATGTGTTCAGTGTGCTTTTATTTATAATGCATTTCTCAAGAAGGAGAAAGGCTTGTCAGTGAGCCTTTTTCCATCGAAGACAGAAATGTTTCCCCGGAGTGTGTTGGCTGTGACAGAGCTGCCTGTGTCTGTCGATCAGTACACAGGCACGTCTCCTCTGAGGCCACACCGATGAATCTTAATTATGAGTTAAGTATGAGTTTGTTTTGATGATTTATGTATCTAAGTTCACTCACACACTTCAAAGTTGTAGATGTTTCCACTTTTTAATATTTTTATTTTTAGAACTGAGTCATACTCATTTGCTCGATTTTATTAACATCAAACACTAGAAACATTGGTTCCAGTCCACTCATATTTAAGACCAGCAGGATTTTTTCTTGTCAGTGTTTTCATATACTGAAAAACATGCAAATTATACATTAGATTCAGTCAAACTGCGTCCTTATTTCACAATTCTGGCAGCCATGAAAGATACAGCATGGATGCAAAGGCTTCAGGTATAAACATATAATAAAAAAATGTATAATTACACTGAATGGAAACTGAGGTCAGGCCAGTAAAGCATCAAAAAAGAATGCAATTTACTTGTGGACTCAGAAAGCTTGTAATACCAATGTGCTTGAAACTCTCCCTGAAACTCAAAGGGCGCTTTTTATACGGTCTAAAGCACAGTGCGCTACTGCGTTTAGGGCATGTCCAAATCCATTTTGCTGGGTGAACGGCGGATAATATGGGCACAAAGTGCAGCACACGGCACAAAGAGGTGGTATTTAGACTCTGAATTAGTCATGGGTGTGTTTTGGGCGTAACATAAATCAAACCAATCCGAGTGGCATCTCCCATTCCCTTTAACAGCCAGGTGCGCCAGGGCAGGGACGTGATCCTCGACTGCTGGACCCTCTGCCCCGCCGTTTCAAAATAATCCGTCCCATCAACAACTCTGTTTGACTGCATATGAAAAAAAACTCCTGACTCGTTTCCTTTGGAGAATTTATGACTACAGATTTTAGTTTTGTTGATTAAATGTGCCACGATATGTGTTACAGTACATTACTGCATTCACTGATTTTATGATTTGAAAGGCTGCTTTTAGTTTTAAAAATTTCAGAGTGTATGCACGGTGTGTACCCGCCTGTGAAGGCGCATCTAATATGTCCTTTAAATAGCAGGAAAACAGACTGCGCTTTTGACCTCAGACCAGATTTTTGTTGGTCTATGCCGCTGTCACTTTCTGCTGCCTCAAGATAGCAAACTAACCACACCTGATTTTAAGACCAACACGCTGCAAGCACATTTGCTGTTTACACAGCGTGGGCTCTGGGCGTGAAAATGACAGCCGCATGAGTCTGAAACTAGCAATGACAGTTGAGCTGCGCTGTGCGTCGCTTTACGCCGAGCGCAAGATAGAGCCCATAGTGTGTCGTGTTATATTTTTTGTGTGTATTATGACTGGAAAAAAGAAATTGATTTCTAGATGTAGGCAGCTTTGGTGTACGCAGCAGAGAATACAGAGCAACTGAAGCCTTTCAAGACATGTTTTTTAGATTACCTTTATTAATGTTTTACTAGAATCATATGTTAATAAAGAGGTAATACAAGTTTGTATTACTGCAGAGAAAAAAACTGGATTGATATGCCAGCCTTTTGCCCTGAAAGTAGCTCAATGCAGTTACCTTTAAAAACAAACCCAGTGGATGACTTTCTGCTGAACTCTTCTTTTGATATAGTTTGTTGTTGGAAAATGTAAGGACATTGTGCTGCTTGCCTGGATACTTGTTTCACTGCAGTTTGTGTTTTCAGAATCTCTTCAGGAGTGGCATGACCCTTAGTCAAAATGGCTACACTACACAATTTGCCTGTAAAGATTCCCTCTAGACTTGTTTGAAGACATTTAAGAAAATGCTCTGCTTGGAACAAAAGTTTGTGTCTCATATAGTTTTCTGGCCAACATTCAGAAATCTCTGAATATACAGATACTGTTTATTGCAAAAATGTAACTGCCTTGAGACAGTCTTAAGATGTTTCAAGTTTCCACATCACGGTTGTTTAAGTTGCATGGAACCATGATTAACTTCCAAACTAGTGGTTATGTCACAAATCATCTTTGTATGTACACTTTGAACTTTAAAGGGTAACTCCACTAGTTTTACACATTAAAGTGTGTTTACAGGTCTTGGGGAGAACTACTGCATATGTGAAAAAGTAGGATAAAGCCAATTATGGCTCCATGGGAAGCTGCATGTTTGCTCATAAATTGCCTCCATTGATGTTGCTCAGTAGCTAAATTGCATTGTGGGTAATGTAAGGTTATGAAAAGCAGTTTACTGGTCAAGCATTGCTCTCCTATAATACTGCTGGACTCATTATGTCCAGGTTAAAAGCAAATGAATAAAAATACAGAAGTACAGCAGAACCAGAGATTTCACCATTTTTATTCCACACATTCGGAGTCTACATTACCCATAATGCAACTTGCTACCTAGTGACATCACTGGTGGTAATTCATCAGATTACATGCTTCTTTCTCTGTATCCACAAAAGACTTGATACCAGGTTTTTTCACAGATGCAGTAGTGCTCCCCAAGACTTGTAAACACACTTTAATATGTAACATTTGTGGAGTTATCCTTTAAGGTTTATACCTATCTAGCATCAAAGTCTGCACATACACCATTCTGTACAGTGAAGTTGAAACACATGGAACACATTTTTGACTGGAGTTTGACTTTAATGGACTTAAGATGTTACACACTCTGTTTCAGTAGTCATGTACAGCTATCCATCGTCAGTTTTGGTAAAGACAGAATAAAATAACAGTGAATAGAAAGAAAACTTGTTGTAAAGTCTTGGTTTTGGTCTGATGTCTTGGCAGAAAATCCTTCAGTCGCTATAGATGCATCAAAGCTGTTGAATAAATTCCATGATACCCTTAAAATGGTTGTGCACTCGCTGCTCCCGCATCAGATCAAGGATCAGCTCTGAAACTGCCACATTAGCCTGCGTTTCTACATCTCTTCATTGCTTGAGAGTGAAGGTTCTCTGGTGTCCTTTCTATTACACAGACACACACACGTGCACACACACACAGCTATTCCATTTTCTCTTCTAATATTCCCTCCACCAAATAGCCTCTGAGGAGACCGGGCAGCTGTCACGGCTCTTGTTGAATTCTGCAATCTGCCAGTTGTACGTATGTGTAAGTGTGTGCACATGGTAGGCACCTCTTAGCGCTTGATTGACGTAGACTACAGTCCCAGCTACTCTGCCCTACTTGAGTGCTCCCATTGTGTGGCGAGAGCAGACTCATTTGCCAAGTATTAACCTCTGTCAGCTCCCTGTTCTGAGTTGTATCTCCTCACCCTTTGTGGCCCTGTCGCCTGAAGGCAGCTGTCCGGCAATCTCATTTATTTCAGCTGCCTGGTAGAATTGGGTGGCTGGAAACAAAGACGGAGCACCTTTTTTATGCGACTGTCACGTCTTAATAGCTCAGACGGAGATCTACACTTTCTTTAAAAGAATCCTAATTTTAATAGATTTTCGTCTTAAGCACCCTCACTTCTGTGCTTTAGCCAGCCGAAGAGCAAAAAGCACAAGTCAGTTCAATTCAACTTTTTTGTAAATATACTTGAATACAAGAAATCATGAAAAAAAAAAAGAGAAAAACTAAAGGAGAAAAAAACATTTTATTTCAATAATTCATTTTAAAAGTGTACATGATAGGATAATTTGGTGAAGAGAATTTGGTTTGAACATACAGACATACTGGATATTTCAAAGTGGCAAAACAATTTTAAATACTGTACACTTTAAAAACACTAAACATGCAGGGGGCAGTGAATTCAGTTGAACAGCAGTCAACAAAAAAACTGTTTCCTAGCCTGGATGTACTTAAAGGCTTCAGTGTTGAAAGGTTGTACTCTGAACATGATGAGCTTAGAAAATACAGTGCATTGGTAATGGTTAAAACAGTGGTTCCCTGCGGACAGAAGCGAAATGAGCACCACCGCCTCCTGTAATGATAATCTTGAGTGGTTAGTGTGTGCATTTGTTTTGGTAAAGGGAATTTTTCCAGCCGCGACAGCATTGGCCGGTAACGTCTTCTTCCTTGTTTATATGTCGGTCAGTCGTGGAACTTTACAGGTTGTAGTTGAGATAAAATGAAGGCTGAGTTTTGACATGGGTGTGGTACGACCCATGAGTACTGAGTCCTAATGTAATAATGTAGTTATGACAAGTAGTCCTGGGTCAGAATATGAACATGTTGACAGGCATCTGGTGTGATGCCAATGCAAGATGGTCTCTAGTTAATACTATTTTTCAGGTGTTTGCAGGGTGCATTGCAATGAGGTAATATATCAGTTTGTGGCTGTGCAGGATAAATAACTGTAAAATGATGAAAGTGGTACAAAGTAAACTGTTTTAGTGTTGTGCCACTACAGAGCAGCTTCTTTCCTCGAGGTACGAGGCTCCTCAATTCATCTTCAGCCATCCACCATCAAAGAAATAGCTTTGGTTATGGTTTATGGATAAATCAGACTCCGACCCAGTGGCAGGCATTAAGAATAACTATGATAACGGCACAGATGTAGTATTAAATTGAAAATGTTTCATAACCAGTTAAAAGTTCTGTTATAGTAAGTTTCGGTAAGGTTTTACTTCCACTTTGAAGTGAAAGTAGCCTTTTGTGATGTTTCTGGTAATGCTCGGCCTGATATCTCTCACCATATGGGCTGTACCTCGTTCCTCCCTTTCAGGCAACAGAAGTTAAACTCACAACATTTCATTTTCTAACAATCTCAACTCAAAATCCCCTTACACAAATGTACTTGTTCAAAAAAAGACTACAATCTCGCGCCAAGATGAAATAAACATCTTGTGGATGTTGTTTGTGCAACTTAAAAGGATTTTCTCTTAATGTGTCTCGAAGCAATGACTCACACACCTAAGCTTTTAAATTCTGCAGCTTTCTTTGTTTTCGAGATTACCTTTGTTTTAATTTCCTCTCAAGCACAGGAGGATTGTAAGGAAAACTGAATCAATTCACAGCTAAATGAAGTTCCCTAAGATTATGCTTCGTAACTTTCAGTCACTTTTATGGGCAGCGAAGAACAAATAGTCCAACCTTCTGTACGTCAGAGATATCTTTCAACAAGTGGCTCTTTTTCACAAAAGTTAAATGGTTATTACAAACTGTAATATAGGAGTAAGCGACGCAACGCTGCAGAGGCAGGAGGAGAGGAATGGAGAGGGAGGGAATAAATATAACAAGAGAGCATTCATCTCCATTAGACAGTAATTGCCATCAGCAAGAGGTTTTTAGAGATGTTAATATGTGAAGGAGGACAGAAGGGCGACATAGAGAATACAGCTCTAGTTGTCCTGGCCCTGCTTCAAGCCCTCATCACAAGCTATTTTCTCTCAATTAATACAATATTTGATGGCCTGTGATTAATCCACATTGCTCAGCTCTGATTTTTCTACGGTAACAATGTTGAACCGTCCCTTGGATACGTGGATCACAGCTACTGAATTATCATATCCCTTGCATATTTCTGCACCATTAGTCTGTAAATTGGATTTCAAGTTTTCCCTGCCACTCACGCTGTCTCCATAATACTGCTCATATTAATTGTTGAAATCTTCTCATCATCTTACCACAAACTGTCTGAAGCGGGGGATCCATTAGCACAAATGTAATAATATTATTTTTCCCCAAAGCCAGGAGGCAGTGGAAACATCCTACAAAACAAAATATCACTCTTCTCCCACCGCAGTTATTGCTTCATTCATCGTCCTCTCCGCACAATTACAACTGTAACTCCCAAAAACTAATATATTTTTATGATTCTCTCCACTTATTGGTGCTAAGTAAGAGCCCATGAGAGCAGCTGGTGAGACTGATAGCTCAACGATCTGCACAAAAGCTGTGGCGTGTGGATCTAAAGCTGCGCCGCTCCAGTATTTTCAGCCGCGGCAGTACCTCGCCCCACAGATAAAGATAAAGTCCTGAGATTAAAGAGCTTTCTCACAAGGCTCAAAATTTCATACAGTATTTTTTTTCACCCCAAAACTCCACCACACTCCTAAAAAATCAAGAGTTATGAGTCCACTGCTCTAAACCAGCCAAACGCTGTTGTGAAATTACCCGTGGATGAGTGTTAGTGAAATTACCCAAGTCACCTTGATGCTGCGCCACCTCGCAAACATCACAATTAAATGCCAAACAGCGGCGGTAAAACTGCCAGCTACAAAATTACCTAGACACAACATCACATCTGTACAGCCTTGGAAGTAGCAAGTCATTACATGTTGTCATGTTTTTCCATTCTCCACGGTCGTAACGCACCGCGTTAGTGATACCCAGGGAGTGTTTTTCCCCCAAACCCCGCAGCCATATTCCCTCTGTGGGTATTACCTTGCTTGGTAATAACCACCTCTCTTCTTTAATCGTCTTGTTTTACAGCAGAGGAGAAGAGTGTGAAGAGCGCTGCATTATCATCTGTGGAGCAGCTGGGGATCAACACCTGTCTCAGGTATGTGCAGTATTTAGTGTTTTTCTTTAGCTCATAAACCCTCATTCAATCAGACAGTCGTCTTGCAGCGAGGAGGAACTTGCTGTGTATAAACTCTTTCTCTTCTCATGCTTACTGAACTGCAGGCTTCATTTTTAGCAACTGCAGTATTCACTCTGAAAGAAGAAGTCCTGAAGTCACTCTGTAGAAGTTTTTCTTAAAGCTCCTGTTTGTAAGAAAGTAATACTGACGCGTTCGGTTTCCCAACTTGTCAAATACTGCAGCATTTGGTTGGCAGCTGACCTACATAAAACAACATGTAAAATGTTATGCTCTCAATGTTGGGTCAGTTTTTCGCAGTAGTATCACCGATGGTTTCGAATATCGACATTTTTTAAGGTATGCCCCCCAGCTCTGCCTGGTTTTGCCAACACTGAACTCAGCTGTTTTTGATTTGATTGAGCAACCCCCAGTAGCAGAAATTATATATTGTGCGTTTAACACTGTTTTGTTGTAGAATATATTTTTGCAGAACAAGGCATCAATAAGAGCCATGCTAATACAACCAGCTGATTGTTGATTACGTCTACCATCATATTAAGTGTTTTTACATATACTAGTTTATGTGTGTGGAAAGGTTGTATTTATACACGTTTTTTTTATTCATCCAGCCACAAGCTTTAGTTTCACGCCATGAGAGAGGTGAAGAGGTTCTTTCTGAAGCGGTTTAGTTAAAAAGGAAGAAGGTCACTGCTGGAGAAATCGAGCAAACAGTGTTTTCAGATTTAAAATGGAGCGCAACAGCATGAGGTGTGAGCTGTTTCCCCAATTCAGGAGCTCAGTCGTCTCAAGGCCACAGCACACAAAGGAAGGCTCAGATGTGACGGTCTGTCCACACCATTTTGCAGCTGTTAAAAACATCCAAAACATGTTGTATGATGAATAATGATATTCCTTCCTGCTCCTACAGTATGATTAAACCCCTGCACTTGTCAAAGGTGTTTAAGGGTTCTCTTGCTGTTCTGTTTTCACACTAATGATGCCAGAGTGCATTATACTTGGTCTGTTCTTTATTTCCCCATAAGTAGGCCCTCTGACTTGTGTTGCTTCTTTCACACTGCTCATTTCTGTCCTTAATGAGACCCCGCTGCTACATTACATACTGGATATGACACTTTGCTCGACATGTTCCCTGGAGGGGAGCTTTTCAGATGAAAAGTCCAGAATCACTGAATGCCATGTTTGCATTTTTTGGTATCAACAGGGAGCAGTGTGAGAGCGTTACCCGCAGAGCAGCGTGTCTTATGGGATTTAAAAGTTGTCGGACATGAATTTATAATTAATCCTTGACTTACAAGTGTCAGACTTGCTGAGTTAAATCGGACCACTTTGGACTTGTTGAATTGAATTTTGATTAGCACTTCTGTGAATCCGCATAACGCCTCAAGAAATTCTGACTCTTTTTGCCTCAGTGTTTTGGTGTATAACAATAAAGACAGTGAGAAAGAATGATGAAAAAAATACAAAATACAAAACTTAATAATTACGATAAAAATATGAAAAACATGACACAAATATGCTCAAGAGTCAGTGCAGTACAGTTTGAGGAGGGACTGATTAATGATGGAGCAGAAGTCAACCATCATCAGCTGTTCTTTTCTTTATCATGGAGCGCGTGTTCAGCTCCTGAGGTCTTGGGTGATGATGGTCCCCACACATGGTGATGGGGGCAGGTGTGACCGGGTTCTTCCTGAAATCCACCACCATCTCCACTGTCTTTAGAGCCATTCAGGATTGATATGTATTTTAGAGATTTGCATCATGTCTGTTCTGTGTTTCATCTCCAGGTACGGCAGCTTCCTCAAGCTTCTGAAAGAAGATGCTGTGAATGACCTGACGCAGCTTATGAAGCACATTAAGATCTTCTTGTCCACACAGAGAGTTAAAACTGCTTCAGAGCTTGGTATCCTTAAAGAGTCCACGTCCGCATGTATGAAGTTGTTAGACTCTGACTACAAAGGTATTCACCCTATTTGAAATTTGCACATTTTCCTGGCCTGTTTGGAAAGTTGTCTGGAAAGTGACTTCAACAAACTAATGAGATTCCCACATTTCAGGCAGGTTGGAAAATATGCATCACTTTACCCATTTAAAGTGATTTCTATTCTGACTCCTCTTGAATATGTTCTATACATATACAGTATATATTCTATATTAACAGATTTAAATACACAATGTGTGTTTCCTACAGCAAGGACTTCCCCGATCAAAACAATGAACAAAAAAAAAGTAGATTAAGGATGTTGCGAAGTAGCATGGGATCATGGGAGTTGTTGTCTTCATTGTTAACCAAACATTATTGCCAAAATCTGACGCGAGTCGAGCAGAAAGAGCATGTACTGTAGTGGTAAAGAAATGGGGGAGTTTTTAAGCGTGGGCTAATCCAGTAGTTATAAACCAATTCTGTTTATTTATTGAGCTCATGTATTAAACACAACTTAAGTACAAAAAACCACAACAGGACAGCTAACCAGCTCATAGAGTTCAATGTCCTTAATGAAACCTGAATGATTTCTGAGTTTGTAAAGCATATCTACATGCTTGTACATTATATCTAGTGATTGTTTTAAGGGCCAGTTGTAAACTACATCCCTCTGTGTGCCTTCTACCTAAACAAAAGTTACAGGTTCACAGTGTTTAAAGGCAGCACCTCAGCAGAGAGACGTGAAACACAGGAGGTGTCAATAGCCTGCGGTTGTTTTCTGGAGTGGAGACTAATGGCTCCATAGTTCTCCTGGAGTGGGCCCCAGACCTGCATATCAGTGAAGTCATTTGCTTCCAGCGGCTTCTGAATGAAATTATCTAAATGAAAGTGAATGCTCCAGAGCTCTGGTAACCCTGTTAGAATGTATTTGACGAGATACATTTTGTGTTGTGACCCTGGTGTTCGGAAGCGTGTTACTTTTTATTCTAATCATTGGATTGTAATGTGCTGTTCACAATGCAGAGCTGCTGCCTGTGAGACCTCAGCCCAGTAGCCAGAAGAAAATGTTGGAATTTTACATTTCTGCAAACCACGGATGCATTCAAATGTACATGTGTCACATTACATGTATGTATGAGCTGACTTTCAAGTCAGGAGGTGGAGGTGTTACACCTGGGTGAGACAGCTGCCAAGCCAGAGACTGTTTCAATATGAATAAGCATGAAAGCAGCAGCTATTTGTAATGAGACACTGGGACATTTTCCTGCCATGTTTGTGGCGACAGACTAAATTCTTTTATGCCAAAATATAATTTTTCCAAAACCTCAGCAAGTAGTTTTTTTACCTAAACGTAACCAAACAGTGAGTACACCGTTGTTTCAGCGTACCTAAAGAAATGTAAAGATTCAATATATTCTAGATTTGCAGAAACAGACATTGACAACATTTATTCTGCCAATTGTGTTGGAGATCTTTTAATAAATGAATCATTTTGGCTGAACTTTTATAACAGGATATGCACTTGACTCCTCATACCCTCAAATCACAAGAAAATGAATTTCCATCTAAATCTAGTCTGTTTTAAGCTTTAAAGCATAAATCCACAGAATGATACTGCAGACTGAGAACTGGATCTTGGCAGTCTTAACTGTAGGAAGCTGTTTTTCAGCTCTGAGATAATGGCATGGTGTATCAGGGTTAATTGACTGTCAAAGCATTACTCGCTCTGTGGTTGACGCTCAATGGTGTCAGTTGACAGTAAAGTGGTATTAGCTCAACGCTTGATTTAACACAACATAAGGACTCCGTTTCTTGTGACACCTAAACGGGATCTTTTCAAATTATTCAAAATACAAACAAAACAAAATTCATTTCAGCTTTGAGTTAAAACATTTGTACAATTAATTCTGTTGTTTGAATTAATTCACGACCACCTGCTGTTGCCAGAAAAGATCTGTCAAGTCACATTAGTCAGAGTTTGTTCTGCACACAGCTCCGTGGATCATTAATTCGTAATACAAGCAGAGGCTGCTCAGATTTATTTTTACACGCAAAATGATAAATTCTCTTGATTAAAGCGCTTACCATTTAAACTGCGCTGCCAAAGGCTAATTTGAAGGTAAGATAAACACTCACTAGTTTCTGGCTCTTTAACTCTGCCCTCCAGTCACTCAGCAGGATGATTATCCAGGCCACGACTGGCTGGCCTCCACTGTGTTCCTCATCATGGCTGGAGACATGGAGCGGTCTCTGAGTTTACTACTCAATCTGTCCTCTCAGCTCACCTCTGCATTCATCTGGCCAGCAAGGATACACGCCTCTGTGAGTATAACAATGTGCAAACACGACTACAGCACTAGGTATTTAAAGTGCAAGAGCTAAGATTTAAATTTGCAGTAATTTAGCATCAAGTGGAAACAAAACTGTTATTTCAAAGTCCACAATAGTCATCATCATCCTACAGCTTATTCTTCTACTTTAATGTATTCTTGCTGTCTTGGTTTATGAAGAGTTATGGTATTCACACTATTCTGAACAAAATGATCACATGCTGCTTCCCAGGAGACAGTTTGAGATTGCTTTTAAAAAGGATAAAAGTTAAGTATGTGCTAAAATGAGCTGATGTAAGCACCCAATTGGTATAGTAAGCTCCTCTCTGTTTAAGGTGGAACAGTTTTTCATCTGCATGTAAGTAAAGTGTGGAGGTGTCATTCAGAGATATTCCCATGACTGTTTTCCGTTTCCCACCTGCCTCCCAACAGGGAGTTCATCGGCTTGTTTGATGTGCAGAGGTTGCACAATGTGTTGAGAGTCTGAACGTTTGCATGTGAGCTGCAATGTTAACCTTTGTGAGCTACAGTTAATCATAACATCAACCGGCAGATATGCAGAGACATGCGTCTTCACAGAAGTAAAATTCAAACTTTACAGCTGCACTTCTTCAGCTGAGGTCATCAGGTGAACTTTTAGATAGACAGTCTCCCCTGTATGGGTTTGACTTTAGAGAATTGATTTACTTTGTGCTGGGCAGACAACCTGTAGTTACTCTGGGCTTAAACTGAATGGTTTGGTTTGAGTAATTAGTGATAAATCAAGTGAGAGCCAGGGTCATTTTCCCATAGAATTCCATACAATTGGATTTTTTTTTAAACCATTGGCGTACCCTCCTGCTGGCCACTGGGAAAATGCAGGTTTAAGGCACTTGTGCATTGGCTTTCATTTTCAAACCCAGAAGCATCATCCAATATATATGCTGTCTAAATGCACCTTCAAATGTCAGCAGCTTTGACGTCTTTCTCCGTCTTGTCCTCATTTAATCCTGGCTTTTTCAAACACAGCACGTCAACAATCATAGCAAAGCTACAGCAAAGAAAAACATGAATACATGAGGATGAAGCTGAATCCTAATAACTTTATTCACATACTGGCTTCTGTTTGACTCACTTCATTTCACAACAAGGTGAAAAACAAACAGGATGTTTTTTTAGTACATTTAAAAAAGAAGAGGAGCAGCACTTGGAGGAAGTTGACTGAAAGAGATAAATGAGGGAGGGAAAAGAAGAGAACTAAGAGTATAAAGAATAGTTGAAAATAGGGGAAGAAATTTAGGTTCAATCATTTTAAATTGCCAGGGAGAACTGAGGTGCTGAGATTAAGCTCCGCTATCATTATACCAAACCTCTGTCATCTTGTCGCTCTTGTCAAAGTCAATTACGGTGCGATTGGAGTCGACTGAACGTGTGTTACGTGCTCTCACTGTGTTTGATGCAGATGCAGCTGGTGAATTACTCCACGCTGCAGTTTGCCTCCAACTCCACAATGTGGTCGATTTAGTCAATACCACGCAAAACAGAACGGGCACAAATAATTAAGAGGCAGCAGTGAATTTAGAAGGGAATCACACACCTGTGTGAACACAAAGCAGCATGCTGTTTCTATTACCATTAGTCAAAATGAAAGCTGTATAAAAGCAGGTATTCAAGACTGTTTTTGTTTCCATATCAGTGCTGAATACAAAACATGGAGCTCGTAATTGATGCTTCTGTTGTT
Organism: Lagodon rhomboides; assembly: GCA_039737535.1. Taxonomy (NCBI): domain Eukaryota; kingdom Metazoa; phylum Chordata; class Actinopteri; order Spariformes; family Sparidae; genus Lagodon; species Lagodon rhomboides. The sequence continues at coordinate 10,663,382 of CM077798.1, read as the reverse complement.
TTGAAAACCCAATTATTATTTACTTTACCTAAAATCTAAAAATGTTCTGAGAGAGAAATCTCATGTTTGTCATGACAGGTCCATGTTCCTGTGGAAGTAGCTGAATCAGGAATCCCTCCCGTTTACTGGTGCACGGCTCACTATGTGGAGATGCTGCTGAAAGCTGAAGTTCCTCTGGTGCACTCCGCCTTCAGGATATCTGGTTTCACCCCATCACAGGTATGAATGAAAAAATGTTCACTTGAAGCTAGCTGGTGAAGGATTGTAGGGCTAAGGTTCAGAACAAAACTGATCGTTATCGGAAAAGTTTTCCTAGACAACAAAGTTCAGGCTATGGGATTGTTAACCAATGAGTGTCCCGTCTATGACATTTATTTGATTAGAATTTCTGTTGAAGTTTGCTTTTCTCTTTGTTGCACTGTCTTTGTTCCACTGGCAGCTATAACTGTCAATGCAAACTGAAACTGAAAGTTCTCTTCTGCTTAATTTATTATAACCAAAATAAGCGTGTTTAACATGGGTAAAAACGCAAATAATCGACAATGAACACCTTTCACATTGCCAGAAAGCGAAATCAACAATATTCTGAATTAGACGCGTTCTTTTTTCCAGAGCTGATTATGGAAGTAGCTAAGGAGTGAGACATCTCGCTTCTTTGTGCTCGGGCCACACGGAAGCCACAAACAACTATCTTTTTTTAATATCTTCAGTCAAACTCAGCGCCGACTGACTGGCGTTAAAGCGTTGCTTGACAGGGACGGCTGGAAAGAAATTAACAAGCAGCCTTAACTTCAACACACGTCATAGCGATAGCATGCCGCCTGAAGAGGAAACTAAGTTAGCATTTTCACCTCACATCACAGCTGAGCTTAGCCAGAGGCGATAAATACTTATACTACTTAAGGGGTTAATTGACCCGGGAGTGAATCCAGATTATACACATTTAAATTGCACACAAAAGCCAGATGTTGGGGGATGTTTGTGGGCTTTTTGGCCATTGTGAAAGGGGTATATGTGTGTCAGATACCTTGGAATGACTTACAACCACTGGAGGTTCAGAACCACTGATCACTCTACAATGCAGAGTTTACCACCGTTTACAGAGGAATTGTATTCATCTTAAGTAGCTTTAAGTTTGGTCACCAGGGCCGTATTCACTCTGTAACAGTCTTCAAAGACTGAACCAGAATTAAGTCAGATATGCATTGCATTACTTTATGCATTTACATTATCAAATACAAATCAAATATTCAGCAAATACTTAGAAAAAAGTACAACTAAAACTGATTTTTACACCAGACATGATAATGAACGTCCACATTGTTAAATGATCCAGTCTTGTTAAAGCCTGAAATTATTCCATTTGTTTCAATAAAATTATAGAATCACACAGAAAGTTTGAATCCGACTGATGAAGCTTCGAAAACAATAGTTTCTGTTTATGCTGCACAAAATTAGTCTAACTTAAATATTTAATTCTTACTTTTCTGTCTTTGTATTTTAATCCCATTGAGATCAGTAAAGCACAGACACGACTACTGATGGGGGAAATAAAAGGAACTTAACTTGGATTAGATTTGTTTAATTTAAAACTTGAATTTATACTGAAACCAAAAGACTGAGCAGCCCATTTTGGTTTTTGTTTAACTGTTAAATGAATAATTGAATAAAAGTAATTAACGATGTCAGTAAGCTCCCAAACTACTGTGTTCAAAGCTTGTATAACCACACTTTTAGTTGCCCTATGAATGTCTGCCATTTTTATTCTGCTTTGACTTCAGTCGATGTCAAAACACCAAAATACGCCTTTGACGGTGAATCTTTCTCTTTGACAAAGCAGTTGAAAAATCAGATCTTCGCTCCTCAGCTCTTTATTCTTTTGAAACACACTTCTCACACAAACAGTGAGGTAGGAGAAAAAAGGTAGGTTCACCTTGAATCCTCTTATGTTTGATCCTGTCTTCTGTGTGTCGGCAGTTGACAGTTGAGGCTCACATTATGTACGGCAGCACCAGCGCTTCTAAGACTCCCTGCATTTGCATCAAAGATCTGAACTCGCCGTCTCCAGGGTGGAGTAAAACGTTAACATTCAGCTCATCTCGTCACTATTCAAGGCGATAATGGGCACCTGCTCCTCAGTCAGAAATGGAAATATCTGTTCCAAAAGTTTGAGCTCTGAGAGACTGACAACACAGCAGTGGCAAATTAAGCATTATACACCACTGACATTCATACAGTACAGGTTGTGTGTGTTAAAATCCATCTCCAGAACATTTAAGTATTTGAAACAGTCAGACTGCCTTGAGAATAGTAGAGTGTGACAGGAAGAGACATTTAAACAGGAGCAGTCCTCAGTGTGAGCAGAGACCTGAGCTAGGTGAAGGATACATGGGTTAATAATATGAAGAAACATGAGGTGTGTGGTTCACATGTCCCAAATGGAAAACAACCCTTTGCATGAGTGCAGGGCTACAACAGTTATTATTGATCGTGCATTCAGTCCTGTGTGTGTCCGGCGTATCTTTCTGGACCCATCAGCAGAACACTTGGCTCTGCCATTAATGCTGACTTTTCACTACTCTTAAATGGCCAGTTGGGGCCGCAGGTGATGAACAGCTGCTTCAGTTTGGAATCTTGTTTAAGCGAGACACTCTGTTCTTTAACATCTGCACTCATAAGTACCTTTTAGATGAATCCGTGGCATAGTTCAGTACGTTAAGAGCGTAGAGGTTGTGTTGTGAATCAATCAGACATTCAAAAGTTTCCTTAGAAGCGTATCATAAAGCATAGACTTGCATCTCTTCAGCAATATTCGCTATTTTCGGATGTGCATAACAACACAGCAGAGGGCATTTATGGAATTCCACTAGACTATAACAAGGCTTATCTAGTCTGTGACAAGCCACATATGTACTTCCATAGGAAAATTTGGTCTCATCTCGAACCAGAGAGTCTGCAGATTAATCTCAAATACAATATGTCATGATCCACTAAAGTCATGGCAACCGTAGAACCTCCGTATCCCTACTGGTCTCCGTTCACTGCAGTACAAAGCTGAGCGTCTGGGCTGGAGCGGCTCTCTGCTTCTCCAAACTGAGGCTGCGCTGATCGGCAATTACGGTAGGGAACAGACCGACTATAGATATGTACTTTATATGACCCCACTTCAAAAAACCTGAACTATCCTTTTAAAGCAGAGATTTTTTCTTTTTTGCCAATTGCCTGTTTACACATCCAACAGACATGAAGCTACAGAACCATTCATTTGGAGTTTAGCTTTTGGTTGCCACCCCCTCCTGAGGGAAATACCAGGTTTTTTAGCTACTAAATGCTCGACGGTGTTCTGCGTGTGACACCTTTCACATGTCACATATGGTAGTCATTTAACCTGCAGTTAATATGAAAACAGCTTTATGTATCTATACATCATGCTTTTTTTTTGTTCTATATGCTTTGAACCTCAGAATGATCATATCACAGTAAGATTGAATCAAAAGTCTATGAACAATAACACTGAATTATCTCTCAGATCCACTGCAGAACATTCAGTGTTTCACGCAGACATACCTCTGTGAGCAGGACAATGTGACCTGACACGCTCAGATTAATAACTGCTCTAAAAACCTGTTGATGGCAGAAGGGAATGTAGTCTCATTCACCTTTGCCGTCTGAGTTTAAGCTCACAGGAAAACTAACTACAGAGGAAAGCACATTTTGTCACTCTCGGAAAAAGAGGTGCTCTTGGAAATACCTTGAATGGATTTATTCTCCCTAGTTTACAGTCACAGAAAGTTCTTTATGTGTACTTGTTTATCTGCCTGCAGGTTTTTTTTTAAAAAAAGTCAGCATGGATCCAGCGTTTACTTGTTTTTATCACAACACACAATTTAGGATGCCAGTGTTTTCATTAGAGTATAGCTGAGGAGGCGGCGGTAATAATCTAATGTGTTTATGGAGTATAAGTGGAGCTTGAGCAGACTTGTGTTGTCAGTGAGCATGGTGACTAATAATTGGCATGACAGTTAGTTAAAACACAGTGTGAGCACTGTGTGTTATCTGTTGAATGATCGGAAAAACTGGATTTAGGAGTGTGAAGCTCCATCAGACTCACAGCTACTGACTGTAGCCAAATCATGATCAGGAACAGCAGTCACACAGAGAGCAGACTTTACTGACCATGACACATTTATCAAATCCTTGCTTCAACACGAGGCTGTGCACTCAGAGGACTTGTACAATTTTTAGCATGCTGTCCTTTTATTAGCCATTCTTGCAGCGCGGCTCTGGGAATGTTAATGTTGGTGCAACACTTCAGTTCAGACTGAAATATCTCAGCAGCTATCGGATGGATTGAAATTAAATTGTGTACAGATATTCAGGTTCCCCAGAGGATGAATCCTAATAACTTTGGTGAACCCCCGAGTTTCCCCGTAGGGCCACCGTGAGGTTGATTTTTGTGGCTTTTAATAAAATATATCAGCAGTTATTAAAAGGAACGTCATGACATTAGGCACACATATCCATGGTGCACAGAGGATGAATCCCAATGACTTTGGTGATCTCTGACTCATCCTGTAGTGGCACCATGAGGTTCAGCTTTGTGTTTCTTAGTGAAGAGTCTTAACAACACATACAATTGGTACACTAATCCATGTACCTCAAGAGGAACCATAATGTCTTTGGTGATCCCTGGACTTTTCATCTAACAACAATGTTCCGATACAACGGCCGCATTACTAATAATGTTATGTCCATCTCAGGCTACATTTTACTTGTAAAGTTGGACTTCTTTACTTAGGGCAGCCACTCATCCCCAAAGCAGAGGGAGCAAAACACCATTTTTCAGTCGAGAACCATGTCCTCAGACTTGGAGGTGTTGACTCTCTCTGTTTATGATCAAATACTTCAGAAACTAAGCACATTCCCATCAGCCTCAGATGTACTCAGCCTCAGCTGTACTTTCTGTTAAGTGATAATGAGCAAATGCTGTTCTGCATGTAAATATGCTCACCTCAGACCCTGAACATAGCAAAGATTATTCCTGCTTAACATCAACCTGTTAGGGTTGTCCTAGGTGAGCATGTTACATACGGGTGGTCAAAGCACCGCAGAGCTTTTGTACAGCCTCACAGGGCTGCTAGCACAGCCAGTCTTTTAACCCCAGTCTGCTTGTTTTCATGATCATGCATTCAGTTTTCCAGTATTTTCCATCAAAGCTTTCATGAAAAATGCTGTTTGTAGCATTATTCACCAACTCCACCCCTTGACTGATTGGCAGTACTGTTGACCTTGCAGACTGAGTTTTTTCAGTTGTGATATATCTGTCAGAAAGGCTCAAATGGTGCAATTTCATCACATCAAAACATTGGTGAAACAGCTTAATGCTTTCAGAAGCACTTAAATAACATCTGAGGGCAAAATGCAGCCCGAGTCTCGATTTGTTTCATCTTGCAAAGTACCCTTTAAAATGTCTTGAATTATAATAGTTCTACCTTTTGAACTTTTGAACCTGAATTTCCATTTTCAGCAAACTTCAGAGAGAGTGCTGCAAACTAATTCGATATTACATGAGCGTGTGCTTACGCAGGTTTATGATCAGTTGGACGAGTCGGTTACAGTTGAGTGCAGAACAAAATGGTTGACAGTCAGAGGACCTAAACTCTGAATATAAATTCTGTCTCGATTTAAATCAATTCTTTGTCCTCACTTATAAAACTTTAATAGATGCTGTAGCACTTTGTATTTCTTTTTTTTCCAAAGAGAACAGAAACACTTTGCAGAACGACTGCATCACTGATCTCACCTTAGTCATCAGCTTTGAAAAATAAACATTAGCATGCGTCTCCTTGTTTCTTCGTCCCCTAATCCCACCTCAATATTCAAGACTGCTGTGAGTTATCATTTTTCACTCTCAAAGTAAACACGTTCCCAGAAAGATTAATTTAGAGAAGCTGATAAAGCAGAGTCAGCAAACGAAGTAAATGTAGACGTCCAGACGTATAGAACAGAGCGTGGATGTTCAGCTGTGCGAGCTCAGGTTGTTAAACCATTCTTTGAGTGGACAGCTTGGTGAAAAATACATTATTTTCCATAATGTCTGCCATGTAAATGTAAAGATAAGGTGGTAAAGCTTTAGATGAACTCCATATTACAATGCACACTGTATTATATCATGTTTCCATGTGAACAAGGCTACCTAAAAGCATATGATAATTGAGGCATGAATGTCTCTGTCAAAGTACAATTTAACAACCCATTTCAAAGTCAACCTACACATTCGACCTCATGTAAGAACCACTCATTCAAACAGATTTGTTCTTAAGAGCCTCGCCTGAGTGATTTCAGAGAGTTGACGAGTTTCCCTTCACTTACTGTAATCTCTATGTTGTACACATGACATGTATGCGTGGTTTACACCTGTCACGAACCATGTGAAAGAGAGAAAAAAAAACAATAGTTTGACTTAAAGATCTAATATGTAACATTGCTGCATTAAAATGTCTAAAAATGACTCAGACTTTGTTATAGATTTTGTTGAGCTGTGTTTTTATTGCATTCATTTGGTCTCTTGTCACTATAGCCCCGTTTACACGAAGGGAAAACGCAGATATTTCCATGCGGTTTGGCCTCTCATTTACACGAAAACCCCGTTTTAATCACAGAAAACGATTATGTCTAAAAACTCCGGGCAAATTGGAGAATTTGGAAAACTCCGGTTATGTGTTGTTGTGTCAACTGGGAGAAACAGGGTTTTAGGTTCTCACGCTCATTAGGCTATGCGCCAGAAAATGCTTAATGTCATGTGAGCGTTGTTTTGAAAGGAACAGGAAGTTGCTCGTGTTATTCATTGTTGATTCTGAGGATTCTGATTGGCTTGCATGGCTTTATCCTTCTCCCTACACTGCCGCCCAGAGGTTTGGCATAGTTATAATGGCGCTCGACGGCGTATTTATGCGGGTTGATGTAAATGACAACTTTTTTGAAAACGATGTGTGCACAATGTTATTTTAGAAAACGGAGGGGGGAAATATTTGTTTCTCTAAAATACCCTGCTATGTATAAACGTGGACTAAAACTCCCGGAAGACAGTCACAGCGTGACCAAGGAAGTTGTTGAATAAGACTAAACATAACTTGAACAACATTATCTCCTCTGTGAACATTTCTTAAACAGTGTTTGGTGCAGGTCAAGTGGCATCCACTTACAGTAGATGCCAGAACGTTTGGACTTGTACTCAGCTGTTAAAACTCTTACTCTGGTCATCTCCAGCTCAAGATGCAAGTGTGGTTCTCTGAAACAGCAGTATGTACTCTAAATGACGTCAAACACCCAGGGATACCTGTTTGAGTCTTAAACTAACATAGTGCCATTCAGATAAACATAATTTTATTCTTCTTTAAATTCTTCCCTGTATGTACTTTTTATGCTTAGTTACCTTATAATTTACTTGTTTTAAGATCTTGATCTTATGCTCCTTATAGTTATTTTTACATGTGATATGTGTACTGATTTAGGTAAAAATGTAGAACAAACTGTGTTCTAATTCTTCAAACTCAATTCTAATCCTTTAGAATATATATTTCCCTTTTAATAGAAAGTATATTGAAGAGAGGGTGAATATTGATGGCCGACTGAGGCGAGAGAAATTTATAATGACATTTGATTTATTATAAGCAGAGGAATAATAGCCTGAAACATAATCCATCATTTGTCAGAAGCATCAAGTGGATCATTCAGTTTAATTGAGGTCTTCATTTCTCTCACCTGTATTAAATGTGAACGTATGAGACTTGGTCACACATGAATTAGTAATAGTTGGAAGGTTTACTCTCAGTCACAGGGAGATCTTTTGTCTTTCTTTGCCACAGATGTGCCTCCACTGGTTGACTCAGTGTTTCTGGAACTATCTGGACTGGACTGAAATCTGCCACTACATCTCCACCTGTGTGGTGATGGGTCCTGACTACCAGGTTTACATGTGCGTGGCCATATTCAAACACCTGCAGCCAGACATCCTGCAGCAAACACAGTCCCAGGAGCTGCAGGTGTTCCTCAAGGTGAGATGGAGTTTTAGTAAAGTTTTGGTTCTGCAGCATATGTTGTATACAACCTTTGTGAGTGTTCAACCTTTAAAGCTAAACACGGCCGTGTGTGTGTAAAATAGTCTGAATGTAACTGTGGTCAGAGAGAGAGACTCACATATTGATGATTCAGCGTTCTTTCAGTGTTTGTAGAATCAAACATATTCTTCAAGGTAGGACTACAACTAACTTTTAAAGGTTTTCATTATTGAGTACAAGTTGTTCTTGAATAATCAACCAATCAATTGTCTTAAAGATGTCAGGGAAAACATTATATTATAATACAGCCCATTATAATAGCCCACTGCCCAAAGCGACGTCTTCAAAAGTCTTAACCCAGAAGACCTCAAATTTACAGATATAAAACAGAGAAGAGTAGAAAATTATGGCCACATTGGCAAAGCTGGAACCAGACTGTTGGCTTTAAAAAAAAAAGAAAAGACTAAAACAATGAATCCAGTAGTTGACTGATTAATTGACCTGTATAAGGTGATGCATGAGCCTAAGATACTGTGTTGTTACTGTCACAAAAGCACCTGTGGGCAGGGATATCCATCCATTAGTGGTCAGAGAGATTATCTAACCCTTCAGTGAACTCTTTATATTTTCTTACAACTGCACTAGCTTATGTGACCTCAGGTGTATCCTCAGATTTGTTGTCATTGTAGAGTACGGCAGCTCAGTTCAGGGTTCCTACAGGTTTCTTCAAGTCAAATTCAAGTCTTTTTAAGACCATTTATATAAAAACTTAATACCTATTTCACGGCCTATTTCACAGACCTACCGGCAAAGAAAAACATTTTTTTTTTTTAATTTGTTCATTTATTTCTCAAACAAATGTGAAAATATGGACTGTGTAAAGCATTTTGGAAGAATGATGTAACATTGCAGCATAGTAGTGAGTACTTACGCTACAACACCACAGCACAGACACAGACCACAGACAACAAGCCAAACAGAGGTGTGAAAAATCAAAGAAAATTTCAGCAGACCACAAAAAAGTTTGACTAACACAGTTGTTTTTTTTGTTGTTGTTGTTTGGTTACGTTAGCTAGCTACTTATTCCATGCTGGGAATATGGAGAGTAGAGAGACTCCTGAACAATAAACAATGAAAATCAACTCAACGATAAATAAAATTAAGATCACACAGTCAACTCCAAAGCTCTGCACTCTTAGCAGCGATCTCTTTATCAAGGAGAGCCAGTTCTGCCAACAGGATGTTACTGCGGTCAAGCCAGCCGTGGTTCGCGTTTGCTTGGTCAAATCAGCCGCACATTTTGTTCTAGTGCGCGAATCTTACATTTACATTTACGGTATTCGTGATGAAACCGCTCTGAAGAGCTGCTGGTAGTGACTGTGGGGCAGACTGCAGTCTCTCAGTCAGACCCATGAAACATACGATACTTTTACTGTAATTATTCCCGGGAGTGAGCTGAAGGTATCACGATGGTATCCTTCCGGATTTCAAAGTAAAGGACGACGTGAGAATTTATTTATTTTTTCCATAAGTAGTTTTGGATTCATACACTGCTGAACTAAGTACTTCATAGACTACTTGCATGTATAATATGAAGTACTCTTACTGTGAACTTTTTGAGTAATCCTGGGTCAAAATCTTTAACAGAGAACAAGAATAAGGATATTTCACCCAACTTTGATGTGCAATAAAAAGCTTGTTTTCCATAAATAGTCCAATATATATATACTACTGAACTAAGTACTTCCTAGACTACTTGCAAGTAGTCTAGGAAGTACTTAGCTCAGCGGTATATGAATCTTGGACTATTTATGGAAAACAAGTTTTTTATTGCACATCAAAGTTGGGTGAAATATCCTTATTCTTTTTCTCTGTTAAGGATTTTGACAAAGTATTACTTCATATTATACATGCAAGTAGTCTATGAAGTACTTAGTTCAGCAGTGTATGAATCCAAAACTACTTATGGAAAAAAAAAAAAAAATTCTCACGTCGTCCTTTACTTTGAAATCCGGAAGGATACCATCGTGATACCTTCAGCTCACTCCCGGGAATAATTACTGTAAAAGTATTGTATGTTTCATGGGTCTGACTGAGAGACTGCAGTCTGCCCACAGTCACTACCAGCAGCTCTTCAGAGCGGTTTCATCATGAATACCGTAAATGTTAGTAGATTCGCACACTTGAAAAAAATGTGCGGCTGATTTGACCAGCGACCACGGTTGGCTTGACCGCAGTCTTCGCCTCAGTCTCCTCATCCAGCCTGTCCGCATCCCTAGCAAGACCCTCAGTCCACGTTTATACATAGCAGGGTATTTAGAGAAACAAATATTCCCCCCCTCCGTTTTCAAAAATAACATTGTGCACACAACATCGTTTTCAAAAAAGTTGTCATTTACATCAACCCGCATAAATACACCGTCGAGCGCCATTATAACTATGCCAAACCTCTGGGCGGCAGTGTAGGGAGAAGGATAAAGCAATGCAAGCCAATCAGAATCCTCAGAATCAACAACAACGAATAACACGAGCGACTTCCTGTTCCTTTCAAAACAACGCTCACATGACGTTAAGCATTTTCTGGCGCATAGCCTAATGAGCGTGAGAACCTAAAACCCTGTTTCTCCCAGTTGACACAACAACACATAACCGAGTTTAGAAATAATCGTTTTCTGTGATAAAAATGGGGATTTCGTGTAAATGAGAGGCCAAACCGCATGGAAATATCTGCGTCTTCAGGCCCCATCCACACGAAAACGCTGTTTTGTGTAAACGCACATGTTTTGCATAGTTTTGGCCGATTGTCCACACGGATCCTGTAAACGCATCGCCTGTAAACGCACTTTTTTGAAAACGGGTCTCAGGGTGGAGAAATTTGAAAACGCAGCCCCTGCGTTTCATGTGGACGGTGAATCCGAATACTTTTCGACACGGTGACGTCATCGCCCCACCCTCGACCTCTCGCCTTCGACCTCTGAACCCCACGACGTCTCATTACAACAACAACAATGGCGGACTACATGCTTGTGTTCGTGCTGCAGAAGATTATGCTTGGCTTGTTGCTTGTGATCTGTGTGTAGTGCTGTAGCAAAGTGACGTGTTCGGACCGGGGCGCTCTCAATTATTGGTTCCGCCACTCTTTATTTAGGCTACGTTATTTAATCAAAATAACAGGGGTTGACAAATGAAACTTTTGAGGAGAATGCGATACGGAGAAGTTACATACTGCACAAATTTTAAGACCCAGATATCAAAATTCAAGACCTTTTCAAGTCTTTTTAAGGTATTATTTCCAAATTCATAAATTCAATGCTTTTAAGACTTTTTTAAGACCCCGCTGAACCCTGTCAGTTAGTCGACAAACAGCCTCATCTTTATCAGAAATGTTGCCAACAAAAATACTACCACACATTGCAGATCTCAGAGTCTACACTGTCATGAGAATACAATCATCACAGCTGTCCTCGCTCGTGTCCTACATTTGTGTGATCTATTATATCTTTTGTTATTTTAGCTTACTATAGAATTTATTTGTATTTTTCACAATGATATTACGATTTGTTTATATCTAATTAAACTAAAATTCATGTTTTATTTTGGGGTGTCGCAATATTGTAATATTCACAATAACTGTGACATCACAAATACTGATTGTGTTAATAACACACATGTGATGTTCTCATTGAATGATCCAGCCTTGTGCATCTTTTGTTCATGACCTTTGCCTTTTCACTACCAATTGAGTAGTTGATCTTTTTGTACACTTTATTTTTTTAACAGGTATGTTTACAGATTCTCCCTACACTCACTCGCAATTTCAGTGTAATTTATTTGCCAAAAAAGAGACAAAACAGGCGGGTAGCAAACTGAAAGATAGATTTGATTGCTGGCATTTTTTTCCTTCAAATTTTAATAGATCTCGCGATGACACCGTTAATTTGTTCGACCATGATAATCGTGGACTGAAAATCGAATACCCTGACAGCCATAGTTTGATGCTTTAATATAATAAAAACTCTTTTCACAAGAACTTTCACATTAGGTTTGAGAACACATTTACCTGTTTGGCCACAGACTAAATAAAATGACAACTTGAGTTCAACCAACGCTGGCAGTTAATCCAACGGGCAGATTTGGTTCTTAAAGACACTAGAAAAACAACACAGGACATAAAATAAGCACAGGGCATGGGCAACGCAGAATATAAAGGCAAGGCAAGGCAAGTTTATTTGTATAGCACAATTCATACACAAGGCAACTCAAAGTGCTTTACAGAATCATAAGAAGACATTAAAAATTGCATATAAAAACAAGTTAGAATACATCAAGAAACAAAACATTAAACAACTTAAGAGAAGGGGACATAGGCTAAAATAGAAAATAAAGAGCGCCCTCTACTGGACCACAAGTTAAGATACTTCAAACAATCTGATTTTGAATTCTGAATTCAAACTCTCTTAGGTCATACCTGAAGGTAACATCAGTAAAACTGTACCCGTGTTTGTGCTATAGGACTTCATCAGAAAAGGCCTTCATGTCTGGAAAACTTCATTATTGTTGTTTGATAAGTAACAAATCCAACTTTTTTTGATAGTAAAATGATATTAAATGTGTCAACTAGAATACACAAGAGTTAATTTGGTTATTTGGGTTTTTCTACAGCATCTCAGGTTATATGTAGTCCTCTGCTAAAGTGCACAGCTCTCTTTTTCAAATTCAGTAGTCCTCCATGACTCACATCCATAATGAATAACAAATCGGCTTTTGGAATTTGCTCACAGACGTCTATGGTATATTTTGCTGGAAACGTACCGTGAAAAGCAGCCTTTTATTTGAGTGAGTTCTGCTCAGTGAATATTAAATGAACACTAGAACGAGAATCGGCCCCCGAATATTTCACAGAAGGTCTAAAGTCACGACCTCAGAGATGTGTTCTTCTGCTAATATCCAAGGCAACATTAAACAGCAGCACTGTGAATGAGGCATGGCCTGACACGGAGCGCTCGTCGTCATTACTCATTAAGCGTCTCAATCCGTCTTGTCTCTGGCTGATAGCTCTGGTGTTAACATCGCCATGAGCCGGCGCTGACAGTTTTTTGTGAATAAAAGATCAGTTATGGAGGCTTTATCTGAGGAAGCTCTTCTAATGAGCTGTAGCATCAGATACTGCTGCAAGAGACAGCTTTGAGACAGTGTGTTTGTGTGTCTGTATGCTTGTGTGTGTGTGAGAGAGAAACTTACACAATCCTTGTCCTGAGCTGAACTGCTGAAAGTTTCAGACGTGCTGGTTTTGCGTCCGACGGCCTTATCTCTGCTTCTCCTCTCTGTGGGAACAATGTGAAGAAGTATTTTACTCTGACAGATACAGTATTAGAGGATTCTTTTAAACATTCACACACACACACACACACACACACAAACACTCTCACCCCTGTGCACTTATCCTGGCTCACTACGGGGTATATCAATATTTCATCTAAATTAAAATTTGAAAAGGGAAATGACTTGTTACAGTTGTTCAGTCTGGATGGAGCTCAGCTGCAGCGGTGAGAGGAAAAGAAGACAGAAAGACACAAATTATATTTCTGTCCCTGTCTCAGAAGCAACATTAAACAGGAAAAAAAATGAAGCTTCAGTTTTGTTGTACTGCATTCAGAGACAAATTACCGCTCATTACGTACTTAACACTGTCGTGCTGTAGCTATGATGAGTTTCATTCTTTATTTGGAAACCTGTGATCTTCTCGTAGGTGTTTACAATTTAAAATCATATCGTATCAATAAGATGAGAAAATACAATGTAAGCCAAATGCAGAGATCAGAAAATAAGTGAAGACACTGAGGAAACCATAAATAGCAGTAAGCTGTAATAGAAAACACAAACTGACAAAAAGATTTGAAAACAGCAAATAAAAAAAGTTAAATTCTACATGGAATATTCGATTTTTGTCATTTTCTAATTTTTGCTAGGTTGAATAACAGGGACATAAATCGTTAAATATTTCTAAGTACTTATAACTTGGTGCTAGCAAAGTAGTTCCTGGTACAGTATTATGTCACCTGAAACCTCTTCCCTTGGACGCATCACACAGTAACCTTTAATTCAGGTTTAAGGCGCTTCTGCATCGGCTTCACTTCTCCAACCTTGAATATTTTATACAGCCAATGAAGACAAGTCATGTTTTTGTCATCTTCTTTTTTAAGAATAACGTCTGTTATCTGTAAAATATAAAGTTTTTTTTTTTTTTTTTAAATGAACTGAGTTTCTTTTAACTAACCAATAATACTCTGAAAGCTTAAAAGATATATTCCCACTAATTTCTTCTTCTCCGACTCACACTGAGCCTTAATACCACTCATTTGTCATGTGACGACAGGCTTAAGAAAACGTAGAAATCTCTGGTAATTAATGCATTAATTAACCTACCTAATGATCTCATAAATGCTAATGGCAGATATATCTTGAAGATTATGTGGGACATTAAGCAGCTCACGTCACCTGATCAGCATGAAAATATTGGACTGAGTGGTGCTGAATCGTATATTTGGTGTTAAACTTAAGAAATCCACATTAGTCAGACACCGATTCATACAAAACCGCTGTCTTTGCATCAGCCTTTTTTCACCCTCCTTAATTCTCCCGGAGAAACTAACAGACCAAAAATACTCTCCCGAGTGATTCCCCCTGCTTATCTCTTCTCTCCTTCACGGCTTTAACTGTGTCAGCAACCGCTTCCCGGTGAGATAAATGAACGGGCCATGCAAGTTTACTTTGGATTTTTCTTCGGGATTAATCTCACAAATCTTGGCTGAAATAAAGAATCTGACAAGTCCGACTTAGATCCATTGGAAGAGTTTCTGTTCCTGCTGTAGTGGCCTTATGTTTTGATAAGAAACACACACATATACCATCTGCCCGGGTTACAGGACTTTTACACCGACAAAATATGGATTTAATAGATTTAGTCATGTGGCTGGTACTGCTAGCAATAAAAATACACTTTATTAACGGCAGTATATCAAATCAGTCCGGAATGTGAGCTCTGATTTATAACACCATGTAATTAAAGTGAGATTTTTCTCCTGTAAACTGTTTTATGTAGTTATTCATTGCTGCCTGGAATCATCTGAGGAGCAAAGTCCTCCATCAGACTGAAAACTCATTTCTTCCCACCGTTACTCCCCTCCTCTGAGCGATCACCTCTCTGTAGTCACTATTTGCTCCCTTTAAATAATAACTATGGCACCATTTGCTCTAAATGTATTTCTTCACCTTGTACTTCTCTCCTTTGTGTTTTTTCTGGATGGATAATATTACCGTAATCCTTTATCCTAAAGCATCCCCGCAAGGGGTCATGAGATGAATCTGAGGGGCACTGAGATGATTTACAGAGTAGTAGATAAGAAAAATGCTTATTCTGGGCATTCGTTTCGATAATCTTTGTGTTTTTTGTAATATACTGGATAGTGTTATCTCTTCAAGCCTCCAAAAACTATTCAGGCGAAACCCTCTGGCAGGCAAAATCACTGTTTGATCAACCTGCTCCCAACTCGTAGACATCACAAGTAGACATTTCTTTGTATAAGGGGATCACAAGCAAACAAGTCTGGAAACCAGTGATCTCAGGAAATGAATGAGGCATTATGCACTGATTGTATCTAGCTCTTGCGGATGGTGTAAGACAGTTTTTCACAAAACTTTTTGGTGTGTCAGAAAGAAAAAGTCAAAGTATTAAGTTCAAACAAAATGTGATGAAGGTTTTCTTTGGTAGAGAACACTGAAGTTTCATACTGAAATTCTTAAAAACACTGACAATGGCCTGAGGCCATTTGTGCTGCTACGTGTGGGTTGCCACTCAGCTCATTTTCTAACATGCATTGTCACTGTTTTTAAGAATTTGGTATGAGTAAGCCATGTAAATAAAGGCTTTTGACGATTTTTGCCAAAAGAGTGCCTTTTTTCCCTTTATTGAGCTTTTTGGCTTGTTTCGTATTAAGAAGCAGAAGTGTTTCATGTCAGTGTCATGTCAAGTTTAATCTGGTTGAGCCGTGAGAATTTTAGCCAAAGCATTTTCTTCTTAAAGCAAAAAATGTGTCTTTAAATTATCACGTTGAAGTACACTAAATGTTGATTGCACCTTGTAATGGCTATAGAATAATGACGCCATTGGTGTTTTGATTGGTTTGACTGATGGATATAAGCCTCACTGTCTGACACCAGGTCCGTAATCTCGTGGGGAAAATGAAGGCTAGACTTACATCACGACCTTTTCTGCCTAATGGGGAAATGAACCTTTCCCCCTGTTTTGTTCTTCTCCCCCACCACCACAAAGCAAACTACAGCAGAATAACTATATTTTAACTCCATTATACTCCAACTTCACTTCAACTCTTCAGTGAACACGCTTCTTTCTTCTCTTCTATTTCCAAAATTGTGTGAATTTTTTTTTTCCCAGGAATTTGCATCAAGTGCAGCGTATCTTGTGTTGATGTTAGCTGCTACGCTCTGAGCGAAATCAGAAGCGATCCAGTCGTCTTTGTGCCCACAATAATAGCACTTGGATAAGTTGAGGTAGTTAAAGTTGTTTCCTTCCACTTTGAAGTCTCATTCAACTCAACAAAACTAAACGTTTTCAGCCACGCTAACTGCATTTTAAGGCTGTACTTGGGCACAGCAAGTTAAACACTATTGACAGCTTGCTGACATCACCGAAGTCAGTAGGATTCTTCCCTGAGATGTCCGAACCAAATTTCATGTCAGTTCATCCAATAATTGTTGTCATATTCAGGGGTCACAAGAGTCAATACGTTTCATCCTCTAGGAGTTATAAATGTCTAAACATTTAATGGAAATCCACAGTGCTGATGAAAAAGGTGAACTGACAGACTGACACTGTCATCTACTTATTGGATTACACTAAAGAACAAACATAAGTTTTTATAAAAGCAGGAGGCTCCCTCCCGTTAATCTTGTCACCCCTCAGATTAGTTTCTGTGACCAGTTTGTCGTGTCCCAGCCTCCAGGTTGGGAGACTCTGGTGTTTCAAGTTATCAGGATGAGTCTCCAAACTTTAAAACGTTGTTTTAAGATTGAGCGTGTTCTTCCTGCGTCAAGTGCTTGTCAGTGTTATTTACCTGTCAAAACAAAACTGTGATTAGATTCTACAAAAACACATTCTGCAACTTATTTAAAGAAAAAATAGGGGTGCTGACAAGTGGCAGAAGTCATTAAACGGTGGTGGTGGTAGTTTTTAAAGGCCTTGGCCTGGAGACTGACAGAGGGTGAAATCGTGGTGTTTGCTGTGTGTTGGTATTCTGAATACGTCGAGTCTTCTGGGCGCAGCTTCTCTCAGGCTTTTAATTGGTGATGCCACTCGCAACATAATGCACACAGTCACTGCTATTTGCTCTGATGCTGAGTTTGCATTGCCCATGAGGTTCAGTGGTGTCATGGCGGATGCGTACTGTAGCTCAGGCAGCAATTATGACAGCCAAAACAAAATATTACTGAACAAATAAGCCAAACAAAATGTTCTAGTGTGTGGTCGGATTCTTCTTCTTCCTGCACTGGAGTTATTGCTGCATATTACGACAGCTCTTGTTATGTTTGAACCTGTGTGTTGTACTTATTAAGACGTCGTTTTGCTGCTCTGACACGTAGAACCTCATTACCTGCACGCTAAGCAAGGATGTTGTTCTCTGGCACGGTGCAGCAGTCGATTCCCAGAGATTTAATTTGATTTCCCGTGACTTTGAAATAGATTGGACGTAAAGTATTTTCATAAAAAAGGTTATATCGAATTATTCACACTTCACTTCCTTGCAAAATGAATGTTAATGAAGTACGCCACCCTCTGCATTAATACCAAAACCATTATCCATCTGCACACCTGAACCTTTATCCTCAGAGAGAACCAAAGATAAAACCGAGGGGTCACTCAGTGATGAAAGAGATAACAGAAAAACTGAATTTTTCTTTTCAACAATGATACTTTCACTTCTGTGACATCAAAGAGAGCCGAACTCACGACCCTCCAGTTTCCTTCATGGCACCTTATTTCAGAAAAATATATGTATGGTAGTGAATGAAGAGAGACAAGTAATTTTATGATCCTGCTTGAGTTGTGTCATGAACTACACATCTGATGTTTGTCCATTTGAAAGATCATGTCATCCCACTGAAGAAATATAAGACTGAAAATACGTCATGATAAAGACTACACAGCCAACAGTCTTGTTTGTGACGTCGTCTTGTTGAATGGCCACCAAAACTCCTAATTAAAACTCTGTAGAGCTGCTCCTGTATATGAGAAGCTAAATAACTGAAGAGCTACCCTTTCACATAACTGCAGTTGATAATATGCCCAGTTTTATTATGATTTTCACCTTTTTGAGTACAGTTTCTGTGCCAACTTGGTGCTGTGTATTGAGTGAGACGTGTAGTTCACTGAGCAGTTTAACACAAAACTAGATGATATTTTACTTAAATTACGACCAACTGCGACTTCCTTGACTTGGAAAATAATCTTCTTAATTAATAAAAACATCATATGTGTGATTCCTGGCACAACTCAAACAGGATCAAAAAGTTATTTGTTTCTCCCCACTGAATAATATGCGTATTTTTTTCCAAAATAAGGTCCCAAAGTTACTTTGTTTTCAACTCCTGCAGAACCACAGACAACAAATGACTGTGTTCAGGGGCTAATTAGCACTCCCCATGACAAGTGAACTGATTTTGGTGCAATGTCCCTTTATTTTTTTAATAAAATGTTGATTACTCAAACTCTAACACTTCTTCCTTGTTGCCTGCAGGAGGAGCCAATCCAAGGCTTCCAGGTCAGCAACTACCTGGAGTTCATGGAGGGCCTGGAGCACAGATACAGGAGCATGGTTCTCAGCGACATGAAGACCATCAGTCACCCGGTCGAGTGAGAACACGTGGAACCTTTCTGTGTTACAACAAACGACTTAATGACTTATTCACCACTTCCAACATAGCATTACACCCATATGCCTTCAGTGTGGGCTGTAACACACTGAACATTTGTGTTTACCGTGTTTACATGCTGATGAACCCACGAGATGCATGGCAGATGGGGATGTATCATAGATGAGAGGCTGCCACCAGAATGGAGAGGCTTCAAATCTAGACCACATTCTACAAAACCTCTGAGTACAGACTGTGCGTAGAGTCTGCTTCTGCTCAAGAGTCGAAATTAAAATGTCTTCAAAGAACCAACACGAGGGCCAATATACTGAATATCTAAAGTGTAGTCTTATTTTAATCATATCACAATAATACAACAGAAGACTGGAGAGAATTTGATTCTATAACTCATGTTATCTCCATCCTCATCCTTTAATTCCATGGAACAATTTCATGATTTTCTTTTTGTCAACATGTCCCGCAAAAGACCAAATCCAACAATGAATCGATCTGACTAATATGTATAACTATTTATATCCAACACCAGATATATCTTGTTCCTCTGATCAATAGAGCTCCATCATTGTCCAAAAATGTGAGTAGTTTATTTTAAGATACAACAAACATCGTCAGTAGTAGCCTCCAACAAATTCACTATTCGCTTGAGGCTGTTTGAGCAACATTTTCTAAAAGCTTAACAACAACGCAGTTTCTGGTAATTAATTACCAACCCTTCTACTTTTAATTCTACTGTTTACACTACTAGATGTATTTGATAACTGGTTACTTAGCAGATTGCATGCTGCATCAGAGCCGTTTGAGTTTATTTAATCAACATGCAGATTAAAAAGCACAGATTCTGATAATCAGAAAAATGCTGAATATCGGATTTTATAATCACTCAATAATCATCCTCCAGTGTGTAGTATATAGATACAAATAAATAGATTACTTTTACTTGTATTCTTTTGATACTTAAGTACATCTATTATCAGATACTTTTAGGGACTCGAGCACTATTCGTACGGGTGACTTTCACTTTTATCAAAGTGATATTTAACTTTTTACGACACTGAAACGGTTCAAAACATTTATATTCCTGAGTGGAACAAATGGGCTTTGGAGGTCGGAAATTATTGATAGACAGATGGGATTTTAAGACATTAATAAAAACACAGTCAGGCTTTTTTCTTCACAGGTTGAAGGCTAGATTATTTCTTGCTTCAAAATAAAATATTACAAAACTTATCTAGTAATATAAAATATAATTTCCCCTTCTACTTGTTCCTGTAAGAAGTTGTACATGTTGTAAATACTTTATGTGACGATCATTTGTGATGATCTTCTGTATTTATTCTTTTCCTGCTGTATAAATATCTAAGATGTTTTGTATGTGCTGAACAAGATGTTCTTGTTCTGAGTATTAAAAGAAAAACACTCGGAGCTGTGAAACAACAGACTCTTTGTGTGACATCAAGTGTTTGTCCCGACATATTAACAACCTTTCGAACGCTACGTTGCCAAGTTTCACATCGTCGGAGCGTCTGGCCTTCTCATGGCTATTACACACATCATTAATGCGGGGACACGCAACAATGCATCACACAGCCTCGCGCCTGTTTGTGCACTTACGCAGGTCTGTGTATGAAAGATGCATGAGGAAGGTTGTATCATCGTGATAAAGCCTCATTAGTAACCACAGCCTTTTCTCTGCCTCCCCGTGCTGCCGTCCTGTTGTCCCTCTTCAGACACGCTGAGGTCTGAATAATAAATGAGTTCATCACATCCATCCATCTCTCCACCACTACAGCAGTCTGTCACCGGGGGAATGTGCACAGGCGGTGGCTTACAGTGAGAGGAACTGATCAAAAAGGTGACTCTTCACAACGTGTCACATCATTTCACCTCTGAGGGTGTTTTGACATTTTGGTCGCAATGAATCGAACCTACCATTGACCTTAAAGCTGCATTAGTCGTTTATTTTTGGCCACTTGGGGGCAGAACGCCACAAAAAGCTGAAGATTACAAACACATCTGACATATTTCAGCCTTGGTGAGTGTCTACGATGAACTTATTAGCAATTTAGCTTAGTTTTTGTTTTAATAAACTCCTGAGGGAGATATCTGGCTCTTTAGCTGCTAAATGTTTACCTGCTATTTTTTGTTATTATTGCCTGTCTGCTGTTTGCTACTGGACAGCTAATATTCTGTGGGTTTATCAGAGTTTTGTTGCTGGAAACATGACTGATGAGAGCCGGGAGACTGGACCAGAATAGACAAATTTTAGGCCAGAAAAACAAAACCAGGAGGAGGCAAAAGTCCACACATTCTTTACTCAAGTAAAAGTACAGATAGCTGTGTTAGAAAGAAGACTCTGGTAAAAGCAGAATTACTGATTTAACTTTGAATACATCTCAGAACCTGTACTTTCTTACTCTCACCTGGGTTACAAAGTATAAAAAGTAAAAAGTCTCCCTCTGAAGGACATTTCTACCACCCATTTCTGGTCAAAGCTAACTGAAGCTCACGTCATATTAATATCATTCAAAGACGATTAAACTTAAAGGAAGAATCAGTAGGATTCTTCTGTGCTGTTTGTAAACACACCACAAAGATGGATGATTGTTAAGTCTCATTCTCAGGACGTCAAACAGCGACAGTTTGGGTTTTTGGGCACCTGAAACGCCTTAGAACCAAATTAAGGAAACCTGTTCTGATAAATGTGTGGAGTGGAAAGTACAGATATTTGTGTTCAGTGGAACATCTACTTCAGTATTTGTAGTTTGTTGCTTCCCAACTCTGTTTCCCACCCATCCCTATTTGAACACCAGTCTCTAAACTATCTGTCTTACTGGTTCACTCGCTCACTGACATGTTTGGTATCTCAGGTAATGATCTTAAAAGTCCATGTTGTAAGATAGTTGCTTGTTGAGTCTCATTCCCAACTCAAGTTAGACTTTTAACTCTCTCAGTCTCCTCGAGGAAGATTTGGGCAAACTGTGTTTCAGACCTGCAGAAGAACTGGATCTTTGTGCCGTTTACCAAACGGACGGTAGGATGGAGGAAACCGTGTCTGACGGTGAGTTAATCTTTTGTTGTGGAGTGATGGGATGCTCATTTAATGGACTGGGCCGGGGCTGCTTTTGTTGACGCTGAAAATCAGCACCGAGCCTGTTTTTCTCAAAGCTCGGAAATTAGATTAAAACGGCTCCATCTGTGTCCACACGAGATGCATTCAGGCGCAGAATTAAGTGTTTGTCATTTGCGTCTCGGCAGCACTTCGTAGCCACTGAGTCAGACGTGTGAAACAGAAGAAAATACAATTAAAAACAGGTGATTACACATCCTGTGTGGACATCTGGATTGGTAGATTAAGCAGTTTAATGACTTTGGTAAGTTTGATTAACTGATAGGAAACGCAGCTCTTAGCGGCTGTGCAGACCAGTTGTGGGTGAATAAATCCAGTGATTTTTGAATCAGCGTGGCTTTAACATCCTCTTATGAAACAAAGTCAAGCCTGCAAGCTAAAACGCTATCAAAATCACGATAAAAATTCATAAAACAGACATTAAAAGAACAGAATGACAGAGTGAGGGCCTTCTCTGGTGCTCCTGTTTTCGCAGTAGGTAAAGTGAAGTGTCTCGGATGGATCGAGCATATCAGATAAACATGCAGATGTCAGGCTGCTAACAGATGTGAAAACCAATAAAAGAGTTTTCGAATTTGATTTTGTGGGCTGACTGCGAGCGGGCGATAAAGATTTTTAGTTTATTCAAGCCTTCACTTAGACAGGCGATGAAAGGAAAAAAAGCCCTGAGGTGAAGAGATTTACTTGTCAATTTAAAGGAAATAAAGTACACACTCAATCTGAGTTCATGTGTTTTACTTGCTCGAATAAGTCGCGGACATAAATAAAAACATTTCGGCGCGTGCGCTCCTCAGCTTCCGCCGGAGAAACTGTTGACGCGGACAATGTTTTTAGGCTAAAGAACGAGTTCAGCCCGACTTGTTGTCTTGTTTTAGCAGCAGGACAGTGAAGCCGAGGCGCTTCATGTCCTGAAGAATAAATCCATCATTACTTGTGTCTCTGCGTCATCTCGTTCCACCAGCGCTCTGTCAGGCTGCTTTGTGGGGGAAAAAACGAATGTCAAGCTGTTAGCAGATGTCAGTGTTTGCTCTAGTTTCCAAAGTTTGAGTGGAGATACGAGAAGCGTTTGTGTGTCAGTGGGGGGACGGCGATGCAGCCTGCATTAGACGCGTCTGACAGTGTTTTCATCAGCTTGAGTCCGTGTGGACGCTGCTTCTGTAGCGCGCACAGAGAAGGAGATTTAGTGGGGAGAGACAGTGTTGGGCTGTAATCTGTCAACGCTGCAGACGATCCAGAAGTTTCTTATTTCTCCAGGACACTGAGTGAACTCGACTTTGCTGAGAGAAACGGATGTTGGTCGCTGCTGGATGGATGGCACTTCTAGTTCGGCAAACTGCGCCAACTTCTGAGGAGTGAGGGGACGTCTGACCCCCTTTTTTCATAATACCATTTGAGCAGCCTGGCAGTGCACCAGCTGACATCGGCTGAGGGGACAGCTAACCTTTTTAAAGAGAAGAAGGATGCAGAGGGAGAAGTTTGTCTCTGTGTTAAACAAAGTAAAGAGGGTTCGAAGCAGAATTGTAGGGTGACTGGGGAAAATAAGGCGGAAATGTAAGAAAGAAAAGAACTGAGCCTGTGCTGATGTCATCGTCACATGTGCCGGCCTGGCTTTACTCAGTTTGGGATTTGCATCTCCACCAAGGCCGGTCTTAAACCAATGACGCGCTTGTCCCGATCCCAGCAGTACTATCGCAGAATCACAGCTAAGGAGGTGGCTCCGCTAATTCAACTGCACGTTTAATTTCCTATAAATCCTCCACAATAGAAGCCCCCTGTTATTTAGTCATAGTTAAAAGGCCGTGACCAGAGGACCTGAGGGTTCTGGAGGGTTCACACGATAAAAGCAAACTGATAAATTAGTTGGGCCAAGGCCATTAAGAGCTTTAAAAACTAATTAAAGGATCTTAAAATCAATCCTGAAGCAGACAGGTAGCCAGTGCAGAGACTTTAAAATTGGTGTGATGTGTGCTCTCTTTCTGGTCTTAGCTCAATTACAACTACTCCAAAACTCTGCAGCACGGGTGTTGACTGTGTTCTTTTTTGGGAGACCAGACAGTAGAGCGTTGCAATAATCAGTGCGGCAGGTGATAAAAGCATGCATTAGTGTCTCTGTACTGGCTTTGGAAAGGAACAGTCGCACTTTGGCAATGTTTTTTAGATGATGGAAAGCTGTCTTAGTTATGTTTCTGATGTGTGGGTTAAAACTGAGGTCTGAATCTAAAATAACTCCGAGGTTTTTTAGCTGTGGAGACTGAGTAATCTGCTAAAAAGCCTTGCTCCACGGACCACTGTGGGGATGGGGCCAGAAATAAAAACAGACTTTCCACAGGAACTTAAAAAGCATAAAAGATCCTTAAAATCCTTCTTGGTCAGCTCTGACTGCTGACGAGCTAAGTCGTTGGTCCCTGCGTGAACTATCACCCGGCTGATAGAGGACAGTCCAGGATGTCGGGTACGGTGGCTCCAGGGAAACAGCGAGTGACAGCAATGAAGAAGCGAATATTCCTGTACACGGCTGTGGACTCTCATGGCCTGGAAGTGCGCGACCTGCTTGCACGCCGGTGGTCACCGGCTGGAGGTGAGCAGCCTGGGCAGGTGAGTGATGTGAAGGGGGACCGGGGGCCTTGAACCCGGAAGGAGGATCCCCTCTCGGCTCAGGGCAAGGAAGACATCCAGACCGTCTGAGTACGGCGTCCTTTAACATTTTACAGCGAGAAGACGCCGTTGCTTTGGTCAACGGCCGTCGATCCAGCCTCACGGTAGAGTGGCAGGTCGCCTGAACACTGTTTTCCCGTAGAGGTGAAGTGACAGTGTTGGCTGGTGTCGTTCTCGGTGATGGGTCCAGAACAGGGTGAGTCTGAGCAGCCGGAGCGACAGCCGGGTCACCTTGGTGGGCCATGGTGTCATCGGACAGTACCATGTAGCGGTTGTAGAGGTTCAGGTGAGGTGGCGAGGACCACCACCTCGGCCCATGACTCCTGATGGTTAGGAGTTGAGCAGGAAGAAAGTCGAAGGTGTCCTGGATGGTTGCGTTGAGGGAAATGATTTGTTTGGACTGCTCAGACGCCACCTCCATGAGTTCTTTTTCAGTTCATCAGAGAGCCGACGGATGTCCTCTTTCAGGTCAGCAATCTTTTTATTTGCTTATTTTTATTTGAGTGTGTCTGCTTGTCTGTGTGTAAAACCAAGCTAGCAGCTACACACACTTTGCGTCTGCCTCACGCTGTCCCCTGGCTTTTTAAGATTGTTACGGTTGAAATGTTTGTTTCTCTCCCGTCACAACGCTCTGCTTAGGTTTACACACAAAAACCACTTGGTTGAAGTTACAACAGCATCATGGTTTGGCGTGAACACACAGACTTGGATGGAATGGGAAAGCAAATGGGCGCGGCTCGGTTTGACCCGGTACAGCCAAAAATGCTGGTGGAACAACAGCAATGAAAACAGTTAAACCCTCAAATGTATTCAGATTTGCAAATCCCCAGCCCTGAAGGCCAGTTCTCATTTAATTTGTAAAAAGTAACAATTAATGATTCTTTACCAAGGTGTTAAAAGTGCAGGACTCTTGCTGAGCTACAGTGCTACACGATACAGCACTTTTACACTACATCCATACTGTGGCCGACATTATCTTTATTTTTCCCCCTGTGGTCCATCTGAAAACCTGTTTCTGATAAGAAAACAGAGAGGGAGAAAGAAGACATGGAACAAACGTCCCCAGCCAGGATCGAACAGGGGATGCCCCCGGCTACTCAAATAATTCAGGAGGTCCCTGCCAATCTGCCACGTCTGCAGTTTGTGAAGAGAGTACAAACTCCAGAGGTCAGAAGATAATGTAAGTCCTGTGCGAGTTGGCATCTCTGTGCTTTGGGGTTGTGTTTTTATTTCGCAGCATCTGTTTTCTGCTGTCAGATAACTGAACAAGTAAGAAATTTAATTACAGCTCAAAGATCTGTTGAACAGCTGCTCTGTGAGATCGGCCATGTCGACGCAAAGAAGGTTAGAAGCAACAAAAGGTTGTCATACTCAAGCGCAGCCACGAAGCGTCTGTTATTTGATCTAAATGAGCGGCTTCCAAATGTGGATTTATTCTTGTAACACATGCACAAAGTGGGTAAAACAATTTTAAACTCTATTAATAATGTGGCTGCTGATGTGCAGACGCCTTGCTCCTGAAAGTTGACGTTACAGGGGGCCTTGACATCACATCCAGGAGGTAATGTCGGTAAATACGCGTAAAATACAGGTTTTTGTTCATTGACAGATGTAGGTGGTAATTTTTAAATCACAAGCTCCCCTGATAATTCTAGTCCTCCAGGGCTCCTGTCTGTTTTTGTGGTCAGTAATACTGTGTTAAGTTCTCAGATGGCACCTTTAGGTGCACTGATCTGCAGGATTATCTTGTTATTGACTGGAAGAAACAGGACCAGGGTCTGCTTTGGATGACAGCTACAGTTTGGCTTTAACGACGAGTTTACATTTGAAAACAGGCTGATAATAAACATATCCGTTCAAATCTGAGGCTAACAAATCTTTTATCAAACCTTTTCCTGTCCTTTCTCTTAAATCTTTATGCAACAGGCAAACATTCAGGCTTCACACTTCTAGTCATCACGGGAAGAAACTTTTGTTGGGTTAAAACATCATCTGCACTGATTATCAGCTGGAACAGCAGCCCAGTCGCCACAATCAAATATTGGCATTTCTGAAAACCACAGAAATGTTAGAATTTGTACGTGTCAGCTGTGTGGGACGTCAGTTCAACATTTGTGAGCGTGACACCACTGAACATTTTAATGAGGCGTCTGGACAGCAATTCTAAGCAATAACACGCTCTTTTCCCAACCCAAAGTGTTTCTCGTGCCTGAACCGAACCAGATCATAAGCATTGTCCCAACATATAGCTGAAAACTGAACCTAAAGAAATGTTTCAGCACACAGTATCTGTGGGTCGCAGAAACCCCATGCCAACATTTATTCCTGTGACTGGGTTGGTAACTGAACTAAACTGGACTCTTCATCGACTTTTGACCAACTACACCCGGTGCCGTTTCCCCGGCGGCTCCTGGCCATGCCTCAGAGAGTAAACAGAGTCAAATTGGGTCCTCGGGGACGTTACCGAAGTCTGGTGCCCGCTGAGGCATGAGGGGCTCAATGCTGAGCTGCAATATTCCCATGAAGCTCAGTTGAGTTGCAGAAATGAACGGGATGGGATTCAAGAGATGAAGACGACATAATAGTGATATAGATGAGTGGGCGCGTTCAATTAGTTTCCCTCCACATGAAATCTGAAACGATGCTGAAACCTGAGCTGTATGAATTTAAGCCTGAAGCTGAACTTTCTGCTGACTCGTGTGCAGTAATTGCCTCTCCTAATTGAAGATATTAAGGTATATAATCCAGTTTTCTTACAGGCTGAGATCTGAATGCCGCCTGTTTTTCAGTTTGTTAACGTGCTTCAGCTCCTTTTCAGCCCTTTCAAAGCACACACACATCAGTGGCTCCCTCCTCCGAGGTGTCGCAGGATAAATCTGGAGACTCCAGATGATGAACATGACACTAAAAAAGAAAAATAGTCCTGCCTCCCTTTCATTCTGACTTTCTCTTATCCTTGTGAAAAACTGGAAAGTTTTACCTTCAAGCCCCCAACAGTTATTCTAAACTGAGAGCTTTAGAGGAGAAGAATCTGTCTGCAGCCCAACGGCTCATAAATCAAACCGATATTTAACCTGTGAGGTGGAGTCGCCAACACATCCGCACAGTTATGTGTTTGTAATGAGAACAACATAACATCAGAACTATTGTTAGAAACTCAAAAGGCTTTTATTAACATTCTCTGTGTTCATAAATGTTTTACAATCTAATGATAATCATCTAAATGTTAGAAATGTAGGTTTCTGCAAACCACTGATGTGTTGAAACTTTACATTGTGTGGCTAACTTTAGTCTTCGCTAGGTTAAATTGTCTCTTGTGTTTATGCTCAGGTAAGGCTGAGCTGTTTTCTTAACCAAAGCCACACATGGTTATGGTTATTGGCCACCTGTCACAGGAGGAGGTGGAGATGAAGGTGGTGGCATTATTACAAGCCGACAAGGCTCGAGTCATCTGGATATTTTTTTAAGGAGAGCTGCAGACATTTCCAGCACTTTTGTGGCGACCAAAACCGGCTGTTTGTCACAGGAAGTCAGACCGTGACCATCTGTGTTTGAGGCGACCAAAACAGGTATTTTAAGCCAAAGCATGATGCTTACTAAACCCTAACCAAGTGGTCGTTGTGCCTAAACCTCACCAGAGCATAAGCAAGGAGCTGTGACCAGAGAGACATACAAAAGTTCAACCTAAACGAATGTAAAGATGCAACATAAAGCAACAAAGTTTCCACTTTCTGTGGTTTTGAAGAAATGTAGTTAGCTACCATTTACTCTGGTGATTAGGTTTCTAAAAACAACCTTGGTTAGGAAAAGATCATGGTTTGGCTTAAAATGTCTGTTTTTTTTCACCACAAAATGGCTGCTAATTGTCCAGAGGTCTTCTTACAAATATCCAGTGGTGTCACGCTTACAAACTCTACCAAATAATATATTAAATAAATGATCCAGTGAAGATGTTGGGCCTGGTGCATCTTTTTATTAGGAGTTAATTTGGTTGCCTTTTCACTAGTAATTCAGTAGTTGGTATTAATTTGTAAACTGTTTTACAGTCATGGTTACAGACTCTGTTCACCTCCCCACACTCGTATTTTGAGGGTGGTTTATCTGCACACGGGGAAAACACAGTCAACAAAGTTATAGATAGATGTGATTGTCAGCATTTTTCGTTTTTTATTTTGCATATATATCACGATAATATTGAAATCCTGAATTAGTTCTGCCACGATAACCGTGTAATGAGAATCTGATATTGTGATAGCTCCGGTCTGACGGTATCCCCAGTCTGCACAGAAATGATTGAAGAAATGAAGGAAACCATCAGATACCTTCATCGGTATGAAAGAATATGTTTGCAATGGAAAACAGTTTGTTTAAAAGTAAAGACTACAGTACAACTACACAGTTAGATGTGACTTTTACCGGAAAAGCTAAGAACTTGTTTTTTCATCGGCACAAAAGTCCAAAGCCTCTCTGTCCCTCTCCTCCTCCTCCTCGCTGTTTTGTTTGTTTGACCGTTAGTCACCGTTTCGTCTGACCTGCGCATTTATCGCACAGAACTAAGCGACTCGTTAATTCCCACATAATGGGCTGTTTATTTCAATTAGCTTTGAAAACCTCATTATCGACACGGGAGGCGGCTTGACCTCAGAGGGGGAGACAGTTTAGAGATGATGACTATAATGGCAACCTTTTACAGTACGGAGTAATGATCTGTTGTGTTCTTCATCTTGATTATAGACGTTTCAAACTGACAGCGAGCAATTTGAAACAGATAATTGGAGGTAATTAGGCTGATCAGGCGGCGGCGAGGACACACCTTGCTCCGCTCGGAGCCTGAAGACGTCTGGGAAGCTTTTTTTCTTTTTATCAGCTGCGCGCTCTTATCTTCGCTGGCTTTTATCTTGCTGATGTTCTTCCTGAACTCATTTGTAAGTGTCCCTGATTCCTTGATTAAAAACTCAACTATTTTCATCCTTCTTCTTCTCCGATTTTAATCTCCAGCTCTTTCATTTGCTGCAGGAGTTTGCTGCTGTTGTCTGTTATCAGCGTCATATCTTAATTTTTTTTTATCTTTACCGTTCTCGGTTGTGGCTGCTGTGTAGCCGCTGCCGCTTCCTGTCTCCAGCCTCCGTAATGCTTTTGTTTGCAAATTCTCTGCAGAAACTTGATTTCAGCGGACAGAAATGTCATATTTTGATCATTGTGTATGCACACGCTGCCGGATAGGAGCAGCTCTGCGCTTCAGGGACTTTTGTATTAGCATTTCCATTTGCTATGGTCAATATTTTCAACAATAGAGCGCATTGTTCACTGTGTGCATGTGGATCAAATGACTTCGGGGAGTTGGAGCTCGATGATACCGACTGTTCTACAAGGTGTATTGATAAGTATGCATCATCTAATAAAGACGCCATCAGGACTCTGCATTGCATTTCACCGCCTCTGTTTAATGCCGACACAAGCTCAGAATTATTTATCAATCCCCAAAAATGCAGCGAGCGATGTCAGAAGCGCCGCACCTCCTCCCTGTGTTGTTCAGGCCCTCTCAGGACTCTGCTGGGTCTTTCTTTAATTTAAAACGCGGCCTGGTCTTGTTTGGAATGCATGCTACGGGCTTTCCCTGAGTCCCTCTGCCCAAACCCTGCTGCTATCAACTCTACTGCCTGTCAGACAGTCTGAGAGAGGCGGCGGGGAGACGCTGAGAATTATAATTCCCATTCACACTCCTCGTTGCGTGGACACAAAGCCCTGCACAGACTCCGGTTCAACTTCTCCCCTCATTGCATCCGTTTCTCGGATTTGTGGAGCAAAATCAAAAGTTTGGCTTCCCTAATCCCCGTAAGTCCAATAATATCCAGGGTCTACTGGTACATGAAGTTGCCTCCTGGCAACAAACAAAGGCTCGACTCATTGTGGAATTGACTGTGGCTCGGGTGAGCTGTAAGTCTGTGCACTATTAAGAAAATTGGCCTCGAATATAACCATGCCCTTAAAAGCAATCAGGACAGTCCGGAAATTACTTCCGAAATCAATGGGCGGTGAGTTTAATTTCATACAAATATGGTTGCAGTAATTTAGATTTCAGCCACAACCTCAGCACAACCAGGAGCCAGACCTCATTAGGCCGGACCGTTCCCCCGGGCGTATCGGAAAATGTATAACTCTGTGATTTAATTGACATTCTGTTTTCTAATAAATTCCCAAATTATGCCTCCTCTGCTGACTCTGAAGCAGCTCCCTGTGAGCTGAGAGAAATGTTTGATTCCGGGAAGACGAAGTCAGAAATCAGATCCGGACCAAATTATAAACAAATATCAGAGTCCCTTCCACTGATGTGAAGAGTCGTAAACAAATACTGATGAAGTGATTGTGCTGCAGCGGCACAGCAGCGAGCAGGCCGGCGGTTTAACTCAGCTGAAGTGGACTGCATCTAGTTTGTGATTTGATTACCGAGCCGAGGCTTCTTTACATTTGTTTTGAGGTTCTCCTTAAACACACAGAATGTGATTTTGTGTTGCTAGTGGCCTCTCCACCCAAACAATGAAAACTGTCGCAGCATGATGATGTTGTGAACTAGTTTTGGATCATGGATTGACATCATTGTCATAAAGATACGACTGCGAATGAAATGTTTAAGTCTCATTCGCCAAATTCCTTCATCGCGCTCCATCTGATGCATGATTCGATGTTTACTTGGAAGTTATAGCGACAGGCAACCAAATGAAACACACAGTTAACTTGTGGATTTCTCTGGGTTTGAACATTTGGGATAATCTAAGTACACAACTCAACGAAATATATAACAAAGGTCTCGTAGTTTTTAGTCATCTGAATGCAGATTTCTTACATATTGTACCACATCATTAAAGGGATATTCCGGTGTAAATTTAATCCATGGTTGAACACACCGTGACACCGAGTAAGACCCCTCGAGAGATCAAGTTTGCTGACCGCTAGCTTAGCTAGTTTTAGCAACTTCAGAAAAGACCGCACGATAACAATACACTGCAGCTTATGCCTCCACCAAGCTCAAGGATGAAAATCATACATTTTAATCCTTGAGCTGCGGAAATCTACTGTACTTTGTAATCCACTCGTCAGGGCTTCCCCACAACGAGGAGAGCGGTGAGTTGTGCTGTCTTTTCAATAGAAATCCAGGCAAAGCTAGCAGATGTTTGATGCTTCGTACTGTGTGCTGGGACTGTACATGTACTGTTGCTGAAGTTTGGTGCTGTTCTGACCATTAATTGTGGTTATGAGTGGCTTTTTGATGGCGGTTTCTTGGTGGAGGCATAAGCGGCAGTGTATTGTTTTCGTGCGGTCTTTTCTGAAGTTGCTACAACTAGCTAAGCTAGTGTCACGGTGTGTTAGACCATGGATTAAACTTACACTGGAATATCCCTTTAATTTGAATGTAAGCAAAGTAATTTTTAGAAAAAAGTGCAGTTGCATGGGAAGTCAATGTGAAAATGTAAGTGGGCATGAGGAGTCATGGTTGCTGATGCAATCCCTCAGGATTTTTTTAGTATCAATTGTCTTTACAGTTGCTGATCAATCATGAAGCGTTGACATGATAAAGAACTGTCAGATTCCCCGTGTGTTTCTACCTGAAACATGGAACACAGCCGTACGACATTTGACATATTAAGCCCATTATTACCACAAAGTTATCACTTCACCAAACAACCTGTTACATTTCATAGCCTTAAAAAAGTTGTGATGGTGTGCTTTATATTTACAGGATTATTGTACAGTCTCCTCATTCCAGCTCTTAGTTCCAGAGAAAAATATGCAGCTCGTCATTTATAAAAACGCTCCACTATATTTACCAGCAAGTTGCTACTGTCTGCTGCTGTTGCTGCGAAGTTAGCAAACAATGGCTTTTAGACCTTCTTTTGTTTAAAACTAAAGAAAGAAAACTCTCTTTGTTTTCATAACTGAATAAACAAACTGACCTTAAAGGACGACAGAGTTTCATACTGTTTAACTTTGTTTATATGTGGCGGACCCTGCCACCTTTCTAGCTTCAAACGGTGTTCTGGGGACCTTATTTTTCTCTGAGAACAGCTTGTTTATTCAGTTATGGAAAAGATAAATATGTCTGAGTTTGTATTGTTACCTCATTAATACTGTAAATATTAATATTCTGAGTTTGAAGTCTTTCTCCAGACTACACAGTGCCCCTTTAATAAGAGCAACCAGATTTTATTGTTTTATACACACACAAATTCCACCATGTCCTGCAGAGTTTTGGCCACTAATGACACTTTAAATATATGTTTAACCTCATGATTTACCAGCACATATGTCCAAACAAATAGACTCCCCCACACGGTAAGTAGTGTGTTAGGTTAGGGTTAGATCACAGACACAAGGCCCCTATCAATTACTTAAATTTAATGTGTTCAATTAAATGCAACTCGAGGTAACTTTCCAAGTCCGTGTACAAACTGAGCACTGAGTGAACAGATGAATCATATCCAGCAGGGGTTCAGTTTAATTCATTCATTAGATGTACAGAGCTTTTTTTAAAAAAAATATTAAGACAACATAGCAACAGCTGACAGCTCTACTGTATCTTCACCTTTAGTGGCTGATCAACCTGCTGTCACAGGTATTAAAACTAATCTCACTTAATCCTCTTTGCAGCTAAGCTGCCGTTTAGATGTCCAACGACCGGAGACATCCGGAGAGCTCGATGTTCTCACTGCTCGATTACTGGCTTAACGAGATTCATTTTCTTCTCTACACTCAACATTCAACACGTTACTCGTCTTACACTGGAGGCACAATCAGAGACTGAAGAGCCTAAATGGTTTTGAAAACTTTGATTGATCAATTTGAGTGTTTTTGCAGAATCACCCAGTCCGACACCAAAGGACCTGCAATTTATAGTCAACAACTTTTCAGTGCAAAAACTTTTATAAACTATTATCTTGTCTTTATGCCTCTGGTGATACATTAACAGGATTATTTTATCTGCCTGCATAACAGTGTGCATGTTTTATATCTCTCCAGTCACTCACTTTAATGATATATCGGACAAAGCATCCTGACATCATGTAATCCGATTTGAAGTTTTACACAAAGAGTGTAAAGCAGGTGTGTCTTATTCAACTAGTATCAGAAGATACTGTGGCATTTTTGGGAGAACCAATCATTGTGGAAAGTGTACTGTACTGTACTGTACTGTACTGTAAGTACTGTTATTACTGCTTTGATTGAAGATTCCCAGAAACTTTAAGATAAAACTGAACCGTTCAGACTATGTCAAAATACATTTAATGACAGCAGAGCCATTTGTTTTCTTTTCAACCGCAGGAGATAAAATTAAATGTCAGCCATTAGTGACCCGAGTAAAGAAAAAACATCTTATGTTCAAAAAATAACTTTTATAAAAGGTAAAACATGAAATATTCTTATATGACCATATATCGTGGTTCTGCTTGCGAGTTCATACAGCGGAGTCGCTAAATCAGGTAAATGTGTTTTCAGACAAGAGTACAGCAGAGGAGAGCTGGACTTATGAATCTGCTGCATTTTAAATACGTACAGACAAGCATTTGTATAACTTGATAAAACCTTTTTTATCACTAATCACTTCAACCGACTGCAACTTAACTGTTACGTTTAGCTGTTCCTGATTTTTTAAGCAGGTGCTGATAGTGAAATGTTTTGGTAATGATCGCTCCTGTCCACAGAGGGCGCCAGAACCGACAAAAATGAAAGCACCTCGTAGCTGCTTTAAATCAAAGAGTCACAAATGTTTCACCAAAAGTACAACTTAAACTGTTTTGCAGCACAAGCAAAAAAACCTGCGAAGCCTCAAGTGGCTGAGCACATTTTCCAGCAGCAGCAGTATTTTGATTCGCTGTCATGTCTGGGGACAAAGTTGCGATCATCCCTGACATTCCCCCGGTGGCCTCCCAGCCTCCACGTCTCAGCCCAGTGGAGGAGGGAAATGAAAAGGTAAAGAGGTAAGACGACACACAGAGCGGCGGCTCCCTCCAACACTTCACACACTCACACACAAAACGTTCAACTCGTGCTATTTTTGAAGTGCGCTTCGTATTCTCTATACTCGTCGTGACGGAATGCTTTGAGTGATCATTTGTGACTGAAAATAAAACGATTTCAAAGAGTTGGAGCGGGAGTCAGAGTTGGACCAAAACACTGTTTAAAGTTTTGTGATTTGTTTTTGTGACCCGTCTCTGTTGGTCGGAGCCAGAAGAGCCCTTTTGTTAATAGAGTGCAACAACTGTTTACAGCTGAACGTCTTCTGATGATTTCAGACAGACTGAGCAAATGCTGAGCAGACCCAACTTCAATTACTGTTCGAATACAGCGTCGTTAATTAAACCTAACTGAGAGACACCATGCATTACAAATAGATTTTTTCAGTCAGAATGAGTCTGAAAGCATTTTGTTGATGTTTCCGGGTCTCCAAACACTGTTGCATCTTTCTTTTCTGGTAATAAGTTTTCATGCCTTAATGTTGTTGCCTCAAGAGACATGTCTTAGATTAAATATCTCTGATCTTTTGACCTCAAGTTAAGTTATGGTTTAAAGTTTGGAAACTACAAGCCCTGTTTGTGGCTGCCTCATAAAGTGCACAGGAGATTGTTCTGGATGATTGCTGTGGAGAATTCTGGGAAGGTGGCTGAGTGCTGCGCTTTAATGGAGGTGAGAAGGTTAACCAGACGTGCACTTACCAAACCAGACAGTTAGTCCTCATGCCTGAAGCCCGCTCTCTCATACAAGTGAATCATACTGTTTGAAAACCAGAGAAATCACTGAGAGGTTGTTGTGCTTTGTGAGGTGTTGTTTTGTGAAATGTCGTTGTGCTTTGTGAAATGTTGTTTTGTTAGATGTTGTGTTTTGTGAAATGTTGTTTTGTGAAACTCTTTAGTGAGATTTTGTTGTGCTTTGTGAAATGTTGTGCTTTGTGAGGTGTTGTTGTGCTTTGTGAAATGTTGTGCTTTGTGAGGTGTTGTGCTTTGTGAAATGCTGTTGTGTTTTGTGAAATGTTGTGCTTTGTGAAATGTTGTGCTTTGTGAAGTGTTGTTGTGCTTTGTGAAATGTTGTTGTGCTTTGTGAAATGTTGTGCTTTGTGAAATGTTGTTGTGCTTTGTGAAATGCTGTTGTGTTTTGTGAAATGTTGTTGTGCTTTGTGAGGTGTTGTTGTGTTTTGTGAAATGTTGTGCTTTGTGAAATGTTGTGGCATGTCCCATGCATTTTTCACACACACTAACTGTACATACGAACGTCCCTTGTGTCTGTGTATACTGTATTCATTGGAAATTAAATAATCTGCATTGGAATTGTTCCTGACAGTTTCTTCTTGGTTTGTGTTTTGTTTGTTGGTAGTTTGAGGGAGTGAGAGAGCCCTCCTCCTCTCTGTGATCACCAACACTGTGTTTGAACACATCACAATAGAGTTGTTCTCATAAAATTTTTGCTTTTCTGTTGTCAGACGGACGAATCAGTAAGACATCTGATCACAGCTCTTTAAAGCCAAGCCGACCAGAAATCAATACTGAGCTGCTGAGCTGCAGTTAAAATCTATTTTATGATCCCAACATAACCGGACAAAATAAATCCATGGGCACGGTTTACAAATCTGTGAGCATGGATTATGAATCCCAGAGTGTTTCCTCAGATTTATTTTCCCAGCTGACACCAGGGGGGTCTGTAGGGAAGATTTAAGGGATAACTGGTTGATTTGGTAAATATATGCAGCACACAGCTGGTTCCCTTCAGCTTGTCTAGAACATAGAATGTCATATGAACTAGTGTCAAAGGTCAAGGCTGGTTAAAAACTGAATGTGCAGCAGTGATGTATTACACTGTAATGTACCTAAATATCATTTTTTTGGACATATTCTGGAATTGCAGGAAAAATGACATGTCAATTATAGGATGAGGAAAAAATAACAACTAACACAGTAACAAAATGCATTCGTACTACAAACGGAATTTTTAGTTTAGACTTTCTACATTTTTAATAACCAAACAAACTAAAAGTTGAGCAGAGGATGGGGAATAATTTAGCCGGTGTTTTCCTTCGTAATGCTTTTATCTCTGTCTCTTGCACAAAAGGCTGCAGTGATGTATTGATTGTCGATGCTATCAAACCCACGCAGGTATGTCGGGTTGTTTCGGGCTCTGCTCTGAGTCAGGGAGAATTATTGTATGTTTCAGCAGAAATAATCGTACAGAGGTTGAACCCATATGACCTCTGACCTGGTGGAGATCCTGCTGACCTCTCCAGTCCATACAGTGTGTCTGTGTGTGTTTGTGTGTGTGTGTGTGCGCGTGCGGATGTCTTTTTATCAGCACAGACGCACACATGTTGTGCTCTTGTATCCTGCATTTGTTATCCTCAAGGCTCTGAGTTGTCATGGGACGAGTCTGGACTGCAGCTGATAAACTGACATAATTGTGTGGATGAGAGGGTGTGTGTGTGTGTGTGTGTGTGTGTACTATAAAAACGCCCTGCAGAGGCCGATGTGTCGGCGTTCTGCTCACACGTCACCTGCTCGTTCATTCTGCAGTGAGAAAGGTCAGCGAGGAGAATCATCATTAACACCGACTTCACTACGAAACGGACGTGAATAAACTGAGAGACGATGACAGAGGACTGGTGGGACGATTATGGCTGGAGGAATGTAATCACCGTGGCGTGACATTAGAGCCACTCTCTCAGCTTTTTGCATTGTCTTTGACTCCTGAAAGAGCACAGAGGGGCCATGTTGTCAACGAGAGATGATCACTTTATCATCCGCTGTGTTACGCATGTGTAGATTATAAAAAATAACTCTTCCTATTTGCAGGAAATACAAGTAGCCAACCACTCTGTGTCCTTGTTGCATAATAAATACTGCCTCTTTATGCTAAAATCATTCAAACTCATTTACCCTCATTAATCTACACTCAATCTCCCATAATCACAAAAGCGGAAACAGGATCTTAGATTTTGTGTGTGTGCGTGTGTGTGTAAATACAGAAATGTAGCTCAGGTGTCTCTTATTACTACAGAAGCCCTGAGGGGCAAGTGAGATCTGGTTTTGTTTTTCTCTTGGTGATCCATTTCTGATGTAATTTCTCTTCTCTCATGTGTTTATGACTTGAGAACTCCAGGATATCTTTCTAAGTTCACACGTGATCCATTTCTAATATTGATTAAATGATTGAATAGGCTCATATTCTGCGCTGTGTTGTCGTTATTTATGACTCGAAAATTATCCAGTTGTCTTTGCAACAGCAGTGGCAACAATAATAACACTTGGACATGCTAAGGGTAATTTAAGTAAGAATACATTGTAGTTTCAGTACATCACAGCTTATTAAAAAAATTGACATTAAAGGTGCAATATGTAGATTTTGGGAAGAAGTTTTAATCAGAAGAGAAAGACTTTTATTTTTATGCCGGACAAACTAAATAATAAACTCTCTTTGTTTTCATGACTGAAAAAACTGAACAAACAAACTGACCTTAAAGGACCCTTTGGCGGTACCCTATTTAAATATTTCTGAATTTATATTATTCCTCATTAATATTGTAAATAATAAAATTCTCAATTTGAGTGCCCCTTTAAGATTTGAATTTTTACTGCAAATGTATTTTGGTCCAAATATCGATTAACGGTCCCCGTGTTTTACCATAAGTGGTATCGTCCATGAAAACAAAACAAAAAAACTCAGATGATATCAGAGGACAACACAGTATGGCCTTGTCCTGCTTAGAGCTTTACTGCCCCCAAGTGGCCACAAAATCTATTAATCCTGCTTTAAGCAAGGCACAAAGAAATACTAATATTAGTAGAAGGTAAACAGGGACCTGATGAAAGCCGTCAGACAAGTGTGAAGACGTTTTAAGAATTGGTTCCTGAATGGCTTCCTGCAAGTCAAAACCCTAATTAACTGTGTTAGTGTATTGGTGGATCCTAACGTATAAAGCGTGCTGCTTCCACCGTGAACAACACACATCACTAATCCAACAGTAATGAAAAAGTGACAGTAACTAAATGCAGATCAGTTTAACAAATGTCTGTCATCTGTTTTATGCTAATACAGAATTATCTGGACTGTGTGGTATTAACGTGGTCTTAGCCAGCATACAGCAGCACATTTCATTTTAAGCTTCACCATTAAACCCCTCTCAAATCTCAGCATTGATTAGACTGACATTTACCTACACTGCTTTTTAAACACGCCGCTAATGGGAGGGTTTCCGCTTAATTAATACCACGATTAGCAACGATGAGCTTGACCTTTAGGGCTTCAGGTGAGGAAAAGGTCCTGCACACTGAATACAGCTCACAACTGGAACATTTTATTGAGAGAAAATGTCCTGAACTGACATGGATCTCCCTTAGATTATAGTTTCATTATATATAGATAGTTTCCAGAAGACACTGAGACCTTTAAGACTTTTTTTCCCCTCCCAATACGCTATCTCTGAAAACTTTTACAAAGCTCTCTATGACCTTGAAGGAATGAAACTACACACCGCAGACAATATCAGTGAGCAGGATCCTCACTAAAGTAAAAAAATCCTTCAGGTGTGGAGACATATCAGTTCTGCCTCTGAAAACAAGAAGCAGTGCAGGTTACTGACCCGCTCTGTCAGAGCTGGTCTCAGCACATGAAAGCGTCGGAGCCCTCTGACATTCTTGGAAAGTTGATATTGTTTCTCTGCACTGACCCCCTCGACACAGGTAAGAAGTAACTCTCCTGGAATTGCCCCCACTGTAACACCATAATTGTACTTATGCATTATTTACACCGGGAAGGTATAAATAATTAAACCCCATGAATTCTTGCAGGGGAAAGTGATTTGTTGCAGAGTGAACGAGGCACAATGTGAGCACAGTTTTGGTCAAATTTTGTTCGGTTGGCTTTCGATCTGGCTTTCACTGCCAAGAAACATGGTTTTCCTCTTTTTGAAATTTAGTTTGGAGTTACGTTACAAGCCAAGATCTGTTTTTGTTTGAGTGGAAAAGAAAATTAGCTTAAAGTGACCACTTAAAGCCACTGGACGAAGCACAAAAAAACAGCTAAGAGCCAGCTATTTTTCTCAGGAGTCGGTGGAGACCAAAACCAGAGCAAAAACAGAATCAATGTTAGACTTAAATTAATCCGTTTGGGCTGAAAAACGACTTAAAATGATTGATAATGTTGCTTTTTAACTGCTGGGTGTATGAGAAAGAAATCATTTGCTAAGAAGTTTGTTGTGTAGACAGCTTTCCAAGGCCACCAAGTGAACATCAGAATCAGTTTTCAAGATTAACTTTCAGAAATTCAAACACTCAACCTGTTTACTTAAAATACACCTATGTTGGATACGATTACTTCAGTACATGAGTATGTGTCATAGACCTGGATACAGTGGAGGCTCAGACAAACTTACATTATTGCCCAGTGGCCACTTGCGGAATTGCAGCGAACAATTCCCCCACAGCCTTAAAACTTTAGCTATTAGCAAGTTTTGTAAACCTTTCCTTGAGCTGCGAAAAGCGATTTTAAAAGAACTGGTGACATCATCAAAATGTAACACCACTGACGCATAACCAGGAAGTAACGGCCAGCTAGAAATCTTTTCTGCCACATACACTTTGCTTCTCTTGGACTGAATAGACGCCATCTTTGCACTCGTCATCCAGTTTCTCTGATAAATCTATATCTAACCTATCTTAGATCTGGATGTTTAAAGCTCCACCTGCTGTTCTGCTGGTGTTCAGTCGGAGCCACCCTCTGATCTCATGTCCTGCTGTAATCTCTGAGCTCAAGTCCCAGCCTCTCTGAGTAAACCACTTCCGGATGTGCCTGGAAACCCACATCGCCCAACTTGTTCAGGGCTTACTGAGACTCTCCAACCTTGGCTGCCAGCTCAGTGTATCTAAGCTTCTTCCTTCACCTACAACATCAGCTCCCCACGGTCCACAGAGCTCTGCAAAGTGTGACGGTCCACAGAGTACTGGACCACCAAGTCAGGTCCTGAGACTCCGTATCTCCGCAAGACTGTCGGCCATGGCTGCTCACACTCCCCAGTGCCTGAACCCTCACAGCTGTCTGGACTTTGAGAGAAATGGACTTAGTTTCCTGGCAGTAGGCTCAGAACAGCCTTTCAGACCAAATCTAAGAACACAAGTTATAATTGAATCAATCAATTTCAGTCATGGTGCTTCACTAGATCTTTCACCAGAGCGATGGAGAAATGGATGAACGAATGTACAATGTATAGATCAGATATGCCCAAACGTTTTCCCTTGGGGGGCATCTGTGTCGTTAAGATGCAAAATAATAATACTAGGAATGTCTGAATCTGTGTCTTAAGAGTGTCTCATTTTTTTACATTGACAGTCGGCTGAGAGGCCCTCGCTGTTCTTCTGAGTTGGATATCTTAGGTGAGCAGGCTCCTGGGTGTCTGGAACTTGTCAACCTTGTTGATGTGTGTGTCTGCCTCCTCCCTGGTGCCACGACGACCCGAGTTTCTCTCTGACGTAGGACGTTAAATGTTTGGTGTGTCAGAACTTTTTCAGAAAAGGTGTATCTTCAAGTAAGAGCGCTAACTCCTTTCCATCCACTTTTGGCGACGCGTTAATTTAAAATGCAAATGAAAATATGATCACGGAAAAACGGCTGATGTCACTCACCACAGACTGGTTAGGAGAAAGAAGCAAAACTAATGTCAATCAAGCGACACAAAATGGGCTGCGACTTTAATTTAGTTTGCAAAGAGGCACAAGAAGAAGATCGTCTTTGTTTATAAGTCCTTCCTGACAGTGTGAAGTCAAAGTACGGGTGCAAAAGCTGATGAGAATCACTTAAAAATCTTTCATGCGCACATTCAGCTGTAAAACTGAGCTCAACAGAGACACATTTCCTCAGTGAGATGATCAAATGTATGTGCATGATGAAGACTGGTTGATTACATGTACTTATTTTAGGCGTAAATGACACTCACGCTAATTATTTATTTGAATAAATTAAATGAAGCTGATTTTAAAGAGGACATTCTGATGAGATCTCACACGAGTAGGCATGATTGGGGCTTTTTTGGGGAATAAAATAACAAACGAGAGAGTGAATGCTGGCAACAGCCTCGAAAAGATTTGACTTAAACCCTGAAAACACACGACTTGTCTGATGTCTTACGAGTCTAATACACATTTTACTTTAAAATTTGTATTAATTGCTGTCATGTGTGACAACAGCAACACCTTTCAATGTATTGATTTACGGTTTTGATGAATTATCTCCATTATTTTTATTCCTGTTGATCTTTCACAGTTTTAAAAAATATATACTGCTACAATATATATTGCTCTAAAAGTGACAGAAATGTGCAGCTGACTTGTTAAATTTCTGCTCAACAACCACGTTGAAGTCTCGTTCCTGCTTTCTGCACTGCTGCATTTTCTGTAGGAAAGAAAGGCCACTGCTACAGTGAAAACATACGCACCACAAATACTATGTATATATATAAATATATATATATATAAATAAAAATATATATATATATATATATATAAAATATATATGGTAGTGCAAGTGCACTTTCCCACAGCAGTGAATCACTTTATGCATTTCTTTTCTAGACCCAGAGCCATTAGTGCACTGCTGGCCACTGAATCTGGGAGGCTGACAGTGAGTCTGAACACACACACACACACACACACACACACACACACACACACACACACACACAGAGGCTAAACAGGCAGGCGAGTGGGAGCCAGCAGGAGGGAAATGTCAGGACAATGTCAGGGTGTTAGCTTGGCATGGCACGGCTGGGCTCGCCTCCGAATGTCTCTGAATGTCACCACTCTGGAGGCCGGAGGAGCCCACACACTCGCGCGCACACTCGCGAACACACACGTGCACACACACAGATCTGGAAAAGAGGGGAGAAAAGAGAAGGGAGGGATCTGCGTTGCCCTCCGGCAGTGGTCGTGTCAGGGGAAAATGGTCGACGATGAAACGTCTCTCGCTGCCTTTATAAGGTCACATCTGAATGTCACTCATTGATGATTAAAAAATGACGCCAAAGCTCAGGTCATTTGTGCCCGTATGTGTGCATGTGATGGGCATGGAAGCAAAATGAAGGCTTGACTGACCATCAAGGTTTGGACGCTTCTGATTGGCTGAATCAAATCCTTACTGACTGTAATGCACTGAAGTGTTTTGGTATTCAGTGGTTTGCTTTGATTAGTTTAGCTGATGAACTTATTTGGTTTGTTGCACTGGACTTTTATGCTTATGGGCAGATATTGGATTGGATTGCATAAGATTGTACAGATGTTGACGTTATTGTGTGTAAGTCTAAAAATGACTCGTGTGTTTTTTAACCCTAAAGCATTTGTGACAATGGAGAGACCGACAGACGAGCAGTCTGACCTTATTTCTGATATATGTCGGCCGATAGGCATCAAGAAACTTCAGCACAGAAATGCCAGAAAAGAAATGTTTTAAGCAAATTAGAGAAAAACCCAAATCCCAATACGCTCCTTGCCCCACTTAGCCCCACCCCTCCGTTTTGGTTGTTCCAGCCTCGAGGTAGGGTGTCCTGATTCTTGTTTTAAATGTATATCGGTCCTTTTCTCTATAACAAGCCTAAACTTTAGCTACTAGTTTTGTTGATGAGTCGGTCATTAACTAGCTAGCTCGCTAACATTACATTGTTATTGCTGATTTGTATATGATGATTTGCGTATTTCAAAGTTGAATTCACCCTTTGATGGCAGTCCAGCGGTGAAGCTGCTGCACTTGGCACCTCTTTACTAACATCAGTGCATCAGAAACTTGCAGGGTAGGAGCACAGGTCGCTAATGTTAGGCCATAAAACTCTGCATAAAACTCTGCTAGTGGCCACCTAATGAAGCAGTGTGCAACTTAATTGATAGTATGTTAATAGTTAATGGCGTGGCGGTTATACCACGATTGCTACAAGAGGAATCCCCACAACTGATGATGGCATATTTGAAA
Source organism: Lagodon rhomboides (assembly GCA_039737535.1). NCBI lineage: Eukaryota > Metazoa > Chordata > Actinopteri > Spariformes > Sparidae > Lagodon > Lagodon rhomboides. The sequence continues at coordinate 10,619,603 of CM077798.1, read as the reverse complement.
CGTCTGGTCACATCTGTTTTATATAAACACCACTGATGACAACTGCTGGTGTATGGGCGTCTTGAAGGGTTGTACCATCTCATACCCCATGTTACTCTGTTCTGAGGGGCAAGAGGGCGCTCGAAAACCAGGGATAGCTGTAAAAATTGGGAATGGGATGTGTCTACATTACGTAGTTAATCCACCAGAGAGTACTGCGGGTTGTCCCACTCAGTACTTGTCAGAACTTTTTATAATGAAAGAAAAATCGAGGGATTATTGTCAAAAACGTTGGTTTTACTTTAAGTAATATGTTTAGTATCATTAGTACAATATAAAGTATCATCTAAAATATAAGAATATGAAAATTGAACAATATTTTTGTGTATTCTAGTTAGAAATTCAAATACAGCATCTGCTCTGCTCTGGAACAAAAGCAGAAACTGAGGATGTTGCACGTTTATTACGTGGCTCTTCACCACTAGGATGCAAAACAAGTAATTCTATTAGATTCAATTTACAGGTCCACTGAAATGCTGACAGATTAACAATAGCACAGACGGAAAAAAACATTTGGAAGACCCCTAACTGAATTCACGAGTTTAAACATGAGGTTTGGTACGCAGGGATCTATTTTGACCGGCAGACTGAAACATCAAACCTGCAGTCAGCGTGATTCATACCCACTCCTCTGAAATATTAGTCGCGGATGGAAAACAAATCATTTGCATCGTCCTATCAATCTCCCCAGTGTTTCTGTCGAATTGGAGTTGGGAACAAGGACATAAAGTATTGAGAAGCTGCTCCGGTGGACCCGCTGCTGTTTCGCTTCGCTCCCTGAGACGCAGGTAGTTTATTAGTTTGTCAGCCGGCTGAATCATTCATGAAAACAAAGAAAAAGTCACAGTGACTTATGACTTATCTCTCTCAGAGCGGAGTAAAAAAAATAAATACTATCCTTTGCTCACACACACACACACACAAACACATACACACCTACACCTCCAGGCCAGCCTTGTGGGAAGCAGAACAAGATGCTGTGAAAGATAAATGAGGAGGATAAACTGGTGTTTGGCTCTGTGTGCTGCTGCTCTGGTTGAAAGCCATTCAAAAGGGCAAAAACTAAGAGGGCAGATCTTCATTGATCACAATGACCCCCCAGAGGATAAACAGACAATAACTCTGCAACACAAACACACACCCACACACACACACACACACGCGCACACACACTGCTGAGGGAGCAGCTGTATACACAAAGACATAAACACACTGAGCGGTGGTAAAAGGCGATTCAGAGTCGCGCGCACACACCAGCAAATGATCGCAATCTTTCCTTTTTTAACACACACGCACGCACGTCATACTGCAGCAGTCTGCAAGTGGTTGTAGTAAATGACATACCTGACAGTTAAACACAAGTGTGTGTGTCTATCTGCGCAGTCATGCAAGGCTGTAAATGTTAGCATCTTTGGCTTAGCTAGCGTTCAAGACCAGGCTCTCGCTGTGCTCCTTATCATTAACTAACTCCTGTACGCTCTCACACAAAGACCAACCACTTACACAACATGTCATGAGTGTAACAATTCTCCAAGTCAACAGCTTTTTGTTTGGTGGTATGATTGAGAGAAACTTGTGGGAAATATCTGGCTTTCATTACAACCAATTTGGGATGTCAAGAACACCTTAAACCACTGTGAAGGTAGAGTAACTTCACAGGAATTAACAGTAAACGGTGCAGACAAAAGTCTTTACATATGCGACCAAACGATCATTTTTCTAATTCATGAGCAGCCCCTGAATGCAGCATGTAGAATGCAGTCAGTCGATAGAAACAGGCATCGATTTAGAGACAAGACGTGAGACCAGCTTGAGAGTTAAATCTTTTTTGTTTTCCTGTAATTTTTGTCCTTTTGGGCACAGAGCTGATAGCTCTGGAAGACAGAACCACGACGAGGATTCGTGGACGTTTGTATTGGGCTTCAATCTCAGTTTCAAAATCCTTACACCCCCACGTAGTGCACACACGCATTCATACATAAACACTGCTCCAACAGGAACCTCCGATGAAAAGTGAAATATCTGTTGTGTCGGAAGGTGAGTCAACGCACACGCACACACACACACACACACACACACACACACACACAGTGAGCATTGAAAAGAGTGGCCATTGACAAAGTCCCCCATGTAGATTGGCCAGATAATGAAGCGAGGCTGTTAAGTCCGAGGATGAGATGATGATTGCCAGGCAGCCCAAAAAACAAATTAAAGCATTAAAGCCTCGGGCTCATTTCTATATTAATGCAGCCATGATGAGTTTCTACATTAATAGAAGACGGATGATTATCCACTGCAGGGTTTTTTTTTATTAAAGTTCAGCCAAACCTGACCGGAATAGAGATTTCAAGGGCTGTTAGATCTGAAAACATCTATTTAAAACGGTGTTCCAACACATTGTGCTGAGCTCGATTTAACTGTACAGACGCTGAGATCATCTGAAGCCCCGCACAGACGGCGCGATGATGAGAGGTGAGGAAGGTCAGATCGAGTGCCAATTTACGAGGGAACACGAGACGTTTTTAACGATAATGACGATGATGTGGTCCCTGAAACACACATCTACAAATCCATCAGGCGGAATTTCTTTCAGAGCAGAACTAAGTTTAAATTGCGAGTTTAAAGCGCAGTGTTCTGAGCCATGCACCGACAAATTTAAAGAACGCATATGTAGGTAATGTTGAGGGTAAATGTTGAAGGTTTTCTCGCACACAGTAAGTGTGAAAAACAAAGAAAAAGAAGCGACAGAAAGACTTTTATATCCAGTGTACTTCCTCGCCTCTGCACTCTCTTCCATTTGCTGGCTCCTCTGATTGCCGGTTTCATAAAGTTGAAAAATTGTTGGCCAAAGAGGTGTGTGTGGAGGGGTCTCAGACTCTCTGTTCAACGATATAACAAGCGCTCTGTTTGAAGAATACTGATGAGCTTCAGTTCGCAAGAGCTGGGTTATGTTCAATCACAACTAGTTTGTAAGATGTGTCTGACTACACCTGAAATCAAAATTTGTTGATGGTGTTTCCAAAAGAATTCACTGAGGCTTTGTCCAGACATCCCTCACCTATCTGCGTGGATATGTGTGTGTGCTGCGGTAGGACATCAACTCGCCACGCACAGTGGTGACACGGCTTTCCAGTACGAAAGCCTGAGAAATAGAAAAATAGATCCGTCATCTCGCTCTCCAAGCGATCACGCCGTCAAGTCGCAGAGCAGGACATTTATTTCGGCATGGCTTTCTGTGTTTCCTCCCAAAGAGCTCTGCCAGTCGCCACTTTAATGCACTTCTGTCTCTCTGGATTTGACGCTGTGCCGAGAGTGACACAAAAAACAGTTTTGAAACCCCATGTGAGCGGTCAGAGCGGCTTGACTGAGATGCATCTGTAGAAGTCGGAAATGAATCTCACCTCATATCAACTCTGAATGGGGTTTGATTCTGATTTGCAAAGATCGCATTTCATGATGTTTTTCAATCAACAATCTGGATACAATCTGGATATGCCAGAGATCTTATCTGAGCTGGCAGCCTGAACATTGTTCCCAAAATGACGTAACCCGGGCAGCATATCAGCGAGTGGCATGCCAGACCTTTGTCATACGGTTGCAGTTTTGTTAGCTTCAGGCAGGAAAATTACAATACAATACATTATGATATGATAAGGTACGATACGATACGATACGATACGATACAATAAAAAACATATGAAATACTTTGTTAATCCCCCAAGGGAGAAACTGAGTGTCACCAAACTTATAGAACTTCTACTTGGTAAGGTTTAGGAAAATGTTGTGGTGCATATACAACTTATCTTACTAACTTTCATTTTGGACATAACTTAAGTTACATCATGTATGTGGCATGAGTTAACTATGTTGGTATGTTAAAAAAGTTCAATGTTGACTGTTGGTTTCACACTAGATATGGACGGGTGAAAGTCCAGAGTTTGTTTGTCCCCATCATACACCCCATCCTCCTCCCTATATGTTGCTCTTTATACTACGTGACCTGACCCCCTCCTTTGTTAAGGTAATAATTACTGCAGCCACAAGAGGTCACCGCCCAACAAAAAAACACAAGATTGCTGCTTTCTCAGTGGACCTACCCCGATCAGCCACAACATTAAAACCACTGACAGGTGACGTGAATAACATCGATCATCTCATCACAATGCGATGTTCTGCTGGGAAACCTTTGGGTGCTGGCATCCATGTGAACCACCACCCATCCAAACACTGTTGTGGACCAAGTACACCCCCTCATCACAACAACACGACCCGATGGCAGTGACCCCCAGCAGGACAATGTGCCCTGACACACCGCAAACACTGCTCAGGAACAGCTCGAGGAACACAATAAAAGGGCCTGAGGTGTTGACCGGGCCTCCAAATTCCCCAGATCCCAATCTGATCGAGCATCCGTAAGACGTGCTGAGCAGGTCTGATCCATGGAGGGCCCACCCCCCAGCATACAGGACCCAGAGGATCCACTATAAAATGCCCTGGTGCCAGACACCACAGGACACCCTCAGAGGTCTGAAGTCCATGTCTTGACAGGTCAGAGCTGTTTTGGCTGCAGAAGGGGAACCTTCACAATATTAGGCAGGTGGTCATAATGTTATGCCTGATCGGTGTATATGGTCGTTTTTCTGATACGTCACTCAGTTGAACACACAAAAGGGCCACAAATAATTGTGTAACAAATTAAAAACAAGAGTGAAGGAGCTGTTCAGACCCTGGCTCCTTTCTCACTTCCACACAACCACTGAGTGAGGTGGGTGTGAACGTCGGTTGTCAGTTTCACAGTTACAGAAATGGTTGGAAACAGCCTCTTCTAATCTGATGTTGAAAAGGAGTCGGGGTGGGGGTGAGGTTTCTGAACCTATTTCACCACCCGACCGTCAGGTCTGCCGGAGAACACTGGCCCCCTTCAGTTCAGTGCTCAGGTTGGATCACAGTGATCCGTCTCTGTCCGCGGTGCTGAAACATTCAAAGCCCTCATCGCCTTCAGTGTCTCTCTCCAAGGTGCTGAAGAGGGCAAACCCAGTCATTCATTATTCATTATATAATCTGCTAGATATATAGTTATAGGTCTGCTGAGAATTACGGTGCTTCAGCAGACGGAAATGATCTCACAATCTGACATAAAAAGCGAGATTTGCGGTCACTGAGCCGTCAGTTACCATGATGTATCGAGACAGGGAGGAAAACAGCACTGAAAATGTATTCTCATAAGCAAATCCCCTAATTATTTATTCATTTACTGACATAATGTCCCTGTACAGTCACTCCATTTCTCCCTCTACTGTAGTGAAAGCAGTACTTTGGCTCTTGTCCAATCAGTGTTAAACAAGAGGGTCAGCAACAGTGACAGCTACAGCCATAATCGTTGTGGGGTTTTCATTTTGAATCGACGTAAATCCAAGTAAGTCCAACATACGATGGAATGTTATTGTCAGCTGGAAATTCACTGAACTTCATTTGCATCCTCGGGCAGTCCTGTTCATAGACTGAAGTGTAAAAGAAAGACTCTTGAATGGCAGAAGTTGTTGTTCTCTCTCAGAACAGGCGAGGAGTCAGAGGAGATGCTGTTCTCAGCAGGCTCTTCTTCTGAGATGCTGCTGAGCCGAGCCAGCATGAACTCTCTGAATCACTGAACATGAAAAGCGAATGTGATGCTGTATCCTCTAACGAATACATTCTATGTGAGGAGCCAATCAGAGGATGGCATCTATCTTAACACCAAGGTATTTGTATGAGGAGACTAATGTAAGTTCTACATTGTGAGTCGTCACTGGACGATCAGAAGAAAGGCCAAAAATAATTCCCTCTTTGTTATTTGATTGATTGATTGATTGATTGATTGATTGATTGATTGATTGATTAAATTGGTGATTTGAGCATTTTTGTCACACCATTGGAATTAGCCACAGGCACAGGTATGAATTTTTTTTGTCTACATGAAATACTAAAATGGCACCCAAACCCAGTCACCTAAATAAGCCTGATGTTTTCATCACGATCCACGCATTACTCCCTGAGAAATTAACAAAAATGTTGAAAAATGCCTTATCTTGCAGCATTTAAAAAAAGTTTGAAAAGATTCCTGGATCTCTCCCTTTAACCAAAAGTTAATGGCGTCCATTCTGGGCTGAGACCCATCCTCCATCCAAGTCTTGTGGAAATATGTCCAGTAGTTTTTGGTACATAAGTCAATTAGTGGAGTAGATGTGAGCTAAGTACACTTCTAGGAAACCACTTATAAGTTCACTTGTATGTTTCTTCATGTTGCAACTCTTAGGCACAAAAACCCATTGATTATGTTTAGTACAACACCACGGTTTGGCGTACAATTCCCTTTTCTGGTTGGCCACAATCAAGGCTGGAAATGTCCCTCAAAATACCCGCTTCTGTCGCCACAAACGTGACTTGCGACGGCCCAAATTCACAGGAAAAATATCCAGTTTTGGTCTCCACAAACAGGGCTGGAAAGGTCCCCGGCTCCCCTTAAAAAACATTCAGGGGTGTCACGCTTACAAATGCAGCAACGCAGACTTGAACGGCAGTAGCTTGTTTGGACAGCCTCGTCGCTTGCAACTCCACCGCTGTCCCAACTTCAGTTAATAAACATGTAACGTGAACGCGATTTGACAGAAAAAACTACACGGTATCTGCGGTTCCTTATATCCTGGCGATTGTGCAATTCTGCCAACAAAACCAACAAACACCATAATTTCATCACAACATTATGATCGCTTGCTGCGGTACCCAGAGCGTGGGTGTGATGCTTCGCCTGCATTGAGATGCGACGCCGGTCATATTTGAATAGCAGCGGTAAATTAGTTTTCTGTTTGTGTTTGCGGACTGCGCGGTGTTTTTGATTCGTCGGTAAACAAGGTGGGGACTTCCTTAAACCCTGAGATGCAACAGCGTTCTGGCATTTAATGGAAACATCATTACCTCCAGAACCTCCACACCTGCTCGTACAGAGTGTATCTGCCGCCACGCCAGCAGCTTGGAGGTCTGTGTTATTGGAGGTATAATAAACTCTGCTGCTGTGGCAATTTAGATCAAAGTTAATGATCTTATCGCATGAATTATTTACCTGCTGACCGTCTGCTGGTCTCTCCCTCTTCTGTATTTAGTCTATTTATATTTAAAAGCCTCGTTTCTGGTAGACTAGCTTGTATTGGTTGATGAAAAAATGCGCGGACGCCATCATCTGTTTCCGTTTAAAGCACAAACAGCATGTACGAATGGTCGCATGTGAGTAAATAGGGATATGCTTATATACTGGGGTATTATTTATGAGACAACTCCACACACATACACACACTCCTCTCTCTCTCTCTCTCTCTCTCTCTCTCTTCTCTCGTCTTGATTTCCATTCAGAACGGTCTGCACTCCAATTAACCACCCCTGGAAAGTTCACCCTCCTCTCGCTGCTATTGATCCAGCAGTCAGTTAACCAGACAGAGGAGGGAGGAGGAGCAGGGAGGTGTGTGTGTGTGTGTGTTTAAGTATCTTAGAAGAAAAGCTCGTGAGTGGATGCAGCGCTCATTAGCTGAGCAGGCTCGGCGTAAAGCTCGCAGCAGCGTCGATTTCATCTTGAACAGTGATGTCTGTAAGAGTGTGAATCCCGTTGTTTTACTCAGCTGATGTGAAATAGGAGATATTTACCACACAGAAACAAAATAACACTATTAAACAAAGTTCAAATTCTGACATGTACAATCAACGGAAATGATAATAGTGAAATGTCAAGTGTGCGGTGAAAAAAGACAACGGTTTTGGCATGTTTTGAGTTAACATCATTTAAAAAATGCGACCCAATCGACAGAATAAATGCTGCAAAACCACAGATACGTTTCAACTGGACGTTTCTTTATGCTTGTTTAGGTTGAACTTCCTATTGTCTCTTTTGTCACAATGCTGTGCTTACTCTCTGTTTAAGTTTGTGCACAAACACCACTTGGTCAGGGTCAGAAGAACATCATGGTTAGGCTTAAAATAACCCGTTTTGGTCGGCAGGTTCACGGACGGAGATGGTCCGGCTTCCTGTGAAAAAAACAGCTGGTTTTGACGCCACGAAAATAGATGGAAATGTCTCTACGGTTCCTTAATAAACACCCAATTTCGTCGACACAGACACCGCTGGAAATCATCTGTGTTCAAAAGCAAGAACAGACAGGTCTGCTTTACCCATGGCAGTAAAGTGATTTTCCCACAAGGTTATAGCAATTAATTACAAATTGAATCAAGCTCACCGTTACATCACACGACACTGTTCTATTCTGCTCTGAAGCTGTGTGTACAGACTGCACTCGCAACAAATATCCTTGTGAAAGTGAGTGAGTGGCGCTCTGCGTTCTGCAGACACATGTTTTTGGTTGTGGGATGAGAGATCCAAGGTAAGCAATTTATTACTGTAGGTTTCATTGGATTGCCAGTAAACTCAACTCATTCCTTGCAGACAATAAATGCCCAGTGGTGCTGTGATATTATTTTCGGGATGATCCCTCTTCATCATTCCCTCCTCTCTATGTGCTGACTCAAAATGCTCGTCTCCAGGGTGTCGGCTAACAAGTTCAGCCTCAGCAACATGCATTAATCTTTAAGTTTCGCACATAAAGGAAGAGTTCGCCCAACAAAGACGATTCAGCCATTATTTTCTCACCCTCTACACCATGCTGATGTTAAGTAAGGTGAAGGACCTTAGGCCACAAAACATTTCTGGTGCCTCGCAGCAGCTGAAGTAGACGGGTGCTTGTTTTAAATCGTAAAAAAACAACAGAGGAAAAAAAACATTAATGGCTCCATACATTCAATCCAAGTTTCTAGTGGCCCAGAGATCCCAAAATGATGATGAAAATATATTAAATACGTTCTTTTTAAAGCTGAAATCTTTACTACAGCTGCTAAGCCAAAAGCGCGTACCTTGACTGAAGTTGAGGCAGTTGAAAAAGTCCTTTAACCTGAATGACACTAGAATTTATTGGTGTCTATTCTGGGCTGGGATCCATCCTCCAAGTTTGGTAAAACATTCCTTCCATAGTTTTTGTGTAATTCTGCTGACAAACCAACCAACCTGACAGACAGACACAGGCGAAAACATCACCTCCTTGTCGTAGGTTCACTGTAAAAAATAGTAATTTCACAGTAAATTACTGACTTGTAATTTCCGTACATTCACAGTAGTATAGTCATTATTTTACAGTAATAGACATGAAAACGACTAACATATTGTGTTTCTACAGTAACCGGACAGTATTTTACTGTGAAAATACAGTATTTCACAATAAAGTACAGAATCATGATAGGTAACTGCAATATTCCAAGTAATTACACATTGTGCATTTCAAAAGTGTGATTACAGTAGTTTAGTGTGAGAATTTATTGTGAAACTCTGGTAATGTTAACCTCATGGGCGTAAGTTTGCATAGGGACAATAGGGACAAGTCACAACCAAAGTTTGGGAGGGAGGGAGTTGTCCCTACCAATATTTTGATATATTTTAATATAACGATTTTTTTATTTTATTTTTTTTACATAATGCATTGAATATAATGTTCTTTGCAAACTTATTCGTAGTATTAAGCATATGTATAGAACTATTTGTCCGACGTGCCCTCTCATCGCAATCTTCAGTGTAACCTGCAAGGCAACACGTTTAGATATGCTGCCATTTGATTGGCTGAAGGGTTATCACGTTCTCGGCACATGAAGGTATCAAAGCCCCTCTCGTCACCTCTCGTGAAGAAGACGCGCTGTGTGGCAGAGTTGCTGCAAGATAGCTGGACTGACGGTAAAGGCCGGCACACACTGGGCTAAAACGTCGGACGTCTGAAGCGTTTGGAGAGAGTCGGACGAGTTCGGGAGCTGCTCTGTTCGGTGAGGTGGAAGCGTGAGGACGGCACTGCGGTCAAGCCAGCCGTGGTTCACGTTTGCTTGGTCAAACCAGCCGCACATTCTGTTTGTTACGGCCGCTGGCCTCTTCAGCTCTGTTTTCTCCACCCTAGTGCTGTCTTACAGGTTTCCTCCTGACTGATGAGGCCGACCAATCACCAATTACTTATGGAAAATAAGGTTTTTATTCCACATCAAAGTTGGGCGAAATATCCTTATTCTTGTGATCTGGTCAGGACTTTGACAAAGAATTACTCAAAAAAAACACAGTAAGAGTACTTCATATTATGCATGCAAGTAGTCTATGAAGTACTTAGCTCAGCGGTACATAAATCTTGGACTACTTATGGAAAATAAGTTTTTTATTCGACCTCAAAGTTGGGCAAAATATTCTTATTCTTGTTCTCTGTTAAGGATTTTGACCCAGGATTACTCTAAAAGTACACAGTGAGAGTACATCATATTATACATGCAAGTAGTCTATGAAGTACTTAGTTCAGCAGTACATGAATCTTGGACTACTTATAGAAAATACCTTTTTCTATTGCACATCAAAGTTAGGCAAAATATCCTTATTCTTGTGACCTGGTCAGGATTTTGACAAAGGATTACTCTAAAAGTACAGAGTAAAAGTACTTCATATTATGTATGCAAGTAGTCTAGGAAGTACTTAGTTCAGCAATGTATGAATCCAAAACTACTTATGGGAAAAAAAAAAAAATAATAATAATTCTCACGTCGTCCTTTACTTTGAAATCCGGAAGGATACCATTGTGATACCTTCAGCTCACAACCGGGAATAATTACTGTAAAAGTATCGCATGTTTCATGGGTCTGACTGAGAGACTGCAGTCTGCCCCACAGTCACTACCAGCAGCTCTTCAGAGCGGGTTCATTACGAATACCGTAAATGTTAGTAGATTCGTGCACTTGAAAAAAAATTTGTGGCTGATTTGACCAAGCAAACGCGAACCACGGCTGGCTTGACCGCAGTAGGACGGCGTCTGATCCGACTGAACATGCGATAAGATACCAGGCTGGCTGTTGCAGACTGTGCTGACGTAAATACACCAGGAAATCATGAAAGTAAATCCTCACATCAGTATTTTGTTTGGTCTCAACATTTTTGCCCGTGTTTCTGCTTTGTAAATAGAAAATGCCACCGAAAAAGAAACGAGGCATCCGAAGCTATTTCACCACCCAGAGAGTGAGTAAGTAGCCTAGCTGCTAGGCTGTTGTTAGTTAGCTAACTACCCACACAATGCAAGCCTCCTAGCCTAACATTAACACTCATTCTACTATGGAAAAGTGTCCTTAAGGTGTTAGTGTAGTGAACGTAGGCTAGCATTAAAACTAACTGACTATGGGTTCTGTAATGTTTGTCAGTCGATTTCAGGACAAGTGGATGCGGTCCCACACAAATGCAAACATGCTAGCCTAGCGTAATATCACCAGTCTCCTACTGTGTAAAACATAACTGGTGTTAAGTATATCACCCTCTAGTCATTCAAGTTAGCAATTACAAGGAGAACACAGAAAAAACAGCAGCATGATGCTAAAAATGTGGAGCAGGCTGGTGATGAATCAGGAGCAGAGTTTCAGCTGAGGTGTTGACCTCAAATGTTAGTAAGCAATTTTGTTGGAATAAAGATGGCATGAGCATTTCAGTTCTTTGTTTTAGGATGCCTTGTAGTTGTAACCTATGAATCTCATCATCATGTTGGTTATTTTGAAAATACATTCTGGATTTGCATAATTAAAGGTGTCAAGATGTTATTCTTCAGATGTTACCCAAATGTTCTTTCTTATAAGTTTGATAAGTGTAATGGATATAAAGCGGACATTTTATTCATTGATGCATTATTTTGAAATACATTCAGGAAACTCAGATGTCCAGTGCAGATGTAGTGCAGGTTAAGGAAGCAACAGCTGGACCGTCTGGGCTTCAGGTGAGGTCTTAAATGGTTCTGTGATGAGACACTAGGCGGGAGGGATAGGTTGCTGGGCAGTGTCCCTACCAAAGCTGAGACCAAACTTATGCCCTTGCCTAATCATCATTCTCAGTCATCACGTATGTGCCACTAGAAGTTTGTGACGGTGTCTGTGTCTGCAGAGGTCCGGCCCTTTGCCTTTATTATCTTATTCTTTTACTGTGTTTAAGATGTTTCTATGAACACAACATCCCAAAGCGTGACTCAACAATCAACTATCTTTCTCCAGAATCGTTAACTGGACCTTTAAATGCAGAGATACAATGATTGAGGCCTTGGTTACCACTGATCAGCAGTTTGACTCAGTAACTTCAGTCAGAAGCACTCACCACATAACAAATGGCAAAGAGATTCAACTTGGCAGAATGGGTTTTCTCTCTGGAAACGATTTCTCCCGCAGCAACGCGGCAGAGCAGCATGCAGAGAGCTGAGCAAATTAACCTGGAAATTAAGAGCCTCCAGCATGCATACAACAGAGCTTGAACTTAATGCAGGTGGAGGTAGGGGTGGAGAGGATTCTTGGAAATGTCTGAAGCAGTGACAGGTGAGTATGAGCTAGGAGGCGTTAAAACAGGCCACCAAATCGGCGCGGGGCTGAATGGGATGGTGACGGCAGGCTCCCTGTCACTGCCTGGTACACCAGGACTCATTTTACTAAAGCACACTCACGTCATGTCAGATGAAACGACTCACAGTTATTAGATTCTCCCCCAGGAAACCCAACATGCCTATTCTCCGAACAAAAACCGTTGATGTATTTTTAATAATGCAGGAGAGATGCCACATCCCTGGCATCTCCCCAAGCTAACCTTGTTTTACACTGTCTTGTTTACACGTCTTTGCTCTTTTTTCAGTGTTGTCTGTATTGGTTATGTTTCTATTTCTGTAAGCTGCTGAGAAGCTGCAGCTCCTCTGCTAGGTTCTATTTTGAAGGACAAGGGTGGTGATATTCTAAAATACAGTGATGTGATGTTTGTTTAGTTTTCAGTGCTATAATATATATTTTCATTTTTCAAAAAACTATCAAAAACATGTTGAAGAGCCACATTGGTTGACATGTTTCTTCATTTCCATGAACACACACGGTGAAATTAATTTTAGCCAACCCCAATACACCATCCTGTGGCCCACTTAAGCAGATTTTTAGATATTTAGTCCTGTTTGATTAACGTTTGTCATTTAAACGACAAAACAAAATCGAAGTTTTTAAGTTCTTTAACGTCTTCAAGAAGAACAAATGGTCTGAGGCCACAGATGGAACGGTATGGAAGATTTAAAATACTATTTTTGGCTTTTTGTTGGCAAAATACAGAAAACAATACAACGTTATCAATAATAACACATCTTCATGTTAAGTTTACTTATAGTAAAACAAAAAGATCACACATCTAGTTTCATTATGTATGCTAAATAACAAAAAACAACCAACCAGTCAAACATCGTATGTCCCTTGGAGAGCACCAGTGACAGGTGGTGGACTGAACATTTGTTGTCACGTAGTTCACGTTGTGAAACGGTCTCAGTTTAGGCTTGAGGTTTGGGTTAAAATTAGTAGGTTACCATGTAGATGACGTAAGTTGAGTACATTACGACCGCAATATGCAATCCGCACGTGAGCAGTAGGCGCAGGGTGTGTGGCAAGTTTCGAAGACAAGTTAAGGTGTGCCATCTAGTGGTATCCTCTATAAGACGTGCACTGTGGTTCAAAGGCAAGTATATCTCCAACATTATGTCACCTGACTTCCTCCTTAGCTCCCGTCATAATCACTGTGGCCACTAGAGGCCGCCACCTCACAATAAACATACTGTAAATATGGTCTGCACTAAGCTGCTGCACAGATGTGGCTGTTTTCTTCTTGTTTGGAAGAAGCTGCTATGTCTCGTCCCGTGATGACATGACAAAATCCCGGAGACACTCTAATGGTATCAATAAGTTATAATCAGTTCTGATAGTGGTTCATACAGAGTTGCAGAAACACCGGACACATCAATACAGCTTGACTGGGTTCTGCTCTCCAATAGATCTTTACTACGGGGGTGACCGTGGAATATCGGAAGAAGCTTAAAAAATCATACCTGAATAAAAATATACAACACGATAGTCTAAAACTGCCCTCCAAACAATGAGTCTGTCCAGCAATCTGTTAAAAACAACAACAAATCTAAATGTAGCTGTTCAAATGGCCCACATTATTGTGCATTGCATGGATGATGTAAACTAGAGAGGAGAAACCTCCGCATTAGCATTGATGCTGCAGTATTTATGCGGTGTAAATTCCTCCCAGTTTTGAAACTAAGGCCGTTTGAATATTCAACAGAAGCTCCAAAGCAGAAAACCCCTCATTTTGCACTCCAAGATGTGGACACAACTAGTAATTTGGCAGCATTAATTAGACACAGAGAGGAAAAGAGTGTGTCTGTGTGTGCATGCATGTGCGCGTATATTTGAAAGGAGAGCCAAAGAAAGAGTATGGAGCAGCTGCAGAGGCTGAAAGTTAAGTGTGAGTCATAGATTAGTCTGGCTTTAATTAATGATACAGGCCCGGAGCTGTCACATCCAGACATTGCACGGCCGAAGAAGAAGCACGAGACACTTAAACGAGCCAAAGTGTGAAGGAGACGCATAAAATTCAAGGATGCTGGACCTTTTTAAACATTTATTTGACTCAATCAAAAGAATAGCGAGAACCTTATTCTAAAGCGAAGAAATTCTCACAAGAAAAGTATCAGATTAGAGAGTATACACAAACAACCGTTGTGTTGGCTCCAGCATCTTTTTCAACAGAGGTCTTCTCTATGCCAGAGTTGGAAAACGTCTCAGAACCAAAGCATCTAAATATGTTTCCCATCCTCTCTTCCCTCTCGTCTTATCCCCTGTCTCCTGCGTCTCAGAGTGTAATTGAAGTCGGGCTTTCAGAGAAAGTTTATTTCTCCACCCACTTCCAATCGACCGCAACACATTTCTCTCCTCCTTTTACCTCAAACCTCCCTTTGTAAGGAGGAAAAGAGACGGGTCGCAAATAAATCACTCAGCATGTCGAGAGCTACACACACACACACACACTCGTTCTCTGATTACACATTCTTTAGATTCTCTCTGATTGGCATGCAGCACAATATCAGTAATTACTGTTGGGGAGTCGGCACAGATAGAGGGATGTCAGCGAGCGGGGAAGAGAGGTGTCAAGGCAGCGAGGCTTCGCCACTAAACGGAAGTCATTTTGTTAAGAGGGAGAACAGATGGAGGGAGACGAGCATCGCTGTGTCAAGCAGACACTTGTGTCACATGTGAAATGGTTGTTTTTCACCTCACTAATGTATTTGGTAAAAGTTTTTATATCAAAGTCCTTGTAATGGAAATTATTGTATATGTAGGTGACACTTCATGATGAAAATCATTAATAAATGGTAAATTTATAGATAATTGTACTTCAGTTAATAGTTATGTCACTGTACTGTCTGGCTAATTCAGCAAACTTTACAAACGCGCCTTCACAATGCCTCTATTTAAGTGTACAGACATGCTATACACTGTTAGAAAGCTTAGATTCTCATGATTCGATTCATGCAAACCATTTCAAGATAAAGCCACATCAGCGAAGTACAATCAGCAAACAAACAAGCGAACAAACTAGCATGTAGTAAGTTTTGACAACTCATCAATAAAGTGTCTCAGTAGTGCATCAAACTCCAACAAAAACGGTTGTGTCTGACTCCCAAATGTCAAGTAGATCCATTTCAGTAACATTTCAGTGATTAAATGGTGACAAAATGGCAAGACAATGACTGCAGTCATGGATGTTTTTTACTTTCATCCATCAAAAAACTCAGTTTCAGAGCAGACGCCATTATCCCTCTACACCTGAGATGGCAGCCATTAGAGCAGATATGAGCTTATATGCCAAGCCTAGAGCCTACAACAGCCAATGAGTGATCGTGCAGCCATGTGACCCACTCTCTCTTTTTTCTCCTCTCTCCTGATCCACTTACACGCCAGCCTCCCATCATGTAGCCAATGTGATTTCAAATCCACTAATATAGTTAATATCAATTCATTTTTAAAGCCATAAAGCCATTGGAAATTATGCAGGTTTAATATGTTTTGCTCTTTGAATGGGCTGTTTTTTCTCCTTAGCACTTGTTTTTGATGATTTTATATGCACAAAGTTGGTGTAAATAAGCAAATAAAGAATTATAATTAGATCTGCCCCAGTTACCATCAGTCAAGGGTATATCCAGGTCATTGGTCTATTATATGCTCAGTGGGTTTTTTTTTGCCTTTATATGGCTTTATTGACAGGAAACAGAAAGAGAGAGAGAGGGGAGTGACACGCAGGCCGGGACAAGAAACCCAGGGTCGCTGCTGCGAGGAAAAAGCCTCTGTAAATGGGACGCCTGCGCTACCAACTAAGCTAAACGACGCCCCTATATGCTCAATGTTTGCTGGGAAATGAATGAATTCAGGCTTCCATTCTGTTCTTTTGAGTTTATTTCCATGTTTTCTGTGAGCCAGCCTGCTGAATTTTAAACTATTCTATCCCAGGGGTATGTCGGTGCACTACTACATCATGCATGTTTATGCAGTCAAGAAATGATGTTGAGTCATGGATGAATCATGAATCCACATGTCATCAAAATGCCATTTCCTTATTTGATTTCAGTTCCCTTCTTCCAGTAAAAGAGGGGAGAATTAAAAAAAAAACACAGATGACAGAAGACAAATGAAAGCAAATATCTGAGGTCAGGGTAGAGCACAAATCCAGATACATCTGCCAGCTGATCTAACGCTGACACTACCCTGCTAAATGTTAAATGACATACTGAGCAAGGCCTTTGACTGCTTCAAAAGTAATTAAAATCTTAAAAAGCTATTCTAAAATGAACAATGGGCCATTATTACTTTGATTTAATTGGAGTTATGTGGTATTTTGGATTAGTTTCAGGCCAAAAGAGTTGGCCAACTGGGAGTTGTAATAGCTGTGGAACGAAATTAGATTGCAAATGGATTAATCCATATCTGAGAAAGACAGAAATCTCAGCGCTGATAGAAGTGAGACTGCTGTCTCGCCTCAGAACAGAATAAAAGGAGTCAACCCCGATGTTAGACGGCGGCAACTTGTTCATGAATTATAGTTTCACTCAATTACACATTTATACCCCATTAACACTGGACAGAAAACCACCAACAACACCCACTAGCATCTGGCGTTTTACCGTCAATGGGAAGGAGTGAAATTGGCATTCATTCTTGGGTCAAATGACTCTGAATTCGAGGCTTTTTATAAGCTCTAGCTTATATAGCCAGTCATGGAAAGGGACATGCACATTTTCCAGCGTGATGCCATGATGTGCACTGAAGATAAGGAAGTTGTTGCATAAATACTTTTCCATTTAAGAGCGCTCAAACATTGTTCAGAGGCTAAAGCAAAAGATATCAAAATAGTGTCTACTGTAACATTGTCAGTGGCCTCCATTGTGCCTTCTGCTGTTCCCTGTTTTCTTCTTCTTCTTTTTTCAACTTTATCTAACTTTCAATGTCAATAACACTGAACAACAAACATTGTTGAACATTGTTTGACAAAGGCCGTCTCATTCCATTTACCTTTTTAAAGAGCATCTGGTAAGGCTGGTAGATACAACATAACTGCAGTCTATCTTTGCAGAAAAATGTCCTAGAAATGTGTGTGTTGTTGTTATATGCTCCATTATGTAGACATGTCTCCATTGGGTTCTTGTCAGCGAAGGTGTTTTCCTCCAGTGCACAGTTATAATGTTTCTTGCAATCAACAGGAGTATACACAGTACATACCTCCTATCTCTTACCGTTACATTTTCTAAAGGTACTCCCAGTACAAAGAACATAGGATCCATTGGAATGGCAATGTTCATTATCTTTTCAATCTCCCCTACTGTCCCCTGTTTTCAAGCATGATCGTAACATAGGACCTGACACACCAGAAGAAAAAAAAAACACAGAAAGGCAAACTGGTCGACTGGAAATGGGAATCGGCTGTTGACCTACACTGGAAAAAAAAACATTTACGTGCAAATCTTGGTTTAAAAACTAATTTTAATCAGTGGTGAAACAGAACTCGAAGTACTGTTCTGACAGCTTACAAATACATAAGTGAAACTGCACTCAGGCACTTTTAAACCTCAGGTTCTGAGGTAATATGAAAAGAAAGTCCTTCCAGTGAAGCCATTTGTTTTAGACACAGACACACTCCCACTGAGTTTTATTAGGGGCTCAGTGGAGTACCTCCATTACAGACATTCATCCAAGTGACAGTAATGCACCAATAAAACAGACAGGGAGAGGCTGCAGACCACCAGATGACCATTGCACACTCACATGCTCGTCTCTCGAACGAAATAATCAACTTAGGATGTCTGCTGTATTCCAGGAAACATTTTGTGATGAAGAGCTGTAATAAACTGTTCTGCGACACTTCCCAATATCTTACTCAGATAGTGATTTCTTGGGTAACATGTCTTCTAACAGGTTTGCAGATTTCATCAGAGATGGCAAAAGTACACATTATTTACTCAAGTAGAAGTACAGATACTTGTGTAAAAAAAAGACTGTGGTAAAAGTAAGAAGCAAGAAAGTAAAGGCTCTGAAATGTACTCCAAGTGTTAAAGTCAGCGTTGTAGTCAAGACCGCCTAAACCGAGACCAAGTCAGGACCAAGACGAGTGTATCAAGTGTATCAAGGCTGAGACAAGACAAAGGCCGGTGGGAGTCTCACACTGCACTGAAAATGTGTTAGTGTCTGAGACCAGTCCTTCAAAAAGACCGATCTCGAGTGCTACAACAGTAGTAAAAGTGAAAAGTATCCCTCTGAAGGGCATTTCTTCTGGCGATTTCTGCGCAAAGCAACTGAACCTGAGCCTTCATCGATACACGCCTTTTCCTCACATGATGCGTGATGTGCACTGAAATCAGTCTTGTGATGCTGGGAAGGTGACGCACATAGCAACATAATTCCCCTCAAATGCATTCAAACTAAAGTAACAAGCCTGTTTTTTTGAAAATGTGAGGTTTAGAAAGTACAGATATAGAACTTTGTAGTAGTACAGGTACCTGCAAAATCTAATTAAGTACGGTAATGAAGTATTTGTACTTTGTTACCTCCCATCTCTGAATTTGATTGTTAGTATAGGTGGCAATTACCAAGAAACATTTTTGAATTTTCTTAGAAATTACAACCAAATCATTATGATTACCTAGAAATATATTGAAAATTACCACAACATGAACAACATGATTCATCTGCTATTTCCCAATAAGCAGTTAATTAATAGCTGGTGATTTCTTTAATACATTTCGAGGAAACTTCCAAATTCTTTCTGCGTATCTTCTGCTGATCATGACATTCTCATTTCCGACTAGTTTCTGTATAACTCTAGACCACAAATGTCCGCCTCATGGTGGCACTAGAGGAAAGTTCAGAGGGATCACTGAAGTCATCTGGGGAACATGAATGTCTGTACAAAGTTTATATTTGAACTTGTGAATGTTAAATGTCTTTACAAAATGTCAGCTGTTGAAACAAGCTCTTTCTTTGCGACACTAAACTTGATATGTTTTTCTTTTTATAATGCACAAAGAATATTTCACTATTTTCTCGATAAGTCTGCTCTCACAATGTGCTTCAACACACACAGAATCTGACCTTGTACAATCAATGCTGGCAGCATTAAAGCTGCCAATATGTTTTTTCCACTTCAGGGATTAACTTTATATCCCGTATCTCTCTGTCCTAACACTCTTTCAGGCATGAGTGTCTTGTTTGGGATTATTTTTTGTGGAAGCTTATTGATGGAAAACCGTTGAGTGAGCACAAAAACAAACTCGGACTGTAATCAATCTGAAAGTCAGGATTGGAGAGCGTGCAGGGACGGAATTCAGACAAATCCTGAAGTTGTTTTTGTTTCACTTGTGATTTGGCATGCAATGGGCACAAACTGCTGTAATTAAAAACATGCAAATGTGAGACAGAAGAACCTGAAACCTCACACCTTCTTACTGCTGTATAAGACACCCATTTTATCCTGTCCTGTCAATACACATAACATGTGGTCGATTTGCAGTCTAAATATAACTGATAATGCTCATAATTAGACACTTCCTTGTGAGCTTTTTGAGTCACCACAGAAAATAAACAAACATAGAAGAAGCAGACTGACTATTAGTCACTGCAATTGGTCCGAGATGTTATAAGAGAGGGGACACACTACTTAAAGCAATTTGAATTGACAAGTCTGTAACATCAGACACAAAAGAAGTTGGTGTTGTGAATTATTCTGCATGCGTAGAAGAGAAAAGGATAACCTGATGGGGAAAAAGTCAATTTAAACATTATTTAGGGGCACCGAAGTTTTAAAAGGAACAAAATGTAACTTCATAGAGATAGATTGTTGATTGTTGAGTCTTAGTCCCAGGTAATCAGATGCTGATAGGTTGGGTTGGCAACCTGATTGTTAAGCCAACCAAAGCCTCAGTATTTGACTAACTGGGGATGAGTCTCGACAATCAACTATTTAACTCTAGGAAGTTACATTTTGTTGCATTAAGCGGTGAAGCAGCAAAGTGAAGTTCTGGCTCTATCCCCAGTCATTTAGGTAGGAGCCTGGTCATGTTAGATAAAAATAACTGTCCAGGAGGGTTGCCAAGATGGCCGTCGAGTGGCAAGACCTGCCTAAAAGGACGTTAAATGCCACATTAAAGGAACTGCTCAAGAATGGCCCAAGGAAAAAGACCGCAAGGCTCCAACCTGGCCTACAAATTCCCCAGTTCCCAATCCCATTGAACATCCACTGAAAGTTCATGGAGGTCCCACCTTGCAACCCGTAGGAGTCAAAGGATCCACCACCAACGAGCTGGTGCCAGACACCACAGACCCTCAATGCTGTCCATGTCTCAATGAGTCAGAGCCAAGTCCTATCCACAGTGGGGCCTCCACGGACTGGACTTGTTCCAGCACGTCACACAGATGCTTGATCTCGGGCCATTCCTGAGCAGAACATTTGATTGTTTCAAGATGATCAATGCTGTTCACTTCACCTGTTAGTCCTGTCAGTGTTCTGGTTGATCGGCGTTCACGCTTGGATTCAACCCCCGCGGTCGAACGCTCGCTCACTCTTGAGCAGCATCAGCTTTTGCCTCGCTGATCACAATCTGAGATGATCAACGCTTAGATTAGAGTAAGAGACGGAGAAAAGTGTCTCGCTGTGTTCAACAACAGAAATCAGTGGTCAGTGTTAAGTACTAACTAAATGAAATTAGCTGTAGTTTGATAGATGATGTGGTTTCTACAGCAACAACCATTACAGCTCCATCTATCACGGTGGGCTGGGGCGCTCTTGTAGGGTCCATTACTCACTAAAAGACACACACACACACACACACACACACACGCAGAAGGAGAGGGGAGGACAGGCCGCCTTATGACTTAATACTATGAAACACTGAACAAGAGAGAGTGATACTTCTAGCTTTTTATGCTGTGTGTTAGTGTTCATGCCACGTGTGTGTCCCACCGTCCCCTCCACCACCACACACACACCTCCCTCCAACATTTCTTCTGCTCACCCAAGAAGATGAAATCCTGACAACTCAGAGTGCATAGCTAAAACAAACGTCAAGCGTCGCCAGCCAGCAGTAACGGCCATCGCTGTTGTCTAGCGCGAGTTTGTATGTCGATGCGTAGATGTGTGTGTGTGTCCCTTGCATGGCCCAGCGAGCTCTTTGTTTGGTTGGTTTTTTTCTCTGCCACTCACATGACATGACAGTTTGTAACAAGCGTAAGACGGGCAGGATGAAGCTGCACTGACAACATGACACGCAGAAGTACACACATCAACTCGACAGTTTCCTCTCACAAACACAACCTACAACACACACAGAAAAACTTGTGGTTTATGAACTTCAATTAAAGATTTTATTTAATCTTATGGAGAATTCACTTCATAGTTTCACCCTAAGCGACAAATCTTTAAGAGGCATGTCTCTTGTGTCGATCGCAGAGGAAATAAGCTCATTCATATTCTTTAGGTGCCATGATGTCAAAATGGCTTCAGTGATCATCAGATTTTGATGAATGAACAGAAGCTTGCTGTCAAACAATTCAACCCCATTCTCCTACAAATTGAATTCGTATGCAAATATTCTGCAACACATATTTACAATCTGTGTCAAAGATCAGGACTAATGTAGGAAGTGCTGTGAAGTTCATCAGAACATCTGTTTGGATGCATGTTTAACGCAGCGCTCATCAGAACAATGACCGCGTAGGTCGAGTGTGCAAGCGGAAAGTGTAGTTTGTCTTTGATGCTATTGTTGCGCAAAGAACAAGATGTTTATGCAAAAAGCCATCTCCTGTGCCATGTGTGGATGATCAGACCGGCCTGCTTGGCCCCAGGACCGGAAACTCAAAGCTCAGGGGGCCCCGATGTGAGCCCCTCTGTGTGAAGTCGCTGTTTGCTCTTTGCATTCTGGTTGCGTAAAGAGCTTAGTCATTCATGTCAATACCAGACACAGAAGGTAATAGCCAAAACATTCACTTTGAAGATGTCTCAAGAAAGAAACAATCACGATGTATTTTAAGTGTTTATCCCCTCAGTTTATCTATAATACTTGAGAGGGGCCATGCAATATAACCCCTTCAACTCTGTGGGGAGAAATCCAAATAGCAAGAGCAAAACAAGGGGCCTCTTAGAGGATGGTTTTCAGGCTTTGCTTTTGTTAATATTCGAGGTGGCTTAAACTCATCTCTTATATGCGGTTGTTAAAGTGTGATGATGGCTAAAAACACAGCGAACTTAGAAGGGAAAATGAAATGATGGCATTGTCAGAAAAAAGCAAATTTCGAACACACAACTGGTTACATTTAATCTACTGAGGAAGATCACATGAAATGATTAAAAGCTCCAGAACATTGGGTGAGATTGTTTTGCCGACCGTTTTTAGGTTGTTTTGTTCTTCATCCAAAGCTGGAATTACAACCATTCTACAACAAACCGGGCCAAACACTGACAGCCACGGTTTGCATAAAATTACAATCTTTTGGATTTCAGTGCCTCTTTGAATTATTGACATCAGTGGTTTCTTGTGCCAACGGCAAGTGTGTTTTAATAATACACATCCCAGAGTTCTGTTTGAATTGACACTTGTGTGTTTGCCGCTGGGGAGGCGGAAACATCTTGAGAGGCTGTCAAGAATGCAACAAAGGGGGAAAAACAAACTGTGTGCTAAAGGGATTCGTTGCATCGGTGATAAATTCATCATCAACAGTGTCGTCCGACGATGCTGAATTTATTATCATTATCATAAACATTTCTTTCACATTACGTCACGTGATCTCCTGTCTTCAGCATCATATCCAGTATACGTGCATCATTTCCTGAGGATCCAAAGTCAGAGGATGCACAATTTGATACATGGCGGGAAAGGTGGACTCTGCCAGTACATGTGGAAACTATATAGAGAGGCAACAGAATACAATTTTTTGTAACTATATGCATCTATATTTGAACTGTTAAGGACTTCTATCAAGCCTTTGTTTTTGAAATTTAGTTTTTTATGGTACAGCTTCGGTATCAGGATTTCCATATGGCTTTGATGTCACAACTATACATTCACCACCAGGGACGCTGAGAGGTCAGTCTATATAATGACGTCATTGTAAATGGTGCGTAAGATTGATTCTTTTTTTATTTTTATATATGCAGTCCCCTCCAAAACTATTGGAACAGCGAGGTCAATTCCTTTATTTTTGCTGTACACTGAAAACATTTGGGTTTGACACCAAAAGATGAATATGAGACAAGAGATAAGTATGTCAGCTTCCATTTATTATCATATATATATATATATATATATATATATATATATATATATATTATAGTATTATCATAATATAATTATTTCCATCTCTAATTATTCAGTCATTAATTATTGATATATATCAATAATTAATGACAAAGAAGGCGTTTATCCGAGCACTGACCGCCTCAACCAGCTGTTATTATAACAGATCAGTTATAATCAACAGTGCTTATTAAAGCTTGTCCTCAATCCACAATCCACTTACTTAACAAACAACAGTTGGTGACTACAACTAGCAATACTACAAAACAACATAAGCAGGCACAGATACATATCTGGGTGTGTGTGTGTGTGTGTGTGTGTGTGAATATGGCTGACAGGAAGTCCCACTGAAAAAAGACTACAAAATGGAGGACGTACTCGGGGAAGTCACAGTGGTAGGACTACAAAATGGCGGACGTGAATTGGGGAAGTCACATTTGTAAGACTTAAAACTGGCTGATTATTGTAATTTGGAGAAGTCGTGGGGGGTTAGAATTTGGAGTGGACATCGAAGTACAATTTGACGGACCTTCTGGGCGTTGGCTCAGTTCCTTTGTTCTAAAGTCCTGCTAGTTTGAGAGGGCCTTGTAGTAAGGCTTCAGGTTTTCCTTACGAGCCTCTCTACTGCTTGCCATATGTGGACGAGCTTCCAACATAAACAACCTCTACGATTACTTGCCATGCCATGCATGGTTTTGAAGGTATATCCAACTGAACATTAGGCTGTAGAGACATTAAGTATTTAACATATTTTTGACATGATGACCGTGAACATCCTCTTTGATTCGTCGAATCCCTCTGTGCGGTTGATCTTTTTCCTGCTGTGAAGACACAATCTAAAAATGCCAGATGGAAATGAAAGGCTGATAAACTGCGAGTGTCCTACAACGTTACGAAGGACACAATGTGGAAATATCAGAGAGCGTGGTAATGATGTAAGATTCTGTAATCTTATCTTCAGGAAACACTACAACTCCAGGGTGCTTTTCAGTGTCATCTACTCAGTTGTTATTCCTCCTCTTGCCGCTGTATTTAAGCATCCTCCAAACTGTTTTTTTTAAAAATGTTATTTACTAAAAATGTTCAAGCATAAAATAAAAAGCACAAGCACACAGGTCGCCTGCTACCTCGCGGTAGAATCCACTGGGACGAGCTGTTTATGAAGCCATTTCTTTCATGTCTTGGAGGAGTCGGGTTTCATCCTCCACCTGTCGCCTAGATATTCTTTCTTAATGAAGTATTTGGTTCAGCGGCAGCACTTTCATTACCTCGTTGACCACTGGCATCTTTTCAATGACTTTTAAATTCTCTCCCACGCCTGACCTCTCCTCTGCTGAGAATTATGTGCCTGTAACCGCCCGCACTCCTGCCTTTTTCTCAAAGTTTTTCTAGGATGTCACAACCCAGTTAATATCTTTTATGAGGCAACATAATATCTGAGAAATTTTGATCTGCTTTCAGAGCCCCTCCGAGCACAGAGACTATTCTCCGCAGAGAGGCTGATGACCTTCTTTTCTAGCGGCCGATGCCAGGGAAAGTTCCATTTTAAATCATTTAAATCACACCGCAGCCGTGAATATTGTAGACCGAATCATTTTATTGCAGCGCTTTAAGGTCCTTGTTGGAGGGACTTTAGATTCAGTTTGTACTCTTGGAGAGCCACATTGAAAGTGCATAAAGTTCAACATCTGGCTGCATCACCGCTACGCAGTATAACTGAACATAGTGCTGTAGAGATTACACCTTAATTATTAAAGGCAAGGCTTTGCACAAGTTAGTCTCAACTCCTCGCTTTGTGAGGTGAGGAAAATGGATGTAAGATAATGCTTCTGATCCTTTTTCTTGTATGTTCTTTTGTTCAAAGGAGCACAATGGGGATGACAGATTTATGTAGAGTGATATGAATTATGTCGGTAATTGTTCCTGACAGCACATGCACCCATGAAACTGACACACCTGTACGCCTTAATGTGGGTGGAACACACGACTTACACCATAACAACAGTCTATGTATTGTGACTCATATGTTGCTTTTATTCAACTTTTAGAGCAGCACAACATTCACCCTCGCTGGTTTCAAATCAGATGTCTTTAGAGATGAGAGACGTTCCCGAGGAGCATGAACAACTGATCCCTGATCAGTGGAGGCAGACATCCTGTCCTCGCGAGTGCATCTTTGAAAGTCTTTGCCATCACTTCCTCCATTCTGCTCACTCTCCTTATCTCATAAAATGAAATGTGAATCCAAGATGGGCCATGTCATATGAATACTGATTCTCCCAATTGCAGTTTGGGTCCTACCGAGTGTACTTCAATGTGTACCTGGTCACGCATCCTCACCACCCGCCATTTTGAGCCGTTGCTGGGAGCAACAAGTTAATTCGCATTTTCCACGGCGAGGTGTGTTATGAAATATTTGTCACGGGCTCTCTGTCGTCAGAGGGGGGCAGTGCCCGCAGAAAAAAAGGCTCCTGGTGAGCACTTTATTGAAATGGAAAATTGCACTGATTATTGTTTCCAATAGATTTCCTCTCACGTCTCAGTAAGGACCCTGCTGATCTGCTGCAGTCTGTCACACTGGACTGTTCGTCTGTGCTCTGCTCCCACACTCTTTACGTTTGATCAGAGTGGTAGTTCCTGCAGACTGAAAACTCTGACAGCACACTGACTGTATAAGGAGCTGACTGAGTTATAAAAGGACAGTATATATTTCAGCTTTCACGTGGATACGCATCCTAAAGCTCTTTTAGACATTCCCACAGAGAATCAACATGTCACTCAAGCTGAGTGAGTTCAACTTTGACTTTTTCATTTCATACATTTTTCTTTATCAACAAAACCAAAACAATACCATCGTGCCTGATGGTTAGTTTCACGAAGTAGCCTGGTTTGTTTCACAAAACCATCTGGAAAGAATATTATCGTTGTGAGCATGTTAGCATAATGATGTTAGCATTTGCCTCAGACTTCCACTGTAAGCATAGCTGCACGGAGCAGCTAGCATAGCTGCACGGAGCAGCTAGCATGTGTGTAAACTCTTGGTCTTGTTTAATTACGAGCAGGTGATTGGACAAACCGTCCGTCTATCACTGTTTGGGGCCAAATTCAGCCTATCAAATCAACGATAACAGAGCGTTAGCTGCCAGCAGCGGAGCTGTTGGTGCTGTTGGCCAGAATTCGCCAGCTGTTGAAGTCACCCTGAAAAATAGGGGTCAGCATATCACCAGAGTTACTGTAACTGCTAGCTCAGAACAGCAGAGGAGTGTTAGTGTTCACACCGTGAGCACAGGACCTTTGGACCGGCACAGGCCAGGGCTAGCTGGTTAGCATGCTAATCGTAAATAGATATCTCTACAGCACAAGAGCCTGCATACACATCGTAATGTAAAAACTGTTACATCTTCACATGCCATTTATAATTTTAGTTCACATTTTAAATGTTTTCAACTAAAATTCTAACATATCGCACCTTTAAAGCCCATCGTGATCCATTTACGATCTCACACGATCTTTCAAATCCAGCTGATTTAATGAATCAAAGAGAATCTATTTACTATCAGAAATGATGAAGAATGATGCACCATAATGGTACTAAAATAAGGCTTTAAGTAGAATATGAAGAGACAAAATACAGAATGGGGTATTTTCACTCAGAGTTTACATGCTCTTTAAAGTTTCTCAAGTTTGAAATGTTACGATAACTTAATTACAATAATTCCAGTATGACATGAATGTGGCTTTTGTCCATGCTTTTTCTTATTTATTCTGAACCAGTATACAGCTTCACAGCAGTCAGACAAATCCCATTTTCCTCACTGTCTTGGTTATATTCTGTAAATGCTGCTGTGTCTCTGTCAAACAGGTAAAATCAGTTCTGCTCCTCAGAAGACCAAAGGCTCAGAGCGGTTTTTGGCACTCTCTATATCAACAACTCTGGGAGAAAGAAGTGTCTTGATCTTTCGTAAAGAAAGTTCTGTCTTTTCTCCGAGCTTCAATCCATTGAGTCAGTATCCCTCCGGTCGTCTGCCTAGCCCCAGGCGATGGTAGGAGGACGGGGCTTGAAAAGCATCAGACGGCAGCCCCGAGGAATTAATCAATGCGAGAGAGCGAGAGAGAGGTTGTGTCAGGAAAAGGAAGAAAGAGAGGGATGCAGAGATCAGAAGAAGCAGAGTCAGAGAACAGATGAGAGAAAAAGAGAGAGGAACTGGAAATATTGTCAGATATTGTCCAGTCACTGCTGTACACCTATGATACTCCCCTTACAAAGTTTAATCGAATACTTTTACACAGTGAAATTGATCAATGTCAGTTCAGGCTCTGGAGAGCTTTTAACTTGAATTGATAGACAGAACATTACAGGAATATTTGGAATTTCTCCAGATCCTGTTTATTGTAATAATACAGTAAGAAATTCCAACAAGGGCTGTTATTTAATCAGTGATGATATGAAACCTAAAGCATTTTAGCCCAATTCTCACATAATTTGTACTCACTTTATCCCCTATTAATCCAAAATTGAGGATTTCATGAAAATGCTGATTACAACCCATATTCACGTTGATTGTTAGGTGGGGACATCTGGTGGTCATAGTAATTTTGACAGGAGCAAAGTAGGAAATCAGGTGAACAAAGTTTGCAGATTGAGAAGGACGGGATGGAAGACTGCGTCAAACAGACACTGTGTTAAACTATGAAACTTTTCACAACCCTGACCAGGTAGTTTTGTTGCCTAAACTAAAATGTGACTGCAGAGCCCGAAGCCTCCGGAGGAACTAACTCCCGGAGGTGTGGAGAGCACAACATTTGTTTTTTTAAGCTTTTGGGATTAAAAAGTGGATTTATCATCACGTTTGTTTCTCAACCTCAAGGTAGACAAAAGAGAGGGGTGAAAGTAAAGACACGTGAGGATAAGAGAAAGAAATTAGTATTTGGTTAGTGCCTACTTCAGTCAGAAGCTGAGTTAGCTTTAACTAAACACAAACGAGTAACTCAAATAAACGAAATAATAAGATAGCAGTCTTATTTTGACCGGATGTTTTCTTGCTCTGCTGTCAGTTGTGAGCCAGTAGTAGACCGAATATGTTCAATCAATGCATTTTATTGTAATGACTTAGAATTACGGTTATGACACTGTTATGTAACTTAACTGTTCACTTTTGAGACGTGAATTCAATTTAAAAAGAACTTTAAAGGGCAATTAAAGGAAAAAAATGCACACTCTGTGTGAGGATTGAACTCACGACCTTCAGATTTTGACACTGACACGCTGCCTACTGCGCTAACAAAGCTCAATGCATTTTAGCTTTATTATACTTTAATTAGCCTTAACAAACATCCCTAATTACAAAAATCCAGGGAACGATGTCCCTCAAAGATCCCCCCTTCACGGATGGCTTCGTGGTCAAACTGTTCAATTCTCCAAGTTGTTGTTTATATAGTTTTTTTTAAAAGGCAAATGCCAACAGGCGAACCGGAGACCCCGGAGAAAACCCGTACAAAAACCCAGAGAACGTGCTCACTCCACTGAGGAGCGCTGGAACAGTTTGCTCATAAAGCCTCTCTTATTCTTCTTTGAGTTTTTCCTGAGCATCTCCGTCACTGTGCTCTGAAGTTCTTCAATCCGTGAGCCCATTTTGCGCTCCTTCTCGGACCACTCGTGCTTCCTCTCCATCAGTGTTTGCTGGAGTTTTTCATTGGTGGTCTCGAGAGTGGTCCTCTCATCCTGCCACTGTGCCAGGTGGTTCTGCAGCTGCTCGCTGGCTGTCTTCTGGACTGCTGTGACGCAGTTGGACCACTCCTCCTGCTTCTCCTTTTGTGTTTGCTGGAGGTTTTCGATGGTGATCTGGAGAGCGGCCCTCTCATCCTGCCACTGTGTCAGGTGGCTCTGCAACTGCTCGTTGGCTGTCTTCTGGACTGCCGTGACGGTGTTGGACCACTCCTCCTGCTTCTCCTTTTGTGTTTGCTGGAGGTTTTCGATGGTGATCTGGAGAGTGGTCCTCTCATCCTGCCACTGTGTCAGGTGGCTCTGCAGCTCCTCGTTGGCTGTCTTCTGGACTGCTGCGATGGTGTTGGACCACGCCTCCTGCTTCTCCTTTTGTGTTTGCTGGAGGATTTCGATGGTGTTCTGGAGAGTGGTCCTCTCGCCCTGCCATTGTGTCCGATGGCTCTGTAGCTGCTTCTCAACCAGCTCAGAGATTTCTGTGTCATCGGTCTGTGTAGCCATTGTTTGCATTAGAGGACCAGACCACGTCATCCCATTTGCATGAGCACTTAGTTTTCTGATGTCCTCGTCTGCGCGATACAATTCCCTTCTGGTCTCAGCCTCTAGAGTTTCCACCATCCCCAACTCATACCTCAATTCTCTGATGGTCTTCCGCGCTTCTTTACATTTGCGTTCAGCAACGTACTTTTCGAGAAAAAGGACCTCCATCTGATTCCTTAAATCAGCATTTTCTTCCCTCAGCCTGGTCAATTCGTCCTCTTGGACAAAAGACTCAGGCTGACGGTTGGAGGCTTGGGTGTTGAAGTTGGTGGCAAACATTTCTCTAGGCTGCTGGTTCTGCATTTTTCTTCTCTTTTCTTCTGCTGTTGAAAATGTTCTTCCACTATTAAAGGTCTTTTCTTCTACTGCTGAAGATTTACTTCTGCTGTTGAAGATCTTGTCTTCTACTGCTTAGGATTTTCCACTGCTGTTGAAGATCTGGTCTTCTACTGCTGAAGATTTTCCACTGCTGTTGAAGATGAGCTCTGGCTGTGAAACTAACCAGAACTGAGTTGTAGACAGCGAACGTACCTCCTGTTAAATTCCTGTCTCAAAGGATCAAAGCACCACATTCCAAAATTCTGTTCTAGAATGTGTCTTTGATCTCAATTCAATTCAATTCAATTCAGTATGCTTTATTGGCATGAATGTAACAAGGACAGTGTTGCCAAAGCATTAAGTAATAATAGATAAAGTAATAATAGATAACAATAAAAAAAAATAAATACAATCAAAAGGTACAATTCATAAATCAACAAAATAGTAGGAAATTATGAACACTTGATCTGTGTGTGTTTGTGAAAGATTGTGGAAGTTTGTGTTGAAGTTGTCTGTATGCGCGCGCGTGTGTGTGTGTGTTGATGTTGGTGGTGTGTGTGTGCGTGCGTGTGTGTGTGTGTTGATGTTGGTGG
The DNA here is from genome assembly GCA_039737535.1 of Lagodon rhomboides. Taxonomy (NCBI): domain Eukaryota; kingdom Metazoa; phylum Chordata; class Actinopteri; order Spariformes; family Sparidae; genus Lagodon; species Lagodon rhomboides. Next base: position 10,588,632 of record CM077798.1, on the reverse strand, counting down.
TGGTGTGTGTGTGCGTGGTTGTGTGTTGATGTTGATCTCTATAATTCTTTGGGTGGGATTTGTTCAAAAACTGAAAACCTGTTTGGAACATTCCACAGGTAAACAGGTTCATTAGTAACAGGTGGTAGCATCATGCATTATATGAAAAACAATTCCAAATTGTTGAATTCATACTCAATAGGGGCAACATATCACTAGAGTCACTTCTAACTGCTGCTACCTGTATTCTCTTTATACATCCATGGCTGTAGCTGCTGTTACAGGTCGATAAGTTTGATTTACTGGATGTAAGTAAGTCCACTAAACGACTTACATTTACTGGACAAAAGCGTTTGCTAAATGTCCTAAATGTTAATGTAAATGTAAATGGATGTAGACTCTTTGTATGAAACATGTCACTGGACAACTATTCCCCCCTTACTTCTACTATCGGTGTCTACTGTTTTCAAAGTTCCCTTGCTGAGTGAAACGATAACAGCCTCTGAGCTTGCAACTTACACCTACACCATTGCTAATGGCACAAACATAAACAAGCTAGCCACTGTTACCTTTTCTATTGCAGGGATTTAGCCATTTTAATGCCAGGGCTCACCTCACCATGTGCAAACCAAACCTCCTCTAACGCTACTTTCTAAGGGGCTTTATAGGTGTAGGTCTTTTTAAGTTGAACAATGCTTGCGCCTGGTTGTTTTTTCAACAGGCTTTGCCTGAAGCAACGAGTCACTGTGTGATAGCGGCATTAGCCATGCAGCTAGCCAGACTACTTTGACAGTGTTGGTGTTTACACCACTTGCACAGAAGGTTTTGATCATTGGGAAAAAGAGGTTTTCGGGCCTGGGGCTAACTGCAAACTGTAACTCACCAAGTGTTTGTCCCCTTTCACTTGTGTTGTTGTAGCTGCTGTCTTGAAAAAAAACACAGAGACGGTCAGCCCTCCCCACCGAGACTTCAGTGAACTGTGATCGCAATCAGCTGTGAGCCTAGCATAACTGTCATTAGCTTTGTTTTCAAACTGTTGGCTTTACATTTGAAATTTTTTTTTAAAACAAGCTACTGTTAAATCGCCAAGAAATAGCATATGGACTATCTGCTCAGCTGATTTATATGATTCATAACATGGACAGTTTTGTCTGTGCGAGGACCGGGAAAGCTCTTCTGGACCACTGTGGAGAACAGTTTCCCTCCTGCTTGTGTGCGCTGCTGATGTGGACTGTCGCTGCTGTTTTCTTCTGAGGAGGTTTTTTTTCTTCTGACAGGTTTATTCTGCTGAGCAGGTTTTCATCCACGCTCTACCGGACACCCATTATCCCATTTCCCACACCTACCTTGAATTGTATTATTACAAGAAGGAACAGCTTTAGAGTCTAGAGAGGCTACAATGACTCACTGTCGCCCCCTAGGCCAGACGGACTTATTACAAAAGAGACGGCCCATTCTTGGCTGCTTAGCAGTGGCTTTCTCTGCAATACAGTACATGGGCATCTTGGACAGAACGCCAGATCTGTTTCTTCTTCACACCGTATTGATAGGGTTAGTTCACACTGTATAATTGTCCTATCCTTTCATGAGCTAAAGTCCAAAATCCAGAATCCAAAAGTGTGAACAAAAGTAAACTAAGGTGCAGGTGGAGGAGACACTGGGAACAGTTCAGTGCTAACAAGGCTGATGTGAGACAGGTTTTGAATTCATAGCAATCCATCAAAAAGAAATCGAAGGAGGGTACGATATTTTCATACAATACAAAATGATGACATGAGAAGACAGAACAGGACTGGCATATTTTTTCTTTACAATCACCTCCTAAAGTAAGGCAATATCACATTGACTCTTCTAATCTACTCTCTGCTCTGGCTTTGCGGTGGAAACAACTGGTCCTAAATGTCACATTGTTTTATCTAAGTGGGTGAAATCTCCTCTGTTTATGGGTCATTGCCTTTGTTTCCATCTGAGCTCGCTAATGTTGGTGTCCTGCAGGTTTTTGTTCCTCACTGATAGCTGAGGAACAACACCTGGTGTCAGATTAGGTGTGGCTCATTAACCACTCGGGAGGAAAAGTCACATCTGGTGTGACACTATAGAGGAGTGGAAATAACAGGGCAGACTTTCAGCACTATCACAGTATTTGAGCCAATGATAGCAATGTACAGAATCAGTGCTCAGACGATAATGCAATATGATACAGCAATCATCTCCAAGTCTATATTATCTTCAAAAAACAGGTGTTCTGTAACATTTCACTAATCAGTACACTGTCTTTTGAAGTGTTTCACCAATAAAGTGTTGTTTCAATCATGCATCAAACTCCAACAAAAACTGTCTTCTCTTATTCCCAAATGTCCACATTTTTGTAACCAAAACAGTAAAGTAAATGGTGACAAAATGGCAAAAATGCATCTTGAATGCTTTGTCAAACACCATCATACCTCTTCAACGGAGATCTTGAGATGGCTATTGTTTAATCGACAGCTCATTTCAGCATATACAAGCTTCTAAGCCTGCCCTAGAGCCTAAAACAGCCAATGATCGTGTGATCGTATAGAAAAGTGACCCACTTTCTTATTTTCTCCTCCTCTATCCTGAGCCACTTACATGCCAATCCCTGGATATCATGTATGACTACATGATGTGGAGCCATAGGGTTTTTTTTCTTTCTTTTTTTTTTTTTTTTAGCTAATAGCACAGTAATACAGGTCATCTGCAGGCTTATTTTTGCATTAAACAATTTTCAGCAAGACAAATGAATAATTCAGTGTGATCAAACACAAATAACTCCTAACTGAGCTTTGACAGCTTGGGGGGAAAAAACAAACAGCTTATAACCTTTCAAAACAGCCCAGAACCTTGCCTGTACTCTAAATGGTTAGACATCTGGGAAACAAAACAGTTCAAGGATTTTAGTGCAGAAAGTTCACAATAGTTGCACGCAGTGATGTTGTTGATTGTATCAGGCAAAAGTCAAGTTCTACATGATCCTTATTCAAGAGGTGGAGGGAACTAATTCAAAGTGAGGGAGGAGAGCTGGACCAGCCTATGAACTACATGGCAGCTACAGAGGAGTATGGGATCTTTATGGGACATGAAGGCTGCAGGGACTGTTGGTTTACTTCTGCAGTGCACTTTGGGATGTGTGGCGCACACGAAAAGGCAGAGATTAAAAAAAACAAAAAACACACAGACACAGGGATGGAAATAAAAACGAAAAATCGTAAATTCTTTCTTGGGTCGTTTGCTGAGAAGAATGTGCAGCATGTTGAATGACCTTACACTGGAAAAGCAGAGCATTTTTAACACACATAGCTCCTCTGCCAGCAGTTACAGCGTCCTCACTCGCTTTATATGTCCAAAAATTGGTGTCAGTGGTAGTAAAAGGCAGAGTCATAGAAATGATCATCTACCATTGAGCTCACAGCATGGAGTGTACGAAAGGCGAGGGGCTGCTTGTTTTTGATACACACTTATTTTCGCTTCCTGTTGGGATGCATCGCCCAAGAAGAGAGACTGTGCGGAGAGATAAAGCATTATTGCTCGCTCTCCCCTATCTGTTCCAGGGTTTTATTATGTGATATGTCATTTCATAGCCTTTCAATGCCTTCCTTACTGCCATATACTGCCACTGTATTGTTCTTTGCTTGTACTCACCAATAAACCATATTTTTTATTGGTTCAGTGATTAGATACACAAACAAATCCCAACCAGACGCACAAGAAAGTCCAGAAAATATGCTCCGTTTTCATTTTTCAAAGCAAGATAGAGTGTGAGCAATAAAGTTGTGTTGTGTTCGGCCAAGAGAAAATCATAATAAAAGTGAACATATCGCATGTACCAAGTTATCTTTGTTTCCCAGGAGGCTGTAGATTATTACCACGCCAAAAAGGTTACGTTTTCACCCGTGTCCATTTGTTTGTTGGTTGGTTGGTTTGTCAGCAGGATTACACAAGAACTACTAAACCCATTTCCGACTATACTTGGATGGAGGAGGGGTTTTGGCGCCAATCCGGATAGCAGAATGGATTCCAGGAATTCTTTCTCACTTTCTTTAACACTGCGAGATACCATTGTGTTTCGACATTTTCATTAATTTCTCAAGAAATAATGCCTGGATCTTGATGAAAAAATAAAGTCTATTTAGGTGGCTGATATCTGTGAGTGGGTACAAAAGGGACTGTCGGGCCTTGGCGGTGGTATGCACTCTTTGTACATTTACATTTAGGGCATTTAGCTGACGCTTTTGTCCAAAGCAACTTGTAGATGTAATGTGTAAAAGAAATGAGAAATTGCATCGAAATTCCATAGGATCAAGCAAAGTGATTTCTTGTTAGAGGCTGTTCAGAGGCTTCAACTGTGAAAAAAAAGTACATATGATAAAGAAAATCCATTAGCAAGTAAAGCGCTTAGTGTCTCACTTTTCTGTGCATGTGTCCTGGTATCAAAGGTTTGTGAAGTATGAAAGAATCTGGGAAGTATTTGAATTGCTGTCGAAACAAGTGATAAAGGATAACCTCTGGTTCATGTGCTGATTAGGATGTTCACACTCCACCTCTGAAATTAAGACGACCTCTTTACTTCATTACAGCTATTGTCTGCTACAATGAATGTTAATGTGGGGAGGACGAGCATCAAGAATATTCTCCTTACTTTACTTTAACAAGATGGTAAAAGTTTGTGGTTTTGAGATAGAAAGAAAAACAAGTCCAAAAAAGTTTGTTACCTTTCAGTGGTTCATACATACAGTACTCAAACTGTAAAGTCATTTGTATTTTGTGAGTACTTAGTTCTAGCTGAGTAAGTGTTTATTTATATTTGGTTATTTATGTGTTTTTCACAGTCATGTAAAAACTTGTGTAACCATTTCCAAAGAAAGATTTTAAAACAGCGAGCTGTAGAGGTGTTTCCGAGTGACTTTTAAATGTTGTATAGTAGCTACATGTAGCCATGCTAGCCATTTCCCGGTTTTGCTGTCTGCTATCGCCTCCTTGCTCCAGCTCTGTCCTTAAAGCACAGACATGATACAAATGGCATATATTTTCTTAACACTTAATTTTAGTATAAATTAGACCAAAAAGCTAAGAAAGCTTGTCGAACGTGGCAAACTATCCACTAACACATACGCCAGGCAGTGCACGTTCATGTGTTTTGGACTTGTCAGTCTGGAGGGAGGCTTGCAGGGCGGGACAGGATTTTTTCGCTTCGATACCCTCAAAATTTAACGTACTCATGCTGGTTTCTCCATTCTTACCAACCGCAGCTTTGAGGCATCCTGCCGGCATCCAGTGTTAAAAGGACAGCATTAAAAAAACAGTTTTTCTGACATGTCTGCAGGAGACAAAGTCTTTGGTTTCAAGTCTCAGTGGGTCGTCCCTGTAAATCCCAGGGTTTACCGGGCTGGTGTTGACCTTTTTCATGCTTTCAAACTGATGGCTCCTTGGATACATCCGAGACAACACAAAGGACTGTTTTTTTTTTTTTTTTTAATCGATGGGGCCAACAAGTTTATCGTCCCTCAGAGAGGAGCCTGCTAATTGGTAGAAAATACAGCTTATTATATGAGGTGGGAGAGAGGGCCAAGGGGAGCCTGTTGTGTATGCAGGGCCAGTAGAGTCTCATATGTGCTCACTCCATTTAAATTCAGTGTTTTACATTCTGCTTGGCGAATGGAATCCCACATCACTGATTAATTACTGCAAACATGGGTCTACACTCTAATTGACTGTGTGTGTGTGTGTGTGTGTGTGTGTGTGTGTGTGTGTGTGTGTGTGTGTGTGTGTGTGTGTGTGTGAGTGAGTGCATTTAGAGAATTTGACAGAATAATGTGCAACTCTGCAGCATCTCTAAGCTAATTAGTGTTGGGATTTCAATTGGAAATGCTGACCGCAGCAGGCAAACACTTGTTTATGAGACCCACTTTCTTACTGTAAACGCTGAGCAATAATATCCACATCCCGACGCAGCCTGTACAGCTTTGATCCTGATTGTAACAGCACACCAGCTTCAATGCTGTACCACAGTGCTCTGATACAAGTCAGGAAGACAGAATCTGGTGCCTTTTGCCAGTAGCTCAAGGAGGAAACTGGGCTGGAGCCAGTCTGAGATGGATAAAATGTACTATTCTTTTTCTAACAGTGCCAGCAGTGTGGCTCTAGGCAAAAATTCCCAAACACGCTTCTGACCGAATCTGGTGTGGACATCAGTCCTTTGACAATAGAAACCAATGACTTTAGTGATCTCATGGTCTGCATCTTCACTTGCCGGCTATCTTGCCTTCAACAGAGAGACGCCTGAGGCTGTTTCTAGCTTATATACAACACAGTGATCTGTCATGTGATAGAAACATCACAACTGATACCATTGTATGCAAAACTTCACCGTCATCTTTTTCTTCATGAATACCATTTGGAAAATAATTTTCTTTAGTTTAAACCAAAACTTGCAGAGCAACATCTATAACCATAAATACAGAATACACTGCAGTCAACATTTGACACCATCCCCCCAAAATACACCACCTCATCTTTACCCTGCAATGGTAAATTGATTATCAATTGTTCAATACAAACAGCCTATGTAAATCAAAAGATCCCAGAACTCATCAGAACTCCACTTCTTCCTGTCCTCCCCTTTCTTGATTTCATTCTCTCTTGACATTGATACAATCATAAACCTTGAGATAGGCGCACATCTTTTGCTCATGTTGAAACTTTTCAACTCGCACTACTTTCAACTGTGTCTTTGCATTGACTCTATTTGAAAAACTGCGACTAAAAACCCAAACACTTTTAAATCAATGTCTACCTTCAAGCTGTTGAGCAGGCTAGCATGGTAATGTAAGCCGTTTCTCAATTCGGCGGCAGCAGAAAAGCTGAACAGTACAAGGCTGAATGGGCTTAAAAAGCTTAACATTTTGATAGTCGGACGGTTTCTCTAGCTGAATGTTAGCTGAAACAGTAGCAGAACCAAAGTTGAAAATTTCCCCATAAGAATGAATGGGAAAACACCTCCCAAACTCCTGTGAGTCTAGAAAAAAGTGTAATAGTTATGGCCAAAATATTTATACAGTGAGTAACAGGAGACATTGCTGAACCCTGTGATGTGTTTTCTATTTCTGTAGAGTGAAAAATGAGCGCGCTAGAGCAAGTGACAAAATAGGTGCCATCTGCTCTCTTCAAGAAATTTAGGCTCAAAATTAACATTGCGGCTTATGGGGGAGCTGCCGGAGTGCTTGTCGCTCTAGGCCTTCTACAGTTAAAAATGTGAGTCCTACATCTGAAATAAGCACCACCAGCTGAAAGCCAACAAGATTTACTACATTTCTATGTATATATTGTCTATCTGAAGTAAAAGATGTGGGAATTTTTTCTCAAGTTTTTCCAGCTGCTCTCCACTCTAGCGATGATGTCACGCACTCTAGCTCATGCAATACACACCCATTATAAAATCTGAAGACGAGCTAAAAATCCTTAAAATTAAAACTGTGATGATTTTAAAAAGCTGAATACATGCAGAATAGTTCAAACTCTTGCTACTCTTTAAAAGTTGGAATGGTGTCTGTAGCTCAAAGTATGAGGGAGAAGAGGTTGAAAGACGGGTGGTTTTGAAGAGGATTTGAAGTTTTTCCCATTCACGTCCATTGTAAATTATTTTCGGAAAAAGCTGAATATTTGAGAAAGCTGAAAATGCAGAAAGTTGAAAGGGACAAGGTTGAAAAAAATCAAAAAATTTTGATAGTTGAACGGTTTCTCTAGCTGAACGTATGCTAAAGTAGTAGCAGAATGAAATTTGAAAAATTCCCCATAAGGATGAATGGGAAAATTTTAAAAATAGTTGAATGGTTTCTGTAGCTCAAAATTTGTAGGAGGAGAAGCGAGCCGAAAAACGTATGGAAGAAGAATAACATTATTAAATTCCAGAAGAACAACAGTGTTGGAGGCAAAAGTGAACATACATATTACACTTTTTTTTATACTTTTTCGTTATTAAGACATCCAAAGGACATCTATTCAATGTCTTTGCTGATGCTATAAAGACATCCTGTGGAGAGCCAGAATCAAAGTTTTTACAATGTAGTTTAGACTACTTTTCAACATCAGTACAGACATCTAAAGAAGGTGTTGCATTTAAAGTTTTAATGACGACCAAATTTAACTCGGCAAAAACTACAGGGAGGATTTGAACTACAAGCCTCAGACTCATTAGCCTGCAAGAGGCATGCACTTTACCAGGTGAGCCATTTACCAGCTTTAATAAGTACTATGTTTTGGTCGTCCAGCCTTCATCAGTTGGGCTAGTATTCCAAGGTTGGATGACCAAACATGAATTTTCTAGAAGTAGAAAGCAGTGGAAGGTTTTGTGTGATAACAAAAACGTTTCAGATTAATTTGGAATTCAGAAACTTTCACGTTGTAACAAAAAAATTAGCAAATATTTTTTAACTGATGATCAACCAAGCTTCCATTCATCTGGCGAACATGTATTACTAAAGATGCGATGGGAAAGTCTCACACTGACTTTTAAACATTTGAGCATATATTCTCATATGTCTGACTGACGCCTGAAGCAAAGGAAGACTGAGCCCAATTCTATTGACATTCATGCTGTGTCCTTGACTTTCGAGATGATTCACTCTGTAGACTTTTCAGTCTCCAGAAAAAATTGGCTCCACATTAAAGACCTTATCAGAAAGGACACGCAGACCTACACCTGCCAATCATTGTGTGTGGATCAGCTCAGTCTCTCAGTCTCCTGCTGGCTGATACAAGGAGACAAAGTTGCATCTTTGACACTCTGTGCTAATCTAAGCCATATATTGTAAAAGACACAACGTGTTTCAATTTGTATATGGCAAAGAGGGGAAATAAAACAGACTGAAGGGAGAAAAATGAAAAGGACCTCTAGTTTCATTTTAAAATGCACTTCAGCAACAGATTATAAGAAAAGATCAGCCTCTTATAAACCCTTTCAGTTTTTGGCAGAGTTTGTAGAATCATTACATCTTTATGCTTTGCAAATTATCACACAGTCATAATTGCACAGGATGATATTTACTGATTGCTTTAAACAGAGAACGGTAAATAAATCTGAACCTAAATTTTGCTGCTCACATTTTTTTTGTAAGTTTTCAGGGAAGGACGTTTTAAAGTGCAACTTTTGGATGTCTCTAGAATTTATTTCCCAACACACTGCTTACACAACCCCAGTTAAATGGTAGATAATTAAGTTGTAAATAAAGTCCTTATTGTGTGAAAGACCCCACCGTATAATAAAATAGTGCATCGTTTGCACCCTCATCCATCGTTTCTAGAATGACAATCATCAGACAGGACTGCCTCTCTCCTGATTCTCTCTCCTGATTGGATAAATTGGATGAGCAGGGGGGAGAAGAGACATGGGTTACTGTCCAAACACACTATAACAGTTAATACTTATTTTAATAAAAAATATATCACTCACAGCAGATTTAAGTGTAAGAGTAAATGAGGAAATAATTGAACTGAATAGTAAGTTAATGTAGCATGAAGCATCAGAGGTGAAAGCAGATTAGGGTTTGATAATAAGTCTTAAAATAATACACTGCAATACTTTTCAGGTATATCAAGAGATTTTGACATCTCCTCTGGACTGGGCTACAAAATCAAATATAGTATTGTGGACAATATTGTAGGGATGACTCACAAAATATTAACCTAATGAGATTTTTGTTAATTGGAAAATTACATCACTTTACTGTAATGCAGCCCGTAAAACCTAGAAAAGGACATCACTTAGGTCATATCACATAACGATATAATATTGATATATTGCCCTGCACTAAAGCAGATGAAGTGCTACTTAGGGTTACAACGTTCAAGTGGTTTTAACATTGATCAATCTGCAAACTTCTGTGCAATCAATCAGTGAATCACGTGGTCTAGAAATTGTCTCGGCGTAATAATAAATGTCCATTATAACGATACGGAGCCAAAGGTGATGTCATCAGACGTCTTGTTTTATCTCACCAACACCCCAAAGCAGATTCTCACATAAACCAGCTGGAACCATCGTTTTTATGCTTGAAACGTGAACATCATTGATTACCATATAGTCATTTTATTCAACAAATCCATTAATCGTCTAATTGCTGCGGCTCAAGTGTCATTTGAACTGTAAAAGATGAAAGCAATCGACACTTCTGCGGAAGCGCTCGACAAAAATGTGGAGCTGTGTTCTCTTTAAATCTGCATGTGTTGACAGCGGGTCAAATTCGGGGGCCGTTCTCGAAATGTAAAGCTAATTTCCGACCCATTTGACAAACAAACACTCCTCCGCTTAAGAGACTTGAAACTGATCAGCGCAAAGCTCTCCTCCTTCTGCACCTCTTCATCTCAGAGAGGGGAGAGTAATCTCATTGATCATACTCCTCATCATGCACTCATTCATTTCAACATCACCATGGCTACCAAGTACGGAGAGGGACAGACTGAAGAAAGTGTGTATTCGTGTCTCTGTGTGTGTGTGTCGGAGGCTTCAGACTCCGGGGACAATAGAGAACAGCTCTGTTTTCTAATTGAATAGTGATTCAGTCCTCAAACTCAGCGAGCTGAAGTGTAAAGCAATTAGCCGATTGATGGTGACCGGCCGGGGAGGTGCCGAGCACAGGGAGGGCCGTGTATGTGTGTGTGTGTGTTCTTTCATCCCCGAGGAGCCACATCAATCACCATCAATCATCTAATTGCTCTTTCAGAACACACACACACACACACACTCACACACGGTTAGTGCAGAGGGACCCCTGGTGTGTGTTAGTGTGAAATTCCCTTGGCAGCAAATAATTCACAGTGGAGGCATGGAGTCGCTGTGTGAAATCCGAGTAGTGTGTGGTGGATTACTGCTACTCAATTCTCACTGCCCCTTTGAGAGGCAAGCAGAGAGCCTGTCAGTCAGCCTGCTGTGTTCAGCTCCACGTAATTGCGAAACACACTCTCCGCCTCGCTGTGAAGCGCGCACACACACGCACACTCACACACACAGACACACACACTTTGTTTCAAAAAAGCATGAAGAAGAATTTCCCGAGAGTGTAATAGAAATCAAATCAAAAGGACGAGGAACAGAACACAAGCAGTGATTGGCGTGGAGAAGCTGATTATTACAGAATTTACGAACATTACAACCATCTCCAGATAGAATTACATCGATGTTGACAGACGGAGCTTTCCGACAACGTCACAGAGATGTTCATAAAACTACAAAAGACTAACCACTGAATTTACCTTCATCATCAGCTCTTATTGATTACACTGAGGATTAACCAGCGATTACAATAAGAATATTCAATTACTGAGATACATATTATCTGAGTGCTGATTAAAGCAGGAATCATGTCAACACCAAAATCAGCCAAATTTGTGGTAAAATTGAGGAATTCTAGGACAAAATGTGCTGGTAGCACACTAGCACTCCCATTTGACGAGTTAATATTGATTAAATATTGGCCGTGCGTTCTTCTTAAACGTGTGCGTAGTCTGGCAATCCCAACAGGAGGAGCAACAGCCCTGAGGCTCCTCTATTGGGATGGACTCCTGCTGATTATATAATTATCTCACTTGTGTGTGCTTATGGTGAAGATGTCAGAATACACACTGAAGGAGGGCGGCTTGCCTGAAACATCCATGTGGATGTATTAAACAGTCAAATGGGAGAGCTGTCCCATTTTGAGCTGAGATTGTTGTCTACATTAAGGATTCAGCACACAGTATTTCTATACAATATTTGTAATATTATATACACACATGTGACATGGAATAGTTCGGAGGTTAGGTGCTTTTTTTTTCTTTAGGCCACCCCCTCAGCAAAAGGCTTTTTTTATCCAATTGACTTGAGTAGTTAATCAGCTGTCCTCAGACTCACGACCAACACTTTCACGAGGTATGCACCTATGCACAAGCACGTAACTTTTTTCTTATTAATAACAAACAAAAAGGATAATTTGACCGCAGTTTTTTTTTTTATCTTACATAAACAGCCAGACCAGTCTTTCATAGATCCAGAAAACAACGAGCAAGCACATATAAAATATGTATGTAACTATCCTACCCGACAGAACAGGAAAACAAACAAACACAGAAAACAAGTTATATAAAAACAAGCACATAACTTCACGCTCACACTCTTGATGGCAAATTTTAGCCTCCAAGAGTGTAAACTGTGGACAGATGGCACAACTTATGGAGCTGATGGTCGTAGCTGAAAGTGTGAACTTGAATTATACTGTGCTAAGGAGCCATTGGGTCTGCGTGGAGTAAATGTGCCCTTCAGGGACGGTCTCTATTTTATTTCTTGATTGATTGATTGATTTTATTTGACCATTTTTGATATAAAAAGTATGCAACAACAACCTGTGTCATACATTATATAAATAAATCAAAATAGTCAGGGATGACACAATAAAACCCTAAGGCTTATTTCCATTGTGGTCCCTACTTCTTACCTTTTTATTATATTGTTAGACTCGTATAAACATAATATTGTACAATATGAACATGTAATTACAAGCAGTGTGGCAGTGTATTGTTATTTACAAATAATAAAGATGGGTATTAAAGAACTGACCAGATGAAAAAATGAGAAATGAGTTGAGTATAGAGTTTGTATTGCAGAGTGCACAGCGAGGTCTGCTGGGAGCAGTGCTGGTTGTAAAGTCTGACAGCAGCAGGAAGGAATACCTCTGCGATACCTCTCCTTTACACACTTGGGGTGTATCAGTCTATCACTGAAGGAGCTGCCCAGTGCTGAGATAGTGACCTGCAGGGGGTGGGACTCCTTCACCAGCAGCAATGACATCATCCTGCTCTCTCCCACCACCTGTACTGGGTCAAGAGTGCATCCCAGGATGGAGCTGTCCTTCTTGATAAGTTTATCAAGTCTCCTCCTGCCTGCTCCAGCAGACTACTCCATAGAAAATGGCTGATGCCACCACAGAGTCATAGAAAGTCCTCAAGAGTGCCCCCTGCACTCCAAAGGACCTGAGCTTCCTCAGCAGATGGAGTCTGCTCTGACCTTTTTTAAATGTTGCTGCAGTTTGATCAGTCCAGTCCAGTTTATTGTTCAGGTGAACTCCCAGGTACTTGTAAGATGTAATCATTTCAACGTCCATTCCCTGGATGTTCACCTGTGTGCAGGGTTGTCTGTGCCTGCGGAAATCCACCACAGGCTCTTTGGTCTTCCTGGCATTGAGCTGGAGGTTGTTCCACTGGCACCAGTCTACAAAGTCCATAATAAGTTCTCTGTAGGCTCTATCGTCCCTGTCCCTGATGAGGCTGACGATAGCAGAGTCGTCAAATAATTTTTGTAGATGGCTGTGGGGTGATTGGTGGGAGGAATCTGCGGTGTACAGGGTGAACATGAAAGGGGCCAGGACTGTTCCCTGTGGGGCCCCCTTACTGCAGACAACTGTGTCCGACACACAGTCCCAAGTCCTCACATACTGTGGCAGGTTGGTGAGGTAGTCGAGGATCCAGGACATGAGGTGTTGGTTCAACCCCGTGAGCTCCAGCTTGTCCCCCAAAAGTGCAGGCTGTATGGTGTTGAAAGCACTGGAGAAATCAAAGAACATGATCCTCACAGTGCTTCCAGGCTTTTCCAAGTGAGACAGTGATCTGTCCAGGAGGAAGATGATGGCGTCGTCCACTCCGATGCCAAGTTGATAGGCAAACTGGAGTGGGTCCATAAAAGGACCCACAAGAAGGCCGCGATGGACGAGGATCAGACCCTCCAGGGTCTTCATCAGTTGTGAAGTGAGAGCAACTGGTCTGTAGCTGTTGAAGTCCTTTGGGTGAGGGATCTTTGGTACTGGTACCACGCAGGAGGTGTTCTTGTCATTATTACTACGACCACTAAAGGTCACAGCCTAACAATAAATGTAAAATACATGTCACAGCAAGCCGCTTGTACAGACCTATGCAGCCATTTTCCTGGTAAGGAAGGACTGGACAACTCTGTTGAATTGTTGTAATATTTTACCATTTTTAAAAGGCATGACACCAGTAGCTAGTACAGTAAGCGCAGATAGTTCTATTTCATACAGCCCATCTCTTATTTCCTCTCTTCCTCATTTGCTTTTTCTCCATTTGAGGGATCAATTCACAGCATCAGCTCTTGGTGTAACAATGATTATAATTTGTGCATTCATCCAGTGTATAATAGCTCTATGACAAGGCTGAGAATCTGAAACGGATTTTAATTACTCAGTCTTCTTGAGGAATTCATTTCAGCCCTCGTCCGGGCCCTGTTCCCTGAAAGATTATTGCAGTTAAATGCAAACTTGTCAAACTCGATGTGCTGATGATTCAAGGAATCTCTGAGTCATTTTGGCATTTTTACTGCAGATGAACACTCATTCATCAACTGGTGACACCATTATATTTGTCAGCACAGTGCTGCTCTCTGGCGTGCTGTCACTGTGAATTCTGCAGAATGCTTCAGATTCCGGTGTCAACACAGTTAAAAGAACTGCACCAAGCAGACAAGTATCTTTGAGATGTGGATGTTTCAAATCCCAATAAGTGTCAACAAAAGTGTAACATACATTCGAGGGAAAGAATTCAAAAGTAGACAAGAAGCAAACAATAATCCAGAATAATGTCCTCATCACTGAAATCTGACTTTTTAGCTGGAATTAACGATTATTTGTCTGTATCGAAGTGATGCAAAGATGGCTGAGAGATTCCATCAGCATTTTACCGGTTCAAGTATTGCTCACTCAGTATGATGATTGACAAATTAACATTATCAGCTGAGTATGAAAAAATAACAGTGTTGACATTATGTCAAAGATATCTGTACTGTGTTACTGTTGCCTGTCTCCTATTTTGTAACGCAAGAGGTGATAGTCCAATAGACCCCGCAGTTTCAACCTAGAGATGTAATTAAGTAAACAAAATAAACTCACAAAATGTCAAGAAAGAAGATACTTTTACAACTGTTTTCCTTACAAAACAGCAAAAGGAAACATACACCATCTGAATCAAAGATTCTCTCTCTTCTCTCTCAAACCTAGCACACCAAGACAACAATAATTGCCTGGTTAACTTATTGTAAAACACACCTAAATCAAGCTGGACATAAATTAAATAAATTCACCAACAGTCTCCGCAATCACCTCTAGTTTGGCTGTAAAAAATTCTCAATTCACAGAGTAAGGTGTCGCTCTACATGGCGTTCTCACTCGCTGCTGATGTCTGATTCTCTCCTATCCCTGCCTGCGGTGTCTTGTCATCTCGAAAGTCATAGTCCTTGTCAAATCACTCCTGGTCTCTTGCTGTAAATCGCCTCTGTACTGTATCCCAAAATGACCTCTGTTGGTCTCAGTCCCAGTCTGGTGTGCAGCCGTGTTCACTGAGAGACTCTCGCCTTCATCCCAAGGTGCCGTGCGGGCAGACTCCCGTCAGCTAATAGGGCCACTTAGCTCCAAGGCTACTTGAGCTACTTGCCAATGGCAGCTGGTCGCTACAGCCAAAGATAGCTACGGCAAAGAGTATAGAGAGCAGCAGTTGATGGTTATGCTTACCTCAAATTCTTCCAAAGTTTCCCTTTAACTTGCTAGACTGTGCTGTATCTATCCTGTGTGCAAGCTCTACATCGTGTACGAACCCTGAAAAATCGCTTATTCAATAACCCCACCAGCATGCGCCTGCTTCACAAAAACAGATTCATTACTCAATATTGCTTTCGGCCTCTCTGCATGTCACACATATATAGTATCTACTCTATAGATGCTCATTAAATCCACTTGTCACTGCAGTTGTTTGAAACCTTCTACAAAGAGCAATATCCTGCTTGAATAAAGTGCATGGATGAATGGCTGAATCCTCAAACTCCGGCTTGGATCTTATAATGAAATCTCCTGGGTAGAGTCCCCGCAGTATCTCCTGTGTTTTCTATAATTTACTCAGAAATAAAAAGTTTGGTTTGGGTAAAAGCCAGTCACCTTCGGGAGAAAGTGTGTAACCACTCCAAATGTAACGGTAGGGAGGAGAAGGAGCGGCAGAGGCGAAGGCGACGACAACAACAACAAGAAGCATGGATGAAAAAGATGGGTGTTGCTTGTCTCAAACGATAAAAAAGGGCAGCTATCTGAGAGTCCTGCAGAAAAATCCATCAATTATGGATGTATAGTGAGGCCAAAGCACAGCCACACAATGACTCTAAACAGGAAACGGTTGGATTGGTAGCCAAGGGCAAAAATCATTAGGATTTCCCACTCATATTGGTAATACTCATTATTTTGCTTGAAGCCACAGACAGACACAGAGGCTCAAAGGGGCTGAGTGAGAGAGACCACGACAGGGAAGTTGAAAGCCAAAGAACAATGGGGGTGAGAGATGGAGGGATGTGTGTGCAGTGGAAGTGAAGTGTGAGAAAAAAAAGCGGAAGGCAGCAGAAAAGCAGCTTTAATGTGACCATCCACGTATTAGCCAGTTGTCCTCATTAATTTAGGTCAAGCTCTTTAATGATTGTGTGAAAGTGCTTTACTCAAATCCCATGTGTCCCCGGCTGCAAAATGAGGTGGAAAAGAGTTTTGCACGCGTGTAATTATATGAGTGCTGAGGCTTCTTGATCCATGAGTTATCTGAATAACCGCAATTGTGCGTGCACGCACTTACCCATGAGTTAATGCGAACTGAGGTTGGACTGAGGATTTTTCTTAAAGGGAAACTGCAGCTATGCAACCTGTTTTTCATTGATTTGGCTTGGTTAAAATAACAAGTCAACTAGTTCACTTAGTGTTGCCTTCATGCTTTCCCCGAACGGTGATTGTCCAATCATAGCATAGCATCTGTTACGAGGCACAGGAGCTCTGTTAAGCTTCAGACTTCTTGACATGCTGAGGCGGTGTGCACGGGGCTTCATTAAGAGCACAACACTGTCTCATTAACCGGCCTACAATTAACATGACTTTGCACTTTAAAACTGCACACAGTATGTATTCCATTAATCGAAATGTGCATGTAGGCAACAAGAACAGAACTTTAATTCAACAGACCGCTCTTCATGGCCAATGTGAGGCCACAGGTCAATGCTGAGTTCCTGTTAAGTTACTAACAGTGAAGTGACGTCGCCTACATGACGTAATGCAAGTTACCTCACTGGGTACATTTGTAATGGAAGAGACGAATCCCTAACCCTGACGGTAAATAAACCTAATTTTTCTAAATCTACACCAAACTGCAACTTCACAATGAAGGTCCGGCAGGTGTGATGCCGTTTCGCTGTAAATTCAAATACTACATCACTCGACAAAACTGTCCACACTAGTTTATTCATTTTATCAATACTCTACACCAGTCTTTCACTCTGTTATATTTATTAATTTGATTTAATTCTTTTTCCAAACACAATAGATTCCATTCTCATACTTAACTTCTGCACTACTTTTGTATCATATCCTGTCTTGTATCCGTTTCTCATTTTGTTTCGTTTTTTGCATGAACATTGTTAGATAACGTCATAACAGTTTCATTGACGACAGCGCCTTTCATGGGATTGTTGTGCACATGACAGACAAAGAACTTCAACTTGACACAAAATCTTTCCCTGACGATACAACCTTTCTCCGTATCCCCAACTCTACCTGACTTCCAGCACGCTCGCTTGAGACAAGAAATGTTTACTGTGTCTCGCTGTTACCATAGCGAGCTACAGAGGTACAATGCTAGAAAAGAAAAGGCATACAACACTGCCCTTCAAGACAGTATGTTCAAATATTGATGTAAAAGTTCAAAAATATACAGCACTGGGTTGTCAGGCTCTAAAAACCCTGCCAGGCTAACCCGAACCTCAAAGCTGCACCTGTTTATACTCCGTTCTTGCCTGTTAAGTATGCAACACAGGGATAAACAGACATGTTTTACTGGGTGTTTGCTGCCACCCTTGAGGTTATTTATGAGCCAACTGCGTGCAGCCTCTGCCTCGCCCTGGCTGCTTTATGCTTTGTTGCTTCTAGCTCAATACCCATTGTAAACAACGGACACAGCAGTGAAATTCTATCTCGCTCAAATGCGGCGGTAAGTAAGGAGAGGGGGATTTGGAGAAAAGAGAAAGAGGGAGTAAGAAGGCCGAAGGGAGGTGTTGGTACATGGGGAGATGATTTTCTGGTGTAAAATTATCAATTTTCTTTCTTTCCTCGTCTGTTAATGTGCACCCACGACGAGAGAAGGAGGTTGGATTGAACAATACAGCTTCATTTGCTGCTTTGTAATGTCTTTTTCCTGCGACTAAAGTACATTTGTTGAAAATGTTGTCAAGTTTAAAGCTCTGTTTCATCTACCTCAGTGTTTTGATTGAGTAATGGATGAATAAAAACATAAGAGCAAAGAAAATTGGTTGTGGCACCTTGTCTCTGTCACATTTTTTTATAGCATTCTCAACTAAATATTTTGGTAATAACATTGTATTTTTGAAAGCCCCGTTGAAGTTGATGATGACACAAGGAATTCACAAAGCTTTGCTTGCCCTTTTCCTTATCAACCGGATAACTTGCACTGCTGTTCATTGCTGTTTTCTTGTACTTTCTCTCATGTCCTTTATGTTACATCTTCTGTGTTACGAGACAAATTTCCCTGCAGGTGCCATAAAATGTATCTTAATCTCAAACTGCAGCGGGTCGGGTTTGTATATAGCAACTCCTCCATCAGAGTGAGTGAATGAGGCGTTATCGGCGGGAGTTCACACGCTTGCGACAACGAATGGCTCCCGAGAAGTGCAGGTACACAGATAGGGCTGAAATATGTGACAGATATGGTTGATAAATCACGAGGCTATCTCAGGTGTCAGCATCCGCGCACTTAAGAGAAAGTGTCAGTGGCGGTTGCAGCTTTATGGCGGGCTTTCAGGAGACAAAATGCCTTTGGCAGCCATATTGGAGGTCATCACGTCTTGGCAACAACATGCAGGTGTATCAGTGATGAAAGCTCAAACAGATATGACCATCGACATGTTTACAGCTCTTGCTGATGTGCCACTTGCTGCTGTTCAACTGACGTATGGGACATGAAAATGGCACTTCAGTCTTGTTCTACTGAAACACCTTTCATCAGCAGGTGTGGAAACCTGGACTCTTAAACCATGATATTTTAATGGAAGATCCTTGGAGGCAGCTGTCACTGATGAAGGCTATAGTTTTTGGTGTAGCTCAGTAAACCAGAGCAGCAGTGGTTACATAGCCCTGTAACAATAGTTCAACCCTGACACTCCACTAATACACGCATATGACAGAAGTGGCATACCAACAATGTTTGGGAAAGTATTCAGATCCAAACTGGCAACAATTGCTTTAGTTTCATTCTTCTTCATCATTCTGAAGCAAATATATAAGAAACAAAATGACACAAGTTGTGTATAAATTGGTTCCCTATAAACTTCCCCAGGTAACGGTGGAACAACTGGAACAACTGGAACAACGGTGGAACAACGGTGGAACAACTGGAACAACTGGAACAACGGTGGAACAACTGGAACAACTGGAACAACGGTGGAACAACTGGAACAACTGGAACAACGGTGGAACAACTGGAACAACTGGAACAACGGTGGAACAACTGGAATAACTGTGGAAACTCTATGCTGGAAAAGAAAAAGAACCTGCTGATGGAGGAGGCAAAAAGATAGAGGGTGATAGAAGGCAGAGAGTACTCCGGTGTGGCCGTTGATGTGTGTTTCCTCTTACTGGCGGGACTTCAGACGGTTCAAAACCGGCATTCTTTTTACTCGATTAGTGAGTAACAAAACCTGCCTACTTTTGAATAAAACCTGCTGTTTTACTGAGATCAGGGTCTTTAGGTCAAATTGGAATTCTTGTGGTTGTGTTTTGCTGTGGACAGCAGCCAGGCCGTTAGCCATGTTTCTAATGCTGACTTTGCAACAGCCAAGCAGTAATACCACAGGTAAGGTAGGTAGGCTTCCAGTTTTACCAATCAGGTTCGATGCAAAAATTCCAACCAGTTTGGTTTTGTGCCAACAGACATTTCTTATCTCATTCCGTTTCTTAACAAGGCTTTAATTGTGAAACATTTGTAGGAATGTGTTCAAAAAAGGCTTCACTTACATGACTACTTGAACTGTCGCTTCTGTCATCTTTTCTCCAGCTTCACTCAGCTGTAGTCTTATTTTATTCATTATCTTTTATGTTAAACTTTAGAATAAGAAACATTTAGTTTAATTGTTATTGTGAGAAATAAAAACACGATGTGTCACAGTTGACATGATGGACTGCAGTGCTGCCGTCATTCATGGGCTCTAATTATGTTCCTTGAGCGGCTGAGTCAAGTGCGACAGCTAGTGGGGAAATTCGCTGTTACCGGTCCTGTCTGGTATTATTCACATCAGACCAGTTTCAAAATGTAGAGATATGTACAGATATGTAACTACAGCGAAATGCTAGGAGGTGGTAATTTCAGAAGTTGTCTTTTTTTGTTTCAAATGAACGTACACTCTTGTTACGTAAATGTCAGCATGACGTCATCATATCAGGATGTGGCATGTGGTTACTAAACATCCCTGAGAAATATTAACAGATAATCTAATAATCTAGAGAAAAATACAAAATACGATGTTATTCACACATGCTTTACAAAGTGGAGTATTAAGTCAAAGCAGCAATAGGAAAGTAAGATTGTCTTCTTACATAATTTCTGGTTTCACAGTGTTCACAGTTGGTACAAACTCAGTAAACTGGGAATTCGTGTCGTGAGACAAACACTGCAGTGATTCAGTGATATGGCTGTGCCACCAGCGGTTCACAGCAAGGAAAAGAAATGAGGTAAAAGTCATAATTTGAGGTTTCTCACAGAAATGTGAGCAGGAACTTTATAGCTTTTCAGTTTCGCAGTAAGATAGAATCACATGCAAAGTACAATCACGACAACGATGTAAAAAAAAAAACCTTTTAAATCACTTTTTGGTTTTGTTGGACCTTATTTAATGCTTTTTAAAACACAAAAAAATGTTTCAAACTGTTAAACAAAATGAGTTTAATCTTTTCATGCTGCACTTCCTTATCGGTGTATTTACAACATGAAAATACTTCGGTAAAGTAAAATTGGTCAAAGTTTATTTTGAACAGATTACATCAAAACGCTGGTGGTTTGATAGGAGGAGCTACTACGTGAGGTGGTTCAGGCGCCTGGTTCGGATCCCTCCTGGGAGTTCACTTTCAGAGGCATACAAGACAGGACAGACCGGAGGGAGAGCCCGGGGCAGACCCAGGATATGTTGGTGGTATTGAATCTGATAGTTGGAGAAGAACTGGGGAAGTCCTGAGGGCAGCTGTCAGGCAAGAGAACGTTTATCTGGTCTAGACTGGAAAACAGACGGATGGATGGATGAAAAAAGTTTAAATTTCACTTTCAGAAACATCCAGATTTAGAACTGTGGACTGTTTTGGATGTTTGATAAAACTTTTAAATAACTTTTTTATGCGTGCATCAGTCTGTTTTCTGCTCAGACTAGAGAACAGCCGGATGGGTGGATGAATAAAGTTAAAATTTCGACTGTAGTCATGAAACATTCCAAACTTAAAAGCAGCAGTGACCTCAGATTTGGCTCTTCATCACACTTCATCCTCATTCCCTCATAATAGTTTTGCTCATTGAAGTTGAATCCAACTCGGCATTGACACATCTGTGTCATTTTCATCAATGTTGTTTGTTTCAGGCAGATGGCCTGAATGTTTTCAGTCCCCCTGTGAAGCCACAGATGAATGTGACTTGTTTTCCTTTTTCGGTCGCCGTTCTCCCTCCTTGCTCCTCGTTCTGTCACAACTTATCTCCTTCAGGTTGCCGATGAGTCTGAGCAGCAGCGCTCCGAGCAACGAGATAATTGTCACCCCTCTATCTACGCCCACGTACAGCGTGAGCGCGCTCGTGTGTGTGTGTGTGTGATCGCACACACCGGGGATCCGCAGGCCTTGTGGCGGTCTCCTTCTCATTGTTTTGTCTGCCATAATTAGCAGACTTCTCTTGAAAAACGGTGCGACTCACGCAAGCTGACACACAGAACCTCGGGAGCCTCAGTCCCCCCGACACTTGTTACCTTGTAAAGACTTGCTATTTTTCAGGTTTAAATTATTGTTCAAACCTGAAATTCGCTGTGTTTTTCTCCCTCCCTCCACATCCTCCCTGCCTTCCCCCCCCGCAGGTCATTAGTAATAGCGGAGTCCCGCAGATGGGAGAACATGAAAGGGTCTCTCACGTTGAGCAATCGACTCAATCCTCTCAGATCTCGGAGCAACACGCTGATCAATAAGGAGGTATCGCTTGGCATGACAAAACAGAGAGGAAGCCTGCTGTTTGTATGTGTGTCTGTTTAGTGAGACATTTCTCTTCTAACACAGCGCCGCTTGCCTCCGTCCCCGTAGTGCCCCTTCATTCAATATCCATATATCACTCAATCCAGACTTTCCCCTTTTTCCACTGCCGCCCCTCCCCGCGTGAGGCTTCGAGCACCATGAGGACAGGCTTGATAACATTGTCAGGAGTGTTAGACTGAAGGTCACGACAAATGATGTTCTGTCACAAAATTAGAAATGATTACATTTTCATGGTGAGATATGCCGTATATTGAATTCTCGTCAAGGTGTTAGAGAGTCTGAAATGGCATTTCGGCACTGACATCTTCAATACGAAATTAATTAATGTGGGTTTAAAAGGGATAAAAATAATGTAGAAAACTGAACAAATGTCACACATCTCATAAAACGCACCCTTCATTCGTAAACAGTCAACCAAAAGGCTCAGGTGGATGTTACGGCTGCCAGTGACATTATCAATGAATCTTGTGATTATTCAGTCAGTCAGTAATGAAGTAATGGTTGGTCCATAAATTACCTTGGCCCTGGAAAGCAGATCACAACAGCAAGCAGGAAAACAGGACAGCAAACAGCGTGCTTTTATATCTCTTTCTGTGTTTTCCTACTTGCTGTTGTGATTTGCAACAATAATGGGACAATTCAAATCTTCTACGGCCCAATGTAATGTCATCAAATGTCTCGTTGTGTCCGATCCAACCGGCAGAAACTTAAAAATATTCAATTTTGAATACTGACTCAGTAATGTAATTTATGCTGCAGTGTCCATCAAAAGACTGCTAACAGAAGCTTTAACTTTAGCCACCATTAGCTCTGTCATACCAGAACAGAAGTAAGGCTGTAACAATACACATCCTTCCACTTAGAAATAACAAGTTCAGGTCGTAAGCATGAAACAAACTTTTGCTCATTTCTAAACACTGGCAAAGTGGAAGGGTGTGTGAATTCTTTGTTCACAAGTTGCTTTAACTGTATGATTTGATCATGTAGACTGTAACTGTGCGTCTGATAATGTAGCACAATGTTCACGTGCAGGTAAAACATATACACTGAACGATAGAAATGAATAAGTTGATTCAATTCCCCAGGCTCCCCCAAAGGGTAAGTTGTCTAATGAAATCAACTTTACAAGTTGCATGAATTGCTGATGGAAACATTATTTTTTTATCTTAATGAGCCGTGATACTTAAACGCCTCCGGGGGAAAATAAACATACACAAGCGAGATTAAGCTGAGCGGGTTTTGATCGAAAAACTCACCGAATCATATCAACTGCATGTTTAAATTCACGGTGAACTGATGCGTGCTGTGATATGACTCTCTGGGCCGTGCTGCATCGTCTGTGTAAACTAGAGGTTGTGTCTGAAATGAAGGAAGAAGTGAAGAGTTAATGTGAGGTGAGTCTGAGGTGTCTGATATGAAAATGCTGTTTTGGCCATTTTTGCACTTTTCAGATGGACGCTTGTCGATTTCCCTCTGACGGTCGAGTCACAACAAATGATATGATCGCAAGCAAACTGTGGATTCATATTAATTCAGTGTGTTAAAGGTACAATATGTAAGCATTTTGGTTGAAAACAAGACTTAATTATCAACAGAATGTGGAAAATAACTGTTTGACGTTAAGACGTGTTGTGTTGCAATGTTTAGCATGCTAACCAGCTAGCATGCCCGGGTTCAAAGCTCTACTGAAGTTACTATGCTAACCAGCTAACAGACGGTGTCCTGAGCTCCAAGTCTAGACCGCTAGCTGCGCGGCTAACTGAGCTAACGGCTGCTTCAGTTAGCAGTTAGCAGATACTCTTATTGGTGTAATACTGATAACGAATCACGCTTAAAAACAATGTTTCTTAACATTTGTCCTCTACAGCAGAAGTAAAAGAATATTAACTTCACAAAAAGGCTAATTTTGTTGTTCTGAGCTCCATCTTGAATAGCAAGTGTCAGCAATCCTAAATATCAATAACCTTAACAAGGACAGGCTGAAATAAATTCTCAGCTTTGCCTCAGGAAATACATGTATTGTTTTTTACTCCACGAGGGGTTGCATAACTATTACGAAACACTGCTTGATAAATTAGTGCTGCACAGCAGCAAACTGGAGAAGAAATTCTCTACTAAAATCAAGGACTGCCTGTAAAGAACTACTTTATCTTACAAAAAATACCAACCCAGTGATGATTCATCCCTGCAGATTAATTTGAAGGATAGTGTTCAGCAGGTGGGCGGGAACAAAAAACAAGTTAATTTTCCTTGTTTTGTACATCAGCCTCCTCAAGAAATGAAGCCTGAAGTTTCAAAACTCAGCCTACAATTCTCACCGAAAAGAATATAATGCAACACGGGAAGAATGTACAAACTGTTTGTGAAAGTGCAATTGTCGTATAATTGACCAGGGCAACAAGGAGACAGTAATGTCATGTTCAAGGGACTCTCCCTGATTTGAACCCTGTCCACTGTGACAACAACAGGTCATCTCTCCCATTGATCTCCTGACTACAGAGTGATAGAAAGCAAACGGGTGATTCTCAATTCCTGTGTGGGATGTGAGTCGTGGTAACTGGCAACCCAGCCTAGAGGCGAAGGTGTGCGTTCGATCCTGACTCAGGTGCGTCACTCGTCCCTGCACTCACTCAAGCGCTCCATTTTGTGTAGTGTGCTGCTGAAAATGGATGAAATAGTTCCCGAGAAGAAGAAATATGCTTTCAAATTTTACTCCACTTCCCCTTTTCTTGTGGATGTTGAGTTTTGATAATTTTTTTGTACATTCCATATGTTTAATTATTTTACTGTGCATACTTGCCAAACTAGAGAGCTCAAAAACTGGGAGGATTTCAAAATTAAAGCGGGTCCTGGAGGTCCCTACACTTCCTCTCTCCGGGGCATCTGAAATTTGTTTAAATTATCTTTCTAATCTCCATTTCTCTGTCCATCTCTCAGACCGTGAGAAGGACGAGGCAGACCACACACTGTACAGAGCCAGAAACAGGTTATTATAACGAAAAAAGTATGAAATATCGTCAGAAATGGGGAGAAATACAGGAGAGTTGTGACCCCGGGAGAGGGCAATGAAAAACACGAGTCTCCAGGGAAAATCGGGAGGGTTGGCAAGTATGTTACCGTGCACTATGAATTTCAGAATAATCAAAAGCAATTTCACTTCCACATCCTTGTACTTACTCTACCGTTGAGGACAGGCTATTAGCCAATACCTCTGAGAATCTCCGTCTTTCTCGCAGCCTGATGTCGGCACGTATGCTGGTCTCAGCCATAAAGTTTATATTGTGTCGTCGAAAAAAGGAAATGTCATCATGAAACATGCTCTATATAGTGATACATACAACCCAAACGCACAAAGTAAAGAAAACGATATTTCCCCTGGTAAGTAAGATGTCTGGCTGCCATTTTATCTGCTCCGTCCTCCCTCCCCGCCTCTTTTCTTCTGGCTGATAGATACAAAAGGAATGAAAACGAGGAGGATCCTGTGTGTGTGTGTGTGTGTGTGTGTGTGTGTGTGTTGTTTAATACATGTGCAATATGTTTCATCTTGTATTCTGCGTGGTAGGCCTCTGAAGCTGCAGGCGTCGCTCAGCAGAGAGTATCCGTGTCCAGAGTAATCGATCGATCGATCTGAAGTTTTCTCGTCCAGTGGGAGGCTTCTGACAGAAAAAATCTCCGCTGCCTGAAAAGCCGAAGAACCAAAGCTGCTCCGAGGATTAAAGTGACACTAAGCAAGATTTTTATGTACTAATAAAAATGTATTACCAGCCTAAATCAGAAAGTGGAGTCGCGACAGTGCTCAGCGTCTCATTTTTTTTCCCCTAGATCTAATTTGCCCCCCAAATTAAATTCCGGTGATGTGTATGGTCACTCCTCTGCCAACAGGAACCGCCGGGTCACAAACATAAATCATCGAGCAAAAGCTGATCTTTCGCTTCCCTCTTTCCTTCAGCAGCCCTTTTTGTAAAGAATCTCTCACAGGTCGGGGTTTGGAAATTGAAATTCATGTTTTTTCAGTTTCATCTCGCTGCCAGCATATGAGACTCCCTGGCAGCTCGAACAATAACATCAGATTCATTCCCTGCCTCTCGCTCTTTCAGCAGAGACTTTACAGAGCGACTGCCCTGACTGAAACTTCCCTTTGTTTTCAGCTGCCAAGAATTTCCTTTTCATTCTTTGTTTTTTTTTTTTGTTTTACCGCCACGTCTTTCTCCGCGCTACGGTGACGACACGGAAGGCGGCGTTCGGTAATTAGAAGAGATAAGACGCGGGGCCTCGGATGGCGAACGCTCACGAAAGCCCCGGCCGCGAATCACAGACAAAAGCTTCTGCAGTGGTCAGCAGAAAAAAAAAACAAGAACAGAAGAAGGCGTCTTGGATCAAAGACAGGTTTGAGGAAGAGAAATGAGAATATAGGCGGATGGAGGGAAAAGATGACGAAGTTGTAAGATTTCTTGCATCAAAGAAAGGTTGATGGAGGAGGGAAAGAAGCTACAGGGTTGGGGGACGTACGGATACAGGACAAGGAGAGGAAACTCAGCAGAAATGTTGAAGTCTTTTGTCATGAAGCCGTGCAGAAAGAGGGTCGTTCTTCAGGTTTTTTTTTGTTTTGTTTCTGAAAGCGAGAGATAAAAAGCGGTTTACTGTGTATGTATTGATCTCTGTGTAGTATCACTAAATCCTCTATTTATCATTTAAATCTGTTGGCTTTTCACCAGAATCATCTGTCAACATGCTGCACAAAGCACTCTCTATAAGGTCTGGTGCTCCGTCTGACATTATCCATTAGTTCCTATGGATCTCTTTAAAGACTCTAACCCGCCCCGCCTGCCTGCCTGACTCATTCCTTTTTGTCCACTTTCTCTTTTCACTCTGCTCCTGTCATTACCTCCCTCCCCTCCATTTCTTCCCTCGCCCATTCTCCGCTCTACTCTCATCATCTCGAGTGACAAAAAGTATCACTTGGCGTCTAACATTTCATACAGCGGCAATCTGAGTCATCTCAAAGGACCCGACTGCGGCTAATGATTCTCAGAAATACGGCTCAGGCCCTCAGGCCAACTAGCACATGAAAGGAAACTCGGGGAGAGGAGAGGTAAGGAGCTAACTCGCTTCACAGGGCCCGCTGTGCTAATTATTCATACCACTCTTAACCATTAGGCACGTCGATCCATTTATTGTATGAGCCCTGACAGGAGCCGCTGAGAATGTGCATTCAAGCCATGACCAGAGCAAATTCGTCGTGTGTAACCCATCTGAAGACATTAGAAAACACTGTGACTTTCCCTTTTGTCCCCACATCACTATGGTGCTACCAATACAAACATCACAAGGAGGTGCCTTTGGTTCATGACAAAGCCGCCTCGACATCTGTCTCCCATTTGAAAAATAACAGGCACAAAAGATGAAGAGCTTGCCATCACTGGAAAGTGATTGTGATATGAGCAAAGAAGGATTTTGAAGATGCAAGAGTAAGAGAATTCTTTTTTTGTGCAATTTCTACAGCAGCACTTTCCAAAAATGTTTTAACCTGTTGAACCTCGTCTTCTCAAGAAAGAGGTAAAGCGAAGTTCATCCCTGTATCTCTGAAAAATAGGCAGTTCTATGAGCTTGGTGATGGCCAGTATACAGTAATAACTAGTTGTTTGCTGTGCAAATTGAGGACCTACTTTAACTTCTACTTTCTCTGCACTGCACATGTGGTTTAAAGTATCATGAGACAAAAATATGATCCAGAAAGTCCAGTTTGACACATGAATATGAGGGCTTACCAGATGGCGTTATGACTACTAGATGCCAAAACATTGCGCAGCAGTTGAAACAGGATCTTGCATTTCTGGAATGTGACCTAATGCTTGTTTTTATTGGTTTGGCCATTGCAGTGCCTGACCAGATGACACTGAATTGCATTGCGGTGAAGGGCCAGTATTTATTGTTCATTTGTCTTTCTACAACCCAGGGTAAGACATCAAAATGCAAGTTGCAGACCCTTTATGCTACACAAGAAAAAAAATATTTGTATGGTGGCATGTTAAGGGCTAGGTTCAACTTTGTGTCCTATCCCTGCACTTGTTTGCTGGAGCCCCTTGCTTTGGCAACAGTGTGGCGTTGTTCAAATTCATGGCAATCTACACCGATCAGCAACAACAGTAAAACCACTGATGGGCAATGTGAGTAACATTTGGCATTTCGCATCTGTGTGGAAGCCGTTTGACGGACACCACCCAAACAAAGACCATTGCGGACCAAGTACGCCCCCTCAGGGCAGGGGCACTACCCAGTGGCAGATCTACAAGGCCTAATTTAAAAGTTTGACCCAACTTTCATAAGGCAAGCACACTACTGCACTGCTGGTGTTTCAGTTTAATGAGCATTTGTGTTAACTGGTGGCTACCTACACTGTCCTGTCTGGAGTGGAAGCTAGTAGTTGTAACGCTGGGGATGACTTTATAACAACAGCAACACAGACGCAGCGGGTGGTGAATCATGCTGCTCTTTGTATCAACGATAGCAGTAAACTATGATTAGGAGAGCAGATAAAGCTTACATTTTGCGCTCCGAGTTGGGTTAGGGTTAGGGTTAGTCAGCACTGAGTAACACGTTTTGGTGCTCTGAATGGTTGAAGGTCTTCCTGATTGAGTCCAGAGGCATTTTCGACTGTGCCCATTGATAACGTCCAATACCGCTAAGAAGTTTCAGACTTAGTCTAACAACGGTAGATTGATAAACTTTGGGAGATTTAAGTCTTGCTTGTCTTGATTCTGACTCATGGTACAGATAATTTTATGTTCACATAAAAGAACTTTGAGGCTCATTTAATGGTACTGACACATTGCTCAAGGTAGAAGCAGAAGGGAAGCATCTGGCAAGATAACATGCAAGTCAACCTCTTCAACCTTCTGTCCTCTACCCCCACACCCCACACACACACACACACACACACACACACATCAGGCACTGATGCTTTCATGTTCTCATGATCAACCACCATCTGGTTAGAAACTGATGTTGTGAGTGTGTGCAGTGTGTGCATTCATGAGTGTCCTGTGGCAGCAGTGGAAATTACCTTCCAATTAGATCTAATAGATAAAATTAGAGTCCAAAGCATAAAGTGAGGCTGCGGTTATCACCTCGGGCATGGATCGCCCTGGGTTTAGAAAATTAATTAGAGACTGCAGAGAGAAGTGTTCACAACAGACAAGATGGCATTTATTATACTCGACAGTCTTCTGTTCGTTTTGTCAGTCACGACTGACGAAGAGAAAGAAAGAAATGAAGTGGAGAACAACACTCTGTCAGATGCTGACTCATCACCCTTCAAGGATGTCTTCGTCAGACACTTTGCAGCATGTGATGAAGATAAAGCACACACAAGGTTTAAGGGTGAGGTGAATACATCCCCCAGATTTTCCTCAACACAAGTAAAAAATCTTTCAAGCAGAACAGAAGGTGAAGTGGAAATCGAAGTAATACTCTCACAGTGGTGAACCGATTGTTCTAAGGCTTCAAAGACACTTAGGTTCTGTGTGGACTACCTTAGGTTGAAGGCAATTACTGTGGTCAGTGCCTACAGTATCTGATATTCAGGGTCGAAGAGCTCATGGTGTGGTTACCAATGAATTTTTTTTTTTATCTAACCTGGATTTAAGGCAGATTTCCCGCCAGAGTCTAATGAGGAAATTTCTTTTGTTCATGCTGTACGGTTTGGAACAGTTTGTAGTGTCCATAATTCACTGAAATGTGGCAAACATTGACAATGGAGCTTTAACTAAGAGGAAAAAAACTGTTGTTGGAAACCACTCCTAAAAATGCCCAAATTCTCTTCAAATTGCTATTGATTGTCAAGACTGTTGGAAGACAAACTGAGCTGGTGCTGGCTGATTTTGTCACAGGAAGTGGGAATGCGAACTATCTGATATAAGCCAGAAGCTCTTTTTACCCCTCGGGACAGCATCAGCTCGCATAAAAGTGTAAGTCTAACAATATCAAAGCAGTCAGTGCTGAATTTTTCAAATCAGATCAAAAATTGAATCCAATCATGGATTTGGAGAATTGTGACACCCCTGATTATTCTGCAGAAGACCATGAGGGTGGACAGGGAAACATATCCTTGCCATCCAGTATATGCCGAACAATATTGCATTATGACCTGGTCTATGAGAATTATCAGGATTAATTGAGAAAATAAAAATCTTGACTGAACAATATTGATCACACAACCCAACTCAAAGTTTAACCTTTGTCCCCTGTTATTCTCTTAAAAAACTGTCTCAAATTAGACTGACGTCAGAAACACTCTTCTGTTCTGAACCTGATGGCTCATCAGTAGATGAGCCATCAGGTTATTAACCAGGGGCTGCAACCTCCTCAGCCTTAATGCTCAATATTAAATGATATTTCCATTTATTCATTGCATTGTTTTCATACATGTGTTTTCTTTGCTCCCTTTCCTCAAACCTTATGTGTAGTTCTCACACATGCACACATTTGTATGGCTCTTTTTGATGTTAACTATTCAGGCAGGGTAATCTAGAATCACTACCCCGCTCCTCTAACTGCACACCCATCTCTCCATTCGAGAGATGATAGGACAAAATGCGAAGGCAGGAGCCAGGAAATTGCACTTGACATCAAGGCAGAACCTCTCCCATTAGACTATGACTTTTCACAAAAAGTGGCCGGTAAGTGGAGAGGTGCTGCAAAGAACATCTCAGATCTCAACATTATAGTAATAGACTTCCTGACACAGGCACTACAGCAATGGGCCCTGCATTATGTATTATTTTGGGCCCATCTGCACAGCTTTCAGCTTTGATGCACGGCAAGACGCTTCACATTATACGGCAGCAGGGGGGTGCCTGCTGGACACTCACAACCGTGTGAGCGTGTCCGACTGTGTGTATATGCGGTGGAGGATTTCTGGCTGAGAGGACTGATCTAATGTTTGTGAACCACCGCATTACGACCCGTTTAGGAAGTTTGTCCACATACTTAATGTGGCTGCAGTTCAGGGTGGGCTATGGCTGCCAAGACAACAACAGTGTGGGGAAGTGATGATAGCATGCAATACCGATGAAAACAATGATGTGTTATGGCCTTCAGCACAATACAATATTTCTGACAGAAATATCTATAAATAGATGGTTGCGAGATGCAGGGTGTTACTGATGGTGATGGCACTCTTCCCAGAAAGTCTGTTGACTCTGATAAAGTGTAAACTGCTCTCTGGTGCACTCCCTGCATCGTATGAACTGAATAATCATGAATCTTTGAACAGGACTGAGTAGCCCTACCTGTTCGCGAAGAAAAAAGATCTGGACACTTTCAGTTTTCATCACAGGCTTCAGGATTGCCTGGAGGCTCCTGTCTAAGGTTTCCTCAGCCTCAACTCTTAACCGCAGATTTACGATACCATACAGCTGCCAAAGTCGGTCTCAAGAGCTAAAATATTTATGATTTCCTTCATTAAGAAAGGAAACCTGAAGGCATGCCATGATTATTTTAAGATATAAACATGCAAAACATACCTCAGAATAAAAAGCTATGCATTTTTAAGCCTCTCAGTGATAAGATGATTAAAAACAAATCTAATCTTTCCAAACGTTCAGAGGCAGACATTTATGTTCCAAGCTCGCCTGTTTATGTATACAGTACAGGTTGTCTTGTTTACACACAAAAATGAATAATTTTATGTCACAAACATCAACAGAACAGAATATTAAACATTATTTCACAGCTACTTTGATATAGGATTAGCGTGTGGCACGACGAGACAAACAGCTTAACATGTTTGGGGTGCTCAACACATTTCTACAGGAATCATTTGTATACACTCCTCTGCAACATACGTGTGTTTTGAACAAGATTTGAAGTCAAACTATGCTGCCAATATAACAAGAAACGTCACATAAATGAGTCAGTCTCAGGTTCCTCACTGATTCT
The DNA here is from genome assembly GCA_039737535.1 of Lagodon rhomboides. Taxonomy (NCBI): domain Eukaryota; kingdom Metazoa; phylum Chordata; class Actinopteri; order Spariformes; family Sparidae; genus Lagodon; species Lagodon rhomboides. The sequence continues at coordinate 10,556,356 of CM077798.1, read as the reverse complement.
CGTCTATGCCATCATTTATATAGAAAATCACACATGTGATCACGCCTCTAATGCCAACAGAAGCAAAAGATTAATGTGTTAGAATATGTTGTTCAAACATCTGATGCAGTCTTCTAACCAAAACAAACCGGCGCTAACCTTTCAGGTGTGACGTTTTCTTGTGCCGGAAAAACTCAATTTAAAAGTCATTAAGAAAACGTCTTAAGGGCCAGATATCAAAATAAAATCAAATACGCCTTTTTCCCCTGTGAGGCTCATGACCTCCAGAATGTTAAGTCAGTCAAAACAAGAGGAAAATAAAGTAAGAACACAAAGAAATATGTGACAGATGAGAATATTGTTACAAGGCTGCACTCTTCAGCCCCATTAATATTTCAGAAGCTGTTTGCATATTTTGCCTGTTTTCCTCTCTCTGCGTTCCCGTTCTCCTCGCACTGTATTTACTCTGAGAGAACTGTTTTGACAGTGTGATCTATCATTATCAATAGGGAAGTCTGCTTTGACTCCTGCCCTCTCGTCCCATGGAGAAATAAAGCTGCAGGAGACGCTGCAGTCTAAATGGGAAGTCCAGTCTTATCCAGTTAAAGCAATAAAAACAGGAAGCCAGACTGTCTCTGTACAAATTACAACAGATGGAGAGCATGGGGAAATATACCGGGGCACATCAACAGAGACCTGTTTCTCTGTGTGTGAGTGTAACTGTGTTGTAAAGTGTGGCTGCCGACGTGGACTCTGTTACTGGTTCACTGCTCATACAGCAACCAGTGTTAATGCACATGACCAGCATCGATCTGCAGACGCACTCCTCCTTACTTGAAGTAAAGTGGTTGCTTTCAACAAGTTCAGAGCCCTGCAGGGTTGAAATGTGTATTGCAACATCAGGGTGAAACATCACAATGGATGATGGTGTTGTTGGCGGGGTTTACAATGTGTTTCTCAATGCGAGGTAGTGTGTCCATAAGGCAGGGGTTGCTCTTCGTCTCCACACCTTATGTCTATTAGATAGCCGTGTTCAAACTCAGAGGCCTAAAGCAAAGTCAGCCGGCTAGATGTTCTGACGAAGCTAGGAAAACACAAATAACAACAGCAGGATTGAACGAAAGACACTCACAGCCGGCCAAAGAAAAGAAACACCAGCTGCCAACAATGTAACGGAGTGTCTTGGGTTCACCTAACTGGGCAATTGGGTTCAACGTGAAAATTAGAAAGGCATTCAGAGCCAAACCACCCAAAACTGCTCAACAACCGGACGGATACAAGACACACATCAGATTGTACTCTCTCATAGATACCATCCACCATATATACACCTGATTTTTTTCATTAAGATCCTTTCATCATTCCTTGAAAAAGCAATGAAAGTGTCAATCTCGCACTGTTAGAGAAAGTGAAAAAAAAAAATCCTGGATCCATCCCTTCATCCAGATCGGCACCAAACGTTAATGGGGTCTATTCTGGGCCGACACCAGTCCTCCATCAGAGTTTCATGGAAATGTGTTCTGCAGCTTTTGTGAAATCCTGCCAACAAATAAAACCAACCAACCAACCAACCAACCATCCTCCTTGGTGAAGGTGAGAAAAACGGAACATGGAGAACTAAAGTTAGCGCCTTTAGCAGCAACAAACGTCTTTTCCTTTTCCCTCCCAGGTGTCACAAGCGCCATCAATTCCTGCCCTATGGCAACTATGAGGGGACACACTACTTTTTCTGTGCTCTCTGTTGGGGGCGTTTTTACATGATTATGCTCCGATGGTAGTCAATCACTGTCAGCCATCAGTGACAACCCTAATGTGGGTCTCGAGTAATACTCAGCGGTGCAACATTTGTATTTGCCATTACAATAGTGGCTTGGAGCGTAACATCATCATAATGTACATGTTTGCAACATTATTTAAAATCATTAGAACAACATGGTCATGGCATATTTACCACAGCCTAGAAAACAGTGTTTCCAAATACTGTCTAAAGAATTTTATCGAGAGGGAAAGTCAACATTTCCTGCAGATGTTTCACATGAAAAGTTTTCCTGGACAGAATATGCTTCCAATTCACTAGACAAGTGTTAAGAGAAGCAAATACATATGGCATGTCAGACAGATCACAAACTTCTTCCTAATGAGTGGTAAAATATTTTTTAGGGGAAACCGAAACGCTTCGCTGAAACGAAGTGCTGAAGAGAAAATCTTCCAAAAATATCATACACTCGCTGGTTCCAGTTTCTAAAATGCTAAAAATTCTGTTTTGTAACATGTGAACTGATTGTTCAAACAATATAAGGGAATTTTGATAGGAATCTTTATTTTTCAACATTTTATTGAGTAACTGTAATAATACAAAAAGTCCAACCACAATTTAAAGAATGATTACTAGATAGTCTGGATTTCCGAGGTTAAAATGCAGTGGTTATGGCTGAAGTTCAGAACTGTAGGAGCTGGTGCACAAAACGTGTGAAGCCTCGTTTTGAGATGAAAGCCTTAAATACATTTTTGAAGCCCTTTAAAAAAGATTCAGCTGAGTAAGTTAAAATAAACGATTTTTAGAAGTTTTATCTGCTCACAGAATCCAGAGGCTGACTGCGGGTCAAGCCTGAGAGGTGATTAACAGTGCATCGTTGCCCAGCCTCCACGGGCACAAATGAAGAAACTAATGAATTCCATTAGGATTTAGCAAATAGCCTCTGTCAAGGAACAGCGACCAAGGAATCTGTGTGAGTGTGTGTTCGTATGTGGGAGTGCACGTGTGCAGGCGTTTAATCACTTGGCAACTTTTAATTAAAGGCTGAGAGATTACTTCAAGGAAACGAAATAAAAATCTGAAACACTTAGACTTATTTTGGTATCAAAGCATGGTTTAATGGGTACTGGGCTTCTGTAGCCGAAGAATACAATGAATTAGTCCACTGCCGTTCAAGCTCTGCTTTAAATCCAGTCACAGTCCACCGGCGAGAGAACAACAGCCCCCGCAGAACAGGGTCATGTATTTCAATTCAGAGCACTTTGGCCAGTTTAAATTGCCCACCAGTTATTCTCTCTCTCACTACTCCAACCTCTCTTAGGATGGTGTAATACTTAAGGACCAAAAGACTGCCGAGAGTGGACTGTTTGATACTGAGACAGAACAGGTCTAAAGCCCTGCTTTTAGGGTTTTCAGAGGTGTGTACCTGCCTTGTGTCTTTATTGTTAAATGTGAAATTAGTGTTAATGGATAAACTGAGACATGCCACAAATATACACATGAAAATGTAAAAAAAAAACAAACTGGTGGTTTCACACATACAAATGTTGAAACGTATTCTTGAACCAGGGTCACATAATTAGATTATGTGGCCTCACTTGTTTTTGATGCAAATAACTTTTTTTTTTCAAGCTGGTAAGAGCTTTTCACATTTTGTTTTTCTTTGTCTTATGGATAGTAAATTGGTTTTACATTGTTGGTTGGACAAAATAAATTATCTGAAGACATCAAATTAGGGTTTTGTCTGATATTAAAATTTGTTTGATGATCTGAAACATGTAAGTGTGACAAAAAAGTAAAAACAAAAGGAATCTGTAAGGGGGCAAAAACTTTTTCACAGCACTGTATATGTAAAAGATCTTAAAAGTTTAAAAGGTCATAGTCCGCACCAACAGAAGCTCCGGTCTCCCACAGAAAACACTGCACATTAAAACGCATTGTGGTTAGTTCCGTCTTTAATTCCGTGACTTGGTGACATCACAAAACGTTACCACATCGCAAATTTGCATAATTTATGCCTAGTTGCTTGTTTGGTGCATGAGAATTGATTTTGCACAGCTGCTCTGTTGTTGTTAGTGTTGCTACCTCGGGTGTGCGTGAGCCGACCAATCAGAGCAGACTGTGTATTCGGGAGGTGGGCCTTAAAGAGGCAGGAGCAAAATCAGCATTCCAGACAAAGGGAGAATACAGTGCTCAACACTAAATCATGTCAACCTGATCTAGTAGTGACCTAAAGTACAACTATGAACCGGCAGATGAGCATTGTATGTCTCCTTTAAGACATTTTGTGTGAAAATATGTCACTAAAAAAGTAACACTCATCATATGCCTGGTCCTTAACTTAACAGTAACTTTTAGTTATATGAATATTTTTAAATAATTTCTTATCATTATCAAATTAACAGATTATAACAAATCATACATAAAGATTTATTTTTAGTTTTGTGTTCATATCTAAATGGGAAGCCATTAGTCATCAGTCGGGCATGACTCATGGTGGGATTTCCTCTTTCCTGCAGTCTGCTGCAAACTGTTTGGCTTGAATCTCAAGGAAAAACTGACTTTGCCTTCACAGCCAACACACTGACCTTGGTTCCTCTTTATTCTTTCCTCTTCAACAGACAAAACTCTCCATCTGGTAAGGGAGCAGCTCATAAATTATTGAGGACATTTTGGGCCGTGATGCAAATGGAGCTGTAGGTCTTCATGATTACTTTCCCTGATGCAAAAAATCTAAGGCTCTTCCCTTTAATATATGTTTCATGTTTGTTGAAACCCTGAGGGAATCTGTAATGGACTCTATTAATACTTTTACAATGACAGGATCCATTTGCTTGTTTCTATTTGACTGCTGCTCTCAGCTGTTTCTCCTAGTTTCATCATGGTTATAACTTCTGCGTTATGTGCCCTGGCTTTCAAGACAAATGGATGAAAAAATAAAGGGGCCGAATGATGATAATCCAGATAATCCACGATTGGACTGCAGTGGATTGCATTCTGAAATATTCTTGTGGAAAAGACAACATGCTTATATTCAACCCACTCGCTAGAATAACGGATCTGCAAAACCACACATGGTATGTTAAAACTGACCCTTTCTTTATGTTTTGTTTAGGTACATTTTTCTATTCCTCTCTTGTCACAACACTGTGCTTATGCTCTTGTTAGGTTAAAGCACAAAATCAACTTGGTCATGGTTTGGAGAACATCATGGTTTGGCTTAAAACACCTGTTTTGGTCGCCACCATCACAGATCGAGGTTGAACGACTTCCCGTGGAGAATAGTCTACAGTAAATGTCCACAGGTTTTGTCACCACAAAAACAGCTTATAAAGGTCTGCAGGTGTCCTTAAAAACATCCAGTGGTGTGACTGAAACTGCGGTCAGCCATTTGTCTTGTAACGCCACCACAGTCCCCTCCACCTCCTGATGTTAAAGGTGGCCAATAGGCATGCATTCCACGTTTGGTACAAATGTCTACCTTGGACGTCGGTGTGCAGAGATTTTGACTGCTAACATTAAATCCTGGCGACTGGGCTGGAATATTCCTTTAAGCAGGCTGAGGCGTGCTCACGAATGATCAGAGACGAACGGCGGCGCAGCAAGTCGTCCGACCACCTGAAAGGTAACATAACCAGCAATGACGCCCATGACAGCTGATATACCCCACGCTGTGTACGACATGAATAAATGAAACTGACTTAAATACTGCGAGAAAAGGAAATGTCAGGGGAGTGTCTCCAGAAAGTATCAGTGTGAGGAGATAACCACTGCCGGTGACAACCGCCTATCAATCTGACATCTCCACAGAGAGGACGTGCGTGTGCTTCAGTGTGGTTTTATTCGGAGATTTTTCGTTTTCAGCCTCACCTGAATTCACCATGAGTGTTTTTATATTATCTGTTGACTTTAAAGTAAAAAACCAACTGAAGTGCTGTTCTTTCCCTTCCCTGTGGGGCCCCTGGAGGAAGAATTTCATATCTTGTAATGGAGTTACCGTGCTGAAGAGAGGAGAATTTGTTTTCATTTCATTCATTAAGTGCAGTTCTTTCTCGCCGGCTGTCCCGCCTCCCCCCCTTTTTTTTTCCTATCCTGTCTCACTCCTCGATGTGCACATGCTGCGACTGGACGTCCCTTTCTCTGACAGCGGTTTCTTTTAGGCATTCCTGTGACAGCCCCGATTCAACCTCCCACACAGTGAAGCGGATACAAAACACTTTGAAGTTCCAATGGTACAACCTGCTGAGCGAAGCTAAAGCAAACCAAAGGATATCTGAACATTCGGCAAAAAAAAAAAATCTGAATATTTGGAGTGAGATGTACAGGACTCCAGGAATCTGCCCAACTCTTCGTTTTCATTTAAGGTTTTTATACAAAACAGAACATCCTTTAAGTTGAAGGAATATCTTACATTTATCACATCTCTGGACCCTGAGAACACTTCAGTAAAATGCAGCTGTTAACATTCATGTATGCAGATTGGGACTTGACTCTATCGCAGGTACTGTGGCACAAAATCAGTCACAACTATCCTTCAGCACAGGCAATGTATTCATAAAAAACATGAAATCACTCACAGATACTTCAGAGATATCTCCCTTTGTATCTTCTTACATGCAGGCCACGCATTAAGACACAGATCAGACGCACACACTCGTACGTACACACAAGAGAGCCCTTTCCTCCTCTCCGCTCAAGACACGGTAAACAACCACTCCGCCGCCACCAGAGCCCGGCAATTTATGCATGAGGAGGATGCAGAGAGGAGAAAGTCGCATCTTTTTCCCTCCGATGTACACACACGTATGCATACTCAAACACACTCAGATGCAACGTGTCGCTCTCAGACTGCAGCATGTGGCCGTTGGTGAAACCATCACGAGGTGAATTACAATGTGGTGATTGAGAAATGGAACAGAAAATGAAATTTAAAATGGAAGGAGAGAGCACACAGCCATATATAGATGGATACACACACACACACACACTACACACACCAGATGGGTTGACCCCCATTTTCAAATCAGTTTCCAGTACAGATGGTAACAGTGTGCAGTGTGTACAGATATGGGTGAAGACCAGCAGGAACCCACACCTGCACAATCCAATGAAATCAGATACAGTTTGCAGATGCTACTGCCTTGGCCATGAACACCAAATGTAACCAACTAACCAACGTAGATTTTAATAGAACTTATATAAAATTGCACCACTCAGCTTTGCTTCCAATCTTGCCCAGTAGCCACTCGCAGTATTGCATTAAACAATTCCCCTTCAGCCTAAAAAGCATTTTCCGTGGTAAATTAGGACTTGTTCTACTATGAAATTTTGATCCACGGAGGTTTTATATTTGTAGAACCTTCCTTGAGCTGTGAGAGGCGTTATCAATAACTATGACATCATCACAATGGAAAGTCTGTGGGTCAAGCTGGAACATGTGGGCGGGGCCAGCAGGGGTAACAGGAAGTAAACTCAGCACTAGGCAAGCAAATCTCATTGAACTGAACAGACACCATCTTTGCATCTATTCTCTTATATAAATCTATGCTAACCACGCTAGGAATGCTTACCATGCTAGTTAACCATGCTAGCATTCATTGGAAGCAGCTTTTTTATTGTGATCAAAGGAATACTCCAACAAAAACGTATTAAGTAAAAGCTAAACAGCATAATTTAAACTGTGTACTTAGCCATAGTTTGGCCTATTTAAGGAAATATTATTGTATCGAGAATATCAAATAAATAAGAGAGGAGTGGATTATGGAACAAAAGTGGTTTGAGAAGTTAATATGGACTGTTTTTTCTCACAGTGCAACAGAGTCAACATTGAAATCTCTTTTACCTAGCAGCGGCTGCTGAAAGAGTTAGCTTGGTCTTGGTTTTATGGAGCCAGAAGCTACCATATAAGAATGAGAGGATGGAGCTGGGAGGTAAATCCTGATCTGACGGAGACGACCTCACAATCACAAGGTAGCCACGTCCCAAAGCATACTGTGCTCACTGTACATTATAATCTAAATCGGACCATAATTTACATCTTACTGTATGGAAGAAGACTTGGAAATAGTAATTGAGACCATTAACTCATTACGAAACTGTTTACTGAGGTAATAAATCAAGTGAGAAGTAGGGTAATTTCTCGTAAGCCTACAATTCGACCTCTTTTTGAAACCACCGAGTCACCCCCTGCTGGCCATTAGAAAGAATGCAGTTGCGAGGCACCCGAGCATTGACTTCACTTTTCAGACCAGAAAGCTCAGTTAAAGAGTAAACAGAAAATTTCTAATTAATATGGTGTGCAAGACATTTCTATCATTCTCCAGGAGTATTCTCTGGCCAAATAATAAGTCTTTTGAAACATCAGCTATCTGCACCTTGACTCCCGGCAAGTCAGTAAAGACAACAGTACCCCATTAACTCACTGACACGCAGCCTTCACCCATGACCATGACCATCCATTCACAACCATGTATGTGTTGTAGTGAGAGGAGCTGAAGCAAACTGCTCCTGTTCGATGGGTATTGAATGTAGCTGGGCCCACGGTTGTGTTGACTCGGCTGGGAGTTGATTGGTTTTACAACAAGAGTAATTAAAGTGACTGACAGTCAACTGGGGCGGAGGACACACCGAGCCAGGCTGTTGGGATAATTATTGAATTCTGTTAAAAGCTTACTATGCTGTCTGCCGGGGAGGTTAATAGGAATTTATCAGCAGAGGTGACAAAGACTGTCAGCAACTCTGCTCTCTCCATACCCAACTTCCTCTAGAGAAACAGTAGACAGTGTAGTTAACACTCAACTCATCCTCCATTACTAAATGTAGTCTTCAACACGGATGACATGACAGTGATTGGGTGCGCTCTCTGCTCTTGACAGCAGAGGCCATGCATCGGTTGAGATGTAAATGGCGGTGACAGCGGAGCTGACACATTTTGGATTTCATGGGCATTTCAAGGCAGTTTCATTGTTTCATTTATTTCTGCTGTTAATAATCAATTAGACCACCGCATGCTGCGACACAGCCTGCTGCATTTCCCCTTTGCTGTTATCAAAGTTCAACTTTGTTCTCTTTTCTCTCAGTTTCGAACAGACATCGTTTAATTTGGAACAAAGTAGCCTGAATCCTTCAGGCTATAACTCCCCCGTTATGAGTTTTTTGAGGGCTGACACTGAAACGTCTGAAGTTAAACGGCCGATATCAGCTACACGTCTGACAACATGAAGTTTCCTTTCATTTGACCGATTCTAGAGAGCTATATGTTTGTTTGCCGTGGCAAAGAGGAGGAAAATGTGGCAGAAGTAGAAAAGTAATGAAGTCAGCAAAACAGTGTGCAACAAACAAGTTTTCTAACATTTACTAAAATTAGCCCGCAAAAGCTACCGGGCTATTGCTCATGCACTGAAACACCTGCACCTCGTCCCCTCATCAGTTTAGTTTGTATTCAAGCCTCTGCTGTTCCCTCACTTGTTGTTGGTTTGTCTGTTTTCGTCCTCGCGTCATTCCTGTGCTCCTGTGCTCCTGTCCCCTGTGGTTTTCTTTTTCTTTGCCTGTCTTTTGCTGCCAGTTTTTGTTGCCTGACATTTTATTGTTCACACATTTGGATTCTGGATTTTTGGATTCTGGATTCAGCTCATTCAATATCACCTTTTGTTTTCAACCTGCCTGCCTCTGTGCGTCTTGGGTTGGGATCCTTTTGTGTAAACGGTGACAGGCCCCCGATGTGCAGCCTTTTATCTATTGAGGCCGTGTCCAACGACTTAAAGCCCGTCTGAGATTTGCGCTTGTCTCTTGTCAGGTTAGTGTCGCTTTGTCTCGCCTAAGCTTCTTCCGTCAACATCCTCTTTGGTCTCTTCACCTCTGTCATGATGTCGGTAGAGGCTGCTGAGTCGGGTTCCTTTGCCTACTCGCCTGGCTCCTTTTCCCGGCGGTCAACCGGCGCTGTGATAGTGACGTAGACACCATATTTCCCTCTGCAGTGATCTGAGCAGAGTCAGTTAGCGGAGCAAACTTACAGCTACAGTACGCAGCAGTTACAGGTTGCTTTCAGAAAACTCTGTAAATCACAGAGAGTTGAGGCAGAGCAGCTGAAGGACATATGAGGGGAAACCAGAAAACATTTCCTTTGAGAAATATGATCTAGTTTCTCCAAAATCACTAGATAGTTGCTGCTACCTGATATATAGCTCAGATACAAGCAAAACAACAAAAGAAATGATATAAAAAACTGTTATTTTCAAGGTAAAATACTGCCACTTTAAAGTCATTTAGAAGTAAACTGATGATTTCTGACACTTTCACCATTAGTTTATTACTTCAGTGGTTATTCACACTGTGCATTGTGTGTAATTTTGTATTTGATTCTATATAGAGATTTGACTTGCAGAGAAATTAAGGAAGACCCGTAAGTGATACAAGAGGATCGATCGTCTTCCCGTAAAAGAACAGCAAATCTTCGCCGCAATTAAAGCGGCTCTGTATCAAATCAATTACCGAGCCACCTGAGAGCCAGCGTTTCCCATAACAAACATTTCCAGCCGCCTCACACACAAACACGCTCCCACAAAGGCAGCACAGCCACATCAAAAAGCCTCCGTGACCCTGCGAGATGCACAAGCACCACTACAGGGAAACTGAACCGACGTCGCAAACCACACACACAAACACAGCGTCGACACGCAGAGATGCAACAAGATGTCTTTGTTCCGGCAGACTCGTGTCAGCTGCAGTTTTCTCAGTTGGCCCTAACAACTGTACTGAGATTGTGAATTCGGTCTCATAAATAGTTCCATGTAAATTACCCTCGGGTGCTGATATTGACTTGCTAAAATGAGCTGGGGTCTGCCATGTTGCAATAAACCAGACTGTTTTTTTTCTTACCCTCGTACACAAACACGTGTGCATACGCACAAACACACACAAGCGCAGGCCTAACCAAATGTAATTTACCAGCTGCTTTCTAATGGGGCTTCATCTTTCAATATAAATGTTAATAATCTATGATTACTCTCTGCGCTGCAACGCAGGGAGCTGAGGTTTTCTTTCATGTATTTATGGAAGTTTCTCTCTCTCTCGCTCTCTCTCTCTCTTTCCGCCTCCCTTTCAATTCATCGCTCGCTTTTGGGAAGATGTTTTTGAATACAGACATCAAGTGAGAAATTGTTCATCTTTTTGTTTTTACCAGCATGGAGGGATATGACTCCAGCAGCAGCTCCGTGCATCATTAACCCCCATTCTTCGCGTTGATCATCTTTTTAGTTTATTATTTTTGAATGGTTTTCCCCTTATAGTTATTAATCCTGGCAGACGGGGAATAAACCCATGAATAATGTGCTAAGTAAAATGATCAAAGTGTAAATCAGCGACGCAGAGCTGTCAGCACTCTATACAAAAAAATCTTTTCTTCACTTTAACAGGCTTGAGAGTTGAGCCCAAATCAGCTTTGGGGCTGCTATTGAAAGGAAATATTTATTACACATTATTCATCACGTTATTCATATTTAAATGATATATCAAAATGCTTTTTGACAGCATGCGACCAGCCTGTAGCGCGGGGCAATACTGGGCTAGAAACAGCGGAAAGAAAAAAGGGAACAACGGAAAGAAAGTTAAGAGAAGTTTTTTGTTGTTTTCTGAGGTTGTGGATGGTCACAATGTCCTCTTGCAAACTGTGCTGGGGAATGAGATGTTTTTGAGGCCCTCCAGCTCAGTATGGTCTCATCAGCTCCCAGTCGACTAAAAAAAAAAGGGACTCCCAGCAAGGGCAGGTGTTTAAACATCGATAGTTTTTGAGGACAGACTAAGTTGTGTCATGTCCCAAAAGTTGGGGGCTGAATGTTTGCTGTTGAAGTTGTTAGTCGTGTTTGCCTAATCATTGTTTAGACAATCAGGGACTCAGGAATGAGATCGCAATTGAGACAAGGTCCTTGTATGGCTGTACAAGGACAATGGGATTGCAGTATAAAGGCTCCAAATTGAGGATATCAAGATGCATGAACTGACAGCAACAAACAGACTGAACCAAAATCACCAGGATTGTGTTTCTTTACGACAAATAGAGTCATTCAACATGCTCTCCAAAACTAATGGCAAATACATTGTTTCCGGCTGCTGTTCAGAACAAGACGTTGAACCTTTTTCGGATTTTATGTCCCTATTACAAAAAAAAAAAACATCTCGCTTGGGGTGAGGAAAAGATATATGTATTTATATATCCATAGTCTGGGTTAAAATAAGCACTTGGTTGGGCTTATTTGCAATCATGCTGTTGTTAGGAAATGAGAACCAAACTGCTCTCCCATGTGAAAGCCTTACTCTTAAGATTCCACTGGATGCATGTCCATTGCGTTCGGGCTCCAGTGACAGTGCAGAGCTGGACCAAACACCTATCTGGTGGAATCTAGCCGTTACATTTTGTTACTCAATCATCCACCAGAACCTCCTCCCTCTGTTGACTTTGTGGCTCTATGACATTATCTGTGTTTCCTCTTTTGCTCCCGAGTCCATTCAGCCCCAACAGATATTTGTAACTTGGCAACAAAAAGCTTGACCCTAAAAGTACTTTTATACACTTGGTAGCCATCTTCGCAATGCCCTCACTAAGTTATTTCTGGCTGACAAGACCAGGTTTCTATCTAAATCAGCCATAATTTCACCGGTCCCCGGGAGAAAACTGTTTGAGAAGGTCAGCATCTTTGCCCCCAAAAAAGCTTTAAAATGTCAACATGTCATACAATGGCTCAATAACAAACAGTAATGGACTGGTCTGGTAATGGACGGACGGATAGATGGATGGATTGAGTACTTTATTATAAGCTGAAATGGAACAGTGGGTTTGGAGAAAACATGTTTCTATTGCAAAAATGTAGGCATTAAAAAGCGTTTTTGTAGAATATGAGAAACTACAATCTCAGATGTCATACTGGTATTGGTATGAGAAAACTCAAATGGCACCCAGTCCTACTCCCAAACATAATTTATATCCACATTATAAATGTTATACAGTGCCACTACCGGTGCTGTAATTAACTCACTCTACCTTTTTGTTAAAAATTCCCAAATATCCCTTTAAATTCTAAAGGCACACATTCTGCTCTTGCCATAAAGTGAATACGGAAGCCATGTCTATCCCATTTATTTTCCATTTGTCAGTGTCTGAGTGAGGTTATAATAGCTTGGTTAAGAGCCACATTAGCAGGATGTGGCGCGACAAAGCTATGGATTAATACTCTCTGATCCCTCTCTGTCAAGCCCATTAAAATGTATGCAATTTGGTATTATCTTCGGTGCCATGCTTGCCCGTCTTCTCCACATGGTGGGAACTGAGTTAAAAATGATTCTGAATGTATCAGCGTCTCATTTGCTGAGTGTAATGACTCACCGGGTCTTTCTGTTTTTCCACCTCTCTCTTTCCTCCTCTTCCTCTCTACTCTCTGTAAGAACAAAGATAAGGCATGCCTATCATTCCTCCCACCTGTCAATCATAATTCACTGCTGAAATTACATTCCCCCGCACCGCCTTGGCTCTGTGGAGGGGAGAGCGGGGCTGCCATCCTGTCTACCTGTAGATATTCAGCATCTTATTTTCTTTTCCAACAGGGAGCAGACAGTCCAGCCTCCACCTGTATTTTCTCTTTATAAAAATGTATGTCAAGAACTTTGTGCTCGAATGAGGCAATATCGACTCCAGCGTCTGCCGGCTCACCGCCTATGGATTTTCATGTCACCAAAAATATTAAAAACTTGCTCAGACTTCTGAAGTTCTGCAGATGTATGAAGTTGGTTTTATAATGTTTGGCGGTGTTGGATTTTCATCCCAAATGGGATTTAGCCAATTCAGGGTGAATCAGCTCTGGTGTTGTAATTGTAAAGGTGATTAAACCTACATCCATCATTCATGCTGGTCATGTATTGGAAGCCTTTGAAATTAACTTAATGAGACATATTTATCTGAATCTACTGACTGTCGTCGTTCATCATTTTGTTTTTACTTGTGGTTCATACTAGATGAGAGTTTTGGTGACGAGACTAAAGGTCCTAGTGTCGTCATTCATTTAGCAATCATTCATTATATTTCCCTTGTGATGAAGGGAAACAGATGTACGTACGTATATGACGTGAGCAAAGCCTGCATCAAGGTTATGACAGTTTGGAATATTCACTTTTTATTTTAAATTCCAGATTTAGCTGCAGTTTTAGTTTGTGTTTTTTAGTTTGAATGCTTTTTCTTTTAGTTTTAGTTTCTTTCTGTTCAGGTATAGCGTGTCAGAAGTATGCAGCTACATATACATTACATACAAATGTACAAAATGTGTTACTAAATGCTTTGAATTCAAACATTTTAAACATTTGTCTTCATTGGACTAACGACCAGATCAACTGTGAATAGTTTATTAAGACCCAAAGGTATGTTTCTTACTAGGCAGCTACCTCTAGTGGCCAAAGTAGCTATTATGGTAGCAAAGGAGGAAGTCAGAAGAAATATAGAGCAACACAGTCCGCTAAGGGAGGAGGTCGGGGATGGATGGGTTGAACAAGCTCAGGACTTTCAACCAGCGGACTGTTGTTTGTGTCAAGTGTGAAAGTGAATGTCAACGGTGGGTTATCTTAACTTACTGACCTGTGAAGTCACGTAAATTACGTAGGTATGTTCATACCTGAAGTGAAAGTGATTTTAAGCCAAACAACAATGTCTTCCTAAACCTAACCAAGGAGATTCAGGGCTTAGACCTAACCAAACGGCAACCATAGGACAACACTCCAGTATGCCTTACGGTACGCTGAAGGGTCATGTAATTTTGGGAACTGTGACATATGTTGATTTCAGAGCCCTGGGAAATGATCTATTCAATCATTTAGGTATGAGCGCGTATTGCAAATATTTGTATATGTAGCAGGATGTGGTTACAAATTTAATTTCATTAAGCAAACCAACCTTTAAACATTTAACCTTGTACTAAATAGCCATGCATGGAGGCAGGGCAAGACTTATAAAACGCAATTAATATGTAGTATAGTGTAATATATATCTCCAGTTTTGATATCAGACAGGTGTGGGGACAGGTGTGGGGAAGGTGAGGTCATTTGTTAGACAATCAAATAAGCACTTAATTTAAATCATAGTGAGGCCCTTTATGTTAAAGTCTGGTTGGCGGAAAGATATGTTTTCTCAAGCTGGACAAATCCAAGCCCTGAAACGCAAATTAGACAATATATTCCCAATGCAAATCAATGACAAAGCTGCGGTGGTTGTGGATCGTCAAAGAAAACATAATGATCAAGTATGAGTTAATCTCAGAAACATCCCGGTCCAAAAATAGCAACCCTCAAAAACCTGCACTTGTCTAATCATAGTTTGAACTGTAGTCGATGCAGCATCCGCTCTTTATCTTAGGCTCGGAAAGATTCACATTTTTCATGTCACCCTGCTGTAAAAGACATGTAGCAGAGGCAGAGTGGACTGCGCTGTGATCACAGTGCTGAAAATAACATAGCTGGCTGAGCAGTGGACAGGGAATCTGCTGATTAAGTGCTGGCAGGCGTCTCATTCTTACTCACTTTGACACATCTTCTCTCCTCGTAGATTTCATGTCTTCAGAACAACCTCCATGCTCCACACACGTCTAATCTTACAGTACTTCAACATAGAAAAAGTGAATTCATTACTGCCAATTTCAGACATTAAATCAACTGCAACACAAATGTCTTTGTTTAGTACTTTACTACTAAAGACAGTTTACGGTCCCTTGTCATACACAGCCCTGTAATCTATCCTGCGTAACAAAGCGAGCAAATCTCCACCATCTTCACACATACAACAAATGCAGCTTGCAGATAATTTCCTGATTCTCACAGCAAACAGTGCAGACAGATGGTTTAACGGGTGGCCCTTTTAACCATAAACACCTGCACCAGTGATTTATACATATGAATCCATTCATTCAGGCTTTGTGCTGTGCGTGTTGTAAAGCTTCAAATCTTGTGCAATTGCAACAGCTTTATACCTGATGGTGGTGAGACGATTCTGTGTTGTATTAGCTGGAGTCTTATCACTTCATTTATGATAAACAAAGTTTACCCTGTCTATTTTGTTAGCATTAAGTAACATGCTAGGCCAGATCCTGGTGTAAGTGTATGGCACAACTGCATTTGGATGTAAGAAACAGATTTGAAATTTTGGGACAGTAATGGTTCGCCAGCAGTTGTACGATCAGGACTAACTTATAGGATAGAATAGATGCATTAGGTATTGTGATAAATCATGAGCGACCCGGCCCTCTTATCGCAAACATCAGTCTGACTACTCTCAAAAGAATAAAAAACAGTCAATTGTATTTTTGTATATAATAAGAAGGCAGCTTTTATTGCTTACTAATCTAGTAGAAAGAATTTCAGATTTGTCCCAGTGGTAAGGGAAAACGCACATCAACGAGGGAACAGACTTTGACACTATACTGGCGTTCGACAACAAGTGAATGCCCGTCTGTTCACTCTTGTTTTACCTCGGTTTCTATCACTCTCCCTCGTCACCTTCTTTCACCTCCTCCATCAGAATGGTTCTTTTTCTTTTGCAGTATAGAGTTTCCACACATTGTTCCACTGCTACCTGGGGATCATGAAGAATGCCTCTTCCTGTTTTGGTTGTACAATAGCACAAGTTCTCTTTAGTGTCTTAAATTGTCCATCATTTCTGCAGGGAAAAATGTGTACCCAGCGGGCAGGCCAAATAGCATGCTGAAAGCAAGGTTTATACAGAACCAGTCCATTTAAGGTACAAGGTAATTTATTGATAATCATTTAACACAGGGTTGCATAATGAAAAGTTCATGAAACCTTCATTGTACATAAATTACAGAAAATATATCCAGTTATTTATATACAAATATACATAAACACGTAGTGCAACTTTTGAATTTGTGTCAGGGTGAATGTAAACAGCAGCAACAAGATGGTGATGTCGGCATTTCCATATCAAAATTTCAACACTTTCCACTTCTTACTGCTGTAGTCCTGCACTCTGTAGGCCTGGAACACAGTCTGCCCGCCTAGTGCAACAGCTTGATCTGGGATGTTATGGTGGAGACAGGTCCCTGTAAAGATGTGGGCACAACAGTCTCTGATTTCCCACTGTTTGGCCAGCCTGTGTCCCATTTTGTCCATTTGTCCAATGGCATGACTTTTATTTTGAATCTCTTCCTCCCTAGAGCAGTCTGACTTATCAGGCTGGATGGTTGAAAGATGTAGGAGCCGTGATGGTCACAAAATCCACTACTCTTAATTCAAAACGCCCGCGTATTTCTCCAATGCTGATGACAGTATTTCTGATTTCTGCCATAGGCGGTATGTGTTTCAGCAATAAAGCTGAAATTCCAAAAAAACAAGACAAAATGTAGCATAATTTGAAAACAGCTGATGCTTCTTCATGTGCTGCCAATGCCATGGCTGATGGTGTCATTTTTCTACAGCTATTACACTGTAGAAAAAATAATTCTCCAACATTCACAAGCCCCAATAAGACCAAATTATGATGGACATACCCACCACAGGGTGGTCAAGTGGAAATTCTTTCTCATTAAGCGTGTCTTACGCACACATACACACATCATTAATAGATGATAATCATAATTAGAACACAAGATGGTATAGAATACATAATGTACAAAAGCTTCAGAAGTTGAGAATTCTCTCTGGTGACTGTATAATTAATATCTGTCCTATAATAAGATCCAATTTAATCAAGATGAATTATAGTGTCATTTTTTGCCATGAGATTATATTCTAACCACATAAAAAATAGCATATTAAAATATCTCCAGGCAACAGAAAACATTTAAGATGGAGAGCTAAACACTCCTGTGTCCTTTACTGCATTTATACACAAGTTGCCTGGGTAATCTTGGAAGGATTACTGCCATCACTGAAGGGTGGAATATAAATTGTTGTAATAATCAGCTGTCCAAACTCTATTTAGAGATAATAAGAGAATGCAATAGAGGATGTAATAGGCTTACCTCTAACATCACATCTTTGTCCTTGATGTTAACTGAACAGCAGCGCTCATTAGGCATAAGCAAATCCCTCTTCTCATTATTTCTCCAGTGATGGCAAAATTACAATCTGTACAAATAACATAGTGATAATAAAGCCTTGGCACATCCTAAAGAGAATTATCACATCGTTATAAAGTAAGTCCCCACTGAAGTAAGTGACACTCGAGCAGCATCTACAAATGGGAACATAAGTCCTTGAGACAAAATAAGGTACTCTAATCAAAATAAAACCAGCCTCCTGCTGCTCCAGAGAATATTCAGACTCTGAATTAAAGAACACACATATAGCACACATTTTGTTCTGTTTCGTAAGATTTCCAAATTATTGTCAAACTAAATTCAAAGTTCTAGCCATTCAGTACAAAACTTCACTTGTTCTTGGCCACAAATGGAAAAGGGTGCATATGAGGTAACTGTGCCAAACAGTCTTGGGAAATGACATGACAGATTTTTTAATACATAGCCTGTCAGTGTTTCTACCTCTAAGCCCTTTGAATGGCAAAGAACTGACGTGAAGCAGGCTTTGACTGAGGCCCGGAAAGTCGGCAGAAACAGCCCCAAAAAAAAAGAAACCGAAATGATCAAAAGGGCTCTTTGGGTTCAAGTCTGATACTATAGACATCAAACGTATGCATATATCACCAGATTTTTTTCAACCTGCCTTATCTTACCCTGAGAATTAGAGACAGAGGAACCACAATTACATTTCGGACAAAAAAGGAGAATCTATAACAGCTGAGTTTGGGACTTTTAACTGCTGCAAAAACGTTGAACCTAATGCTCAACTTTTGATGGACTGGAATGCAACATCCTCCTTTTTACCATTGACCTTGCAACTGTTGTCATTAAATCTAAAGTGATTGCTGCCATGATAACCATCCAGAGTCTTGGAAACTGTAGTGCAGTTTTTTGGCATGTGTTAAATAAGCCCTCAAAATAATAACTCTGCTTCCTGAATTGAATAACATGTAATTGTCTCGCAGGCAGAAACAGTACGTTCCCACCAACTCAGAACCTAGCTTTGTTCTATGCAGGGCTGATTTCGTCCCAGAATGCCGTCTTGACAGGGATGACCTTTGAGTGAACCGAGCTGGAGCATCCAAAATCAAGTCTATTGTAGCTAAGCTGTGTTGCACCAGTCTACTTTTATTTAACCTCTTCTGTTGGCATATAAACTGCTCCACAGAAGACGAATGGTTTGCAAACATTTACAAGACATGAGGTTCAATTACTTATTTTAGAAGAACTGTGGGAAATTATTGTTCACAAGCTCATGGGTCAGAGTTAATGAGCTTGCTAACACTTAGCAAGTTTGTGTGGGCAGCTTCTCCTTGTGTTTATTAAGTCTATAATTCTTTGAACAAAATGTCTGGTGGACGTACAGTGGAGAGAAGAAAGACAAGTAAATGTGAACTAATACCTCGCTCTTGGCTCGCTAGCATGTTAGCAAGCACCTAGGTGATATTACGGATCTCACTGCATTTCTTGCCAAGACCTCCCCTTTTGGGCCTCTGATTCACCTAACCAGAGCCTTGAGTAGAGCGAGTCACAACAGCTCAACTAAAGTTCAAAAGGCCGATTGTCACATGATTCACATTGTTTACAGACAGTTCCAGGAAGTTCTAAACGGGCAATTTAAATGCATGAATACAGAGAGACAGAAGTATGATGTTTGGCAATTCGAAGTTAATAAATTTTGCAGTGTCTGATTGAGTGATTGAAGTACTGTGCTGCTAGTATTTGCAGTTAACTTAAAGGAGCTATTGAGAGGCTTCACGGCCTACAACTGCTTTAAAAAGAAAATGGTCCACTGGAGTAAACAGATGGCGTGACTCTCTCGACTCAAGGGCTCTAAATCTTGCCAACCCAACCAATGAAGGCAACCAATCAGAGGCAGAGTAGGGAGGGTCTTGCCAAGAAAAGCAGTGGGATCTATAACCACCAACCCCCTTAACTACAATCTGAAAGAAGCTGCCATAGAACAGTGGATACATTTTTCTTGACTCATTTCACTATCAGAATTTGATCCATTCGGTCTGTTCACGTTGGAAAGTCTAGAGGAGCCATAATTAAATCAAACTCATCGTCATTGGGCCCACGATGCAGGAGATCTGGGTAATTTTATACCTTGCGAATCAACTGTTTTGGCTTTACGCCACTGAGCAGCTTTCATAGGAGTACATGGGTCTCCGCCTCCAATGCTATATCCAGTTCCCATTATATGTCCATGGGAAAACCACTTCAGTTACAGCAGTCCACATACTAGCCATCTGGTGGAGGTCACACAGTTTCTAGCACTCACTGTTTCACAAAGAAGCATAGACAATTGTCACTATGCCACTTTCAGACTGATGATTGATTACATTAATTACAAACAAAAATAGATTTAAACATAAATTCACAGAGCACATGGAATTTACTTGAGCGATAAATTAAAAGCACTCAGAAGGTGTTTGTGATACAAACATAATCAGCAGACACCCCTTTCATTACTTTTTTGTTACATTGCATCACACAAAAACAGGAAATACTTTACACAAGTCAGTGAACACTAACTACATGTATACTGTGTATCCTTGCTTTTCCTCTTGGGCTTTTTTATGAGAATGCCAGCAGGTTTGTGTCTACTGTATATACAGTATGTGTGCTCATCTTAACAGTGTGTGTGTATTAAAGCTTTGATTGTTAGCTTGCAGTGGAACACAAAGTGACAGTAGTTGTATGGAGAGTTATTGGATAAACCAACATTCCTCAAGGTTTGTCCTGAGGCTGTGTTCATCTCACAAACACCAGTAGCGGAAGAAATTGCTGTTGTCCTTTTACTCCCAATTTTCTCAATTCCTTTTCCCATTGAAAATACATTTCAGTCTGTTTCTTTTAGACCCGTATTTTTATTCTTGTCTTCTTACCTCTATTGTTTTAGTCATTGACAGCCCAGTGGAAAAGCTCAGTGTATAATTTGTTCCTCGGGGCTTTTCTGTTGAATATTTATGCCAAACAGATGCATAAAGCAATGCACACAAAGATCCAGTCTGGAAAGCAAACAATAAGATATCTGTGTGAAGGAGATGATGCGGCTACAGCAGTACAGCACTGGCCCGAAATTTCAACCCTAACCTGATATATTCAGCTTCTAAAAAATTCTGCCAGACCCCGAAGGCAATCCTTTAACATCAGATATCTGTCTAAGTTCTAGCAGCAGGTACCAGCAGGGTAAACATGATAGCCCAGACATCCTACTCCCCAGTGGCTGGCTGCGGCTCATCTTGGGGGATCCCTGGGTGTTCACAGGCCAGATGGAGTGCGCTGTGTTGTGGGTCTGTGCCAGGTTCTCCTCCCATTTGGACATGCCAAAAATATCTCAACAGGGAAACTTTCAAGTTTTTTCCAGGCTTTTTCAGCAGCTCCCCAGACTGCAGGATCAAACTGAACAGGATGACACAACAAAAGAAAGTACATTTTTGATGTCCTGTACCAGTATGAATTGCCTCATGATCAGCCAAGGTTTGTTATGGACAGCCCATGATAAGCACGAGTCCAGCAACGACACTGTGGTTTCAGATGAGGCAGTACCCACATTAAAGCTAAAGTCCCACAGGAAAACGATTAAATGCTGAAGTTGTGTCCTCCCCAGGACACCAATTTTCTTTTCCCAAGTGTACTTCTTATTGGCTGGTGCTCATGTCCTGTTTGATTGTTCTGTAAGTAGCCCTGTTTTTAACAAGTGCTTTTTAAATCGAATTCAAATATTGTTGAATGAGTGCCTGAAGTTTGTCTTCTCCGCTCGTGTCCTTCGTGGATTAGGTTGCTTAGGTTCAGTGCATTTAAGAAGGGGGTGTCGCAACAACGGAAGTTCAAAAATGCTTGTTTGTCACTTGATTCAGAAAGACTTCAGATATATTCTCGAAAGTTCATAGCAGATGATTAAAATGTGTGAATACAGAGAAAGAAAGTATGATGTTTGTTTATTGATTGATTGATCGACAGGACTGGGCTGCTAGTAGCTGCCACTAACTTCAGGGAACTATTGAGAGGCTCCACCATCCGCCAAAAAAAAAAAAAGGGGGGCGCCATTTAGTAAAGCTGGCATCACATGTACAGAGGCTTTGTCCTCACTGCAGCGGCCCTGGGTTCGAGTCCCGGCCTGGTGACCATTTGCTGCGTGTCACTCCTCCTCTCATCCTGTTTCCTGTCAAATCTACAGCTGTTCTATCAATAAAGCCATAAAAAGGCCAATACTGATTCCTGGATGTCTTTCCTGGTCTTTTTTTATTTTGGATTTCTGATCCAGTTGTGTTTTTCCGCACTGCTGCAAAACCCTGCAGAATCGGCCAGCGCCTGATTTGCTCTGAATGTGGCCTAACCTTGACGCATTAACAACTCCAGTAACACTTGAGCTTCTTGGAGCTTATGGCCTGCACGGATGACCTTGAGGGCCACTGGTTCCAAGCGTTTCTGCAGCTTTGATACTTCAAGGCTGCTTTCCTTTAAACTACTTTTCGGTGAAGCTGTGCCAGAAACCCCCATCAAGAACACACCAATGAGGAAGCACTTTGTAATCACCCTTGCCCAAACTTTTTAAAAATCCTTGCCCATACTTAATGTATGCAAAATCACACAGTATATAGTCAAAGGCTTGGTGCGGTTTCCTTACAGTGTTCAACCTTCAATCATGCTATTTCCTAGAAACTAACCGATAAATGTCTTTCTCTCTTTGAAGAAGAAACCAGCCCTTTTAGTCCTTCCAATTCATTCTGATTACCTGTGCTGTTTTCAAAGAGTGCTGGACCAGGGCCGACTACTTAGTGGCCAGATCGCGATTAGGTGTAGAAGGTGTGCCAATTTGTGCTGGAAACTCATCAAAAGCCAAAGAATTCCATATCAAACAACTCGGGACAGAACATTTCGTTGGATACCTCAATGGTGGATAATTGGATCAGTTTGGATGTTATGGTATTTTGCCTCTCTTTCTGATGTTTATTGAGATCCTTAAATAGAGAAATGTGGATCTCTGAATAGCACCTCCAATTGAGCTCTTTCAATACTCTCTTTAACCCTCTTTGTCCATTCCCTGACAGGATAACAACTATGAAGATGGGCTCCATTTTGCAAAAAGACAATCAAAGAAATCAATACTCATCTAGTAGAAGTCAGTATTCTAATTAAAAGGTTGGAGAAATTCCATCGCATCCTCATCATTCCTAGACTCCCTCAGCCATCTTTCACTTCCCTTGTTAATTGAGTTTGATTGCTGAGTCACTTTCTTCATTTCTCCTTAGCCTCCTTTCCATACGATGGAGAAACTCTGCCCTGGTCCCTCCATTTTCAGCTCCAACATTCAACATTTAGGCCCTCCCATAGATGACTTCATCAATGTTTAACAACTTGCCATCATTAATAGCCTCGCCCCTAGCATTGAGCAGATCTGGATTCTTTCTGCTTCATCTACAATCTAGTTATCCTCATTTTTACCTCTTTTAACCTCGTCACGCTGACTTGATTTGTCTCTCATACTCACTTAGAATTTTCTTTAAGTCATTGAAGTCTAACCGAGTGAAACCAGTTCCTTTTCTGATCCACAGATTTCCTTGTCTGCCTTCAACACAGTCCCGGTTGTCATCTCTCATCCATGTTTTTTACATCAAACAGTGAGTCCCTTTATCTGCACAGCTACATACCCTAGTCTGGAAAGTTTTCTGTGCATATGGTCCAGCTGTTATAATTGATTTTTACCCATTAAATCTAATTACCTATTGAATTTTAACCAAACACAACCATTAGATTTCGACCATGCCTGCTGCTTGAAGTTGGAGCATTTTCTGGAATCGAAACCCATTTTTTCAACAATTTATGGACTGAACGTATTTACATTCCCTACCTTTTTTATAAACAGCTAGTAGTTTAGTAGTGGCTGGGTCTGCCATTACTGTGATTTCCTACCAAAACACCAGGGAATTCAGATGTAATCCACTGAGATTTTATGCCATTTACTTCACTGTTTACTGTTCGCTTTCTTCACGCTGCACCAGAGCTGTGTTAAGTTACTCATGTGAACGGAAGATCCTGCTCCTTTTGCCTGACATTAAAAGAGTACAACTAGTGAAACACGGATTGGCTTCATCTGTGAAGCAGCCACAGGAAAACCAGGGCAGGGGAGTTAGTGTCAACCATGATCGTTCATCACATGCATCTTTGGCAGCAGATCATTTATCATTTTGGCAAATCGGTAATGGACATGAAAAGTTGCACAACTCCAACTCTTAAACAAGGCAACCAACCAACTTTACTGAGCCCTCTGTTGTGTGGAAGAACTACTCTGACCATGTGCAGTATAAAATGAAATCAGATAACAGTTTCAACTATTTTTCTGCTCTCTTCGTCTGCTGTGTAAGAAGAAGAAGAAGAATAATGTTCTCTGCAGTAGTTAATCACACTTTCTGGTGACCCAGGTGAACCACCAAATGCACCAAGACTGAATTGCAACATTACACAAAAACAAAACCAACTAAACTGCCAAATTATGTAAAGTTAAAATACTGCAGGGGTTGAAGATTAGCAAATGAACGATCAGAGGATTACTCTGCACGTCCTCATCAGAAAAACGACCATAAAGGTCAATTGTTTGAGCTGCTAAATATGGCCTATGTTTACGTTCTTTGTAACCTGTAGTGGCCATAGAAATTATTACAGCAGTAAGGAAGTCAGGTGAAGGAGTATAGCACTGGACAAAAAGACGTGTTTGTGTCCAGTGTGGAACCAAAAATTCACGGTGTATTAACTCAGTAACGTAGTATAATGGTGACATGTGCATCGTGACAACAGAATTAAAGTTACTTCTGTAATGTAGGTACATTCGTAACCAAAGTTAGATAAGTGAGGCAGTTATTTTAACCAAAACCACAATGTTTTCCTAAACCTAACCAAGTAGTTTTCATTGTTCCGACCTAACCAAACTGTCATGGTAAGATGAAGGTCTGGTACAAACCTGATGACTGAAGTCACTTATCACATATAAAATGCAAGACCGTTTCTTGTTTCAGCTTCTCAAATTTAAGAATTTGCCTATTTTCTATGTTTATGTTATTGTAAGTTGAATACTGCTGGCTTTCTTCCATATAAAAATACAAGGTATTGTAATATATTACCTTGGGATTTGGAATACTGTGACAGTAAGTGTGTCATTATTTATTTGTACACTGATTTCTACAGAATGACCTGACCTGCTACATAAAGTTCCATATCAACAGTTTCATGTTACACTGCTGTGTTTTTCGTTTCCCTTGAGAATTTTTCTATGGAAGGCCTGGAGAGCTATCCTAAAAAATTGCCTGCCCTATCCATTGCTCTTGTTTGTGTGTGATGGAGTCCTCTATCCTGAGGGACTCCTTTTCCTGTTCGGCATGCCTGCCTACCTACCTTAAAGCCTCCCTCTTGTCAATGTGTCATGCCCAATCAGACAAAATATCAGCTTTCTCCGACAAAGCGGAGGCAACGAACCCCGTCTCCGGCTCGCCTCGTCTCCCCTCCAACTTTTCACCCTAGCAACAAATCTCCTTTTAAAAGAACTATCTCTGAGCCTTGAAACCTTGAAACTACTTCAGAGACGCAGCAGCAGAAGTGCACAGAGAGGCTGACAAGGAGGTCCACACATCTTCTCGTTTGGTGTCAAAGCTGACAGCCCGTCAAGAGAAAACTGCAGCGGATTATACAGAACAAGGAGGCACCAACACACATACACACACACAAACACACCATTAAAAGCATTTCCTGACGAGACAGCAGCTAATAGACCATGCATGTACGCACATACACACATACACACACACACACACAGTTAAAGTGTTTTCTTCCGAAATTCCAGGAGGTAGCAGAGTACACACAGAAACACACACATTAGTATTCAAGTCTTGTGCCGCACTGGGAAGGTAAAGAAGGAGAAGTTCGACTGACCTCTTTCGTTGACCTATAAGATAACCTTTGTTATGTGTGTGTGTGTGTGTGTGTGTGTGTGTGTGTGTGTGTTGCTGCTTGAAACCACCAGCCAGTGTGTTAAACAGCCAAATGGTGAAGGTCATGATTTGCAAGGACTGCTAAATCTGCAGAGTTTGACTGACGTCTCACTCACGGGGACATACTGACCCACCATGAAATAATTAGGTCCAGACAGAAAACAGCAGCAGTGGATGAGTGAATAAAGACATCACAATGACCTCTGTAAAAATGATCTCACTACAGTTTTATCAAAACGGATTTTCCGTAAACTCGGGCTGACACAGTACAGATTGAGACATATTTCAATCCTGAACTGATCGCTCTTGACTTACTTCAGAGTCTGTCCGGATTTCAGTCCGTTTGACGTTCAGTTTGAGGGGGACACGACCTCAGAGTCCGACACGGGAAATTAATTGAAGATCAACGATCTGGCCGTCTATCTGTCGGACAATCAGATTGATTTCTGGCAAGTCGGAAATTTTGGTGGGCTGTCTGAGCAGTTTCATGGTCTGATTTCACACACGGCTGCTGTCAAAAGTTCCATTACAAGGTGAAGTGAGCTATATTTAATATCACTGGAGGAGGAGTATTTTACATATAGTGGATAAAACTGTAGTCTTGACTGAGACTGTGCTGTGGAATAAATTTGAACAGATCATTTTGGCTGCATCTTTCCATCCAGACCTGGGATCATAGTCTGTATTATTTTTCTTTCCTTTGAAGGTAAAAAGTCAAACTAATGTTGACTTCCTCCTTTTTTGTGGTTTGTCCATGTTGTAAATTTGAATGCAGCGTTCTGTGTTTACATTCTATATATGCAGCCATGGTGTGAGGAAAAAGTGACAAAGCTGAGGAGTAGGAGACCTGGGTTGTATTTCATTTGAAACATTTTGTTATACTTTTTACTTCATATTTTTGCTTATTATTTTCTGTTTATTTTCAATTTCCGGTCACGGTTTGATTTGGTTAAGGGAACTAAAACACTTGGTACTTGCATTGTCTCCATCCCTCAAAGGTCAAGCTTTCCAAAATGTACCTTAATAAAGATCCTTTGTGTGACCAATGTGGGGCTTTCCTTCACTGGGTCACATGTTCTGGCTGTGTCCAAAATGATCTAATTTTTTGGATCTATATTTAAAACTCTGTCTGATATTTTGGGACACGTGGTAAAACCTGATCCACTCTTGGCTGTATTTGGGAAAAAGTCCCCTGAAAGGACTCCTTTCAGCTGTTGCAAGGTTCATAAACCTTTTGGCACAGTGACCTGGAAACAGGCACAACCCCCCACCTTCACTATGCTGATAAAAGATGTTATGCAGCACCTCAAACTGGAAAGGCTCAGATTCACTTCACAGGGCTCTGTTGTAAACCCTTTATTGATTATGCAGAGGCTAGGCAGTAAATATCAACCCTCCAACAAGCTTAAATAAGATGTCAGAGGGCGCCCATTAGCTCAGTTGGTAGAGCGGGCGTCCCATGTACGGAGGCTTTGTCCTCGCTGCAGCAGCCCTGTGTTTGAGTCCTGACATGGGGCCCTTTGCTGCGTGTCATGCAATATTAAACAAGAGATTCAACAAAAGGATTGAGTTTTTCAAGGCTATTTGCCCACTTCTACCATTTGTTTTTTTTTGTTAGTCATTTCCTGCTTTATTTTATAGTTTATATCCTCATGTCATGTTTCACTTTCCACTTCCTCTCTTTGTCTGTTTTCTCGCCCCTTTTGCTGTATATACATGTGTCTCATTAGTTAATCACTCATCGTGCTGTATTAAGTGTTTGTATTTCTTGCCTTTCTTTTATTTCTTGGATTTGTCCCTGCTTGCTTCTTCTGTTTTTCTTGCCAGCTTTTTGGATATATGGATTTTGTATTTGGACATAAGCTTTGTTATTAAAGTTAGCTTTTTTTTGTCTTTTTTTACCAGTCTGCTTCCTTTTGTCTTGCCTTTGGATCCCTTTTTGTGTAACTATAGCAGAATGTAGGCAATAATGTACAATATTTCTTTCATGTTCCATCATTGCAGCCCCTAAATCCTCCGTACTGTCTGAGACAAAACAAGAGGATGATAACTCGTTCAATAAAATATGGGGTATTATAAGGAATATAATACAGTAAAGAGACTATATATCTATGTAGGTATACTTAAGATAAACTACTGCCATAAACTGCGAGCATAAGGCATTTTCTGGATAATAAATGTACACATGTACTACTGAATATGTATATGCACCCAGTGGAGAGCATCAAACAATGAATAAATGTTCAGAGGTCAGAGGAGGAAGATAAAAGAAACACAAAAAACAGCAAATTGCCTAATTTACAACTCAAAATACCATTATGTTCATTTTAAGATGAAGCGCAGGCTGTCAAATGTGAGTTTATGTTCGGAAGCAGGAAGTGGTCGCAGAGAGAAAGTAGGAAAAGTGAATCGGAAGTCATTTGTCAAAACGTGTCACTGCTCTCACTCTGTTTCTGCCTCTCTTTCGTCCTCCCACACACACTTTCACACACACACACTCCCCCCTCGCTTTCACAGCTTATCACTAAATGCTCCAGGTGAGTTGGTGATTTAGACCAGTCATTTCCGAGCCTCTCTGTCTGCCTGTAATGACTCTATCCCGGGCCTGCTGGCAGAGAGAGATACTGTGAGCTGAAGTGAAGTGCTGAATAGCGACTACAGGGGATGGACCCACTGCATTGACTGATGATCAATTAGACCTGGGCTTCTCTAACTTTTTTTTTCCCCCCCTCACCTCGGGCCTCCAAATGGATCACCGCATCTGACAAGATTTTGGACCAAAGACCCCACTTGGGAAATATTTTTTCCCCTGCACGGTTCGGCACAGGAGGACAGAAAGATAATTCATGCC
Organism: Lagodon rhomboides; assembly: GCA_039737535.1. Classification (NCBI taxonomy): domain Eukaryota; kingdom Metazoa; phylum Chordata; class Actinopteri; order Spariformes; family Sparidae; genus Lagodon; species Lagodon rhomboides. The sequence goes on along the minus strand of CM077798.1, from coordinate 10,527,715 downwards.
TCAGCCCTTCCACAGCCGAGAATGTAATGCACCACAACAGCAAAATCCTTCACTTACTGATATTTTTTTCTCTTGCATTGTAGAGTCTCAAATAATCGATGACCACTGGGAATTTGGGAGGAAACGCTTTCAATAACACATTTGGGAAACCAGCTTGACAAATATGCTTGATTTAGAGAAATAAATAGCTGAAAAAACACAGCATGCAAAGAGCGCTGCTCGGGCGTGAAGGAGAGTCCCTCTGGTGCTCTTCAGTTTGGGGATCTGACTAGTTTAGAATTGTTGAGGAGGTCTGAGGCACTCAGAAGGGTAATGAATTAAAGAAAGGCTCTTACAAAGAGAATCTCTCTGGATGTGTACATTGAAAGCTATGCACGTCTGTATGGGGGAACTCGACTTCTCTCTTTTTCAGTAACTGTCTTTGACTAAGGCATCTGCACTCTAAAATTAAGCCTAGCTGGAACATAATTTTTAATTTCTGACATGGCACATCATTTTCCAATTAGGGGTAACTTGGAGGATGAGGAGCGAATTTTAGGGCTGTTTTGCGTCTAAATTTGACGTCAGACACGAACGCTATGTTGTTGGCAAGCAAATACACAGGGGCAGATAACCCTTATTTTCAACAGTTTACAAGTGTAGCCTCTCTGTATGTTCATCGTATATGACCCTACGTATGCTGTCGTTGATGCTTTCACCAGTCAGTGAAACGACTGTCGATTAACGGTAGTCAACGGAAGATATTTTTGCCTTGAGCCTGTTCAAAGACAGTAAGGCATGAGAGACAACGCAGGAATAAACTCCACATTGAGAATAGTAGCTTTGACTGACTGGTCACAGGAAGTGAAAAGGTCATTTTTTATGACAATATTTTTGTTAGATTGGATGTTACGCCAGAGTCGTTGAGATTATCGTTACATCTAAGTGGTGCAACCAAAAGTCGGAGACTTTACACTTCACACCCTAAGACAGAACCGATGCGTATCTGGTGCAAACCGGAGTCTTCAGAAAACTATCATTCGCTGCTTTGCCTGCGTGTACTGAGAACTTACAGTAGATATTAAGATGTCCTTTAGTTTTAAACACAGGGCTACCAGGGGAAGCCCAAAAACATTTCAACGCAATCATAGATAAAATACAGAAAAAAATAGACAAATAATTTACTATTACTCTTATTACAATAAAAACACAATTATAATAGTGATTAAAACAATAGTTTCCGATCTCACCCTGCAAATCTGTACAGAGGAGGGGACCATCGGCCAAAGTCTGCGTTCACTGAATGCTCTTCTGGTTTTTGTGTTCATTTCTGTCAATAAAGATTGAGGAAAGAAAAAAGTGCGTGGCCTGACTTAAAATGACGCATCATCTGACCTTGAACCGGCATTTTGACAAGTAGATTTCAAGTGTTCTTTTCTCAGTTTTACCTCAGATGTGTGTCACTGAGTCTTGATGTCTATCGCTCAGCTTTTCGACTTTGGACAGCATGCATTTGTTTTCTGTTGCTTGTGTGTGTGTGTGTGTGTGTCATTCAGATGCCAGTTTAGATTAGTTATGTGCGATCTGCTATTCATACAAAACCCTCAGGCTACTTCTTCAAAGTATGCCAGTTGTCTTCCCTGTCCTCTTATGTCAGGCTCCTCTGTTACCTGGGCATCGGCCGTCTCTGGGTACACCAATTGCTGGTTTTCACGCCTCTCATTCTCACCATCTTTTTCTGCTTTTGGGAGTTTCTCAGAGATTCCCAGTTGATCTCATTATAGAGACGTTCCCACTGATAGCTGGGGAGAATGTAACTCCAAAGCGCGTTGCCAGTGGAGGAAAGATAACAATGCTCCTCACATCAGCGCAAATGTCTTAACAGCATCATTCTTGTCACCCTCTGACAATCTCCTGTGGGGTGAGCGCAGTGTAAAGCCTCTCCTCTGCACAGTAATGTGTCAAATAATACAAGTGTAAGCAAACTAGGTGTGTGATTTTTCTACTCTGGTAGTGAAAAATACAGGCTACTTGGGGGGATTGTGAAGTGATGCAAACAAACACAGAGACCCACCTGAAGTGTTTTGTTAGACCTGAAGGAATCTCCTCCACCATCAAAAGCGTCCTAGATGAGAATCTGGACTTTATGACTAAATATCATCCCGTGGGGAGAATGGGCGACGTAAGCAACCGTCACTACCGTCCTTTATTTGCCTTACTTTTGCGAATTCTGCTGGAGTTAGAAGAGAAGGGTGAGCGTGACGAGAAAACAAATGTCACCTCCGAGGCTGTAACTAATGGTTTGTCATTTTCATTATTTTCTGGCTTAATCAATTGGTTGTTTGGTCTATAAAATGTCAGAAAATGGTGGGAAATGTCGATCAGATTTTCTCACAGCTCCAGTTGACGTCCTCAAATGTCTTGTTTTGTCCACAACCCAAAGATTTTAAGTTCACTGTCATAGAGGAGGAGTCACAGAGTCATCAGATGGAATTTGTTTGACGTAAAAGAATTGCAAATATTCAAGTCTGTTATTTGAGCCCTTTAAATTTCCACTATAAATATATTAAAAAAAACCTGAGTTATTATTTTTTAAACAAGGTTTAAATCCAGAAAAATTCAGAATTTGATTCAAGGTGATGGGTGCGTTTCACCTGATCGCTTATAAGCAATATCTAAAATTTTATATCACGATATTGTCCCACCCAACTACTGCGACAGACAGTATTATCTCCGGACTCGCAGAGTGAACTGCCCTGGGGGACGGAGTCTGATGTGAGGCTGCAGATTTGTCGTGTTAAATCCGTGACATATTGCCAAATTATCGAGCTGGCATTCTCAGAAACGTAGTCCTCCGTGTCTGCATGCTAAAGGGCTGCATGCATGCCGCCACATCTGTGCCAAATGATGATGCAAGTTGCTTCCGCTGCCACGACAGCTGCTCGTACATTTTCTTTTTCAAAATAAAAGCCTGAAGATATTGTAACAGCTGTTTGATATACAGTTTTGTGAAAAATATAGCACGTGACAGCAAATACTGCGTTATTGAATAATACCTTGTCACTGTTACTTCCCTAGAAAAGTCAGATTATAAATCAGAGAGTGAGGGGGAAAGTTTGACCAAATCTAAAGTGAACAAAACTATAATACTTTAACTCATCTATGAACATTTCTGCAGGGGTAACATCAGTTAGGTTTTCATCTGCAATTGTGGTTGTTAAACAATTAAGACAACTCCTCCCATGATCACAGACAACTTCACAACGTTTGTCTTTTTCAAAAAATGTCTTTTGATTTAATTGTGTTGAGTGAGACATCCCTAGTGGCAGACATAACTTGCTGTGCATTTAAGAACTTAAGGAGAGAGAGGATTGTGTTTCAAAGCTTACCACTGACATTGGAAGCAGAAGATGAAGAAACAATCTTACCTCACTGTCGATTAAGTATTATATGCTGTTTTCAAGGTCAAGAATGCAGTTTGAAATCAAACTAGGGAGGACGAAATGTCCCTAAAGTGCTTGAAAAATTTGAATTTTCTACAATTCCATGGCGTGCATATGAGATATATGTGGTGATGAGGCTTACTGCTTCTTCCAAAGTGACGAATGATTGATCCTTTTATTTTATCTATTAGAGAAAATGGAGATATAACCAAACCTAAAGGCATAAACATACATTTACTCACACATTTTAATATAGTAAAAATGTTGGGAAGATGAGAAGACAAAACCAAAAAACAATCTATATTTTGGATCGGATTTGCTCCTCTCATTTCCCGACACCTCAAAGAACTGCTTCAACCATCCAACCCTCCCACTCAGTAACTGTTGATGGAATATCTGTAGTCAAGTATCCAACAATCGATAGCAGTACAAGAGAAAATATACAAGCATAGCTGGTAAATAAACAAGCGCTAAAGTCATCGTCTTGTATGCTGCCCTTTAACGGGCAAATCCATCTGCACGTCATGTTAAAAGGGCAGCCATGTGTCTCCATCAGTAACATGAGTTAACTGAATTGTAACTGACATGGAAACATCACAAGCACGTCTCTGGATCCTCCGCCATCTTTGTTTGGACACAACCTGAATGCTGCGTAAGGTCAAGCTGGGTACCTGTCACAAAGAGTCAGAGTCCAGAGTAAAAACAAGATGAAAGATACAACAAGGATCAGCACAGGGACTTTTTTATCCGATCACGTCAAAGTCAAGGGCACTGAGGATGCAAGTCAGTCAGGAAGAATCTCTCTATCCAGTGTGAGCAGAGCTTTTGATTTCTCCTCCGAGCATCTGTGTGAACAGACCTTTTAGAACTTTCAGTTTGAACTGTTGAAGTATCGGTTATACTGAAACTTTCTTTACGTGTAAGTTTAAAGTTTTTATGTTGTGGCAACGCTGTGCTTATGGTCTGGTGAGGTTTAGACACAAGACCCCCGTGTTCGGGTTCAGAAAAGATCATTTTGGCAAAGAAAAAAACTGGTTCTGTCGGCACAAACGCAACTGCAAATTGTCCCGACGTCTCATCAAGAATAAGTGGATTTGTTGTCACGATCACAGCTGGAAAATGTCTCGACATAGAGTTAAAAACATCCAGTGGTTTCACACTCAAATGTTAAAACACCGTCTTGAACAGTGGTTTCTGGCTTGGAAGCCTTCTCACCCAGCTGTATCGCTAAAGCCATTCCCTCGACCATGAAAGCCAGCTCATATACTGTACATGTAATGTGAACATGATAGGATAGCAGAGTTGAGTGCAGAGCGTGGCCCTCTGGAGACTTAAGACAGCGAGTCATATCAGATCCTGCTCTGATCTGAAGACGCTTGCCGACAGGAGGAGAGCTCAGAGATTACTTTTAAACCTTTCGGAATTAAAATGTGGATTTACCTTCACTCCTGTTTATTAACCTGACCGCAGCAGCAAACAGAGAGGAGAGGGGAGATAGAAGAGCGAGAACCAGAGTCTCTGATGAGTATCTCTGTGTTACATGCTATCGTTAGCATACGGTTTGTTTTGGGCAGATGAACACTGCATGAATTCCAGAATAAACACAAGTGCTTGCTCCGCTTGTGCTGAATAAATCATTAAACAACCACCGCTGCTGATGAAAATCTATCTGATGTGACTCAGGCACAAAGGTTCACAGATAACAAACGGGTACTGATTATTTCCAATGGCCCTTCTTTTAGGTGACTGAAATACATCTCGCGACTGACCCAATCGACAGCAGTACATCGCTCTGCTTCCATTCTGGGCCGACTGCTAATCTATAGATAAGTACTTCACACAGCCCAGCTCCGGATAATCAAACCAGCCCTTTAGATGAACGTGAACAACTGCAGTTTTCCTTTCAAGCAAACTTTTTCCAAGCATTATGCAGTTATGCTCTGTTACTCCCTCCTAACCTCGTTTAAATTCAAATCTGATTTGCATTAAATTCAATTGCGGCCCCTTAAAATTCGTATAAATCATCTCCCCTCTGCTTTCTCTCCGTCTCTGTGGCCATAATGAGCAGGAGCACAGCGGACTCTAAATCATCCTGCAGAGCAAATTACCGTAATCTGACAGCAGCCAAGCACCTGCACAGCACCTTCATAATCACAGCGCTAAACCCTGCCTCTATGCGAGTGTGTGTGTGTGCGTGAGTGTGTATATACTGTATATGTTTGGACTCTCCCATGGGAGAAGGTCTGCTCCCAGAATACAGTGGGCTGGCAGGGCATTTAGCAGCCATCAGAAAGGGCCCGCCTCTCCTCTCACTGAAGCCTAAAGGTGAGGCTTAATAAGTGGAGACACACACACCAACACACACTCTCGACGTGCCCACCTTTCTCAGCCGCCTGTTCGGGAAAGGGGGTTTGACCTTTATCAGATGGGAGCGCCAACACGCTAATAGCCCTGTCCGCACTCCAATTAGAGCTGGTAAGAGACGGGTTGAACAGAGCACAGTCTGCCACGGAGGATCTGACTGAGAGATGGGAATTGTAAAGGGCTGTCAGCTACAGAAAAGGGGAGCGGAAAAGAGAAGTGAATACGGGAATAAAGAAGGAATAGGGAAATAGCTACAAGGCGATGAAGAAAATGTCTTTAAAGGCCAACGAGAACCTTTTTCGTGGTATGTGATACGGGGATATCCAGTCAGACCAGTAAGGCAGGAGAATATAATCATCAATAAAATATGTTTAGCCTGACAGTGGCCTTCGAGGAAAGACGTTGTTACCGAAATCAAAAGTGTTTATTCTTTAAAGTAGTTGTTTTCTGAGAACTGCCAGGTGTCATCTCTCGATGATGTTAAATGTCTGACACTATACAAAAAAAAAGAAAATCTCACTTTTGTCAAAGCAAGTACTATATAAATTCTGTGACTATATCAAAACACACAGCCCGTATCAAACAATTGCGCCTTTACTCGAGTCGTAAGGACTTCGGTAACATTTTGATGTCACAACTTTACAGTCATCATCCTCAGTCACGCCCCCCCCAGCATGGCCATGGTAGCAAAAACAACCGGCAGAGATCATGTGGAAACACAGTTGGAGGTGTCTGCTCAGGCCTGTGAGAGCTGACCAACCAGATCAGACTGGGCACTTTGAGAGGCGGACCTTAAAGAGACAGGCACTTAAACAGAGCGCTCAGACAGGGGGCGAATGGAGGTGCTGAAGTAATAAACAGTATGAGTAAAATAATGTGTTTTCTGAACATTAAAGCATGTAAACACACAAGTACAATTACTCACGTGCTGTACTTATGAGCAATTTCTCACCTCTTGTATTTTACTTGAGTATTTCCATTTCCTGCTACTTTATACTTCTACTCAACTTCATTTTGGAGGCAAAAGTTGCAATTTTTACTCCACTACATGTATGTTATAACTTACCCTGACAAATATGAGTCCAATGTTGACTCTCGCTTATCTCTCTATTTTGGTCTCCACCACCTCCTGACAGAAATCTCTGTCTCATTTAGCAAAATGCTACACTATAATCACCAGCTAGTTGCTTACATTGTCAGGCATTTTGTGATGTATGCATGTAGCATACAGTGGGTCTTATCAGAGTTGTTCTGTTGGCTGCTGCAGCTGGACACGAGTTTGACGAGATCAGTGAGACTGAACCAAAACTATAAAGTTGTGGGCCATAAAACTAAAACAATGAGTTGAAAGATGCCTCCCTGAGAGCTGCAGAGACTGCAGAAAGTGATGTTCCTCCGTGGGCTCGTCTCTGAGCAACATCTTTCACATTGCATTTGATTCTTTGTTAATATAAGATAATTGATTAGTGCAGCTTTACAAAGACTTTAAATGCTACACCTTAACCAAGAGAAGAACCAGAAAATAAGAACTGATAGAAACTCTGAACTGTACTGCATTAAAGTGTCATTTTTCTTCATTATTTTTCATTATTAAGCCATTTTGAGCACACTAAGCATCAGTTAAACATTCATAAAGTTTATCCGAGGACTCAAATGATCACGCAGTGATCATTGTTTTGCCAATTAATAATACATCTATCTGGAGAAAAAAATATTTCTTCTACTTATTAAAATCTTCATGCAGAGGTCTTGGCCGGAGGAAAAATGTATAATAAACGCAGATCGATTTAAAAATGTTCTTCAGTGCCTGCTTTGACCTCAGGCATCAATAAACGCAGGATAAAACATAAAGAGACATGACTCAACATCTGCTTTTCTTTCAAAACCTTTCTTCTTTATCTGCCAACTCTGGTCGGGCACTATAAGAAATACTGTAAACAGGCGTGTGTGTGTGTCTGTGTGTGTGTGTGTGTGTGTGTGTGTGTGTGTGTGTGCGCAGAGCAGAAGGTTAAGTCGCGTCTCTCCCAGCAGATTGAACCGAGCGCTGATGTGATACGAGACATTCCAAGTTATTGAACCCCGGCTGATTGGATGGTAACAGGGGGTGATTGCTCTTTTCTTCGGTGGCCCGTCCAGCCTCCTCCGAAGCTTTATTAGTTCTTCAGACAGTTACAGGGACGATAATACAGTAAAGGCTGGGATTCAGTCCCATGCTGCCTCGGAAGAATACACTGGCTCACTGCAATGCTCAAAACACCAAAACATTATGCATTTTTCAAGTGTTGCTGCATGAGTAGTAAAACACAGGTCCCTCTACACTTACATTAGCATGCTTCCTGAATACTGGCTGTGTCCAGAGAATTGAACTGGACAATATTTTATGTCCCAACCCCCAGCGGTACTGCCATTATAAGGCCAGAACACTGCCCAGGACAGGACATTAAAATGAATAAATGTAAGAGACGATGCAGTGGCCTCGTGTTTGGTACAAGACCAAAATTAGAAAAAACAAACAAGGAAATGTAATATTTTCAACAGGAAATTAGGAAGAAATCGGCTGCAATGATAACTTTATTATCTTAGCTTACAGTGTAAAAAAAAAACACTTAAAATAATTGACAGGACTGCAAATTTTCGAGCCCAACTCCAAAGCAGCCAGAGTGCCAAACCAATTTCATTTAGTGCCATTAATATTTTTTATCCTGTACAAATTTTGTTGATTTCCCGGAACACCGTGATATTGTCTGCAATAAAATGACCAACAGGGTCCAAAAGAGAGAACGGTCAAACAAACAAATCAAAGTTCAGTTGGACGCATTGGGACCAAAGATGCTCTAAAAGCAACACTACACACCCACCACCAACATCTCTTTACACACGCCGAGTCATCTCCTTGATGATTATGATCTGAATTGCTGCTCTAATTTCTTCTAATGTGTGTTTTGGTGATGACTGAAGTGGCGTTCCATTGGGAGGATAGCAAGGGTAAAAGTTGAGGTTCATGCACGATGCTTATAAAATCTGTCTGCATCCAGGTACTTTATTTTCTTTAAGATGGCTCAGAACAGAAACCCATCCCCAGGCTTCAAAACATCCCCACTTTTGTGTAAAACAGGCAATCCAAGGAAAAAGACATCGCCACATTGGCCACACCGGTGAAAAAGATCTCCAGGTGAAAACTACAATCCTGTCTAAAAAACATTTCTGTAATTATTACTTTCCAGAATTTTCTAGAAATGAGTGTCTCTATCTCGGAATGAAAAAAGATCAAGATAAAAAAGATCAGAAAGTGCTTTTTCACAGGGAACTGGACTTGTTTCAGTTTCTTGAAGACGTTGCACCTCTCATCCAGGAACTTCAGAACTGAATAAACCTCTTGGATGAGAGGTGAAACGTCTTCAGGGAAACTGAAACAATGCCCACAATATAGCCCTTAGAATAATCATGACCCGGACGACGGAGAACCTTCACCAACAATAAAATGGATAAAGATAGGTGAACGGGATGTTCGTTATACCTTCTAAACATCAGCAGTAAGTCATTGTGAGAATGTTTGCATACGGATGTATTCACTTAGCTTGAGGCACCACTGTGGCTAACATAGCCGTTCAGTCTTGCAGCTCTAATTTTGTGGTGGTGTACTGAAAATGCCCAATTGTTATTTTGCTGGTGCAAATTTGCAGAGGTGCAAACATGTTGGATTCTCATTCAATGGACGCAGGGCAAGACAAGTTGTTGGTGTTCTGGTTTCAAGGATTCGGATCCAGGATAGACCCCATTTACTTTTGGTGCGGACCAAGGAGTTTTTTCTTACTGTCTTCATCATTGCAAGTTGGGTGTGTTTCAACATTTCTGATCAGTTTCTCAGGGAATAATGCCTGGATCATGATGAGTCATATGGATGATTTCTACATGTGAGTATAAAAGGGGAATGTTGGTCCTTGGTAGAAGTATGCACTCTAATAGGTGTCATTCTAGTTTATAAATGAATATGGGAGATGTTTGCAGTATTTGTTGTAAACACTTGATACTCATACATAAAATGCCTCTCCTTCAGTTCATTAAATCCCTGCAGCCATCCATTCCATACACACAACATCTATTACATGTCTGTCAGCCTTGGAAGACGGATGTTTCCTCTGTTGCTCTTACTCTATTCCTTTCTGTTGCTTGTTAATGGAGTTTTTCTTTCTCCAGATCGAGGGTATGAAGACAGATGGTTTACCACTGAGCAAAGACACGTCCAAAAGGCATCAATTTAATTCCTTGTCGAACATTCAAAAGACGTCCACAGAAGAGCCGGAATGAAAGTTTTTGCCAAGTCTTTTTAAGACGTCTTTTCATTGTTCACGACTGACATTCAAGTGATTGATAGTTAGGTAATTCCTAGTTTAACAGAGGTAAATAGAGGAAGTGATTGTTCACCGTGCCTGCCACCATACTGCTGTTCGTCTGCGTTCATGACGGCAAACTCGGGCTACGCAGATCTTGCCCGAATTACGACACACATCTGACTGGCTGGTTATAACTTTGATATTTTGCCTGTTAATGCGGCAAACGTAGGACCAGGGCTCGTCAGTCCTGTGCATCATTGTCTTCCAGCTTTCGTTTTAGCAAAGAATATTTTGATTTTTGTCACTGTTATCATAAGATACAATTTGGGGTTTGAGGGTTCTTCCAGTCTTACTACATTTATTTACATTTATTTATCTACATACATTTTACACAGTCATAAAATATATTTTACTTCTGTTGGGATTGGTGTGCAATTGCCTTTGATGAAACCAAATAACCATGTTTTTCCTCCTGCCTCCTTTTAGCTTCAATCTATGAAATAGCATACGAATGCCCCTGCCTGAGAATAAACATAGCAGGAACAGACACTTCTAACTTTATATATTGAATGGAGGTTGTGCATTATTTAACATGTTCCTTCCTCCACACAGTGCACTGCATGGTTATCTAAAGGGCGCGCAATCATGAGCAACAGGCAGAGTGAAAGCTTGAGCTATTACTGCTCTTAAGCACCATTATTCAGCCTCATTCAGACATGCCTCTCTTTTACTACTCTCATACTGCTGCTTTCATGGCAATCAGACTAATGAAGACGCCCACGATCCGGTGGTGCAGGTAGGTGGGTTTAAGAGAAGAGAGAGCGATAAAGACGGAGAGCGTTCACAAAAGAGGAAAGAGGTTGGAAGGAGAACAAACAGAATAGAAGAAAAGGGCGCAGAAGTGTGGAAATTTTACTATTCTTCTCCCACATGCTGAGGGTTGGGATTTAACACCCGTTTAAGTGTCGCCAGTGACCCGCGCCATGATGAATATGATAAAGAAATGAAAGATAAGGGATGAGATAGGAATAAGTGGACAAAGGGGATGAAAGTGTGATAATATTAAATCACAGGAGGGGGCAAATCAAGGAGACGAGTGTGAAAGGGAAAGTGCCTGAGAATGTGTTGCATTCATTTATTCAGGGCACACACAAAAGCTGCAGGTGCACATTTTCAAACTACTGATACCGGCAGATCATCCACCCCATTACAGAGCCGGCGCTGGGTTCCAGTTCTGTTCAAGAAGCATCAGAGTGATTCCTTTAAAACCCTCCTGCCCTCCCTACAGCCTCCAGGTGAGGAAGTATCAAAGTGAAAAGAAGAAACTGTACTTTTTATCTTCGCGGGAAGACTGAGACACACTCTCACTTCTCGTGACTGCGGAAGAGATAATAACCCATCAGAGTGACTTTCTATGAAAAAATAAGGCAATCGTCATATTTAAATGATAAAGAATCTAATTATAAATTAAGGGGATTTGGGTGCATATTCTAAACTGCAAAATCTGATTGCTGTCATAGAAATCTTCATTTTTCAGAAAGTGGTTTAGAAATTACACAAAAGACAATTTTGAACATCTAAATGGAAATAATCAAACGATACAAAAAATAACTATCATGCAGATTCTAATCAGTTCAGTTCTGATTGTTGTTAACGTTTGGAATGCAGAGAATTAATTCAACTAAATTGAAATTTAGAGAAGCGATGCATGAGCAGGGAGCAGATTAACCTTTTCTTTCATTTTAAGTGTGTTTGGATAATCATTGGAGAACTGAGGTGTTACTACTTTTATTTTTATTTTGTTTTGATGTATTGTCAGTATTGTTCTGCGCTGGGATCCAAACAGGTCGTTCTCACTGCCGGCACGTCAAATACTGCAGCTTGCTCAGTAGCCCAACATTTCTAAGTTTGACGCTGTTGGTACCCCTCTTAAATCACGTCTTGAAGCAACCCTGTAGTGCAGTAGTATAAAAAGTGAGAAACTCTGAGGGGGTGGCTGGGGTCAGTCATTCAAAGGACTTTCCCTCCAGAGACGGTACTTTTTTTTGTCCCATTTGTGACCAAGAGTCAAGAATAATTTGTTTTTATAACAGAAGCAAGTGATCATAGATAAAAATGATTCACGCATGTTTCATCCTGTGGCGTGAGTTACGTCATGTATAATATGTCATACAACATGAACGGTTTACCAGCAAGCTTTGTGTTGAAAGTCTAGGCAGATGGCCGCCCACCATTCGGTTCTGCTCAGAGCTTTCTGCCCGCTAAAAGGAAGTTTATTCCCGCCACTGACACCAAGTGCTTGCTCATGGGGGACATGTTGGGTCTCTGTTAAAAGATTAATTAAAAAGTATGGTCTGGACATGCTCCAATTGGAAAGTGTCATCAGGTAACTTCTGTTGTGAATTGGATCTACACAAGTTAAGTTGATTGATTGAAGTCTAACTGGACAAAGCTTGAGCCAGGAACCTTTATTTTCAAAGTCTAGCCAAAAGTTGCATACAACATGTTACTGTTAACTGAACCCTGGAGCCTTTCACATTCACAACTGGTGCAAGATAGGTAAGTAACAGCATCATAGTTTGAAGTTGGGATTGAGAACATGTTGGATTCAGAACAGTAGAGGCTTATACATCAGGTCAAGAATAAAAACCTTGATAAAAAACATTGAATATTCTAATTCAGTGGAATGAAACTCTAAGTTTTGACTAATAAAGGCCCAATTAATCCTTTGTGACAACATACACCTCTGGTTTGAGCATCGAAATGTGAGTTGAGCTAAACTGACAATTCAGCCACGCAAAGATTTTGGAATGATAACATCTTATCACACATATCAACACTGACTACAGATGCCTGAAACAAGTCGTTTCACCCTGATACTGGCTCCAATAAAATACTTACATTTACATATTGACAGAAAATATGCATTTTTCAGTAATTGTGTATCTGGAACATTACAATAACAGCTGTAACCTTTTGACTTTGGCACACCTTATTCTTTCAAGAGCTGCTTAATTCAAATACAGGAGGTCCTGTTTCAAAACTTGGGTACGCTCACAGGTGGAGGTTCCTCTCTCACCAATTATGTTTGGCTGACTTGAGATGCCGGCTGAGTACACAAAGACCAGTTTTACACTTGGGCCTGCCAACAAGTTACTCAGCGTTGATGTTAATTGGTAACAGCTGATATGATCTGCAGCCATCGATGTTTGCCATTAAAAACCATCAAAAGCTGCGGTCAGCGCCGGCCAAAAATGAGAAGCTGGAAGATGAATGTGTTGTGCACTGATCTCTGCTAATGAGAGGAAGAGTTTGTGTTGAAGTTTGGAGGAGAAGCTGTGTCATTTTTTCTGCTCTGTAGAGCTGTAATAAGGGAGTGCAGGCCGTCGGCCTTCTTTCAACTTAGTATCCATTAAGTTTTATTTGGGAATGTCTTTTTACCATGACATTCTGATATACAAATAAATAAACAGATGGGAAGATGCAATCTTGATATTACCAAAGTGCAAAAATACTTTGCAAAAATAGGCTGATTTAAAAACAATTGTGATGATGATGATGATGATGATGATGATGATGATGATGATGATGATGATGATGATGATGAAAGAGTAATATAACATCTCTGAATTAGTGAAATATATGCAGTGAATATCAACACTGTTGAGTTTCAAAAAAATTTTTCTTGGGAAAATCTACAGTCAAAATAACCCAGAAAGTGTGTGTTTCAGCTCTGAAACTACATTTAACAAGATATGTGGCACTCAGTTTTTATGCAGAATCAAATAACTTCTAGATGTGACGGAAGTACACTACTTCTACACAGAACCAACATTCGGTTGCCAGAAAATGAATTTTAGAAAATGACATTCTTTGTTCTGGTCTCTTCGATGTTCAGGATACATTTGAACCCAATCCAGTGAAAGATGAGCGACTGGTGAGGTTTACAGTACACATACACAGAATTACTAAAATAGTACAAAAATGCATAACTTAAAAAGTATTTTGAGTACAGCTATAGGATTTAACAAGTTTCTATGAATTTAATAGAAGTTTGACATTAATTTTTTTTTGAGAAACCCATGACTTGAACAGGAAAGAGTTCAGGATTTTCGGTGAGTTGGCATTTCAGATTTAATATCAAGCCAAACACCAGACCAGTAATTAGGGTTACAACGGTATGACATTTTCACAGCCTGATAACCATCTATCAAAGGATTGTTTGTTTGTGGTAAGTGATTGTTTTTTTTAAAAAAAAAGCTACTGTCATCCGATATATTTTTACCAGATTCTCTTAACTCCTAAATATTGATCGTGGTTGGGCTTTAATACATGTTGGTAAAACTCCTTCAGATTGGCTGAGAAATAAAGAAAGAGACAGTTATGAGCATACTAAGACAAGAAATGAGACAGAAGAGTGAACAGGTGAAGATGAAAAGAGAGGGAGTAGATGATGAGTCAGTCACGGAGCTGAATATTATGTCTAAATGCAACTTGCACGCATATTAGCTGACCCATTAACACAGCAGGTCTTTCATTAATTAGAGCCTCAATCCTCATGTGTACAATTAAAAAGGCTCAAACCTAGCAACAGTGCTGGGTATGAATACACACAGACACACAGTGGCTTTGTATGCCGCTTGTGTGTGTGTGTGTGTGTGTGTGTGTGTGTGTGTCTCCTGAGAGAAGTAATATACTTCACCGGTTTTTATCACTGAGTATCTGGCAGGATACAGCCGTTCCTTTATCCGTCGTCGCCGTCACCCCCCTGCATGACACCTGAGTAGGCTCAGTATCTGTATAGTGACTGACATGCATCGATCCCCCCCGACGACGACGCTCCACTTGATGATGTCATTGTGTAGTAATTGGATTGTAATTGGTGTTTAATGGTCTGTGTGCTAATGCCACTGGAGCCCCGTCTCTGTGGAGACTCTGTCCTCAAACGCAGACGTATTACGGTCCTGCAGGACTGTCATGGACTTCTGCCATCGATTTATGATTCCTTCCCGTCGCCATGATTGCATTGATTTTCCCCCGCAGTCTCCCGAGGCCTCTCTTAATTGAATATCACATGACTTTATGATGTAGTCTCGCGAGCTGACACAATAATTATATCTCGAGGGCTCTTTCACTCCAGCCAATTCAGCGCTTTTCAATCCACTGTCTTGATCCTTATCGCAACGTAATGTCGTTAACATTTATCAAGTCGATCTCACTTGTAATCTCGTGCTCTTACAACTCATTCCAGATATGCCATCACAAACCAGTCATTTGCTCTGTGCGTGTGTGTGTGTGTGTGTGAGTGTGGTTTCCCCAGCCATCTTCCTGGATTTCTGTTTATAGGCCAGCAGACACATGTGGTGGCTCCCCTAAGGCAGCGAAACCCATTAAGAATTCATCAGTGGCAAGATGGTGCCTTCTTAATCAATTCTGTGTGATCTTGCAGATGCATTCAGCCTCATTGACAGAGTTAGAGAGACACGAAAGTGCAAGAAATGAGTGTGGGTTTTGGAAGCTTGGTTAAAGGCATTATTTTTTGCATTTTTTTTCTTCCCCCGTTTAATTGGAAAAACTAAAAAAATGTGTTGCCGCATTAGGCAGCATGTCAGTCTCAAAATCTGAAGGTTATGAGTTCAAGCCTCACATGAAGCATGCATTTTTTTCCTTTTATTGCGTCCCAGGGACAAATAAAGTTCTTTTTTTATTGAATTAATGTCTCAAAAATGAATAGTTAAGTTACATAACATTGTCATAACTGTAATGCCAAGTCATTACAATAAAATGCATTGATTGAACATCTTTGGTCTACTACTGGCTGCCTACAATTGCAATTTACAGTCAGCTGTTATAAAAAAAGGCAACTGACAGCAGAGCAAGAAAACACCTGCTCAAAATAAGACTGCTATCTTATGATCTTCACGTGTAGCGTGGACCTTACTTAGCTCAGCTTTAGTAATGCCACAGGACCTAGAAAAAACAGTCACATCATGCTGATACAGTTTGTGTTGTCATTGGTGACACTAAACATATGATTCAGTAAAGAGACCACATTCGATGTAACTTATCGGTCTAAAGAGACGTTTTGAGTTCATCTTTTAACTCACTATCTCCACTGTTAGAAAGCCTTGACCATATGAACTCCTATTAAGCTTCTTTTTACATCGCTTCTTTTCTCTGCTGCGACGTGGTGTCTTTTCAGCAGCTTTTCTTTGAGTTGATGATAAAAGTCATTTTTCTGAAGCTGCTGCATCTTTGTGTTTACTGATTAAACAACTGAGGCTGTTAACTTCTCTGCAGCCAGGAGGTATTATAACGTTAGCTCCTTATGTTGCTGTCATATTTTTTAGCCCATCATTACCATCGTCAGCTTGTAGCTAATATTAGCTCCTTATGTTGCTGTCATATTTTTTAGCCCATCATTACCATCGTCAGCTTGTAGCTAATATTAGCTCCTTATGTTGCTGTCGTATGTTTTAGCTCATCATTACCATCGTCAGCTCGTAGCTATCGTTAGCTAGCTAGCTATGACAGACTACTGCCTTATGTAAACATATTTACATGGGATGTCACCGTTTACGTGCAACCCAACGTTAACATGTACTCTGGATCTAATGCTGATAACATCATGGATCAGACCACTGTTATTCGTATTGTATGTATCTTTTATGAAAAAAATTCATAAACACGTTTACTTCTTTCATATCAAGTTGGTTTGCTTTATGTGCATAGCTGTGCTCCTTAGCAGAAATACAATATGAAAAAGAAATGGCAACATTTCATTAGCTGCACTGGGAAAATGCTTCAAGTACTGCTTCAAGTCACACGTTAGCCTACCACGTGAAACTATTGCATATTACAATCCCTATAAATAATCACTTGCCACCCATCACATAAGCTTCTCATCACCAACCTAACTCCAGCAAAAAGTCCAGCAAGTAGAGTTTATACACACTACTTTCAAAATGCATAGAAAAAACAATGAGTACGAGAAACGTTGTGAATGTAAATTACTCTGAAAGTGACATTTTGCTAACCTGTATAAAGTTGTTCATGCTAATTGTACTTCATATTGTCTAAATGATAAAAGGTATACTATTATTGTAGTGTTATTTATTTACATGTGTTCCAAAAATTCAATAAACAAGAGCCTTGCCTAATTCAGTTGTTATTATCAGTGCATCATGCAAAGCATAAGAACTGTAATGGGTTGGTTGTTTATGCTGGAAGTGGAAAGAAAAGGCATCTATCAATCTCAAGACTTTATTCAAACAAGTTGGAGATAATACAGAACAACAAATAAATAGCTGTCAGGCAGAGTTCCAGCACTGGATGGGATTGACGGCCTGTAAAGCAACAGATGAGCAACATGATTAGATTTGATTATGGAACATAGCTCGACTGTCCTCAGCATACTGTGAACATATACACTGTCAATGGTGAATACTTTAGATGTCCCTGGTCCCAGTTTATATGGGTAACAAAAAAATAAATAAATAAATACACATGGCAGGCCCACCACTAATCTTGTTGTTTTAGCTTTGCCATATCTAATGTTACCATAACTAGCTGCTGCTAGCTAACCAGCAATGACTGACAACATCAAAATACACTTTCAAAACAATGTATGAATGCTAATAAAGCTCCCCTGACAGCTATCAGTACTAGCAATGGCTGTGTTGGTTCTTCACGTTCAATATGATAATATTGGGTGTTTACTTACAGGTGAATGAGACTTGAGGTCGCTACTTGTTGTTAGATATTGTGATGAAATCGATGAACTGATCCATTCTTCTTCCCACTGAGGACATGGACTCCGTCGGCGGTATTCAGCAGTTGTCGAACAGTGCGCGTTCATGGTTTGGGGGGAGCGGCTTTGGAGAGCAGCCTGAGTGCAGGGGGCGGGGTTTACTGGCTGGACACTTTCAAAATCTAACCTGGGCTTGACGTTTTTTCAAACTTACCGACCCCAGCTTTAAATACTGACACTTTGATTGAGAACAAGACTCTACAATCACGTATCTTACAAATTGGACTTCTAATGGCCAAAAGCATTTATGTTCACTTACACGTTAGTCCTGATTGGTTGGTCCAACAACTGTCGCAAGGCCAGCTCAAGACATAAAAAAAGAAAAACGGCACTAGATACTAAAAGTCAGTATAAGTATGAATAAGCAGTCGTGTATCTCAGAAGAACCAGTGTGCATGTTCCCCTACGTCCCAGCGAGGCATCCTAACAGAGTAGCAAGATATTTTAGAAAATGATGCACTTCCAACTTTATGACAGCTGTTTGGAGAAGGACATTTCCTGTTTCAACATGGGAATGACCCCGTGCACAAAGCCAGATCCAGAGAAAAAATGGTGTCCCCATCAACGCCCAACTTTAATGATGTTTTTGTGGATGCACTGAGGCAAATCCCTGAAGTCTGGTTCCAAAATGTTGTGCAGGACATTCCCAGCAGAGTGCTGGCTGCTATAGCAGGAGACTAACATGTGATTGTTTTGTTCTAGTTGTCAGTGAAACAGCGTTTAAAGAAGTTGTTCCTGAACTTGTTCAGTCTCCTCAGATTGTAGGTAAAGACAGCCTTTCCAACAAACTCAATCACTGAATGTCACAGAGCTGAAAACTCCAACCCAATCGTCAGAATATTTGTTTGTAACATTTGTTTTTGCAAACCAAGTATATGTTGAAACTTTACTTCTCTTTCGGTTTAATTTTCCATTTTATCTTGTGATTACACTTTGCTTATTTGCTGGGTTAGGATCAGGCACAAAAAACACTTGGTTAGGGTTAGGAAAAGACCATGTTCTGACTTAAAATATCTGTTTTATTGCCACAAACATGGCTAGAAATTTTCCCAAGGTCTCCCTGAAAATACCCAGTGGCTTCCCACAAACAAATGCTGAGTAAACAATAAAATGTACTAAGGACCAGTAAGGGGCCAATCTGGACATATTTTAATGTGTGCTATAAACCCCAAAATGCTAATCCTTTCTTTACCGTACTCTACTATTTGTCCAGCTGGGTCTGCTAGTGCTGTAAAGCTGCTCTCCTTTATGACGGTCAGGCTCTATAGTGTAAACATTTTACTACAAGTACAAATTTGGGTCCATGCATCCGTCCATTATCTATTAACACTTACCCTTAGAGAGGCGCAGAAGCTGATTCCAGCTGACATTCTGCGAGAGGTTTGGTCCACCCAGGACAGGTTGCCAATTCATTACAGAGCAAACACATAAAGACAGATGACCATTTGGGCTCACAGTCACACCTGAGGGCAATTAGAGTCACCAGTTAACCCAATCTGCATGTCATTGGACAGAAAACTCTCCCAGGCATAGGGAGAACATCTCAACTCCACACAGAAGGGTCCCTAAACTTGTTGTTTGGCAAATGACAGGGTAAAACTATTTTGTGTTAGCAGCTACGCAACATAGCTGCCATGTGTTGTGATTAGAGTGCATGGAGAAATGCAAACTCTCTGGAGAGAACATGAACGCTTTTAGTCCTATCTAGAACATCAGGAGGTGCACGTCAGCCTCATGTGGCTGAAATGAATAGCAGAAAAACAAACACTGGGGCGCTCCAGTGGCTCGGTTGGAGGAGCTTGCGCCGTATGTGCAGGGACTGTACTTGCAGCAGCGGCCAAGCGTTTGAGTCCGACCCGATTGTCTCCCTGTTTTGTGTCATTCTTTCATGTCAAAAAAATATTTGGGGTAAAAAAAAAAAACTATAATGAAATGATTCCTGACAAAAAAAAAAAAAAAGGTTCCATTCCTAGGTCTCCCCGCTGCATGTCTGCAAGTATCCTAGGACAAGATACTGGACCCCAAATTGGTTCGAATGGCTGTTCCATCGGTGTGTGACTGTGTGTGAATGGCTGAGCATTGAAATATCATTGAGTCCTTGGGATGGGAAGCACTGTATTGCACCTGATAAGCAGGTCAGCATTACCTCCACTAAGGTCCAATGGTGCCATTAACCAAAATGTTGAAAAAACACCTGTGAGAAACGTGAGAAAAAAATTCCTGGGTCCGTCCCTTTATCCACAGCAAAAGTTAATGAAGTCCATCTGGACTGAGACACATCCTCCGTCCAAGTTTTGTGGAAATCCGTTCAGTAGTTTTTGTGTAATCCTGCCGACAACCAACCAACCGAAAAAATGGACAAAAACATAAAAAACCAAACCCTCGGTGGTGGACATGATTTTCTTGCTAATGTGAGTACTCAAGACAACGGGGGTTTTGTAGAGTTAGACTTGAAAAGCAGCATGACCACAGAACATCAATAACAAACAACTGCAACTGTAGGTGAGCCCTAATCTCGTTCTCTCTCCGTCATTCACTTGAACTCTCCACCTCTTCATCTGCCTGCTGATTACAGTTCACGTCTTCTGTTGTCGGGCCTTTACCGCCGCTAAATGAGGTTGCCTGAGAAACACTTCAGAGTTTAGCCCTCGGGAGGCAGGGAGGGCCTTTTTATAACTTTTTATCTTCAATAACGCGCAAACATCGCGCTCAAAACAGAGAACAAAGCCTCGCTGGTGTTCATGCATGAAAGTGATAGGAGGAGAGAGACGGGAGAAGACGCAGAAGAGGAGAACAGAGTGTTTATTTTAGTAATGAGCTCTTGTCTTCACAGTTTCCGCTTGCAGCTGGGTCTTTTTGTTCTTCGGGCTGCGTTTTTGTGTGCACAGTGGATTTAACCAAAAAAGGTACTCTATGACTGGAGTTGCCAGATACCTTCTCAGAGTGAGCGGTGTTAGCATGGCTGAGGGGAGACATGCAGCAGGGAAATTGATTACACCTGGCCGTGGAAGCACAACATCACGTTTACTTTGTTTCCCTCGTCTTTTAAAATGATCTCAGACCTTCTGGAATCTTTGAGGAAAACATGAAGATCTTGGATTTTCTTTTTTTTTTTAACTGTGACTCACCGTCCATTTGACGACAGTCTGTCACGCTATCTGCTCTAACAACATCTGTCAAAGTCTGACAATCTGACGAACATTAGCCACAGTTCTTGGTCCTTGAGATTCACTAAATGGGAATCACTGAGCATCGCAGATTATGTAACAAAGCTTCTTCTCTCAGGCAGAACAGAAACCAGAGGCAGGAGAACTATCAATTGTCCTGAACTGCAGCTGGTGCTTATCATAGGAAATGTCAACAGGCCAGGTCTTTATCCCCGTCTCTGTTTTCTCATTACTGTTGTGTTAACTTGACCTATTGTTATCCCCGCGTCTTACTGAACACAGGGATAGTGTTATTATGTGATGAAGCAGCAGAATGCAGGACAGCCTTTGGGAGGCTCGTCACATCTGTTGACTCTGCCTGCTCAATGAACTGTGAGCCAAGTGTTCACATTGATTTGTGCTGGTGCTAAAATTCCGCAGGGTTTTCTTCAGATTCAGGTGTAGCTCTGTTTGAACACAATAGAGGAGTTACCCTGCGTATGTGTAAGTCGGGCCAAATCCTGAAGTTCCCCCCCGAGGCCTTAAGCCCTGAACCCTCAAAGTCTTTGTTGACATCAGCTGGCAAGTAAGTGCACTCTGTGATATTTCCCTTTTCCTTCTGGGTTCAGGGTTGTTTATTTTATGTTTTAAGAGATATATAATAAAAGAAACAATAAACAGGATATACATATACATACATATACAGGTATACATACATGAGACACCTTATGTCAGATGTTTCAGGGTAAAAAAGTTCAGTAAAGGTTTTAAAAAGCTAATAACGTTATATGTTTCTTAAATAACTTATCGATTTAAGTAGAGACTGTTGAATGAGAAACTGTCCGATCTTAGGCAGCAATTTAGAAAACGTTATGTTTGTGATGTTATGTCCTTGCTGCAGCCCCAGGTGCCCCCCCCCCCCCCGTTTCCTGTCATCTCTGAAGCTGTCCGATCAATAAAGTCATACAAAGGCCCAAAAAATATATAAAAAGGTCTGCGAGAGCCCTCATGCTCTTGATGGTTCGACAACGGGACAAAGTATGAGCGTGGGCATTGGAATAGAGCCTTCTTATTAATGGTTTCCATGTAGAGATGACATGACAGCTCCCCAAAAGTGAAGCAGACACATTCCACCCCCCTCCCGATGCAAGGAGATGAGACACGGGGAAAAATCTTTCATTTCAGGGACGTCCAAGTGTTAACTTCCCTTTTAAGTTTGGTTTTAATTATTTATCTGATGTTATAAAACGGAGGTGTGACAGCTGAGCCCTGCTTCCGATTGAGCAAATGATACTTTAGCTACACGATCCCCCCCATCCGCGTAAACACTGGCTCTAAATTACCTCACCAGCGAAAATTTGCAACACTTTTGTAGGAAGGAAGGGAAGAAGTGTCATCCATATCTATATATGTCAATGACCAACATGATGAGACTAAATGTTTGTTTTGTTGATAGTCATTTCAGACTGGTAGCATACAACAAAGTAAGAACTTAGTAAGGTAACCGATTATATACTTCTTATATATCCTGTTGACATACAAGTCATTTGTCACAACTGCATCTGGGACGAGGAGGTTCATATTGTAAAAGGCCGGAGGTCAGAGATTGAAACTTCACACAGGTTGGCAGGCCGGATGAAAAAACACTCCACAATGCGAACACCTCTGCTGCAGGAGGGAAAGTGGGACAGCACTTGGGAGAGTTCATTTCAGGAGTAAGGGACTGTGAGAGGCTCTGTGACATTGTTTTTTTTGTGTTTTTTTTTCTATAATGACGCGCTTCAGTTCGCCGGCACCTTGTCACATTGTTTTATGTCTGTCTCCAAACGCTCCTGTTCGGCCTCACAGTGGAGCAGAAGCTTTGTCTCGCAAAGTGAACACACCAGATGTTCCGCACATAAATATGACAAGAAAGAGACACCTCTTCTGTGTAGCTAGATTTAATACGATGAAATATTCGGGTCGTTTAGGTGTCAGAAAGTGTACAAACACGGACAGCGTTTCAGCTGTTCTGGCTCGGTGCTGCAGCGGTATTGATTCGAAGAGAAACAATGAGGTTAAAGTGCAGACTTTAAACTTTGAGGTTGTTTGAGGATGCTTCAGGTTTTAATAAAATGCAGCAGGACGGTGATCCTCTACAGACAGAAAAAACAGCCTGAATTGCCATGTCAGCGACCTGACCGTAATCAAACCATTTCAGTGTTCAAGGCAAATAAAAGGCTCAAAACAAGAACGTAGAGAAGATGCTGCACTATCAGTCTGGCAGATCATCAGAAATAAAGATACAGATACAGATAGAGTGTCTGCTGACTGTTTTTGGTCTCAAACGATTTAAAACTCCTGTAAATGTACAGTGTTAAAGTACTTTCTTTCTCATAAAATCACTTTGAATACAAAAAAGAGCTCCCTTTACCTTCACTGTTAACCTGATGCCAATAATAATGATACAACTGGCATTTCCTGAAACTCGCTCTGGTGTCAAAAGAGTCAGTACTTCATATCAAAATCCTGATTAACCACCTCTAACCTGGTGACCAGGAACAGCAGCATTAATGTCAAAGCATAAACAAAAGCCGGCTACAGTTGATCAGTGACAGTCGAAGGCCAAGACATTTCTCAAGAGGGAAATTAATCAATACGTGCTGTGGTTGACCACCCATCACTGCTCTGATACAGATTGTTGTTATGAGGTACACAAGCGAAAACACTCCTGAGCATAGTCGATATTGGCTGGATCAGATGTCGTTCGATATTGAATGCACCTACACACCGGGTATTAGTGCTACGGTGAGAATAATAAAAGGCAGGACATGTGTTCACTTACATCAGCGGTCAACTCGCAGCCTCGAGAGTAAAGTGTACAGCATTTCGCAAGTAAAAAAGCCAGAGATAAATGTCATGAAGGTGACTTGATTTTATGGATCAGAGGACTAGTTTTAATCGGACACCATCTCCTCATGTTCCAGCCATGACTTCCAACCATGTTTAAGGAGTATCTTGCCAAAGGAGAAGTGCTCACTAACACGGAGTCTAACAATTTTTTGCTCACAATCTGAGAGAAATAATTATTTTGTGTGAGACAGAAAAAGTTTGAAATCAGCAAAAGTGTTGAGAGTAACTGGATCAATGTGATTAAAGCCAAGTCACAACACGCATATATTTGCATAAAGCCAGACATACAGCAGACCGTAACAGCCTTAAACTGTATTCATGAAGAAGACTCGAAAATAAAAAGTGGAAGCCACAAAACATGATTTATTTTGTTTCTTATTCTCAAAGCTTGTTTATAGAAAAAGGTACCAGCGCACATCAAGAAATATGCACCGAGAATAAAATATCCTGCATCTTCTATATCAAAAAAGATGCGAATGGAAGATTAAATTTAGCAACGGAGTGACAGCAGCACAAAGAAGAAAAGGGCAGGAGAAAGTGTTTCCTCCGCCACTTTCCCCACAATAGAAGCTTGACCGTTTCCCCTCGTGGACCGGAGAGTCAAACACAAGGACATGAATGATTCAACATCTGGCTTCTCCACATCTTTCTACATGTATCTGCTGCACCAAAGGGAACTACAGAGACACATAAGAGCTCCTGTTCCGTCCAATCTTCATAGTGTTTGCTCAGGTTTCAAGCTGTGTAACATTTGCAGCCAGGAGGACCAACTGGCCACGAGACATACTCAACTGAGGATTCATGTCCTTGAAAACACTGTGTGACGTTTCATTTAGCTGCAGGAAATTCTGCAACACCCAAAATAAATGAGATGGTGCTATAAGGAAGGATAACAGCTGTTGTTGTAGTTTTTATCGCATTTAAAAACAATGAAACGAAATTCATCAGGAGACGACAGGCTGACTCTTGGTATGGTTAGAAATTTTAGCATTTTATTTAATCTCTCTAAAAATTTAGACAAGAAGATTGATAACACTCTCATATTTGTGAGTTAAATATCAAGCACTGGCCAGCAGCCAATTAGCTTAGCTTAGCACAGAGACTGGAAACAGGTGGAAAAAGTTAGCCTTGTTAAAAAAAGTTAGTGTTTCCAATGTGTTTACAGTTTCGGGGTGGGGGGACGGGCCACATGAGGTGGGGGACATAATTGTCCATCAATCCTTGGTTTTAGATTCAAGATCTTTAACTGCACAATGGAAGCGATGAGCGTGTACCGTGTTCATTGTAACAAAGGGCAAGCTAGCTAGGCTAACCGTTTAGTGACCACTTTTCTAGGCTAATTTCCAAAGAGGGCAATGTTACCTTTCATCAAAAAAAAGACCCAAACGTAGGACATCAAGGCTCGCAGGTACAACAAAAAGCAAAGAACAAAATGTGAGCTTTATTTACAAAGCTATAATCCAAAAATGTCAAATTCAGGCGTCAAAATGGTCGGCAACAACAGGGCAGGTAACAAAACCAGGCCAAAGAGAATCCAAGACAAAACTAAAGAGATGTATAAAGAACAACCGATGAGTAACAAAAGCAGGAACACTTTGGGGCACACAGGAGAAAACGTCGGAGTAGGGAACAGACACAGGAAACACAAACGAACCAACAAGTGCGGGAAACCCTGACTTAGATCTGCTGTAGCTAATTAACAAATGAAAAACAGGTGAACAGGAAGAAAGGCAAGAAAAAGACAAAGACAGGAAAGGTGAAACAAAATGAGACACACAAAGATAAAACCTACAAAATAAAACAGGAAGCAACTATGACAGTCAATTCTTAAAACAAGTCTTGACTGACATTACAGCACTACAGTGAATACTTTAAAACAGTGCAACATCATGAAATACAGAGAGAAAACTGAGTTATTGTGATAAATGAACCTTGTAGCACTTATCATCCGTGACTTCTGCAACAGTAACTAAGGTAACAGCTGAAAAAGAGTGGGATCCCACTGGGTCATGGTAGGGGAAACAGTGTCCTGAGTCTGTTGAGAGGTAACCAGCTGTTCCCCCCCAGTTTCCATTCTTTAAGCTAACAGCTAAAGCTGCAGCTGGAGCTTCTATTCATGTCAAAGTGGAATTGATCTTCTCAGACTCTCAAGCAGAAAAGTGAATAACTATTTCTCAAACTGTCAAGCTATTCTTTGAGGTAACACCAGTGTCCATAAAGCTGACAAGAAAATGAAAACCTAGAGCTCTGACAAAATTACACCACCTGCAAGACGGCTTGAGGATCAAATATTACCGTTTCCAGGGGAAATTGGCTTTTAAACACCTTCTACTGTCAGCAAAAGATCACTTTATATCGGACAAGATAATTAGGAGTATTGTATTCCTTATTTCTACGAAGGATACATGTGTACAGTGGGTAGAAAAAGGGTTAACAGCTGCATAAATAGCACTAAGCTGCACTCTGGATTTATAGTGTTTCTTGAAGATATGGTTGTAAAAATCTGATTTTCTCGCATCAGCTACTCTACTCATTCCACATCATGTCCACAATTTCCTTCTCTCTCGTTTTTGCCTTCCAGTTGTCCGCATGTTTCTTCACAGCTGGAGTGTCGTCACATAACCATGGCAGGGGCTTTTCTGGAATTTGTTTCCCTCTCTTTGTTCTTCAAGAGCAGACCAGCTTCAAGATCGTGCCAGCAGATTAAATTGAATTGATCACTACTTCAATGCCTGCACTCAACACAGGCATACAAGTGGTGTTGGCAGCTGTCTCTAAGGCCTCGTGGGAATTTTCTGCCTGAAGTATAGTTAAAAAGGCAGGACTGGACTGGAGCGCTGACTGAGGCTTGGAGTAACTGAACGCTAAATATAAAGAATAACACTTTGCCAAGTCCAACGCTGGTTAAGGTCACTTCAGAAAAATCGCCCTTCACAGGAGACAAGTGCATTGATTTATATTTTAAATATTCATCTCATCTCAACACAACATAAACATTTGCAACTGTTGTACCTGTAATAACCTGTAATAACAAGCTTAAGAATCAATTTCAATGGTGCACTGACTTTTAATAGCAAGAATGGTGCCTCTTCTTATTGCAAGTCTCCACCCCAAATCCCTGTTCTTGCCCTAACTTTAACTTAGTCGGTGAAACTGGTAGCATTTTTGGCAAGGAGTGCATAATGTTTTACAGCATTTCGTCTCACGATGTACCTACTATATTGCTCTTCCTGAACTCTCTGAGATTTACAGTGTTTTTACTGTTGGAACCTTAAGTAATCGCTAACTGCCGAGAAGCTGTCATTAGCTAGTTAGCGCAGTTAGCTGTGTAGCTAGCTGACTCTGCCCAGACTGGACTGCTTGGAGCCCTGGGGGGATTTTCAGTATTTACACTGCTATGTTTTCAGGCCTGCAGTCTGCAATGGTGGCAAGGGAACGGCACAATAAATAGAGCTGGGCTAGCGGGCAACCAAACCAGGCTCAGCAGCCTTTATGGACATCGACAAAGGAGTAAAGACCAAAGAGGACGTCGACGGAAGAAGCTAAAAACGTCTTGGTGTCCTCGATCACTGCCTGAGAGATTGACCGAGCAAAAGTGTGAAAAGTATCAAGTCTTTTTACCTGAAACTAAATTTGTAGGTCAAAAAACATCCATATAATAAAACAAGGCACAACTGGTTGTATTAAAGACTATGCAACCTTCTTTTCAAACAGATTTATCTTATCTCACTAATAGATGCCTGAGAGTGACTGAGACAAGAGTAAATCCAGGCCTGGCTTTTAGTCATTGGCGAGAGCTTTGCAAAATAAAAAGCTGCAAGACAGACTTGCATGATGTTTGGCTGTGCTAGCAAACTTGTCGACTTGCTAGTTTTTGAGCACACCAAATGCATTAGGGTGTAAGTGAACTGCAATTAGAAACTGTTAAAAGACAAAGGTCAAAAAACTTCCAGATGTCTGGATTAAAACTTGTTGGAATTTTCTTGAAAACAACAAATATGCAAAAATTCTTTCCAACCAGATTTATCTCACTCATCTCACACGTGCCTGTATGTCTATGACCTGAAACAAGCAAAAAATTAATAAATAAATCTTATGACTCCAAATGACTCCACTCTAAACAGATTCATAAATTCAGCACCGAGACGTGCTCAGTTTTAGTGTTATCAAGGCCAGCAGCGCCGACAAACTGAGAATGTTTGACTTTGACAGTGTTTACCAGGACAATCACACAATGAGGGGACTCGGCATTAATTAAGAGGCTTAATGACTCAAAAGAAAAGCAACCAAAGAAAAACTGAGGACATTTTAAAACATCCAGAAGCTTCAGTCAGCGGGTGCAAGTCTCACTCACCCAGATGGTTATCAGCAGTCACGTAAAAAGCATATTGAAGTCAAGTTAAAAGATAAAAGATTTATTGGGCGGGGACTTTGTGTTAAATAATTCAAGGCCGAGAGGAGCACTATTAGACGGTAACAGGTTGATGGACTGCTAAACAAGGACTGCGAAAGGCATTCACTGATAGCAGCCGATCTCAAAAGCCATTGATCAATAGAGATAACATCTCCGTCAAGCTCTGAAAGGTCGAGTTTACTCACTGCGAGATCGTTATTTCATCATTTCAGCACTTTTCAAAATACTGTGATGTATTATGAGTCATGTGTTCAAATGTTTGTATTATATTGATATTTTAAGCACATAACTGTGTTGATCAAGTGAGGATTGGATTTGGAATTGAAAGCGGATCATTATTAAAGGACTGGGACAGAGATCAGGTCTAAAACATCTGTTACTGGGACCGCGGGTACTTGGGAAATGAACTTTTCTTGCCACGAGGATTCACAGATGACAAATGACGACTAACGTGTTGATAGGTGAGCTTTAGAGGTGCTGGTAGGCTGATTTAGTCACCTCTGGACCAGCTGGTACCTGTAGCTTCATATTCACTTTACAGATATGTTTTACAATATCAATTTTGCTATCAAACTCTTAGCAAGAAAGCAAAGAAGTTTAAAACAAGTCAAACTATTTCTTTATGCTGAGCAGTGGTAAGTGTTTGCCCTGGGTTTCGCCTCTCAGGCTGCAGAGAGCGCGCCCTGACTAGCAGATTGGCGGAACTTGTCGGGGTGCACGCAGCCTGACCGGACTCTCTTCAGACACCATACTGCACGAAAAAATTACAGTTGAGACAAGATTAGATTTTTTTGTGTCTTAACTCCTCATCTTTGAAGCAGCATTATTTTTCTCCGGAGGAAGTTTAATGTGTACAAGAGAAGCTTCATTTGCACTAAAATGAATAATCAGGATATCAGCAGGAGCGTCACATCCCGACATGTCCAATTAGTGATGAAATTGTGAGAACGAAGCAGGGACTGAACTCGCACAAAACCACAAATCCAGACAGCAAAGCAGATGCAGATGCAGCTGTTGGAGTTTCTCCAGAGATCAGCCTTTGAAAATATCAAGTGATCATCCAGCAAAACTGTTTACAGATATTTAAACAGCTTTAAAGGACACGGTTGGTTAGAATGTAGGGCACAGACAGCAGGTGAAATTATGCAGAGTACAAACTACAAAATAAATCATATCTTTATTTCAGGTCATCCGTGAATCAAGTTCATCACAATCTGATTTCCAAGTGTAGGTCTAAACTATGTTCACTTGACTTAAATCATGTAAATGTCTGAGCTGATTACACTTTAAACTGCAGACGCACATTTGATTTTATCACAGTCGTGATGGATCACAGGTATATCCACGGACACCACCGGAAACCTGTGTTGGGCAGTCCAGGTCATAAACCTAAACATTGTGATTAATATCAGATGGGCTGCTGGTGGGTGAAATAATACATCTCTTAGTGAATAAAACATCACATTACCTGCACTATAAGAAACTACATCAGTGCATATCTCTGTTAAAGGAGCTGTGCACAGTTATGCACGCAGCACATCAGTTGAACTTTATTGATCTAAATCTCTCGACAAGTTTAAGGTCTGTGTTATAATTTAAATATATATAGATAATGGCATTTTTGGCATCAATTCATCCGACGTCCCAACAGCTGTTAAAAGCCGACTGACGGCTGATCCAGCTGTGATCGGCTGCTGCCGTCAGCAGAAACGGACATCGCTTCTCGTGACGCTGCAGAAAAAAGGACGCCTCATTTGGCTTGAAACATATTTCCTTGGTCCTCTCTCCTCCCGTGGTTTTCTCGCGTCTCTCCCCGAGTCCTCGGTGGGCGGGACTAAGATGCAAGTGAGGGAAACGTCGATTCAATTTAGGTGAAATGGGAGGCACCTCATGTCTCCAGGCTCCGTCGTGTTTTTAGCTTCTAGTTAGCGTCACTTCTACTGTGAATATAGACCTACATTGTGCAAATGTGTGACATGAAGATGAAGTGTGATGTCACAAAGTAACAGAATTTAAGGTGGGACTACTGACCAGACACTTCAGGAGCAGCGTTCTCTGTTGGAGAGAGGAGCAGACTTGACATTTTAACTTTCAGAACCTTTGATGTGCACGAGAACCTATACAACACACTGACAGAAAGGAAATAAACAAAAAAGCACAATAGCTCTCCTTTTAAAACTTGTAAAACGCAGCAGCAGTTGTATTACCATTGTACCAGCTCATCTGATTTGAGGCAGCCAGGCTTCCTTTTTTCCTCGCATAAAGTTATTAACATGAACACCACCTCAGTGGGAGCGCTGCTGTAATTATTAATAACCTTTCCAAAAACAGTGTGTTTCATTAAAAATATAAGTTGAGTAAATGCCACAAAAACGGGGAACAAACAAAAAACAACCAAACCTTCCCCGACATTTCCTCTCCCCCTCTGTGGCTGTGCCTCTGACAGATCTAATTCAGTTGTTTCTCTCAAGGTTACGTAGAGTGCATATATCTCTGCTCCGAAGCCATTACTCAGGATCTTTCCAGAGGAGCTGCGGCGCTATTTTGTCACAGCCGAACGGAGAGACGGTGGCCAAAGACCAGAGCCAATATTAGTAATGCACTCTCCCACCAACTCCCTGCTTCCAGTGCGAGTGTGCAACAATGACAGTGAGCAAGCAGATGTATTTTAATTTATTCCGGGCACTCAACAGCTTTGCCAGTTACAACTAAAATGCCAATAAACACATTACTCACATTAATGAGTCAGGACGGAGGGAGGAGAAGGCAGTGAGTGAATGAAGGAGTGAGGATGAAAATGTAAGACACGACAACGACTGGAAAGAGTTCTGAGTGCGACCATGAATGTAGAGTTAAAATCATCTCTCTCGTCCGTCGTCCGTCTTTCTCCTTCCATCTTTCGATATCTCCAGATGTCCAGAGGCGGGTGAAAATGTGGCTCGGAGGAGGAGAAATGTAGGAAGCGAGTGACAGCGCCAGCAGTTATAAAGATGACTGATGTATGTAGCAGATGGAGAGTGTTTTATGACCTGTACCGGCACTCCATTTAAGCGTGTGTAAAATTGATGGCCAACCATAATTGACCTCTGTTGCCACGGCGGTACTGAAAGCTGTTCCTCCACTTTAAGCGGAGAGGGGAGTTCTTTTTTCTCTCTCTGACACGGGGGGAGCGCTTGATTTATGTAACTCTGCGGCAGGTTGGCGTTTCAAAATCACAGGCTTCTGATGGATTTTTTTCTGTGCGAGGAGAAGGGAGGACGACGACAGAGGAGGAACCCATGAGAGAGGAGGACGGGAAGATGAGGGAGGACGGGATGGGAAGTGAGGATAACAGAAAGTTGATTAAAAGGAAATGAAGGCAGGAAGAGGAGAACAGGAAATGGAGAGAGAGAGAACAAGAAGAGGAAAATAGATGGTGAAAGGAGGTGAGAAAAGAAAGAAAAGACGAGGATGAGGGGACACGGAGGAATATGCCACGGGGAGGGAGTGCGAGATCCAGTAGATTTGTAGCAGCCGAGGGATATTTGTCACTGTGCTAACCTCCTCAAGGCCATGACTAGCCAAGTTAATGGGTTCTGTCATCTACAGCCAACTATTGACAACCTGCATCATCACACTGGACATGTTTCATGGCCTGGGTGTCATGTGGAACTGCCTCCGCTCCGTGAATAATATGACTCTATAGAGACACTATATTAAGTATTGAGCTACATGACCAGCATACAGACACCATCGACCGCCTGCCTCTGTTCTGTCTGCAAACTCAAACATTCACTTCATTAATACTATCATTATTATCATTATTATCATCATTATTGTTATTTTTATTACTATTGTTATCATGATTTGTCCAATCAGTGTTCAAGCTGTCTTGTGCATCATTTTTACAGGTTGCCAATCATTCAGCCTGCGTTTAAAAGCCGTGGTGTCCAGACAATCAATCAATCCTGGGAATCAATTAATGTGTCCATTACTGTAGTTCCTTCTGCAAGACAGCTGTCTGTTCTGTACTGGTGAACCCCCCTGTCAGGTTTAAGAGGGTTAAGTAAAGCTTTTAATCAGGCCTCCTTGGGGTATAGTTTGGGATTTTGGAAGCAGGGCTGTACGAGGTCATTATCCAGAGGCGATGTATCTGCGTCCTTATCAGGAAAACAACCATTTAAGTCAACTTCGGGAGCAGCTTAATACAAACCAACTTTTTTTTGTTGCTTGTGGTGACCTCTAGCGGCCGTAGGTTGGGGTGGGTGGTTGGTATAAACAAGCATATGTGACTTACCTCCAGGAGACTGACTCACTAACATACTAGCATCGTTAAGTTAGGTCACGTAAGTAACTTTGATATTTTAATTAGGGCCATGATTTTCTAATATTCCAATATTTATCAAATTTAAAAAATGTGATAGTTCATGAGACTGTGGTTTTGTCTTCAAAAATATATTGTCCCTTGTTTTTACTGGCGCCTGGAAATAACGTGATACAAACAGCTAATAATCTTTGTTTAATGGTTGAATAGTTCCCTGTGAGTATCAAATACCAATTGTGCTTGAAATGCCCATCCCTTATTCTAATCCAAACTAGTGTTTTTCTTAACCCAACCGACGGCCTGTCGCTGGGACACCACAACTGTTTTGTTGTATTGGGAACGCTGATAGATGTCATTTAGGGAGTCACTGGCAATCGACCTATTCAGTTGTTTAGGTATGAGGATGTCTGTGTGTATAACATTCAGTAGATGGTGGTTGACATGCCCTCAGTTTGAGGAAGCAGCATGAGTACTGGCGTAGGATGCCAAGCAATGTACTTCTGTGAATAGAAGGAATTCTAGCCACCTAAAAAAAAAAGCTAACCCTAACGAATCAAGTCAGTCAAAGTGCATGTTATATTTAGAATGTTTTCACCACTTTACAGTCAGTGAGCCCTTTTTGACAGGAAACTGAAGCAGTAATATCTACTTTCTCTTCAAAGCCACCAAATTCCCTTGACAAAAACAGTAATTTTATCTTGCAGAACACGGGAGGTGATGTTCTACCGCCGCCTTTATCTTTTACTTTGTTTGTGTTGTTGTGTAACTATGGCACTGTAAAGGGTTTATTCAGATTCACCAAAGTCACATTTTGAAACCTTCAGTGTTTGATAATGTACGAGAGTAACTATGTTTCCCTTATTAATGGTGGACTATGGTAAAAGGGCATTTTGAGACACTAAGCATCTTTTTGGTAAATGTTTTGTTGTTGTTAACACAGGAACAGTTGGCAGATGAGGCAAACTGGCACCACTTCCAGCTTTTTTTTTTTAAATCGAGCCATGACTCTAGGTTACCTGGCACTCGGATCAGTTTTAGATAGCAATGGAAATTATGTTAACGAGATTATATCCCTGCTGAAAAAGGTTACGACATTTGCCTCCGTCCGAATTGAGAATTTTATGGCAGTTCGGTTGAATTTTCCACCAGGACACAAGCCAAAAGTCCTGACCTGTCTCCCGGAGTTTCTCATCCTTCAGCTCAGTGAGTTGAGAAACACTGGCAGAGTTTGATTCCCAATGGGCCCTCCATGCTCAAAACCACACACGTTCTACTCTGCAGAGCTTTGGATAAAGGCATCCATTGAGCAACAACTCTCATGTGAGTTTATCATTTTCAACATAATGTGTTTAATAGTTGTTGACTTAATTCTTCTGTCTTCGGATCACTCAGAAGTTAAAACCAAATGTTTATATAACAGCGACAACCATAGCCTATCGCTTGCTACGGGCTAACTATGAACATGTCAACATACAGAAGTAGAATTTGCTTTAGTGTAGGTTAAAATAAGACAAAAAAGCTGATATTACCATAAGTCATATAACTGCCCGCAGCCCCTGTGAATAGGTCACTACACCCAAAGCGGCCTACCATGTCACAGAAAACAATATGTGACTTCTGCTACAAATAACATTAATTCCTCCGCTCTGGTGCATTGCAGTGAACTGTCAGGTTCTGGTTCCTCGAGGGCCTCGGGGTCGCTTCTGCTCACGAAGCCAAGGTGTTCAGTCAGAGTTTAAACAGAGCTGGCAGGGTGGAAGGAGTCTGGGCACACCTTTGTAGTTTTTCTGTAGGATAGTCGAGCAGATGGCGGAAGGGCTGCTGCCTAATAATCTCGGACCCTGTGTGACACTCTTCTCCTGAGCAGTTGTCACGCTGAGCCGCACCGTAAACGAGGACAGGCAAACACACACACACACACTGCAGCGAGCAGAAAGTGTGTCACGGCTCCTCTGCTGTCCGTACTTTCTCATCCGCGGTGGGTAGTGTGGTCATGATGATTGTAGTGAACCATCGAAACTTTCAGAGGATGATTTAGATCACAAGAGTGCATTTCTTTCTCTATTGTTCTTAATCATGAATAATAATGTGTCCTCTGTAAATTTCAAACATGTTCAAAGGCAGACTGATATATATGCACAGTGACAGCTGAAAGCAAACATCTGCAGGGGGCATCAGTCGAGCCAATTTAAATACGCACTGATTTACTACATGTGAGTGCATACATTTGTGGGCTGGATCAAGTTACAAAGGCGCTCCACCCACTAAAATCTGCATACCATACAGCCCATGGGATGTAAAGAATTAAGACACCACCAGAGCGTGCAGCTGCATCCCGTTTCCCTGCAGTATTAAACTTCAGGCAGTGGAACGCAGCCTTTTGACCATCTCCCTCCAGCTGTATACTCTATTCCCACTTCAGTTATTAGAAATCAATATGAAGATTTTAAGGCAACATTTGCTGGCAAATGTCTGTTTCTGTAAACCACAGATATGGCCCCAAATTCCTGTTTTGATGTCCAAACTTTCCGTCTAAATATAGCAATTGTTTTGTCACCACAAATATGGCTGGACATTGTCCCAAGGTCTTCTTAAATATGTCCAGCGGTGTCACACTTACCACTCTGTGGTCCCTCGTCCAGTGTTTTCGCACTTTTACAATCACAGTCACTGGCTTCGCAGCCTCCTTGACTCCACCACCATCCCCTCCACCTCTCAATATGAAAGTCAGGTCATAAACATGTAATGACAACGAGATATGACGTGTTTTGTAGAAACCTCAATAAGGTACGTAGCCTATGACAGGTGACATGTCATAATGTCTGCTATTCATGCAAAAGTCAATTTTTACAGGGGCTCGGGTGTTGAGAGGGCAGAGTTTGCCTCAGCATACCACCTGATAACCTGATGTAATTTTGCTTTTTTGGGGCAGATCCCACAAGGAAGCTGCAGGCCTCATATCTGCAAATCAAACTACACATCAAACAAAATTCCCCAACTACGAGTCCTCAGTTTGACTTCCCCGTGCTTCTTGTCTCTCTTGCTCCGTGTCCTGCTTTAACTCATCGTCACAACCTCGATGCGAAGCCCAGAGAGTGAGCGCACGGTTACTGACATATTTATCAGACTGCTAATCAGCCTGATAACCCGCAGCTGTGCCTCTGTCACGGCTGAGGTACCATCACCAGAATCAAAAACCACACTCCTGCCTCAGTGACTGTTGAAAGGTTGTAATGTCACTTTTTATTCTGCCAGTTTATGCTACAATAAAAAAATAATGGGTCCAGTTGTCTAACAGGGGCATCATAATGTGTGATTCATTTGGTTTAAAACAGCCCGAGCCAGATATGACTTTCTATTTACCCATAACAACTAAATTTAACAAATAAAACTGTTTATTTTAACCTGTGTAAGTGTTTCTCAGCATGTGACACATCAACAGTCCTTCACAACAACACCCAATCCACCAAATAGGTGTGGTGAGGAGAATAGCACTGATTTGTTCAACAGATTCTGAACACAACAGGTGGTAAACTGTTTGATTGGCCTTTGTATTACGCAATATCATGCTGAGCAAAACATATTTAAATCTCAGTAGCAGTATGGCACAATGTGAAAATGGTCCCCACTTAGGGTTAGAAGTGTCCTTGGCCAAGATACTGAACCCCAAACTGCTCCCGATGTGCCGGTCGGCACTTTGCATGGCAGCCACCGCCATCAGTGTATGAATGTATGTACGATTTACTGTAAGTCGCTTTGGACCAAAGCGTCTGATAAATGTAAATATAGAATTTTAGAAATCCAATTTGTCATAGGAAGTATTTTACACGAGCATCACACTGCATTAAAAAAAAAAAAAACACGAGGAAGAAACTTTCATTTGTGAGCACATCGAGTGACTTCACATAAAACATTCTATTTCTGTCTTAAACATGTAAAGTTTCTAGGAATGAACCAGACCGTTCCTCTGTGACTGTAAATTCTCTGCACTACATGTTAT
This sequence comes from Lagodon rhomboides, assembly GCA_039737535.1. Classification (NCBI taxonomy): domain Eukaryota; kingdom Metazoa; phylum Chordata; class Actinopteri; order Spariformes; family Sparidae; genus Lagodon; species Lagodon rhomboides. The sequence goes on along the minus strand of CM077798.1, from coordinate 10,491,030 downwards.
TGTGAAGTGCTTCTCTGGGTGTATATATGTATAAGTGCATATGCAGACTCTGTAAAGAGGCTCTCCGCTGCATCTCCTTTATATACTCTCAAGGATATCTTAACAGCTTCTCTTCTATATGGAAGCTGAAGTGGCTCCAGTGCACTTTCGCTTGGCATCGAGTGCACATCTGAGCGCTTCAGATTCATCTAAAGCTTCAGAGCAACAGTGAACGGGGAGGATGCTTTTTAGGATTTGAAAGCAAAAAGTGTACATTGTAGTAGTCGTTTTAAGGGAGGTTCAAGGCAAATCTTCAGTTGTTTTCGCAGTGTTACTGATTTCTCATTTCATTCCAACCGATTATAATACATAAGCAAAACAAGGAACGAGTTGGCTGTGACAAATATTCGATGGCCTGACACGACACTACACATGACAATAGCCCTGACTCCATTAAATGAAACAATCATCTGAGAGGGAAAACCTTTGTACTTCTACTCTTTGTGAACAACAAGCGTGAATGTTCTCCGGGTTAATTCAATCCATTGTTTTGCTCCTGTTGTGTAACGTTTTCTCGAACTATTTTCCGAGGCATCCTTTTTCATCCGTTTTGCAGTTTTACTTCAACACCCTACCAAAGACCTTATCCAAACCTTATCACAATTCAGTAGCTTTCCAAGAAAGGCAAACATTCAAGATTCAAGATCATCTGAATTGTCATTCTACTGCAAAAGACGGTAAAAAACTGTTTTCCCAAGGCTACAAACACGGACACAAAAAAGCAAAAATATAAAGACTGTAACTAATTAATAAATAATAATCAATTCACAAAAATAAACTAGAAGTCTCACAGGCTCACAAGAATGAAGCTGCTCAGTAGTCTGGTGGTACGGCAGCAGATACTTCTGTATCTTTTGCCGGATGGCAGCAGGGTGAACAGACGGTGGGTGGGTGGGACTTGTCTTTTAGTAACCTTTGGGCTCTGTACAGACGTCCCACTTCACCGACATAAGTGATGCTCTATAGATGGTACCACTGATGTTCTGGGAGGTTCTAATCACCCGCTGCAGAGCCTTCCTGTCCTGGGCCGTGATGAACCATGCCAGTTTGCGATGCTTCCAGTCAGGTTGCTTTCTATTGCTTACTCTGTAAAAGTTGACCACTTTTCCCCACAGGAAACTGATCTTCTTAAGTTTCCTCAAGAGCCACTTTTGTGTTTTTGTTTTTTTTTAAATCGGGGTGGAGATGTGTGAAGACCATGATTTTCATTGTGTTGTGAGTAGGAATGGAAATTCTAAGTAATTTCATTAACAATCACTTATCGATTAATCATTAATGACATATGAAATATGTTGAGCATTTTTCCTTTAGCAAACTGGACCACTGACATGATCTATGTTTTATGTAAAATCAGAGTTGGCTACATTAGGAGCTAAAAGAACAGAGAAAGTAAAGACCAAGTTACCTAAATGATAAACTAAAAAACACAAAACAATGACCTTGTTTTTTATTGGCAACAAAATCCAAACCAGACTGAGCCGACTTAATGGTTAAAATGTGATAATATCAGTTTGTCTTAAATGTATTATTGTATTTTTTGAATGACCAGTGACTTGTATTTTAATTTAATACATTTTCTCACACCAGTATTTTGTGTTACTTGGATATATTTCAAAAGCAAGTATCTGTAATTTATTATTGTAAAAAAATATATGTTATTCTATTTTGTGCCTGCCTCTAACTGTCTATTAAGACATTTTTAATTGGTTAAATTCTAACATGGATTAATCATGAATCATTAGCATCCCTAGTTGACAGTGTGTGTCTTTGCCTCCTTTTTTCTAGACTCTACAATCCTTGGTTTTGTAGACACTGAGCAGTAGATCGTTCTCTGTGCACCACCCTGCAAGATGGTGAATTGTTACCACAACTTAATTCAGCAGATCCAAAAGTTAAAAGGACCAACTTGAGTCAGACTCTGATCTTATTATGGAAATATGAGTCAGAATTTAGGCAGCAGAACGTCCTGAAGTCCACCAGTCATCCAGCTCCTGTCTGACTGAGTGTTGTAACCTCGTTAACTTCTGAGTTAAAGACAAAAGTTTACATTCCTGTCGAGTTAGCGTCATCTTACTTTTCCAAGTTGAAACGGGACCACCACATGATGTAGAGCCTCTTAAAGTAGAGACAATGTATGCAATGGAAACTTTACAGAGAAGTGGCTGCTGTAACACACACACACACACACACACACACACCTCTCCTTTGACGGAACAGTTATCGTGTGTGTATTCCCAAACTGAATCCAGCGCCCATAAACAGAAAACTGCTTCGTCAGCTCCGCCTCGTCATTTTCATGCACAGATTTTGCGGCTGCAGCTTGAAAAGTTCCCGTGCCCTTTGAACGTGACACAGTTTCACTGTCAGCTGCGGCGGCTGAGCGGCGAGACCGCAACATTCAATGTTTATTTAATGGAGTTGGAGAAGCGAGTTACAAACTTTGTCCTCTGTCTTACATCAAGGGCGCGCCTTTGAATTAGCTCGCTCGGCGGAGAGTCTGCTGGCACGCAGACGCGAGGCTCGCAGGTTTGAAAGAGCTGGACTCACTCGAGAGGAAGCCATTGTTCTCTGCCAGTTAAAGATTATGATTGAATGAAAAAAAAACACAGAAGAAGAAGAAGAAGTGAGGGTCATGTTGGAGGAGCTTTCCCAGGCGGTACTTTGCTCACAGGTGGGTTGAACCGATTGTGGTCTTTTCCTGGTTTCCTACAGCAGATTCACAGCCCGGTCTCACAAACATTAAAAACCCTTTGCGCTGAAATGTTTGCTGTCTTCTTCCGAGACGGCGGGTACAGTAGGTTGTGTCATTTGCATATGCTTTGCATAAACAGTGTTCTTGGTGCAGCCGCGATTCATCATTAAAAGTGCTCATTTAAACCGCGCTTGCTTGTGGGGAGAGTTTGGCACGTAGGTTGGCGCAGCAGCTCGTTCCGAAAAACATGGTGGAGTTTGTTTGGATACACTTCCTATTTTGGTCTTTATTTTTACTGAACAGAATGTCAAGGTCAGGAAAATACCAAACTGTCAGAGAAATCCTTCGCCCAGATACTCCCTGGTAAAATGGAAACAGATTCCATGGAGGCAAAGTTCTCGTTTTGATGAGTTTGAAGACATTACACATGTATGGTCCATCTCGTTGGATTTAAAATACGGAGCTTTGGTAGAAAAACAGACAACTTTTAACTTTAAACAAGCGGCGCACTGTGCCGTCTCAACAGATACGGTCCGTATGCTCTCGAGGCAATAATGAAGCAATTAAGTCAGGAAGGAATGTTCAGTTTTACCTCCCGTCTCGCCTGTATTGTTTTTCTATATACTGTCTCAATAGGAAATGTATTTGCAGTTGTGGAATTAAACAGCGACAGCCGTGACACGCGTGTGTGGGCTACAGGGCTCTTTCTCAGTTTTAGAGAAGGATTTTGTTTTCGTCTTTATTGTGTTTTTAAATGCTAATCAAAACCATCAAAGACACTTTGGAGAGAGGAGAAGCACGTTAACTGCAAAGGTAAAGTGACATTTGAAGTTTTGACATTCGCTTTGTGCAGAAGTATAGCTGCAGCAGGGGGTCAGCGTCAGGCTGAGGGGGAGGAGAAGGAAACATTAAGAGGAAAAAGTGCAAGTTTAGTCATTCATTCAGTCCAAGGGTGCCAAAACTAAAAAACCCTAATGGTCAGCCATGGGCCAAACGCCAATACCTTCATTTATGTGATTTATAACACGTTTACCTACTATTTCATTTGAAAATGGCTGCTCTGAAAAAGCTGTCATCACGGTGCTGCTACCAGAACTCAGGTACCATATCATATATCGTTTCCATTTGTATGTACAGACATAATGCTACTTAAAGTGAAAAAAACATTTCAATGTCTGTAAAGTTTTATATTAAACAACCACTGCTGGTTCATCAAACTTTTATATTTTCTCTGAGAAGCATCCAGTGTACGGCAGGATTTCACCTCCCCACTGTTAACAGGACTCACAGATGGAGAATCTTTTTTTATGGTTTTCTTGTGAAATCCTTTTTCCTTTCTTTACATCTCATACCTTTTGAAACTGTTAGCTTTCATCCAAAATAAAAAAAAAAACAACAAAAAAAAAAACATCTTAGAGGTGTGGATGAGTTGATCCTTTCTGCTCGTTTCATTTCATTTCCTTCCCGAGTGTTGCTCGGAATTTCCTCAAAAAGCTGATTAAATTTGCACGTCTTGTTTCACCGTTTGATCTGCGGCGTGTTTTAATCAATTCGCCGAAAGTGCAGCAAAAGTCAAAGAGGACTGAAAGCGAGAAACAAGCCCGTGGAAAAAGTTTAATGAAGTTTTTTTTTTTTTTATAGTGAATAAAGAGGCAGCTGTGAGGGTGACAAACAGCTCCGAGATGAGTCAAGTGGAGCTGAAGTGAAAACGATAGTGAATTTGATGTGGAGATAACAGGATGAGCTGACACTCCAACGGGCGCTGCCGCCGCCGCCGCTGACTGGGAGAGTGAACACATTTAATGAATAGAGGGAAAGAGTTTTTACTTGGCTAGACTTCATTTTGTCAACACAATTGTTTTCTTTTTTTTTTGTTGCAAATACAGCACGGCCCAGAGGAAGGTGTCAGGCTGCTGCTATTATTTTATTCTTCGGGGGCAAATCTGACTTCAGTAATGACAGCACAGGGAAGTAAACTGAATATCTGCAGAGGTCCTGCAGCAGTCGGTGGAAAAAAACAAGAAAAAGAGGAAAATGTGGTATTGCAACATTGATAAGATACTGCAGAGAAAATAGTGTTCAAACATTAGGTGGAAAAAAATATGGAGGAAAGTATGAATACATAGATTTGGCTTCATCCGAAACTGGGACGAGGGAGGAATCTGAGGAATACTGTCACTTCCTCCTGTGTGAGGAGCCATTCAGGCACCAGACCAACTCTGAGTTACAGAAAATTGGCAGCTCAGTCGTCAATAAGGAGAAGTTCTGGGGCGGCATAGACAAAAAGCAGCTATTAAAAACCTGAAGATTGCATTATGGGTTAGAGCATAAAGTCGAGTAAACAGTGTGCGTGTGTGTTCTTCCTTGTCTAGAAAATGGGCTGGACCTGAATATTTGACCATTTTGTGGGCATTCTATTTTTAATATCTGGAAACGTCTTCTGTTTGTTTGGTTGTTGTTGTTTTTTCTAAATCAAAGAAATAAAGCTGGACTGGAAAATACATTGCAACACCCGTGTTGCAGCACCATGCCTCCAGTGGAACCTAAAAAAAAACCAAATGGTATTCAAGACATCTAAACTAAATCAAGGAAAGTTTCTGTACTTTGGCTTTCATATAAACAAAGCTTATCAAATGCGCTGCATGTAAATTAAAACTAAATTAAATGCACTGACAATATCTCAAATCAGACATGCCGGTTAGACACAAGTCTAATCAAAAATAAAGGTTGTTATAGAATTGAAAAGCAAGTCTATGGCTGCTTATTCTGCAGATAAAACATTTACGACAGGCACGTAGCTGGCATACCCATTTTCACAAATGTCCTTTGTCAGCTCAGAAACTTTACAAACTATGCTACTTTGAGGGCATTGGGGTCCGTATCTGTGCCTTCTCGCATCCGATTCTGTTTCTTTTCATATCAACCACATGAGCAGCATCGGAAAACAAACGACTAACTGTCTACAACCACACGCTGTTTTTATTCAACTGTCTATCGGCCTCCATTTCATTGTCCAATCAATAAATATCAATATAAAATTCCCATTATTAGGTCGATAATCTATCGGCCTGATATATATCAGCTGTAGAGGTAGCTGGTCTAACAGGGACGTGTAGGTAGCTTTTTAGTTTTAACTCCTGAGTCGACAATTTCTCAAAGTAACTTTCACAGAAAGTCTCTCCTACGCTGACATGCACAACTCCCAGAACATTTACATCTGAAAGAAACTAAACATCAATAATACTGATAAAGCTGATAAAATGACGTAACATCTCATAAATATCACATATTCCCCCGAGCAGAAAGTCTTTGTGGGCCTCCACTGTTTGACTGTCTGTGACTGTTTGACTTGTTTGCTTTTTTCTTGCAGCCATCCTGTCTGTTTGTTTCTCTTCTGTGGGTCTGATTCTCCGGTTGATCGTCCATGCCTCGCCGGCACTTGTTTGCGTCCCCGCATCTTTGCCACTGTGTACAGCATGTCCTCATTACTAAAACATCAAGCGCGTTGCATTAACGCTCCCTGACAGCCCCGCCTCGCCTCCATTGATGTATGCTTAGCTTGACATTTCTCCAGGATCCCCCGACCAAGCGCCCCCCAACCCCCCCTCGTCTCCCCACCTGCCCCCCGCACCTCAGGGTGGAACTGTTTGTTTTCATCTGTTTGCGTCTGTCTGCCACTCCGGGTTTGCCTGGACTCTGTCCCTCTGTGTGGACGTCCACAGCACTGCCAACATTATCACAACCACAACACTCCTTACGTCACTGCTTGGAGCGCTTTATCTGCTACATGTTACATCGATACACCGGCATACTAAAACAATCAATCCCTCAGGGTCATCTTGTATATTTTCATTCATACACCTTGAATCCAAGAAGCCAGTCAGTGAATCTTCTGGATGAGATGTGCGACAGAAGGCGGTCCTGGACGCCTAAATGAGGTGAGCTTCAGTGTGAGGCCTGGTGGGCGGCAACCATGGTAAACGGATTGAGCTGGTTCAGCTGTTCCAGCAAATTTTTTGGACAACCCCAAAAGGATTCCAGCACACAAACACTGCATTGTGCATTGTGTAACAGGCCGTCTTTCTTCGCTTTTTATCTTCTTCTGTATCACAGGAACTGTTCTCCAGCAAGTGTGTAGGAACAATCCGACAGTGTCTTCCAGAGGCCAGCGGATCATGTGAGAAAGCAAAGCGCATTCTGTGGAACACAATATCCTCGTATTCATTTAAAAGGGATTCACACAAACGTGATCAACAGCATCATCACTCAATAAAAAAGAGAAACGGCGCCGTGACAATCAAAAGCTGCTGTTTCGCTGCAGTACTCCGGATCACAGACATTCAAGCAATATGAGCATCCGCTGCTGCAACACGGCATGACAGGCAGATATGAGCTGGATGGATGTAGACAGCTTTCAAATTCTCTGGAAGACGGTAGAAATTGGAACAAAGACCACGTATAGATTGACAGAAATCCAGTCAGACATTTTTCATCATACGGAATTGTAAGGAAAAATAAAAAACTGAAAAATCCGATGCTGAGAGCAAGTGAGGGTCCCTCATGAGTATATACAACAGAATACAGTGTTTCAGCCATATAAGTTGATAATTTAGTCAGTGAAGAGAAAACAAAGGGCACAAGTTTGGAAAAGGATTTCAATTGTTTAAGCAGCGAAACATTTTCAACTCTATATTTTAGATTTTATATTACATTTTATTCAAATAAAAAAAAAAAATCTCTGCAGGTATCACTTTTAAATGAACAGTTCTCCCAAAAATGAAAATCTTGTTATTATCTACCCACCCCCATGCCGATGTTTCTTCATTCTTCATTATTCATTTCTGGAGCTTTACAGCAAAAAAGTGATTCATCATCCTCCTAAACAACTGAAGAACCTCGGGGCTGGTTTTAAAATGTAAAAGTAAAAATGTACAGCTTGTCCGGCATAATCCAAGTGTCGAGCATCACAAATGATTTCGGATCAATCGTGTAGTTCTTATTCAAGCATTGCAGGTATAAAGGTTTGTAGGCGTGTGTGTGTGTGGTCCTGTGTAGAAGGTCGTTTTGCCAACAGGCTGAGCAAGTACAAAATAAAAAGACATTAGGTTCAGCGGTAGGTTTAATGATTTGTAACATTTGAAATGTGAACTTTCAAGGCTTCATATTCATAAGGTGAAATGTATGACATTTAAGACAGCCGTCTTTGTTTTGGACTAAAAGAACAAAACAAGACATTTGAATATGTCTACTTTGGAGTGCTTTTTTTTATTTCTATTGATCCATTAATTAAAAGGTAAAAACAGGGGGAATGTTCCATTATGAGAATAATTGGTACTTGCAGCTCCCATACTGTAAACTGTGGTATATTTAATGTCAGGACTAATAGCAGGAAATTAGAAAGCTGCAGCGTAATGAAACAATGTTATCATCAACGTGAACTGATTTAATAATACTTAATGGAGTGTGATAATTGGTGTTCAGAAACCCAGAAACACACATTAATCCATCTGACTGCAAGAGCTCCTTGTATTCTTCGCGCCACTGTGTTCATCCACTGGTAAGTCGCTATCTATGTCAGTGTGCTTATAGTCGACTGTTGCCAAAACCACCTGGCTGCTAATTGCTTCAGTTACAGCCTGCTGTCTTTAAAACGGCTGAGCCAGGCAAGACGACGCGATGACACACTGAGCGAGCCTCGGGCCAAAACGTCTGTCGCCTCCTCCTCCCGTTTTCCTTTCTCTCTCGTCAAAAACGTTGGAAGGAATTTTATGTAAATCGTTTTTTGTTTTTTTTTATAGTACCAGACACTTAAACGGATTCATGAAATGCACCTCATTCTGGATTCCACGCTTTATATTCATGTTAGCAGGTGACGGTGTTTATTTATTGCACACAGGCTCTTCCGTACGTATGCGGGGAAAGGATCTGTAAAACGCTTCCAGCTGTTGATCGTAAAACATCCGGGCCCCGACTACGGCCGATGTCCCCACACGTCATTATGTACAGCTTGAGCTACATACGGTTCTATAATGGAGTCTAACTGACTATGAAACACTAAGGCTCGAGAACAAAGAAGGTTTGGTTGCAGATAGATAACACGAATACAGGAAAATACAGATTACGTGACCTTTGTTCAACAGTGATTGAGCTCGATCGTATGTTAGCTGCACGGCCTTGATAACGTGACGGTGAAACATCTCTTAGTTCAGAGCTGTGCTGTTGAGTCAGTTTTCTTCCTCCAGCGGTCAAACTCACTTGCATCTCGCAGCTTTCAACAACATTGCTGTTTTCCAAAAAGCAGCGTGTGGCGTTTTCTTCCGAAGCCTCCACTAAAATCACTGAGATATCCCGACTTAATGCACAGCCGTAGAAAAAAAAATAAATAAACAGCTGTGTACCTCCAGCATATGTGTCCTGCCAGATCTCTGGAGCCATTGTTACGCAGCGAGTAGGGAAATGTCATTGTTCAGTGCATCGCCTCGAGGAGGGTTGTCATACACTATACAGATCTCTGTTTGTTTGGCTTATCCTGACAGGACCAATTCATCACTGCTGGGCATGTTGGCTTAGCCTTCAGCAGAACCACCGCAAGCACAGCAACTTCTTTCCCTGGGATGGATGCTCATACGCTTCGCTCTATCTCCTCTGGCTCGCTGCCTTTTTTCCTTCCGCGTGTCCTTAATGCCTTTTATTCTTCTATCTGGCTTTGTCTCCGAGCTCTTGTTCCTCGCTGCCCCGTCTTTTTGTGCGTGTCATTCTCCTCGTGTATGGTCTTTCTGCTCTCCTCTCTATTGTACCCATCCTTCCCTTTGTGTACATATTCTAGTTCATCCTCTCTCAGCATTGCTTCCTCCGTCTCGCATTATTTTATCGACGCCCACCACGATTAGATACAAAATGACACACAGTATACACAATTGAGTACTTAAAACGCAATCGCACATGGGCTGGGGGAAGGGAGGGGGATTAGGTGATCCAGGCCAATGTGAATGGATTGCCCAGTTCACTCATGTAACACTAATTACCCCAAACATACAAAAACTGTGAACATAAAATGTTATGTTTTTCTTTTATTATTTTTCAACTAGTATAATATTCAACATTTCATGGACCAAACTATTCAATTAATAGAGAAAATCAACAGATAAACTAATTATGAAATTTATTTTAACGCCACTTTGACCAACAACCCACAAGTGGCCCTAACGACTCTGAAACTCAGAGCTAACACGTGTCCTTAGCGACTCTGTAAGGACACTCCCACACAGAGGTTAAAAGCCTGCAAACTCTCCTCCAGTTAGTTAGAACTGAAGAAGCCTCTTGGATGAGAGGTGAAACGTCTTCAAGAAGCTGAAACAAGTCCAGTTGCCTACGATACAGCACCTAGATTTACCATGAGCTGGATGACTGAGAACCTTCATCAACATAATAATGAAAATGACAATCATTTGACAGCCAAAGTGTTGGTATCAGACGACCTGAGAGTGAGTCTCAGAAGTCAACTGTCCTCTTTAGAACTGTGTTAACAGCTTGCCCACATACTGTTGCTTCAATTGTCCACCTTAATGAACACACACTGGCTTATCTCATTTTTCTGTTTCTCTCTCACAGAATGTGGCTGCTCTGTTGGCTTTCTTCGTCATCGGTATGTTTTATAAAGTCGGCCAAAAACACACGTGTTTGGATTTTTTCACCCCTGATTCTGCTTTCCACAACAGCGGATGGAGGAAGCCTGTCGTTTAATTATGTAGCCGATCAAAACCGACGTGGTACTGAATGACATCGCAACAACCAGGTGCACTTACGAGTTTGTATGGAGTAGGCCTACATTAAACAAGAGAGGTCCCATCACAATCAGTGTGTATCAGAAGTAGGCCTGTCACGATACCAAATTTTGCTGGACGATAAATTGTCCCAAGTTTATTGCGATAAACGATAATATTGTCGCTTTGGGACCATAATATAACGATAATGGCATAATAATGCAAGTACATCCTTTCAAAGATCAATAAACATTTATTTCTAAAGAATATTGGAAAGAATACTTTTTAAATATCCAAAATAAATAAACAAAACAACCAAAAACAATAAAATGGATTTTCAGTCTCTGTTTACATAAAATGCACTTGAATAAAAAAACACAACCAAAAACACTATATAAATTGGACTCTGTTGCTGATAAGAAAAAAGCACTCAAAAAAAAAAAACACACACAACCGAAGCAATAAATAAAATGGATTATCAAGTCTCTGTGAACAAAACTGCACTTCAGTAAATATTAAACATTAGGCTCAGATGTAAAGAGTGATACATTCCTTAACAGGCAAGACTGCCAATCCAGTTAGGAGCTTTGTAGACAAAAAGTGCAAACTAACAACAAAAACACTCTATATGAATAAAAGCAGATGTCTCAACAGGCCGTATGCAAATCCGTAGCTAGCTTGTGGAAATGCCGGCTCTTGACGGTGCTAAATGGCTGCATCTCTTTAGTGATGTAGCTAACGACACTCTCTGTGAGTGCGCACTAGGCCTGCACGATATGAGCAAAATGTGCGATGTGCGATGACACCCTTCAATATTGCGATGACGATATGACTTGCGATAAATAAGAAAATATTTAAGTTTGCAAACAGTTCCTGTGTCTTTCAGATTTTTCTGCATTAATAGATTCCCTGCTTTGAGGTACTCTTAAACACTTCATAGCTGATGACAATTAAATATATAAATAGAAAAAAACAAATATTTTTGAGCATGCTTTTATTGAACAAAACCCTTATAACATTAATTTACACATGTTACTGTTGCTGCAGTGATGGTCGCGTTACTTGACTGCAGCTCGACGTTTGCGCTCTAGACTGACTTAAGTTGCTCGTGCAGCTCTTTATGGTGGTGCAGCAGGTGGTGGTGGAGGTTGGTGGTGTTACCTCTGGATGTTGCTACAACTGTTCTGCAGGTCCTGCACAGTACCTGAGTCTGTAAATTGTCTTCTGGCTTGAGTCCAAAGTATCTCCAAACCGCGGAGCTGCTATTTCTTTCATTTTTCACCGCTCTGCTCTCCTGCCTCCGCCATCCTGTTTACTCTGGCTACTAACTTTCACGCAGGAACGTGAGCAGAGCTGGGCGTCATCTGATTGGCTAAACAAGTGTGCATGCATTGCCCATGTGTCCAGGGCCGCATCTGATTGGCCAAATGTCACAAGCTGACTGTGAAAGCATGGCGGATGTAAACAAAACTTATCGCACTTCAGACCAGCTTTTGCGATGGGTTTATCGCGCACGTTCACATCGCGATGACGATGAAAATACGATTAATCGTGCAGGCCTAGTGCGCACCATTTTGCACTGTCCCATTTGTATTTTGTTTGCTGACTGAACGCCTCACTGATTGTTGACTGTCAGGATGACAGAGACGGCAGCTTTCTGTAGCTTTGGTTGTAAAAACTGCATCAGATGATCATGCTTGAGGTGAAGATACATGTTTGTTGTGTTGCCGCTTTTAGTTGCTACCGTTTTACCACAAATGCGACATACTGGCTTGTCCAGGTCAGCTGGTTCACCACGGTCATTTGCTTTCAATCCGAAGTGCTCCCACACTGCAGCTGTCGCATTCGGCTTTGACACCAATCCCATGTTTGTTGTTATTCCTCCAAATCTCAGCTAGTGTTCCCTTTGGCTTGCTGCTCCTCATGGGGCTCTCATGCTGCACCCTGAGGTGCAGCTGCAGGGCCCCGCCCCCCCACACAGAGACAGAGTGACTGACAAGAGGCTTCACCTGAGAGACACGAGGAAAAGAAACAAGCATGCAAATGGAAATTATCGAGGCCGCAAAATTATCAAGCTCATTTTAATTCATTGTACGATTAATTGCTTTATTGATTATCGTGACAGGCCTAATCAGAAGGGATGTAATACTGTACCAGAGAGCGTCTCTCTGTCTGTTTCTCTGCAGAGAATGTCAGTAGATGGAGCGGTAGAACAAAGGCAAACTCTCCACTAAATAATCAATCACTGATGGCGTATAAAATGCTCAAATGGGTTGGCAAAAATACTTGGGCGGGCCGCCCACGTAAAGTCTTTGTGTGGGAACCACTGATGTACGATGAATTATCTGGTTGCTGTAATGTCATTACAAGCAGACCATCATCTCTGGCCCTATTCACAACCCCACCACATTGGCTCAGGTTAAATGGACTCCATTGTGTGTGAGTGTGTGTATGTGTGTGTGTGTACACATGCAAGAAACCATGTTTTTCTCCCTCGCTACCCAAACACGATGAATGGAGGATCATTGCTTTCCTCCCTGCAGATAGATATCTTCCATCATAATGAAAAACAGCCTCTCTGCTCCCCCTCTTCAGTGGTATTCATGACCCAGCATGTCTGCCGGGAGAAAGCGTGGCGTTAAGAGTGAATAGCTGGTTTGTTGGAGAACATAACCTATAATCCTGTTCCCAGGGAGAGGATTATAGTGACTTAATGATTCATATCTGTGTTTGTATGCATGGATGTCTCTGTTTGTGCGTGCCGTGTGTCTTTGAAAGTGTCTTTATGTTGCAAGTTGCCACTTGAAAACGTTTGTTAAAAGAGAACTTTGAGAACGCCCGCTCACTGACCCAGCTGCAATCATCTTTTTGACCCCGTCGTTGTAAAAGGCTCAGTGCGGTTACAGGATAATGTGAGTCTGGTTAAAATCTAACTGTAGGAAACTAATATGATATCAACTGCGAAGTCTTTGAGGAACAAGGGAGAGTCAAGGCCTAACCCCAAACATGTCAGACGTGTTTTTAACTCCCACGTGTCACGCAACAGTTACACTCTAATTTTGATCCGTGCAGCTGTCTGCACCAGTCCCTGCACACTCGCATCTCGGCTCCGTCTCACAGGCATACAACCGACCTGAGCCCTTATTTACGCCTGAAGTCAATTCTTTCAACCAAACACACGTACAAACATGAGGTTGATATCCAATAAAACAAATGACGTCAAGCGAGCGCGAGGCTGACGTAACGCTTTCAGACGAAACACAGGGCAAGTCCTCAGTCACAGCCTGAATGATTAAACGCAATATGGCTACGTGCAATACCCGAACCACAGACGCTGCAAGGTAAAATGTGTGACAAAACAGCTTTACAATAAAAGCGCTTTAGAACTGCGGAGATGTCCCGGCCTGTAAATTTGGTCTTCAGATGTAAGAAAACATGTTTGCTGGATACAGACCCCAACAGATGTCACGTCGTCATCATTTTAGATAGTCAGAGTAATGACCATATGCGCAGCCCTGCCCTGCTTTAACAGCGAAGCAGTATTAAAAAAATACAGGCAGATCAATTATGTTTTTTTCTTTTTCATCGCTGTAACATCAGGCCCTCTGAATAAAATATAATGTAATCCAAACAAAGCTCATCATTTTCTACATTTAACTACCATCCTGCAGGAGGGGATAAAAACACACGATTGTAAAGAAACCCAAATCTGCCTCACAACATGAACATCACATTATCACACCGACGTATTGGGTTTCTTTTTTTCCCTCTGTCAACCCTGCAACCTTCTCCCTGCGGAGAGCCTCACTTATCCGGCTCTCAGTCATGTAAATGCGTCCAACTGCAGACAGGTACGGCGCTGAAACTGACCTGCCCGTTCCCACTTTATTCTGGGGTTGAATGCTTCCTAAATTGCGGCCGTTTTGAATCCGTTCTTCAGAATCAAATAAAAAAATATTTCATGCATGTAAATATTGTCTCAAACACTTTGACAAATATATTAATATGAGTTTATAAGACAGTCACCCATCATTAACACACATGGAAGAAGATTGTTTTAACTAATTAGCATTCGTATGTTTTGCACATATTCAATCCTCTGCCTGCGTTTATCAATGCTGCCTGTTTTTACTTACAGTGTATTTATAGTTTCATTAAACATCTTCAAAGTTCCCCGCTCGCTAATTGGTTCTTTGATAGTGACCTTATCAAAACAATATTAATGAGGAGTGTGCTGTATGTTTGTGGAAAAGAAAAAAGAAAAAAGTCCAAATCAGCAATTAATCAGACAGCAGTAAATCTCCTCTCTGTGTATGATGAATGTTGTGTTGTTGCGTCTTAGTGAGTACACTAACAAGTCACTGAACAGGAAAATGTAGCCACTTTGTAATTTGTCAGTTTGCATTAAACACATGTCGTCAATGTAGCGTGCTGGCGGCTGTTTGGTTTCCAGGAGGAAGAAACAAGATTAGTTAGTATTTGTCCACAGTGAAAAAATACCATAATACCAGAGCTGCAAAGAAAAGAGGCTTCAGAGTAAGTTGATGCAACCGACAACCAAACAACTGTTGATCAACAAAATCGAGTGGTCAATTACTCGATCAACAAAGCGTACTGCTGCGATGGCATCTGGGTTTATGTCGGTGAAGTGCGGCTTGGTGGATCTTGGTGTTCTTCAGATATCGAGGTCGCAAGAAAGAGACGGATGGACAGCCCAAAAAACGTAAATAAAAAATGACCCGCAACAAGATTTCCTGCAGTTTTGTCTGTCTCGATAACGTGGATCTGTGCGCACCACGTCCTCAAACATCTGGCTCCTTCATTTGGACAGTGTTTATCATTTCAGCTCTCAATTCAACACCATTACCTCACTTTTTCCAGCTTTTGTTTGGAAAACCAACTCAAAGAGCACATTCATGAGAGTGCCTTCACACTCGCTCATCTACACAACAAAACTGACAAACATCGACCCGTTAACTACAGCATGTCCTCTGGATGGTCACAGGCAGGCTGGAGCCAGATAAAAAAGAGAAGAGTCAGGCTCTCACTTGAGTAGTTGTATTTTTGAACCCATGCGTCGTTGTTGTCCCTGTTGGCGCTGGCTGGTTTTTATGCTGTATTTATGTTTATAAAATTTTTTCTTAACTTTTATGTTGCTTGGTGAATGTTTTTGGAGCTGTACCCACCACACAAGGCGGCCTCCTCTTGGGAAAAAAATGAAGTCACCTGAAGTTTGTAGAAGTTGATATGGGTTGCAGCTCATAGACTGTATTTCGAAGTATTTTGCGAGTGTACCAACACGTCTCACAACTCCAGATAGGAATTCAGAATTTGAAGAAAACCCAAAAGATAAAATCACCAGTCGAGGTAATAAGCAAGAGAAGAGCATGAGCGAAAATGAGACATCAAGGCAAAAGATGAAAAGAGAGTCGAGGATAATTAATTAAAGACCATTACCGGAATGTTTTTTCTTCATCGGCAGGGGTTTAAGGAGTGATTTAAGAGATTATACAGAATAAGCAGCCAGAGATGTTCAGGTAGGTTCACTTGGAGTTTAGAGCCCTTGCTGGCACAGAACCAGAACATACAGTAAGGCTAAGTGAATTAACGTGTTCGACTGTTGAACAAGGTAAAGTGAGTGTGATCCTGAAACTGCAGCATGTGCACTTCTGGATGTCAAAGGGGGATGCTGATGATGACTATGACTACACTGCAGTATTGTAACGACCCAGTCAAAGTATGCAACTTTAATCTTTCAATCCAATTTACTTGCAGTTAGTTTAGGGAGTGCTCCATTGGCATAACACCTAGATTAAGTAAATACACTCGTGAAGACGATGGAGACCGAAAGAAATTATATGATTTTAGCAGTTTGACCAGCCTGACAATCTTCTTAAACACAATATTTCTAAACTGGAGTGTCAGAAAATACCAAGAAAAAACTAAAATCATCAATACGTTAGTACGTATATCAAACCCTGTGTACTAAATTGAATTGATGTACTACTTAGAAGTCCAATTTGTAAGAAAGTAGAAGTTTCATTCCCAATTTATCAAATACTGACATGTCGGGATTGTAGGCCTGGTCGACCACGATTGTTGGGAATGAAATTCAAAAATTAACTTTGTTATGGGCCTATAGTGGACCTTTAATTTTTATCACAATTACGTTGTGGTGATAAACCTGATTGCTGGCAGGATTATGTTCAAAGTGCAATTTTGTCTGGTGAACAAAGCACACCATTGATATACCACACCTGAGTCACAGGGAGATGGTCATGGTCAGGGTATATAACCTTTGAGTTGAACACCAGAGAAGTCAAAAAGCATTTAATCAGAATGCAATTTTTTTTTACATGAGCGAAGCATCGGGAGCTGTGAAGCAGATGCCGGAAATATTTTTTAGCAGTTTTTGATTTGGTCAGTAGTCCGGCTTTGTTTGCTACAGCCATGTTACTGTCCCGCCTGAAAGCAAGTTCAACAAACGTTATCCCCACAGGAGGCAAGCAAGTGTTCACATGATTATAAGGTGCTAATATTTTCCTATTGAATTGATTATTAAAGGTTCACATCACCCCTCCTCTTGGGGAAATTAGGATCCATGTTGACAAATCAGTATTTTCTGAATTCCTTCCCTTTCTCCAGCACTGAGCTGCTTTAGATCCTAATGAAGACATCATATCACTCTTCGTCTTCCTAATGTTTTAATTTTAGAAATAGGCACAGTCATTTCCTACAACAGCTGGGCACTGTCATTTCTGGTGGTGAATCTGTTGTGGACTATATTTAGCCATGGATTAATACACATTTGGTATTCTAGTAAATATTTCGGGCAGCAGGGATGATTTGTTTTGATCGGGCTGACTCAGAATAATCTAACACACCAACCAGTGCAGTGGTCTTTCAGTCTTTACTGCTTTTTGACAGCTCTCAGACTGTATGGCACAAAGGAAAAATACATTTGCAATCACAGACAACACATGGTTGATCAATTAGTTTTTAGTTCCATCCTTTGGATTGGTTGAAAACAAGGGAAAAGTGTTATAAATCCCTGCCCAAATGCTCTAAGGCTTTTTCTTTCAGGTTTGTTCTCCCTCAGCTGATTTATATGGCAATCCTCCAGATGGACCAGACTGAGGGCAGTCCTGCTGTGTGTGACAGCCTGCCAAGGTTCATGTCAGCAGGATGGATGCCAGTTTTACTCCCTGCCTCGTTCTCAACCCTCCTGGCTTCTTCATAGAAAGAAACAAGCCTGGGTCTACTTGTGTTCATTTTTTTTTTCATGCTGCAAGCTCTTTTTGGCAGATGGGATGCAGCCAAAATACCTTTGGGTCTGATCTCAATTCAGTGAAAATAGATATGAGTTGGTAACAGCTGATAGTTTAAAATAACCAGAATATAATAAACCCAGGAAGGAAAAAAGTGTTAATCGTCTTCATAATGCGAGTTCCTGCTATTGGCTCTGGAAGCACATTTTAGCTATTCACATGGAGACCTTTTACCCTTAAAATCATTAATATGCTGTTGCTATTGTCATGAGAACACAATGACTTCTAAGAATGGGTAAAATTAAGGCTTTCTAAAGCAGATTAGCTACGACAGGCACTGTATGAAACTATGTTATATCCGTTTTGAGATAATGTCGAGCTATTTCAGAGATGGCATTTCTCTTGTAATGTCAACCAGTGTGGACTTTTGTTCAGAAGAAAAGTGATATTTTTAGACTCAACCTTCTGACAGACCATTCCTGGGGTCGTTAAGTTTGACGATGCTGAGAAGTCAGATCAAGTATTTCCCCTTTTCTTCTGAATTAAATGCCTTGAAATGAGTTTATTTCCTTACAAATTTAAACTTTCAACTCAAGACGCGTGAAGATCAAGGCACTCGTTTGACACCTACAAAAATGTTTAAATATGAATAAAACAGTTTGGAACAGGTAAACAGGTTCATTGGTACCAGGTGATAGTATCATGACTGGGTGTGAAAGTGGCATCCTCAAAAGGCTCAGTCGTTTACAAGCAGGGACGGATTTGTGGTAATATCCTTTACACAATCATATGTGCACAAAACTTCGTGACACAGATGACTGTGTAAAGGATATTACTACATGGGCTCAGGAACACTTCACAAAGCGACTGTCGGTAAACACAATTCGTTTGGAAATGATTGCCGTTGAGTTTTATTTATGTTTTAAACAGCGTAAAGGTTTTTTGGAATAAAGTGTACGATGATGTATTCGAGATAGACCACTTTGGAGGCCCTGGGACTCTCTCAGGTCATAGTCAAGGTTGCATTAAGATTTAATACTGTGTTGTTTTGGTTTTAACTGAATCTTTCAACCCAATCGCCTGAATAAATGTTGGCAATGTACCTTTCTTCAAACCATGGCTATGTCGATATGTTGCAGGGGTAGACCGATTATCGGCCCTGGCCAATTATCGGGGCTGATGTTCAGCATTTTCCAGTTATGAGCGTCTGTGATTTTTCTGTTAAATTGCAAATGAAATAAACTGATTTAAAAATGTGCTACTTTGGCATCCTCTCTTACAATGTCTCTCCTACAACAATATCTGAAACTGGATAATCTGAATTTGCAAAGTAACTAGTAACTTTAGTGGACGACCTAAATGTGGTGGAGAGGAAGTGTAAAGTAGCAGAAAAACAGTGTTTGAGTAAACTGTACTAAGGTTTATCTAATCAAATATTTTGCTCTGGTTGGTTAGGTTTGGGAAAAGATTATGTTGCTACAGAACCAGGTATTTTAAACCCAGACATACACAGTTGAAGATGACCCGAAGTCTTGTTAGAAACACACGGTTTTGTTGCCACAAACATAGCTGGAAATTGTCCCAAGGTCTCCTTAAAAATATCCAGTTGTCTAAAGCTTACAAATGTTGAAACAAGCGTGGTCACTCATTGAAAATGTGTCTATTGGCATACTTGGCAGCCCTGTCACCTGTAACTCCACCACAATCCCCTCCACCCATGGAACATACAGATGTGAGCGCATCAGTGGTTTGCAGAAATGTTAACTGCCAACATTTTCTCCTGGCCACTGGGCTGAGTCTTCTCAAGTTGAGTCTGGTCTGATCAGAAATGAATGTTGCATTCTATCAGTCAAGAACCTCAAGTATGTAACACTATGCCATCATGTAGTAGTGATCAATTGCTGTCCTTATAACAACCAACAACAGTCATGCTGTTGCGAGTATATATAGATTTTTTTTTTACAATTGAAGCTGTCAGCCTTGTCCCACCCTCCTTACCTCCCACATCTATTCTCAGCAGTCCGTCCCTCCTGTCTTTTACACAGTCCACAACGTCATCAATTTGCTTGTTTTCTTCAGCCGACACAGCAGGTCAGTCTGACAAGGACAAAGACGCTGGATTCTCCGTCAGCCTGATTGTTTGTGAGTTAGTGTGTGTGTGCGTGTGTGTGTGTGTGTGTGCCAATCATTACCTCATTTTTTTCCATCTTTCTGTCTCTTTTGATCTACACCATGAAGGTTATGTGCTACAGTTCACTTCTTGTTTTGAAGGGCTAATAATAGATGATACTATTATTAATATACAGTACATCATTTACTGCCTGCCTGTCTGGTGGAGACAATTATGTTGTGTTTATGGAAGCAATGAGATTTCAGTGATCAATTTTGGCTAAGCTGACCCATCTGACAATGTCAGGCCGGGCTGAGCCAGGCGAGGTCAAAGTCGGAGCTGATTTAGTCTTCGCTTGTGATGCACAAGAACAAATTGGAAACAGCAACTGTTCTGCAAACTGATATGTCAGCTCAAAGTTTATTTTTATTGCCCTCCAAATTCAGCAGATTGTTCCCGTCAATAAATTTGGTTTCAAGGGCAAAACATGTCAGCTCAATCAGAGAGGAGAGGCTTCGTTTGAACATCTGAATAACTGCCTCCTCATTTAGAGAGACAGTTTATTCATTTGAAAGACAATCAGTGGATCGACAGAAAAAGAATCAATAACAGTTTTACAATCGATTAACTGCTTGAGTCATTTCTCAAGCAAAATTGAAAAACATTCACTGGTTCTCACTCATTTGTTGCTTTTTACTGTTTTACATTTTTGTTAACTAAGAATTTGGGGTTCTGGACCTTTGGTGCACAAACTGAAGATGTCATCTTGACATTTTGCACATCAAACAATAAGATCATGATAGAAAGATTCACTAAGTTGTAGTCCTAATTTTGCGTAAAAATCATTTTACACCAAAGTACCTTACAATAAGCACCTCTACCCAGGGGTCACGTTTCCATCACTGCCAATCGAAGCTGGAGCTGATGAACACCTAAACACTAGACCAGACAAGAATCATTGGGCCTGGGAATGAACGCCAATTGCACCCTTTCCCATTAAAGACAAAAGCCAGATTTTAGAGGGTTTTTTGTTGAGTGTGAAGGAGGAACAGTTTAAAAGAGGTCGTTCCAACTTTTCGCAATTAAATCAACAGATAACATAATGATAAATAAGCACCTCTTCCAGCCCACCTGTTCTACCCCCCCACCCCACAATACATCTTGCTTCTTGGACTCATGTCAAGAAGGCACTGCAGGTGTCTTTTCCTTATGCTGTTCAATAGCTGCAGGAGTCTTTCCTAAAAGCACAGCAGTAGTCCAATAATAATGCCAAACGCTCCATGACACTCCATCCTTGTCAGAGTCCTATCCATCTGACAGTGGGTGAAAACCTGGGAGAACACAGGGAGGGAATGTAAACTCCCCATACCTATCAATCCCACAGTCTTCTGGCTGTGAGACCACAGTGCTGCACACTGAAACACCTCACTGTCCTGATACATGATTTATAGATAAAGAATTTATACAAAAACCAGAGGAAAGACAATCCAACTATGCAGAAATATCTACAACTACTTCAGCTGCTCAAACATGCACCTCTCTGCGCTATAAAAAAGCCATTCTGACTGCGAATCAGAAATCAATGAGGAGGTGTGTGTGTGTGACAGAGAGGAAATTATGAAGTGAGGTGAGAGGATGATGAATGGAGGGCACTAAAGTGGGTCCCAGGTGTGCAGCTGCGTAGCAGGTGAGGACAAAGCCAGACAGGATGATCTGTGATGATGGCAGACAGATGACACAGCAGTGGAGAGAGAGAAATGATAGGTTAGGGGAAGAAGAGAGACCGGGACACTGCTGGCGTTGTCGCCCTGGGGATGTTTTTATGTAAAATCAATGTTATCATCCGAGGCCATGGGTCCATGGCAACAGAAATACTTCCTGAAACAGCCAATTGAGAGCCTTTTGGCTTCTGGTTTTCAGGCAGGGTATCATCGCCACACACAAAGTGAGAAGTCAAAAAGTTTGCATCAACTCAGCTACTCAATACCTGCTTTAAATATCAATTGATCTGCTTTTCTGTGTTAGTATTACAGCCAGAACAGTGGGCAGATTGACAGAAAATTAAGCAGCAACCATTTTTTTATTTGGTTATTTAGGTCTTTAGCAAAAAAATACCAAACATGTTAGCTTCCCTGATGTGAAAATGTGCAGATGTTCTTAGTCTCAAATGATAGAAAACCGAATATCTTTTGGTTTGGGACTCTGGGTCACACAAAACAACATTTGAAGACATCAACTTGAGCTCTGGGAAATTAAATTGGGGTTTGTTTTCAACATTTTACATTTTATAGATTAAATTAAAAAAAATACCCTGAGAGCTGCAATCCACTTTAGTATCACTGATATAAACGTATCATGGAAATTTGTCAAAGTACCAGGTTTTTAGTTTTCCATTTTGATTGGTTGTTATACTCAAGAGAGGTGGTCTAGTGCAATATGAGTAACAGAGCCAATGCTGGGAGGGCGAGACAGGACGTGTCCTGAACGAAAGACACACAAGGCACAATATTGGACTTCTGGCCAATTGCTGATGCCGATATCTATGCACATTTTTTTTCCACCTACTTTCAGAGAACATCAAGTCTGTTCTGTTATAGTATTAATATTATTATGCCTGCTCATGGTGATGGCCCTCACATACAATGCTTTTCAAAAAGGACATATTCACTGGGCTAAATAGGAAAACTACTCAGGTAACAATTGGGTACGTTCAATGTTAATTTTTTTTAAGTCTTTATTGATCAACGTCAATGATGTACCAATAATATCCCTCGAAAGGAAGCTTGAGAGCGACGTCCTGCAGATTAATGTACCAAGCAACTTTTATGATAACCCTGACTTTGGTTTAACTTCTGACTAAGTCTATTTGTTAACCTTAATGAACCTCAGAAGTATTTCACGGCTGGAAAAATGTCCCTTGCATTAACCTGGGCTGTCCATGCAGGAGAAGGACAAATATTTTTTTAAAAGGTGCGTCATCGTCAGAGAAAACAGAAGATAAGGGCTGTGTTATTCCCTTTTGCTTAAAAGGGAGAAAACCTTCAACCAACCAGAATGCACTGTACTATAAAACACCCCAGCTGAACGTTGATGAACTGCCAATTGGGCAACTCTTCATCTATTTTCAAAAAGGAAACAGTACAACAGCACACTAGAGTAAATTTTTTTGAAATATTTTAAGCGAGAAGCAGACGGTGAACAGGATCGTGTCTTGCGATCCTGTTCACTGCCCCTGACCCTATCCAAGAGAAAGAAAGAGGGGAGGCTCTCTCTCTCTCTCGCAATCCAACGTAAGTCTTTACGTCTTTGGAGGCGCCTACATAAAATGTGGAACAGCAATCTGTAGTTGGTACGGCAGCCCTGGAATCATCCAGATGGTACATTTTGGGTTATTTGGCTGGGTTATTTTGCCAGCAAAAAAGTGGGGTGCGGGCAAAACGGAGAGGTTTACCATTGTTCTTTTGCAAATACTACCAACACTGCAGTGATCCAAAGCTGGTTCAAAAACAGTGCATGGGTGGCTAAGCAAGAAGAGAAACAGAGCTGTTACCTTGCTCATGTGTGTGATTCAGGTAAGTGTGTCCCTGTGGCAACCACAGCATTCAGGTTGTGTTCTATGCATCCTTGATGATTCAATCCTCAAAGTTTAATTCAATACATGTCCGTATGCTACATGTTTGCAAGCATGCTGTGCACACATTTGCAGATCTACTCGCAGCACTGTGTATGGCTAATGCTGTATGCAGACACAATAGGCAGCAGGTTAAATTCCCAGACAATGATACAAGCTCAGTATCATGTAGGACACAAAACTGATTATTTCTGCTCCTCGCGGTGTCACCCAGCTATTCTTCAACTTTGAAAGCTTGTACTTAACAGAAAATGTGCTGTATAATCTAAACCCAGCAGCTGTGCAAATGGTAACTCATTTTAAATCGGAGAAAAGGAGACAGGAGCCTGGGAATAGAATACTTTCTTTTTTTCGCCGTGTGAATGAATGCAGGCAAACCTCTGTATTTATGGCAGTGCTGCTATGTGCCTCGTGTGTAAGCGAGAGATATTGTGTCTGTTACAGCAATTGTCATTTCGATTGCAAAGTCCCAACGCGCAATCTACCGATTATTCAACTGAAAAATGAATATCTGAATAACATGTTTCTCGCTTTTCAGCGGGGAAAGTCGAGCGCAGGATAGACCGGAGTGTGAAATCCCGGAATTGAAATTTAATAGGAAGAATTCAGCTTGTTTGGACAGCCAAAAGAGCATTGGAAATTGTGTGTTTACCCACTGTGTAAAAGTTTAATGGCAGGAGTAGATATGTGCACAGAAATAAAAGCAGAGATCTGTCTCCCATAACAAACTGAGCCAGAAGAGAAGCACACAGTATATTCATATGCCTTCTGCACAGGCATATTCTGCACATACAAAGACAAAGCTAAATACATACTGGTGTCCAATTTACTTACATGTATGAGAAAGGACAGAGGTAGAGAGACATACAGACAGACAGGAGTACAGAGAGAGCGAGTGGTGGGGCAGAGAGGAGCGGATCGCCTGAGAGAGGGGCTTATCCTGTAAGGTAAAACAGTGCCGGCTGGTCATCCAGAAAATAGAAAGTGAAAGGTGTTTTAGAGGGAGACAGTGGATAAAAGGTGATCCTCTCTCACTCTCAATCCCCCAGTGGTCAGACACGCCAAAATAAAAGCTGCCTGAGTGCTGAAGTAAAGGTACGGCCTGTTGGAAAAAAGAAGAAGAAGAAGAAAAAGGAGGCTCAGTGCTAAAGTGAATGTGCTGCTGACATGTGGAAGAAAAAAGTGCAACGCTTATCAGCCATTGTGCTCGAGCAGTGCAATTATGCTTCAGGCCCAGAGATCACATAATTGTTTGTATTCTTATAGAGGGTGGTGCTACTAAGTTTTCCAATCGCCGTCATGGTTGAGATTGTAATAAATTCTGAGTTTAAGTCAACATACAGCATTCTGATGTAGCTGTACTTATTCTCAAGGTGCGTGGAGACTGAGTGGAGGGCAGTGGATATGGCATCCTCTGTGGATCTGTTGGTTCTGAATGCACACTGGTGAGAGTCCAGGTTGAACAACGGACTGGGACTGAACACAGCCTCTGAGAGGTTTACAGCCCTCACGGTTGTTGTCTATGATCGTATATTGCCATTGTTGTCTGCTGTAGTGCAAAATGTTCTCAAATTGTGAATTATTTACTAATAACGATCAGACACATGTGATCCTGGCCTTTCAAATTAATACAAAAAACATGAATGTTGCGCACCATTTACTAAGATGTCATTATAAAGACTGACCCCTCAGCCCCCCCAAATCTGACTGGCTTCCTTCCTTGACCGTGTTTGCATTTGACAAGTGTACACTGGTAAGTCATGAATCAAATTCAGAATGCAGTTTTATCAAAGCTTCAGTGAGCCCCGTCTGGCACCTCAGACTGCTAACAGCTGTCTGCACCATTCTGCTTCTTGTCCCTCATCCCATTCTTCCCCGTCCTTACAGCAGGTGGTTTGTGAGTTAGACGATAACTTTCTTCCCATATAGGATGCGTCTGTTTGTCCTGTGTTGCATATTTACCACAAGATTTCCATTGAGACAGCAGATTTCCAACCAAAACAGCCAACTGCCAGATGTTTTTTATGTAAGGCCACTCATATACATCTGAAAAATGACACATGGTGCTGGATGGATAATCATAACACTATCAAATCTGCTTCCCAGCGAACAATTACCTTTTCTATTCATCAGATTCAAAACCCATTTGCTTGCCCAGACAGCCAGATTCAGCCTGGGGAGAAAGAGATTGGATGTCAACAATGGGCAGACAGACAAATGATGAAGCTGTGGTTTATGATTTAAATAATTGCGCCCCTCATGACCTCAGACGGTGTTTCTTGCATACTCATTGATCTGGATCGCTGAGATATAATAAATAAACATCAAAGTCTGGCTCTCAGGCCAGTACTCTCTTTCACTCTCCATCTGAAAAAGTCTGTAACTCTTCCTGCTGCGTTCTTCATTATGGCTGCTTCAAAGTAAATCAGTGAAGCAAAGTGACTTTCCCAGCCCCCGACTCTCCCGGTGGGGATTCTGCAGAAATTAGATTTTTACAGAGCAAAGGTTTCCTATAAAGGGATAAAAAGGCTGTTGTTTGTCATCTCTCATTAGGACAGACAGATTCACTCTTTTCCTGGTGTGACATGTTGTTATGTTGCGCAAAGCTGCGATCAGTGTTGCCGTGTTGTACATGTAAATACTGTCACGTTGCAGGAGCGGAGAGGATGTTTTCTTCAAAGCAGAGCAGCGTTGCCTACGCCTAATGAATTATTTACAGCGACGGAGCAAACATGACGTGTGCGGCGCTCAAATGTAGGTGCGCTGAATGAAAGCACGCCGAGGAACATCTGGGGGAGCAAACATTCGAAAACGAGGACATGTATAATACATGTATGTAAATCTCATTTGTGTGGCAGAAGACACGTATGTGCACCTCTGAACTCCTCCTCCGTGTTGGAGCACAAATGGCAATATCTAATTCCAGGCATGTGCAGGTAGCTTAATTGTGCCAGCAATGGCTCATTTGACAACATAATTGTGGTGTTTCTATAAGATTATCACGCTAAATAAGAAGTTTCCCCATGATGTGAGGTAAAGGCTGGTAGAGGATGGTAATTCCCTCTTCTCTCTTCCGATTACCTCCTTTCTCTATATTTATGTGGTGCTTATAGGGATGATTACTTCTTAGGTTTTGATTAAATCGCACATTGGCAATTAGTTTGTATAGTTTACGAGGTAGTTACGATCTATTGTTACCTCTGTTAACTAGAGTTGGATTACGATTATGTGTAACAAAATGTAACTTCTTAGAGAAAGATAGCTGATTGCTGTGTCTCATCCCCGGGTCATTAAATACTGATGCTTTGGGTGGAAGTCTGACGTGAGCTGCTAACCCAAAGTGACAGTATCTGATGATCTCTGACTGAGACACAATGATCAAACATCTTTCCCCAGGATGTTACATTTTATTGCTTTAAGAGCATATTGTGGTAGTGATCTGTGATTTGTAATGACACCATTTCTCATTTTTAAGCCTGAAATGTCAAAGTTTTTAAAAAGTAAAAGGTAAAAAAAAAAGCTTCAGTTGTGCCTAAAGCTGTTAAATCTTCAATTTTCAGTCGAGGCATTTAATTCTGCATCTCATCTCAACCATCCCCTCAGACTCTCTTTCAGGCATTCTCACATTGAACCAGAATGCCATTCTGAAAATGCCAACTATTTCTTTGCATACATTTTGCACAGGAACTATGCCAAGAGCGTCGCCTTCTTAGTGTTTGGTTCTGTTTTTTTTTGCTTTTCATGTTTCAAAACAAAAACAGAAAGAGTGTGCTGAGTTCACCAGCAGCTTGGTGAGTTGCACCAACTGTGTTTAAGGTTGCATCATGATGTTTTATTTTTTTTTCAAATGGCCACTAAACCCTTATCAACAAAAATACCATTTACTGTTCCTGTTCACAGCTTTCAGGTGACCTCAGCCTTCGTTGTCGACTCTGATCCACAAAATGTACTCTGAGATAGCGTGGCATCAGTAAGCGCACACTGATTTCAACAACTAATTTGCCAGGAAATTCAAAGGTAGACAGACTTTGAATAATGATGCAACTACTGACAATACTGTCTTCTGTAATAGCCAATAAGAATATGATCTATTTCTGTGTTTTTGATATTATAAATTACTAATAACTGCGGCTACACTGACCCCTTTGGGTTTATCATTTGAATCATGTTGCACCATTCTCCAGTCAGCGATGTCAAAGAAGGGATGCTCCTATCAGCTGATGTGTTGTCATCACTGACAGGGACGCCACCAGGCGTTCGAATAATTCCTTATCAGGACATAACCCCAAGGACAAGCAGTTTGTCACCGAGTATTGATCACTATTGATGTACTCCATAATCAAACAAATCCCATCTATCATCTTAGAGACAATCATGACTAGATTCCATTTATGATTCATGACCAATATCGGCCATAAGTATTGATCTAATCCCACCACTATTCATTCTTTCAGCACCACTGGTCTCAGAACAGATTTATCGCCTGTAGTCTTGAATATTTCCCCTGATCCTCTCCTCCCTTGTCTCCTCTCTACAGGCCTCCCATCCTTCCCTCACTCCTCACAAATGCCCTTTGAGACAGGCGCAGAGATCTTTATTCATTATCATAATCCCCTGGTCATGTCTCCTGAATACATTGCCATTTAAAGCCGAGCATGCATGCATGCTTCCTTATAATGGGCCGTATCCGAAAACAAAAGCTGAAATTAACCCAAAAAGCAGCACATTCTGAAATGCGGCACATTTCCTTTGTAAAATCTAATCAACAGTTATACCCGTGAATGAACTGAAGAGTCTGGTTCAGAGGAGCGCTCGAGGCACTTATTAATCAGGAGTTTTTCTGGATGAAAGATTCGTGCAGCTCAGTGATTTTCTCATTTTTTTTTTTTTTATAAAAGGAGAGAATGAGCAATGACTCTCCACATACTATGACACTTTGTAATAATCACAAATGATTTAGGCTAATCTGGCATCATGACGTCACTCACTGGGAAAATCTGTGAGGTCTCACTTGTCATGTAAGTTCTTGAACTCAACAGGACAAATAAAGACGTCAAATAAAGAAGCCGAATAAAACACAGGCAAATTTCTCTTGCGAGACATGATTTAAGCGTGGCTCTTTAATCTGAAGCACCACCAATTTATGTTACATTAACCATGAATCAAATAACTTCATGTGATATGAAAGGGGTTACCGTCACTGAAACCCAGAGACATCCGTTTCGACTCTGCAGGTCTACTGTGCTTCTTAGCCACTTTTATCTCATTGTTATAGTTTTGTCATATACATCCTCTGTAGTTTGATCATCTCTTTTCAGCAACAACAAAAGAAGCTCAGATAAACCATTGGATGCTGCCTGTTACATATCAACATGCTAAAGAGCCCTACATTTTTTTAAGGACCAAATCAGATCATGCTGTAATTAAATTGATCAGGTCTGCTAATTTTGTTCCACACAGCATTGTGCAGCACATTTTACGATTTTTGGATTTGACTTTAAAGACAATGAAATGTCAGGCTTTGGGTTTATCAGGTTGTTTCTTCTTTGATATGTAACCATATCAAAACAAAATGTTTTAGTTCCAACTAACTCCGTCCTAAGAGCCATTGTTGACTGACTAGCGGGACATAAATATCTTTGTTCTTCCTCAGGCAACAACTTGAGACCTACGTCACAAATTAATCTTCGAGAGACATGCTTGGGCAGCTCATGTTACTCCCCGATCATGAGAAAACTTGTAGAAGCATTAACGAATCTTCTTTGGCCAGACTGAATAGGTTCTTGCATGGCTGACACGGCGCAG
Organism: Lagodon rhomboides; assembly: GCA_039737535.1. Lineage (NCBI taxonomy): Eukaryota > Metazoa > Chordata > Actinopteri > Spariformes > Sparidae > Lagodon > Lagodon rhomboides. Next base: position 10,461,722 of record CM077798.1, on the reverse strand, counting down.
ATCTGCATAAAGTGAAATGATTCTCCAGTTGCCTCTTTCACGCGCCATGTGCCTGATGTGCACTTGAAGCTCCCCTGTCCCAGCATGCACTGTGCAGCAAAGTGCTCACTTCTTCATATGAAATTAATGGAGATGGAATTGGTCACTTGCCAGGTCATGTTGGTGTGGTCTCACTCGACAGGAAGTCGCCACGGTTGCATGCGGCGCCTGTGATTGATTCATTCTGAGGACGGTGCGAATTTGTGACACCTCAGCTACAATCTCCAGTGCGGGGACATGTATCATACTTTGAGTACTTTAAATAGCTATGAGAGTAAGGTAATGGCCCGAAGCAGTTCAACCTGCTCAAAACCACCTATGAATTGCAAGCAGAGCCACAAGGACATTCAGTGCATTTGAGCCTGCAAAAAGGCCCGAGTACTTTAGATCCATTTTTAAGTGGGACATATCTGTCTCTCAATCTCACGTCACTTAATCTAGACAAAACTAAGGCTTTTTGATCTGTGATGTGCATGGATGTACAACCATAACACACAGTAAGAGTGGGTAGATGAAGGGCTGGTGTAAAGGAAAGTCAAAGATGTGATTTCTTAAAGATTTTGTCTGTGTCTCCTGAACACGATGAGTCATGTGTCCCCGTTTCCCTTTTCTTTATGCATGACTGAGACAATGCTGAAGGCTACTAGGTACGCAAGTGGAGCAGCTTCAGCGGCTTAGACTCAAGTAGTAGCCTCTGGACTATGGAGGAGATTCACACAGTTCACTCAACTGTGTGAAATACAGTTGGATTTTTGAATCGGCTGGAACAGGCAAACGCTGTAGAATCAGGGAAAAAACACAATATGGGAAACAAGAACAGCAGGATCACGGAAATTCAACAGGTGACTCGACAGTGACTGAACAAAACTGGACTTAAATACAAATTAAATTAATGGGGGGATGAGGTTCAGGTGGAGTGAGGCGAGAAACACAGGTGAGGGTAATGAACGGAAAAACAGTAGAAACAGGGAAGGAGCTGATAGGCTGGGAGAACACTGGGAAGAGGGGACGGTAATAAAGGAGATGCAGCTCAGGTGTGGAGGGAAAATTAAGCTGGTGAGGAGCACAAGAAAACAGGAGGGAAAACAGAACACCAAGAAAAGGGCAAAAGGCACAACAAAAAAACTAGAAAACACACATACAATGAAACTAAAATGACATGACCAATAGCCTTTCACGGCCGTAACTATACTACCATCCCCCTCCACCTCCCGATATGAAAGTCAGGTCATGAACATGTAGGCTTTACACGATCAGGATTTTTGGGGCCGATCACCGATCACCGATCAGACTGTTTTAAAAAAACGATCACCGATCACCGATCCGATCTAGACAATAAAAGTCTATTGGTCTTTATCACAGATAATATCCAATCAGTAAAATTAATTTCACTATGATTTGACCAAAAACAAATTATTTCCACGTAAATGTCTGTGGTCAAACTAATCGAGGGACTGTCTTCTCTCAGAAGGTGTGAGAATAAACAACCCGGTGCAGCTCGTTAAGTCCGGTATCACCACAGTGTGTGCGTCCTGGGAGACGATAACGCGGATCAAAATGCGCCAGCAAGCGTTGGAATGCGGGGTTCTCGACAATATTAAATGGCAAGTCGGCCAGCACAATAAACTCCATCAGCTTTCTTGTACCCACCCTTGCCTTCTCGCTGTCACGGCTGTACGGCTGGGCACGGTCCAAAGTCGTTTGCTGTAGCCGTTTGGGTGTCTCTTTTTCCTTTTCTGCACTCCGCTTTTTGAAATCAGCATGCTCCTCGTTATGTTCTTTCTCTAAGTGCCTAATTAAATTCGTTGTGTTATAAGCTTTTGCAGATTTACTGAAACTTACACAGGGAGCAGACAGCTTTTTTTTTTTTTATCGTATTTACGTGCGCGGCGCGGCGTATTCAGGTTTAGAAAACTTTATTGTCCCTCACAGAGCTCAAAACACACACGTCGGTGCTGCAGTCACAGTGCAGTAATGATGATGATAACGAGACAAGCCAGCTGTAATCTTTACAAATGTCATGTCTCTATAATGTCTGTGTTTTTTTTAATGTCATCATGACGTCATTGATCGGATCGGTGAATGAAGACTTTAGGGCCAATCACAAAAATTGAAAAAAATGTGAAATATCGGCCGATCCGATCAAGCCGATCCGATCGGCGGAAAGTCTATGAACATGTAATGTAAAGGTGATACATGACACGTACAAATGTGAACATATCAGTGGTTTGCAGAAATGTTAAGTGCCAACATTTTATCAAGGTGACTGGGCTGATACGTCAAAGTATTGGCAAATTAGTACATTCTGTTTTGTTTTACACAGCGTCCCAACTTTTTGGGAATTTGGGTTGTCAATATATAACAATAAATACCAAAACAAATCTTTATGTTTCAATCCGTCCTCAAGCAGGAACCCTCCAAAAAGGGTCTCATTACTCGTTACTCAAAGTAACATTATGTAGAAATTGTCATTTTGTGCAATTTGGCGCCCACCACAGTTTCTGAATGCAACCCCACTGTTGTAAATACACATCTCAATCTGTAACAATTTGTCCGATGTAATGCAGGTTAGAACTACAAACAAAACTCATTACATCATGACAACGTTGTGTGTTGAAAACCTACCTACTCTACCCTCTCACTGAACTTACATATACATATGTTTTGTTCATATCTAGCCCTCAAAAATCTTCTAGGGTGGAGAGCATGAAGCTGAATTAGTATTTTGTTTTGTTGAGACATTTTTAGAGGTATTCATGTTCGTTTATTAGTTGGATTGAGTATCTTGCATCTTATCGCTACTGTGTTCTAGTGGTTTTCTTCTTATGATTTATTCATTCTTTCATAATTTGGTCCGGACTGGTCTGGTTTTTAATCTGCTCTATCTGCCGTGGCTTCTGATGTGATTGGGTCCTGTGTACCAGTAAATTAAGTGCTTGTTGAGTTGGGATAACTTGCTGTCTCTTGCCAAGCTTCCTACACAACGAAAGGTCTGCTAGCACCCCGCAATCTATCAAAGTGTACGAGGCTAAGAACACACACACACACAGTGATGTCACGTAAACTTTAAATGCTGCACATAGCCACACACAAATCTGAAGCTTGGCCCGTCGCCAAGTGCAACTCTTGGGGTTGTGTGTGTGGAGAGGTGGAGAGGTGGAGAGGGGGGCCATCTATAAGGGAACTCCTAATCGGCAACACAAAAGGCTTCTCTCTTGGTCCGCTGCCATCACATTTCACTTTGTGTATAATGTAATCTGTTTAATATCCCGGTCAGGCCTTTCAACCCCAGGAATGCTTAGACAGACGTTTTTACCATAATTGCTTCATAGATCAGGTCGGCTGCAGGGAGCCACAGTATCCAGGTTCTGTACATCAGCTGATCACAGCTTCAGATAAGAGCTCACCCTGCCTTCAAGGTGAGTGCACGTAACATCGGGTGGTGTGTGAATGTGTGTGCGCCCACGTGGATTCCGCAGGGAGACTCTTATCCATATAAAACAGCCGTATTGTAGTTGCTGCCGGATGTCAGGCACCCTTAGGTCCTCCTTGGCTGCTTGGTTTGATAAAAATTGACCTCCTCGGTTGTGTGTCCGTCACCCTTAAATCCTCTTTCTATGCGAAGCTCGGCCTCTTCGTGCCACTCAGGACTGGTGAGGTCAGGTCCTATAACCTATGAACACTTCCTGTCTAGAAGCTGCCAAAAGACAGGTTAAATACAGGTTACACAGGCTACCAGATCAGAGCAAAGCTTATTCCTTTGCTCTATAGGCTGCAATTTTCTTGATTAATTTTGCCCTTTGCCGACTTATATTCAGTCAAAGCAAAGCGCCAAATTCTAACGTTTGAGAAGCTGGAACCAGCAAATGTTTGACATTTTTTCTGATTCAAACAATCCATTATTATAATAGATACAGATTGATGTGACTGCTGTATGTAGGCTTTGTATGTAAGTTTTTAGACTTTGTTTCACAGTCTGGCTCGAATCAAACCTACAACTAGAGCTAAAAGTGATCTGCTGAAATCCTGATAATTAATACTTGTTTAGAGTCACTTCAGTCACTGGTTTTATTTTTAAAATCTTAAGTATATCCTTGTTTCCTCAGTCTTGTATGATGGTAGGCTCAATCTCTTTACTGTTTGGGACTTGTTACACACTCCCCCCTGTGTTTTCTCCTCTGTTCTCTCAGGTGCTGCTCAACAGGCAATTATCCCTGCCTCACATTTAAGGGAAGGCGGAGGAGAAGGAGCTCTCTTCTTCCACAGACCAAAGCAGTCCTGACTCTTTCAGATTATCTCCGTCTTTGTCCTCTGCTGGTGTTTTGTTTACTTTTGAAGATTGGAGGTTCTGGTAGTCCTGTTTTTCACGGCTTTGTTTGTTAGTTTGGTTTATGTAGTCTTTTCTCAGTTTAGGGAGTGGAGTTCTGGGTCCTCCGGCCCGCTGCGTAGCTGGCCCAAACTTACTCACTCCTTTTGTTCATTTTAGCCAGGTCTCCAGACTCACAACACAACACTCTTTTGTTGGTTCTAAGTCACAAGAAGTTATCAAATAAAAATTTAGTTGACAATATGACTTTTATTTTTTCGGAAAAAGTATAACAGTTGACCCTGAACATATGGGTCCATCCCTAATTTAAACTTGTCGACTTGCGCGGCTCCAATAAATGAAGGACAGCAGACTAAATATTGAAACAACTCTTGGAAAGTCAGAACATAATACAGCTGCACTGAACAAAGTACAACCTCCTCAAATGGCCATAAAGCTGAATCACCACCTCATTAAAACCTGAACATCATAACCTTCATGAAGGTAGGATTTAGTGCAGGGTAAGTGCAGCTAATTAACAGGCATCTAACTTTGGTTGATCTGTGGAGTTAAGAATTATCGCCACCATTATGAGAGAGGTCACTTTTGGTTTCAGCTCCAAATACATGATTAACTTTAGTCTTTGATTACAAAGAGTCTGTTTTGTGTACAAATGAAAGATGAATTATACAGCAGCCAAATTAATAATACACAACCCTGGACCCGCCTGTGGCAATGTCGATGCCTCCCTAGATCTCTTTGGTGAGTAAAATCTTCAGCAACGAAACAAAACTGTCAACACTTGGGTTGTAAAGAAAATAAAAAATACTGAATTTAACACTGAATGGTTACAACTTGTAAAGTGCTAATAGCCTGGAGACCATTGTGGGGCACAGCATAACACCTCGGCGACAGTGAGAGCTGACTGGGCATTTACGGCCCTCTTTTACGTTTTAATGCAGCTGTAAAAAGCCCAGGACGGTCACCTCGAAGACTGAGCCAAACTCGAGCAGGTGGGCTTTTACACTTAAAACCCGATTCATTAAGATGGTAATCCAGGAGCTCTCATTACTCATTGTATTGTTTCTGCACTACGAATCTCAGATATTGCCAATCAATCAGTTGATCAGTTGTTAAGTACTGTTCCGGCTTTTTCATCGATTTTGTTTTGATGAATGTTCCCAAGGTATCACTCACTTCTTCGTTCAGTGCAACAAGAAATCAACAAATATAGCCAACGGCTGTGTCCTGACATGCCATAACACATTTTATTTGTTTTAAATTAAATTCACATGTCAATCCCTGTATAGTTGATCGCTGGCATTTCATTGTTTGTGATGTCAGGCATCAGCAAGTAAGAGAACTGGATTTGATTAGTATTTGTGTTACTGGCTCTGATAGTCAGCATTTTTCCGATCGTCAGAATCCAGCCCAGTCTCCAGGATATAAAGTTAATAGTTAACGTATCTGCAAACCACAGATATGTCCCAGGTTGACATCTGTACTAGGCGTGGCATATCAAGTTCACATTTAATGCTTATTAAATAAAGCTGGAGGGGGAGGAAGTGGTATTATTACAAGCTACAAGGCTGCCAAACCGGCAACCACAGTTCGGGTCTGTCCGTGGGGACATTTCGGATCATCTCAAGCCGTGTTATTGGCAGCCGAAACTGGTTATTTTTTTTAACAGGAAGTCAGATCATCACATGGTGCTTTTGTGGCGACCAACAGAGTGAAAATTATGACATTTCCCTAACTTTAACCAAGTGGTCTTTGTGCCTAAACCCAAGCACAGAATTAGCACAGCTTTGTGAAGAGAAAAAATAGAAAATTGAACTCGTTTGCATATAAAGTCGCAACACAAAGAAACTTTAATTTTGAACTTATGGTCAGTTTTGCTGAAACGTACCCAGCTAACATTTATTTATTTATTATAAATTGCATGTACATAAATGTTTGTTGAGTAAATGTACTCAGTTACTTTCCATCAATGCTGAAAAATGAGGTAAACTCTACGTGGTAATATTTACCACATGTAGAAAAAAAAAATAAATAAACATGGCCGAAGGTCTCATAGGTGTAATAACTCTGGCATTATTACTCAGTCATCAGTCTTTCCCACAGGTACAGATGACCGAGACACACAGTAACTGCTTTCTTCAAGCTTGTTAAACCTCAGCATTTCATTCTGCACACTGGCACCGTCTAAAATGAAATTATTTTTGTCCAGAGAGACGTAACCCTGCTGGAAAAGGGTTAGCTTGGGATTTCACAGGTTTGAAAACTGTATAAATCAGGCCTCAGCTGACTCGCTGCCAAGTTTTAGGGAACGACCTTGGGCTAAGGCATGCTGTACATAGAGTAAAAAGGCATTTAGCGGAATCTGTGCTGCTAAGGCAAAAAATTGGAGGAAGGATGACACAAGGACAATTATAAAGGATTCATAAAAAGCACTTTACAACACACTGGATGTGATTGCATTACAGGAGAAGAATTTCACATATAGCGGAAATAAGAATGAGCAGACAAGCAGCACGGCAACATTAATAACGCGGGAATCCATTAGTGATAAAGGCACTGAAATTAAGTATAGATAGAAAAAAATGAAGAAAAGGAATGAAAGTGAAAAAGAGAGGGAAACAAAATAACGCTTGATTAATTATGCACTAATGCTGAAGCAAAGTACTGACCACAAACTGAACTCCTGCAGGGACAAACAGGAATACAAACACTTTGTCTCGCTTCTCTCTAATCATCTTTCCCTTTCCTCATCTGGATTCCTTTGTTCATTTCCCTCTCACTTTCTTTCAACTCTATCCTCACGTTTCTACCTTCTCTCTCCAAGTCCTTCCCTCTATATCAACTTCTTTCTTGCACTGTGTCGGATTTCCTCCTACTCCTCTAAATGACCGTCCTTCTCTTTCTTGCTTTCATGTTCCTCTTGTCTCCTTGTCTTTCTCAATCCAGTGCTGAGAAGGTTAATCTGAAGTCCTCCGCCATAATACCACCGCCCTCCCACACATACACAAAAAGGCATGCACGCAATCACACACTAGCAAATACTAATTCCCAAAGTCTATTGAGATTTCCCTTTAAAGGCTTCATCTACACAAGGCTCAGACTAGGGATGTTTCTCCATCGCCAACACCGCCTGATTGGATCACAATCCCAGCAACCTTGAGAGGACTAGTACTCGAAACATCAAGGTGAAAGAAGCCGTTGCTGCATTCGCAATGAAGCCCGGTCCAAGTCCCTGGACACGAGAGTTGATCTGAGAGGATTCGGGTGGATATTAGCGAGAAGGAGGGGAACAGGATCGAGGAGCCCAATAGGTCAATCAGAGGATGACGTGGAGTTAAGGATCGGCATTGTCAAGGACTTCCAACTGTCAAGTGGACTCAATTTCTGTGGGTCCAGGCATGTCAGGTTGAAGGCAGTTTAAAATCGACAGCTCCACTGTGGCACAAATCAGCAGAAACTTACAGAACTGCTTGTTTCTGGGATTTTTGCCTGGAGAGCTCTGGAGGCATCCAGCTGGGAGTGATTTCAATACATGAAAGAGTACTGCTGACTCACAGCTTATACTTATCAAATATTCATATACGTCCAATTTCTATTTTCATTTTCAGAGCTTTCTTCCATGTCGAATGCATGTGGTTGGGTTTTGATCAGAATCCAATGACATCTAGATTCTTATCAAATCCTGCTTATGATTCTTGCCAGATCATTTAAACTTACAGTACGTCATTTCTGCCGCTACGGGACTCTCAATCAGAACAATAACAAAAAGAGTTTGATGAGGTGGTGAAGTGGCATGGGATCATGACTGTATCTTGACTTAGGTGACTTAGGAAGAATTGTTCAGGGATGAGGTAATGCTTTTAAGTTTTACTCACTTTACGTTTAGTCACCTTCGCAGTCATCCTTCCTCGCTCTCTGACATATCATCAGTTGTATATATAGCGATAGTCGACCACGTGAAATGCACTGTCACCTTAAATTAAATCCTCTGAGATCTCTGGGTTTGAACTTTGTTGGAAACATCTTGGATAATGTATGTACTCAACTAAAAGAAAACAAAGGTCTAGCTACAGACAATTTTATTCTCAGCAGATTTAGGCTGCCTGCTCACACTAGCATCTGAGATTTGCATCAAATCAAGTCATTTCATTGGAGCAACTGCAGTCACTCACATTTGGTAGATATTTGCTGTTGTCCAATAACAAACCTATTTGACAGTACTGATGAACAGAGAGCCATAGAGTCGTAAAGACAGAGGGCTTTCATAGCTATGCAACTGCTTTGTGTATTCTTCACTGATCTAACTCCGTCAGAGTGTAAACAGCAATGTGACAGGAGTTGAGAGTACAAATACAGTGTGTCTTCAATAAAATGTGTAACCAAATTATCTTATTACTGACTGAGCTAGCAGGCCTGTTAACCTTTTAAGTTACTCTTTATTGAATAAAATGATGTACAGTCGTGAGAACATAGTGCCAGAGGGGAATAAGCATTGGAGTAAAGAAAAGCTAGAAAGAAGCTCAGATAGCTGAATGTTAGTCAGCTCATGTGCAGTTAAAGATAACCTTGTTGGTGATTTTGTGTTTGTCAACCGTAGCGAAAAATATACTGGAAAATCTGTCTTTTGTTTTGTTTATTGTTTCAGTTGAATTAGCAAGGATATATTACATTTCAAGATTCACAAGATCTCAACACAAGCTGCACTTTAAGTAAACTCAACCAGGTTGTACTTTTCAGGTAATTATACTACTTCATTTTGCATCGAACACACAACAAGATATTATTCATCTGTTTTTACGCTACTTTAAGTCTTAAGCTGAGAAACAGGACTGTTTTCAAATCTGGCAAACTAAAACAACAAAAGAAGATCGCTAACAGAAGTGACATGGAAGTGACCCCATTGTCTCGCGAGGTCCACAGTTGGATTCGTCTGATTAGCTGATCAAAAATACTGCTTCCTTATGACATGTTGCCACAAAGGCAGGTCAAATCTCTTTCAGTAGAAAATAAACACAAACACAAGAGTCTGTTCTTAACAAATCCCCAGTTCCTTTAGATCTTGGAAGCGGTTCCACTCCAGTTGTATACCAATGCAGTGTATGAGAGAGTTTCAGTCAGTGCTGTAGGTCTCGTATGATGTTAAGTGGACATGTTGTCTGTAGCTTATTTAGATTCACACACCGACCCCCAGCCCCCACCTCCCACTTTTGACTTTGGCTAATACAATTCCAATATCTGAGGGCACTTAAAACCTGATTATGCTGCTCTGGCTTTCCACAATGCCGCCTGACAGTCTGATGCTAAGTAAGTAAAGTGATTTGCTCCTGAATTAATATAGTCGTTGAATAATCTAATTAGAATGCAGTTACAACGACTGTCAGACTCCGTTAGACTTTCCTCCCTCTGTTCCCAGAGGACAGGGGGTTGTAAGCTGCCATGAGACACAAGAGGGAGAGGTAGGGGTATTAATCAAACGCACACCTGCATCTCATCACGCCATTTTATTCTTAGAAGCATGGACGTAAATCTAAATGCACTTAATACCTGTTATTTACAGTGTGGTGTTATTGTTATACTGACGCTGAAAGGGTTCAACTACCCGACCACTTCTATGAATCATCATGAGTAAATTTTTCATGACCATATGCTATTCTGACGTACAAAGGGTTCTTTGCAATTCAAACCAGGCACCAATATAGCAACTTATGGCTTTTTTAGAAATGTTTTTCTAAATCTAGACTTCATTGTCCCAGAGGGCAATTCGTTTCAGTTCAACAGAGAATCACACAACAGCATTAAGATAAAGACAACGCATGGAGTCTCCATAAATACACTCATACATCCCAGCACACATCGTCAACGAAGCAGATGCTGCACTGGCAGAGGGGAATAAAATGCCTGTCCATTTTTAATTTTCCGATGTCCATGTCCAGATGGCAGTGATGTGAAATAATGATTGAGGGGGTGATCAGTGTCACTTTCTATTGTGAGTGCCTGAAGCGTGTGACGTCTTAGTCGTTCATGTTGAAGAGTTTGGGTTCGAGTGAAGGCAGATGATTTTTGAGGCAGTTTTGTGCGGTGCTGTTAAGTTTATTTTTATTCGAGATGGTGCACATGGTGAAGAAGCAGAGGAATTTCATCTTGTGATAACGCTGTGCTTGTGCTCTGTTGTCATTTCATTTCAAACCTTGAGGTTTCCCTCATTTGCAATGATGTGGAGATGCATGAAAATACACAAAGGTAAAACATTTCAAATGAATAATATCAGTGAAAAAACTGCACACTGAGGTCAAGTGTTTTGAAATCGCTGCCTTGAAGTATCCAGGGGTAGTGAAGGTCTCAATCTTGAGAATGTTTTGCAGATAATTCCATGTGATCGGGGCACAAAATAAAGTTCAGAGTAGACCCGTGGTACTTGAAGCACAGGACAGTTAGTAAAGCGAGTTTGATAGGGTCCTGTGTTCCAGCATAGATGTAAGATAGGGTGGTGAATGTCCAATGAGGGATTTATGGATGACAAGATACAGGTGTTTATCACGTCTCAGCACCAGAGAGGATTGGTTTAAGCACAAAGCAACTTGGTTAGTGTTAGGAAAACATAATGTTTTGGCCTACAAGACCTGTTGTGGTCGACACAAACGACGAAGGTCTTGTCAAATCACCCAGTTTTGTTTCGTAAAAATGTCGATATGGTACATGTGTCTATAAAACATACAAATTTGAATGCATTTGTGCTTTGCAGAAACAGTAACTGGCAACATTTTGTCGTGGTGTCTGGGCTGTAAGGTTGAGTATGGTTAAAAAAATGTTGATACCGATACCTTGACATCGATACTGGTTCCTGAACGATACATTTTCCTAAACTAATTTTATTAAATCCGTTTTAACAAAAGATTACAATGCAAAGACAGTACACGTGGTGAGCCCCGTCTCTGGGCGTAACCTAAGGTTTTTCCTGCATGCATTGAGACAGTCAATGACCAGCACTGTCAGATTAGCATGCTGCATGCTTTTTGGCTCACTGACGCTGATGAGATTAACTCCGTAGGTATTGGAATTTGATATCAAATGATGACACATTTTTCAATACTTGATAGTATCAAGGCAATTTCGGTCAGTGCTGACGATGATGCTGTCTGTATTTGTGACAGCCCTAGGTCTGTTGCTGAGGAAGTTCTGAATCCAGTGGACGAGGGTTGGAGGGATGTTGAGGTGATGAAGTTTCTTGACCATCTGGTGGTGTTAAATATAGATGCAGAGCTAAAGTCAAAGAGGATTGTAGCAAAGCTTCATTGTGATTCCAGCTGCTGGAGGAGAGAGTGGAGGAGGCGTGCCGCAGCATTCTCCCTCCCTTGTTTGACCTAATAGGCAGCTGTTGGGGGTTTGATGTGGTTTGTCTTCTGGCAGCGTCGTAATCAGAGACAGATTTTCCAGGCAATACATGATTATCGTGGTAAGTGTGCACGGTCAATAGTGGGTTGTGTTTGGGGTATTGATACCGTTCTGTAAGATGCAGTGGAGGATGGGAGAGAGCTCCATGGCAAAAAGCTTAAGCACCTTAGCTGCTGGACATCCTCCCGTATGAAGGGGGGGCGTGCAGGCTCATGAAAGTGAAGGGCTCCCAGCAGCTCCACACAGACAGCAGAGCGTTTATGGTCGTCAAATTGTTTGTAGAAAGCGTTCACAGCTTTTGAAAAGATAGGGGGTCTGTTATTGTGGAATGATTTTGACCTGATTCACAACCTGTTCAGGCTTTTACTTTATGAAAGGCTTGTTTCAGATCATGTTCCTGAAGTCCTGCTCCAAACAGTCCTTACACTGAATTTTGCCTTGATAAGAACAGTCCAGTCGAAGCATTGACTTTTGTTTTTTTCTCTTACATTTGCTTGGTATTAAAATAGTCAAGTGGGGATTCTGTCTAACCTGAACTCAGTTTTGAATGGACACAATGTTTGTGGTTGTCAGTCTTCTTCCATTGCATTTTGCCAGCACAAACATCCGTGACTCTGCATTTACGGTGGGAAGGATTTCTTTTCACCAGCCGGTCGACTCAAGAGACCTTCTAGAGGAAACAACGAGAATATTCTGCTCACAGACGGAGGAAACTTTTGCCTCTACTTCTTTAACACATGCAGGGACACCTCTCAAGGTGACGGACTGTCCGCGAGAGGAATTTCATTAAACCAAAAAGCAATTACTATGGCGGTGTAGGTAGCACCATGATTTCACCCCGTGCTACCGAGGTCAGGCATCAACATCATGACCCGTCCTATTCATTAGTGTCCATCAGGGGAGTTTGTATAGCATCACATCTCACTTTTTTCCTGTTGTTTAAAATGCAGAGATGGAAAGTAAGACGAAGTAATTGGTAGATAGTGGGTTGGATGTGTGAAGGATGGTGTTGAGAGAATTTTTAAGTAGACCACAGAGGTATTGAAGCTTATTCACATTAACTCAGTATGTTGAGGTGGCTGCCATGCAAATGCAAAAGCTACTGCAGCAAAAAACACACACGCTGCATTTTGCTGATTTTACTTCACGATGAGACAAGACACTACCTGTAACTATGTTGACTTCAAAATCTGAAATGTCACCTCAAACTACTGCTATGTCCATTTAAAGCATGCGGATTAGCACAGATTATCTGGTAATGTGAGGGGTTTACAGATCCAGTCTTAATTTAAAATTTAAAATCTGGATGACATCCGTACTTCAGGAGCTGGACCTCCACTATGACAGAGAGGCATCACAGAGCACCTGATGGTGCTGTCAAGTAACGTTTCAGACCTTGAGGCTAATGTGAGCTAGCGTACTACTGTCGACAGAAACTTAAAATCTCACCTCCACTTCATGCTGAAGAATAGAAAACCCGCTTTGGCCGCGTCTCCCCACTCATCCAGACTCAACCTTCTGCTTTTGATTTATTCTCACTGCAATGTGTTACTACAGCAAGTTGTTCCGCCACGCAAATGCTTCCCCATGATCACATGAGATGGATCTTATGTGAGCCCAGCTTCACTGTGCAGAGCCATGATGCCAGAGTGCTGAAGCCACACTTCTGCTGCTGTAAGGGTCGTGTTCACTGTTTATTCAAAATGTATTTAAGTAAATGTGTCACGTGTTCAAACCGCCCCAAATTTAACGCTACACTTCCTTCGATCCTCAGCAACAAACCTGCTAAGTTTCAAGTGGATTTAACAGTTCTCCAGATATCTGACCAGTATACGTATACAGACAGAGATTCCTTGCTTTAGTTTGATGAATCATGATGACTACGTCTCATAATTGTTAACTAGCAAGTTCTTCTTCTAAAAAAAAAAAAAGAAGAATGAAGAGACATTGTCATAGACTTGAAAACACTTCATAAAATTGTCAAGATGACCCATAAACACACCCTGAATGTAGCTGTCTCGCTTACACAGCTGCTTGCTGATAGCCATGCAGGCAGCGACAGCAAACCTTGCTCAGCACAGATCAGTTAGAAATTGAAAATTCTGCCATAGCTGCAGAGAGCCATGTCCTGTCTCTTCGAGACAAGTTGATGCAGTAAGATTCATTGCAACCGTGGGCAGCCAACAACAGCTCACTCCGATACAGGTCTGTTGTTACTGCTGATACGGCTGGGTGGTTGTATATTTAGCGGAACATGACCACATGCTCTCAACAGCACAAATACACATACACACTTAAACGCGCTGTAGAGATGGTGGAAACAGTCGAGTGGATTTGTTCAGGCAATCTGCAGCGGCAAACAGAATCTTAGAATGGAATTATTGTGAAAATTAACTTCCACTGTTTTTCTGGACTCTCTCTGGCCTTTCTGGTAGTCTCAACCTTCACCCTCAAGGTCAGCATCACTGACATATATCATTTGTGACAAGTGTGATGAAAGAGACAGTATATGCCCATCTGAAATACCACTGATCTCTGTAAGGCTGCCTGACTACAACACAAAAACACACTTTTTTTCCTTCACTGGCTCTTTTGAACTTGACCATCACACTTACTCTTTGATGGAAGGACATGTGAATCAAACTGCTGGCTCTGTCCAGGTACACTGAGCCTCAGTTTGAGCAAAACTAAAAAAGCAAGCTAAAAATGTAAACCACTGGAGGAGGGAGAACGCTCCTGCTTCCAACGCCGCTTCCAACTGTCTTGTGTGAAAACCTCACTCAACAAAGACTGCAGCTGCTCTCAGCACTTCCAACAGCATCTCAAGTACACACTCAGGAGAGCAAAGTGCGTTTTTGCCCACTCGGGTCCGATCCTTTGCCATACAAATATCCGCACTTTCTTCAATCAAACCAAACACTTCATGAAAGCTGATTTTGCAGATTTGTATTCCCTCTCCAATACAAGATTCTAATGTGCAAAAGTGACAAATGAGTTAAATTAATATTGTATTATGGTATCCCACAAATTACTGGAAACTAAGTGCCACAAATGATCAAAGACAGCATGTAGGGCAAAACAAAACTGTCTGTGTGCAAGTCTGTGTGTCTTTTTGGGACATATCTTTGAATGTGTCCTCACCACCAAAATGGGGTCAGTGATTTTTATCACCAAGGGTGTAGGTTTGGTTTCAGAAGTGGAGCGGACAAAATGAAGTCAGAGGTGTTAAAGCACAGAACACAATGCAGGTGAATGTTATTTTCTGTACTTGTGTGCATTTAAATCAATCCAGCAAATAACAATGATGATGATATAGGTATAAGGCTTCCTGCAGTAATAGTAGCATGGCAGAAAAGAGAAAGAAATGCAGCAACTGTGCATTATTAGACAAACAGCAGACTAGGGAGGGAAGCATGATTTTATCACTGATGGCATTAGAATCACTCAGGACAAGTTGATTGTGGTGAATTTCACTTAACGAGATAATCCTGACTATCCTCATACGAGTGATTTGATTTGAAGAAGCTGTCTAGCTCGACTTTACTACTTCTGTCTTTTCTTTGATTAATTGGCTCTCAAAGGAGACTTGATATGAACTTGTTAATCTAAAATATTTAAAATATAAAAAATGCATAGATGGATCTGTTTTTTTTTACCCAGAAAACATGCAGAAGAGGTTACAAGACCTTGTTCAGCCCCGAGTACTGACTGCAGGGTCTTCAGGCGGATTTAAGACCAAAAAACTGAGAACACCTCCTCATACGTTAATGTTAGGATCGGTTGTTTGCCAAAGACTCCCTACACCCCAACCAAAGGAGACTACCACTGACAGGCTAACCAAACAAGCCACGTGGTCTACATTGTGAAACTGCAGCAGAAGGGTAATGTCATGGTAACGTTAATAAACAACGTGGTTAAAGTAGCAGTTTGGCACCAAAATTACTTGGTTAGGTTTAGGAAAAGATCACCGTTTTGATTAAGATGTTTGTTACCTAAATTTGGTACGTGGACTTTGTAGTTCTTTATACTACATTATCTGACTTCCTCCTTGGCTCCTATCATAATTACTGCAGCCAGTAGAAGTCACAGCCTGACAATAAAGCTAAATATGGGTTATAATAAGCTGCTTGCACAGGACCTTCTGTACACGTGACGTCTTTTTGAAGGGGACTACAGTCAGAAATTACAGCAGAGGGACAAAAATACGACTGTTAAATTGTCCCCAGGGGAAACTACAACCTTGGAAATAGCTACTGTGTTCAAAAAGAGAGCAAGAAAATATACAAATGTCAGTCTACTGTGACTGTTTATTCTTTGAAATTAGGCCTGACAGAAGAAAAAGCTGCAAATTCAACCTTGTTCAGTGGGGTAGTCGCTGGTTGGTTGGATGCGAGAAGCTGGAAAATGACTGTAATAGTAAGTATTATTTCTCGTCAGAACCGCTGCTCCCTTGAGTGTAAGCCCTGTTTGAAAGTAAATTATAATTAATGTGTTGGTGGAGGGAACCTGACCAGCTCTGCTCTGCTGGAAGTCAACTTTACTCTGCTGTTTGAGGGCTATTAGCTCAGAACTAATTATTTGCATTGGTTTTTACTTACTTGGGCTCCGTGGCCTTTTCCCAAGGATCTGTTTCATCACAGTGAGTCTAGCCTGAGGCATTTCCTTTCTCCAGTCAAGTGTACTCGGGACTAAGCAAGCGTTTTATGCAATGAAATTTGAGTGGGTAGAGGGGAGGCTCTTTGCTGTTCGGAAAAAAAGGAAACTTTTTTCTGTCAGCGCATAATGCTGCGATACCTCCCACCCAATATGCTTCAGTGCCACTCATCCCTCGTTTGCAGAGCCGAGAAGTTAAATAAATCGGGATATTTATGAGAATTATAGCTGTGAACCTGCGGTATATTTGTCACTCAGACGGTAGGGAAAAAACACCCCAATGCCAAGGCTAGTATGTATCCTGCCAGTAGCAAAATAATCACATTAGTCTCTTTTCATCTCCCCTCCCACCACCTCCATCTCTGTCTTCTCCACTGCAGTCATTATGTCTCAATGATCCTCTCTCAGTCCAATTCTCCCTCTCTCTCCCTCTCTGCCAAAGTGCCTCTCTCGGCAGCGGTAATTCTCATTAATTATCACTGCAGGCATGTTCCAGTGCCAGAGAGCCCCAGGTGGCAAGCCTCGGTCAAACCTCCCTTTTCCTGTTGGGGGGAGTCGGGCTACGCTGGAACAGGCAGGAGGTCAGAGATCTTCACCACCCATCAGCGCAGCCGAGCTTAGCTTTCCCAATGAGATGGAGGCAGATTAATGGTTTGCCGCCATAAAGTGTGATATTTTAGGGCCAAAGCTGGATTTAATGAAAATACGTTTTAGGTTAATTCTGGGCCCTTATATCTTCATATTTTGGTGTCCAAACAACCTAACGGTGCAGTTGATCATGCATCATTTCCAGCAGTTCATCACCTAAACTGGCAGTCTTAAGCTGCACTGGCTGCAACGTAATCCCTCCTGGAGACTACGCCCGTCAAAGAATGTCCAGGAAAATTATTTATTTATTTTTTGCCACTGTTACTAAGTGTCTGACATCATTATGGAAAGTATCCTTACAGAGACAGACCTCTTTGAGAGCTGTTTTAATCGATCTCTTCACAGCCACCAGACTCCACTTACAAAAACAAGTAATTCTACCTCACAGAATCCCAGAGTCGCTGGTCCACCGCTGCCTCCATCAGTCAGTTTGTTTGCGTCTTTGTGTGGCCTTGCTGTTTTAACACCAACAACGTGCTTTTTGGTGGACATACTTTGATGAATTGTGCTTCACACAAGAGTTGGGTTATGCTTATATCCTACACCATGTATTTATGTATTTTAGCAGTTCCTCAGTAATACTGCAGTACAAGATACGCCGTTTTAGTCACGCTTCTACCTATTTGTAGTTATTCATGACATTATTTATGACATTATTTGTGACAGATGAGGTGGGCTCGGAGAACTTCATGTTACCAGCTCTGATTTGTTTGTAACATGTCTGTGGGAACACAAAACAGACCAGGACTAAACAAAAAAAAATTAAGAACCAAACCAAACATCAGCATTCAAAAACTGTTCATTACATTTTTTATTATTATTATAGTGTGAGCAGGATGTTACGCTTGATCTTCAAAGTCTGTATGTGTTTGAAATGAATACTGAATATTGAATCTGATATTTTAATGTACCTAACAATTCATTTATTGAGTATTATCAAAGAAACTATTCAACATTAATAACATGTGTGTGTGCTCAAACACTTCATCCTCTCAGACAAACCCGTTACTCTCTGAAAATGGAAGTATACAGATGGGACTAATGCAAAGTGTGAACCCACCATGTCCATCGTTTTTAATCAGCAAGTTTGGCATTATGGCCTTTGCCATCTTGTTTTATTTAGAGCCAGAAGTGACCCTATTTGGACAAGATGGCGGAGCTGTGGAGATTATGCACTTGTTACGCCTCCTGATTGGAATTGGACTAGCAAGCAAAAATGTGCCATGGTAGCAAGTTGTCAACCCCAAGGTAGCCGCACCCTAAATGCCCATTCCATACCCTGCTTTATCTATTTTACTCCAAATGGGACCATCATTTACCAAATGAACATCATGCTGTTTCGAAAAAGACTTGAAACTAGCGACTGAAAGCATAAACTCATTAGGAAGCTGTTTACTGAGGTAATAAATCAAGTGAGAAGTAGAGTCATTTTCTCAGAGGCTTACATATAATCAGGATTCTTTTCGAAACCAGTGAAATTTCTGCACTGGCTTCACTTTTCAGACCCAGCGGTGTCGTCCGTCTATTCTCCAGGCCAAACGGTGCCACAGCAGATAGAAGCAGGACGACAAAAACTACAAGGATCAGACAAACGCTCCCTCCAGACAAAGTGATAGATAACATAGAGGGAGAGAAACAGCCTTGGAGGATTAGGAAAGTGTAAGCTCTCCTGGGAAAATGATGACACTCTGGATAATAGAGGAATCCAATCTGCATCGGCGCAGCCTCATAATCATAATCCTTCACCTTTCTGGCCCCCGTCCCACCAGGAGGGGATGTTTTTTCCTGATCGCTATGACAACATAACATCTCCCAAATACAAGACATGCCTTAAAGGCCAGAGTGTCTCATTCACCGTTAATGAAACATCAGGTGGAGGAGGGGTTGTTTATCCCATTTTGGCAACACGTTTTTTTTTTTAGGCCTACTGTACGATGATGACACTTTCTCCAAGAAGTATTGTTCAACTTCTCCAGCAAAACTTTACCACGGACACAAATAGAGCTGTAACGTAGGCCGCTGAGGGGAATATAATATCTAGTGAAATGAGACGTACAAATCTAAAACCCAGCCGTCCACCTGATGTGCAGCAGCAGATAATTATTCAGTTATGCATATTCCAATCACAAAAATCTATGGCTCGGAGCAGACAATCTCTCCTAGCCGAACGCCATGTCGCATTGATAAGCAGCGGACGATCATCAGCACTCGGACGTGAGCTTGAGGTGGCGATGTGTGCCGCGGCAAACAGGATAACGGCGGCTCAGCGGTTTAGATGCAATTACGATATGACAAAAACACAAGCTGTCACATAATCACGTTGGTTTCGAGCGGGAAATGTTCTTTTTAAGGCTCAAAAGGATGAATGAATGCCAAGTGTGGGGAGGGAATAAGAAGCAAACTTCATGTTGAGGTGAGTTCTCATGCAAATATAACAGAAAAGTCATTTTTACAAGAGGGCTGCGTGCAAGACAACACTGCTACAGCAGGAAACACCTGAAAACAATGACAGCAGGAAAGGGAAATCAGCAGTAAAGAACAGATCAGCCACTCACAGTACCACTCAAAACATGAGGTGATCATATTTCACCACAATGGACTAAAATCAGCACCACATGTCAGCAGCACCAAACAAGCAGCCAAAAGACAAATGAGCTCAACCACTGCAAGGAAAATTGAATCACCATCAATACTAATGCAAACAACACACGCAGACAGCAGCGCAATCCAGCAGATCATCAGCCAATAGGTGCCAAGATTTACACCATAAAACACATCAGAGGCAACACAACAGCAGCACAGACATGACGAACAGAGCCAAGACAGCCACTCTCAGTGTGTCACAGGAAGCGGCCAACACTTACCTTGATGAAGAGCCGGTCCTCTGTGTGCCAGTGGAGGACACATGCGGTGATGATAAAACACTCAGCAGGCAAACCTCACACTTATCACACCCCAAATCCCCAAATTCAGCTCATATATCAGCGACAACAAGCACGCAGCACCTCCATTAAAAGACAGGACGCCACAAACTGGGACATGGCAGTCACAGCGTGGCTAATAACTTAAACACATTTACATTTAGGGCATTTAGCAGACGCGTTTGTACACAGCGACTCACAGTAAGTACATTTGTCAGAAGGAAGAAGCCACAACATGTCACCGTCGATAAACAACATGCGTCCTACCTTTACGAAGTTAGCTGAAGTTCGGCTTCATCAGACGACGGCCATGAACTTCGCGTCCCCCTCGTGTCCAACGCTGCTAGCTGAGCTGGCAGCACCGACGAGATACTTCTTGTTGTCAATTTCAGCTCGTTTCGCATATTTTCACCTTCGGCCACGTCCTTGCTTCCTCCATCTTCGCCCATGTTCTCACCTCAGGTCGCCTTGTAAGTGTTTCTCCAGTTATTTTTTTTATCCTCAGCATTGGTCAACACTCCGAGCTCTTCACACTGACACGAGCCACCTGTGGCTCCTCACAGGTGGCCTTCAGCAGGGCCGCGCGAAATGGGGCCCACGGGCCGATTTTGGCCCACCAGACGATTATGTAGTTAAAAAATGAAAAATGATTGTTTTCTTCATCTCTGTGTGAGATTTTTGACAGTTAGTTTAACACCTTTGGTAGCACGTGTCGTTTGTGTTTCTTCCGCACTGTTAGCATTCATACATTGTTTTGAAAGTGTATTTTTTTATGTTGTAACTCATTGCTGGTTAGCTAGCAGCAGCTAGCTATGGTAACGTTAGATATGGCAAAGCTAAAACAACAAGATTAGTGGTGGGCCTACTATGTGTATTTTTTTTTTTTTTTTTTTTTTGTTACCCTCAGTGATTCACAACATTTTATCACATCATCCCGTCAGAGAGGGCGACAGGAGGTCAACCAGCTGTGTCCGAGGACGTGGAGGCAGAGGCCGTGGACGTGGGAGGGCGACAGGTCAAGGATCAGATGTTCATACGTCGAGTAGAAGATCTTCAAGCTCAAAGGATTGCGTGTGAGCCGGTCAGCATGTAAAGTACAACATTACTGGTGCTTCTTTTCTGATAAACACCACCTACAACTATTTGTGTTTGCACAGTATATTGACCAGGCATGTGACTTGGACACACAAGCGCCCTGATCAGAATCACATTTTTTTGCGAAGTAGTTTTCCACCATTTGAATTTGTGTTTTGGTGCATAACAATAAACACAGTAAGTAGAAACATGTAAAGCATGATAAAGGGCTGGTATTTCAAGTGAAAAGCATGAATAGATGAAATGGAAAAAAACGTCATATACACTGGGACATTTGTACAGTTTTGAGCAGGGACATCTAAAGTATTCACCACTGACAGTGTATATGTTCACAGTATGCTGAGGACAGTCGAGCTCTGTTCCATAATCAAATCTAATCATGTTGCTCATCTGTTGCTTTACAGGCCATCAATCCCATCAAGTGCTGGAACTCTGCATGACAGCTGTTGATTTGTTGTTCTGTATTATCTCCAGCTTGTTTGAATAAAGTCTTGAGATTGATAGATGCCTTTTCTTTCACACTTCAAGTTGCATTGTGGGTAATGTGGGCAGCAGGTATTGGAAAGCAGTACACTGGTCTCCATTGCACTCCTTTAACACTGTTGGACTCATTATGGACAGTTCAAAGACAAATGATCATGATCAAAAAAGCAGAACCAGAGATTTCAACTTTTTTATTCCACACATTTTTCTCTCTGTTCAACACATGATGACACCTCCATCAAAAACAGTGTAACGTAGCCACTGGCTGACATCGCTTGAGGCAGTTGATCATATGACATGCAGCTTACTCTGGAGCCATAGAAGGCTTTTTACTACTTATTTTTACATATGCAGTAGTACTCCCCAAGACATGCAAACACACTTTAATGTGTACAATTAGCAGAGTTACCCTTTGATTATTTTTTCATAATCTGAGCACGGTGGTCACCACTCGCCTACAGTAACAAGTTGTTGACAGGGCTCTATATATGGATATGGAAAAAAAGAGAGATTATTCAGATTGTTTATTAATGATCATTTTTGCAGCACAATCTTTTCTTTTGACGGATAAAACTATTACAATCATGATGATTGGACATTTGTTGTGGTCGGTGCTAGTAGATTTACAGTCCGGGGCACCTCTGCAGCACTACAGTGCTTCATCATAATGCTGCTCTGTCACACATTTTACTTTTCTTCTATTCGGATTTCAAGCTTTGGATAATATTTTGATTAACTGCAGAGCCCTAGTACAGACTGACTTCACTGTAGGCGCTAAATGTGAAACGTCGACCAATGACTGTCTGTGACTCAGCTGCTGCTGACTTACTCCTGCTGCACCACTGCACATACTGTACTATATATACTGTTCCTATATTTGGCCCATACTAACTGTCCATAATGTACATGAACTACGGTGTAGCACATTCAAACTTGCTTACTGTCTGTAATTAAATCTGCCTTCATATTAGCATAGCACCTGTTCATACTGTGTATATCTTACCCTCCACTGTCTATATTACCAATATACATGTGTAGATTCTGCACTTTACTGCTTTTTGCACTTCTGTTCAGACGCTCAAATGTATTTCATTGTCTCCGCACTCAATGCAGTGTCAGTAAAGTCAAATATAAATACCTTCTTCTAATCTTGACTACATTTGAAGTGATAAAGTTGAGAAAAAACAACTCCAAGGCGTTCTTCTTAAGTGTGACGACGGCTGCCTCAGCTTTTCTTATTTTGCTCAGTCTGTCCCTCTGTTTCTGCCTCCAGCTCCTCACGCAGGCCCAGGGAACTTTCCAGACCTGCCATTCTCCACCTGTCTACCAGATGTCCTCAGGACTTTATTTCCCCAACAGTCCCGGTCAGCTGACTCCCTTTTCCCAATCATTCCCACCTGCTGACACACCTGCCTCTAATTATTCCGTCGGCTCTTTAGTGTTTACAAGCAGCTCACCTGCTGTGGTAGAGGAAAATGTACTTAAAGTAAAAAATGAACCCTGTGTGTGATAATCTAGTATAAATTATACCATTAGATTATTATTTTACTGTTGGGGTGCAGCTGATCTGTGACTTTATCACACAGAGTCACAGTCAGTACAGCTCTGAGATACTGGATGACTTGAGTTTTTTACATTTCTGCCCCTTTATACATACACTCCACTGCAAGTTTGACTCAAATATTGTAGTTTTTACTCCACTGCATTAATTCAATAACTTTAGTTCATAGTTACTTTGCAGATCGCTGCATCGAAGCCAAAGAATTGCATTTTTTAATCACTTTATTTTATCAGCAATCTGATTAAAATATAATATAATCAGTGGGCCTATAGTGTACGCTGTATTCTTACATTTAAATATATGTATAATTTACCTTTGCTGACACAGTACATTGAATATCAGGTACTTCAGATTTACTCACTTTGACCAAAATAATAATATCTTTACTTTTAGACTTTCGGGTATGTTTTCCAACCTGTGGGTTCCTGTCAGCTTCTGTTTGGACATGCTGCCTTTGCCTGTGAGCCTTTTTTCATATCATCGCTTCACCTTTCAGAATCCCTGAACTGTTCCTCTCTGGTCGGGCCCCTTTTTTCCCTGAAGCCCCCGTACACATCCCGTGACATTAATACATCCACGGTTTGAGGCGAACATCAAATGCGCTGAAAAGGGCTTGGCAGCAGCAGAGAGGAGGCGCCAACATGATTACTCTGCCCCGTTCCTCTACAAAGCTGTCCCCGAGCCAACATGATCAGAGTGCCAGCAGGACAGTTTGCTCATCAAACGCTTCGGAGTTTTCAAACGAGGCGCAGGCAAATTTGCAAATTGGATGTATTTAAGCATTCTGACTTCAAGTGGTCAAAGATATGTATTGTACGTTGACTTAAATTAAGGATAATGTAATTATAAAGTCCCACTGTGAGTCCAGTGTAAATCTCAGCAGCCTTCCAGTCCACTGATGCTGTTCGCCTTGGGGGGTGCAAATCTTTGGCTGAAGATGCTTCTCATCTCAACCAGCATGTCATGGAGGGGGTGGGAGATGTTGTAGAAGATGCTAACCAACTTGGACAGCATCCTCATCTCCATCACCGCCTCCGGAGACTCCTCTCCGATCCCCGAGCCGGCCTTTTTAACCAGCTTGTTAACGTCGCGCTCCGGCTCCAGTTTACAGCAGCATCAAAGGAAGCGCCGCACGGCCACGACACACTGGTAGAACGTCCTCACCCCGGGTGGATACAGGGGTCGGAGGAGGCTCAGTCCACAACAACCTCCTTCTACAGTGAGCATCATTAACAGTGCTTACAGGAACAGTTCCCCCCAAATGCTGATGGAAGGTTTTGTAGTCCAGAAAACATTTCTGGAGCTTCATAGCAAAACAGCGTTGCAGCATTCTCCTAAACAACTGAAAAAGATGGGGGGAAAAATAAAAGCTCAGCACACAAGCTGTACACTGCCATTTTATTCATTTTCTGGGATGTTACGTCTTTCATGTTTATAAAACAAGTCCCCATCTACCTCAGTTGTTCGGGGGGAATGCTGCAGTGCTGTTTTGCTGTGAAGCTCCAGGAATGTTTTGAGGGCTACCGGCTTTCCAACGGCATGGACAGACAGTGACTGATTTTTTTATTTTTTGGTGAACTGTTCCTTTAAATTGTGAATACCAGAACGACACACATCCAACACTCTGAAGCCCAACAACCGTATCTAAGGATCACATAAACATCTGTATACGATTCAGACCCTGAATTAGGACGGTTATACACTGGTCATTTTTCAGTTTTTCCAGAGATAACATCAGGCCAAATGGGCACTTCACAATGTTTTTTTTTTTCCAACGCATCATTTTCATCGGGTCATCGCAAGTTGAAGGGGTGCTTTTCAATAAGAACACAAACAGCCACATAAAACTAGAAAAATCATGATATCAAAGGTACTTGAATAGGCACCTAACCTGAACAAGGCTGGAGACACAATGTGGCTTTCCAAGCGTGTGCCTATTTTCTCCCTCTCTGGCACTTAACCAGATTGTATGTGAGCAGGGGGACAGAGGTCGAATGTGGAAGTATTGCACATGTTACATTGTGAGATCACCTGTTCAACCGGCAGCAATCTGAGCTATAAAGGACGCTAATATTGAGAATGAGATGTTAAAAGGTACTCTGGGAGACTGTTTAGAATTAATATATGAAGATATGAAAAAGATGAGAGTCGGGGCCACGGGTTAAATGTAGTTATTTTGGGTTAAGCAGTAAATGAAGTGGGTTCTTACGAGTATGAAAAGACAGATGTGTGTATCTGTTATTCTTCAGGGAAAAAAATCAATGACTAAACAAAGGGACAATTCAAAAGGGAGTCGTTCATCTATCGATTCCATTGCACAGCGCTGACATTTAACTATTGTTTTAAGACAAAAGAAAGCGATGACGATGATAAACTTTTGTCAGCCGCAGCATTATCCGGACGTTCAGTCATCGCATTTTCCCCGACGACATGACTGCCTATAGCGCTGGCAGCTGTGTAGACGAACATCATTTCCCCGGCATGTTACACAAGCTGCCTGTGAGGAAGCCTGACCTAATAAAAATTGAGATACATCAGAACGTAATCAGCCATATACCCGGGGGGTGCATTACTACAAATGGTCATTAAAACACTTGACAGCTACAGGAACAAATTACCTCTTAGATCGCTCTATGGAACAATTTGGACAAAATACCATGCCACCCTTTTTTAAGCGTTTCTAGGCTGATTTGTTTCTTTTTTTTAAGGACATCCAGTCAAAAAATGTGTTGCAGGAATGACACAAAAAAGAGAATATATTGTTTCTTCACAGACATTTTTAGGGATGATGTCTCGGAGGATGTACAGTAAGTGACGTGTGTGAAGGAGGATTTCTTTCCCCATCAACCGGTGATGCCGGTGGCGGTTTTCCCAGCCACGGGCGCTCCGTTTGGAGGGAAAACACTGGCGGTCGCAGCAAATTTGTTTTCGTGGCCCAATCTAGACCGGAGCGCCTCGATGGATCAGGCTGACATTCAGCTCGAGCGCAGAGGTCACCTCCATTGCCTTTGTGGATTGAAATCGAATGAGTCTGGAGACGGTGTGTACTCAATTTCTCAGTGGTAATCTGGTAGAATGCGATTCCGGACGAGCACAGCGCTACTGTGCGCCTCGAGGAGAGAGCTTTGAGGCGGGCTGAGAGTCTGTATGTTGGCATTACAACAAGAAAAATAGATTAAAAAACAGGTTATTTTGTTAACAAGCAGAAGTCAGAGAGCAGGAACTTGTTGGCAAAATCATGTGGGGCAGTCCTTTGATTGCTGATCTCTTTAGCGATCAGATACCGTCCGTTTGTTTGTGCTGCATGTAGATAAACCACTATATTTCCATTTTCTGTGGCAGATTTTTATGTTGACGTCTATTCATTATAGTGAAGAGGAGCCTCATGTTTATTCTTTCTTTATTAGATCCCCATGAACTTCCGTAAAGCGGCCTTCTTCCTGAGGCCCCAATTAATATAACAACTACAAAATGTACGAATTCAATTGATGAAATAACAAGACTGTATATCTACAAATAAAGACAATAACTCGACAAAAATCGGACTCTGAAGAAACAAATTTAGCTTTAGGTTTCAGTCACTTTTCGATGCAGCTGTACCGGAACCGGTCGGGGGAAAGACGTTTTCTACTCTTGGCTTAGTTTGACAAATCAGAATCTGCTCTTCTTTGTTCCTCTTTGTCCTTTTCTTTTGGTACTTTCACACCCTGTTCACACTGAACTCGTGAACTTGTGAATAACACTTCTGGTCCATCGTTCGTAAAAGAGGTTTGGAGCTACAGTGTTGATAACGGAAACAGTTTTATGTCACCCCACAGTCCTTTACGGTACCTTACAGAGCGATAGAAAACCATTTTATTGTATTTTAATGAATTTCTTGTTGTGAATTTTAAAAATAGAGAATCATGCACAACTAATGGGAACCACCACTTCTGTTACTGCGATGATGAGTATGATTTATTTATCTTGTCGAAAGGACAGTGGAGGGTTAAACCACCTAAACACAGTTTACCTGTCTTTGTATTTCCAGTATAAACCAATATAACCAATATAAAACAGACTTGTGTATATAGAAATAGTCTATATAAAGGTACTTATCTCCCCTGTAAATATCACAGACCGCAGACACTTGCTCGCCCTTTTTATTGTATCTAAGACGACGTGAGTGACGGCAGCACACCCTCCGTTTAACTGTAGCGCTTCTTTTTTTTGACCAAACGCAGCGATGGCAGTGTGGGACCGATGAAGCCTCACGACATTATATTTAGGCGGAGATGCTCAGGCGTGACATTCTAGCCGCGGACAGATGGTCATCGGCTCTTGTTGCGCCGCAGTGCCGTAAAAGCAACACCGCTTTTCTTTCACTCGCAAAGGGAAAACAGAAGGATTCATCTCCCCTGCACTCGGCTACCGACACCGTCATGGCCACCGAACACACACCAATCATTCATTCAACACTGCGCCTTCATTTAACAGACACGTGGCTCTTAATAGTATGACCCAGGCTTCCCGTAAAACTGCAGATGTCAATAAAAACTTGATAAAGCATTGTCGTACTAAAGAGCTGTTTTGGTTTGAGGCTAGCAGCGCCACCATGTGCTTATTAGTAAAGCAACAACCCCTTGTGTTTTGCCATCATCTGGACTGAAACCTCATCCATTGTACTTCCTGCCTGCCGTCTCATGCATTTGGGACCACCTTCCCTGCTCCAGCGTGACGCTGGATTTTGGTCTAACTCCGTCCCTTTTTCCTTGACATTCTTGCAAAACATTTTCTGCCGCTACAAACGTCCTCCAGCTTTCACAAAATTTGATAAAATATTTGATTCATTCCCAAAACAGCTTGTTGTTTGTCCTCTGCCATACCATCTTCTTTTTTTCCTTTTTTTCCTTTGGCCTTTATAGATAGTACAGCTCAAGAGATGACAGGAAACAGGATGAGAGAGAGGGGGAGTGACATGCAGCAAAGGACCCCAGGCCGGGACTCGAACCCGGGGGCCGCTGCAGCGAGGAAATCGCCTCTGTACATGGGACGCCCGCTCTACCAACTGAGCTTAATTGGTCAACTTGTGATTAACTGCCATAACTATTGAATGTATAGAAGACTCCTCGACATCATTATTGAGCAATCCTGCAAAAAAAAAAAATCATGAAAGTTTGCACAATCTATCATGCACAAAGTCAGGATAGATTGAATCTCTGGAAATCTGTGAATGTGAATCGTGATGCAGATCTACATCCTGACACAGGCTAGATATTTTCTACAGCGCTGGTGCCAGCTGACTGCTTTACAGATCTGCCGTCTTATCACCTTGAATCTTAGCTGACCCACGGAGCACCCCGTCCTCGTGCTCTACAGATATCTTGCCGTCCACGTGGCGGTGGGAAATACCAAGCAGCTGCAGCCATTTTAAAGCCTCCGTGCTCATGTTGTGATCGCTGGCAGTATTATCACAGGGAGCCATGTCACTCCAGCTTAAGAGGCTTGCAGGAAGCCCAGGTCGCCGGCGTAGCCGGGGCGGCCTCACATCCCTGACTCATCCCTCCGCTGAGTGCACACCAAGGTTATGTCACTCCAGCAGGCATAAACGGCAGCGTCGCCGCTCCTGCTCGGATGAACACAGCTTGCGCTCTCCGCGCTCTCCCTGCGTCTCACAACAGAGATGTTTTTACATCACTGCGAGGCTGTCAGCAAGGCCACGGTCACCTCTCCGCCGACCCACCGCCTTGTAAATGAGAGCACTCACAGCTGATTTGGTTCCAAATTGCAGACAAGGCGGTCTGCGCGTCTGCAGATATCAGAAATCTTCAGCACAAAAGAAGCAGAGCTTCGCGGCTGTCGCCCTCAGATAGCTGAGCTGTGGTTCTAACATCAGTGATTTACACACTCATGTTGTCTGTGTTAATGATTCAAATCACGAGACTCAGCCCGGTCTGTAAGCAGTTACCGTCTCTGCAAACCACGGACACATCTGAGGTTGACATGTGTAGCACACGTGTCACATCACATTCACATTAAATGCTTATTAGTCGTCTCTCACATGAGGAGGTGGAGGGGACAGTGGTGGCGTTATTACGACCAAAAAGAAGCTTTGAAGGACACCACAGGATATTTCCATCTGTTTTTGTCACTTCAAAAGCGTTTTTTTTTTTTTCAGAGGAGACCTGCGGACATTTCCAGCGTTTCTTTGGGCCGACCAAAGCCGACTATTTTTCACGGGAAGTCGGACCATCTTCATCAGCGATCGAGTCGAGCAAAACAGGCATTTTAAGCCAAGCCGTTATCTTTACCTGAACCTAACCAAGTGGTTTTTGTACCTAAACCTGCCCAGAGCGTACGCAGAGTTGTTGTGACAACGGAGAAATAGAAAATTCAATCTGAAACTGCTAAAAGACGGCAGATCAAGACATTTTTTGTGACAGGAATTCAGGGCATTTCCATGTTTGTGCCGTAGTTTTTGCTCTTGATGAGCAGATGGTGCCTCGCCACCTGTGTCTGAATGTGTGTGTGAATAGGTGAAAACTCGTGTTGTGAAGCGCTTTGAGTGGTCACTAAGACTAGAAAAGCACTACGTCCATTTAGATCTCTGTATTTTAGAGAAGTGGTTTTTGTTCCTAAACCTAACCACATCCTGAGCACAGCATTGTCATGAGATAAAATTCAAAACTGAACCTAAGGAACATTTTCAAAAATATTTAAGTGACACTTGCAGATGGCTCCCACCTCAACTTCTTTTGTGGTTCGAGATGTAGTAGTTCTCTGAAGTCGAGTTGGATTAATGAGTCTCTGTCTTCACCTGGCTGCCACTGACGATGTTTTCATGAAGAATGGATCGCTGACTTGTGTAACTGTCTAATGATGCTTAGCTGTTTTCTGTGTTGCATGAAATAAGATTTTAAATAACAAATAAATCATATATATTTTGAATTATTCATTTGGCCTTTTTCACGTCTTTATTTATCTGAAAGCACAGGTGAAGAGCGACAGGAAATGGGGGGAGGGAGGGAGGGGGTGCGACATGCGTCTAAGGGACAACTGATCTGTTTAGTCATGACCTAAGACGGGGAAACAAGAGAGACGAGAAAGATAATCAACGAGCTTCACGTAAGCCAGCGAGCACGTCATCACACGTGGCACTGAACGGTTACAAAAAAAAAAAAAATGTAATTCACTGTGAATGATCACATTTGATAAAGTTTTTTTTTCATCACTTTCCATTCAAATTAATTTCCCTCTCAGTTTGACTGAGAGTGCGCTCGCTGGCACCCAAGAACTCATTTACACCCGCTCTATTACTCAACCAATTGTTCTCTTGTTTTCCCAGCGTGGGACAAGTTCATTTGTCTGCGCGGGAAATGAAACGGCTCCGTATTTCGTACCTGCTCATTAGCGTTAGTGTTCATTAAAAACTCCCCCCCGAACGTGATGTCATGGTAGATCTTTCTTGCCGGCGTCGAACAAACGCGTTCGTTGGGCTTTTAAAATTGACGGATGAAAGAATATCTTAAGTGCGTGTGCCGCCTGGAACACTCTCACCGCGACGTCATCGTTTTGTTAATGCTGCACTTTTTGTGTTCATTCGGGCGTTCGCACTATTTTGTCCACCTCCTGGATCAGTGAGCGCGACGGGGAAATGCGAAACTGTCACTTCGCCGGCCGAGAAGTTGGGATGAAGAAAAACAAACCCGTCAGCTCTCGCGGGAGACGACGGATGATCCCAGACAAAGTCGCACTTAATGGTGAATAAATAAAACGGAGCGTTGACAGAGTTTGTTCATTTCAAGCTTGACAGCCACAATTACAATCCTCCATTGTCATTCCCATCCGTTAACCGTCAGCGGATGGGAAGGCACTGAAAGAGCTTGACACCCGAAGACGAAGAAGCAAGCCGGTCCCTTAAAAAAAAAAAAACACACACCAAGGGTACCTGGAGTGCCGGCAGCTGTGCCGCGTTCCACCGCGCTGAAAGCTTGATGAAAACAGCGCTGCACTTGACTACCAATCTACCACCCTTGGGACGGGGTGTAGATTTTGAATGAGCTTGATATCCACTGAATGAGAAATAAATGCCCCTCTTAAGTACCTGTCAGCAATGCGAGCGGAGCAGCAGCTGCGTTACGCCTCGCTCAAAGCTTTTTAAAGCATCTCTGGCTGAATGCGGAGGGGGGGTGCAGGGGTTATTGAATGAGCTCATAAAGAAGCAAACGCTCACATAAACGCGTGACAGATTACATTTTCATTTGACATTCGAGACATTTAGCTGACGCCCTAATCTGGAGGAATTTTAAAGCGAGCGGAGCAGAAGAGCAACCTTCAGTCGAGAAATTAAAGCCAACAATCAGGAGGTTATGACGACGGAATGAAATTAAAGACACACGTCTGGTCTTTTTTTAAAGGCTGAGAGAAAATGAAGGGTAAACTCTGATACCATCAGGAGAAACAACCATTGAATCACAGGTAAAGACCTAAACCAAACATCTTGTTCTCGTCAGCGAACAGATTTAGGCTTCCTCCTGCATAGGCCAAGTTAATATCCATCATTTAACAAGACAAAGAGTCTACAACCACGCCGGCAGCAAGATGTTGGACACATCTGTGACGCCTGGCAAAGTAGTGAGGCTCCAAACGCGCGACGCTCGGGAGGCAGGCAGGGTGAAGGGCAAAAAGCAAGACAAGAATACCAAAGTACAGAGCAGAAACACAAAAGCTAAAGAAAGTAGTAACCAAGAAAGGCAAAGTTCAAATCAAAAGACAAACCAGGAGAAACATGATGAAAACAAACCATGGCAGAAGGGACACGAAGACAGGAAACAGGCGCAGGGGAACAAAACAGACGAAGTGACAGAGACGGCAGGGAGCAAACACACTATATACACAAGGGCTGATTAACTAATAGGACACAGGTGAACACAGGAGAGGGAGAAAATGAAAAGCAAAACCTGACACACGTGGGAAGAACTCCAAAATGAAACAGCAAATAACAGAAACACAAACCCAGAACATGACACACATCAGTGCAGCACGCTGATTGTTAGCTGGCAGGGTTGTTCATCTCCAATGTTCAGGACAAATACAAATACAGAAAAACTCCTTTATCCATAAACCATCAACACAACACATTAGATATTACTCCTGGTATGTCAGACCCGCTTTTCATTAATTAATAGATCAGTGGTCGCCACAAAAACAACTTTCATAATTTTTGGAAATTGCCTTATTTTCACATTTAAATGTAATCAGGTCTGATTATACGTACTCATTTTTTGTAATCTGATGATGAAATACCAAGTACATGTAATCCGTTACTACATAACCTTGCTAATGGATGCGTGCCAACCACAATTTTCCTTCCTGTTTCCTCCCGACATTAATAAAAGTGATAATAACTTCATTAAAGCAAAGTGAGTATTACAAAGGTCATTGAAAATATAAAAACAATCAAATTAATAAAACAAACAAAAAAAAATAGAACAAATGAGTTAAATCAAGATAAAATAAAGATTAAAAGCATCAGAGTGAAGCCTTTAAAGCAGCTTTATACTTGTGTGTTTTGAGAAGTGATTTAAACTGGGGCAGTGACTCAGCGGGCCGATCTCCTCAGGCCGGGCGGTCCACAGTCCGGAGGCTCCAACACCAAATGCACAGTCACCTTTGGTTTTTAGCTGTGACGACTGAACGGATGACAGAGTTCTGCCTGAGGAGCTCAGGCAGTGTGCTTCATCATAAGGGGCGAGCAGCTAAGAGATATAAGGAGGCGCCGAACCCGACAGAGCTTTTAAAGTGATAAAGTGTTTTTAAAAAGATTTTAAATAACGCAGCCAGTGAGTGTGAAGAAGCTCAACTGCGGTCAACACATCGGTCATTCTCTTACCTTCACCGTGTTGTTAGTTTGTCAACCACAATGACGAAGATCCCCGAATTTTAAGCAGAAGAAGAACTGAGGACAATCTTATTTTGAAGCGAGATGGTTACAGTGATGGGGCTGCCAAATAGTCAGGTACCCTGAGTAGTTAGGGGTTTGGTGCCTTGCTCAAGGGCTCCTCAGCAGAAATGGCAGCTGTGTTTACAATTTACTGTACATAGTACTGTATGTAGCTTCTCCGACAGGTTAACGTCGGTATTATCCAAAAGCCTAATATTGGTGGTAGCGTCTCCAACAGGCTAAGATCAATTTTAACTTCTCCAACAGGCTAACATCGGTGTTAGCTTCTCCAACAGGCTAACATCGGTTTTAGCTTCTCCAACAGGCTAACATCGGTGTTAGCTTCTCCAACAGGCTAACATCGGTGTTAGCTTCTCCAACAGGCTAACATCTGTGTTAGCTTCTTCAACAGGCTAACATCGGTGTTTGCTTCTCCAACAGGCTAACGTTGGTGCTAGCTTCTCCAACAGGCTAATATTGCCGTTAGCCTCCCCAAGAAGCTAACATCATGTTAGCTTCTTCAACAGTTGAGTAGCCTTTCTTTCATGATATTGTGGTGCTCCTGTTGCTGCTATGATAGATTTTTTCTAGATGCAGTTACAGAAAATGTTTCTGTAATAACAAAATATCCTAAATGTCACTCCAGACTGAGAGAATACATGATTTTAGACTTTGAAGGCGACAATGTCACGCTTCTATGTGTCTCTCTCAAGGGCCATTCCAAACAATCTGTTCTGTCATTTCATTTGGAGGACTTGTCGGCACATGAACAGAAACAGAACAGCGACACACATTTCCCTTCCAACAAAGGCACGGTCGCCTAATTCACTGCCTCAGAGAGGAGCTTCTAACAAGCAACACGTCTGCCTTTTACCAACACGCCGTGACATTTACAGGCTCAGTGACCCACGCACGCTCAAGATCAAGTGCTAAAATTGAACTTGAACATGAGTAGAGACAGAGGGAACTGTGCTCACGCCTTCACACCGAACAGTCTATATGCTCGGAGTGGATACCAGCTTGTCACATGCAGGATTGCTCTCAAACAGAGGGATTCCCCGCAGTACAGTGCTGACACACTAAAAGAGTACGGTGTTATTTGTGTTTGTCGGTCATCTGTCTCTGTTTTATTTTGCTGTTATTAGCGCTAAAATTCCAGCGTACCTGTCCTCCCCTCTCCGTCCTCCCGCTCTACTCTCATCTCTTAATCCTCTTTTCACCACAGCTCCGTTCTTCCCTCCTTCTGTCTCTCTCTCTCAGTATTATACATACATCTCTTGACCCCCTCCTCCTCCTCCTCCCCTTTCTCTTCCTCATTAGTATTCTTGACACCGTGGCCCATCTGTTCCAATGAAATGCTTTTTTGCATTTAGAAACGTTGCGGCCCTTCTTCCATCACATTCCCGGCTAATTTTGGATCATCGTGATGAAAAATGGCTTCCCCAGAGCCTCGGTGTGTGTTTATGTGTGTGTTCAGCGAAAGTGTCGGCGTTGTGGGCTTTGCTGGGCTTAAAGCAAAGTGACAGGTCGTGAATGGGGGCCACAACCTCGCCCCGGTCTACCTGTCAACACATTTAAAGATACGTATGTAGGAATTCTGAATTAAAAAGTCTAAATACGACTAGACCTTTGATATATGTTTTGTTTAATTGCGTATCTACATTATCCCAAATGTGAAATCCACAAGCTTTAGCTTCCGGGATAGAGTCAGAGAGTGAGGGAGGAAGCTGGCGTATTAGTCTAAACATGACACAAACAAGACACATTTTTGCCGCAGGATTATTTGTGTTTATTGGCCCTGACGGTCAGATTATTTTACTGTACATTAGCCACAAATTAGCAAGCAACGGCACACATTGATTTTGTGTTTGTTAGGTCAACCTCTCAATGCACTCAGCACTCACCAGTCTCCGGTTCGCTCTATTCTTTTTTCCCCTCGCCTCTCTGTGACATTAGGTTCATGAAGTAAAGTACATTTCCACTCCAGCTGCAGCATTCAACATTATAGTACATAACAACACATCCTCGTACCTAAACGACTGAACAGGTCAACGGTTGGTGTCACTAAAAACAACTTGTATCACCGTTCCCAAGACAACATGGCGTCACGTTATGGGTTTTTTGTCGTTTCTTGTTTTATTTCGGTAACATCCTTAAGTGTCACGTCTCACTGTCTACTTCCTCCCTTTGTCTGTTTCCCTGCCCTTTTTGCTCCTCACCTGTGCTCCATTAGTTTATCACTCCCTATGTATTTATGTTTTTTCTCCTCACTCTTCGTTGGTCTGTCTGCTTGTCTCACCTGTCCCCCCGGTCCTTCTGTTCACTGCTCTTCCCATGTTCCTCATGTCTCCCTGGTGTGCATAACTCTACACTTGTGGATTTCTGTTTTGTTGCTGAGTTTTGACCGCCAGCCTTTGCCCTTTGTTTTTTTTTTTTTTGTCATTTCATATTTTTTGTAATTTGACTCACAGCTTCATTAGAGCTCGCTTTTGTTTTCAGTCTCCATATCTGCATTTGGATTCCTCACCGTTTTGTTACGTGACACGACAAGCCTACAGGATCTTCATCGAATGGTTGCAGTCTGGTTAGGTTTAGGCATTAAAACTACTTGGTTAAAATCCCTACGTTACTACCTTACCTTCTGCTACAAACACACCAATGCTACGTTATGCACGTGACGTAACTTAGCAAGTTAAAAGAACTCACCATTGACTTCTGGTTTCATACTGGACATGAACAGCGGTCCCCTGTATAAAAGTCCTGTGCTTGTTTAACCCAGTCGTAAACATGGGTCATTATATGCTGCTTTCATTTTCAACCTTTATGGTGCTTTCTCTGATTTCTGTTTCTCTGGCTTATACATGAACACCCAGCAACAGGGGTCACTTCCACAGATTGCTGCTACAGTCAGGTTGATAAACAGGAGTGAAGATTAGAGGGCTTATCTTATATTATCTTAAATCCACTTTTTATCCCCAAAAGTGGAAAACTAATCACTGGGCTCTACTCGCGTCTGTAAACAGCTTCGAATCAGAGCAGAACTGACTTGATTGAGAGACCCCTGGAGGCAAAAAATTTACATAATGGTAATACATATTGTAATTTACAAATACAGTATAGGACAGTGACTTTAGTTCTTCAGATTGTGTCTGTTGTGATCAATAAGCACTCTGGCTACCTCTGTGGGGTAAATCCACCACACCGCGTCACCATCGTCAGGCCAAACCTGACAGTTTCACCCGGCTGGTGGCAAGAACCTCAGACCTGCAGTTGTAACCTCTTGATATTTTCTCACAAAAAAAGTGCTGTTTTATGAGCTCTACCACAGTGGCCCGTGTTGCTACAGGCTCTCTGGTCTCATCTCGCTGACAAAGAACAGACCTATATATTTGGCTCCATTCACCGAGAGAGATATCACTGACGCCCAGAGATCTATGGTGTATTGTCCACGGCGAGCTTGCTTGCAGTCAATCTCCGCAGGTCAGAAGAAGTCAATAGGAAGTAAACACACACACACACACCAACACACACACACACACACACACACACCTGCTCTTTGTTGGCCGATCGCTGACTCAGCTACTGTGGTACAGCTTGTTTATTGGTTCAACTGATGCTGACTGTGCGTCCTGCAGCCAAAATGAAATAATTGTAATACAACATGTACAAGCTTTAACAGCAGACCTCTGTGTCCATTCAGCGTATTGAGACTATAAACTCTCATATCCATAACCATCATAAACCCTCCTGTCAATCAAAGGAGGCAGGAAAGAAAGGATTCTCTTTTTCTTAAACATTTCAAACTGCATGAATCATCTTGTGTCAACAATCATCAACACGCACAGTCAGACTGTTAATTGTTAATTCACAGTCTGCCGAGATAATCACTGCATAAACAGGGTCACTGGTTGGAGTGGGGATTGTACCGTTATCAGTGGCACGCTCTGGTTATAAAATGGATTATTCAGAACCGGCCGATCGCGACAGTCAATCTTTCTCATCATCATCCAATGTGACCTTCACCTCCGTGTCATGCTCTGTCAACAGCTCCTCTGTAAGCCCCTCCCCAAACAGTCCTGCGCCATTTCACACCTGATTTCACGTGGATTTAACAATCATCCGTCCACGCTGTGTGATGATTATCTTCCATTTCCAAAACATTCATTTAACATATTAAAATATACATTAAAATGATTTTATTTATTGACATCAAGAGTTTGCATTGCAGTTTTTATCAGACATTTGTATTATAAATCTTTTTTTTAATAATAGATTTATCTGGCAATTAGCTCCTTGAATATTCAATTAGTTGTTTGGCCTATAAAATGTCTGAAAATATGCTCACGTCTTCCTCTTGCAGCTTATCTCCATTCACATCTACACAGTTCACCTCCTCTGGTCGCAGAGAAAGAAGAAAATCTGGCGTCTCAACACCACTTATGACAGGACGGCTTCAGAATCCGGTGGGTAAACATCAGGAATTACACTTTGTTGTATTTGTGTACAATATGTAACGTCTGCAATTCTCAAACAGAAGCGGCAGCTGCATCCTCAGAGTCCCTGACATCTGTCACACTCAGCTTCTTATTCCACACTCGGTGGTGATGACTGGATGCAAGTGGGTATGCACACACAAAAAAAAAACTCGTAATGTTCATTTTCTATTAATGTTTCAAGCGTTGGGCTCTTGATCTCAGGCAGACGTGTGAGCTTTTTTTTTGTCTTTGCAGCTTAGTGCCTGGAGGATCTGCTCACAGCTCTGAAAAAATTAAATAAATTGTGGATACGGCTCGAACAGCGCCAGAAAATGTCTTAGCAGAACAAAATCTTATTTTGTAAATTGTAAATTAGCTTCCTGTTTGGTCGATTAAGCCGGCAGTGTGTTTCCAAATCTGCAGTTGTAATGGAGGTTCAGTTTGCACTGTGTGTGGAGATGTTCATGTCTGCTGCTGTGAACCTGCTGCGAGCCTTCGGACCCGTTGTCGTCAGTCGGACAGGACAGAAAAGTTTTTCGGGTGAAGACATCTTGTGCACCGGGAGTGATCAGCGCCTTTATCCCAACATGACACAAATCACCAGCACGAGCGCAGTTAACTCAACGCTGCATGACCAGCCGAGTGTGAAGAGCCTCACATCAGTGTAGCTGCTGTCAATGGGATGATGGATGATCCGGTCCCCGAGGCTGACTTCAGTTAATTCCGTGTCTTACCTCGTGTACAATAGTGCTGAGGACACCGAATGCACCAGGAGCCGCACTACGCATCGTTCAGTTCAAAGTTTTACTTCGAGGCGCTACTTTTCAAGAAGGGCGACTGTGAACAGTTTGCACGCTCCAGTTCATTTCCGTTCAAATCGTGCACACGACATAAATAATTCAGACATAGCTTCAATTGTAATGCATGTTGTTTTAAATACAATGTAAGCCCACCGGCATAAAACACCAGCAACCTGAAACACTAAGAAATTCATGAAGACGATAAGCGTATGCTGATGAACAGCGTTCCAATTTGAATGCGCACACATGTACATAATTGCAGGAAGCACGTGAGGGCGAGCGCAGGCACATGGTTTTGACCATGTGTCCGGGCGAGCCTGCAGCAATTAAAGAGCCATTTGAATGGCTGAGTGATTCATGGGAGCTGTGACATGAACAGCGTCGGCTGATGCAGCAGAGGTCCGCGAGGATACGGCGCGGGGACGAGCGCGCTCGGGGCTGGAGATGTGGCGGTCGTTCCGGTTTATTTAGTGGTGAAGCATAAAGATGAGGCAACACTGGTAGGACTGTATCTGTTGGACGGCTCTCCAGCTTTTTATTCCACACTTGCTGGTGATGACTGGATTCAAGTGGATATGCGAAAAAAAAACAACCTTGTAATGTGCAATTTTTTTATTAAACATGGAGTTCTTCTTGATCCCAGTAATAAGTAGACAAAAGCAGCCTCTTATTTCTCATTAGCTCTGTGAGTTAAATACAACTCAATGTTTTTAAACCAGAATCCTGCTAACTGTGGATGAAGCGGCCTGTTTGACACCGTCTAATACAGAACAGAACTGTGTGTCGGTCCTGTGCTGGGGTTTCTCTAGTGTAACCTGTGTTCCCGCAAATTGTAAGTGCACCGATGAGCTCCTTGACCCTGGAATCAATGCTAGTTTTATGAATGGCGATATATACAACCCTTTGTATATGTGGTATCTCTGATTAGTTCCCACCCTTGTTTGGAAATCCACATCTGGACAGAACTACCCTGCCCAGATACAGTTTAGAGCTATGATTGCGCAAGTGAAGAGTCAATTTGTGCCACAAAGTAAATAAATGCTCTCAAGTGCGGCTCGATGGGAGTGTTGAAAACAGCGAGGAGAAGGCCAGTCTTTTCAGTGATGGCGATGACGATGTGGCCACTCTGGCTATGTGGTAAAATGATATGTAAACTATGACTTCCGAATGAAACTTACCTGCATGTTGATCTTTATTTCAGCTACAGCGTATATACTGTATATGTCCTGTTAATCACATGTACTGTGTTCATAAGATCATAAACCAACAGGGAAAAA
The DNA here is from genome assembly GCA_039737535.1 of Lagodon rhomboides. Taxonomy (NCBI): domain Eukaryota; kingdom Metazoa; phylum Chordata; class Actinopteri; order Spariformes; family Sparidae; genus Lagodon; species Lagodon rhomboides. The sequence goes on along the minus strand of CM077798.1, from coordinate 10,422,129 downwards.
TGTATATTTTATCATTCAGCTATATGCATTGATAGGACTGAATACTTTCAGTCGTCTGTGTATGTAGAAGGAGAACATTTTTCCATATGGCCAGTCTTAACTTTTTATGCACGAAGCAGTAGTGTCAGACTTTAACATAGATAGATAGTAACGTCTGTGATGTTATGCTAATGTCAGTTTGTAGGCTAGAAGGACATTTTGCCTATCAGCAGTTAAAATAACACCTGCAACAGCACTGCACAAAAACTACAGAGCGGACTCCCGCGAAACTTGGATGGAGGACGGGTCTCAACCCAGGATAGACCTCATTAACCTTTGGTGTGTATCGATGGTGGTTTTCTCACTTCCTTTAACGTTCAACACAATAACATCGATACCTTCTCCATTTCTCAGGGGAAAATTGTATGGATCTTGATGAAAAAGATGAATACAGCCTGATGCTAGATCTGGTGACCTTAAATCACAGTTAAGCAGTTCTGGGTGATTGAGGGCTATTGAGTTTGATATTTGATCAGGCTTTGATTCATTAAAGGGGATAGTTGGGCCTTGGCTTGAGTACCACTCTAGTTCTTGAGTTGTTTGCTTTATTACAATATATTTTAAAAAATAATAAAGGATGACTAAATGTGAATTCATTGGACTTTTAGCGTATTCTGAAATCCTCGAGGTTGCAGAAAAATGTCGGCTCTAATCTCCCCGTCGAGCGGTTTTTAGTGGAAACAAAAATCATTCCTGCCTCCCCGTCATTTACAACCCTGTCTTCCAGTCGTTATGCGTGGGGCGGTAATGGGAAGTGATGCCGCATCGTTAGGTGTGAATGTGTGCGTCTGCTAATCGCCTAATAATTGGATGTGACGGCGGAGCGTGGGCCGCGATGATGAATTACCCGGCAGCCAAACCGCGAGAGCAGCAGGTAGGTGGCGAGTGCTGCAGGTGCCGAGCTGGTGAGTGTGTGGTTTCCTGCCGGTGGTACACACATGTACAGACAGAGAGAGAGACACACACACACACACGTGGCGAAACACACTCATGTTAAAGGCGCACATTTGCATTCACGCCAGTCACACATCTGTAGGAAGACTTCCATACTGTACCAAATTCAAACATATTGTATGACGGATGGGAACAAGTGAAGCCTTAAGGGACACACACACACACTCTCTCTCTCACACACACACACACACATGCTCTGGTTAGGCAATCACTTGGGAAAGCCATTGAAACAGAGCTCAAAGAAGCAAGCCCACCATGCCGGGGAGTTCTGCTCGCGGCTAGCTGAGCAGACTGATGACGGAAGCTTGCCTAATCTACTCTGGATGTGAAGTTGCAGTCACGCTCGCTGTTTCAGGTCCTCTTCCTTTGTTCTTTCATTGTCTTCCTCATTTCACTGTCAGCGCTGATCCCCCCCTCCCTCCCCCCTCCTCCCGTATATAGAGTTTTCGTCCCACAGGGGGCGGCGCGCTAAAACTGATGAGAACGGCACTCAACTGGGAGGATTTATTCCACCTAAATCTTTCAATGACTTCCTGATCACGGTTCACCATCTGAATTCGAGGAACGAGTCGCTGAGGGAGCGGGAAAAAATCTCACCACAGAGACTGATGGCTCGTTATATTCAGGATGTGCGTCAAAGCTACTCGCTTATACGGAAAAAAAAAACCCAGGCCCAATTCATAAGCTTCGATCACACAGCGAGGCTGGAAATACGGCTTCTTAGCGAGACACTATATTAACTTTATTTGGCCAGATTATATTCAGGTGCGAGTGTCTCCCCAGACAAGCCACATCCTTTTTAATGGCACTAATCTAACGTGGAGGTTTCAGACCTGAGGGAAGGAGTCTTAACGTTTTGAGATCGTGAACAGGATTGGAAAGTAGAGGAAAGAATGTCCAACAGGAAGCGAAACAACAATAAGTGTTAGAGAAGACTGTGAGGGAGTTGCGAGGGGCCAAATGTGGTACGGTAAGGCTTCGTGAACAACCTGATGTTGCAACTTCACGCTTCTTTAGTTTCAATTTTCAGTCACTGTGCTTGTGCTCTGGTGAGGTTTTGGCACAAAAACCACTTGGTTTAGATTTAGGAAAACGTTGTGTTTGAATCCAGATGGGAGGCCATGTTTGTCTGGGTTCAAACAGGTGTTTGCTGAATTAGTGGTCTCAACTGATCCCCTCCAAATGAACTCCTCACCATCAGAACTATACTTTACTTTCACACAACGCGTCACCTTTTACGACTCTGGAAATGTCCTTAACCCCCCACCTATATCTCCATGGCTTAAGGATGCTATGGCCTTTCTTAAATAAGAAAAGATAAGTTTAAAAAGTGGAAAGCAGCTCTGCTAAGTTCACCCAAAAGATGGAACTCTTTCATAAACTACTTTAATTCCTCACCAGCCTTGTCCCTTGAATGAGAAGTATTCAATTTACTGCAATTCTTTTTCAATATAGAGACAATATTTACTGTTCCTGTTCTTGTTACAAAGAAAAACAAGGGGAAACACTTGAAATTCTGCTCCTGCCTTCTCCTCTCTGTATCCCTGATAAAATAGATTCATAAAAATAAAAAAAAAAGAGTTTTGGTCAAAACAAACAGCTAGAGGTATCTAAACTTCAAATAAAAACCCCGCCGACGATTGTCCAGAGGCCTTCTGAAAAACTGGTGTGGTGTCATCCTGGCTCTGCAGCTTGCTCGCCAACTACTACAACTACAACAACTATTCTTTATTGTGTTGAAATAAAGTAAAGTATGGCAACAATAGAAAACAGTTGCATTTCAGCTATCTTTTGGCGAAAAATGGAAAAATCTTCGTAAGAAACTAACAACCTTAAGATCATACAGATTAACTGAACAAGAGTATGCAACTAAAACATACATAGAAACTGAAATCTGAACTATTGCATTTTACACTGAGAATGACAGAAATTTCAATTTTGTATCGTGACGATGCTGTGCTCAGGGTCTGGTTAGGTTTAGGTACAAAGCCCCCTTGGTTAGGGTTAGGAAAACATTACGTTTTGTCTTAAAATGCCTGTTTTGGTCAGTTGGTGGCTGGAAATTGTCCCGAGGTCTCCTTAGAAATATCCAGTGGTTACAAATGTTGTCACACAGTCTTGAACTGAAGTCACTGAAGGCTTGAAAACCTTCCTGCTTAGCGCTAAACCGTTTCTTTTTTGTGTTGAAATAAAATAGAATATAGCGACAGAACAGAAAATGTTGCATTTGAACTATTTTCTGGTGAGCTACCGAAAAATCTTGGTAGTTACATAAAACGTAAAGGATCATACATATTAACTGAACAGAGATTATGAAAATAAAACACACATTTATTGCTAGAAATGTGATAAAAACACATTTTAATGCTGAGACAGATTATCAAATGTTGCATTTTCTACTGACAATCAAAGAAATGTCTGCCGTTTTGTTAATAGAAAAGAATAAGCAGAAAAAGGTAAGCATCTCACAATTTCCGAGCCGTTGCTGTGAAACTAATACAACGACACGTCTATTACACGTTTTGATATGAGACCGTGTTGCATTTAAAGGCGTCATGTCATTTTCACAGAATTCCAGGAGACGAGGCTGAAATAAAAATGCATATTTGATTGAGACCACCGCAGAAATCGATTCCCACCCCTGTTGAGCGCAAGTAAATTCACATCTGAGGTTTTTCACTGTGAATGTGTTCCACTGTTGCTGATGTGCGTGCTCGCTGTCAGAGCCTACAAATGTGAAATGACTCAGAACTAGCCTCGGGACAAGATATGGGAGTACATTTTACAAATGACAAGAGAGTGAAGAGGGGATATCTCTAAAGCCCGGGAAGGACTCGGTGTTCCACAGCACTCTCGCTGGATTGACAAGGACCTCTCAACTCCAACCTGCTGTTCACACTCGACGGCTGAGGGGAGATGCCGTTTTTACACCTTCCCCTCTGGAGAGACACCTGTAGATGTGCACTTCCAGCAACCCGGATTACTTTTTCACCCCATTGTTTGGCATATATCCTTCCTCTGTTTTAGTTAAATACACGAAAACGCCAAACGTTTACTCGGGCGCTTAGAAAGTCAAGAAGTTCTTGGCGAAATATCAAGTCTCAAGGTTGCCGTCGCCTGTGTTTGCAGGAAGATTTCATAGGTCACTTTTAATCCTGCCTTAAACCCAACATTGGCTTTCACACCGATTGAACCCAGGTGTCAGGACCATGTATTAGGAACGGTATCAAGATGTCCGCGCTCTTCCGGGAAATGTCAATCAGATATGAAATCGGTGATATTCAGAAAAGAGAAAAATACAGAAACACGCTCGAGCTTAACGTGATCCCACATAAACTGAAGATGATATGTGGTCTGAGATTCTTGTTGGGGCTTTCCACGGCTCAACCCGGATTAACAGGGGAAGGTCCCATCAGTCCCCCTCCGACTTAAAAGATCTCATATATGACTTGGCTTTGATAGATGTAGGTTGAAGAAGTTTGATGTGTACGGTGTGATGCCGCTGATAGAGAATCTCTTTCATGTCTCACAAATAACGTTTCTTTTATATTAACAAAGAATCAAATGACTTCACTTCCAGCTCATTATTTCGGAGCTTCACGCTGTGTGCCAGATGCTGTTTCTCGTGAAAGCTCTTTGATAAACTCCCTGTACACCACCTAGACAAAGTTAGCAGGTGAACACAGAGAAGACCTGTGTTGGAGGAGACCAAAATGGAGCGGAAAAGGAGAGTCATGATTGAAATCACAGTCATCAGGTGTCCAGAAAAATGGCTTCAAATGAGTATTAATCTGTTGGATCTGTAGATAAGCAACTGTTGGAAGATGTTTACATGGATGCCGCTGTAGCATCTGTTATACAAGAACTGGAGGTTGTATTTCTTTGAAACCAGACTCAACTGGCGCTCTCCTAGTTGTTGATCTGATTGGTTATAGTGAAGACGGTGACAGACAGATGGTTTGTACAGTCACCGTGTTTTGAAACTGTCCGTCCTTTTCCACACAGTTTCTCATGTTGACCTCCCAGATGGTGCTGTGGAACAAACCATCAGCCTAGAGCAACAGCTTCCTAGTGTTTGGCGTGACAACTTCATGGGCTTGTCGTGCTGCCCCCAAGGCGGAGGAATGACCCACACTACTCCGCCCATGATTGGCCTACCCTGATAAACTTAGCCTAACCCTGACCAATCATCGCCCCTCATGCCTAAACCTAACCAGAGCCCGAGAGTCTTGACAGTCTTGGAAGTTAAACACGCTGATCATCACGAGATTCTCGGAGACTTAAGATAGTTCTGGGATTTATGTTGTCATTAATATTATGATGATTCAAAAACTCAGTGTTTACAAACTGTGATCAGGAACCACCGCTGGGGATTGTTCAGGATTTTGACAAATGGACGATGTCTGCACCATCACAATAAACGTCCATATTATTTATTGATGTATTGATTAAACCTTAGAAAGAAAGAAGAAATTAAATGAGTCTGTGATGATTTTTCTGCTGACAACTTCTATACAAATATGAATAATTTGAATGTTTTATTTCTGAAAACTGAATGCACAAGTATATCTACAACCTAATGGACAGATCACAGCCCATTTTGCGCCCATTCTTGTTGGTATTATCGTGCAGAACCGAAATGGTGTCTTTATCTCTGTCTACCTCTCTTGAATGGAAGCCCCAGCAGGAGCATTAGGGTCAGAAAGCAGAGTCGAGATTAGCGTTGGCCCCGGCAGTCCCTATCAGGTATCAGTATTGTATCACACGGCGGAAACAGAGAGAATTTGTGTCATCTTATCTTTTTTTCCCAACCTTAACTTTCTGGAATCAAAGAGAAAAGATTGTCAAGCACAAAGTGTTATTCAGTGTCTTAATACTGCCACACTTGTTATTTTGTTTTTGTAATGGTCCCCCTCCTTTCGGCCTCCTGCAATCTACAATCTGCCTGAAAATTTGCATATTTTTTCTTGCTCTTATTAAAGAATTTTGAAATAATTTGACTTCTGTCGGGAGCGAGGCGAAGGGATTGCAGGGGAGCTACAAGTCTCAACCCAATTAGTGACCTCATTCACTGAGCACATCTTGTCTCTTCTTCCCTTCCTCTCTTCATCACACTCTCCATTCACCGCCGCCCCTTCATAAACCCTCCACCCTCTCCACCCCTGCTTTTCTTCTCCGCTGGACTTCCATTCTCCCGCTTCTATCCGCTCTCCTGTTTCTTTTCTTTTCCTCTCTCCGCACAAATGAGTCCATTTTGCCCGCGGGGATGAGACCGCGGTGGTTAAATCAGATTGGGGCGAGGTTATATTTGGACTGTGGCAGGAGAGAGAGAGAGAGAGAGAGAGAGAGGAGCATCAAACAGCTGGGTGATGACTGCATGGCCTATTTTACATCAGCAAATTGGCTGACAGCGGATTCCCAGGGTGCGCGCCGAGCTGACAATATTAGTGATATTAGTTTTTATTAGTATTAGAAATCTCAAACTCATTTGAAGCTGCCTGTTTAATTACCACTAACACACACGGATGAAAACATTGAGACATGATGGCGATATTGTGGGAAAAACTGGAGACTGAGCTACAGTTGGTCAATATACCGATATTATATCACTATAATGATATGAGACTACATATGGTCTGAGATTTTGGATATCGTGATCAGCATAACTGTTGCCTTTCCCTGTTTTAAAGGCTGAATTACGGTAAAGTGATGACATTTCTGAACTTACCAGACTGTTCTACTTGTTCTAATACTTGTTGTTTTCACCCACTTAGTCATTATATACAGATGACTGATAATTATTGTGTGTTCTCAGAAAGTTTAAATACATTAGGATCAGCACTGCAGCAGCTACGGGGGCCACAACAACTTACATTGTGACATAAAGCTACAAACCCAATATCGAAATTGAGATATTTGGTTAAATATATTGTGATATTTAATTTTGTCACCCAGTCCTATAATTTATAAAGTGCATTTGAGGAAAATTTTGAAGATAAATATTGTGCATCGCGATAAATAAATAAATATCAATATTGTTTTAAAAGTGCAATGTAAGAATTATAGTTCAAAACATTCAAACATTACCAGAGTCAAAAAGGGACCCAAACACAAGACATGCAGGCAGGTAACAGAGCAAACATTTTGCGTTAATGCAAACCAAAGCTGTGGTCCATAAAGTCCAAAATGCAAAATCCAAAACAAAAGGCAACAGAACACAACACAAGCAAGCCTAAAAGAAGCACAAAACAAAAAACAAGACAAAAAAAACCAAACACAAGCAGGTAAAACACAACAAGACGACAAGACAGTGCAACACAAGCGAACCAATGAAGAGTGAGCGGTAAATCATTTACAGTTGAGACACAGGTGTACACAGGAAGATGGCGGTTAGGGCAGGAAGGCAGGGAGCGAAAAGTCATGACACATGAGGATGAATTCTAAGAAAACATCTAAACTGAAAACTTAAACCTTGACACCCGGCCCAGCAAAGCTCACTGAGAGGCTGCTGGTTCCCGTCCCCTTACTTGATGCCCAGCTCTGGTTCTTGTGTCCACTTAGCCGCTTTCTGGGAACCCCCATCCAGCTCCCAGTCCAGACCGCTAGCTACACTGCTAACTAGGCTAACTCGCTAATGGCCAATTCTTACATATTGCACCTTTACAGAAATATCACTACGCCCTAGACTGAACTTCAGCCTGAACTATCTGTATAAAGAAACCTTTTTTTCTTTTTTTAAGAATTACCGAAATAAAGCTCTTAAACTCATTACTACCATCAGTTTGATACAGCTGGCTCGGTTTAAATCAAGACAAAGATTGGAGCAAATAAAGCCTAATTAAAGTTAATACTTGTGCAATGACACAATGTGTGTGAAGTCATCAAGCAAAGAAGTGTGGATGCCAAGTATGGGGGGCCACGGTGGACTTGGCAAAACATGGACCAAAGTTTGAAGCTGGACTTCAGGCCACTTCTTTGCATTGAGACCAGATTCGACAGCTGCTTCCACGCTCCAGCAGATGTACCAAAAGTCTCTCTATCCAAGTGTGTATGAGTGTTGTTTAAAAGACATGTACACAAAATGTCAAGGATTTTGTGAGATGAAGTTATGTTTACAGCCCATAAATCATTCATAGTGAGAAGAAAACGAATAGAAGTGGACATAATGAGGGTAACATAGCTTTAAAAATTTGAAGTTTGGTGGAAAACATCAATGTGAAAATCCAATATTGGACTCAAATACTCTCAGTAATCATTATTTTTTTAAAGGATTTATTGTAAATAAAAGTTTAATGTGAAACCACAGAAACTAAGCACCAAACTTTACAGGTCCACATAGCCTGCCTTTTTTAGCCTTGTTTTGCTTTTGGTTTTGGTATTCTTAAACCTGTTAGTTAGCTTGTTAGTTATTGTGAGACTTTGGTGTTTAAACATGTTCACCTACCTTTAAAAGAAAAAAAACAAGTCATACAGTGGCACAAACTAACGGTAGACCAAAAACTCCTGTATGCTGTGAGATAAAATGACTGTTTTTGTCAGTGGAGTCTGGTGACAGAGCAATATAATGGCTGCTTCCAATCAAACAAAGGATCTTACTCTATCATTAAAAAGCCTTTCTTTGTAGGAATATGTCGACAGGCACTGACAATTTGTGACAATTTGAGCCTGTCAGTAGCAAAAGCAAGCAAAAATTGTAGACTTACTTTGACCCTCGCAGTTGCCCCAAAGGAATACATTGCGGCCTGGTACTGGTCCACGGCCCTGCTCTCAAAACCAGGAATCACATTTCAAAAGAGTGTTAACGTTGCCCCACGTCTGCTGGATGAGGACCTGGATATTTGTTTGCTAACATGTTAGTCACATCAACAGTATAAAGTGATAATATGCCAGAAGTGTGTTCTACTGCCCCCTGGTGGCCCAAAAATATTTATACAGCTTTAAATTTCCTGTTCAAAAAAAGTTAAACATGCTTTGACTTTAATAATTAAATTTAGATGCTAAAATTAACTATTGGCGATACAGTGGACCTTCTACCTCTGGTCTCATTTTGTTATTTGGTATATTACTTTTTGATAACTGCCTCCCATGTATGTAGAGAACATAACATCACATCCAAATATTGGAAATTCAGCATTGCTGTTTAGGAAAGCACATTTATTTTGCTTTGATCCACAACACGGGCTACAATCGTCATGTTTTCAATGAGGTCCCTCACAATCAGAGAGCCAGATGTTCTCTCTGGAGCTGCCATCCTACATCAACAATTCATCAATCATACAGGGAGAAGAGAGGACCGACTGATTCCTGAACAGTTGCTACGGTAGACCAGAATCCTCTGCAATAAGAATGACAACTTGTTGCTGCGGCTTTGAAGCCGTCATGTGTTTATCTCCTTTGAACAGCCACATCCAAAGCAGCTCATGAATTTAAAATCAACCATACATTATGTACACAAGGAATTTCTCACTTTCTCTACGTGGCATTGCACTGGTGTGAGTGTGAGAGGTGATCCGGGTTTTTATGACCTGCGACTGCCAACATCAGTAGACTGAGCGGCGTGCTTGCCTTCACTGTTGGCTCACTGTCATAATAGTTTATGGTGACAGAAATGTCCCATGTCTGGACTTGTAATTGCCACGTAGCGTCTGTTCTCCGTAGCTTGGGTATAACATTTCTAAAATAACTCCTGGGGAGCGCTGCATTTAAGATCTAATAGTGTAGGAGTATACAAAGGGGATTTTTTCCTTTGAGTGAGTCTTAAAAGCCTGTTTACCCTCCTCTACCCGCTTTGCAACTTTTACCAGCTTCACAACAAACGATTATTCATTTCTCGACGCCTAGGAAACCACAACACCATAGGGAAACGGTGTTTTTTATTTATTTTTTGATACATACATTATCAACAGCTACTCAGGCTGAAAACAACCCCCCCCCCCCTACGAAGAAGACAACTCCGACAAAGTGACGCAGCAACGAATGTCGGCTGTCAAAACTGTTGCTACGAGAGACTCTTAGCTCGATATTGAGATGCCATACATTTCATCCCAGATTTAATTTTCTGCGTGAATCGCAGAGAGAGAAAGTAATCACGCGCACGTGTGTCATCGCCGAGACAAGTTGTCATCCCGGAATTACAATTTCAATATGGCAGCATGCATCTGTCATCTAGAGATTAGACTTTCCATCTCTGCAGGTGACGTACAGGTGAGGTACATTATACAACTGATGGAGCTTTCAGTCCAAACTGTTTTTCTTTCTCGCAATTTTGCCCCGACGTCGCTGTTATTTAACAGAAACAATATGGCCAATGATGCAGTGGTATAGGAATGTAAACGTTTCACAGCCAGTAGAATGGGCTAACACATTCAAATCACACAGGGGCGAGGAATGATTCAGTTTGAAAGCAGGAGCACACACTCATCAGTATCTCTAATAAGCACAAAACAAGTCCGAGATTGATTTTTTTCTTCTCTATCAGATAAAACTCTAGCGTGCGCTGTGCCTAATTCCACTCTCTATTTAAGAGTAAATTGCATGTTTCATGCTTATGACTGCGCCGGTTCCTCAAACCGCTGTTAGTCGTCGACAGACAATTGAAACGATTACCATTTATCTCCCAATTCCACACACAGACTAACAAAGATCATGGATCTCATCAGTGAAGGCTGTGTGTGCATCCATGCATGTGCATGAATAATAATAAGCGCCCTGCACAAAGTAATAGATGGTGGTGAACTGTGTATTGTGAAGATGGACTCTGGCCACACCTCTGCATGAATAAGTCCATGGTTTTGCTTTATAACTGAGTAAGCAATTTACTGGACGCACCAACACCAACAACAACTCCGCTGCAGCGTAGGGTTTATTGGACCCTTTTTCAACATCACAAGCTTGACGCCACCCACTCATTCTTTCACAAGTGACCAGATGACAGAACTGAAGGCCGGGCGGAGAGAGGCACATGACATGGTCACAGAGTAAGCTGATGAGGAATGTCACGGCTGAGGGGAAACAATAAAGACCCAGCTGACCGTCTCTACTCTGCTGCACATGCTCTCGTTTCTACTTCCATCCTGGGAATACATGAGGATGCTTTACTGGGCTGACCAAACCTTTCTTATGAGTCATACTTAGATTACTTTGAATATGAAAAGTGGATTTACAGAGCAACTTGGCAATGTTAGTCCTCGGTGTACAGCAGGACCATTCAGCCTGTAAGAAAGTCTAGTCGTGGACAGTGAGGGGTTTTTAAACTGAATCAAATCATACGACCTATACACCTCCACCAGGTTTTAATCCATATAAAGTCAAATCTGGAATGGATCCATCAGAATGCCATTGAAACTATACTGATCAGTGTTTGGCCATTAGGGGGCAGAAAAACACGAACACCAGAAATGATAACAAGTTCCTTCATTTCAACAAAGGGAATGGCTTCTGATAAGGAAACGCCTCCAGAAAATGAGAGAACACACTTCGAGAGTGGAATAATCACAGATTTTTTTTAATTTATCATCAGGTTAGTTTGGGAAGGGCTCACATTCACACTATAGCCTTTGTGACATCAGCGATACTTGGTTTGACCGGCCTAGTTAACATTTCTTCATCAGAACTCATACAACGTAGATATGTGGGGGTTTAGTGTCTTTCTCGATGCGTTACCCACAGACTTCAGTGCAGCTGTCACCACTGTCTCGCACCAAAGAAAGATTCAGAAGTTAGCGTCGCCCTGGTTCCCTCATCAAAAAGCTTGTGGGACTTTTCGATTTGATTTTTGAACACCACTTCCTGTGGTCTCTGTGTTCGGGGTGATGGTGTTTAACGTCTGTGACAACTTAATTTAGCCACTTGTTAGCAACCGCTGTTTTAAAGACACTTAAGCGCTTTATAATAGAATTGTGGGTCATTTGATAATGTATTTATGTTGTAGAACAACATGTGTAAATATCCAAAGACTGTGGTAACCACAGACCTGATTTCAGACATTTAACCAGAAATCAATTCAAAAACCTCATAGACTTTGAGACGAGGGAACCAGATGTGCAAAAAAAATAACTGATTTCTGGCTTTTAGCACTACAAAGTAGCCTACACCACTCTATTGTGTTGTGTACACTATGTAGCTTTGGGCAAGAAACACCTTCATTGACTGATTTTTCGTTTTTTATGTCCAAACAAACTAAATAAACACACTTTCTTTGTTTTTTTGACCCGAATAAACAGAATAAACAAGTTGACCTTAAAGGACGAGCCAATTTCATGCTGTTCTGCTTTGTTTATATCTGGCGGACCCTGCCACCTCTCCAGCTTCAAACAGTGTTCTGGGGACCTTATTTTTACTCTGAGAACAGCTTGTTTGTTTAGTTATGGGAGAAATAAATATTTCTGAGTTTGTATCATTCCCTCTTTAATATCGTCAAATTTCTTCCCTAAGACTGACAGTTCCCCTTTAAGGTCAGTTTGTCAGATACGAAAATGAATAGCTTGTTTAATTAGTTGGTCAGGTATAAAAAACAATCAATGAAGATCTTTCGCTTCTGATTAAAAGTTGTTCCACAAAACCCCAAAGTGCACATTTAAAAACTTAGTTTAACCTCAGTCGTGTAGGGGCTCTGCAGCTCCTCAGCTGCCCGATCACTGGAACATGAAGCTGTTACCGCGGCTGTCAGCGGCTATATACCCCGCCGCTGGGAGGCCACGCCCCCCGGGTTCCCACCACTCACAGGGCAGAAAGTGATTAGCTCATCGCGGCTGTCAGTCACGCCTATCCACGGCGGCTTCCTGTGTGAACCGTTGGACTCGGTCTGTCTGCAGAGAGTCTCCGGTATGGGCAGCCGCCTTCTACTCCTCAACTTTTTACCGGAGATTTTACCACAGTTTCTCTCCATTTGACACGGTTTACACCAGCTGGAGATGGATTTCTGAAGGGAATAAGCCGCAAGAGAGCCCGACGCGAGTTAAGTCGACCGTTTAGATACATTTTTTTTGTTGTTCGAGTTGTTGAAGGAAGAGGGAAAATGCCAGTTGCAACTCTTCTGCCTTTCACCGCGACCCCGAATAGGAAGTCTGCCAGCCCGACCTCGTTCAGGTTGACAGAGAAATTCATCCTGTTGTTAGTGTTCAGCGCTTTTATAACCCTGTGTTTCGGGGCCATTTTCTTCCTACCGGACTCGTCCAAGCTGCTTAGCGGAGTTTTCTTTCATTCCTCCGCGGTGGAGACCAACACCCGCACCGGTCCGGACAGCAGCGACTCGGGTTCGGCTGGGAACGACGAGAGGGTTCTGGCCAAAATCAGGAAAGACCACGAAAAGGCTCTGATAGAGGCCAAGGATACGTTACAAAAACGGCCCGACGAGATAATACAAAACATTATAAATGACAAAAAGGAAGTTGCAAAGGAGAGTATGGGTCAAGGTGGGAAGGATGTCAATAATTTACCTTTCGTTGAGTACCACCGCCCGCCCGGGACGACTGGACACGAACCCCTGGACCCCGAAACCAGGGAGAGACGGGCTAAAGTCAAAGAGGTGAGGATCTGTTGAGCTCGAGCACTCACAAACGTCACGCCAAACTCCGCCAAAAATCTGACATTTTATTATTTGCATTGGCTTAGGGGAGCAGGTATTCATGGCAGAACGTGACTCAACACCTTACACAAATCTTGTATGTCCCTTGTATAATTCGGCGCACATATAATACAAAAATGAGGATATAAGTGAATGAAATGTGAACTTTTACGAAATGTCCATTCGTTCTCTCGAAAGTCTCCTCCGCCGATATACCTCGCTGAGAGCGCTGGCAGGGTGAGCGTACGCCGAGTACACAACTTGTGAATTCACTGAATAAAACCTGACTCTATAGTGGATCACTTGAAGCCGAACCACACAAAACACCCAGTAGTGTTCCGCTAACGATCTTATGTCATGTTGTGGGATTTACGCACACCTGCCGGTGAATTCGATCCGACGAGTTGGCAGGTTTTCAGACGGAGTTCTGCGTGACGTTTTTTCTTTCCACGAAATTTACCAGCAGCCTGTTCCTGGGGCAAAGGAAGGAATGCGTGCAGGATCCTCCGCCCCCCTCCGGGCTTATATACCTGCCTTTCGGGTTTCCACGCCAGGACAATACGGGGGTGGTGAAAGACGGGAATCATGCATGTGGGGCGGCGTATAAAACACACCTTTAAGCCTCTCACATATTTTATGTATGACCTAAATTCACAATGAGCCCCACAGATCGTAGTCCAAGATGGTTATTTTAGGAGAACCTGCGGGTTCATGCTTCGTTTGACAGCCTGATTTACTACCATTTATGTTATTATTTGGAGTCAGTGTCAGTGCATCTATGTATTCTATATTCCCTTTTATTCCATATCTTATATCCCCCTGATGTCCTGTCATAGCACACCGGTGAGAGCTAAACGTTAGCCTGCAGCATGGAAAATAACACCAACAGGTAGCCTGTCTGGTATCATTGTGTTATGTCACTGCACAGTTTGTGTGTGTGTGTGTGTGTGTGTGTGTGTGTGTGTGTGTGTGTGTGTGAGGAAACCACTTGAAAAACCCAGTGGTGGAGTCTCTGAGATGGTTTCAGGTGGATGCTGATGGGAGGCTGTGTTGTCAGGCTGCTGCTTTATCTGTGGTGTCATGATCCCATCTCTCTGATATAATAATGTCCTTTAAAAGTTTTCACCAAACCTAGGTGGAGGTGGCTGTCATATCTCTGGTGTTATTTCGAAGATGAGCTTTACATGGGGCTGGTGGAGAGCGGTTGTCACACGTAGATCTGCTCCGTGAGCTGATTTCCATTTGCTCATTCAGGTGGTGTAACTGGTAGACTCCCACAGAGGAGCATTGAGTGAGCGAGCAGATAAGGGTATGGTGTCCTGATTGAGCTCATGTGGACAGTGTATTGACATTTAGATGGACTGATATTGGCCTTTCATTGAAAATCATTTGAAAAGGACATATCTGCAGATCATTCTGGCCTGGAGCTGATATGAAGAGGGTGAGGATACAGCCTCAGGGTGGAACGCATGGGAATATGGTCAATACTTTAATATCATGATGATGTATTTCACTGAAAACCACATTATCAATAATGGGATCATATTAGGGGATGACTTTTTGTTTGCTTTAAGGAGATCTTTGTATGTGAGAAGATTATGAAAAGCAAAAAATTAGCAAAGACCAATCAAATGGGATTAGGGATAGTCAGATTATTGGCCTAGCCGACTATTTTCAGATTATCAATATCAGTGTATTTTGTGTCCGATTGCAGATTAATTTAAATGCAATACTTTGGCTCTGATGATCAACTCTCTGTCTTTCGTCACCATTCCGTGGCCCCACTCAATGTACTGCCCACGACACTAGCTGGTTGATTGGTTACACGTCACAAGTAATAGCCTATCAACACTGAATAATCTGAATCTGCAAGGTAACTTGTAAGTAAAGCTATAAAATAAATGTAGTGTAGTGGAAGTATAAGTTGGCAGTAATGGAAATACTCAAGTTAAGTACGTCAAAATTTTACCTACGCAGAGTATTTGAGTAAATTAAGTTACATTCTAAATTTCAATTATTTGCCTCATTGAGTACTAATGACAGGTATCAGCCCTGAAATAACCATGGTCAATCAATAGTTGGGATGTACAGTATATACTGAGCAAATAAATGAATAGCCCAATATTGGGAAATGTATATTATCAGCAATGTATCAATATTTGTAAAATTATAGCTGATAAAAAGAGATGATAATATGAAGCCAAATTGGACTAAATTACAAGATACAAGATTGGACTCAATCAGCGCAGGCTCTATACAGATACAGTCTGTGACAGTATGCACCTTCACAGTTTGCAATCTGCCAGTAAACAGAAGAAGGAGAAGAAGAACAAGTGCAGCACGCTGCACATGTTCCGTAAGGGTTCCGAATATTAAATCATTTACATTTTATGGCATTTAGTAGACGCTTTTGTCCAAAGCGACTTACAGTAATTCATATTCATACACTGATTGCGGTGGCTGTCATGCAAGGTGCCGACCAGCACATCAGGAGCGGTTTTGGGGTTCAGTATCTTGCCCAAGGACACTTCGACATGCAGACCAGGGGAATTGAACCAGCGACCTTCCGATAACAAGATGTTTGCTTTATCCCCGAGCCACAGCCAGGGTCACTACATCTTCAGATGCTCTTAAACTACAGGTTATGAACTTCTTTTAAAGTACAGAAATGTGAAATTAAAGGTTATCTAATCAGTATCGGCCATGAGAAGCAGGTAATTATCTGTTTTCGGTGTCTGCTGAAAAAAAACACTATTTCTTGCATCCCTTACAATTAGAGCCCATCCAATACTCGAGTTTTGGGGCCAGTACTGATGCCTACATTATATGTCTGCAGAAATATTCTGAAATCAATATATCTGCTGATATTCTTATGTGCACAGAAGAAGATTCTTCTAAGAAAGATTCTAAAAAACTAATACAGTCTTATCAGTTACCAGGAACCCAGTTTCAGGACCTTGAAAAGATTTCTCACAATATTATGATAACCAAAATGCTCTACACTGCCCAGTCTTAAATCGCAGCGTGATATTTTATCAATATATCCCCAAGGTGTCTGGTTGTAAGCGCTGCCCTGAAACCTAAAAAGATCATTACATGTATTTGATATTAAAGACACACTGTTTTAAATCCCAATAGTGGATGTTTCAGATCTTAAGATAACATCACCTGCCACTTAAAGTTTGAGAAACCCTGCCATCACCACTGCTGTCAACTGCACAAACGAGGCATTCATGTCAACCAGGCGCCATGCTGTTTACAGTTTGCAGATCGTGTGCATCCTCCTGTCAACTGCTTGTCATCACAGAAGCCATACCGCAGATGTCTAATGTATTTGTCATCATATCGATAGCAGTAAACACACCATCCATGCAACGAGGACTCCAGCTGAGAGTTTGTACAGAGTAGTAGTCCTAAATAGACCTACATCAGAGTCCGTACTATGCTAAATACCAGCAATTCATGTGAAAAGGATGGAGTTATTTCTGTTTTTATTTTGAAATTCTAACAGTTTTCTTTAGTGATGTATTACCTTAATTTCCAGCACATGTTGTGAATCTGAAGCGCTCGAGTGAGCCCCTTAATCCCTAATTTCCTCCCTTCCAGCTCTCTGTTTATGTTTGGAAATTCATGTGAACTGCGTATCTTTCAAATCATCAACAGTGAACTGGAGGCAAAGTTAACACACATTATAGTAATAGGTCCCATTGAAGATTTTTGTTTTGTTATGGCAGCTATCTGTGTTTGTATACAGATTGTCTTGCTCTGGGCTATTTTTTTTTTTTTTTTACATGCCCATATATTATGTTGATTTCCAACTGGTGCTGAGGGCATCAGACAGAATTTTTACTTAAGTTGCACAGATGCTGCTTTTTGAAAATTTTAGTAGCTCCAGCAGCATTGCTTAGCATATATTTAGATTTCCTTCTGTTTCTTTCCTTTTTTTAAAAAACATTTTTGCCTTCATCAACTGTTGATCTGTTGTGGACATAAGTAGGATACTCATAAACAGATCCACCAGGGACTTAAACAGTAAAATGAACACCATTTTTTTTTTAGATCACCTGTTGATTGCATCAGAATTTGGCAACCTAAGTTGCACAGGAGGATCTGAGTTGTAATTTTTGTTAAAGCAGCATGATGCAAACAAATTAATTGATTATTAAAAAAGTCAAAAAAAGTCATTGAAAACTAATAATTAATCGTTTTTTAATCTACTTAAATGGCTACTCTGATGTCTGAATGTGAATGTGTCCTGTGTGACAGCTGCTTAGATTGTGAGGCTACAGTTTGTCACAGAGAGGAAAAACATTGTTGCCCATCTGTAACTTGATACGTCTTAATCCCTGTTTGCTCAGCGTAAACTCACAGTGGTGCAGAAATGATCCATGACAGAGCAATATTTTCTGACAGTAAAACAAAGGCAAACTCTGCCAAAACCTTCAGCCTAATGGTGCAACTAATGAAAACGTTGTAGTGTGCTTTTCAACTACAATAAAAACATACAGCTCAGCATGGTACAGGGTGTGTCAGACATGCTCTACTTATGGTGCGGTCAGATACAGTATCTTTCCATTTTTAACTGTAAAAGAGAAGTGGTATTGTAACCACCAAGGCTACAAAAATGCGGCACAGTCATGACCACTCAACTTAATCGTAAGATAAAAATCTTTAAGTGAAAACTACATTGTCCCAGCAGTGAACCACATTTGATATGAGATGTTTGGATAAACGTTAGTGCAGATATTATTCTCCGTCTAACATTCGAGATAGGTCTATTTCTGTGATAAAATGCCACTGTGAGAAATCAGCAATGAAACGTAGTGTTTTTTTTTGACAAACCCTTTTCAGCTTATAAGTAATTCAGATACATATTAACTAACAGTGTTGGTTCTGACTTGTATGATTAAACGGCAGTTATGAGAAATGTCAGCTGGGGTGAGTCTTCATTTGCCTATTACCCTGGTGATTTAGCTTTGCATTTGGTCTTGTCGGAGAGCAGACATGATACAAATACAAAAAACCTGAAGCTACGTCCCGCTTTGAAATGACTTAATTGGACATGTGGGTGTTGTACATTTTAGGCATACAGCTGACGTGTGTCTCCAGAGAAGACTAAGCATGCAGTCCTAAATTACCTGCCACCATCAGAAAGGAGTGTCAGAGTCAAGCTATCAGACAAAACAACATTTTCATTGTTATCACTGAGTTAAATTTTTTTTGTAGTGACTGTATTATATCTCGGTATTACAGCAAAAAAAAGGGGGATATGCGATTGGCAATGTAATGAAACAAATACGATTTGAATACAAAAAGATCGATGCAGCTCGATTGATCCTGAGTGTATGGCATCCTCAGTGATCTATATTAGTGCACGTAGCTACTTTTTCATCATTTAAATCCCCCTTTTATTCAGACAGTCTTTCCGGTAATCAGACTACAGCAGTCTACAGAATATGAGCAGCATCTTTTCAATACATAAACATTACAAAAATAAAACACTTATCCATCTGCAGTGCCTTCCACGCCTTGTCCAGTTCGTGCTTCCCAGCAATTCATAAGATAAAGCAGCAGGATGAAGAGATAAATTGCTGGTATATTTATGTTTTTAGTGATGGTTTGTTTGGTTGATTTCTCATGGTCTTATATTGACACACTAACTGGCAACACCATTGGCAACTAAAGGTTTTTAGGTTTCCATTCAGACCATTTGTCTGTTTGTTTTTTTTTTCTACAAAGAATTCTTTCCCCCCTGAACTCCGGTGGCCTGGTGTTATTTAGTCTAGATGAATAAATTATTTGAGGGTAAAGTTCTTCTTATTCAACCTCCAGTTACCCAGTGATCTGCCCCGTGGAGTTGTGGTCTCAGTGGGTGAGTGTTGTGGACAGGCTGCAGGAGCCCCTCTGTTGAGGCTAAACAGCTTGTTGTGAGTGAACGCCACAATCTGAAAATCAGCTTAAACCTGTTTGTCTGCTTGATATCAAAGGGCCTCTGGAGTGCCCAATTCTGTCTGCAGTCTGAGCTTCCACTCACTGTCAGAGAGCCTGTTTTCACCTGGCATTAACATGCGTCTTGTGTGATCTGATAACATGTGGACGGCTTTCAGGCCTCATTCAGACAGAATCAGGGATTGAGGGCGAAACGGCAGTACTCCCATTCATTTGAGTGAGCGTAGTGTGTTTAGGCTGCGGCGGTGCGTACCACAAGGGGAGCTAAACAAAATCCAGCCGTCTGCGCCAAAAATGTTGAAACAGAATCAACTTTGGATAAACTCAGCCTGACGCCATCTTGCAGTTGCCAGACGTCTAAACTGGTGATCAGACTTGTAAGCATGAGTGACCGAAAATGCAATGGAGTGTAACATGTAAAGTTTGACTAACCAGGAGTGAATGATGCTAAAGCAACTGAGCAAAAAACAACATTGCAGATCTTCAATGCTATTGTGAGAAGTGTACAAATATTTTCGGTCCATATGAAACAGTGGGGGGACAAATTAGACTGGTGGGCCGGCACAGTCCATGTAATTAATGGGGAAAAACTGCTCTGACCTATTTGCCCCCAGTCAAACCAACATAACGATATTGATTATACCTTTGTTAGCAGTTGGTCTGAATGGGTTATCCTGTTATCTTTGACTCCTCTAAACCAGGGTAAACTGTTTACCAAAGTCAGGCGGTGTCCAACGAGCAGACGCCTCTTTTACAGACATAAACTCTACTTACTGTATTTAAAAGTCATTTTACCACCTCCATAAGAGAGACAGAGTAAAAGGAATTAACGCACATGAGTGGTGAGTAAGAGCACGTGGCTCCAGCTGAAACCGAAACCGAAACTCAACTTCCTTTGGTGGGTTTTTTGGCATATAATTCTGTGTAATTCTGTGTAATTCTGTGGTCCAGCAGTGCACTTACCATGCATGACGAGAGTGTCTTTAAACCGAGACCAGCAGAGCTTAACCTGTGGCAGTGTATGAATAGGCGAACCTGTTAAAATGCGCGTTTGGTGGAGCTGCGTCACACTTCCTGTTTGAAAGAGGAATCGTTTTTTGCTGGTTTTCAGCAAAAAACAACTGGTTTTTCATCTGGTGTGGAAACCCCAACTGCTGAATAGTTCTGGAAAGTTGTGAAATTTCATATCACAACCACACAGGAGCTGACACTGAGATGTGTCTTCTGCATACTCATTGAAGCATATCTCTACGCTTGCTAAACAGATTTCCATGCTCATTACCTGCTGTAAGTTTCACATACTTTGCCATTTCTCTGTCGGCCAGTCTGGTCACAATCCTTTTCTAAAGGTTCAGTTACTGTAGTACTATATAAAGTGTGGAAACTAATGACCTATAACTATAAATTGATCTTTGAGTCTTTGTTAATGTCATTAGGAAATGTAGTATATTTTCAGTTGTTTTATTCATTCAGCCACAGCAGGCTGCTGAACTCAGGTTTTTAATCCGATCACAATTCCTGACCCTGTGTTACCTTAAACTGTCCATAGACAACTTTTCTGCTTACTTCGTTCTGAAGTAAATACTGACTGCACAGTGTATTTGCCGTAGAAAAATAACACCATCTTTGTATAGATTGGTTCCTTATAAGCCTTGCTTTCACTATGCTACTTGGTCTTCCACTGGGCTCGATTTTTTCCCGCAAGAAATGAAGGTCAGATTACGGCACAAAGGAAACAAAGAAGGTGAAAAGGGAGGTTGATAGAAACAGAGGTTAAGCAAGAGCGAACAGATGGGCATTTACTCGATGGAGAGCAATGTTGTCTCTAGGTCTGTTCCCCCCGTTCATATGTCTCCCCTAATGCCGAGGATATACCTGCTTTTACGAACTTGTTTGCATGATGGCTACATTGTGTATCCTGCGTCTGTTTGGAGCCTCGGTTGTGCATTGTCCTCGGAAATTCACCCTACGCGTCCACAAGATGCAATTCCCACATGAACTGTGGGGCCAATGTTGTGCTAGTAAGGGGATGTGTCAGGGTCAGAGGTCAGCAAGCACGTGTGCCACCTAGTGGTATCCTCCAGTAACATGCATAGTATGTGAACAGCTACATTCATAACACAACTGGTTGTCTATATGAACACCTGACTCAAAAGCAAGGATATCTCAGGCCTGACCCGGCTTCTTATTATAACAAAAAATAGCACTGAGATTGGTATTCCTTGGTCAAATAGGTATTCTTAAGGCTATTTTTTGTTTTGGATGGTAGCCATATTGCTGTCTTTGCAACAGCAGCGCCAAAAGTAACACCACAGGGAAAAGCTATGACGGGGGAAAGTTGAAAAATTGTCGCCATTTTTTCTGATTTAAATCAAAAATGATCATCCCAGTGATTCCCACAGTCAAACATACAAAGTTTAAATTTGGAATACAGCACTTAATCCTTTGGAAAATCTAAATCTGTCTGTTACACTGTGTTCTGGGGACACCCTGGATCTCCACTGAAGCTCTGTTCTTGTGGCAGCGTTTTTAATATAATGACAGACTTGTTGCTAATTAATAAACACAGACTCACCTTTTCTGCTTCGAGTAACGGCTGCTGTCCTGTCTGACTCATCACCCTGCCTTTGTGTGTGCGTGTGCGTGTGTGTGTAAGTGTGCGTCTGTGATGTGATGAGATGGAACTTGTTGCTGCTTAAGTATGCAGATGAGATGCAAATGGGCATTTGACTGGCCATAAGGACAGAGTGTTTGCCGTTTACTCCTTTCAACTCACTATCTTAAAGGACAATCGCCCAACACCCTGCCAGCCCGGCGTCTCTGTCAACACCTCTTCTTTGAAATGCTCATGCACACTGACTGAATTTATACACATACACACACACACACACACACATGCATGTCTAGCTGTTCGGAGAGCTGTGGATTAGAGGCTGGTGGTTTGTAAAGCTTTCTCCTCACTGTCCACAGCCGACTATCTCTCCTCCATCCCTACATGTCTATCATTTCTGGCCCTTTCTTTTTCCTCTCTCCTCCCTCTTGTCCACTTCGTTCCATCGTTGTTGATGCTCCTCTCCCCGCCTCTCCTCGTTCCCTTTCTGCTCTGCTGTCTTCAGGATACAGTTCAGTTGTTTTTGCCCACTCCCAACACGATTGTCTCTCAACTGTGCGTGCATGTGTGGGTGTGTCTTTGCAAGCGTGCATGTGTTTCACCAAAAAAAGAAGCCGCTTTGCTGCTTCACCAACCTTTAGAGCCTGAAATAAAATTCTCGGTTTCTGTCTCTTGCTGTCTCTTTCCCAGGCTAACTTGGCAGCCTGTTTCTGTATCGTCCATTTGAACTAATTGCCTCGGGTTCTGTGGTCCTACTTCTTTTAGAGTGGATGCCAGATGTGTGTGTGTGTGTGTGTGTGTGTCAGACGGTTTCTGCTGGCCTCTCCAGGTGCTTTCTTTAATTGTCTAATGGCAATAATAGCTGTACTTCTGTGTGTATTTACATTGATATTCTAATGCAGGCAGAGAATTCCTTTCAGTTGTCTGGCAATCGAAGCCCAGTTCATTTCCAATGCTAATTTTGGTAAAGATGTAGACAAGTCATCAATGGCTGCATTTACGTGGGAGCATTTGAATGAGGGCCCATAATGTGAATACTTTGATCAAAACAAACTGGGCCATTTGGAAAGGACTTGGACTCTTTAAATCTTTTCAATGATTTGATCAAAGGAGGAAAATTCATCATGTAAACGGTTCTCTGATTGCTCTCTATTTTTAGAATATCCATACTCTGCATGCTCGCCCGTTTGCGTTAGATCAAAAAGTGTCACATCCGTTCTGCTCGTATCATCAGGTTTAACCCCTCTGCAGAGAAGGAGAGTGACATTTGGTGTACTTTTTCTGTTCTCAATCAACATAAATCGAAAAGGACAGATGTACTGCAGCATTGTTCTCTATGAACTGAAACTTGAAACCGTCACAATCGTGACGTAAATGCTTCTTTGTTTCTCCTCTATGGAAACATGTGCTTTACCACCATTGGTCTGGGTGCAGGCAGGATTTTGGTTAATTTTCTCGTTCAAATGATAGGAGCATTCAGCTTGGCTATGTGAGGTGAGAGGTGGAATGATTAGGTAACTAAGTAATTGATGATGAATTATCTAGGTAATTTTTCAAGAAACTGTGTTGCCTAACTTTATTTAAACTGCACACTGATACATACTACTAATTTAACTGTTAGATTCCTAAAGATTCCACCTCAAATGTTTCTGTATTTTCTGGCGTTTTAGAGACTAAAGAAATAACTCGCAATCAATTTATCAGTTATAAGAAATAATCATTAGTTGCTGCTAGAGCTAAAATTATTATTGGATTAATCAACAAAAAAAAAATGCAAAAATTTTGACAATCTACAAATTGCTTAGAGGAATTATCGAGGCAAAAATGCCAAATATTTTCAAATGTGGGATTTTTAAGTTTTCCTGGGATTTTCATCATTTTAAAATGTTTTCTTTCCTGTCTTAAGAGTCGGACTGATATTAGCGGGCAATATTGGCAATTGACGTGTGTGTTATCCAGTATGCACTGATAGAAAAACTTTTTTTTTTTCTCCAGAACATAATGCAGAAAAAGATGTTAGTGATGTCATACTATATTGCATTGTCTACACATCTTTGTCAATATTGACTGGTACATTGATATCACAATTTTTTTTTTTATCAGCCCCAAAAATCGACTATCAGTCACCTTCTAGTGCTGTTCCATGGACTGTGATTAAGCTGTTGTAAAATGAATCAATAGATTTAAATCTTATGTCATTTGATTTAATCGATATTTTCTATGATATTTTGATCAGGTGAAAGATTTCTTATGATGATACCATTATTTTAATTCATTCATGATGGATGACACTGAAGAAAATTGTCACAGTTGGTTGAAGCGGTGAATGTTAATGGTCCAAGTTCTGAATTGTAGATTACCCAGAGATTGTAGACTACTGTAATATATCAGGATGTCCTCCATCTTCCCGTAAAAGACAAATCATGCTGTACCTTTAGCTCAAGGCCAGTACTGGCTCGGAGTATAAAATGTAAGTAATGAATATTGTGATAGTGTAATAAAGTCACTGTAAATATATAGTCCTGGTGGATAGCCTTTGAGGCTTTAGATATTTAAAATCCATGCATAAATATGGATTGTTGCAGCGCGGCTCTTAGAAAGTCAGTGTGGATCGATGGGTCCGGTGGTTGGGTTTGGGGCAGTTATAGCGGACTGCACTGGGGGAGGATGAGGATGAATGTGCTCATTCCATGTCTTACGTTTGTTGCCTCCTGGCTCTGAGGTCTCTCTACAGGGGAATATAGACTCCAGAGTGACTGATAGGGTCGATTTACATATACACACATACTGTCAGTACACGTCTTTTTTGTATTTGTGTCTATGTGGGAGTCTTGTAGCCTTTGTGTAGTCCATCCGTAGCTAGAGGCAAACCCCAGCATCCCACACACCACAGGCCAGGATGGGGAGATGGTGATATATTAAACGTTATTGCCTATAAGCTGCATCCATCTCAGAGGTACATCTAGCGCTGTTACTGTATCTACTCTCTCAGCTCCGTTCCTGCTCATGCATAGTCATTGAGCACTCATTTGGAAAAGCTTCGAGCAAAATAAATTTGATGGATCGTTATTACTATTACCTAGTATTTGTGCTATAGGTCAAGGAGCAAACCTTGAGGCGAGGATGGAAAACTGTTGAAGCAAATGCCAACTCACACTGCCTTCAGTGTTACAGCCATGACTGTCATGGACATGGAAGTAATGCAAAGTTAGATATGTGCTTCACACCCCCAGCCTTGAGATGGTACAGTACTTCCTGTCTACTCTACCAGCCTCTTCAATGAGTACCAACTTGAGCTGCAACACTTAAGCCTTCATTTGTCAACTATTAGATTCATTGTCAACGATTTTGTTGATCGATTAATGGGTTTGAGTAATTTTTAAAGAAAAAAAATAGATAGAAATTCTGTGATTCTTAAATGCGGATATTGTCTGGTTTCTTTCCTCGTCTTTTACAATAAACTGAAAAGACAAAGGCAAAGATGAATTGACAATGTAGTAAAACGTTAATCGTTCCAAGCATTCAATTTAGAACAAAAAAGGTTGCTTAATCCTTTGGGGCAACTGCAACTTTTTGCAGTGAAATTGTGTGACAAAATGATCATTCAGACTTATTTGGAATTTGGGAATGGTAATATCTATCAAAATGATTGCAGTATGATTTTTTTAGCCATGTCGTGCAGTCCTAGTTTCATCTTCAATGACAACATTAAGGCTTCATAGGTTAAGCGTGCATTTTTGCCTTGAGCTTAACTTGTGTGTGCTGTGATGCATGAAGGCGCCGGGTGATGCAGTTTTAAAAACTTAAGACTTAACGTTTATAAGTGATCAAAATGTGCCAGTGAAGTCAAACGACTGTCGTTTGTTGCATGTGTTATGAAGCTGCGTTGTTTGGACTTCCAGTGCGACTGTGGAGACTGGAAACATGCCTTCAATCATCCGAAGGAAGGTTAATAAGACGTCGGCTAATGACGTGGTGCCTTTAACTTACACTAGACTGAGAGAAATTAGTGCCTGGAAACGCTGGCTAAATGAAATGTCAATAACAAGTCATCAATAACCCTTCAGGCTCCCTCCACACATCATGTGAACCACCTCCGTTTGACGCTTCAGTCCACTTACTTCACTCTCCACTTACAGCTGGTATTTCAGCTTCCAGAGAGCGTGTAGCTCAACCAACAACAACAGCCAAACATAAACTAGTTGACATGCACTTTCACCATAAAAAGAATAAGCCCAAACAGAGACGTATTGTGCTGCTAAACCAACAAAACAAAACCTGACATGGATTTTTTGGGTTGGTCAGAGTTTTGTCTTGTGGTGTTTCATTTCATGTTTTTTCCACTCGGACCTTCTGTATGTACAGGCTGACATTTTCAGCTAAAGGTGAGCTTTGGAGCTTGCTTTTCTTTACTGAATACTATCAATACACCACAGGCTTTGGCCTCCAGTTGGAAATGGACCTGGTTTTCTGCTGCCTGTTCTCCTTCTTCCTGCTGTGGGCAGCTGCCTATTGACAGATTCCAGTAGCTCTACAAATGTGACCATGTTTTATTTGGTGCACTGGGGAGTTCTGAGTGCACTCTCATTTGTTGGCTGTTAGTTTCTCTTCTCTTTTCTCTCACACTTGCTTTCCTTCACTTCTGTCTTCATATAAAAAAGTCGGATATACGGTAGATTTGTCTCACGGTACTCCATTAACTCCATTAATTAAAATCATCCCTTAACCTAATAGTCCCCACTGATGACTTTTATAGCGTTTTTTAGCTTTCAGGCTCTCTTCCTACATAGTGGCTACAGACTTCATTTGCCTCAACATCATAAAGAATCTGGGGTAGGGGTAGGGTTAGGGTTAATACTTAACTTTACCTTGTAAATGTGTTCACATTTATTGAGAAGCCTCCCTCCGTTCCCTGTGTCAATCTGCTGCTTCTGCTGCTGCCGTTCGCTGTTAATGAAAACATTTTCTCCATCTGTTGCACATTAAACCACTTCCAGCAGTTCAGGGGGTGTAATGCCTTTCCTTCACTACAAGGTTTGTATTGTGAAACATCTGAAGGAAGTGTGTGTGTCACAGACAGCAAGGTAATACTGAGAAAAGTACAAGTGAAGTCAATGAATTAGTGAGAGCAGTATTTTTATTTTAAGGAGAAACACAGAGCAGTGTGGTGAAAATTACGACTGCGGTGGAATGTGCATTATATTGTAGGAATGGACAATGTATTGAATTTAACATTATTAAAGCACGGTTAATTAGTTCCCCCTTTTCAACCCAGCCATTATGTGACCATGCCATGCCGGTCCCAGAACGGGTGCAGGCCAGGATCTTTTTTGGATCATTAGCAGTCTACGGTAGGATTGCAGGATTATTAGCATTCCTTTTGCTACGGACAGTGATGTATGGCGAGCAGAGCGGCCCCTCAGCCTCATGGGACTCTGGATGAACACACACGTGTTAAATCTATGGCCCAGTGTTGCCATTAACAACCGTGCCTTCCCTTGTGCGCTTGTCGTACTAGTTGGATTAGCGAGGCCAGGAGGTGCAATTTATCTTGTCTTGCTCAGAGCTAACACCCTGCTAGGTCATTAGCATTCAGATGTTATTGATTACATTTAGAACTGGTGTTTAGATTTTTGGAGTCGTTAAAGGGCAAAGAGGTGTTGAAATGGCATGACGCATCAATATCTCAGGTAAGATGCTTAATATCTGCACAATGTGTTGTTAAAGAGTAAATCAATACACTTCTTTAAGTCTAATGACTTAAGTCGTTAGTCTGATGACCTTCTCTTTTAGTATTCCTGCTTTAGTTGGGTGCGAGGACCTAAATGAGTAGATGCTAATGACAAAAGGAATGCAGTGTTTTCTTTTCTTCCTGAAACCTTTTCTGAACAGTTTATAAGTCAT
Source organism: Lagodon rhomboides (assembly GCA_039737535.1). NCBI lineage: Eukaryota > Metazoa > Chordata > Actinopteri > Spariformes > Sparidae > Lagodon > Lagodon rhomboides. Next base: position 10,394,107 of record CM077798.1, on the reverse strand, counting down.
GTTTCTCCCAAAAAGTGTTTTTAAGATAAACTCAAGGTGTTCCTTCATGAGGTCATATTCCCTTAATTGTCCTTCTTAAGTAAAATGAACCGTTTATAAACCCAGAAGCCAGTTTTGATTTACTGGTAACAAGAAAAGTTACGTGATTATCACAGGACAGTGATGAAATGTGTGTGAAAGTAATGCTGTCTAACAAGTTCTGAGGATAACCAGTGGTTCACCCAATTAATCACTTTGTTAAAGTTAAAAAGAGGATGAACAGTGTTTTAGCATATTTAAATTAAGAAGAACGGAACACCAAGTAAGTATGACATGGGTATCTGAATTGGAGTTGGAACAGTTAGGCAGCTGATCGAAAGAAAATTGATTGCCATCTGTTTTGATGATTCATTATTTCACTAATTTTCCAAGCAAAAAATGTCAAACATAAGCTAGTTCCAGCTTCTTAAAAACTGTTGGATGGACAAAAGAAGCAATTTGAGTTGGGTTCTGAGAAATTGTGCTTTCTTTCTTATTTTTTATGACATCTATAGACTTTAGACATTAATCTTAAAAATAATCTGAAGATTAATTGATAATGAAAATGTTAGTTGTAGCTCTAATCTGTATAATTGAAGTGGCGATCTGTCATGAAGAAATTAAAATTAAACTTGAAAAGAAGCAAAACCTAAAAATCACCGGGTACTTCATCTATGATGCACTGAAATGTCATATGTGATACTTCAAATTTCATACCTTGATCTGAACTTGAACAAAGTTGTTATTGTCTTTTCTCGCCAAAGAGCTGTATTGTTGGATGCTTCAGAGGGCCATGGAAATAATTATGATGTACACAGGAAGGGGAGGAGGAGCGGGAGGAGGGATGGACAATTAGGGATGTATTAGCACTTGCCAAGGTAGAGACAGTTCAGTAGAGTTAGTTTAGTCTTGATTAGAGGAGCATGCACTGATGGCAAACATACTCCACATAGTTCAAGTTCACTAACTTTGGACAAATAATTAATATTCTGATACGTTTTCTTGTGGGACTGAAGCACACTGTGGATGTGTATTCCTTTACTGCCGACTGATCGTTCAGTTTAAATAGCCTCAAAATGCAGACAGCGGTGAACTTTGATAATTTGCTGCAAAACACAGAATTTACCGCTAACTAGTAACCCCATGTGACGTTTCAGTCAGTCCTCACTTTTATCTACATTTATTTAATTCATTTCAGACTTGTGAATGTAAAAATGAATATGAAACAGTAAAACTTAGATCTTTTTGGGCAGCCAAATCAATTTTAAATGAACACTGTTTTAAGTCATGTTAGCAGCGTTATTTGGGAAGGCTATGAAGTCCCTAAATAGATGTTTCTCTGACTACTGACAACCCCAGGATATGAGCCAAAATTCAGACCATTATGCAAACATCTGTAGTGTGAGACACTAGCTCATTGTGTCTCATCAGCTTATCATATTTCCTATGCAGGGTTGTGTTACCACATGCTCAGGTTTCCTCTTCATTCAGCAGGTTGTTTTGACGCTGACCCACCTGTTTACACTTTCAAAGGCATGTCTGTGATGTTCAAAAAGATAAGACAGCCCACACAAAGTCTAGGGACAGAAAATTCGCCATTTCACATCCTGTCAACAAGATGCCAATTTATTCTTGGCAAATACGAGCTTTAAGGTGTTGGCACAGTCCGGCTGGCTGCTTTCAAATGCTTGAGCTGGTTCGGATTTGAAACCCTTTAGGCTGTGAGCCTCCAGGGGGGATGAAGTATTTTGTGACCCAGCCTTGTAGGCCGGTGATGGAGATAGAGGAAAATGCTCTTGGATATTCACTATTAACGAATCCCAAGCAATCCAGAGGTTAAGGCCGACTGATTCTCTCTCCCTAATCCAATTCAGTCTAATACCCAGAATCATAGGCTGTCAATCACATACTCCATTTATTTTTCAATCTCCCTTTCCTTCGTTCTCTCCCCTTTTTTTCCATGTGAGGGCTAGCATTTTAACACAGCAGGCTCCCTCATCCTGCATATCGTATCAGCTAAGGACCTGATAATCTCCTGATTTAAGGGCCGTAAGAAAATGATTGTCTGCCTCATGGAGCTCGCGTCACATCGACCAACATCATTCATGCAACAAAACACAAATTCTTTACAGTGTTTTCTCTCGATTTGTGTAAAACTTAGGTGCACATATTTGGCAGGGAGGATTGGGGTCCTCCATGAAGAAAAAACAAGTCCATGCAGGACCAACGACAATCATTCAATCTTGAAAAAGTCAATATTATGGTATATATTATAGTATGGGAAGGACTTTCTGAATGAAAGGGGAATTTAAATGATGAAAGAGTAGCCATGTGCAGGAATACAGATCATTGAGGATGCCATACACTGAGATGCATCGAGAATCGGTTTGCATTCGAATCGTTGACAGCTGAATTGTAACCGAATTGTTAGTACGATGGTATGTTGGGTCGACTGCCATCTGAAAGCATCAGTATTTGACGAGTTGGGAATGAAACTCGAAAATCACCTACCTTACTAACAGGAGCTTCAATACTCTAGTCTGCAGATTTAGATATGGTTTATTTTTAAGACAATTTAATTATAACTTGCTTACATACCATGCCTCATTCTGGGGCCGATGCAGGTACTAATATTAGGGAGTGAAAAATTCTGATATTGATTCCTGGGCTGATAATATTGGCTAACTGACACGTCGTTTGGGCTCCAGGTTTGTTACTATTTTTATCAATCAGAATTTGTGTAAATACTTAGATACTACTTACTTTCCAGGGTTACTGGAAACCATCTCGTCTGTCTGTCATTAGAGTTGTCATGATATTGAATTTCTCTTTTCAATACGCTGAAAAATATTGATTATTGTTACCACAGAGTGAAGAAATATTAGATTTTTATTAAAAGTGAGAGTCAGCTCAGCTGGTACGTATTGATAAAGCAGAAAATGAGTTTTGAAACTGTTTCAAATGTTCAGAATCAGTATGCATCAATGTAATCATTTTGTATACACTACTTGACACAAAACAGGGTCTTTATTTTCTCGTAGGTTGACAGCCAACAGGACAGTGTCAGCTTAAGGAAAGGTTTACATACTTGAAAGGCATTTCCTTCGGTTGCATTTACAGTCTTTTTGCAATTAAGAGTCTGATTTACTGACTTTGAAGGTAATTACACAATCAGCAAATGGGACTGCCCTCTGGGCACGCTCTGCGAGTGATAGAGAGCTGAAAAGTTGCAGTGTAGGGGTGGATTTTGTGTGAGATCAGCAAGAGCGTTGATGCTGAAATAGAAATAGCTTTATCGAGGTAACGACAGTCCAAAACATTTACTGAGGACACAATTCAAGTCCAGCTGAGAAAGAAACGCAAGAGATTGCTCATGAAAATGTAGCGACCTCAATATAAATGTCGTACAAAGGGTGTGCATCGTGCCAGAGTGCATTAGCATCTCTGTGAATGTCAAGTTTAATGACCACACGGCCATAACTCCCTGTTGTCTCTTTGTTTTGGCATTATAAAATGGTCATTTGGTATAACTGCTGTGTTTGTCTTTCAAAGACGATTTTTGTTGCTCTGTAACCGATTCAGTGATGCTGCTCGCTACAATTTTGTGTTACTGCTGTCACTATAAATTCACTATCCAAAAAGTGTGCCCACCGCCACACTCTCTCAAACGTCACACAGCTAAAAACATTGCAATTACAGTAGTGTGAATTTCAGCAAATCAACTGCAGATCATAACGATGATTTCTGTGGGCCCGCTTCTCTTATATTTGTTCTCTAATGTGAAGGTTGGCTGCTGAGTCTACCTACAACAGTCCTTCATGCCCTCTGTGCTTCTCCCCTCCGTGGTTTGAACTCCAGCTTGTTGTGGTTAGTTTTCCTCTTTCCTCCCTGACACGTGCGTCGGCTGTGTGCTGTGGCGTGCCCAGTTCAATTTACTGCGGAGAGAGGCGAGCCAAGTACACAAGCTAAATAATTCAGCCTGCGTCCCGCAGCCACTCTAACACATGGACAGAAGAAGATGAGTGTGTTTGTGTGTGTGTGCTCTAATAGATACGGGTCATTATGCACAGTCGTATACCACATATTTTGATAATGATTCATTTAAATGGACTTAATAAGGCTTGAGTTAATGCGGGGTTTGTGAAAGAGTTTATTTCGTAAACTTAATTGGAAATATTGTATCAGACATGCAGTCATTAAGCTGATCAACGTAAAGGTCAAGAATAAAGACATGAAGAGACACACAAGGAAGATGTGAGAGTGAGACGTAAAGGTACTTGTTTGTAACTGATATGGGTTTTAGAAGCCCTGTGTTACTTTTGGATCGAAGTTTATTATAATTGCGAATGACTCCTTTCATTCTGAGCAATTTCATCTCAAAGCTTTTGGAAGGGAATATAGAACATTATAGGGTGCCTAAACCTAAATCTGCTATTGAAAAGCTAATAATGCTATAAATGTACTAATACTTGTGCAGAGGGCCATCGTAAAGTCTCAATTAATTTGATTCAGACCGATGATTTGCTCTAGAAAACCACTTTGGTATTTACTCAGCATTACGTCCATCATATTCTAAAAACATATAAAAGGTTATTATCAGTAAATTAACACATCAGCACAGGTTGCTAATGTCAGTTAATGGGCTATATGCTAACTCAATTATTCCAATGAATCACTGCTTTTATGCGTAGAATTTTGTTTTAGAGCTCTTTTTTAGGTGGATGAATAACTTCAGTAGAAGCTTTGAATGATAAAAAAATGATATTTGTTCTAGAACAACTAAACACCTGTTTTCTCACCTGCCAAGAGGTAAAAGTCTCATCTTATGTTCTTTGGACTGCTGTGACCTGTGAATCTGATTAACCACATCAGCCAAACATACACCCGAAGCCTTGAGGGTCTGAACGGAGCCAACCCCACACCTTTCTGTCCAACTCATCTTCTGCTATCTGAAGCCGCTGCCCTCACCATACCCCCACTGAATGGTGTCTTTTACTTTAATGCTCTCATGGACAAACTAAGAGAGGGATTTATGACCCACTGGGAACTACTGGAGGAGGTTTGCATAACCTCTGATCTGTGCCACCACAGCAAGATTGTTTTTCAGCGTTTAAACTCAAGACACTGCTTGTTTGGTTCCCTCTCTGGACTTTCTGCTATCTTTTGCAGAGTTCACGAGGCAATAGACAGAGTAAATAAGATAATTTGTCATTTATCCGACTCTAAGACACCGATAGAAACCAGGATCTGGATTGAGCTTGACAAATGAACCAACAAAACCCCACATTCACATCAAACTCTCCAGCTGCCTATAGCTGAAATCCAAAAAGCTGCTGGTGTCTTTTTTAAAGCTGGCTCACAAAGCCACTTCTACCCTTCTGAAATATAAAGATTAGGACTGAACTGATCTGTTCCACAAAGCAGGAAGAAAGGATTTGCTCGCCTTCTCCCACCACTGCACTAATAGTTACAAATGGAAGACTTTTAAACTGTTTTAGCTGGCTAAAGAAGATGCATTGGATTGCTGCCCGGCTGGTAAAATATAGGGGCACATACTGCAGGCTTCCAGCTGGGAACTTCAGTGTACAATTTGTCAAACGGTGTCTTCTTTAGCTCTTCATGACTGGGACAAAAATACTGTATATCCACAGAGAAAAGGCTTGTTTTTGTAAAGAACTAATGAACTATTCCTGTCTTAAACGCTACAGCTGGGGGAACTTTGCATGCACACATAATTTAACAGAAAAAAGGCTTTTTTTAAGACTTTTGCAGTGAACAAACAGATATTCTCTAATTTAATAAGGGTCTAAACATTGTGAACTAAATTTATCAGGAAAATGATATACTGAGGGCAATTATGTTCACAAAAAACTGCACTTATGTGGTTAACAACTAAAAGCCTGGGTAAGTAATAAAAATAAAACATGTTTATCCAGCTTTTCAGGAATCTATATCCAACATTCCCCCGGCTGCTAATAGCATATAAACTCTTAAATTCAATTTGAGCAGACAGTGTTTTATCATTGCAAATTACATAGCCACAACTGTAATGCAAATTGTGCAGTAATTATGCTGGGGCCTATCTAGGTATTTCCAGGTAATAAATTTGCCTAAACGATTAGAAAATACCATGGCAACTTTATTATCCCTATTTAATGTGTGACTTAATTACTCTGGAGTGGAGCGAATCTAATTTTGGCCTGCTTTGTAGTGGAGACGTGGTATAATTATTACATTATCACAAGTTTAAATATCATTACAGAGAAAGTATCGGACGTTGTGAATATGCAAATAAGAAAAAAACGAGCGGAAGAAACAGTTTGGTTAAAGAGCTCAAGGCTTTTATTTTTATGTTTGACTGGAATTGATGAAGTTAAGTAAATTCTGGATTAATCTGCAGTAAATTGGATGCATGGGTGGGATGTAAATGCTGATCATTGCTTCCATTTAACGGGATTGCGCAAGTGATTGGATTAGCAGACAGTTACTGTTCTGGCTGATTAATGGATCCAACACTTAACAAACATGGATTAGAGCTGAAAAGGTTAGTCGATTAATTGATAATCTGATTGACAGAAAAGTAATCAGCAAGTATTTTATTAATTGATTGATTGATCATTTGAGTAACTTTTTGGGATAAATGTATGTTTTTAAGCCTCTCAAATGTGAACATTTGCTGGGTTTCTAAGTCTTTTATGATGATTAACTTTGTTTGATTTTGGATTGTTGGTCAGACAAAACACCTCGGGGGCGGGGAAAATGTGTTGGACATTTTACACTATTTTCTGACATCTAGACCAAGCAAAACAAATTTATGTTTAAGGTGAAGATTGTCAGTCATCCAGTTCATGGTATATTGAACAGATATAGGGATTGGTTCTAGGATGGAGTCTTTTTAACTGTCTGAACTGAGGAAGCCTCTTCGACGAGAGGTCGAAGTCCAGTTGCCATTGTATAGCACGTAGATAAAGCAAAGTTACCTTGCATGGCAGCTTGATTCGCAAGATCAAGTGTTGACTGGCGGCTACAGTCAAAGCGACTGTTTGTTTGAAAACAACAAAGGCAACTCCTCAAGGGTATAGTGTAGATGTTTGAGCATCATTTATATAAGCTTTGGAGAATGTATATAATGGGAAGAATGGCACTGAAGGCTTTTCTCAATGGAAAAGATAGTCTCTCTCTGATTTACCAACAGGCTCCATTGGTGGTGGCGCTCTCCTACTGTTGATTGTAGTTAGTCCGTGATTGGCAGTGATATCTCCAATCATATTCCAAGTATGTTTCGACAATGCCTGCCCTTTCCAAACAGTTTATAGCAGTGCCTTCCCAGATGTGTCTGGCATGTCAGGTGAAAATCAAACAGATCAACAGGGAAAATAATCTGCAGATACATCTTTACTAAAAATATTCATTTATTGCAGTCCTACATTGTATGATCCTTTGTGGCCTACTTGCAGTAAGAGATTGGTTGATGGAGACTGAAAAGTTGCTGTAATTTGTGCCAGTTTCTGTCCACTCCAACCCATTGTACCAATCCTGGAAATGGTTTCCTACTTTAATTCAATCGGCGATGTCACAGGTGTTTGATAGCGTGTTTAGTAAAAAAGGTTAAAGCCATAATAATTTGGATGAAGAGACAAAAAGCTTTTTAATTTGTTTCTGTCAAACAGCCAAAATGGGCAGTTTTCCAGATTTCCCCTTAATCCAGCCCTTTCACATTCCATAGTTATTTTCCGTTCCTTCAGCCCGGGCCATTTGAAAAGAGCACAGGGTGTATGTTCTGGCATTCTTTGCTGTTCAGTCCTCGTCTCTGCCAACCTGTTAAACAAATGAGGGATGAGCTCAAGCTCTGCTGCCGCCGCCGCCGCTGCCGCCTGCCTTCTTTCCTGCCTGCTGTATTGAAGCGAGCAATGGATGTAATGGAGGGAGGGAGAGGGAGAAAAATCAATCTGCCTTTCACAAAGTCTTCATTAGTTTGCCTTTTGTCAAGCGGCTGGGTCAAACCCAATTGGGCTGCTTCCTACACCAAGAGAAAGGTCAAGTCAATAAATGTGTGTGTGGTCTGATACAGTTGTGCAAGCCCATAAACACCCTGCAGAGGGTTGAGAGGGAGAGTTTAGCACTTCAACCTATGGCACAACAAGTCACAGTGAAATGAAAGTCTTCTGTAAACCTTGCTGGAAAACGCACACATAAAAATGAAATTTTTTTCCCATTGTTTTTGGCTCTCTAGAAAACAGCTTCTTTTCAAAAGTTGTCAGAGTGAAATGTAGCATCCCTCTCTGGATTGGATCTTCGCGGACTCAGTGGGTTGAATTTAATATAAAAACACAACGTTTCTCCTAGCTCAATAACAACATGGCTAATAGCTTTTTTGGCTCCATTTCTGGTCAGATAATGAAAGTAATCATAACACCGAGAATTCAGTGTTCATGTTTTATTGTAACATCTCTTTTGTCAATAATTCCGCTCCCACAGGTGTGTTATTTTACTGCCAGAACCAGGTTTTTAACCAAACAGTCAGTTGCAGATATAGATTTATTTTCCCCCTCTCTTCAATTTCATCATTCTCTCCACTCCTCCCTTGACGGTCGTCAGCTAATATTGATTAATGTGCAATGTTGCTTTGCAGGTAGGCTTGGTCTGTTGGCCATATGATCAACACTGAGCACTGTTAAGCACCAATCAGGCCATTGGGAACAACACATTTTACGAGCCCCATCAGGTCACTGAGTCTTTGCACTTGCTTGACTTGTTAGAAGGGCAAGAATCTATGAGAAATAGACGAGGTCTGATGGGAAATCTTTGTTTTATTGGACAGACTTTATTGACTTTGAATTTACACAGTAGATGGTCACTGATTAGTCAATGGTGGACAGTGAACTAAATCATTACATTGATATTGAATAATGTAAATTGAGGAGGGTGTCCACATTTCTCTGAACTTTTCTTCATCTTCTTTTGATTGATTGGAAGTCGTCTAGATCATAACAACCTGACCTCTTCATTATTATCACTTTGGCATCATGCTGAAGGGCTACGTCAATGTGGAACAGTGAGCTCTCTGTTATGGTATTTGCTCTGTCTAGCTGAGAATGTGACTCAGCAGGCACTCTGGTGAAAAAATACACATGGTACGCAAATGGTTTACTTGGAAACTGTGGAAATAAATACCATCACATTTGCATCAATAAAGGGACACTTTCATACCTGAAGTTGGGATTTTTTGGTCTGTACCAAGGAGGAAGAGAAAGATACATCATCCCCATTTAGTGCCAGTGCTTGGACTTAGACAGACTTATTAAAAATGAACCAAGACTGGTAAGCATGAAGTCACTGATTGGAAATTTTTTGTGATGTCATCCTGGTTGACCTGTTTTTATGTCTTTATTAATGTTCTCTGATGTCTGAACTCATGAGTGATGGCTTACAAACAGGACAAAGAGACAACTCCTCCAAAAAGTGAATAAAATCTCACCTTTAAGAATACACAGTAGGACACACTTATTGATTATTTCTTCCTCACAGACAGTTCATGATTTAGAATCACATAATCTCAAAATAACGTTGGTCTGCTTTGCTTTCGCAATGCAATCGAACACATCAGAGTTTTACTGAAAGCAGACCAGACCCTCCTTTTCATGTAGTCTTGGTTGTTTGTTTCAATGGGCAGCTTTTATACCAGCCTTAACAAACCAAGTTTGAGCTACATCAAACAAATTACATTTTTTGTTTTACTTTTCGTGTACTGATTTGCTTAGCTGAACAGCCAATCAGAGTGATTTATGTAATGGACGAGCCCACTGCTGATTCTACATGCTCAATTGGCTGAAAAGCCACTGAAGAAGGACTGACTAGTGCCAATGGTGCGCAACACAAAGGGCGACACTCACCGAAAAGCCCTGGCGGTGGCTGACAGTCGACTGTCTGCCTGATGTGTCAGGGTCGTTAAGAGCACCTTGAGCTCAACATTAGCCTCAGACTAGTTAAATCAGTTGCGTTGAACCAGTGTTTCCCATTTATAAACGATTGCCAACAGATTGCCTTTAACGTTAAAATGTGAAAAAGTTTTCTTCCGGGGGAGCAGGGCCCAATACCTTGCTACAGGGTCCAAGGTCCAATAATAGAAAATAATAATTGGCTTAATAACCAATCAGAAAACTTCTAAACACCGTGAATTCTTCAGTTTTTTTTGTTGTTCTTTCATTGCAGCCATTGTTGCTGCTCACAGTTTTGTTTGTGCCATTTCCTGTTTCCTTCAAACTTTTTAATAGCCAGAATTTGTGTTGTTTGTGAGTGTGTTTTGGCAAGAAAGTGCTTTGTTGAAACTGCTGCTTCAGATTTTCTCCTTCCCAAGAGGTCAGGAAAAAGATGCACTCATTTTGGATTGGCCAGGGAAGATGTGGCAAAAAGAAAATTAGTGCATTCAAAAAGAGTTTCAGATACTATGTGAGAGTGTGTGTAGTAAAGCTGATGGTGTAATGAACATGGCATGAAACTTGCTTTCATCAGACTGAAGTTTATCACTGTTCGTTGTAGCTGTTGTTAAGTTTTTAATAGTTTCACATAGAGCCCTGTTTCCTGTTGAAGCTGGAGCTAGCCATCATGTACAAAGTATTAAACCCACTTCTCTGTCAGCGGAGACTCTGTGGAGGCAGCATCCTTTTTCCAGCAGTACAATACTGACCCATATATGGCTGCTGAAATACTAAACCGCTTAGGAAATCCCTCACTGATCCCTGAAGAACTGGTCCCTAGGCGGAGAGATGGATATTGTCCTCCGTCTCTGAGCAGTGAGAACATGTGAAGAGACGGGGTGGAAAAATGGTTAGGTGGTGAGTTTTGCTCCAAAACAGCATGGGTCAGAAAGCAAGTTTTGTAAGCAGAAATGTCAGGGCTTCTGTGTGCTGTACCTTTTTTTTAAAAGGTTTCTACCAGCACAGAAGGAACTGTGGCAAGACAAACGTTGTTTTCTCCTTAAATAAGTCGGCACAAGGGAATTGTGCTGGGAATAACAGGTTCAACGAAGTGTCAGCTAACTTTCCCTCTGGACCAATATTAAATTCATTTGTGTTGATCATTCTTATCATACCAGAAGATTGAAACACTGTCAACATATTTAAGTGTTTGCTGCAATTTGTATACAACAATTAAATATTTACTGAACATTTTTGAAAAAAAAAAAGATGGATATGTTTGACTGTTTGATACCATTTGCATACTAGCAAGTAGCAAAACCTGAGCCACAGAGTTCACTTGTTGTTTAATGGAAATGCATTCCATATTTTTTGTGAATCAACCTGCACTCACACATTTGTTTAAATGCAATTATGGTTTAACTTTAATGACAATAGCAAGAAGACACATTATGTTCACTTTGATGAATTACACCACCCAAGTGATTTTCTGCAAATTGGTTTTTAAACAAGCGAGGAAACAAATTGCTGCCTGGAAGGCAAGAGGACAGATTGTAAAATCCTGAAACATAATGGCATAGTTTCAAAAGTGGTCATCAATAATCTAAAGTAAATGATTTGAAGTAAACGAGGAAACAATGTGAAAACTCTCCAACTTGAGAAACCATTTTCTAACGACTGAGCTCACTTAGAGTTTTTTTCACCACCTGCTGCCCTGTAATGTCTCTGCCTCTAAAATCACACGTTGTAGCTTTCAAGAGTCGTCATTTGTGGAAAACCTCGGCTTCGGTTTGCCTCCTCGTGTGAGGCTTTCACTTCTGCAAAATTCACGTGCCGCCCCACACCGGAGAGAAATTTGTCCCTTTATTTCCCCATCATTAAACTGCGGCACACTGAGGACTGGCTGCACCTGGGTTACCGGCCATTATATCTGCACATTTGTAATTCTAATTATTTGTAACTGGGCTCATTTGCATGCCATGCTTTGGTTAATACTGCACACACAGGTGGGACAAAATGCACCCACCTGCTGTTGCGCTGTGCCTGGAAGAGAGCATTCTAACGGTGGACAGTTTGAGCCTTCGAACACAGGTGGGACCGGTGACATTGATAATAGCTGGATTCCATTTAGGTGCGCTTGGCATGGTGAAGGCTGGCATCTAATGGAACAGAGCCTTTATTAATTTTATTGGCTGCACCTGTTGGTTTTTGTGCTGGGATGAGTGTCTCTTGTGACAGAGCCCGAGTGGAAAAGTGTTAACTCTTAACTCAGTGAACCAATCGGCTGCCCCTGAGCTTAAGTGTTACTTACCAATCCCTTTAACTGCACCTAACCTCAAAGGGCACCTAATATGCTAATTTCCAGCTCTATGTTTTTAAAATTCTGGGACAGCTAGAATAGATTTAAATGATTCACAGTTTTAAAAAACAGTTCTTATTTATCTCATACTAGCACTTCATGCAGCAACTCAGTTAATTCTTTACCCGAAACACTGCACCTTAGCCTCTGTTTCTTGAGCCTCGTCTAAAATTGCCATTAAAAAGGATCAATGATTATCTGTATCGACCAATATGAAACTTCACAATCCTGATAGACTTTTCAACACCCAGGCCTAGGTCATGAAAGCAGAACGAAACTGTTACATTCAGAGCAGTCTGAAGCTTTTTTGCTCACAGGGATTACTTAGCATACCTTTACCTGATTATTTGGAACTTTGGCCATGTTTAATAAGAACATTTCGCACTATATAATTTATATGAATTATAATTTGACAGACAATAAGGGAAAGTGTAAAAGGTCCCCTTTAAAACTTGCCATGTAAAAAATTCCTCACACTTTTATCCCATATGTTTCCAAGCCTTTCAGCAGTATCCCTGTGTAAGTGGTGTAATGGCGCTTCGAGGCTCCCGTCGTCCTCCCTCCTCTAATATAGATGCAGCCCCAGGGTCTGGCACATTTCAAAATGTCATTTCTATTTCATGATGTTTAATGTGTCAGACCTGGCATCGTCCTTCTCTCCATCCGTCAAGATTTTCAATCTCCTTTTACTGTCTCTGAAATGCATGGATATTCAGGGTTTATAAGGTACTATTTACATGACGCAAGGAGCTTTATTTTTTTATGCTTGTTTTTGCCGACTTGATCATAGTGAATGTTTAATGTGCTCTTATTTACTCCCATGGAAGCCCGTGTCTGTATCTGCACCCATGCATTGGCTTGTGTGAAGTATAGCAGCAGCAGGCCGTCTGGCCTCAGAGATAGGGTTGAGAGAGATGCAGTAATATTTTTTACAGAGGTGCACACTGTTTCTTACATCCCCATATAGAGAGAGGGGGTGGATATAGAGGGAGAGATTAAACTCAGGATAGCATAAACACAGACAAAGCTGGTAAACAACCCCTGCAGCAGGCGAATCAACAACCATGTGAAAAAGCATTTACAGAAGTTCTCCTGTAAGGATAACAAGCACTTACTTGATCAATTTTAACTTTGGTTGAAATCAAAAGCATGCCTTTTTCTCTGCGCTTTCTTTGTTCCTTTACCACTGATGAGTTGCTGCTGTATTGCTCTGTTCTCGAGACTATTCCTGCACTTGAAGCTTTAGTGCATGCAGTGAAATGACAAAGATTAAAGGTGTAAGAAAACTGGGAAAGAGCACACATGCTTATTTTCATTAATCGTTTTCGCCGTCCATAAATGTGTTGATTATTTTCTCGGTTAGCCGATTAGTGATTGGTTATATAAACTGTCAGCCAATGGCCAAAAAAATGTTGGTGATGGTGAAAATCAGCCCAAGATGATGTTTTGTGTTGTCCACAACCCGAAAGTGTTTAGTTTACCGTCATAGAGGAGAAAAGAAACCTGACAATATTCACATTTAAGGTGAAATAAGAATGCTTAGACTTTTTTTTTTCTCAAAAAATGACTAAAATTAGTAATTGATTGTCAAAACAGTTGACAATTAATTTAAAGGAGACATATAATGTGTCAAATACCAATGTCTGTATCTGTCTGTTTACGAGTATAAAACCCGTAGCTACGTTAGCAGCAGCTTTAAGAAACATTTCACAGCCTTTTCACTTGCTTTCGTTGATCGCGCCGAGCAACTGCTGTGTATCGAAGTGAGTCAACCTGCAAGTATTTGATGAAAGCTTAAGATGTGCGCTTCCAAACACCTGCTGCATGATGGGACATGAACAGGAAATCACATGTTTCAAAGAAGCGCTGGGAATGAAATTAACAGAAAAGGAAGTGGTAACTGTTATCAGGGTAAGCTCACGTTTCTTCCTGTATAAATACATGAAGATGATAGATAGCTGTTAGAGCGAGAGCTGAATTACAAAAGCAACGAGCTTCGGCGAGGTAAAAACTATGCAGAAGCTGTATGCCCCCTAGATGAGACCTTTTTTGAACGTGTATATGGTTTCTTGATGAGAATCAGAGGACAGATGGCGAACAGCAGCCTAAAAACAGCGTTCATCTCAATCAATTCAATGAATCTGAATCACTTTTCGTGGAATTTGTTTGACGCCAGGAATCCGATTCATCTTCTAAGTGATACTTCAGAAGTTTGCTCAACCATTGCTAAAAGACTGTTATAAATCAATAGTGGCCCGCAGAGCACTTTCCATTATCCTCACAGGCTAAATAATGCAGCTCTATTCTCCTTTTTCCCGTTTGTTATGTATTTGGTTTATCCCTCCTTTTCAAGGCTTCTGTCAAGGGTGGATAAAAACTATTCATTTTAATTTACTATGTGAAGTATTTTGCGATATATTTACACTCAGTAGCCGTTTCTTCCTGTCGACAGTATGTCCTTGCTTTTTGTGACCCAGCCTGTTATCTCTCAGTATCGCACTCTGTCTTTATCTTCCTCTCATTGAGATGGCAGGGAGTGAAGCAGTCAAGCATCTGTACTTCACCACACACTCACTGGGGATGCTGCTTTGGCAGGCAGAATGTACACGGGTGTGTGTGTGTGTGTGTGCGTGTGTGTTGATGTTTGTGCGGTCCACATGCCGGTTGGCTGTCTGATGTCCTTATCTGCCCAGCGACCATATTGTCACCTAACTGCCCTCTTTCTCTCTCTCACACACTCATGATGCACCTGTTACAAGGGCGTTTGTCACAAGTGCCTCCCCTGAGACAGTTTTTCAGTTTCAGCTTCGCATTCGCCGCAGCAGCCTCCGGGGGGAGACGCGCTAACACGCACATTCCCTCAGTTACAGATTACTTAAGGCACCCTGAAGCAAACGGGGTCATTAACCCTCAGATCTCTGCACACCAGTTAATGATTCACCATCATCACTCTGTGTGTGTACAAACAGCAGTGTAAAGTACACACGCTGAATCAATGCCAGGTTTTCATTTCGGTGACATTTAAATGAGGCCTCGGTGGACATTTGTATGTCAGTGCCCATCTGTGGTAGTATACCACTTGGTCGGGCCTTATTGCCGTGTAAACACATTTCTTTTTTGTGGGAAATTTCTTGCCCACTTGAGGCAGGTGTCCTAATTGCATGTTTAATGTATTTTTATTTATTCTTTTTCATGTTGTCTTTATTATTTGATCTTTTTTCTGATTTGGTGTTGAAATCCTAAATCTTTAATCCTATCCTAAAACCTGTGTTTTTATGATGATGGTGTTGAGTGCTGTCTCAAAATATTTGTCCCAAAATCTCCCCTAGGTGTTCAGTTAAGGTGAGATCCACATCTGCATTCATCACAAGATAAAAGTAAAAATCCTTTAGTTGTACTCTTACTCAAACACTGAAAAATAAACCATATTCATCACATTTCTTTTATTAAAAGCACTCTTAAATGTTGAGAGCTTCACAGGTCTCTTGAGTAATAATTCAGTAACACTTTTTGAAGCAATGTGTGTGATTCAGAATTCGGAATTTTCTCCCTGCTCCGATCTTTAAAGCCACTTTAAGCGTTGGCATCGTTTTACCTGACTTCCTGTCCGTTTCGCAGTCAGCGATCCCCTCCCTCCTCTCTACGTCACCACACTTGCACAACTCTTTCTTTGAGGCAGCTCTCTTTGTCTCTTTCTTTTCTTCTAGTGTTTTTCTTTACCTTGCTTGTCTAATGATATAAGCCGTCACCGGGCGAGCAGGAATTGGCAGCCTTGCCGTTGCTTGTTAACAGGAGGATCCTGCTTTCTGTTCATGATCAGACAGGACCACCTCTTTATGGAGTGTGCAGAGATACCAGAAAATATATTTATATATAAGAGGAGGAGGGACGTGGGTTACTGACCAAAGAGTGATGGCTCTTGGAATATAGACCAATTTAACACATATTTTAATAAGAAAAGCAGCTTTAACAACTTGGCTTTATACTGGTGTCTTTTCCAAGTTGGAATAATATCCACGAAGACCAGAGATTCTAGAGTAAAACAAAAAATACCAACCTTCTGGGATTCGAATTAAAATTAAAAGATCATTTTGATCAATTTTTGAGTTAGAATTGGAATTGTGACACCCCTAATATGTACTAATTTCCTATTTTGATGCTCACATGCTCATTGGAATGAACAGGCATGTTCACTACAAGAACATAACATGTTAACATTGTGTGTACAAACAGAATGTGTGAGACGTTTTATTCCCCTGCGCTTTGTGTTGGCATGCTACGCAAACAAGTTCTCCTCCATCAGCTGTCCTGCTGACAGGAAACAGCTGTAGACAAGGCTCTGGCAGTGTGTTTGATGGTGCACATGGATGTATGTCAATATATATATATATATATATATATATATATATATATATATATATATATATATATATATATATATATATATATATATATATATATATATATATATATATATATATATATATATATATATATATATATATATATATATATATATATATATATATATATATATATATATATATATATATATTGTGCTTGTATGTCACCAGTGAACACAACTCAGTTATTAGTTCACTGCCTGTGGCAGATCAATAGGCGGAGAGAGGAGGTGGAGCACGAAGACAAAAGAGAATACGAATGACATGAAGAGCGAGAGGAGGAGGTGATTCTCATGTCAAGTCACTTGTACTTAGCCAGAATCATAAAGTATAATTTGCCTCGAGGGGCTGTACAATCTGTACAGCATAAGACACCCCATGTCCCTACAGCCCCCATACGGATAAGAAAAAACACCCTTTAAAAGTCCTTTAAATTGAGTTAGAGAAAGGAAGAAAGCTCAGGATGAACAGCAGAGAAGGGATTGCAGGATGGACAGGCACGTAATAGATGATACTTATAGGGAATAGATCAAGGAAATTGTGATGTATAACATTTTCTACTGCCCCCCAAAAAATACTAGAGCTCGAACAATTAATCAGTTAGTTGTCAACTGATAAATGAATCACTCACTATTTGATAATCGATCAATTGGTTTGAGCAAATTTTCTAGAAAAAAAGTCAAATTTATTTGATTCTAGCTTCTTAAATGTCAGTATTTTCAGGTTTCTTTACTCCTCCATAACAGTATTGTCTTTTATAGACCAAACAACTAAACAATTACTTGATAATATAACTGAAACTCTTTCGATAGTGAAAAAACATAATTTGTTGTAACCCTAGAAAATGCAGATAAATGTAGAGTATATAACAAGTGAAGAGCATGGATCCAAGAGGACAGGTAGGACATGCCACCTGAACACAGACACTCCACTCTGGGTGATTATCAGCACTTCCCACGCAACCACTCTGTACTAAGTAATCTGATCCCTGGCCTGTAGCTGTTCCTCACTGCGAACTCTCGACGTGAGAGCAGCTGTGTATGTACTTAAGATCTTCCTGTTAGATTGGACTTGATGCTGGTGCCCTAGAAAAGCCATTACACCTTAAACACAGAGCCAGTTAGCATGGAGCTATTGTATGTCTGAAATGGCTTCAGCCACTGATAACAGCGGTCGGTCAGCCTAGAAAATCCTCAGCGGTTAATCCAATTAGAGTCAACACATAGGGATCCTGAGCAGCAAATCCAATAACAGTTAACACACACACGAATGTTTCGATGTTTAGTACTGTGAGGCACACTTACATTTACATACTCAGTTAGAGAACAGCACCCCTAACTCTATTAATTGACTGTGATGTTGTGCTATTTTCCGAAATGTAATTTAA
Organism: Lagodon rhomboides; assembly: GCA_039737535.1. Lineage (NCBI taxonomy): Eukaryota > Metazoa > Chordata > Actinopteri > Spariformes > Sparidae > Lagodon > Lagodon rhomboides. The sequence continues at coordinate 10,376,023 of CM077798.1, read as the reverse complement.
TTACAATGTGGAAATCCTCTGCATTTTCACCCATAGCTCAGATTTTGTCAAACAATTCAGGACAGTTCAGTTGCAGTATGTTAGGAGACAAAAGCCTATGAAGGTAACCTAGCTTGCTAACATGTCTGAGCTATCTACGTTAGCTTCATAGAGTCTCGTTCCTGTCCCACCACACTCCTCATGATATCATGAAAGCTACTCAGGTAAATGCCTTTTGGCTGTAACTACCAACCAGCATGATGTAAGCCGACCCGACCGCTTAGCCTGTTTCCCTGTATCTGCTAATAGGTTAATACACCTGCTTTGGAGGGGACAGTCCATCTTGACTTAAGCAAACACATCCATGTCTTTGTTTCCTTGTTTCTGTGTCTTGTGTCTTCGAAGTTGAAAATGTCCAGTTTGTTCCTGGTGTATTACTTATACACCATACTTAAATCAGGACATTTTGTTGTACATTACTGCTTAAGGGACACACTGTCTTTATTATTAAATAGTATATATTCTCGAAATCAACTGCATTGTCTGTATTACTGTATGCTAATTATAAAATGGCTAACAACTTGAAATGGCATTAGGCCCGCAACAAATGGTCTGTTTCACTGTCAGTTAATCTGTTCTTGATTTTCTTTATTAGTTATTTGATCTCTAATATGTCAGAAAATGGTGAAAAATATCAATTAATGTTTCCCAAATCCCAAGATGACGTCCTCAAATGTCTTCAGAAACTAAGCATGACCAATTTAGTTTTGTCCAATGTGCGCCGATATGAAAACTTTTTTCATGATAGTGGATTTTTTTCTCCTAAATATTGTATCAGCATTGGCCGAAACTAGCAAAAGTTTAGCAAAATAGTTGACGTCTAGTATAATTTAATAATTGACAACTAATCGATGAATCATTGCAGCTGTAATGCCATTAGAGTGGCAGGATGCCAGTGGTTAGTTGTAGCAGAATAATCAAATCCTCCCCCAAAGAAAACAGGCAAACAAACAAGTGGTAAGAAAAAAAAGTAGTGGTAACTGACTCTAGATGGCCTCTTTCAATGCAAATTGCATGGATGTTCATACACTGTGTATTTGGCAATTGACTATGGTGTGTTTTATGACCTGCACATCTTGATACACCCAGACAGGTATAGTGATTAATTTGGTTTGATAAGATCTCTGTCTGGTTTCTGTCAGGGTGTGTGCAGACCAGGCTTGATTGATGTGTCTTTGATGTGCCTGTTAGCTCTATTGAAACTGGTAGGGTGAGAAAACGGACACCTTCGCCATTCTGATTGGTTCATGAAGTTTGGTAAACCACTAAAAGCCGTGCCAGTGAAACTGTTGACTGACACGTAAACATGTATTTCATTAAGATTTTAAGTTGTATGCGAACACTTGAATATCAGTTTGTTGAGTGTTGTCTGACTTTGTAGGAATGAAAGCTGTAATTTAGATGTAAAATCTCATTGCTGCTTTTTATACATTTCCAAACTGCATAATTTTATCCAGTACCACTTTGTTTACAGTGTAAATTCTTTGTTAGTTTTTTCAATTTTCTGACGTCTTGATCTCAACATCCTTGAACAGAGCTCAGATCTGCTCCCTCTCATGTGTTGCAGTGCCCATGTGGACTTGAACAAGAGTGTTTGAGTCGATCTCTTAATGTGACATGCATATAGGAGCAGTAATTAGCAGGCTCACTAGCTTTAATTAGTGGGTTTAAATGGAGGAAAGCTATCGCTGGCTGTCCTTTTGATGTGTGTGGGAGATGTTATGCAAATGACGTGGCTTTTGTTCTGTGTTTTTGTGTCTATGTGTGTTTAGAATAAGGGCACATGTGATGATGGAGTAGAGTTTTTGAATCTCAGGAATTATCTGCCTGTCAGAGAGGGTAACACCGACACTGAACCTCGTGAGTGTGTGTGTTGATGTGGCGATCTGTGTGTTTTTGTACAAGTGAGAGATGCACATGGAGCACACGGGCTGAGAGGTAACTGTGCTAATTATGCCTCCCCTTTTCTTCTCGAGCACAGTATGCCATATTCTCTAACGTATTGCAATCTAATAACCATTTGTTCAATGAAAAGCATGAAATCAGAGTCTATTCATGCAGGACGCTCGTCAGCTTGCATGATGTAACCTGCTGAAGACCGTCTTTGATTGAGACGTTGTCAGTCATGCTCACAGGATGAATAGAAGAATAAATTCTTGGGAGCATCAGAGCAGCGTGTGGGTACTTGTTCCTCTTCTCTAGCGTTCTGGGTCGTTACCGTGCACCTGCACCCCACCTGTGGTCGTGTATGAACCATTTGAAATACTAATGATGATGAGCAGTTTGCCGTCTCTTGATATTTCTGGTTAGTTTGCCCTGGCACCACCTCTCTTCAGTATGCTGAAAATCAAAATCTGCATCGAAATGTACTCAAAATCGGTCATTATTTGCAAACAAACAACTACCCAAGGATAACTATTGATACTTCTGCTATTGATGAGGCAATCACGGAAACAACATACGTCTACACTGATTATTGTTAATAGGGCTGCCATGATATTAGATCATCACTACACGAAAAGAATTCATGACAACGGTATTATTGCAGTATTTACCTGGTAGAGTGTACGTTCTCTTCTGTCATCTCCTCAGACAGCAGTACACTACTTCTACTACTTCTTTTTCTTTTTTCTGTTTTCTGATGAGTGGCAACCAGTGTTAAAATGCATTACCAACACCTACTATGATGATGTGAGAATGGAAAGAAATGGAAATTATTTAAAGAGACACATTATTGTTTACAAGATGTTATAATGGCTATCTGCATTTCAGTTTTAAATATCCCGATTATCGTCAGTATCGGTATATATCATGACACCCCCTTATATTTACCATGCAAAAATGCCTCACATTTTCAGACTCCAACTTCTCTTATTTTTTAAAAAATAATTTAGCTGTAGATTGATTTATTTTGGTGTTCAGATTGGAGATTGGAGTCCCATGGAACTAAAAATGCAACAAAAATACCCTTTTCAAAATGCTTTCAGTGGTTCATCTCCTCTTTTATAACGTGGAAACACTGATATACACACATTTAAAGAACAAAAAGTGGAAACAAAACACCAGCGCTTACAGTTATGACATATAGAATGAAGTAAATAAAAAAAAAAACATTCAGAACAGCGATTGCACAACTTTTTACAGGAGGAGAAAATAAATAAATATATTAAATTACAGCACCACTGCTTGTTAAAGAACAAATGGAATGAATGAAAGCAGCAACATGTTGCCAGTTTCCTGTGTTTTTATAGCTGCAACAGCCTCTTATGGATCCTGTTGGTTTAAAAAAAGAAAAAAATAGTTGTAATATAGTGCAGCTATTAAAAACTCATTCATATTTTATTGAACCTCACTTCAGCTTCTCTTGCTCTTAACCTTGTAGCTACAATGGTTGGATGGTGCAGCAATAGGACTGAAAACCTGATTTCTTGACTTGTTTTCCTGCTGGAGTGAATCACTAAGCGACTGACGCATTGATTGACCAGTTTACGGGCTTACTCTGCTAACTCTGGCCACACGTCGTCACGCTCACTGATTGCCACATTGACCCACTGGTTTCCCGCCTGCTGTGGCCATTTGTACCCGCTTTTGACATCATTACAGTAATTGTTAGGCTCAGTGAGTGTCTGTCCTCGAGTGGGCTAACTAACAGTGAGTCAGTCACAGAACTGTGCCACTCGCTCGCACGCAAACATGCACACTCATAACCTGTGTACACACTTGCATGTATATGCTTTCAACAGGATATGTGTACTGAGAGAGTGTATTGTACAGTAATGCCATACCCCCAGGAGGGATCGTACAGGCTGTGCATCAGCTTCACAGTCACATTGCCGAACGCTTGTGTGTGTGTGTGTGTGTGTGTGGTTCACTATATTCAGGTGTACAAAGCAAGCATTGAGGTGCATGTGGCAGTCATTCACCCCACATACAGAATACAGTGTGTGTGTGCGCAGATCTTCCGTCTGAAGGTGGAGGATAAAGGGTTTAAGCGTGTCTAATCCAGAGGCAGGTTCTAGAAAGCTCGGGGACAATGCTATATAACCTGGATTAGCAGAACAGACAAATGCCGAGCTGGAGGAGGAGCCTCGCGTGAGGTTGAAACGGGTGTCTGTCTGGGTGTTAGATTGGAAAACCAGCGCTCACGCTGCTATCACGCCTCCAGCCAGAGCCAGATTAAAATAAGATGAAACTTCAGTGAGTCCTGCTGGGGGAATCGGGTGGTCTCAACAGCAGATAATGGGACTCGGCAGAGAAAAAATGTTCCCTTTTGTCAAGGAACTGAGTGATGTTTGTGTGTTGTTTTAGAGCGAGGGTGAGCAAATCAATCAGGCAGCAGTTATAATTGGCCGACAGACATTTTGAATAGGTCATCGGCCACCTGATGCACAGAACACCATCATTAAATAAACCTCCTGAATGAGTCAATCTTTGCAGCTCTAGTGACTAACATAATACTTAAGGAGTGTTTTAATTGTGTGACATGTTAATACAATACAAGTAAATACACATTTCCGGTGCTCAAAGAGGCCTGTTGAACATGTGAATTCAGTTGTACAGGATGTTGTTTCAGATTAGAACATGTTGACAGATGTTGGTCTTGTTCTTGTGTTATTTATTGATTTAGGTCCAGACATCATTAAATCCAGAGCTCCAGCCTTCTTTTGTTGATTGGATTATTTAGTTGGAACAGATCAAGTAGTGAGAATATACGGCAATCTTAAACACGGATGTCTGATAGAGATCATCTCAATTATTTACGTAGATATCCGGGGACCTCGAAGAGTTACTTAACAATGCCAGGTTATGGATGCTATAAAAGTTAGAGTGATACAGGGGAGGTTTGATTTTGGATTAAGTTTGATTGAATTAAGGGGGACTGTTGGGCTTGGCGGAGGTATGCGCTCTACTGAGTGCCATTCTAATGGCTAATTTTCTTTGTCTTTGAGGTTTTGGAGGAATTAAACAACAGGACATTTAAGAATATCTACTTGTTAATCAAACTTTTTATCCAAATTGTGATATATCCAATATCAAATTTGATGAAGGTAAAATTTGTGACAAAACAGCATTTAAATGAAGTACTGTAGCGCTGCAGAGAAACCCTGGCCCACAAATCTTGCTCTCCAGATGTAAGAAAACACGTTTGTTTGATTTTGGCCCCAGCAACTGTCAAGCAAGTCACATGTGTTTTTTCCAATGAAAATGAAAACAGTGATGCAAAAATGATCATTCCCACCAGTTGTTCATCATTGGGCAATCATACTATTAGTCAGAATAATCCCAGTTTGACTTTTTTACCATATTGTGCAGTCTGTTGTGGGTTTCTGATATTTTATGGAAAAATGCTACAAAAAATGATGTACATATTGTATATGCTAGCTGATAGAGAACAAAAGTGTTCATAAATGTATCGTAATCCTTAAAAATAAAGTAAAGTGATCCCTATCAAGGTGTTAATTTAAAAGATATGCATGTCGACCAAGATATAACTTATAAAACGCTCAAGTATTGCTGATGGCTGTGAATATTTACCATCATCTGGGCTCTTAACAAACCTAAAATATCATGAAAATGACTTAATTGTCTTCGTAACAGCTCGGAGTTGAACGTCGTCTCTAACTCTCCTCATTTGTCCTCTTCTCCTCCTCTCTCCCCCTCCTCCTCCTCCCTGTCAGATGATGAAACATGCGTGGGACAGCTACAGGCGCTACGCCTGGGGTTCCAATGAGCTCAGGCCCGTCTCCAAGCAAGGCCACTCCAGCAATCTATTTGGTGAGTGAGAGACCATACACACACACAAACACACACGATTGATCTCTTGTCCCTGCTACTGGCGGCCTTGGCCTTTAGATTAGCAGCCAAATTGGCCGTCAGTTAGAGTCATCCATCTATGGATGCCTCTAAATGTCAGCTTTATCATATATTTATATTCTGTTTGTGCTCTTGGCCAGTTGTTGGTGTCTGTGCTGTTAATGAGTGTTGTGACGTGAGGCATCTTACTCTGTCCATGCTTCTTTTCCCCCATTTCTGATAAAACCTTAATTCTCTGTCTACCTTTTCGCTTATAAAAGAACACACACATCATGCTGTTAGTTGACCGCAGGGCCCTGTTACTAAATGTTACGTACACATGCACTCACACACAGTCTGTTTGTGAGAGTGATCTCTCTGGTCTGACTTGTTGTGTGTGTACAGCAGAAGCCAAATTAAACAGAGATGGTAACCGCATCCTTTTAAAGTCTTTTCCTACCTCCCTAGCCACACACACACACGTGCGCGCGCACACACACACACTACATGTTGCTCCCCCTCATGTTGTCTCATTGTGTTTTCTTGGCTGAGATTGTTGGCTTAAAAGGCTGGACTCGAAGAACAGAGAAATAGCGCCAAAGTAAATATAAAGCTAAAAGGAGAGGATCCCACAGATCTGTTGTGACAGCATTTGTGCCAATGGCAGAGGATCAGTACAACTCATTAAAACTGTAATGCTATGATCACATTTAATCTGCAATGTATTTCTGCTAATTGTGTGAAAAGATAAAGGGACCAGTGGCTTTCATAGCATTTTGACTGGTTAGATTTGTAGAGTTGACACTATTTTACAATATAAAAAAATGTTTAATCTTTATTGAGACAGTGTTAACAACCTGTGCATGTCGTTCTCCGGGTGTTGCGTGTGTACTCTGTGTGTAGTGTTGGTACACATAATGAATATTGTAATTTATTCTGAATGATGATTGGATTAATAAGATCGGGAATTGGATTTTTAATTTGTTAAGATCTCTCTCTCTCTCTTGACCTAATTAAATTCTCAGTGAGGATATTTGTTTGGATATCTTGAGCTCCAGATGTGTGAGTGTGTGAGTGTGTGTGTGTGTGTCTGTGGGAGTTTAGAGTTGAAAGCTCTTCAGTAGATAAGATGAGATTCACGTGTGAAAGAGGTAACCGTGCCTTCACTGCTGATAAGACTGACTCTTGACGCCCAAATACACTCGATTACAGTATTAGATCTTTTTTTATTTATTTTTTTTATGTTGCACTCATTTCAAGGCTCATGTGTTTGTCAGTGAAGCCAGTAGCAGAGAAACTGTTCACATTTGATCTTTATCTTTGTAACAGCAGTATATACTGTATTTCCATCAAAATGTCAAGCAAACTGCCAATAAAGAAAGGAGTTAATGTGAAATGGTGGCGTCAGAGTGGGAGGAAGGAGAAAAATGCAAATTGTGTTTAAAGTGTTATAAATTGATATTTTTAGCTAGGGGGTGGCAGAAGAAAAGCTCTGTACATATCACTCACAAATTATCACCTCATTCAGTAAATACAGCCAACATGTCAGCAATCCACTGCTTATTCACACATCCAGCAGACACGTGGTACTAAATGACCATTGTAACACCAATATTAACATTTCATTTTACTTATGTTTTGATTAAGGAAACTATCCGGCTCTGAAGCTGCTCAGTGCTCCACTATGGAGTGGCTAGGTGCTAACTTTGCTTTCAGCGTGTTTTGGGGTCTGGAGACTGTTGCGAGTTCTGGACCACTTAAAAACCAAGACAAAGACCTGAAAGATGCTAAAACACTTTTGAGAGCTGAGGGAAACAACAGGATAGGGATGTTATTCTCTGTGCTTCTAACCAGACAAAATCCATTTCAAGTTATGTAGTTTATTGTTTATATGAAAAGTGTAGATTAGTGCAGCTTTAAATGAGCAGCTTGAATTGAACTAGAATTGTCAACAGAATGTGAAGAACTAACAGTTTTGATGTTATGTCAAAGACGTCTATGTATTCTGTTTCAGAGATATCTACTGAATTAGCATGTTAACCAACTAGCACCAGGCCTTAACAGTTATTTTTTCCGGCAGTCCAAAGATCCTGTGCTAGCGGTGTAAACACCTATACTCTGGCTAGCTGCACAGCTAACTAAACTAACAAGCTAACAGTAGCTACAGTCATAAAAAGAAAAGAGTTAGTAGCAGTTAATTACTCTGGTGTTATGCTACCCCTACTTGCTGGGAGTCTGAGTTCAGCAGGTGGCCAATATTTACATATTGCACCTTTTTTAAGGAACATCTAATAATGGTCAGAATGTCTGTCTGACTTGTCTTTTATATTTATTTTTTATCAAATGGAGTGAGAGTGTAAAGCCACTTTGACGTAACCCATTGGTTCATCGACTACTGTTTCGAGACCTCGAGTTTGGCATTATTGCCACACCATCTTGTTTTCTAGAACCAGAAGTGACCATATCTGAACAAGAGGGCTGGGGAGAATATCCTGATTGGATCCGACTAAGAACTCGAGGACATGCTATGGTGGCGACTTGTCAATCACAACGTTAGCCACCCCCTAAAGCGTACCCGGCTTTATCGTATATTTTACTCTAAATGGGACCATAATTTACAAAATGCAAATCATGCTGTATTGAAGAAGACCTCATAAACGCGCCAGGAGTCGCCCCTGCTGGTCTTGAAAATAAAGCAGGTTTACTGCACTTCTGCATTGGCTTGATATTTTTCCCACTATTCATGCAGCCAGTGGCACCAACTAACAACTACCTTCAACACGGTACAGACATGAGGAACATAATGTCACCTGTCCCTCACCAGCTACTTGTGTCAAGTGTTGCATTAAATAGCTTGAGTGTACGTTATGTAATTGGATTGCTGTAGTTGACCTCCAAGCCCCGTGATTGGCTCTGGTTGACGGTGTTTTCTGGGCAGTTGTGTATTATTTATTCAGTGAATAATGAATGGAAGTTGTGACTGAGTGAGTTTTCTGTCTAATTAAAGCAGTCTCACGTTAGTCCTTCATCCATTTTTATCTTGGAATCTTCACTGCATAAAACGACAGATTTCATGATGTCGAGTTATTTTTGAACATCGTATCTCTGGGCTGTATCTGTATCTTACATCATTAGTAGAACAGCATTATTTGTGTCAAGGTACTCGAGCTGAGCTGTTGATTTCTGGGTTGCTTCTCACATGTTTCTGTAACGCTATCAAATTACACAAGTGACAGGTTGACAGCACTTTGAACATGTATACAGTATGTAAGGTGTTACAAAGAGGGTTCGAAGCCACTTCTTGGGTCAAGACTGTTTTCTTTTTCCAGTGAGCGTGCAAAGATGACTCTTATGATGTTTAGCCTCCTTTTTGTCTGCCTACATCAAGCTCTTACTAAGAGATTCATTGAAGCTTTTGTGTCACAAAAGGGTCGTCAAGCCGCTGTTCTTCTGGAAACTTGGAGACAAGACAATATTGTTTGGTTTATTTCTGGAATGCATGATATGAAGAATAGATCTTCAGTTTAGTCGACCAATTGATTAGTGGACTGAAAGAAAATTAATATCAAATTATTTGGCGATGGATGATGGAGCAAAAATATCAAACATTTGTTGGTTTCAGCTTCTTAAGTGTCAAGATTTGTTGTCTTTCATCATAATTGAAGAGTCTTTGGGTTTTGGACTGTTGGTTTGTCAAAAGAAGCAGTTTGAAGCCATTACTTTGTGCCCTGGGAAACTGAACTTGAAATTGTCTAGAATAAATCAGTAATGAAAATAATCATTAGTTTCAGCCCTAATGAGTTGAATCTATGATGTCAATATGTCTTGTAATAAATGAATAATATATTATCGATACATATTGATTGTGAATATTTGGACAGTTTCTATACTGTGTTCTATGTTGTATATGTTTCACTCCAAACTTAAGAGGCCCTATAGAGGGAACAACACTCCATCACTGACCCAATTCAGCCACAAAAAGACACCTTTGAAAATGACAAACTCAATGGGATTTAATAACATAAAGACCAAAAACCAAAAAAGACACACAGCTAAAACACAACGGAACAAAATCCTCGATGGAGAGGCATCAAGACCAGCATCGCTCTCTTCACTCGCCTCTCTCTTCTGATGCTGCCACGATGCTTTTAAGCACTTCTTAACCCAGGCCTGGTGCACCCCATTGAGCAATCAAGATGTAGCAGACGTGATACATTAATATAAGGGTAGCTGACCGCTAGCTGGGGCTTCATCTGATTGGCCAAATGGTGTCAGTGCATGGCTCATGTATCCAGGGCTCCATATGTTAACTTTTCGTTTCAGTCAGTCTTTTGGAAGTTTTTCTGCGCGCATTTTTGCATCTCATCGACGATGAAAATGGCATTTATCTTTCAGCACAAGTATATTTAGGGGAATACATTTTATGAGAGAGAACAGCTGTGTTAAAAGATCTGATTTCATTCTGTATGTTGGAGTAAATAAAACATAAAAACATGTCGAATGTGCTAAAATTCCCTCCGTGATAGTTTGTAAAGAAGTTGTTTTCATACACGGACCTAGATTGAAATACATAACTCAGTCACAGATAACAGTCTTCCCCCAGGGGAACATGCCAAAACCCCCACTAAGTCTGTTCCATTATACAGTGTGGAAGATTTACAGGCTCATTTTTAATGATTGCCTTCTTATGTTTAATGAGGAAATTCAATCAGCTTTGTGTAAATTCCATCCACTGTTTCATTACCGGAATTTATCATACGTAAATGAAGGAAGCGAGGGGAAGGCAGCTGTGTGAATACTAATTGTTAGATTAGCCTGTTCAACTCCCTGTGTTAGTCTTTCTCTGTGTTTCTCTCTCTCTATCCATCCCTCAAGTCTGTGCTAAAGAAAAGTAAATAGGTTTTAGTCGGCTGCTCCAGCAGACCCACTTCCATCAGTAAATAAGACAGCTCTGCCCCAGGGCCTTGTCACAGCCGTTTCCAACTCCTATAGAACATGATGTATGACGATAATATTAGCCTGACCTGGAAAATTATGCAATGAACTCACTTTCCATACCTGAGGCTATTTCCCTGATATGCAGTTACCTTAGGGTTGTGGGTTTAAACTAGTCAGGAAAGTTGGAACATTAAAAACTTTAATGACAAGGTTCATAATGTCCTTTCCAAATCATAAATAAAATGAGCATGATACGCACTACTGCACCTACACCATGCTCTCCAAAAGGAAACATTGAAAGCAGTGGTTCTTAAGCTTCTGTCAAGAACCCCTAAAACTATTCTTACAAAATAAGTTGCATTTCATTGAAATATGCAAAAGATTTAGTTTTAACTGCTTGTTTAATCTACCTTGTTTAATTGTAAATTACCAATCAGTGGAGTTGGTCTCAAAAATATCATAATAATTACATAATTGCCCATCACAGTTTCCTGAAACCCAAGTTAACTCAAAAAAAAACAAAACAAAACAGCAAATCCTCAAAATTGAAAAGCTGGAACAAAGGACTGTTTGCCAATTATCTGTTGATCAACGAAACAAAAGACATAAGTAGGGTGGGATCATAGAAGGTGTTTTCATGCTGTTTTCGTTGTTGCACAACCACCACTGCTTATGAAAATCTATCTATCCTCATCGACGAGGTTTTGTATTCAAGTTTTATTCATGACACTCAGCAGCCCTCTTCCTCACTGGTCTATCATCTAATGTTTTCCTGGAAGTTATGCAAAACTAAACACAGTGTCAACTTGAATAAACTAGATTTATCTGTGTTTGAACATTGTTGAAAACATTGGGGATAGTGTAAGTAAACAAAACATATTACAAAGGTCTAGTATTATATTATCCTTTTGTAGCTAACCCAGCTAACAAGAACTATGTATACCAATAGCAACCGCTGAGGCCAAATTCTAAGGGCATAGAAACAGGAATAAGGATCAGAAAAGGTTGATAAATCCTTTTTAAAGGTGTGCAAGATGGAACTGTTTCTTCCAGCTGAATGTTTCCTGACTACAGACTGAAAAATGGCTTTTCAAACAATCTTCTTTAAGGCCTGGATAGCTCATATCTGTTCTCTTTAGAGCCGCTGAATGGAGGAAGACTGCAGATGTGATGGATGCTTTTTGGAGGAGGTTAAAGCTGTCCCCTCTGTGGTCTTTTCCCTGGAGGGAACACAACTCCTCGGTCTCAGCTGTGCTGTCAGCTGTTTGCTTCTCTCGTGTGTTTGACTTCATAATATTGAACCCATTCGGGGCGGTTTTAATGTACTGTAATGTTTACCAAATTCTTGGGACAATTTTCAGCCACTAAATACTTAAAGACTCTCATTGCTAAACCACAGTTTCTATCTGACAAACATTACCAGGACATACTTATCACGTCAGTCTTCAGATGATAAATAGGAGCTCTGGATTTGTTCATGAACCCTGATTTATTCTCTAATTGAGTTAGCATAGGATTTCCTCATATTAGGATTGCAATCAATAGTCTTTTTCTTTATTTTCTTGATTTTTACAATGACTTCATTATTTCTATTTTTTTTTTTCAATGGAACATCAGAAAATAATGAAAATGATGTCCATCGCAATTTCCAAGAGTCCAAGTTGGTGTCTTCAAATGTTGTTTCGTCTGATCATGAGTGGAAAACTACCAAAACTTTGAAGCATTAACATACATATTCTGTCGATCAGCACATTAAATAATCAACTAATTATTTCAGCTCCCCTCTCCCTTCTGTTCATTCTTCATAGATGAAATATTCATACATTTATATCCATGCACCCGAGTACTGCTGGGCTGATGACGAAAGAGCTGACTCCTTTCCCAGGATGGGAATTTAGCAGCAGCCATAGATCTTCTCAAAATGTTGGCAGGCAACTATGTTTATCTTTTCCTACAATTTGGGTATGCTTTATCAAACAGAATTACAAAATGTGTGTGTGTGTTTTTTTTTTTAACCAAACACTTAAAAAGCAAAGAGCCAGAGACGATGAGCAAGAAATGGTCTGCATCAGTCACTGTCAATGCCCAGTTTTATATCTCCAGCCTTGTCTTTTCTTTCTATTCATGTAAGCAAACAGTTGCTCAAAACAGTGAATCTTTAAGTGCGTTTAACTAAAGTGTCGGAGGGAAGAAGGACAGGCTGTGCTCATCTTCAGGAAATTGTTTTAAAGGTCAAGACGCTGATCTGATGACGCTGGATGTTTAACAGCTTGTTTATGAGGGCCTGCTGATGAGAGACACCGGTTGAAACTAACACAAAGGGCATTGCAGCACAGAGGAGCAACTCATCACATCTTGAAATGGTTCGACTAAAGCAGCAGAATCAACAAAATAACTCAGCCGCTGCAGGGATCCTCTGCTTATTGCTTTTTTGGTGAAATTACCAAATTTCCCCATTTCGATGATTAGATTTAAGGCCCTGAAAACTTATGTTCTCAATCTTTTTACAATTAACGATGGGGTCCAATATGAACACAGTATTTTCTGCCAAAGTCTCAACAGTTGTTCTTATTGCACGAGAGATTTCTGCAGTTGTTTTTCTTCTCGCTCTTCTTATTAGTTTGAGAGGACAAATGGTGATGTCACATACATCTGTGCACCAATCAGTGTTTAGCAACATTTGAATAAATCAACATGCGATGATCGCTGACTCATTTAAAGATTATCTGAAATTTAGATTTGCTAGATTTTTGTCAAAACTGATTGAAACATTGATTGTTGCTTATTCAGTTATGGATACCTTATCTTATCTAGAAACTTGTGACATTTAAAGCACAGTTTTTATGGGCTTTAACTCAGGGCTCCAGACCAACTTTTTCCACCAGCAGCACTGGTGCTCCTGACTGTAAATCGTAGGGAATCTGGGAACAGCACTAACACTGTCATGTAACGCAAAACATTTTTTCTTCCATCTAAACTGTATTACTGATAAATGCTTTGGCAACAAATAGACCATTTCCAGAAATTACAATGTCCTACTTTTTTTTTTAAAGGAAAAATTCACAAGGGGAAGAAGTGAACGGCAGATCAGGTCTCGCGGTCAAAGTAACAGACGCTGCAGATTTTATTGAGGAAGTAGACCAGGTGTGATAGATTGCACAATGTTTTGTTTTTATCTTTTTATAGACATGTTTTGACCATGGCAATATACAATGATGATTTTGAAAAACAAAATCAAAGTCGCAGAGTTGCTACTTAGTTATAAAATGTATTTGTCTCCAAAAAATGGTCAAAAAAATGCGACTACATGGTCGCAGGCTGGAGCCCTACTTTACCACAATGTGACATAAAGTTCAAATGACTTTCAGTTATATAAGAAGCATAGAAAGTTCACATGTAATAAAAATAACAGGATGATAATATATTTTTGTAGGACACTCCATACCATAACATTAGTGGATTATAGCACTGCAGATAAACTGACTGAAAAAAATTGATTAATTTTATACAGTGTCAGTATTGGTGACTGTTATAAGTCTAAACTACTTTAAATCAAAATGACATTCCAAAGCTGCAACATATTGTATACAAATTTAAATTGGAATATTAAATTGAATTGCAAATTGATTGGGTAAGTGAATGGCAGACTGATTGCTGTTCCGTCCAACATCTAGCCTCCTGTAACAGCTTTTCATTGTTGTGGAACAATTTCAGTCACGAGCAATATTTCATCCAGGACAGTCGCCTCTAATTTGCTGCCTTGTCGATGCGGCTCTATAAATACAGTTTGTGCAGCTCACGTATGATCTGTCTCGTTATGTAGAGGCTGACTGATAGTGACATTTTGAATGCACTGTCAATATTATTGTGAAGAGTTGATCGATTAATTTAATAAGCGTGTGCAATGTCGACCGTGCGGATGTCAGTGGCTGTATGGCTTCTCCCTGGCAGAACATCAGTTCTCAGTGTTTACGACCGAACCAGAGGAGAGGATTTAAAAAGTGATGACGCAATGCTTGGCTCGTCCTCCTTGTCCTTAACCGCTTTCTTTGTTGGGTGTAATCATGGTTGGCCCAATACAAACTTTTGAAAGACAGTATTTCGTAGGGCAGGACTTAGCTACAACAGAACAGCTTCCCGTCCCCGGAGAGTCTGTAGATTCAGTTCTTTCTGCTAAAATTAAATACACCTAGAGGCGAAGATTGGCATCCATCTCCCCTACTGTCATTTCCAATCACTCTCTTCATCCTTTAGCGCTCAACTCGGCTGTCTATAACCAGCACACTGCTATTGAGACTCACCCACAAGCGCAGGTACATCTCTGTGTCTAAATCCAGACCGGATCGAATCCTTCGGTGACATTATAGTTTGCTGACGGAAACAGTGTACTGTGCTTTTTTGTGGCATCAAGGAGAAACCATAACCTGCTGACGATAGACCGTCTAACATTAGCTGTTCTCGTGCACTCCTATCAGAACAACCACTGAGGGTTTTTTTTCCCATCCAGATCTCCCTGACCAGAATATGTTAAATGTCCCCCTGGAAGATGAATCATCACCTTGTTAAGTTTCTCCAGATCATCAGGAGCTCATTTGGAGCCCAGTGCCAGTAAATTGTCAGCCCAGCCTTAAGCCGCACCATGACTCCCGTTAGACATTATGGAATTTAATTTAATCTCAGACCCATTATAAGACAATGAGCCAGGGGTGGAGTTTGTACCAAGGTTTTATCTTGGAGTCCAGCTGCGTTTCATTGGCAAATGAAGAGGAGTTCTCTAACTTGTACTCTGACAGCACAGAGAAGGCTGTTTTCTGAACCAATGAACTCATCACTCCAATTTCAATGGATCTCAGGTGAAAGAATCTGGTACGTGCCCTTCCTTACACTGCCAGGTGGATTCTTTTCTACTCGGCTCCCTGGAAGGATTCGTCACAGCTGCAACAAACAGAATTCAAGTTTGCGTCGAAGTTCAGATTGTAGTTCACTAGTGGGTGGGTTTCCTCTTGAGAAGTTTGATTCATCTTTGACTAAAATTCTAGCAATAGTTCAAATCAAAAGAAAACCATTGTAGATCGAGTGTGATTGTGAAATTCAGGTGTCACAGACAATGGTAAAAAGATTCAATATGGGGCAACTGGGCCTATAGTTCAGTGCTACATACTTAATGAATTCATCAGTGTCATTGTGCAACAGATGAGAAGTGTTTGCAGGTTCACCAGCAGCATGAATACCGTTTGTGTGCAGTGTGATTTGCTTTGCTGCCTTGAGCTCCGACCTTTCTCGTCCATGACATATGATTTATTGATGCTGTTTCATTAGACGATAAATAATAATGTGTTCTGTCCTGTTGTGCTGGGATTGTATATCTCCACTCTGCTCCACGGGGTTATCTCATTCACATTATACTTCGACATCCTGTTAAGACTTTGGTTACTTGCTGGAAGTTGGATGGATCTGTAGCTACAGGATGTGTAAAGAAGGACAAGGCCTTTGTATCTCCTGAGACACACAGGCTTTGCTGCGGAGGTTATCTCCTTGGCCCTGCCTGCAGTGCTTTTAAAGGCTGTTGCATGAATGAATGGCAGGCTTTGCCACAGATGCTGCCAGGGTTTTGTGATGGTCTCTTTTCTTCATGTTGTTTTTCCCTCCCGTCTCCCGTGGCCTTTCCTCCACACCAGCCCTCTCAATGGCTTTTCTGCTCCTTGTCCCCCGGAGTGATGCTGCAGCTCCCCGTATCACTTTCCTTTAGTGACAGCAGGAATACCCAGACGGAAGAAAAGAGGAACGAAAACCTTCCTTTACGTTTACGCTTGCCCTCGAAATGCTAGTTTTATGTTGCGTCTCCATTGTATTCAGTGGTTCAAGACCTGTGGTACATCAGGTACATTTTGTGATACATAATTGTACCTTTAAAGCCATTTTTTGTATCCACTGCTCCAGCTACAGGCTTTTGTCCCCCGAACACAGTTATCAACTTTGTTGCGTGAGTGTAGAGGGAGATTGGGCGAGGCTGCACCAAACCTTCTGCCAGAAACTGATTTGGGTTGTTGGTTTAAATCCAGCACAGATGTCTATTTAACTGTGGTCTATTATGCCATCAATTATTACACCATTAAATGTCTCCCAGTTGGCTTTCCACTGGTTAATGTAGACTGACTTTATTTACAGTCGATGAGTCCACCATTACAGCTAATTTAACTTTAAATCCATCTCAATAACGCAATAACTTTTTGGCTGCTCCGTTCACCCTGTTCCCATTTTCACCTCCTCTGTGAAACATTAAGGACATGAGTGTGTTTCCTCGGTTAAAGTATTAAGGGCCGACACGGGAGAGAGAAGGGTTTTAGCTTAAAAAGAATGAAGAAACTCAGCTGCAAGTCAGCACTGTGGCAGCATTTCTCTTCTCTCTTCTCTTTATCTCCAAGTTGTAATGGAAGCAGTAATGCAGCTATATTTTCTGTTTCAGTTGTTTTTGCTCTAACCGGCAGCTCACAACAATCGTGCGGATGCAGCAAAGAACATGATCCTCGTTGCAGAAAAGAGACTTTCGCGCTTCCAGATGGTTTTTCAGAAGAAATTCTGCAGCGTACAGTGAAGTCACGGCTAATTTAGAAAAAAAGAAAAACAACTCTCGGACATGCGGAGAGTTAGGCAGGTCCAGATGTCGAGGGAGAATAACAGGAGCAATGGCAGATCTCTGTTGTGCTTCAGCTAAAAGCTTTAGATAAAAGACGATAAAGACCTTTAAAGATCCTGGAAATAAGGAGCCCAGTCCACTGAATATATTACCTAAATAAAAAAAACAATCAGTAAGATTTAGAGGAGATGATCCTGCATTATCGTAACATTGTGATTTAAACTGCCCCCACCAGAGAGCACAAACAAGTAGTGTGTCCCCTCAGAGTTACCGTAAGAAGAGTTGTTGGAGTTTGTGACATGTGGGACAGATATGAAAGGAAGTTTGTTGCTGCGAAATGCACTTAAGCTGCGTCTCCATGTCCTCTTAATTATTTTCTTATAATAACCTGGCAAGGTAAGTGAACCCAAGATGCCTGGTGGTGATATTGGTGGCAGTGGTGTTTGTTTTCTGCTGGGTGCTCTTGGTGTGTTTCTCTCAAGGGGTAGCTTAGCTTAACTTCCTCACTATAGTCGGCTAACTTTTAGGCTAAAGATACAGACATGTGGTGCAGAGACAAAGACGCTTTTACACCTGGCGTAAGGATTTATGACGATGCTCGCCAGGCAGGGATGTGAGAGACGATCAGACCCCCTTCGCTGATGATGAGAGACCTCAAATTCAGAAACACATAGTAAACCCATCACCCTGTCATGTAATGTGTTATTAACTCAACTTTTCAGGTCACAGACTGAGGTTCTTTTTTGAACGGCAGATTTTTACAGTTCAAGACTCATTAGCTCAAGAATTGACGGACAAAGACCAAAAACCTGTATTTCACTGACAGGCAAAAGTCCAATAGAAATGTAATTTTAGTCTTAGGGTTAGTCTTTTTAATGATATCCACTCCAGCTGGAGTACCTTGTGAGTCATAGTTGGAAAAGAAATATCCACATATCATGAGAGAATAGTAAAACTGGCTGGACTCTTGAACATTTTCACCCCAGCATACGCGTCAGTGTCGTGCAGGATGGTGAATGAATGTTCGATCGTACCGCCTGGCCCCTTCCATGTGTGTCCTGCAGCCATCAAAGCAGTGTTTCTTCTTGGTCACAACCCCATCGTTGTGTCAAAGCAAATCTTATTTCCGTTTCCCTGTACCCTGCCAGCCTCGGAGCACAGCTCTGTCACTCGCTAGCAGGGCTAAAAAATATTGTTATCGCCCACCAGTCAAGGAGGCTAATGTTTTGGGTGTCTTTCTATTTCCAGACAAGTCATTTACTTGGTTATATAATTTGACATTGAGTCCTGGGCTGCAGCCTCAGCTCCCACACAGAACAGTGTCTGTGTGTCTGAATCAGATATTCAATCTCTGTAATTGAAATGGATGGAGTAATTCTGCTCTGGCCTTCCCTCAGGTTTTCATGTTTTGTGTGTGCGTGTATGTATGTGTGTGTGAGTGTGTGTGTGTGTGTGTGTGTGTAAGAGGAGGGAAGGCGCTGTGTTTGGTTGTGTCTGAAATGATGTAGATCTCGCTCTGCACAGAGGTGGGTGGGACACAGACAGGGGAGCACTGCAGCAGCAGAAATGGGGGTATCCATCACATGAACACACAAACACACATGTTCACACACACACATACACACACACACACACACACCTTGCAGCAGTGTGTTATTCGTTCTCATACCCTGAGCCTTTGTTATAGAACCTTGACTCTGCATCCACATTAATTAATTACACACTTATACGCACTGAACAGTAACCCTCCTGATGAACACAAACACACACCCTGAACACACTCATGCACACTCTTCGAAGTCTGCATGGTCCCTGAAAGTTCCCACGGCTGAATTAACACCTAAACTCGCCCAAAGTATTGTCCTCTCTGCAGCCCGCCTCTTTCTATCCTGTGTTTGGTGTGTTATCACAGCTTCTGCTTGAAAATCCCGCTGTCAGGTTTTCCATGCACACAAGTGAAGCGTTGTAATGCCTTTCACTGTAACCTTGACAAAAAGTGTTGATGCTTGGGTATCTGGCAGCAGAAGCCAAGAGGTTAATACACTTTGGGAATGTGTGTGTGTGTGTTGGTGCGTTCTGCCTACGATAACGCGATTAGCCAAAGGCTTACCCATCACTTTTCCTCACCTCCCCTCTGTGACCTCGCAGAAAACACTGTGTGTGGACTCGATGTCGAGGCGGTAGTTGGGGCTAAATGGGATCACCAGCCGGGCTGAGGGTGTTGAGATCTGGATCAAATTGTAGGATTAAGGATTAAACCTGGAGTTTGCATTGAGTCAACTTTGCGGTATGGGACACACTGGGAACCTTTTCTATCCTGAGCTGAGAGGGAGAGGCAGTGAGCTGAGGAGAAGCTATGTTTTTTAAGATGAGAGCAGCCTTCAGTTTTTTTAATATCAATGACACTTTGACTGCTGTCACTCTTTTGAAGGCTGAGGCTGCTATTTTGGAGCTAAAGCTGCTGAGTCAGTGTGTAGTGCCAATACTCATTTATCTCTAGTAAAGCGGGGAGGAGGTTATGTTTACAGCCCTGTCTATTTCTTATTTGTATCAGGTAGGAGAGGAGGACAGGAATCATTGGAAGAGAGGGAGTGGGAGATGATATTCAACAAAGGTCCCTGGCCAGAATTGAACCACTTCCCTTTACATTTGCGTCTTTACCACTTGGCCACCAGAAAGCTTAAATGTGTTGTTTTTTAAGGTGTTTTTAAGGCCTTAACTGAAGCAGAAATTCAGTCCACCTTGCACTTATTATGGCCGTGACTTCCAGCGCGCTTTGTCACTTAACCGAATCAGTCCTTTGCCATGGTTCCAATCTTTGTTCTTAGAGCGACTGGTGCGGCGTTTAATTCATTCATGAAGATCTAGGTTATCTTGGTGACTTTGTGGAGTGAAACCTTCTAACATTATTCATATTACTCAGCCCACCTACCTAACTCTGATAAGGCCATTGGTGGGTCAGTTGTTACGAAACTTTTTTTTTATTTTAATTACGCTAGTTCCACCAAGCACCTGATGTATCACTCATAATCACTTCCCAAGTGACCTCCCCTAGAAACCCATGGATCGCATTTTATCGGATCAGAATTCTTCCGAATCCCTTGCCAGTTCTTTTTCTGGTAGGAAATTAGGACCTCTTTGTGAAAAACCATATGAACTGTTTTCATTTTTACCTTGTATCTTCTAGTAAGACCATGTACTGAAAGGGTGTTTTTCACCACAGCAACAACTAAACAGTGGAAATGATTTTTATTCTTTATCATTCAGAACATATCAACTTTGATAAGTCATAGATTTTCTTTTGCACGCACGATGCACTTCATGTTTCTTGAAGTTGAAATTGTTATTCCACTGCTTCAGGTCAAAGAGTATGGTGTGGCACTGGTGGTAGACTAAAGAGGAGCACTCACAAGACGATGGGCGGTAGATAAATATTTATGCTGACCTTTTTCACTTTATGTTGAGTGTTCTCATACAAATATTTGCATTTCACAGTTGTTTGGTTGACGTTGCTTAGTTGAAGTTAACTTCACTTTAATTTTGTGGTTTTAGAAAGAGAAAAAAGAGACTATCTAATAGAGTTTGAGTTTTGCTGTGGAGCTTTATTAATATCCAGTCATTTCACCAACTTGGACACAGGGGGCTCGTTACAGGAAGTTATTAAGTATGGAATGCTATCTGATTTCCGTTGAGGATGATATTTAGGATTTTTGGTATTAAAGAACTGTCTTTCCAAACTGTTGTTGAGAAAAAATGCTTTATTATTTTAGGATAGGAATTTAACATTTACAAACTGTCGTAACTGAAGAATTTCGTAAGTTTGGATGGCAAAGAGCCTCTCCTTAATTCAAAATGTCAGCTCCAGTTGTATGCCAATAACAAGGAAGATGGGAAACAACATAAACTCTCAAATATTCTGATTGAAATGATATTCAATCTTCAACTGGAGAAGCTAAGCTAATGTCCTTGTTAATCCTTGTTAGCCTGTTTGAGAAGCTAACACTGATGTGAACCTGTTCAAGAAGCTAACATTGATGTTAGCCTGTTGGAGAAGCTAACGCTGATGTTAGCCTGTTGGACAAGCTAGCACTGATGTTAGTCTGTTGGAGAAAATTAACACAGTTGTTCGCTTGTTGATGAAGCTAACACTGTTGTTAGCCTGTAGCCTTAAATTTATAGTTTTAGTTAGAATTTCTTGAGCTAATTTAAGATGCAAGGTCTGAGGTAGGTCATCTCATGAAGTAGAAAAGATAAGGACAGAGAGAACAAACATGAGCGAGGAAAAGGACAAAGGTAGATTAATTTATCAGCCAGTCACACAAAATGAACACTCAGTGTTTTGGGATGCAATTTAAAGTGTGATGCTGGCTGACAGAGGGGAGTAGAAAGCTTCAGGCTAAAGGGCATCACAGATTGAGTCACAATTCATGTGACCTATAGTTGTAGGGCTGACTTTATTGTGGGAGCGGAGCTTTGCTTCACCCGGCTGCTGTGACATAGTCCATGGCTCTGTGCTCAGGTTGAGTTGTGTACAGCTGGGAGCTCTGAATATCAGTGAAACGGAGATGCAAAAACCTCACCAAGGAGCTCAGCGTGACCCAGAGCTGGAGGGCTCAGTAGACTGCAGAGGTCACGCTTTATGTTCACATTGTGTGGGTGATGTAATCCACATGACATTCACTTTTCTTTGCCTTTTCTTCCCAAAGCAAAGAAACTTATCTTGCATATCTAGATATTACATTACATTACTTACCAAAATATGATAACAATTTGGTTGACGTGATTTGAAAGGTTTGTCTTAAGCACACTGAGTGCATATACATGAAGCATGATCCAATAAAGGCTTTAAAAATAAATGGAGGGGATTTATGCCGTTATGGGCTATGGGCTCCTGATGGCAGTATTAATATGTAATGCTGTTTAATTGACATTACATCAATGATTTTGTCTGCTCTGTGTCGACATTTTTGTCTGTATTGATCTTTTATTTGCTCCTGTGATGTCCTTGTTGGAGCATTATCTGGAAGAGCTCCTTAATTC
Source organism: Lagodon rhomboides (assembly GCA_039737535.1). Classification (NCBI taxonomy): domain Eukaryota; kingdom Metazoa; phylum Chordata; class Actinopteri; order Spariformes; family Sparidae; genus Lagodon; species Lagodon rhomboides. Next base: position 10,353,576 of record CM077798.1, on the reverse strand, counting down.
CTCTATTTGTTACATAGAATTCAGTTTTTCTATGATCAGTTTACTCCTAACCTGTGCTAATGCAAAATTAACGTTATTGTGTCCTGATGCAGCCACTTTTTGTGAACATTTTGTAAAATTTACTGTAAAAACTTAAAATGGTTAAGTTAATACTTCATGAAATCAAAATTGATGTTTGAAATTCTTTTTTAAATATATGTCTTGCTCTATATCTCACTAATACACCAGAATGCCTCACTAATACACCAGAAAGAACAGCTTCATCAGAGGCAAGTCTTTCTCTGAACCAGGAGTCACAAAACACACCTTAATAACTTTATTCTTTAACTTGGTAGTGTACTTTGTACTCTGGCTGCTCTGCCTAAACTCTGGGCTTACTTGTGCTAAAGTAACTGCCAACGGCTGCTAACCAGCAGCCTCCCAATGAACACCTCAGAGAATGAGGGAGGCTAAAGTGATCGCTACCTGCTTCTAAATGTAGTTGCTATCAGCTAATTAGCAGTCCTATTTGCTGACTCAGCCCCCTGGGTGCCAGGAGTGGAAACTGGCAAGAAAATCACCAGGGGATCATCAAGGAAACTGTTACTACGATAAACAAACTTGTAATTTTTTCAGTTAATTCGTTGGTGTATAGCAGAACTTCTTTGTTGTCTTTACTCTTGTGATTTAGCCATGCACAAGGCTTGCCCTGGATCAGCACCCCTAATCCCTTATCGCTTTGTGTTTAACACCAAGTGGTGTTGATTTTGTGGGGTCATTAGGTTGTTCCCAAATCAACATCAGTGCTGTCAACATATTTGAGACTCTACGTCTGTCCTTCATAATAACATGCTTCTACAGCTCCAAAATTATGCGTAAAGACTTAATCAGCACAATGAAAATACACATTCTCATCAAAGTCACATTCAGTCGTCATTTGAGATGAAAATATTCATGTACACACATGAAATTTCACTTGTAGATTCTGTAACAAGTATGTATCACTCACGCTTGCACTTAAAGCCTGCATGTGTGTCAACAGAGGTCACAGGCCCATAACTGTTGAACTAAGCTACTGTTAAACTATTTTTACTTTTACTCTCGTGGACTGCATGTGTGTGTTTTAGATGAATTCCTCTGATGCACTTCCTACGAGAACTTAATGTTGTTCTTTCATTGGTGATACTCTCGGGGGAGGTAGTTGCACCAAGCCAACACTATTACTGCATTTTTTTTTTTTTGTCTAATACTATTTTTGCAGTTTCCCAAACTGTCTCCACTAAAAGCTACAGGCTTTATTAGAAGTGTGTTGAGCTGAGCACCTACACTCATAGTGGGGGCAGAAGAATTGGAAGGTCCACTTACTAACTTTTTCTGGAGCTGTTCTGAACCTAAACAAAAGTAGTAATTTTAGCATCCTGATTTGCATGTTAGGAATCCACTGATATATTTATAACCATCACTATTAAACCTGCATGTATGCAGGGGGTTTTAAGCAACAATAGAACACACTGAACATACATTTAGATGAACTAAAAGCACATTTAAACAAATACAATTGGAGAACAGATTCAAAAAGGATTATTGGAGATTTATTGCTTAATCCCTGTTTTGTCACAGGAACACACACAGCTAAATTGTTATCCTACCTCCTATCTAAAGATTAAAATGTAATGTATACTCTTCAGCCAAAAAATAAAGTCATCTTGACACTTTGACCTCCCACAACACAATCAGCAGTGTGTTTGTGTTCGTGTGTGTGCGCAGTAGAAAAAACGCATTTGTCACTCGCTCTCAATCACTCATGCGCACTCCCACATCACAGCATCGCAGATTACAGCTCTGTCTTTGCCGCCTGATTGCGTGAAGTGAAGGTTATTTTGTTCTGAATAACCAAACAATGCATCACTCTCCTGCCTCACACACACACACACACACACACACACAGTCAAACACACTGCAGTGTAGGAAGGAATACATTGAGTTGACGTTATTACTGACACCGCGCTTGTTCTATACCAGCTAATACTTATCAAACTTAATACATGATCTTCCATAGGATATATCGGGTAGGAGTGTGTGTTTGTGTGTGTATGTCCAGTTTCAAGCAAGGACATTTGCCTATGCAGGTAATGACTGTAGCCTGCAAAATGTCGCGCTTTCTCTTTTAATTCATCCATCACTCCCCTGCTCAATTTCTGTCCGAGGAGGGAGAGCAGTGCCCGATGATGGAAGGAAGTAAGATGGTAAACAATCAAAGGACAAAAAAAAAAGAAGATAAAGAAAGGAGGCAGGAGAGAGGAAGGATAGAAAAACTGAAAAGAGAGAACTGAAAAAGCAGAAGAGATTGATGGATACCCCATTAGAAGACGAGTGATGTAGGAAGAGAACTGGATGGATTGTGTTTCGAGAGACTGATACTGTTCGTTAACGACGTTTGGACCTCCACTCTCCCATTTTTGTCTGCCATCCCTCTCCCATCTGTCCTTATTCTTTGTCTGGGAACAGAAAGGTAATGATTCTTGCCTTCTGTTCGGAGGACACCAGCTCTTTCATTTTTCATCTTTCCTCCATTTCTCACTCTCCCATGTTCTACTTTATAGTGTGTGTCCAAAAGGTCGAGCGCCACACAGCATTCAACCCTTATTTTTTGTCAAACCCTACTTTTCCTCATTTAACCATCTTTGAAGAATCTCAGGCATTCATAGGCTTCACCTCTGACATGCAACCCTATCATTAAATCAGGCAAAATATAAAAATGAATAAAATAAAAACTAGAATGACACCCAGTAGAGAACATATACCTCCACCAAAACCCAACAGTCCTCTATAATTCAATATAGCCTATTCCAGTATCAAATATAACGTATTTAAATCCACCAGATTAGTATTTAGATCCACATCAAATTACCTACTAAATACAAGCCACCTTAATAGGCCAGATTTTTTTCATCAAGATCCATGCATTATTCCCTGAGAAATTAATCAATGTGTGGAAAAATGGCTCTCAATCTCACAATGTAGAGAGGGAGAAGAAACTCCTGGATCTGTCCCTTTATCTAGATTTGCACCAAAAGTAAATGAGGTCTATTCTGGGCCGAGACCCATCCTTCATCCAAGTTTCGTAGAAATCCGTTCAGTAGTTATTGTGTAATCCTGCCCAGCAACCAACCAACCATTTAGCAAAAACATAACCTTGGCCAAATAAGGCTGCTCATGATTATTTTCTTTATAGATGTATCTGCCAGTAATTTACTGGATTAAATGAGTAATCATTTGGTTTCTAAAATGGCTAAATATTTTAATTAAATCATAATCATAGTTGACCAGAGTGACGTCTTCATGTAATGTTTTTTTGTCCAACCAATAGTCCTAAACCCAAAGACTCTCCATTTACAGACATGACAAAGTAAAGCAGCAAATTCTAACATTTAAGAAGCTGGAACTAGCAAATGGCTAACATTTTTTGTGTAAAATGACTGAAATGATTATTGATTATCAAAATAGTTGGTAGTTGTTTTTCTTTAGGTGGACTAAATAATTGCAGCTCTAAAGAAAAGAAACCAAAGAAGCAATTTACTTAAATTTCTTCCAATGGTGAACTCAAACTGGCTGCTACAACAATAAAACAAAGAAACTGGGAGTATTTCCTTTTAACTCCCCATGTGACAAGCCAACCACCACCAACAAATAGAAGGCCTGTCCTCCCCTACTCTTCGTCTTTATGGAGGCATCAGACTCTGTCCTCCTCCGCTACCACTTGTGTTTCTCAGAAGCACCATAGACGATGCCCTCTGCTTAGCCATCTGCTACTTCACCATACTCACAGTTGCAATCGGAGACAAAATCCTCAGCAGCACACGCATCACCTCCAACATCATCTGACTTTGCTCTCACAACCTCAAGGACCAGTTTTTAGAGTCTTCCCATCTGGACACTGACACAAATCCTGGCTCTGGTAACAAGCTGATTTTAGCAGATTTATTGGTGGCCTCCGCCATCGTGGTGCTGGACAAGCTGTCTCACAAACATCAGAGAGCTTTTCGATGAAAGGCCTCAATCTGTGATCAGTGTAATCTGTCTACTTCATGAAAAGCCAAGCAGTCTTAATATTCATTGAAAAACTTAATTGTCAGGAAAGAGCAAGGAACAAATCCACGGTCGAAACTGACAGTTGTTTTTACTATTGATGAATCTATTTAGATTATTGATTATCTTTCATTCCAATAAATTGTGAAAAATGACCATCACAATTTTCCAGAGCCCAAGGTGACGCCTCCAAATTAACTCGACTGACAAAATATTAGATTTGTTGCCATTTTTGACAAAGGAAATTAGCAAATCCTTTAGTTGATATTCTTTACTTTTAATTTGAGTGTCATCTTTGTGCACAGGTGTCAGGTTTCCACCACAGACGAAAGGAAATACAGTCGTAGGCTTTACAACATAAACACAGTCCAACTGCACAGATATTTTCACTGATTTTGCAATATCAAGCAATCCCTCCAGGAAGTTGCGATGTTGCGGTTGCCTCTCCCTTTGAATTCTTCACGACCATGAATCTTTTGTCCAATCACAACAACAACGTCATGCAGAATTCACAGGGATTGGCAACCACAACATTGCAACAGTGTGCTTGGGTGACAATCTTTCTCACTTGTCCTGTAAACTGCTTCTATTGATTAAAATGAGTGTCAAGGTTTCAACGAGCAGAACACTGACAGATTTTTAAAGATTTAACTCAGTATGGGAAATGTATCTATTACAATATATATAGACAAATAACTATGGTTTTCACTCAGACCTTTGTCTCATCAGCATTTTGTTAAGAAATTCAAAAACTGTTAAGACAGTCTTTCATAAATACGTGAATGTGAATTTTTTTTCCTTCAAAGATAAACCGATAATTTTCAACTTGCAACAAAAACCTTTCCTCTCTAACTTTTTTCTTCAAATATTTAGTATTAGTATTCTGGTCACTGTTCAACCATCTGTACCTCTCACATCACACACACACACACACACACACACACACACACACACACACACACACACACCACACTTCACACTCAGGCACAGGAAGAGCAGTGAAGGGGAAGGAAGCACAGTGACAAGACAATGGACAGGAGAAAAGTGTCTTGTCCTCTCTCTGTCGCTCTGGAGGTTTCAATGGAGCAAAAATGTGAGATGAGTGCAAAACAGGAAGGACAAGAGACTACAACAATAACTGGATCTGCTGACAGCTCCACTCTCATGATCTCTCTCACTGTGACATGGCTCTAGGCTTGACAAATCATTCAAATTATTATCAGAGACATAACCACATGATGTTGTTAGCCGTCAAAGGGTTTAACTCGAATTGAGGGTCAAAAGGCCGAGGGTCTTGTACACTTCATAGATTGTAAAGCCTTGATAAATATTTGATTTGGCTTTTATGATAACTTGGATGTTTGGTACATTTCCGTGTGCATATGATACAATATGATTTATTACACATTCAATGTGTAATGCCAATGCCACATTTTGATATCATTATCATCTGAAATTCTTAGTTTCTTCTTCCAAAAGAGGTTTACAAGCTAACACATTTTCACTTCCAGCTTGCTAAACACGGCAGCTTGGTCAGTGGGCCTCCAGCTTTAAACTATGATGCTCTAACTAGCCCTCTCACGTAGTTTCGCATGTGAGGGACTCCACAGTCCAAGTTATCAATAATAGGTAATGTGTCCAGAAAGACTTTCAAAATAAAGCTTGCTGACAAACAGTTTACATAATAATTACATGTCTTTTTTCCAATTTTATTTTTTTTTTTTACTACTTTGGGACTGTTATTAATGTTGTCAGGCAGTCATGGTTTGGTTAGGTTTAGACACAAAATCTACTTGGTTTCAGCCTAAAAACTACTTGGTTAGGTTTAGGCCCCAAAACTACTTGGTTAGGTTGAGGCCCCAAAACTACTTGGTTAGGTTGAGGCCCCAGTACTTCTTGGTTAGGTTTAGGCCTCAAGACTACTTGGTTAGGTTTAGGCACCAAAACTGCTTGTTTAGGCTAAGGCTCCAAAACTACTTGGTTAGGTTTAGGAAAAGATCATGCTTTGGGTTAAAATAACTGTTCACACTCATAACTTACGTCCCTTAACATAAGAGATGAAAGTAAGTCATTCACGTAAATTAAGTTACATCTTTTTCGTACGTCAACTTCCTCGCATAACCCAAAAACAAATCACTCTTGACTCTTGCGTTGGGTCAGACTTTTCCTGAACTTTATGCTACTGCACTAGAGGGACGCTTCAAGAATCCTATTTAACACAGAGTTTGAAGAGTGGCATTGACCATCAAATCTTCTCTGGAGAAGCAAAATGGAACTTTTCCTTAAATACCCGCCTTTCCTATATAGGTTCAGTGTCCCCTTTTTCGTAAATGTAAAATGTAAATTATAATTATGGTATGATAGCAGCATTTTCCTGAAATAGCTTTTGTATCTATGAGAATCTGCTCCACAGCTAGTAACAGTTGACCTAGTTGCCGTCACACAGTGGTGATTTTAAAGGAATAATAATAATTTCCCCACATAGCACTGAGCACAGTACTGATGGACAGCAGTAGCCGGCACCTCTAGCTGATGATTCAGCATTGTGTCTAATGGAAAGCTTTTAGCTGCCTTTACATCCTCCCACAGCTTACAGAGGGATATAAACCCACAGATTCACACAATAACAAACCAGCAGCTTTTTTGGCTTTCATCTTGACTCTTCCACATCATTTTCAAACTTTCTTCTCCCCTGACTTGGTTATTATTATTTTGGCGTTTTTTTCTCGCGACTGTTTTTCTTTCCACCTTGCCCTTCTCTGTGTAGGTTGGTCCAGATACACTGATGTATTAATGTTTTTCATATCTTCTCTCTCTCTCTCTCTCTCTCTCTCTCTCTCTCTCTCTCTCTCTCTGCTCTCTCTGCTCTCGCTCTCGCTCTGATTGTCTTGTTACTTTCTGCACTTCCCCATCTTCCATTCTTTTTTTCCTCCCTTATTCTGTCTTTAAGTGGTCAGATAGCTCTGACAGAGGGGATCTTGTGTTAGTAACAAGTATGTTAGGACTAAAAGCTTTGCTGAGGGCTCAGCGCGGCACGCTTAATGAATTTTTTGAGCTCCCTGGCACATACACAGACTAAGGTGTTCGAGTGGGTTTTGATTCGTCGGGGGGTTTGGGTAATGACAGTGGTGAAATGATGGTTTGTGTGTCTTCCCTCCTGCTATGAGGCTAATCACTAGAGATGAGCAATACTCCCGATGTTTCATCAGCGGCGATAATCGCTGCTTCACACCATCTGTCGTGCAAAATAATTAATTCAACCTCTGAACAGAACTTTTAACTTCTGCTGTTTATTCAGTGCTTTTTTAAGTGAGGCTGCTGCTAACACCTGTTGTCATTCATACCGATGAAAGGAATGGTACACTGAGTAACACGCTTTTAACATTTAGATGAGTTTTTGCTCATTTGGGAAAGTAAAACCTGAGGCTTTTATATTCACTTCCTTCCCAGCATTTCTGTTTTGGTTTTTTTAAGCAGACAGATGTTATGCAAAACACATTTTGTGAAGACACAAAAAAACCTTGAAGAATGTGCATTGAGAAAGAGCCAAATTCTGTTATTTATTCCTGATCTTTCAATCTGTCTCTCTTGCAGGCAGCATAAAGGGAGCCACGATAGTGGATGCTCTGGATACCCTCTATATCATGGAAATGTTTGAAGAGTTCGATGCTGCGACTGACTGGGTAGAGAAGAACCTCGACTTTAATGTGGTAAGGGCGTGCGTGAGTGACCTTGTAATGATCAGCGAGATTGATTTTGCAAAAGCCTCGACCCTCTTCCATACACAATAACGCATGAAATGGAGGCTTGAATTATTGATCCCAATGGTCGAAAGGTGCCTTGAAAGACCAGCCTTTATCCATTTGGCACAACAAGAGTTCACAGGCATAATTAAGTCAAAGTTAAATTAAATTATAGTTTCTCCTCAATTAGTAACTTACAAAATTGTGCATTGTTTTCAAGGGAGTCTGGGAACTGATGACAAAGAAGTATCTGTTTTGGTTACTGTTGTAAAATACGGATACTTTGTGTTTAAACAGCTGCTAATTGTTTGCAGGGAAACTGTCCCTTTTTAGAGGGACAGTAACAACTTAATGTTTTGCACTCAATACTGAATAAACAAGGGGGCACAAATTATTTAGAGGTTGCATTAACTCTTTCACAAAGTGTGTAAAGTGTCTCCGACCTCAACAAAGTACAAAATAGCACAATTTTTCAAGAGAATCTGGGGCCACGTTTGTAAGACAACAGGCATGTGCAGAGGTGCTGCAACAAACTGACACATTTTAGGAAAGAACTTAAGGTATTCCATTTGATGCTGAATTTACAAGAAGGCACAATGATTTACAATTTGCAGCAGATGTTTCAGAAAGTTTTTTAAGTTTCTTCTCAATCAACAATTCTCTAAACTGCAGGTTTTGTTAAGGGAGTCTGGAGATGTTGCAGTTACTAGTTAAATGTTTATAGACAGTGTGTTCACAGACATCTGCTGTAAACAACACTGGCAGGTTAGACAGCCAAAACACACAATTTGCATTACAGTGAACCACACGGCACATGGTGTGTGTGTGTGATCACATGCAGCCCAGGCTGCCCTCTAAGTGTGGTCCAAGTGATTGGATCTTAAATGGGTCTTGGGGGCATTCGCACATGTACTTCAGATCATTCAGGAATCATGTTAATACCAGGTCTGAACAGGGCACAAGACAACGACAGATAAGAATGCTGTGACTGACATCTCAATAACTGAAAGTGAAATTAAACAGACAAATTAGCAGCTAGAAGTTTAAACATCAATGACAGAAGGTCAAGGAGTTTGACTTCAACTCAATGGATTATAGTTAATCATCTGGGTACGATCGTCCTCCAAATAGGAGGTGAAATTGATGCCGGTCACATCTTTGATCTCATTCCTTCCCACCAGCACTTGAATACACATTTAATACTGGTAATCTAGATCACCACCTGTGCTACTGAGTTTCATCCAAATCCGTAACATTTTGAAATATGTTGCTGACAGGTGCACAGGAGGGAAAACATAATCTGCTTCTAACTTGCATGTAGTTTGAGGAGGGAAAACATCACTTGTCAGTAAATTGTTGGATGAAAGAGAGGCAGGGTGGGATGTTTACTGTTGATATTAAATGATGCAAGTATTACAAGAGGAAGAGGTGTTTACGAGATCCTGTTAAAGTAAACGAAAGACAAATCTGTCTTCAGTATCCATAATTTGTTGTCTGCTGTGTGCTACGTGGCGAGGCTCTGTCAAAGTGTCCTGCCATCACTGTGAACAATATAAGGACCGTTTGGTTCTAATTTTAACGCTAAGAAACTCGTGAGGTTTTTTTTAAAAAGCTTCTCGCCAAGGTTAAACACAAGACTCCCAAGGCCCGTAAAAGTTTTATTTCAAGCTCATGAAATAAAGCAAAATGCATAATTACATTGGTCGCTTGATGTCATTTCTCAGAGAAAGCCTGAAAGTCATATTGGCTGTTTTATTTGGACCTTTACTGGCTGTGATTCAGGTGAACACTCTGTCTTCATGTGCATGATCTAATCTGTGAAGTAATGTTAAAATAAAGTTTATACAGAGACGTGACAAGACAAACTGGGAGATGTCTCACTGAATCCCACCACATGTAGGTCACTGTGAGGGAGCTGTAATACAGAAGATGAGTTATGGTTTCTTTCACAATGATGTTAGAGTGTGTATATATATGTGTGTGCGTGCGTGTGTGCGTGCGTGTGCGTGCGTTGTTTACGATTTGGATGGAAATAGGCCTTGATGCTGCTGCACTTAGCCATCCGCCTAGCTGAGTCATTGTGTGTGACGCTAACTGAAAGCAGCAACAACTAGAACACATATTTAAAACGTAAGAAAATATATTTGTTTTTTTCTTCAGAGACGGTGGCTAAGTTGTGCTCATCATGCATTATGAAGACATGATGATGAGTTTAATCGTGTTGTAAAATGGTAAACGTAATCGCTTAACATTGCTGGGTGTTTTAATATTTTATGTAGTAAGTGTATTCCTAATGGCATGATACAAAACTAGGTGTCATTTACAGTAATGCAGTTAGGGCTGCACGATTTGGTGAAGACACAATCAGGTAGCAGTTTTTGGACAGATGATGCCATTGCGATATGATTCACGATCATTGGGAATGATCATTTTTGCATCCTCAGCGTCATTTTAACTGAAAAAACTATTAAAATCATGGTGATGTCTAGAGTGCGTCCATAACAAACCTCTGAAGCACTGCAGCACTTCATTATAGTGCTGTATTGTAACACATTTTCACCTTTATCAAAAAGTTGCATCTTCTTGCAATGTGGATATTTCAGGGCTGTGCTGGCAATAGATTGCAACACAGTTAGTGTGTCATCAAAGGTAGCAAACCTTTTAGTCTGACATGTTTTGATTAAAAGACATTTCTGTCACTGTGACCCCTCTGAATATCCTGAAAACATAAGAAATGCAAAATTTCTATGTCTTGAAATCAAAATCAATTTGACGAGTGAGATGTTACACATGGCCACAGGAGTTGAACAAATGTGTGTGTGGACAGGAAATGAGTGTATTGACTCCGATTCCTCTTCCACAATGTCATCAATAAAACCCAGAGGCAAAGAGCCAAAAATGCAACTAATCCATACACAAGTCCATTACTGTATACTTCTTAGTGCGAACAAACACACATACACACACATCCTCAAACACTGCTGGATGGATAATTTGGAGGATGTGATTAATATCAGTTTGATGCCTTTCTTTCTTCCTTTATGTGGCTACTGAGAATAAAGATTAACTGTGTGTGTCTGTGTGTTTGTGTGTGTCCAATGCGGATAATGATAGACATTGTCTGTTAAAGAACTAGTATGAGTTGTTTATCCTTTACATACATGTACACAAACGGAGAGATAACTGGGTTGTTACATCTAACAATGAAGCAAGGCATCTCTCTCTCTAGACAGGTTTGTTGCTGAGCACCCAAGGACGCACAGTCACAATTTTGGGTTCGGGTGCAATTTGGACATGTGAAACATTTAACACTGTCCTATCCCTCTTGTGATCTTATGGGGAAGCAGACATAAACAAAATACAGAATAGCGAGGAGCAACAAATTGTTTCGGTAATGCACTGCAGCGAGAAAAACAAAAACAAATGCAGAACATTAAACGAGTCTGGAGTTAGTTTTCGACTCTTTGGCAAGAACTGAAGGTGAGATTTTCATTTTCGGTCAACAGTAGTGTGCTAGCTGACATTTGCCTCAAGGGCTACAATGTTAGAACCGATATATGGCATAATCATCAGCTGCTACGGGATGCCTCTCTTATTGATTGCCGTCGAAAGTACCGTTTTAATCATCAGGTTTTTCAAGTGTAAATATCAAAAATGTTATGTCGTTGATATTATTTGGGCAGCTTTGTTGAGCCTGTGAGCAGTTCAGGAGGCTTAAGATGGGATCTGTAAACCCCTCGCATTACTAGATGAGCAGCATGTTTTGAACGCAGTGGTTTCAGTTAATTGAAAGGTGCAAAAAAGCTGGTGGGATCTTCATGCTTAGCCTAATTGAGGAGTGGTGATTCAAGTTTAATTTAAGTGCTGCTGACAAAACCTTTTTAAATTATTAATAGCAGTATTGATCTTTTAATGAACAAATTCTTGCACTCAGTTTTTGCGATCTGGAACGTTTGTTCTTCAGAAAATGTAAGGGAACAGAACTGATAAAAGGCTAGTATGTTTTTCAGTGCTCGTTTCTGAAAGCTTACTGTGCTTTTGCTGTTGAGTTTAATTACATAGGAACATGTAGATATGTCTGTGAGTAAAAACACACACTTTGCCCCTTTCCCTTTCATGTCTGCCTTTATTGTAGAACCAGCCTCATTAAAGTATCCCTTTTAGGAGCTGCTCATTAAGGAGAAACAGAAATAAGAGTATCGTTGTCTTTTCTTCAGTGAAGTTGTGACTGCAAACATGGCCATGTTTACGGATATCAGTTTAGGTATCTCGGGACCAAAGACCAAAGAATATATCCGCCTTACATGATATAACATCAAGTACCGTAGTCAAGTACGCCCTCAGATTAGCTTTAATCCTCTTCACTGTTCTGTATCCAAAACTGTTGATGTTCAGTGTAGCAGCTCAATCACTTGCAGAGGTTTTCTACACCTGAATTTCCACTGCCACAGCAATCCTCTGTGCATAATCCTGCCTTATTTTCAGTATTTTCCAGCAGTCCTCCTGTCACTCAAACAGCATTGTCACCGCAGGAGGCTGTTGTTTTCTGATCTGCCGCAGTAGCATAATACTGAGACTTAAAGCTACCCTTGATACTCAGCGCTTTCTGCATGCGCTTTAAAATAAGTGGTTTTTAATGGGAAAGCAGTTGCGAAACCACCATGGAAATGTCAATTTAAATCTACTTAGATTTGCTAATCTTTCCCAAATATGACTCAATAAAGATTTTCTAAAATGATGATACATTTCTCCCCCTTACTTCAGAGTTTTATCTGAAAGATCACATAGGCAGCATGAGATATGACATGGAATCACATAACAGGGACTGATGTCTTATGAACAACAATAGACTTTCATAACTCGAGTGAAATGATCCAGGAAAATAAATCTCAACTCCCCTGTCATACTTAAAACCCAGGGCTCCCGACTAACTTTTCACAATGGTTGCTGTCAGGGTTGCAAATCTTTGACAATGTCATGATTCAATTTTGATACTTGGGTGTCCAATTAGATTCACAATCAATTTTCGATGTAAAATTGTTTATGGATTGATTTAATTGAAAAGGCGACACTATATTCCATCTTTTGCTTCAGGTAATTGTGTGCTGAATCATTAATTGGGGTCCTTAATCAACTGAAATACAACTGGAAAGTAGATAAATTATCTGCAGCCTTTTTATTTTAATAAGTTAGACTCACCCCGTTGCACCTAACTTTTTCATTGAGATGAAATAGCTAATAAATGAGGTGAACCTAATATTAGATTTTATTAAAATGTCTTAACACATTATGTAAATTATTGTGAACAGCAATAAAAGGGCAAATACATGTTTTTATTTGTTTAAGTCACAGCACAGGTTAAGAGAAATTGTGATGACCCAAATAGTTTAAACAATTTTAGGTGAACCTTTTGTCTTTATTGTGAATGGGCATGATCAGCATTCACTTCCAGGTCAAATGACTCTGCAGCAGTCACTGTCAACTTCGATGGGCAGTGATGGAAACGCAACACCCGGGTGGACACGCTCATTTTCGCCCCCTGCGGGCTTGTTGATACCTTTCCATCAAGTAGCGCTCGAACATTCATTCAGTGCTTGCTTAGTTCAAAATATATACTGAAGTAAAAGATAATTAAAAGGAACCATCGTTATTGGACTCCGTGCCTCGTCTGCGTGATCGGTACTGCAAATGTGCAACTTTCAACAGAGATGAGAAAGAAGTGAGATGTCTGACTGCTTTGCAACTTCTGTTTTCGGCTCTAGAATAAGCAGTGTGTCTCATTCAATAGTTATTGATGATGGATTTGATGTCATCTGGATGTAGTCTGATGAGGTATATGCTATTGCGATTTGAATCACAATTAGTCAGAATTACTTTTTTGCATCACAATGTTCATTTTCACTGAAAAACTTAAAACGTGATGATGTGCCAAGACATCTCTGCAGCACTACAGTTTTTCATTATAATGCTGTTTTGTCATACATTTTATCTTCATCAAACAATTGCAGCTTCTCCTATTTGGACATAGCTCCACATTAAGGTTTTGACAATATTTCGCTTAACTTCACAGCCCTGGTTTCCAGATAAATCCAGACACAGAAAGGGAGAAAAGTTATTCAAAGAGACAAGGGTTTGTTCAACAAATAAATGGGGACTGTTTGAGACTTATGAACGCTCAAGTAATGACAGTAGCCAGGAGTGTTTGTCTCCAAGAAGTAACAGATAGAGAAAAGGAAGGAGTTAAAATAGAACTGATGTCTTTTTGCAATATGTCTACATCAATACAACTGTCCCTCAGCAAAGTACAAAGGTTCAGCAGGCTTTGACTTGTCAGCGCACTAACACACAATAAACTGACAGCAGTGGCCAGTGGAGGAAACAGTTCTGCCATATTTCTGTTCTCCTTCTAACTGCTGTGTAAACTGTTTTGCTCAGGAACTGTGGGGCATCGACTAATGGTTCATACCCTCTCTATGCACCAATAGCTGCTGGCTAAGGAGTAAATTGTGCAACCATTAGGGCACAAAAATATGATGTAGTGGGAGGTTTTACTAGATTTCACTGAATTTAATTTAATTGATCTGGCGCTTGTGAACTCAGCCAATGTCACATGAGCCAGGGGAAATTTAGTCGGCTGTATTCAGTGTGCAATATTTTCTTAAATGATTTTTCTTGTTCTGTAGCAGCAATGAGTCTTCCTCCATACTTAAACAATTACTGGACATTGCACCAGTCCTTTTCATCTGTAGGAGTGTGAATCTCTGTCAGACAGTTGGATACGTATCTAGATACACAGTCCACAATCCAATGCAAAGGCGTTTAGATACAGTGCACGGTGATCTGAAGCCAGTCTGATAGAGTTTGATTCAGCCATTCAGATTTGATGTTGCTCTTGTTTAATCATGGAATCCTAACATGATTTTTTCACATTCTATTTCAAAACAGTCAAACATACATGAGGAAATTTGTCTTCAACCACACAAACAGTCATAAAAACAGGCAGTGATGCACTGCTTAATTGTTTCTGTATTTTTCGATTAATCCACTGATTAGGGATGCAGATTTTAAGCGATTTCTTTAGACAGTCAGCTGCTGTAACAATCGAGTATCAGCTAATCATTAATAGTATATGAAATATGTTGGATGTTTTTCCATCAGAAAACTGTTTTAACCACTGACATGATCTATGTTCGATGCAAAATCAGAGTTGGCTACATTCGGAGTTAAAAGAACAGAGACTGTAACACTAAGTTACTTGAATGATTGACTCAAACTAACACAAAAAGTGCTTGATTTTAATTGCGGGGCTCCAACCCAGAGGGAGGCTAATAAATGGCTTAAATGTTATAGACGTTTGTATAGAATGCCTTTTTTATTATTTAATTGACATAATCCTTGTATAATTAAATACATTATCTCATACCAGTATACCAGTAGTAATTTTTAGGTTTGATTAAATTCTTAACAACAATTAATGATTAACATCTCTACTGCCAATTACTTTCATGATTTATCAATTAATAGTTCGGTCTAAAAAAGGTTAAAACAACCTGTGCAAAACTGCTTGTCACAAGTTCCCAAAGTTCAAAGTGACGTCTTCAAATTGCCTTCTTTGTCCAACCAACAGTCCAAAACGCTAACACTACATTTATTGGACTCTTTTTTGGGGGGTTTTCTGACACATACATTTCTGAAATAGGAGAGAGTGACTTCAGTCTCTCTCTGCTATTCTTTTTGCAATGACTGGAACAGTGTTTTTTGCCTGCATCACAAAACCTGAGAAAATGTGACTGTAGCTCCAACACCTCTCAGTGTCCCACTGCTGGAGCCCAGGCAGGTCACAGCCATTTATTTCTACAAGCAGCTAAGCAGCACTTTTAAATCTATTTAAAGAGAAAGAGCAAGAGTACAGGGTTTATAGCACTCCCGAGACATCCTCTGTCACAACTCAAATAGTCTGAAACAAAAGTTACGATCACAAGCTATAAAGAGTAAGATGGGAAAAAGGAAGTCATCAGAACAATATAGGTAGAAGCTTTTTTGCTGTTTTTAGCTCAAAGAGCAGCAACACACTTTGTCCGGTGACACAACAAGATCATAAGATACACTTTGATCTACAGAGGCCTGCTCAGGTCATTATCTCATCGTCTCATCTCGCTGTAGTGCTTAATTAGTTCCCTGCGAGGAAAAGGCCATGCTTAGTCAGATTCGTGTAATGACTTCAATGTTACAACATCAGACGACTTGATTCCTCTTCAGCCAACTTTATCAGGACCTTGTGCAGGACTGAGATAACGTCACACAACTGCTGACTCAGAGGGTCATTGTCCAACACTTGAAGTAGTGACGACTGCTGAAGGAAGTCGCAAACACTGCAGAAAAACTGCAGTAAATATTTGCTCGAAAGTTCCCTATTCAGAACAAGCCAAACTACTACTTGTTCATTCCGATATATTGCACTATTTTCACTCTTCTAGCTCATTCTAACTGCTAATAGACAGCAGGCAGTAGGAAGATATGATATTGTCCTTTTTCATTTTTCAGTCGCCTGTGTGTTGTGGAGGAAATGGTTCAGTTTTAATTAGGACAAATTAGCTAGACAATCTAACTACTCAATCAGTCATTCAGACTTGGGGAAAAATGACGGGACAAATTCTGGCTGGCATATAATTTGTTTTTTCCACAGGACAGAGTCTATTGTCCTATCTCCGGGTGACAGCAGTGACTTATGAGAGCTGTCAGTCAAGCACAAAAACTTCATCTAACTCAAGAATCTGTTCACAAAGACGTGAAGAGACGGAGCGAGCCAGAGAGATGAGGCTTCATTGTTCTGCTGCTGAGACAAATGGCTTTACAAACTTGCAATTTTTGTTATTATTTGTCCCATTTTCTCAAAACGGTCTAGAAATAGAGGCATTGTATTTTTAGATGCAGCGCACTTTATCACTGCCGTTTAAGGAAATGTGTGGTATCTAAGGCATTCTTTTTTTAAGTTAGGAGGCGATTTGAAGCCCTTCACTGCTCGGTGACAGATTGGAATAAGTGTGCCCAACAAGGGACACTGTATTTTAGCAGCAGATTTTTTGAAAAACCTAAAAACAAACTGCTGAAATTACTAAACATTTTGCACATACCTCAGGCAGTATCTTTCAGTATCTACAGTTTTGCTCGCAAGTCTTTGAGGATGTTTAAGGCACAGTGGTGCTTTGAGCTACATGCTAACATCAGCATGCTAAAGTTTAGCAAATACAATGTTTACCGTGTTCACCATCACCACCAATATCCGCCTCATTCCTAGCCATTATGATACCTTGCGTGAATTATGAGTGTGGCTTCTGATGCATCCAGTCATTTAACCCAAACTGGTAACAGGACGCTAATTTGATCATTCATTCCTGAAGATCTAGGTCAGCAGCTTTGTCGAGCGAATGCTGCTAACACTTAAAGACTTACAGAGTGCCCCCGGTGCATCAGTTATTGTGATACTGTTAGTTAGCCTAGCGCTGCTGAGCTCTGTTTCCCAAGGAAACACTTGAATTTTTTTTTTTTTTTTTAGCATGTTAGCATGAAAGACAGTACCAGTGCAACTGAGGCTGACAGAAAATGTCATGTCAACACAGTTTGTATACTGTAGGTGTCGGACATCCTTGAAAAGCTTGAATTTTAATGTTTTCAAGGTGTGAAAAGTGCTTGAAACTGCTTCAAAATTGTAACTGCATTGCCTTTGTAGTAATTGGTTCTTTATTGGCTCAGCCAGATTATATTTGATGGCAAGTCTACTGACAGACGGATGGCACATTCTGAAATATAACCCGAGTGCTTTCATGAACCGTAATTTTGGTTGTTTATAGCGGTGAATTAATCATGTAGAGTATTTATGTGAAAATAAATGTGTTATTTGTCACATTTGCCACATTGCATTCTCGTGTTCCTCGGATAGTCTCGTTTCCAGGTCGGGAAGTCCGACGTAGGTGTGAGACAAGGAGCGCAAGAGCGTTTCAACAACGCGTTGAAAGCTTTTTCCAGTATTTGAGTGATGAGGAATCGCAAAGGAAATGATACCATGACTATTCAATACATGACTTTGGGAAAAGTTTCTTATCATCAACCCAATGTTTACTTTCATTCGCCATGTCTCAGCGTCAAGTATGTGACAAATTAACGATGGTTAGTGATGGACTGGCCGACATTGCCATCCCTTTATCTCGTGTGGCTAAAAATACAGATCCATTTTATTACTCTTTTGTGTTGTGATAATACTCAAAACACCTACAATGCAGGATAATTCCTGTACTCATCCAACACACGTGTCCACTGCTGAAAACACTATAAACAGGTGCATAATGCTCTCACCAAGGGCATTGCTAAAATTATGCTAGAGTAGCCACTTCAAACTCTTACTAATCCATTTACTCTCCTCATTTTTCTTTTCCTCGTCTCTGTTGCAGAATGCAGAAGTGTCTGTGTTCGAGGTGAACATCCGGTTTGTTGGAGGTCTGCTGTCCGCCTACTACCTGTCTGGGAAAGAGGTAAGGAACAAACCGAAGCTTCCTGTCTTGTCATTTTGCAACAGATGGTAGAGGAAAGATGATTGATGGTGGAGATTGAGTGAGGGAATAAGCGCTTTTATATGTCAGAGGTCTTGAGTAATATGCCCTCTATTCCATTCGTGACTGCCAAGGTAAGTTCTATTTCCAAGTATGGGTTCCCTGTTATTGTATTTGGTTGTTTTATACTTTTGTGTATATATCAAACATACCGTGGATTAGTTGAAGATGGTCTGAAATATTGTTCTTGTTCTGATTTATGTGCAGGCTGTGCACGGGTTAAAGCTACATATGAAACTCAGAAGACGGTATCAATTTCTTTTGCTATGCAAGTGTTAGAAAGAACATAAGCTCACCTAAGGTTGCCTGCAAGGTGCCTCGGATATAGAAAACTGACATTTTTTTTTTGCTGTTTGAGTAGAGTTACATTTTCGAGGTGAAAGGGAAAAGAAAGGTGGCGTTCCATCAGCCTTGGGAGGCAGAATATGTTCTGAAGTGTCTGAATGCTGACAAATTATAGCTCCAGCCTGGCTTTATTCAGAAATATGAGAGAGGAGAGAGATTCCACCAGGCTTCTCATTTTACTCCTAGCGCCAGTCCTGCTGTGTGAATCTGCTTAGTGACAAGAGGCTGTGAAAATGACATCAGCGGGGTATTACACTCAGATCATGTTCTACTCCGGCAATGCAGGGATTTTGTGTTGAACTCACTTTTTTATCAATACCTTCTCTTCTTTCTCTCTCTAATTACACGCCTCAGTCTCTTAATGAATGATAAGGCCCCCTTCAAAGAATGGATAACTCTGCACATCACCTGCAGAAAAGCTTTTAAACCCCCCCGAAACCTGCTACCTGCAAAGGATATTTTTTAAAAGCTTTAAAATCCTCACAGTTTCTGTTTCTAGACTGATGTCACAAGAGAGATTTTATTTTAAGCACTTTGAGCGATCCTGTTCTTCATTTCTACCTTCATCTGGACTTTAAAACACATATACAGGCATACATTCTATTTACGTAACCTTTTTTTTTTGTACGCACATAGGATTAGATCAGATCAGATGGTTTAAAATAACAGATGTGTTAGGATATTGGATAGCCGGATGGCTTCTTGACCTCTCCAGTGAGCCAGCAAATTAAAGCTGTGAGGCTAAGTGCTTCTTGATAAGCAGGGAGAGCAAGTTCAGGCAGGATTCAGACTTGGAGTTCTGGGGTAGTGTAGCCTTCTTCCAAGCACGATGAGACTTTCACGTCAGCGCTTTAGCATAAGAATAAAATCAAGAGGAACTTTGTCTTTTCTGACAAGTGCTGGGTGTTCGGGCTACGACTCATCATTTCTCAGCAGTCACTCTGAGCTCCATTTATGTTTTATGAGAGTCCATCAGTTCAAGACTCCTGTATTTCATCAGAGCCTTGAGGGGTCCCTCTCCTTCAGCTGTGGGTCAGGGTCCCCTGAGGGATGGAGGCGGCAGATGGATGGCTGATATGTGGTCTTGGAGGAAGGCTGTTCATGGAGAAGATGACTGAATGTTGCTGGTGGTGTCCCACTGAAGGACTGTTGATGAAGAGCTGGCTGGGTGGATGCTGAAGGGGTTGTTGGGGATAAAAGAACAAACAATCACCCGTTACCAATGAACCTGTTTACCTGTGGAACGTTCCAAACAGTTGTTTTAGGATCATTTCACAATTTTATTCCCAAGAAAACTCCCATTATGTCCATAATGGTAAAGTTTTAAATGCTGCACACTAAATGCCACTGCTGGCGTCTATGTTATGATTTATTTATTGATGTTATTTTGTCTTGTTTGCACGCTTGGTCAAAGCAGTGAAATGAGATTACTCTAACAACCAAGACTGTTGAGCAAATGAGACTGTCAAGAATTTATGCATGGATGATAATTAATTTAGTTTATTCATTTATTTACTTGCATTCTGAGCTGTCACATCATACATTTTTTTGGGTCTTTTTTTTTTTTTTATAAAAAGAGCACTCCAGTTTTCCACTTTTACAATCCACACTGCCACCTGTAAAACCAGTGCTATTAGCAACACACTTCTGATAAAAGCTCTTGCAGATAAGTGGAATTGTACTGCCGGTGCATTTTGTGGGGCTGTTATTTTTCTAACAAAATGGACTAATTGAACACTGGTCAGGCATTATGTAACTCCCCATTTGGAGTATCTATTAGATGAGACTGTACCTGACCTCCTGAGTAGATGTTCAACCCTTAAACCCAGAGACCACTGAGCAGAGAGAGAGAGAGAGCGAGGCTGTCGGCTCAATAAAGAGAGAAACACAAAAGATTAGACGCCGACCTTAGAAACCACTGAGCCCCTTGACTCCCTCTGCATTCTGTCGTGTTGCTGTCTGAATTAGAAAATGGATTCATTGGAGATAGGACACTTTGCTAACACGAAGCCCCCTCAGTATACTCCATCATGAAAAACTGAAAACTGTTTTTAGTTTTCTTTCTGTCAGTGACACATGAAACCTCCTTGGATAACATAATAGTTTGTGCCCGAACATCTACTGCTCTCTGTGTAGCCTTTTTATTTCTATATTACTGCATATAGACTTTTGACTTTTCTGTGATATTACATGTAAGTCTCATACATGGAATTAATGGAATAGTATTGGAATAAGTTTTAGAGACATCTGCACAACCAATGGAGAAATTTCCATTAACAATGTCTCATTTTGAGTAGGCCTGCAACTAACAATTGTCTTCACTGTCAATTCATTTGTTGATTATTTTCATGATTAATCCACTATTTTGTCAAAAAATGTTGTTTAGTGTTGCCTAAAGTAGAGAAGGCTTAAATTAACCTGAAAAAAATCACATTAAAGAAGCTGCAATCACTTCTTCTCTTAAAATGTATTCAAACCTATTAATTGATTAATTATTGGCGCTGCTGATTAATAACAACAGGTGCTGCCAGTGCTGAGGTATTGAGTAGAGCAAGACAGATGTATTAGTTAGCTGATACTAATGGCCGATAATGGCCTATTCAAGATATATCGGTATCGGCTTATATGTTGTCTGTAGGGGTTTTGAAGAAACTGTTGGTGTGCTTGAAAAGACATTTCAAACGGCATTCAGAAACAGTATAAAATGGTTAAAATGTCTTTAAATGTTGTTCAATTGCGTTCAAGTCGAATTTGAAGCACTGAAAGGGTTTGAAGTGTCTGGTAAGTTTCAAGCTAAAAGTAGTTAAATTCTGTTTAAGTGGAAATTCTGATGTCATTTCAAAATGTTTATTTAAAGTGCAAACCAAAGCAGTTATGTTGTAAGTTTGTATATAAGCTCTGAAAGCAACTAAACTGTTGTTTAAAGAGCAAGTGAAGAAAGCAGTTTAGATGTTAGCGGAAGTGTCAAAGCTGTTGAAATTAGTGGATATTAAGTGTGCTGTAAATAACTTTCAAAGTGTCAGGCTGTGTGGCTGGTTTGTACCACCTTCACTTTAATTGCCATTTCAGCAGCTTCCAGCATTTACTGATCAACTGACATTTTAACTACTTTCTGAGAAATTGCCTTTGTCACTTTTACTTAGTATTTTAAATAAAACTAAATACATAAAACAGGTCTTAATTTTATTCAACTTTCACCAGATCGACTCATTTTTTGTTGGAAGTCAGAGGTCGAGGTCCATAAGCAAACCATCCTTGATGTCGCATACCGTCAGCAGTCTTTAGCTGAACAGGATTTGTAGTTGTGACTACTGAAAGAGTCAAAGCGTGGTGAGAGGAGTTTGAAACAGACAGAAGGAGCAGGTGAAGGAGAGGAGTCACTCCGTCTCTCCCTGTTGGTCCTAGTCTGGCTCCGACTCAAAGAAACACGGGCCTTTGATGAAAATTTGATCAGTAAAAGTACAGCTGGTCCTGGCTGTATGCACCCCACTGGCAGGCTTTTAACGTTCCCGCCTGCATACAGATCACAGTGTGTAGCCTCATCCATGGAAGAAAAGGAAGAAGGGAAGGACAGTAGGAAGGAAGTAAACAATGTATGGAGAGCTGAACAAAGTAAAAGGCTTCCAGTCCCCCTGCTAATCAAAGCTGAGTGCTTCAAGGGTGGAAGGACGCAGGAAGGACAGAGAGCAGCAAGAATGAAAGAAAGAAAAGCCAAAGAGGGAGAAAATGAAGAAGGAAACCGTGCATGAAGCAAGATATTGTAGGGGAAAATACAGGGAGAAGACCTGAAAGAAGTACGAAAGAAGGCAATGACTGATGGAGGAAAGGAGTCAAATAAGGAGTGAGGGAATCATTGAAATGATACATGGAAGAAAATGGAGACAATTCTGTTCACCATGCTAACTGTAGACACTAATCTAATCTGACACTAAACAAAACAGGAAGTTGTATAATACTTGGATGAATAGTTGGATGTCAATCAGACTATGACATTAGACAGCCATGCCAATTAGGGTTGACAAAAAGACAGGAAAATTTCATTTAAATGAATTTAATAGTATTTTGGGGGTTTTCTGAGGTGTTCTTGGAGCTCTTCAACCATACACAATACATTTTCCCAGCTGTGAGCTTCCTTTCAGCAGTGAATTGTGGGGGGAATAGTGCAGATCATAGTGAGGACGATAGACGACCCCATCGTCCTTTGCTGAAAAAGGAAATAAAAGGGCAGGGGAATAAAAGGCAGGGAATGGAAAGCAAAGAGGAGTGGAGAATAAACAAAAGAGAGGAATTGGGGAAGGAACAAGCCAACAAATAAGGGAAGTTTCCCAACAAGGGAAGAAATCAAGACAGGAAGCAATAAAAGCAGGGAAAGGAAGCTATCTAGAAAGGAAGGAATAAAGACTATTATCAAAAGAAAAGTGGAAGACATAATTGTAAAAGGTTTGGATAAACAGAAGACTGTTTGCTGCTGCATTTGAAGAACACCTTGAGAAATGGGAAGATAAATGGTTTTAAGAGCAACAACTCACAAATGTTACATGAGGTGATGTTGGCATTTTGATCGGCAAAAAAAGAGAAAATACTGTGATTGTATTGGGTACATGTCCAATAACAAGTCTGACTTGCTTTTAAAATGTGTCGTTAGTCATTATAAGAGGATGTGTTCAACCTCTCTAAACCCTTATTCTGGAATGATTATAATGAACAACAGTGATGATGCTTGATTGTGATGACAACTAATCCCAATCTCCTTTAGTTGTGTCTGATAAAAAAGTAATCTGTTGATGTCGGGGATGAGTGACCCAGTGGCCTCTCTCATCCTGTAGACAACGCAGATTAAAATGATTATCCTGTCACTGGAAAAACTAAAGCAGAGGCTCGATTCTCAGGTGTCTTATGGACAATAAATTGCCTTTAAACTGGTTGATTTTTATTATGAAGGAAGACGCGTACAATTACTTAACAAGGAAGGTTCAGTCAACGGGAAGGCAGACATTTAATTGTCAGTTCGGGCACATGAGAAGAAAAAGCTTGAATAATTGAAGAAATTCACTTTCATGTGTTAGTACTTACTGATTTAAGGCTAGTTACTGGTTGCAGCAATTATCCCTCTGCTGCAAATTGCCCGTGAAGGGAGAAGCTATGAGATACACTGGAAGAAATCAGAGGCAAAACTTACAGTCCTCTGAGTTCTGCTTCAGCCAAAGTAAATATGAGGCCTCAGTTGTCTCATTTAGCCATATTGTATTTTTATGACGAGTTTCTCTCCCTAGACTTGTTGAGCTGCTGTGGAGGAATACTTCCTGGTCGTATGGGCTATGGGCTAAGAAACTTGACTTGATTGGACGTGACAAAACATCAGCAAGGCTCCCTTTACTCCCCTTTACTCCCCTTGTATGCTCCCTTTACGTATGAAAATAGATACATCTGTTTCAAGCAACATAACCGTCACTGCCGACATACTTCCATGCCTTCTTCACGTTGGCGTGGATGTTAAGCAACACAACCACACTCAATTACCGTCCAATCTGTAGTAACTGTTTGTCTCTGTTCCTCTGCGAATCAACATCATACAGATGATTAAAACTTCACCAACTCGCATAACCTCTCCTCAAAAATTTCCACCGTTTTAAAAACTTCTTCCTCTTGTCCTGTGGTCGTGTCTTGCTTGAACTATTGGCTAAACTGCTATACTGCTCCCAACAACTACCAGAGGTACTGCTCAATTGATCAGTTGATTAAGCTTTCAGAAAACATGAAGAAATATGGACAGAGAGTACAGACAGAAGGCTCCATCTGTATCTAACATTGAGCATAAATGAGTCTTAACGCGAATGCAAGGACAAACCTGTCCTCTTGAGCTACCTAAATCAGACTAAAAGGATTATATAAGATAAAGGGGTAGTTAATAAATCATGGCAATGCGTAAAACAAGGAGGGAACTTTAGTTATGGCTTGGCTGCTGTTTAGCCAGATAACGTTTGTATCAACCACAAGATATATTAATGGCCAATCGATGACTGGCCACTCAATGCTGCATCCCATTGATTGCTACTGGCGTTTGTCTGGAGAAACAGACAGCTTCTTTGCTGGACCGTTGCACAGATCTCTGTTTGACTGATTTGGCTTGGCACAGTTTGGTTGTTCCATGGATTTCTGTGGCACGGACAACAGAAATTAGCTGAACCTCAGGTTCTTGTTGCCAGGCCTTGATTAATTTCCTTTTTATTGTCAGTGATTGATCAGATGGCACATGCCTGGCTCAGGACAGCAAAGCATGACTCTGCCAATTCCTGCTAATTGATCAGCCTCCATTTAGATTGCTTTTCCCAAGTTGTTCACACATCCCGACATGCTCTGATCTGCAATCAAGCAAGCATTCATCTGTTAGTTTCATGCTCAGCCTTCATGATCAGATCACACAATTACAGATCCTGTTTCAAGTAGACTGTGAGTGGCCTATGGTAGGGGTCCCAGAAGCTTTCTAAACTAATTTGGATTTCATGATTTCAGGGTCCTGAAAGGACACTAGTGCTACTGCCTGTTTTGATTTGACTCCACCATTAAAAACAGGTCAATAATCCACTATTAAGTTTTTCAGTAAATTTGTTGAAACACACAAATTCCAGGTTATTGGGACTGAACAAATTCTTTAGCCATTTCTCTGTCAGTTACTGAGATTAAAACCTGGATCTCTTACATGTCAACATCTGTATTCATTCTAAAATTATTTAATAGATCCTGGGCTGTTTTTGCCATACTCGCAAACCATACTGTCCATTTCCCATGCTCCTCTGTTGTCCTGGTGTATTTATTCTGGATAAACATGAATTTGTTCTGTAGAATTCCTCAAGAGAGAAGTTGCATTTCCTGTTTAAAGTGATATAAGACCCGATGCATGCAGATGCATGATTCAAGTGATTTGGTCCAAGTCTCAAGCAAGTCCCAAGTAATTTTTTCCTGATCAAGTCAAGCCAAATTTGTGTCAACTCCTAAGTCAAGTCATTTTTTCACAGCAAAATCCTGCAGTATATGGTCTCCATAAAGAGAAAAGACATCAGTACCTGTCACATAATGATATCGTTGGCCAGTTGATCTAACCTGTTCAAAAAGAAAGACTATGAATTGACCTGTGACGAAATTGTTGCAATCAAATAAAAAATCTAATTTCTTAATTTCTTCTTAGTCAAACAATTTCTTTCCCATCACTTTTAAACAGTGAAGTACTGACAGCCAGACTACAAAAATTAAACTGAAAACATAAAATGAACATGGACAAGTCATTCGAGTCATCCTGTCTTAAATCAAGTCATGAGTCTTTAACTTTCAGGTCATTTATTTTCTGTCAAGTTGCAGGTTATCAGAACAGTGGCTTGAGTCAACTTAAGTCCTGGTTGCAATGTGTCGTCCACATCTCTGAATGCTTTAATATCTCATAATATATTTCTCATGGTCAATAGCTTGCATTCAGTCAGTCATATATGACACCAATGCAACATTAACCAGAACAAGAAATGTACCAAGATCGAGGCAGACTGTGATCTCACAGACAGGCAGACAGTTCTTGAAGTGAAGTTTGGAAACAACTTTGTGATGTGTTGCTCTGCCATATGGCTGATGGGGTGGTAGCTTGAACAGATGCTTGCTTATAAAATCTGATTATTTGGCTCCTTTACTTCATTTTCTCAGAAGTTGTGCTGACAGCTTTGGGAAATTTAAGGAGTAAGGAACAGCCACATATGCCCTGTTATTATTTGATATTTGGGTGTGATACATGTGATGAGGCCTTTCACACTATGATCAACCCTGGACGAAAACCTTTGTTAGCCTTGGGCTAACAGCTTCCATTGGACTTACTAAACCCCTCTCTAATGAAGAGAGAGTACTGGTATAAATAAAAGGTTATAACCGAAGCAATTAAATGTTTAATGTCCTAACTAATTGAAATAAGTTGCGTGTTGTCAGCAGTTTGAAGATGTTCACTCGGGGCTCTTATGTTACAGTGTGATTTATAAGCCAGTGTTTACTGTTAGCCCTGAGTGAACAGATATTGACTAATGAATACAATAAGTTTAACTAAAATGAGCTTCCTCTAGTCTTGGACTGAGGTTAGCCCGTGGCTAAGAAACACAAGTGTGAAAGCCTTAATGTGACATTAAAGCAAATATGGCCTGAGAGCTGGCCTCTTCAATCCACCGCTGATAATAACGCTGCTTTACCAACTCATGTGCCCACTTCCTGCTCTACATGGAGGTGTTACCCAAATACCCATAACTAGCACCCCTCCAGAACTACATAATGTTTCTGATGAGACTATGACTAAACAAAAACTTAAACCTGTGTGCAACTTTATTAAAGTGCTTTTTTGTGTTGTATTACACAGAAAAATGTTGCACATGTTGTATTCATTTATTTAAGTAATATTGTGTCTGGCTGAAATCTGTTTAATCCAGTACCTCAGTTGCCCTCATTTGTCCTCGATTACCAGAGGAAAAAGAAGAGATGCTGTGTTGAGATCTACAAATAAGATGAAGGAAGTATTTCAGAGACATGCAGACAGAGGAGTCTGTTCCAGACTTTAGCCAGAGGCACAAATAATAGAAAATACAGCCAAAAGAGAAGATGTAGAGGTACAGGGTATGACAATAGGTGGATGGTTGGCATGAGAAAATGGTTTTGCATTGAGGAAAGGAAGAATGAGTCAGTGAAACGAGGATCGAGTGGGACAGGAAGCTGCAGGGCAATAGCAGGATGGCTTGCTTTCTGTATCTAGTATCTGTGTATGGCAGGCAGAAAGTTACTGAGGCGGCACAATGGTCATAACACATAGTCTTCTTCACTTCTCGAGCATTTTGTTAGTCAAAACACATTGTTGTTATTACACTGATTATAACATTTTACTTTTTAAATACTCTATGCTAGGCAAACTTATTGGTGTGGAATTCAGACATTAGAGACAGTCAGAATGAGGTGAGACGATTTGTCGATTAATTGATGAGTCGATTGAAAGGATATTAATCATCGGTTATTGCGATAACTGCTTAAACGTTTCAGTCATTTTTCAAGCATGTCAAATATTTGCTGGTGTCAGCTTCTTAAATGTGTGGATTTTCTTTTTTCTCTTTTTAGTATATATGATGAGAGTGGATGCAATATACCAATTTCAAGCAATACCGTCGTATGAGAGCTGACAATTTTTGATATCCTGGACATATAAACAATACTTAAATGTGTGGCATTAGTGTTGATAAAAAATATATTCCAAGTTCATGTCAAGTTTCAACTACATTTGTTCAACTAACAAACACTTTTGCTTTCCTTCCTTTCAAGATCCAATTTCTAAAAAAGTAGATTTTTGAGTCCCATTTCCAACACATCAAACTCTAATGCTTTGGGTTTTTAGGTTGGGTTGGCCGCCATCCCAAAGCATCAGTATTTTAACATTTGGGAATTCTTACAAATTGGAACTTTAGAGGTCATTATAATTGAAGATGAGAGGGAAAAAAAAGAGATTATTGTGTAATACCATGAAACCGTGATATTTTCTGAAAAGGTTTCTTGGGAAAATTGTGATGAGCATTTCTGACAATATTCATTGACAGTTTCTAAACAAAACTAATAATCGCCACATTAATCGATAATGAAAGTATTCGTTATAAGCAGCCCTACAGCCAAATGTTAAACTCCTCCAGTCAGAATCACACAGACACATGTGACACACACAAAGGCAGCCAAATGCAAGCCTCATTGACAGACCGCCTCCTGAGACGTCCAATCAGACACCCGTCGAGCGCGATACACACTCACATCCACAGCTCTCTGTTTACTCCATCCCACTTCATTTTGCAGCCACTGGATAAAGGGAAGAGCAGGATAGAAAGCCGGATGGATATCTTGACACTTTTCACACATTCTGTAGTGAATTACGAGGCAGCGAGGCGCTTACAGACAGGGTTCGAGTTTGATTTCCTTTGGGACCTGTCATGCTAAATATACTGGCAGGCACTGTAGGTTACCTTGGATCAACATACAGGCATCCAACAAATGATGAAATCTTGTATAATCATCGTACAAGTTTGTTGTTCACAATTTTGTAGGCATGAGGTCATTAGAAAATACTACTTTTACATAAAACACTACTTTGTCTAAAGCTGTGTCTATATTTGTCTGTTTGTCTTCTGTATATGTTTAGAAACGGTTTGTTCACACTGAGTGTGTTTGATTCGGTTCATCAAATATTCAAGTATTTTGCATGTTCTTCTGGATTACCTTCAGACGTTTTGCTTCGTTAAACACACATATCAGGTAAATTGAAGACTCTAACCTGCACAAAAAAAAAGAAATTGAATGTATTTATGTTCATAGACTGGTGCCCTGTCAACACTTTGTCTGTATTTCTTGGTTAATACCGGGAGGGATAGGCTCTAGTCCCTCCATGTTACTAAAAAGAAACACGGTAGATAAGATGATTGAACTGTGAGAACGTTTAAACCTTCCTTCAGTTTTCTATCTTGTGTAGCTAGAGAGTGTGGCTAAAAAACCCCACCTGGTGCCACACTGAGATGTCTCAAAATGTGAGTGTAGGAGTGAGAATGAGAAAGACCTCCAGGAAATGAGCCCGAGGTCTTTTTGTCAGATTTCAGTAAATTGAGAAATCTTGGTCTTGACAGTTTGACAATAAACTGTCTACTGTGTCTCACACCAAACAAATCAAACTGTAGATGTGATTGCACTTTATACAATAGAAAAATTGGGCAGATGTATTCTCTTAAACCAAAACAACTGATTTGATTTAGTTCCATTCTAGTTCTTTATGTAGATTTTCAGGCTAAATGCTAAGATGAAGATTTGCTGGTTTTATTTGTCTTACGTGACATGAAATGAATATCTTAGGGTCTTGGCCATATCTTGGACAACCAAAGCAATATGAAGAATTCAACACCTTGGATTTAGGAAACAGTTTTAACATTTTATAAGCAGAACAAGTTAAAAAGAAAAATATCATCATGAAAGTAATTGTTAGTTACAGCCCTCGGTCCAGGCCAAGAGTCACCTAGTGTCTTTGTAAATGGACTAAATTAACTTTCTATAGCGCTTTTCCAGTCTACTAATCGCTCAAAGCACTTTACAACACGACACATTCACCCATTCACACACACGGATTCGAACCAGTGACCCTGGACTACTGGACGACCCGCTCTACCTCCTGAGCAACAGCCGCCCAGTCATGTCTTGATGCTTGATATCTTCTGAAAGTGTTATTACTTTGCTTTTTGGAAAAGAAAGAAGAAGGCATATTTTATTTATCTACATGGGGATGGTCAGATGACTTCAAAACACCCCTCCCACGACACCTTCCCGACTTCGGATTGGGGGCTTTATTCTGACAGTTTCTTTCCAAAATGACAATCTGACATGGCACCCACTTCACGCTGTGATTAGCCTGCTGTGCCTCAGACAAGAACCAGGGTTGAACTTCTCTTGTGCACTCTCATAGCACTTTTTTCTTATCTACAACAAAATGTCTTCCAGGGGAGACTCTCTGAAGATGTATGCCGTTATTAAATATTTAAACATACCAAGTCTCCCCTTCTCTTTGACAGTTGGCTTTTCCCTCCTTTGTCCAGTGTGACTGCCACTTCTTTTCTAGCGTAACCCAGTCCTCAATCTCTCTCACTAGCACAAGTATTATGTCCCCGCATAATTAAACATTTGTATGGATGTGCATGCAACCAATATAAAACTACTTAAACTTTCCACTTTCTATCAATGCCTGGCTCTGACGCAGACACTCCCAGTAAGGGGAAAACTCATTGACACAAAGCCGCCCACAGTGTAATCCTATCCCTGACCTCGCACTGCGCAGGTCAGCACAACAAGTCGCACTAGTGACCACTGACAGCTGAGCCAGAAACACACACACACACACACACACACACACACACACACTGCGTTGCGATGTGTTGGGCGGAGCCAGACAGTTCTGTCTTCCACCCTCAGGAAATCCTCATTCACTCGGTGAGAAAATTGGCTTTGGGACTGAAAGAGAAAAACAACCGCCCCCATCACTGTTCCCCTCTCGGCCATCTCTGCTATCCTCCTGCTGTGCCCAAGTAAAGCGCCTTACATATCCACAAATGTACACACACACACACGCGCACACACACACAGACACACATACACGGCCAAGTAAAGGTTATTTACCGACCGTAGAGAATGAATTTTCTGGATATCTATCTTAATCTCTTTTTAGACCGGTCTAATCTGTTCTGAGGAGAGCGAGCAGGGCTACAGATGGAGGGAGGAGGAGGATTGAGGGCAGAGAGGAGGAAAGAATAGAGTCTGACCATTATGATACACACTGTCACTCTGTTTCACCTCGAGCTATAAAATCCACTCATTCATTCTGTTGTGTTAATTTTTCTCTCATTACTGCTTAATTGGAAGTAATGTGGCAGCCCAAATTTTGACCTGCAAGTATTAGACAGGTTCCGAAATCTTTGGAGGGGAATTTAATTCAGTTTAATTTTAAGATGATTTTATCAAATGTTTCATTAGTGTTTAGGTTTTTTTTTTTTTCTACACAAACCAAACCATTTTACCAGAGTTGGGCAAATAATGTACAGACTGTCACGATGACTATTTAACTGAATTACCCAAAAATAATTTCAATGAACATCAGTATTTTTCTACCAATTCTATGTGTAAACCGTCAGAAAATGTTGAAAAATGATCAACATGTTCTCCTGGGGCTCAAGACATTGTCTACAAATTGCTGTTTTGTCCAACTAACAGTCAAAAACCCCAACGTATTTAATTTATAATGGTATAAAGTAGAAAAAAACTAAATATCCTCACTTTTGAGGGCAGCAAATGTTTGACATTTACTGGTCAAATGACTGAACTGATAGATCAATCATCAAACTTGGATGGATTTATTTTCTCTGGTATCCGATCATCATTTCAGCACCAGCCCCAGTGTGCACAAATTCAGGGGTCTGTCCACGGTTTTAATAAAGGTAGTGTTAGAAATTCAGTTTCTACTGTGGCTCAGTTGGTTTGGTTAGCATCACATTTTCAATGCCAGAAACGTGTGCTCTATAAATACCGTGAAGTGATGGGTATCAAACCTTCATCAGGTATGATTAAAGGCGTGAAAGGGAGCCTGTCCCTCTATAGTAATGGATGTAAACAAAGGCTGGTCTTTGTAGTGCCACTTCGAGTAAAAAGCTCACATCGCAGTAACTTCAAAGAGAAAATCCAGGCTAAAACAGAGAAGCTACAGTTAATCCAAGAGCCAGGAAAAAGATGGTCTGTGGAGGCCAAAATGAACAAGTCACTGCCAAGGTTATTCTGTGTTGCTGTTGTAACGGATTTCATTAAAATACGATAAAATGGTTGCTGTCAAAAACCAGAGACAGTCGGGTTTTAGTGTGGAAATATTAAAGCTTAGCCAGGAATTCGGGTAAAAAAAAAAATTAGATACATAGTCCCGAATTTGCCAAAATAAGTTTGATAAAAAAATAGATGGATAGATTAAAACCTATTAGTTTGAGTTTAAGAGCTGGTTATGATCAGCACACTCACAGGAACTCGCTAAAGGATAAATTGCCTTGCAGGGATTTTAAGCTGTGCGCTCGTAACTCTGCCACAAGGTTGTATTTTCTTCTGAGGCTGACTGACCAAAACCACTTTAGATAAGGCACTCGGTTCACTGAATCAGTAGATGGAGAGGAAGGCACACACACGAACACTCTCATATACATACACACAAACACACATATATTTGATATTGTAAAGGTCATGCAGAGATAAAATAATTGATTGGATCACTGATCACACTGTGCTGTAAATGGGATCAGCAATTAAATGGAGCAAGAGCCATTTACAGTGTGTAAACATGTTTGAATAAGTCACTCTAAGACTTCTGTTTTTTTTATATCCTGTAAAACAGCCAGATTAAAATAACACATGGTAGGATTTATAGTTACTGTAAGAAAGAATGAAACAGGGATAGTGATATTGAGATAGTGATAGGGATCAATATTCAATAAAGATGATGACAGCAACTCTGTTTGACTGTATATGATCAACATACTGTATTTAAATGAAGGGGGAGGAGTGCTGCGGTGCGTCTCTGTGTGCGTCATGTGGTGCATGGATCTCAGTCCTCTGATCAGCTCAGACAGGTCATAAGAACTATCATTCTTATTAATACGAGATGGGGTGTGGGTGGATGAAATATTTTATCTTTGATGAAGAGCTTTGCATACTGTCCTGAATACAAGGGATCGTATCTGTATTTACAATGTAGCCTGAACCTGCACGTGATGTTAACCGTTGCTATTGCAAAAAGTTGCAACTGCCGTTAGCACATATTAGCTAGTTCAGCCCCATCGCCGACGAACAACAACCCATAGATTTACAATATGTAAAATCTACAACAGCTACCAACAGCCATAGTCCTTGCAACCTTAACTCATGTGTTGTCACAGGTTAGATTGTCAAAAATCCCTGAGGAGCTACATTAGCATTAGTGACAGTTTTGATTCAAAAACAAGTATGCAGTTACGAATAGTTCCCTCAAACAATGTAAGGAAGACCTGTGGTTTTAAGTATAGTATTAAATATTGATCATTTTTCAAGGTTTTTATCAAAGTTAGAAATTCCAGTATCATTACAACACTACAATACAGCATACCGTAACACAGATCTTGTGGTATGACTGAGACTGTAAGAATCCATATTGTGGTGTCCATGCAAATACACACACCTTTCACCCTGGGTTAAATGTGGGTGTCTAGGGTCCTGTATTGTATCCCCATGGGATCAGTATGGTGCATTGTTCCCTCAGTACATTAGTAGCACACACTCTGTAGTCCATTCTGTCTCAAAAAATACGCGTGCTCACTCACTCACACACTCACACACACACACACACACACAGCACAGCAAGAAACACATAGCCACTCACAGCAGTCGACTGCTTGACAAGGGGAAAATTGGTTTGGTCAACAGGGTCACACATGGACTGAGTCTTCCTTCTTTCCTGTGGCTTACCAAAGCCTTCATCAGTGCTGTGTTTGTGTGTGTGTTTATGTGCGTGTGTGTGTGTGTGTTTTTGTGCCTGCAAGCAGGCACGTAATTCAGGCGGTTGTGTGGCACGACTTTGTTGCCTCCTAACAACTAAACACACACACGCGGTCAGAGGAAGAACCGAGCCTTTCCCCCCAGCGTACTTTGACAGACTGTGTAATTGCTACAGCACACTTTGCTTTATTTCCCCCTCACTCCGCTTTTGTCCTGTGTCATCAGAGATACACGCGCACTCACAAACACGCACAGGGCAGTCGGCCACACTGGTCTTTGTAAGTCATTGATGCTGTGTTACATTTGAACATCCACAGAAAATGAAGAAGTGCTGCTGTGGTTAGAACAGCCAAATGAGAGGATTAGTTTACAAGTCCAGCACAAAACTCCCCTACAACCCTCTCCTCCCGAGCTAGAAGCGAGAACAAACAGACTGGCTGTACTGGCACCTGCTATCATAACACCATCTGTATCTGAACGAGAGGAAGAACAACACAAAAAGTATTTATTTCAGGAACGAGGTAAACTTTCTCCCATATCGATGCTAGAAATCTGGAGAAGAGCAGCTGTAGAGCCAAAACTTCTATCACAAAGACAAATATTAAAAAAAAATAACATGCAGTCATTTTGTCATCAGGGACGAAACAACAGGAATTTCATATTCGGTAGTGGCATTAACTCTTCATGAAGTTAAGAGTAATGTCTCTTCATCCTCATCCAGGGATTACCGGCCAAAAAACCTTTTAGAAGTCTTACTTTTCATCTACATTTCTTCATGATTGAGACTTTAATTTATTAAGTTTTTTCTGTAGAGAAGCAAACACTGTGTGTTGCAGTGGCATGTTTGTTGCAGAAATATTGTTCTTTGGCTTGACTGATCCAGGTCAGAAGTCTTAATACATTAACCAAAACTATTTAATTTATCATCTAGAAACAATTCACTGACAAAGCCAACACGAGGACTGCAGAGGAACAGAACAGGAAAAGGTCAGGGTAAAAAATAGAAATGTTTTTAAAGCTGAAATATTATCAGAGTCTGGGACCATCTAAAAGCAGGAGAGGACTACTAAGTAAAAAAAAGGAGAAAAGGACTTAAGACTTTCAGAAGCAGAAAGTAACTTTAGGCTGCAACAAAAAAAGCTACCTTGTTAATTTTTACTGTCTTTATTTGTAAAACACATAAAAAATTGTTGTTGTTGTTTCATAGAAATACTAAACTTTAATGTTGCAGCAGGAGGAGGCCCCACTGTGGTTTGAAAATGATGCACATTGCATGAGCATAGCATTAACATTCTTGCCTACAGTGTGAGAGAAATGTAAATTCAGTATTTTATCATTATTATGCAACATTCAGGTCTAATGGAGGAAATAGCATGGTTTCCTGTCTCATGCAAGGAGATTTAAATTTGTATTATTTACCCTTGACCATGAGCTGTCTCTTATTTTCTCATACCCTTAAAGGATGAGTTGGCAGGCAACAACATTTCTAACAGCGAGGTAGAGTCCAGGTAAAGAATAAATCATGAAGGGCAAAACAATTTTTATTATTCGTGTTTGTTAATAATCTGTTCTGAAAAGTTTATAAGCAATAGGATTTTGATATGTGGCTTGATCTGCACAGACAAGTTTCAGGACGCGAAAGACTCGAGGTAGAGTATTTAGGAATTCTGTTGTTCCTTTAGGAAGGACAAATAGTGTACAGATAGCCGTCAACACCTCTTTATACCTCAACGACTGAATAGGTTGATGATAACAAGTTAAAATAACTCGCCGTTGAGTTTTGGTTTCAAGCTGGACTGGGTGAAAGTTGTTTGCTTGTTTATTCCAACCATCTGCCCCCCGATCTGCGTATATGGTCGTCTGTGTGTATGATCTGATTAGGACAGGCTCTTTGTAAACCACAGGCTGGGAATCAATGCTAATGCAAAATAAAAATTGTGGCATGTTAGTATAACAATTACGAAACATTATCTGTCCGAAAAGGCTCATCAGGCGTGTCGACTCAGAATAGCAAAGCCCACAGTGCATTTCTAGTATGAAATTGCATGTTCCAAAAGTCTGATTTTAGGTGACATAGTATGAAGAGCGACAAACTCAGCATAGGGAGGAGGTGGGGTCTGATGGATTGGTCAAATACTTGACTGTCACCACTGGTGGTGGCCTGTGTGAATCCAAAAGTCAACAATGACTTATTATTTTAACCCAAACCATGATCTTTCCCTAAATCTTACCAAGTAGTTTTGGGGCTTAAACCTAACCAAACTGAGACTGTGCACAACACTAGCCACTTGTCGGAAACGCAGAATTCTGCTATGTGCTAATAAATCCTGGGATCGCTAATGCTAAATAGTGTCAACCTTTGTCGGTGCTCCATTAGAATAATTTCTATCCTCCTACATGCAACCGGGGTACATTATTGACTGAGTATAATCACTCTAAGTGGATCATATCTTCCATATCACTGATACACGTATTGGACCAGATCCAGAAAACCAATATCAGCTCCATAATTATTACAACACATCCCCTCTATGTATATATTGATCCTAAGACACATGTCCAGCAAATATGCTGATATGTTCTTCGGTTACTGACTGACAGATCTGCATCAGGTTATTCTTAGAAACGCTGAAATGTCACTGCAGTTCATGTGTTCTGCTTTGTTTCTTATTCATGTCAGCTGGCCCTGAAGGGAGCCAGGCTGCTTCCGAGACCCGCTCTCATTGGACCTTATCTCTTCCCCCGCAAGGAAGATAAGGCAAAGAAGTTATTTGCCTTGTTAATATACTCCCCACACACACACACACACACACACACACACACACACACACACACACACAAATGTTTGAGTGACAGAGGAAGCAGAACAAGAGTCTCTCCCTTTGCTCTCACATTTGAGTATTATCAAACCATGGCACTATCTAATCACAGATTAGCAGTTGACTCTGACATGCCTATTGTTCAGTTTTTCTCTCTACGCCCGTGTCTCTAACTTGTTCGCCTGTCACTCATCCTCGTGCTATTTTAAAATTTATTTTACAGTTTGGTCTCTTGTTTTACTTTCTTTCCTGATTTCCTTCATGTGTCCGTTAAATACATACAGAAATGTTTGTTTTAAGCGTTGAGTTTAGCGCGAGTTTGTTTCATTTTGTCAAGTTCCGTCGGCTTTCTCCGCTTGTGACGCCACGGGTAAGAAGTTTGATTAATTGCGTACATCATTAATTGTAGAATTGATCATCACTGCACCAGTGGTCTAATGAAAACCCTGACCTTGTAAAATTGTAGTTGTTGTTCAGAAAGTTTTCCTCCTCCGCTGAAGCCTGCTATATGGCCACCTCTCTCTGGCTATAAGACCATTTGAAAACCGATGTGATTAACGCACTTGCATTGCCAGAGCATGGACCGGCTCGACACAACCCAATATTTGAGGTCTGCCTCAAGGCCTTTGCACTCATTTTGAAACAGTTCCAGCAAATGCTCTGATTAAAAAGCTATTGACCCAAACTGTTTCACTTTCCCAGGACACACTGTGAAATACCAAGCATCTCAGCATAGTGGTGTTCTTTTTAATTACAGCTCCAGCAAGCGTGCTGTAAATGTAGCATTAGAATGCAACCGGGCTTTGCTCTGTTCAGCAGCATGAAAAGACCAAGAGTTTCCCTGGGCAAGGCTGGAGGGCTGCAGACTTAGCCATTAGGCTGCATCTCTGAGTAGTTCTGAGAGGAGTTTGCCTAGCATAGCATTCCAGATTTCAAGGATAGATCTGATATTATAATATATTCTTCTTATAATCAGCAAGTACCGCAGAACGAACAAGACAGACAGGGAATTGATCCTGCCAACAAATATTTTATTCATCTGGGCCACAGAGCTCCATTGTTGTCAAAAAACACATCAATGAGCCACATCATTAGTTTGGACACACATACCCTGTAGTCATTTTAGTCAATCCCACATGCACCGTCCTGTTGTTGTGAATACTCATTAGATCCCCCAATGCGTATTAGTCCACCCCTGAAAACAGTCCCAAACAAACAGAGTAGCCACTTTCGCACAGAGAAGCCGAAGTATCGCCGCAGTTCACTAACTTAAAGCAACAACATGTAACTTGCTTGAGAAAGGTAGTTGATGCTTTGGGTTGGCGTCCGACTCAAGCTGCCAACACGAAATGTCAGTTGATGACATGGAGATGAGATTCAACGATCATCTATCTTTCTCCAGGAAGTTACGTCTGTTGTTTTAATATCTTCGTGACCTGTTCTTAAAGACTGATGTCTGCTGTAGGACAGAATGAGTCAGAAGTATTATAAGATGGACTAATTGATTTTTTGTTCTTGGCCGTTTTTAATTTGTTGACAGTAAGGCATTAGAGACAACAGATGTTTTTTTTAATTTTTTATTTATACCACATTATGCAGCAGTAAAAAAGTCAAATCATTATAAATTAATTCAGCTGCGCACGTCCCTGTCTGACCTCAGTTGTAGCTCCAGACGCAGAGTTCCTCAGGTCAGCTTTGGCTCCAACCCGACTGTGTCCATATTGTCTTATCTGCGCCGGGAGACAAAAAGAGTGCAAATTTTCGTGGGTGAAAGTGCGCCATGCCCTGCGGCTCCCTGCTCAATATTAAAACTAAGCGCCGGCTGCGTGCCTCCGAACTCCTCGGCAGGCAGCTCAATGCTCTATGAGACTTACAGTCCAATTACATCAGCTATCTCCCAGGCTTTGTTACCAGGCCTCTGTCTGTGTATATCTCTAGATCTGTGTATCTGCAGTCCCCTCTGATGTCTTTTTGATGTTAGATTGGTACTTTTAAGGGCTAAAACTGCAGGCCTGTCTTTCTATCATGTCTAACCTAGCTTTGAAAGAGAAGGAAAAGTTAGTGTATGTGTCTCAGTATGTGTGTGCAGTCTAGCTGTGGAGATCTGAGGGTTTTTTTCTTGCAGACAGGAGTTTGACAGGTAGCTTTGTTTAACACTTGTGCTACACACTGCCTTAAAGGTCTTTGTTCTCTACTCAGCTTGTCTGTCTGACTGCTTCTCTTCCTAACAGCTCCTCTGTTTTTTTTTTTTGTTTTGTTTACCACAACAATACTAAAAAAAAACCCACAATCACTCATCAACTGCCTTCATGACATAAAAAGCTAGATGACATCCAACATGCTCAAACCCAGCATGAGGAAGCAGAACTCATGGTTGTGGCATTCGAGACTGTACGCCAAGTACCCATTTTCCACCAACGTGGAACTGAATCTGTTCCATTTGTAGCACCAACATTTGGACCATTTGGGGCCAGAGAGTTGGTCTACTGACGACTGCTCCATCCTTCTGTCTTCGGAGGTCTGCAGCCTGGGCATTATCATTGACTCGACCATGTTGTTTGAATCAAGCCACAGAATTTCTTTCTTATTTTTTCTTCCTGCTGAGGAACTCCAGACTCATGTCATCACCTCCCGACTCCTTGAGAGACCCCCCATGCATGTGTTAAGTTTTGCTGTAACAGAATCCAAATTAGACTGCCCGATAAAGCCCTGAACAGACTTTAGTGTGCCTAGAACCTACTAAACTTGGAGGCCATTCGACCAGCGAAAGTTTGATAATTTAAAGCGGCAAGGCAACATTAGCAGCCTGGCTACTGTCCAAAGCTAAACAATCATAAGAGTCCCAACTGCACCTTGAATTTGACCCTGATCTCAGTGCTATGAAAGGCACTCAGTTGTATAAATAAGTATTAATAAGGGGGCATTACCTGGGGATAGTGACCGAGGAAAAGAATGCCTCTTCCTGTTTTTTTTTGCACAATGGCAGACCTGCTTCCTCTGGGCCGTAATAAATGTTTCTACAGTCATTACATCAGTATTTACATCAGAATGATAAGTTAAAGTGAAACATTTTCTATTGCAGCTTAATAAAAGCATGTTTTGCATGTAAAGAAATATTTGTTTACTACTTAATTTGTATCAATGGAGATCAGTCCTCACAAAATGCTCAACATTAAGTTTTTAAACATGTAAAGTAGTTACCACAGATTAGTTATCATGTGAGTAAGAATGAGCAGATACTGGACAGACACAGATTCACTTACAATACAAAATAAAACATTTGTAGACTTAGTTATATTCAGAATGTGCCACTTCTCTCTATTGTACCCACTCAGATTTTTGGGATGCTGTTGTTGCATTTGGCTCACATGTTGCCAGCCCTATCAGCAGGTTGAAGTGACAAAGATTTGTAGCTGTGACAAAATCTCTTTCTCTTATTACACACAAAGAATACATCCTGTTTGCACGATACAGTTGTGTTGATATTTTAAAGCAAACACCTCAGAGCTATTGTCTTTTCAAAACAGCCTGAAGGAAGGAACCTCAAATTCTTCGAGCCATATTGATTTTGTCGCCTTTTGTCTAAATTTACCTGCCTTCTCAACAAAAACTGATCTCTCTAGACTCAATCTGTCACTTGTAAGACGTTCCTCTATAAGCCTGCTTGTTTTTGTTGTTGGGAAATGTTTTGAAGATATTTGGGTATGCCGCGAAAAAAGGCAAAAATCACCTGGTGATGTCTTTTTTCTAGCAAACAGCGATCCGAATGTTTTCATTTTGCAGTTGTTGACAGTTGTTGTGGTTATTTATGATCGCTTGGAAAAGCCAGTGCAGAGATCACGTTAACACATCCACTTTTTATCAATCAAACTGTCAAGATGGCAGCCCTCAGGCGTGATAGTCTAATTTTTATCATAGACCTTTAACAAGAAGGTCTCAGCCTCAGACTTTTGCTGTGACTGACATTTGCTAGTGACATTTAGACCCCATCTCGACACGTCTGAGTTCATTTCACCAGTTTTGATTAATTTCGTGCCTTTTAAAAATTAGGTCTGTGACTGATTTGTCATAAAACTGATTAGACCTGTGTCAGCCCAGGTCACATATTCTCTTTACCCCTGTTCTTCACAGGCAGCCTCCACTGTGTTTGACGGACCCAATATGGTACAGGACCAAGTGGAGGCAGCGCTGTTGCTGGTTCAGCTGTGACACCAGCTTGGTCCGTGTTAGCTTTGCCAGGGGGAGTCAGATCAGGCTCTTTACGGTCTTTGGTCTTCCTGAACTGTTTGAGTGAATATTTGACATTTTCCTTCAGATGAAAGCCTTCCAGGGCTCCAGCTCAGGCTTGTTCGCTGACAACACTGACTGTCCAGTGGGACACTTGAATGGCACTCCACTTTACTCCCTCTCCACCGTACACTTGTTCACTCAGATTCTCTTTTTCATTTCTACTTTTAGTCTGTTGTTTCAAGAAGTATATTCCTCTGAAATATTTATCGGTGTTAGTTCAGTTCATTCACTCTGGGCTATATTTGTCCCACTACCCTTCCTGATAATTCCCAGCGTGGCTGCTGAAAAGAATGCACAGACCTAAATGGAGTTGGTTTCCTGTGGATAGCCTTCTCATTGTATTAGCCAGTTGTTTTCTGGCAAACTGCAGTGTATCTCATTCAATCCAGGATTGAGGTGTTTGTCAACTAACGAGTAATATGGTAATTATGTGCCTCCTGTTTGTTACTGTCGGATAATTATGTGTTCATGGCTAACGTGGCTTCTGACCAATCACACTATTGTTTATTGATCTTATCCTAGCATACGTTTTTTTCTCTGGTTCTTCTTCTTCTCTGTAGACGAATTTGACATACGGGTAGGACTGTCACAATCATGAAATGTTAGCTGACAATTAATTGTCACACAGATCATTGGGATTAGTTGGATTCTGCCAGTTCATTTTACACTACACAACAGTGCTGTTGGGTTTAACATTGCAACTAGGCATCATCTTGCTTATGAAAGCAACAAATACGGTCTCATATCAGCTGAAGCAAAAGAACCTGACGAATGGCAGTAAGATATGGAAAGCCAAGCACCTTCTTCCAATGCGTTTTTCCTGACGTCAGACTCAGGCTTCTTTTTATCTGGCCTCAACCTAGCTGATGGGAATTCACCTAATTCACATTTC
This sequence comes from Lagodon rhomboides, assembly GCA_039737535.1. Taxonomy (NCBI): domain Eukaryota; kingdom Metazoa; phylum Chordata; class Actinopteri; order Spariformes; family Sparidae; genus Lagodon; species Lagodon rhomboides. The sequence goes on along the minus strand of CM077798.1, from coordinate 10,311,722 downwards.
TAACACACACATTAACCAGGGTTCGATTCTTGTGTAGCGCAAATTCAAACTGAATTTACTGAAACTCAGCAAGGGAAAAAAGTCAACTGATGTGCGTTTTCATCCACTACCATTATGCGAACATTACAAGATGAGCACAGCAAGATAAACAGTTGGGGGTGCCAATTGTCCAATCAGGTGCCATTAAACCATTGCAGAAGAAAAGGGCACAATGAGATGACTCAAACTGTGGAGGGGAATTTCCAATTGGCTTAAAATTCCATTGACTGTGGAATTCAACCAAATATAACATGTATGTATACAATAATTGCAACTGGCCAAGATGAAGACATGTTTTTCAGTTCATCCATTTTATGTCAGAATTAATTTTAAGAACTGATAAACTGAAACTGAAAAAAGTGATTACCATTGTAGTTTTATCCAGTATGCAAATTTCCACTGCAGTCCTCCTGTCAAGCTTCTTGGCCAGAGCGCACATGTAGTTTTCTGTTTGTCAGCAGTTGCATTTTTCCCCACAGATAAATTCAAATATGAGCAGGGAAGCAAGAATCCAATCACAAGTGGCCACTTGAGATGCATCTGAATGTCAGACGTGAACTGCAGTCTGTCTCGGCTGGATCAAGACAAAGTGTGGATAAGAGATATCCCGTCTGAACAGACTCTCCCACCAGAGTAGACGCTTAATGGCACCCTCGCAACAGGTTATAGAAGTGCACTTGCTGCTACAGATCATGCAAAGTGCTGTGGCTTTGTCTCAAATATCAAAATGCAGAATTATTCAGTGCTTTAACTATAAGCTGAAACGCACAGTGTATCCGAAATGGTCCAACTACTGTCAATTCTATTATAGATTATCTGATATTAGGTGTACTGATGTTTATTCTGACACATATTGTCGCAGAGCATTACACCTCAAGTCGCTGCTTGTTGCTCACATTGCAGTTTCTATCCCCTCAGCCCATCTTAGCGTTCACTCCTCCCCCTAACTTTCCTACCGAGACGGCAATTTTCTATGTAAATTCACTTTCCCCGGTCTTCTTCATTTCCATAGCAGCATGGTCAAAAGAGCTGACTGTCAAAAGTATGCCAAGTCAGCACCGACAGTGCCACGAGAGAGGAGAGGGAATATTATCAGGAGTTTATTCTCATTGCGTGTGCACGCACATGTGTGTGTGCATTGGTATGCAAATGCAAGAGCGAGGCTGGGCTCATATTAAGATGAAGGATAAAGCCAAAGCGTTTTCCTGTCTGAGAAAGCGTTTCTGCCTCTCTTGTCAAGTGTCTGTCAAACTCTAAAACGATTTCCAGCACTGAACCAACAGGAGATCGCAAAGTTTGTCGCAATTCGATTGACATTATCTTGACATTTTGCTGCCTTGTGGGACAATGGAGGCAGAGTCGATGTGTATTGGCTTGAACTTTTAACACCGGTTATCTTGTTGGATGTTCTTCGAAACTCTTGCCTCATCTCTGCTGCAACATATTAGCTATTTAGGTTGTGAAATGAGAAAGTCTACTCGTGAATTATATTAGATGCATAAGAATGGGATGCATTAAGCAGCTTGGAGGCAGTGTTTGTGAAATTATTGCAACAGAAACACACCATGAAATTTGGACTTTAATGAAAGAATATTTTGTTTTATCGCCAGAATACTGTAACGCTGATATTTTATGTTGTGACAACACTGTGCTCTGTTTAGCTTTAGGCACAAAAACCACTTGGTTAGGAAAAGGAAAACATCACGCTTTGACTTGAAATACCTGACCTACAAACACTGCTGGCACTTGCACCATCTCCTCCTCCTCCTACTCCCACTATTAATGATGTAATGTGACGTGATATGACTTGTCAAACATGTAAATATGGTACGTAGCCTGTGGCACATACAGAAGTGAAGGTATCAGTGGTTTATTGGCAAAATTTTACTCCGATTATTGGGCCGGTTTTATTGGGATGGGTCATGATTTTTGAATATTAGTTGTGAAATGGGTAGAAATTGAATAGATCATGCAACTACGGTTTTGTCTGAAAAAAATAAATATTTGCCATTGTTTTTACCAGCGCCTTGAAACTAAAGTGGAACCATCAAGTATTGTGTTATACAGGACTTGGAGAATTACATTATTACTACCAGGCTCCAATAAAATGTGTGTTGCACGGCCTTTTACACACAAGGTCAGTACAAGCCTGTGCCACTATATGCGATAGTTCATACAGCAGATCTGCCCAGAAATGTCCAGCCCAACTGTTCATCTGTGCACAGATCTGTTTTTGCTGTGGATGTAACCTCAGGCTTGCCATCAAGCTCTCATGTCAAAGATTTGTTTAATTTATCGAGATAATAATCAAATTTTGTATCTTGAGTCAAGGCCTGCTCCGCATAGAGTGAAGCTGATGCGTTTTATGTGTCTTGACAAATTCAGGGTGTGGACAGAATGATACGAACACTTTGGTAAGTTGTTCACTCTGCAGTTCTTGGTTTTGCTGCGCAAATTAATCAGAAAAATAGAAACTCTTGAGAAATGGAAACCGAGAGACAGATAAGAAAGGCGTAGACTGCAAGTGAAGAAGGATGTGGTGAGTTTAATTAGTTTATAAATAGGAGCTGAGATAAAACGAGGCAGGAGCCTGCAAGTGAATATGAGGGGCACCAGCTCAAAAGTGTTAAATATCTAGTAAAGACCAGTCTGCTGTCAGATCCTACAGCTTGTCCGGGTTTCATGTCTGGCCCAATTAGGTCAGTAGAAAAGTCACCCTGCAGTAACGTTGTTTGTTGGTTCCACACAGAGCTGCATCAACCTTTGTCAAGAGCAGCTCACTTGTTACATTTATTACTGCAGAAAAGGTCCTGCTATTGTCAAGACAGGAGCTCAATGTGAATTATTTAGCTTGTTACCCCGCTGAGAACCAAAGCCTCAAAATGTCAGAAAACAGTGAACAACGCCAGTCATGATCTCCTAGAGCCAACGGTGATGATTTGGCATGTGTGCTTTGCCCGACCAGCCCTACAAAACCCAAATATGTACATTTTAGAATGACTCAAAACTGCGAAAAACAGCAATTTCTCACAATGTAGAGGCAGGAAACCATAAGTATTTGTGTTTTTTTTTTCTTGATATGACTTAATTACTCGATCATCAAAACAGTTCCAAATGCAAAAGCCAACATTAGTGTAGATGTTGAAATATGTGAATACGTGTATGAGAAAAAGACAGATTGGCGTATGTGTTGTTCATACTTGCTGTAATGGTACCATAGACACGTATCACTTTATTAATAAGGACTTGAGATCTTCCTGTCATCCTCCCTCTCACTCCATCACATCCTTTGCGAACACCGAACCCCATAAATGATTGGTGAGTGTTTGCTTGTCCTTTTGTGTTTTATCACAGCTGACAGGTGGCCCCTGCTGAAACACCAAATTCACCCAGGAGTTGATCGCTCTCTCCTTTTCCATCCATCTCATTTACATTCAAACAGCCTCACCTGCAGCAGCTCTCTAGGAATTGTGCTGGAGTCAGAGTTTAATTATTTTGGACAGTCATAAGTATTCTTGGGAGGATCTCCCTTTTAACTCCACGGTGACCCTGTAAAAATGTGCTGTTTGGGTGAAAGCAGAAAAACCTGCTGAGGTTCAATTTTATCTGCATTTCCATACTATTCATTTGTATGTCACTTGCGTGTAAGACCATGTCTTACCATGGGTGTGTGTATTCTCCCCTGAGGCGTTCTGCCGGGAAATGTTTTCATACCTTGGTTGGACGTATTTGCATTTTACACGTAAGTGAATGCCAGCAGTGCTTCCTCCTGCTGTAAGTCAGAGTTACGAGCTCAGAGTCTGCAGGTGCTGCTGGACAGACTATGTAAAGAAGCTACTGTGTTAAGTTACATAGTTCTTTCATTTTGTGCCAAGTTTCTCTTTTTGCACATCAGACATGTAAATCCTTTTTTGTGTCTACTGTGTTCTTTTCCTCTCCTGTCTCCTTCTAGCCTTTCGTTTCTGTCTCTCCCTTCCTCTCTTCATGTGTCCTTTCCTTTCCTTTCCTTTCCATCCCTCTCCTGGAATCTCCTGTCCCTTTCTTGTTTGCTTTTTCCCTCCCTTCCCTTTACCTTTTTCTTTCCTTTCCTCTCCTGTTACCCTTTACTTTTCCCTTTCTTCACCCTTCATTTCCTCTCCTCTCCTCTCTCTCTTTAATTATTACTAATTCATCTCCTCATCCAGTGTTTGTTTTTCTGCCTCCCTCCATCCCATGTTTTCCCTCCCTGAAGCAACTTATTAAACTCAGAGAGAGATTGAGAGAGACTCTGACAGAGAGTGGAGAGGAGCACAAGAGCAACCATTGACACAACAGCAGGCTTCTTAACCACTGAAAGCTGTCAACTCCTCCGTGTGTGTGTGTGTGTCTGTGTGTCTGTGTGTCTGTGTGTTTTGCCCAAGCCTCTCCAATACAGCCGTAAGGGCAGCAAGCAGCTAACAGGCCTCATTCAGCTGACAGCGAGTCGTTCCCAGGCTTACTCTTTTCTCATTCAGTCTGCGCTCATCATTCAGTTTTGCACGCATTGATTCATTCATTTGTAAAGATAAATGGCACACTTCTGGGCCATCTTTAATTTCTTGAGTTGTCCTTGAGTGCCTTTTACATATTTGTCTCAGAGCAAAATGACATGTGGGGAATCATAAATGAGGTTATGAAGCAAACATATAAATGCAAAGTTAATGCCTACTAGGCCTGCACGATTAATCGTATTTTCATCGTCATCGCGATGTGAACGTGCGTGATAAACCCATCGCAAAAGCTGGTCTGAAGTGCAGTAAGTTTTGTTTACATCCGCCATGCTTTCACACTCAGCGTGCTGACATTTGGCCAATCAGATGCGGCCCTTGACACATGGGCAATGCATGCACACCGTTTAGCCAATCAGATGACGCCCAGCTCTGCTCACGTTCCTGCGTGAAAATTAGGCTAGTAGCCAGAGTAGACAGGATGGCGGAGTCAGGAGAGCAGACCGTTGAAAGTGCCGACGAAACGCTTGTGGCAAAAAGAAATAGCAGCTCCGCGATTTGGAGATACTTTGGACTTAAGCCAGAAGACAATTTACAGACCCAGGTACTGTGCAGGACCTGCAGAACAGTTGTAGCAACGTCCAGAGGTAACACCACCAACCTCCGGCACCACCTGCTGCACCACCATAAAGAGCTGCACGAGCAATTTAAGGCCAGTCAGTCTGAGAGCGCAACGTCGAGCAGCAGTCAAGTAACGCGACCATCACTGCAGCAACAGTAACATGGGTAAATTAATGTTATAAGTATTTATACGTAAGTTATGTATTTTTTTATTTAATTGTCATCAGCTATTAAGTGTTTAAGAGTACCTCAAAGCAGGGAATCTATTAATGCAGAAAAATCTGAAAGACACAGGAACTGTATGCAAACTTAAATATTTTCTTATTTATCGCAAGTCATATCGTCATCGCAATATTGAAGGGTGTCATCACACATCGCACATTTTGCTCATATCGTGCAGGCCTAATGCCTACTCTTTATAAAGCCAGTAGATGTTGGATGACACTGAAAAACTTAGTAGAGAATGTTCAAGAAACAGGCAGGAGTCTTTAGTCACAAAGATATTGATGAACTGGGCAAAAATGAGCCACTAAATCACAAATAAACACCCACACCTCTGCACAACCTTCCAGACTTTGTGTTAATTCAGCCAGAATACACTTGTAATACTAGCCCCATTCACACTGGTGTTTGGATGTGGCTTTAGTGCACCAATTCCCCGCCTCCGTCTCAGTGTGAATCTCTCGGAGGCGGCGAGGGGTGAAATTTCACTCCAGCGCTGATACGCCTCTGGAGGTAGTATCAGGGCCGCATTATTGGCGAACCGAACCAGTGTGAACGGATAAGCTGGCTGCGCGTATCGAGGGTGTGTCGATCGGACAGTCGGTTAACTACACAGGTCCTTCACTCAACTTAATACAGAGAAAAGTCCCACAAAGCAACGTTACACGACCAAACAAAAGTAACGTAGTAACTCTAACTGTCTTTGGCAACTTATATGAGAAAAATACCATAGATATACGTGGAGAAGCGTCTGTCTGACCGACTCTTCGTCACATTTCTGCCCGAAAAACAGCGTCTGTCACCGGCAAAAAACTTTAACTCACCAAGTATTTGTGTTAAAATAAATCACTGTGACGGTCAGTCCTCCAGACCGAGCCTTCAGTGAACTTTCCCCCAAAAAACAGCCTCCATCCCTGCGAGTGACAGAGTCAGACAGCGTCCAGTTTACTGATGGCGATTATTTAATTATGTGATTTAGACTGAAAAACGTAACTTCGTCACTTTCCAGGATGTTTGGTGGGTCAGGATCTCAATCACGACACATTATAACAGCATCCATATGATTATAAACTATCCGCGGGTTTAGATTGACAGGGGGGACACCGGGGAAACACCTTGAAAACACACTGACGTCATTATCATGGCGTATACCGTCACGCCTCTTTAGGAGCCGCAGCGCCGGCTTTCTGTGTGAATTCACGGCAGTTCTTCTTTAAGGCGGAGATGTTTCGCTCTGTGTGAATCACCATCGGCGCACAATTGGCGAACCGCCGCTGTGGTGTTAATGCGGCTTCTCCTGTGTGAATAGGGCCTATTGTCTGGTGTTTGCTCTTGGCTTTGCCCTGTGTAGCTCTGCCCCACCCTCAGTCAAACAGACTTACAGACTTGCAGCTACAGAGAGCCTGAGACAGGGATGCAACCTGCTCAGGTTGATCGTGCAAAGCATCACTCCAGGTGTTGCATTTTTCCAGTACTGTTTTAATCAACTGTGGATTCCTAAGGTATTTTATAAAAACATGTGACAAACTGGTAGCTTGATAATAAAAAAAGAACACATTTTATTATTCATTAGTTGGCTGTGTGTTTGCACATAGCATCCTATAAATAGATTTTACACGTCTGCGTGTGTGCCAGTTAACCAGCAGCCAGTAACAAATAGATAAATTACAGACAAGAAAGAAATAAAGATGAGGCCAAGAGGAGAGGATACCTTTATAGGTGGATGGAGAAAAGTGAGAATTGAAAGGGTTTAAGGAAGTCTCCTGGAATGACTGTGGTATCGGGAGAATCAGAGGGAAAGAAGAGAAATGATCTGATGAAGGGCAGAAGGGGAGAAGAGGGCAGCGTGTCAGCGTCCAGGAGGAGGAGAAGGCTCGCAGAGGTGTCGGCATGTTAAGTCCCTCCATCCCCGCAGACGTCACTGTAATCTGGGCCACATGTCCCACAAGGCCTGCTGGGTGATTCGTCTTAGTTAGGGAGCTGTCCGGGCGACTCTCTGTGGGCCGCAACACATAATCATACACACACACACACACACACACACACACACACTGGCAACATGTCTGGTTAAAGAACTGGAGCTGGAATCTTGATTGGGTGAACACGCACACACACACACACATACATTCACACAGCACAAAATCCAGTATACACCTAAAATGTTAAAATCCTTGCGGGGACCTCTCACAGCTTACTCCGTCCTTTAAACACTATCTATACGTGACTTTAACACTAATATACGCTTTAATTGATTTAATTTATCTTCGTAGCGGCCTATACCCATACTTGTCCATACAGCTTGGCAGCTACGCTCAATGCCATTATGTAGGGAAAGGAAGGGGAGGGAAGGGTGAGGGCTGTAAGTTATTTTAAACTTACAAACACGTGCTCGAAAGGTGGAACTAAACCTGTAAAACTGTACAGTAGAGCTTAAGGTAGTTTATTGATCCTGCTCAAGCCCTCTAAACTCAAGGTATTCACACTTTTCTGCTTTTTTCATATGACCGTTTTTTCATCAGTTATAATGGCATTATAACACAGGCCGCACTGCTTAAATAAGCCCAGTAGGGAAGCAACAGAAGTTTAAAACATAGATCTTTCTTGATGTTGGAAACAGTAGTTGAGAAAAGAAGGACTGCAACAAGCTATTGTTGACATTATCAATTAATCTACCAATAATTGTCTTGAGTAGTCGATTACTAAAAAATGTAAAAGTGCCCGAACAAGCAAGCAAGTGACTGTATTGTCAACTTCTGTCTCCAAAGTAAGAAAAAGAACAGTCAAGCTTAACTTTTAATTTATCATGGATCTGAATCATGGACATGTACTTTTAGCTCAGCAAACTCTGGTAATGAGGAGCATGTGATAAGGTTCAAAGCTCCTGAACATGCGAGTGAGAGGACCTTGAGTTGAGATTGTTTTGCCAAACGTTAAAAAAGAGTTCTGAAACTGAAATTATTAAAACCAGTATTATGGAAATGACACACGTAGGACAAAATATAATTTATCATTCCGACCCTGTTCTAAGTCTTTATTATGTAGACCTTAGCTTCGCCCCAGTACAGTTGGAATGTTTTAAATAAGGACTGTATTATGTTAACTTATATCCTGGCACATTTTAATTTGTTTAGATAATTGGGGCTACATTTACACTCTACTCGTTAGTCTGCTCGTGTTTGCTCTTCTGCAGTCCTTTTTGTTAATTTTGCTCAGTCCACACAACTCGGTAATTAAGTTGGTGAAAACTGTATTTTCACCCCATAGCTGCTGGAAAGACTGAAAAAAAAAAAATTATCAAGCCTCCATAAAACTTCTGTTCTGTAAAGAAACCCTTCTCCGGATCGATCTGTCAGATTGAATGCATCCCAGGCATTGTGTTTTATACTAACAGAGCTGGTGTTCTTCTTTATGGTGGACAGCGGATCAATTGAAGCCAACTTTCTGTGAGCATTCGTGTTTTGTGTTTACAGAGGCTGTCACTGCCATCATCTTTCTGTTTGTTTCTCTGTTGTGACCAAAGAGACAAAGGAAGTGTCAGTAACAACACCTGTATTGTGTTTTAAGCGTCATTGAGTGTTGGCCTCTTTACATTGTTGACAGGGTGAGAACCAATCCATACCTCAGGTATGTGTGTGTCAAAGCTGTATTGGCGTATCTGATGTACTCACTTTTCCTTTCCGACTACTTATTCTTCATTTAGTGGCTTACTACAGTACATGTCCCACAATGCCTTTCAGTAGCCTCCAGAGAACTTGTCTGAACTCCGGCCAGGGGTTTCACATGTACTTTGAGGTATTAATGGAAAGCGAACAACCATTGAGGCTACCGTTGTTGGAGAAACTGGACTCTCTACACAAGTAGTTGCCAAGCCACTAAAATCTGATACTTTCTCTTGAATGTCTTGGATGGTTGGAATTGTTTCTGCCATCTCTTATTTTCTTTGTTCTGGAAATATCTTGAAACCTAAACCGAACCTTCTAATCCTCAATCCAGGGTTAACCCCGAAACCAAAAAAGTTGGCCTTAAAATACCACACAAAGACGATGTAACTGGCTGAAATGTCTTCAGTTTATACAAACACATAATTACACACACAAGAAAACTGGGTTTAACGAGGCGAACTCCCTGCTGGTACAAGTTGCATGCATGTTACTGCATCGAAATGGTTTTGTTTGTCTTGTCCTTTTCTCCCATTCTCATTCTCTCTCTATCTCACACAAACACACACTCTACTCTCATCCTGTGGATTAGATGGCCATAATGGTGAAAGTTTCCGGTACTGCAAATTCCTCTCTTTCTCTTTTTACCTCCTTTCTCTTTCCAGTACCTATCTCGGGAGTTTTTACCAGTCCTGTTTATCGGATTGTCCTTTAGATGATCCTCTGACCTGAGTCATCGCCATTAGTTTGAGTGTTTTTTGTGGGTTGTGTTGTTTCCAATGTTTGTGTCCACTTTCACAAATCTGGCATTACAAATTACTGCTATGGTTGGTATTTTAAAGTTCATGTTGCCCTTAGATTTGAGGCTAAAATTGGCTTTTAAATGGTATGGCTAACTTTCCAAATCAATTTTCTGATGAACACAAATTTTCAATTATTTGGTGATTTCCAAGATCACAATGCTACTTCTTCGAAAAAGAATAAAACTTATTTAGAAGTGACTGTTGAGACTATGAAAAAACATGTCTCATTTAAATCAATTCTGAGCTTGACAGATACTTAACCACACACAAAACATGCTTTCCTTAAATTTGGTTTCCAAAAAATGGGAACCAAGAAGTTGACAGTGCTCTCCAGTGGATAAACTCTGTAATAGTGACACTGTTTTTAACCTTCTTTCTTTGGCATTTCTCTACTTCAAGTCCATGTTTCCTGTCAAAAAACATTAACTTCTTGGCAATGTTATGGTCAGGCCCTTTATTAGACTTGGATGGACTGGATGAGATATTGATGACAAAAGCAACCACGTACTCTTGTCCTCTCTCCATTCACCAAACCATACTCACCACTAACACATAGTCTCTTGTTTCAACCAAGAGTCATGTGGAGTGCATTGGCACCACTGATCAAACATCATTCCTTGTTTGCCAAAAAATGTTTGGATAAGTGATCCAAACCTTAATTACACACGTGTCACACCTTCAAAGCCAGCAGATACAGTCACCTTAGTGTTCCAGAGAAACACTTAAACAGTGTAGGGTTGTGTTTTGATCAATCATTTCCTTGTTACTCAGCAGGTAAGCCGACACCACAGTGCTTTTCCTGCTGTCACAGTTTACATATCATGAAAGTAGTTCCGTCATCTTGCTACAAACATTGCAGGGCAGACACCCAGATGTACGTTACCTATTAACATTAAGAATCATGCACTTTTCCCACTCTCTGAACATTTTGCAGTAAAAACAGTGACCTCATTAATTGTCAGAAACTGATTACAGATGTATCCAGCTACTGAAGTTGTCATACAATCAGAAACACAACAGTATAGTAGTTCACTTTCCTGATGGATACGTGTGCCATAAGTACTCAGGTGTGAAATGTGATAATCAACATCAGTCTTTACAAATGATATCACCCACAGGCCCTGTGTGTGTGTTCATGTGTGTTCCTCACTTATTGTATAATTCAGTTGCTTATTAAAGCTTGTTGGCAGTTTGCTTGATGGCCTTGGACACGAGGTGTGTTTAATTTATTCTTCTGTGCGTCCCTGGGAGTGTTTTTATTCTTCCCCTCAGTGTGCTCCTGGCATTATTAAAGACATTAATCACTGGGACCTGACGCCTTGTTTCAACACAGTCCTGGTCCCACAGTGCAGCCCCAAACACACACACACACACACACACACACACACACTCAACAGTGCCACAGTAATCATGACTTGAAAATACAGTATATTGTTGGTCCTTTTGAAATACGGTACAAATAAAAGTTTCAGAAGATGAAGATATTAAAACCGACCGAGCATGTATGAGGGACAGTATCAGTATATTCACATATTTCATATTTTTTAGCATTTCTTTATTAAAGTCAACAAAACAATCCATAACCTCCAAGGTGTTATTTAACAAGGGTTGGTGTTGACTTTTTTCCTTGCAATATATATATAAAGAGATCACATGAGCTCGCAAATCCATCTTGTCAGGCTTCAAGCTGTGTGCTTGCAGCCAGTTTGTAAAGTACAGTTGGGTTCACGTTATCATTATCTTAATTTTTTTCTCTGTATACCTAAATAGTAAAGCTGTGGGCTATAAAACCAAGACAATAGGCTTAAAGGTGCCGTAGCTACAGAGTCCAGCGATATTTCTCTGTGGGTTCCTTACTATGAAGAGTCACTCGTCACAATTCATATCGTCATTTGATGCCTTGTTAATATAAAATGTTGATTTCATGAAAGAAAACGTATGGCTTCAACTTCCCATTCCAAGTTTTTATCTACAGTATTTTTTTCCAGCCAAAGTTTTAAAAACTAAACTGGCCATCACCTGTTGGACAAAGTTCGGAATTTCACAGGGAGTCATTAGTTTCGTCCTCTGCAATGAATGACTGAAGATGCTTGTAAAGTGTTAAACAAAAGATATACATATTAAAAAGACCTTTTTGTGCTTGACTTACTGCAGTCATATATTTCTTGTTTGGCCCTGAAATTCAGTTTTGAACAGGACAGCAGGATTCATTCTACGCCAAAGCAACATATTAGAGTGCAGAAGAAGAAGCATTGGATGGCCTCGTATATTATTAAACAGAGACTACAGAATACACCACTTCTTGCATATTAACACTGTGAAACATACATTTTGACATTGCTGCTTTTCGCCCACGATTTTATGATTGTTATTCCCTGAGTGTAATCTTTTTCCACATGAATACAACATTTCTTCTACTGCTCCCCCTCGTCCAACTCGCGGTAACCTTTCCTTGCCTCTGACTTTTGAAGGAAAAGCTGTCGAGTTACCATGTTGTTTTGACAAGTAGCCTCCTGAGCTTCTTCTTTTCACGATTCTTTTCTCCACCCTGCCCCGGTCTCTCACACCCTGCTGAGTGGTAGGTCCTCTGGGAGCAGAGCTGCCAGCACACTGACATAGTGTGTGCTACTATATCACCTCTGTGTGTATGTGTGTGGATATGAAAGAATAATGGACAGATTGTAACAAAAGAGAAGACAGCATTCACTAATGGTTCAGAATATTCATCTTTAAAACAAGATGGAAAAAAGTGTCGTGGATTGGAGAGTTGCTGAGCTAACTTTAAATTTAGTGTGTTTTTGATGACTTGCTCTGACTTTTAATGATAAAACTCAATCGATACTATCCAAACAATATATTTTGGAGTTGATTATGAGACTAAACCAAACTTAACATTCAGTATTTTCATCATCGTGATTGCAGTCACTTGTAATTAAATCCCGTAGTACAAGAATGTATTTTCTTTTTCTTCTCTTCTTCCTTCGTGAGTTAATGCACAGTAGTTATAATAGGAATATTAACTAGGGCTGCGTTCTGCCAACCTGATCAGATTCAGTTAGTTGGCTGTTTCAGATCAGAGCTGTGTTTGATTTGCAAATGCACCAAATCAAGGAAGCAAAACAGTGTTGAGAAGTTTTGCTTGATTTACTGCATTTATATTCTGGAATCAGAAGTCTTTCTTGGGTGTACACATTCCAGGGCTTTATACCTCCTCAGATTTTTTCAATTGCCGTGCAGTTGTAATTTCATGTTCTTCCTTTATCAAGTGAGATTTTCCCCTCTTTCATACATCTCAATGCTGCAAAAATACTTGATAATCTTCGTACTTATAAGGCTGTTTAGAAGGACAGGCTGTTTCCGTGTCGTGACAGGTTTGACGTCTTTTATTCCAAATTCAAAACATTTCAGGTTGTATATTTGCTATTACTCACGAACTAAGTCAGTGCCAAAGGAGCCCTTCCTTTTCACATAATGGCTTGGGGATAAAAAAGGCCATATACATGTGGACTTCAGTAAAACTAAAACGGACATGGCGTCATTCTCGCTCTTGTCAGGGGACAGCAGCAGCAGCAGCAGTCCTGGTCAAGCTGCTGAATCCTTGGCAGCAGTGTCAAACAGTCCACCACGTCTCGGGCCAAATCCCATTCTATCTTAACTGCTTGACTAAACCCGCGCCAGGAGCCAAATATGGAAGTACTTCACTTTTACAGCCAACAGAATCAGACACCTAGGAGACATCGTAACCCCTTGGCTTAAAACTTGCCAGAAGGCTGTCCAGTCAGATATGCTTTACCATAAAAGCTCAGTGCAGAAAATCTAATCCAGCAACACTAGTAGCAGATAGTTACTCAAGGAAAAACTGTTCCTTTTTTATAGCCCGTTTCAGATCGACAAAAAAACATGAGTTTCACTAGTTTGAGAAAGATCAACAAAAACATGATTATGAGTACTCAGTCAGGTATTAATTCTGGTATTAATAGTAATTAGTCAGACACGGATCATTAACGGCTGATTTCTGTAAAAAGTTTGATCATTTTTTTGAATCTATTAAAATAAATACATTTATTTCCCCAGCATTTTAATGGTTGTTTTTTATTTTGCCTCTAGTAACTAACAACTATAGATTACAATAAAGTAAAGAAATGTCCTTTTGATTGGTGACAGGTGATCGTTATCAGTCGATACAGCTTCTGGTAGTCGGCGATCAGCCCCAAAGATCCTGATCATAGCACCCTGACTAAATAGTGCCACAAACAGATAAAAAAAAGTGGCACACATCTAAGAAAAATACAAATCATGAACATCATAACATAAGAAATGGACAGTGTTCGTTCAAATAAAAGCATTGTTGACGCCCATTATGAGTTCTTTGACCGGTAAAAAAAACACTTCACTCAGGTTTGAAGACAAAGGCCAAAAGTAATGCCACACATACACCAAAAACTGACTTTTAAAGGACATCGTTGACTAGTTTTATTGAGGTCATCACCCAGTTTTACATCCAGGTATATTTGCTCTTTTGCCCTTGTTCTACAGTTGAATAGTCATGAAGTTATTTAAAGCGACACCAGCCCTCTGCACACATCAGTTGAGGCTCAAAGTGGGATAGAGGGTAACAGTAGAAAAACTCAAACTGTGTGAGTTGACATCAGTGCACTGACAACACATGCCCGTGTTACCAGCTCAGCCTGTGATATCTTATTCTGTAAGGCACCAAAGCAATGAAAAAAACTGAATCTTCAAACGTTAGTCCAGCTTAGAGGGATGACTCGCTGCTGTTTAGGAGAAGTTTGTATTTTTACTTTTGACTTTAAGATTACGTTTCGTTACCTCTAGTGAGCGGAGAATCGTCAGAGCGCCCAAAGTTAAATCAATTTCTTTTCGGGAGCTGCTTTAGCCTGTCAGTTTGTGTAGTGGTGCAGGAATACCCTTAATGTATAAAGGGGAAACTCTGCTGGATGCTTTGCATGTGCACATCCAAATAATTCTGCACAATTAGTTCCACAACTGTAATTAGTCATGTTTAATCAGATGTAGGCTGATTCTTTCAGACTTGTTTATTTTCATCTGTGAATTGGCCCAGAATCCATTGTGTTGAAGCATTAAAGCAGTGTTAAATTGTTTTCATCGCGCCTACTTTAAATATTCATTGTGTCTGCCAGAAATACTTCTCCTTCAGCACCAGACTTCACATCTCATTGCATTGTTATTTCGAGTTTTAAGCCCTATTGGGATAGATTCACTGGGAGGTATCTTCTAACTACATTCTTACATACTCCAAGTGACCTTCCAAAAAAGCTAAATGGAGTAAATAATCTGTGTAATCTTCCTCAAATTACAGATGGAAAACATCAATGTGGCTGCAAGCGACAATAAGGCAGCCAGTGAACGATGTTGGCAAAAGATTACACGGACAAAAGGAGACAGACAGGAAGGAGGGAAAGCCTGGAATAAAGGAAGGAAGGAGGGCAGGGCTTAGCTACAGGTGCACGCTATAAACTGCTTCTTGGAGCTTTACATATCAATAAGAGTGGTTAGATTTTCAAAATCAGTATTGAAGGTTTAATCTGAAACCAAGCCACTTTATGGACAATATTCAGAATGTTAATGAAGTGTTTTAAAGGTTGCGACCTATATGAACATTTCTGCCTGAGTCATGTTGAGAGATTTTCATCAGCAATGATGGTTGTTTAACAATGAAGACAGCAACTCCCATGATCCCACACTAGTCTGTTGTTTTGATTTAGAGACTACTTGTGGCAGAAATATCATACTGTGTTCCCAATTCCAAAACAACAGACAGAAAATTTCAGGCAGAATTATGGCTGCAGTTGATAAAAATCCATCAGTCGGTTGCCTCGTCAATTAGTTGACATAAAAACAGTCTGCTACTATTTTAGAAATCCACCAATTGAAATTTTCTCAGCCGATTCTGATTTATTTCCGTCTGACTTGCTGATTTCTATTTTCTTTCTTTCCAAGAACTGTAATAAAGCGCACAACACAAACATTTTTATAACCTTGTTTTTGTAACCTGAAAATCGATAGTTTTAGTCATTTTTCAAGCAAAAATGCCCAAAGTTTGCTGGATCCAGCTTCTTAAATGTGAGGATTTGACACTTTTCTTTGTCCTTTATGATAGTACATGGAATATCTTCGAAGGGTTTTGGACTGGACCTTTGGCTGCAGGAAATTATGTTGAGCCATTAGTCAGTTACATGAGAAAGTAATTGTCACATTAATCCCTAAAGAAATTATTCTTTAGTTGTAGCCCATATCCATAACTTTCCTTACTCATATTCATTCGGTTTATTGAGGTTTATGTTGTCTGATATCATTGTGTACATGGTTGAATAACAGCCGCTCTATACCTGAGTAACGAGTCCGATCCTGAATGTTGTTACTGTGTAAAAATACTCAATGTTTGCTGTCAAAATTGATTTTATTACCCTTGTGTGTTGCATCTTATTTTTTGAAAGGTTGGTCAAGAAAATGTGATCCTCTTTCTACAAGGAGAAACGTCGTCTAATGAGGTGCTGTCGTTCTTTCTTTCTCAGGTATTCCGTAGGAAGGCGGTGGAGCTGGGTGAAAAGCTGCTGCCAGCCTTCAAAACGCCCACCGGCATCCCCTGGGCTCTGCTTAACCTCAAGAGGTAGAACACACACACACACACACGTAGACACACACTCACTCTTTCTCTCACAGCAGTCCACTCTAGTGGTATTTGAGGCAGCAGGTCTGTTTTTATGGTTTGATACTTTAAAGAGCTCTTTGGTCTGAGGCTTGATGTGAGTCTGCTGAACACAGGCTCTCTCTGTTCCGCTCTCCCACACCGAGCAGAGATGTTTTAGTTTTACATGACAGAGCAGACTTGTCAGACAGAAGCTGTTTGGTTTTTCATCCAGGACTACATGCCAGCGGCTGGCTCTGAAACTAAACTACCACTCAAAAGACAAACCAAAAGTTTGGGAGTACTCTGACAAGGTTGTAGGCCACAGTCAGCCTTTACTAACACACTGTGACACACTGTCAAGGGGCTGCCTCGGGGTTTGACTGCTGCACTCACACGTGCAGAAATACATGTCAGTTAATAATGGAGATATGAAGCCAGTTTGCTCCTTTGTTACTGAACAATCGCCGCTGATGTGTTGGGTAGGATTCAGCCCAATTTCATGTTGAACTTTTCTTCTTACATAAGAGGGATTGGGATTTTTATCTAGAGTACTAAAATGTAAAGCAGATTAACATACAGCAGTTTAGCTTTAGTGAAGCTGCCTTATATTATAAAACCATGGTGTTGGAAAAGGTGCATTTAAGGACAAAGGAAACTAAGGAAAAATTCATAGCTACTGTACTGGAGTTGTCCAGAATTACATTATTAATTACATGCAGTACATTATTTATGAAGTGTGAAATTAAAGCGGTCATATCTTGCTCTTTGTGTTTTTGCCTTGTGTTCTGTAGCATTTTTGTGCATGCAAAAGGTCTGTGAAATGAAAAAGCCCAAAATCCACAGCAAAGGGAGTTACTCTCTCCCAGAGAAAACACTGCTCCTGCACTGCCTGAAACACCTGGTCTGGAGTTGAGCCTTTACTTCATCATTACTTAACTTAAGTTTATCATTATGTAACAGGCGTTACATACATATACATATATAGGAATGTATACATACATACATACATCAGCCATGCATACCAGCTGTAATGCCATTATTTTGGATCACACTACCTTGCTCGGTATGACTCGACCCTACTCTGCCTCTGATTGGGTACATCCTGCCCCCGTTAAGTAATGTGCATGTGCAACTCTCACCAAAGACTGAACAGAGGCAAAATGTCTCACTCTGTAGCTAAAACAGAGCATTCAAGACACAGTGTGAAAAGGGATGCTGCAGAAGTGCACCACATGAGAAAAATAATGTGTTATTTTTGTGTTTAAAGTATGTTAAGTTTTTCTACTAAGCCCCCAAAATAAAAGTATGAACCTGAAAATTAGCATAATATGACCTCTTTAAACAATAATTTAAGCAATACCACAAGTGGCCACTGGGCACCATTGGAAGCAAGGCTGGGCAGCACCATCCTTACTAGATTCTATTAAGATCTATGGTACAGGTACACATTTTCCCACTGTTAGTTACCTAACGTTCTCTCAAATAAAGGGACACTAAATGGAATGTTTTTTATGATAACGCAAAAAATTAAAATCTTAATTTATATGACACTTCCTAAACAATGAAAATAAAACACAAAAGCGTGGAGGTTACAGATCAGGCATCATTTTGAAAATTAAACAAGTAATGTGGGAGACAAACATTTACCAGTAAAATCCAAAAACTGTGGTGTAGAAATATTACTCTGAATACATTACATTTGGATTCATGATGTGAAATCCTGTCACAGCCCTCTTTAATTTTTCTCTTTTTTTGTCTTTCATTTTTGTTGCTTTTATTCTCATTATTCGAGAAGCTGCTCCTCAAAAATGTTTTAACATTCAGTGCTGGGCCTGAATTGAGTAGTTGTGCAACCTAACGGCGCTGCAAACTAATGATTTCATCATTCCTTTTAAATATTTTTTACGTACATAAATGTCAATCAGTCATTTTGTCAAATCAAAGGTTTAGAAGAATACCTAGATCTATCAGTTTTGTGAGTATCCACGCTCCTTCCATGGTCAGTGCTGTGTGTTTTTAACCATGATGGCAATCTTTACTTGAACTAAACTATGCCTTAAATGTTAAACATGTACAAAAACAACACAATAAAAAAGCACAAATAATAATATAAAATAATAAATTACTTTACTTACTTACAGCCTATCACATAACAGTTCGGATATTTCACAGTATCACCTGTAATAATATCAGTATCTGTCTCCAAGAACGCTGAAAGCATCAAGAACGTTTGTAGGTCTGTTCCTTCATCAATCGTAGGTGATGAGGGGAACTTTTTATTTCTCCTCCATTTTCTTTCTATCTCTCTCTCCCAAGAGAGGGACTCGACACTGCTGTTTGTCAGCCGTTAATTAAAAGGCAGGTTGTCCTGACGATAAACGTGCTGTGACAAATTAATTTTCTTTCTGTCTGTATGGGTGAATGGACTCTGCCCCCCCGTATCCTCCTCTGTGGAGTTAGAAAAAACCCCAGGGAGAACGTGTGTGTGTGTGCGCATGCATGTGTGTGTTAGAGTGTGTGAGTGCGTGCGTGTCTGTGTGTGCATTAATGTGTGTGCGCATGCATGATCCCCTAGAGGCCTGAGCAGATTGCCAGTGATGATGACTTTACCTGCATGACTGAGCTATGATAGCTTGGAAACACACACACACCTACTGCCAACATCCCTGCACACACTCATATTAGCATGCACACATTACACAATGACGCATACACACAGCTCCACAGTATCCGATGTGCCCCTGAGTAGAGAACTCAAACTCCTTCCTGTTCCTTGTTGAAAGTTTTCTCCTCTGATGTGACAGAATATCAACAAAAGAAGAGTTAGGTAGGCTTTCTAGGAGAACCAGCAATTTGTGTAAATGCATGTTTTTCGATTCCATGTTCTGATTTCTGGAAACGACTTTGGAGGAGCGAAATTTAGCCACGCTGCACTTTCGTCCAAATTGGCAGTTACGCATGCATCAGTGCACGTGTACAGTGTTTACAGGACAGTGGACTGGAACAATCGCTTACAAGCTTCATGAAAGAGAGCAGTGCAAATGTGAATTAGGGAAGTCAAACATGATCAAGGGTGGCAATCAGACTGTACTGTTTTTAGTGTCCAAGGTAGTACTCTCACTGCTCCAGAATCAGCTGATACTCGTAAGTCCAACACAAGTTAATACAAGGAAGCAGACAAAATGTTTAGATTTTTCTATATTTTAACTTCATGGTAGAGTTTTGCTTTCAGGATATTTTGGCATGCTAAAGCCAAATACTAAAAATCGTATCTTACCAGTAACCGCTGTTGCCTCACAGCAAGAAGGTCATGGGTTCAAATCCGCACTGGGGCAGGGCCTTTTGTGTAGAGTTGTCATGTTCTCGCCATGCTTGTGTGGGTTTATCCAGGTCATCCTATTTCCCCACCCATCAAAACATGTATATTCGGTTTATTCTCTCGTCAGTGCCCTTGACCAAAGAAGCTGAATTAGATCTGGATTTGATCCCCGGGCATTGTGCGTTGGCTGCCTACTGCTCCTCAGAGATGGGTGAAATGCAGAGAACTACTTCACTAAGAGTCTTGTTCTAAACGGAGGATCATAAGTAGGGCTGGGGACAAAATCAATTATTTTATACATCGCAGTTCTCTCTTGAAAGATTACATCTCAATACAGAAAAGTTAAAAAATGGAAATTTTTGGAAATTACGTCTTACAATTTTGTCAGACCAGGCTGTTTGTTTCTCACAGCTGAACCATTTGGATGGTGAAATGTAATGGACGTAAACCTGCCAATACTTTTTGGGGGGATTTTTGGGGCTGATGCCTATACCGATATTAGGAAGTAAAAAATTCCTATATCAATATATTGGCCAAGTTGCCTGAGTCAATATCGATACATCTGTGAGAGACCGACATCTGCCGATAATATCAGACAACCAGTATATCAATTAGGCTCTAGTTTATTTTAATCTCGGGTCCAAAATTGCACTATTTTCTAAGTAAGTTGTAGTCACACAGTAAGAAAGAGGCTACCTTCTGATTTGAGACGAAACCTTGATAATCATTTTAAACTCCCTTCGTAGCCCTTTGAATTGGTAAAACAAATCCTGAGGTGCGAAGAGATTGCCTCCCATAATCATAACTAGTTCTACAGAATTTCCATTCATATCACTTTTTTAGTTTCTTTGAAAATTAGGCAGTGTTCTTGTCTGTGTTTCAGTTGTTTTTTTTTTTACTTTTAGCTGTTGTTACATTTTATATCACTTCCCTGCTTTGGCTCTAGCTTACAGCTCCCAAGTAACAGTGTAAGGGCTGTACATCACAAACCTCCTATAATCAAAATAAATCAAAATACAAACATTTTAAGACTTAATACAGGGTGGCACAGACAAAGAAGACACAGTTCAGAAACAAAATATTTTCTAAGTAGAATATCTGTAGGATCGTAGGGTGTTTTCAAAGTCTCCCAGTATTTGAATATGCTTTATTTGCTTGGGTGCAGGTTCTATAGAGATAGAGGTGAATGAGTAGTTGAGCAGAAACACCATTGAAGTACTTTTGAAGCAGTGTACTTAAGAGCTGTTAGACTGCCTACATAACCTTGACCCAGATTGAAGCAGGATAAATCTGTAAAACACACACACACACACACACACATACACACTTGCAAATGAGGCCCAATTATCATTTCTCCTTCATCCCTATTTCTCCCCTCTTTTACTCACTCTCTTTCCTCTCTTTCATTTAAAAAAACTTTTATTTCATGTCCCACTCTCCTGTACTCCCTCTCCGTCCTTCCTCGGTCCATCCATCTTGCCATGAGTGACCCAGTATCTTATTCTGTTTCGGGACATCGTGTTGTCGGTCCACTCTCCACTCCATGGCCTTGTTCTCTTTCCCTCTTGCAGTTTTTTTTAATCACTCTACCCTGCAGCTACCTAAAAAGCCCAAGAGGGGCCACAAAAAACAAGGCCACAGTTTCAAACGTGTTGCTGCTTTTACATCAAATACACCTTGTTTGATCAATCACTCTGTGTTAAAGTTTGCGTCTGTCTGGGAAATTAATATAAGTCCCAAGGTAAACAAAAGAGTATTTTTTATCAGTGTCCACATATTTTATTTATAGTTTATTATTGAAGATGAACATTTTGTATTGGACAAATACTAAATCTTGTAACTTGTAAATTAGTACAAACTGCTTCAAGGAGTTTCAATGTCCCTGGCTGTTGGCTCTTTAAGAGTAATTTAAGAAGTCTAGGTAGTAAATTGAAAGTATGGTTTTGCTGCCCTCTCTGGTTCAGAGTTTCCACACGAACTATATGAAATATGGATGGAGCTTCTGGGTCTGAAAAGTAAAGCAGATGTGTAGGTGCCTTCAAACTGCATTCTTTCTAATGGCCAGCAGGGGGGGACTTCACTGGTTGCACAAAGAAGTCTGAGTCTATGTAAGCGTTTGAGAAAATGACTCTGCTTCTAACACGTTTTATTAACTAAGGAAACAGTTTCTTAATGTGTTTATGATCTCAGTCTCTAGTTTAAAGTTTTCTTCAATACGGCATGATGTTCATTTTGTAAATTATGGTCCCATTTAGAGTAAAATGGATGATAAAGGAGAGTATGCTTTGAGGCATGGCTACCTAGTGATTGATGAGTCGCTATACTCAGGGCGCGTCCTCGGGTTTCCAGTGAGATCCAGTTAGGAAATCCTCCCCAGCTCCACCCAATCATGCAAACAAAATGGTGACGGCCATAATGTCAAATTCGAGATTTCAAAACGGTAGTCCCCAAACCAATAGGTGACATTGCGGTGGGTTTACACTTTGACCACACCGAATAGTGATGTCACATGGTCCAAGGAGTGTTAATTTACTCTTTCAGAAGCCCTAAAAACAGCTCAGGCCAAATATAGTTTTTTTTTATTTTCTTTATCTTATACAAACACTTGAGTCAGTTTAACTTGACTTGCACTTGTTACAAAACTTCACACTGGTCTTGGAATTCCTTTAAATGTTGGGATCAAGAGATGTTGAACAGAATACTGAACTGGAATTCTGTATTCATAGAAATTCATGCACCAATAAGCCAGTCCATGAAATACCAGTAGCAAACTGAGATAAAGCAACATGTATGTTTGCGGAAGCACTCTGAATTAGTCATGAAAGAAGTTCAAAAGAAATGTTGATAGAATTATTCATCAGGATGATCAGTGGGAAATCTCGTCTTGATGTGCAGTTGATTTATCTTCAGGAGACACTTGAAACAGCCTGAACTCGGCCACTTATGAGGTCTGATAAATCAGGGGTACAGTACCTCAGAAAGGATCAGAGGCTGGCCCTGGATCCTCGCCCTCGCTGTCTCTGTGTACAAACCCATTGATTGCCACTAACTGAGTGGAAAATGCTGCTAAGACCTGATTGATTCATCTAATTGATCTGCCAAAAACTCTGGTGGCACCACAGCCAGAGGGAGGGAGGACATTTGTCCATGAATTTTGCTTTGATAATTCAAGTAAAGGAATTACAAAAAGCTACATATCTGTGACACTCTCTGCTGGAACTCTCTCTCAACTGAAATATTCTATTAAATGAACCATATTAGAGAAAACATTCCTGTTTTGATTCTTGGGTTATCTCATCTCTGTCATTAATCATAGAGTTGTGGAAAGTAGAAAATATAATCAAACATACAACAGTTGGTGAAGAAATATTTAATTGTCAATTAGTTAAAAGATTTGGCAGTTTGGATTAAAGCTTTTGGATTGGACAAAGTTCTGAGCGTTCTGAACAAAAGTGGGCATTAACAGAGAATAAACAACCAGTGTTAGTTAATTAAAAGCTGGGTAGATTTGTTGTACTTTGGAAAAGCCTCAGAAATGTTTTTTCAGTAATGTCAGTTGCCTTTGTATAACTGAATAATGATGAATAATGCTATTTTTAAACTAGACAGGGAAAAGGTTTTGGCAAAGTCAGGCAATGATTACATAATGAATCTGTCACTGGATTTTATTGGTAGACAGTGTTGTGAAAAGTATCCAAAAGTCCTACTTGAGTTAAAGTCAAGATATTGTTTTAAAATATTACTTTGGTAAAGGTGAGAGTCACCCACATAATAAGTAGTTAAGTAAAAGTGTTGAAGTATCTGATATTGAATGTATGAAAGTGTCAGAAGTACATGTAAAAGTAAATTATACATATATTCACATGTACTGTTTGTATGATTTGTATACTATGGATCAACAGATTATCAGCCTTTCGATTAACAGATCGGACATCGCAGCTTTTTCTGATTATCAGAATCAATCTTCTTTTTAATATGATTGCTGTTAAAGTGAATTAATTTAAAAATGCCAAAAAAAACAGCAAAATAACTAGTAACACAGAATATCAAAATAATGTAATGGTGTAAAAATTACATTATTTGCCTCCAAATGCCTCTCAATATAGTGGAGTGGAAGTGTAAAGTAGCAGGAAATGGAAAAGTAGTTCAATTACCTTAAAATTGTAATCAAAGTGATCAGTTACAGTCCATCACTGGTGGCATCGAGCAGTGAGGTTGCAGATAGCAATGAACAGACCCCTTGTTTCACATCTCCACCACGGTGGCCATGAAAAATACAAAAAGCCTTCTCAAAAAGAGAAGAGGCGAATTCTGAGGTTGCGAAAACACAATTCTTAAATTCAGATGATTATACACGAATTAAAACACAATTATAAATATTACATTCCATTTCTGCCCCCTAAATACTACACTTTATACATAAAATACATTTATGAAAACATCAGATTGTTTTACAGCAGAGCAATAATGGAAAATCCTACCTTCAGACATCTGAAGCGTTTGCCTATATCTAGCCATACTGTATGTGCATGTGTGGCTTCTTACAATATTAAGTTGCATAGCAGCACTATACAACCTACTGCTTCCCCTGCTTTCTTCCTCACTTTTGCACACAAACACACACAGACACTAGTTACCCAGTCGTTATCTGCTGCAGCCAGTATGTCCCATAGCTCTTCTATTAACATTCAGACTGATAAAGCCCTCGCAAATCACTCCCACTGCACTGCATACTGACTGGCCTTAATGGGATGAGGCATTGTGTGTGTGTGTGTCTGTGTCTGTGTGTCTGTGTGTGTAGGTGCCTGGATCTGTACTCCACCCTGAAATTAGCTGTTCATTCCTCTCTACACGCATCATGATGATGACTGTATCCCACACACATACATAGATACTCATTCACAAAACATTATTCTTTTCTGCTAATTGACACAATAAAGGGTTTGAAAGAATTGGAATTAAATCTGCAAATGCCACGCTAGCCGAAAACTTGCTGAAAATAAATTACAAAGTTTTGAAATCACAAGTGGTCAATTTCAGTCAGGTGTTTATTTGATAGGTGTCGTGCTTTTGAATGAGTTGAAATGTATATTATTTGTCTTCAAGTGTACTAACTCGAAGAATGTATCTGCTTTCCAGACAAAATTCTGCTAAAAGCAATGTCATCAGCTTCATTGTGCTGCAAAGTTAAAGCTTACTTTTTTGCCCCTGCTCTCTTTTCTTATCTCATAGAAGAAAATGTTAAAAAAAAAAAAAAAAAAGAAAAAAGGTCAGTTTGGGACAATTTGCTCCTTCAGCTACAGGCTCTGAGACTGAGGCAATCAATCCTGAGCTCTTGGGGTCTTAGAGTTTGATTAATAGGTCTAGATGGAGAATGGCTCTATTAGTACAGCTGAGTTCTCACACTGGGTGACCCTGTGAAGTGCCACTCTGTCATCAAGGTTTTTTCTCTACATGTGATAAGAAAATGTACTTGTTAAATCCAGTGAAGTACAGACTGATGACAGTTTATTAGCATTTAAGGCAGCTAGATTGTAATTTTCATTTCCAGGTACTTTAAAATGCAGCAGTAGAATCAGCCCCAAAGTGTCTCACAGGATAGACAGGAACTGTAAAAGTAGAATTGAGTGTCGTCAGCGTAGCAGCAGGAGACGAGGTAGTAAAATGAACAATAACGTGATTAAAATCAAGAGGTCTAGTGAAGTTCTACTCAGACTTTAATGGCAGCTTTCTTTTCTTATGGGAGTGTGACATCCAGGATACCAGTGTGCCAAGTGAAGGGGCGCCAGTCATAAAAACAATGAATTTGACTGCAAAGATTTTACATTAGTGTCATACTTTCTAACCCTATCGCCAGAGTAATGCATGGAAGGTATTCCATGGAGTGGAGAATTACTTAATGAAAAAAATATCTCTGATGTAATGTTAGTCTCTCTTAGTCTACATTGAAAAACGTGACATTAATTAAAGTGTGTTGTGCATGTATGGCTGCTACATATCCAAAGTTAACGTACAGCAGTTACCTGTCTATGTCAATTTGTTTACTTTAGATTAAGAAGGAGAGGGAGAGCAAGACGATTTAGATATTTTCAGCAGAAGTGCCCCTCAAATGATGATGATTTACTCAGAGTATCCTTCATGAAAAATGGTGACTTACTCCTCCGTGTGGTCGGTGGAGGCTGCGCAGCCATCGGCAACTATTGGAGCCAAGTTCAGCCGATAACAATTGTTATCAATAGTAACAATAGACCTATAGTATAGTAGTAGTATAGTAGTATAGTATAGTATAACTAGTGTAGCGGCTAAGCCTAAACTTCAAGCTATTTAGAGGCTGCATAAACAGGCTAATAGTTGACGCTCTCGCCGTAGTGTGGCTTACCTTAGTGTCGAGTGAAAATAAGAGTCCAACTTCTTCTCGTCTTTTGATGGAATATTGATTGCTAATTGTCTCCAATGAGTTACAAGAATCCAAAATCAGTGTCAAATCTCCAAAAGAGCAAACATTTGCAATGCTGTGTCGTTCCATGCCATGTGGTCAAAAATCTATACAGTATGTGCTCCTCCTTCAAACAACATCTGTCCAATTAGTGAAGGTTCCTGCCTATATTCCCTTTCAGCCCAAGGGTGCCTCCCACTGGACAAATGTTTGTGTTACAGACACTTAACTCAAGAAATAACTCCTTTAGGGATTGAAATTCGAACATGATTATTTAAAGAGGACAGTCGTTGACATATAAGATGATATGATGATGATATGATATATAAAGGTGGACCAGGTCCAAGTCATATCAATTTATAAGGTGTGTGGCAGAGCCCAACCAATACTCAATTATGGGGGCTGATACCAATATTAGGTAGTCAAAAACACCTAAATGGATATACATACATTTTTTGCAATAACCCCTATTTTGTGGTTATCAAACACAAAGATATGTAACAGAGGGAGGATATTTTACGGTTTAACAATAACTTTCTAAACTGACATCAATTCACTGAAACTGTAAACCTTACTGCAAATTCAATAATTAAAAAGTACCCCAAGTATCTTTTCTGCATTATCTCTTTTTAAGAAATGTTTTTATATCGGCACATATCTGACAATACACCTGTGATATATACAGCCTCATCTCGGCACAACATGTCCGTAGCTTAACTTTGTTCAGCCTCATATGCATCAGACAACGGCCGACCAGCAACCTAATGTCTTGGGTTCGCCTAACTGAGCTGGTTTAATAAGAAAATTATCAATGTGACATGAGACGTAATGTCAGTGCACTGAGCAGCAACATACTTCTTTTCATTTCCGCTCCTCAGACATTACAAACAACAATTCTTGCCCTATGGCAACTCTGAGGGGACACGCAACTTAATTGTGCTCTCTGGTGGGGAGCCTTTTAAGTCACGATGTTACAATGGTTAGGGATTAGTAGTCGATGGCCAATAGTGAACAATGGGGGATTGCATCGATCATCGGCCCAACCCTAATGCCAACAGATATATCAGTCGGGCTCTAGTGTGATGGGCCCAAGACTGATTGTAGGCGTCTCTACCAAATGGACAAAGGGAGAAACCATTATATTTTTTCTTACAAAGGTCACAGTGATGAGCACACACGTACATACAGCAGACACACAATCATGGTATTGGTAGTGACAACAGAGAGGGATTTTTTAAAGCAAACAAACACACACACGAATCCACACACTTGCTCTCAGTGCAGCTCTCCCCGGCGGTTACCTAAGGCAGTGGAAGGCAGCCATGATTTAAGGCCTCTAATTAAGTTGCTAACTGTGAATCTATTGCAATTCACATTTTCTCTTGGCCTGGAGGAAAAGAAGTACAATAGATTTTAAGACAGAGAGGAAGAGATATTGAAGGAAGAAAGGCAGGAGGAAAACAGAGGTCATGGCACGGATGAGGAGGCGAGGGAAGGGGTTGGCAGAGGGAACAAAAACCTGGGCCAAAATATAGGCTTCATCCAACCAGAGAGAACAAATGAATTGGAGGAGTGCTTTCTAACATAATACTAGAGAAGCGTGAGAGGGCACTTCCTGGTGTGACATGGTAATTTATGGAGATGGAATGCCTTTTCTGTTTTTCCAGGTTACTGCTTGGCACCACAGAATTAAAATCTCTGTTGTTGGCGCTGCAGAATGGACTGGAGGGTATAAAACTTGCAGGCTACGATTTGTCATTTCACAGCTGGCCAGGAAATGGCTATGGGTGTGAGATGTTGAAAATGGAGATTGGACACCCCAAAAAAAGGACAAAAAAGATAGACAGGACAACAAAAGGACTAGGATATACAAATCCTCATAATTCACTGTGGCATCGGATGGAATAACCTAGTTTTTTCGAGGTTCGAGGCTTTGGATACATATTTGTCACATGTACCCCTTGAGCCCCTGGTTTGTTGTTTCTTGGCTAAACAGTAGGGAAGCATAATGTGGAGAATATAGGTGATTTCTAGGTCAACCAATAGTGGATTTCTAAAGGCCGATATAAAAATGATAGTTGGGAGAAGGAAAAAGCCGGTAACCGATTAGTCGGCCGATATTATATATCTCTCTCCCTCCCTAGTCCCTCCCACCCTCATAGTGATAAGTTACAGTGAAACTCAGGCTTTGTAACGTTAGTAAAATAGAGTAACTTTAGAGATGTGAAGAACACAGTCTTTAATTTGAGTTTAAATGCTAGCAGTAAACAGATTTACTGAACGAAAAAAATATAACTGATGTAATGTTAGTCTCTCTTAGTCTACATTGAAAAACGTGACATTAATTGAAGTCTGTCGTGCATGTATGACTGCTGTTGCTTTAAAAAATACCCAAATGTCCTCTAAAATTTGCAAAATGACCTAGAATATTTGAAAGAAAGTTAATACTTAGCAGACACCATCATTCATTGAATTGTGAGTGGCCTGATCTCTTCATGATAATAGTTGTGAAACAGGATAAAACATGGGCTGAGGAAAGTAATTAAAATCCACAGGCATGGACTCCTATTAGCCAAACAAACAGCATCATATCAGTCCTATCAGAGGTGGGTGAACACTTGATTTATAATGAAAGTTCAATATCAGCTTTGATACACTGGTTTAAAGCTTAGCATAATCTCTCAAAAGTCCTCTAGTTCTAGGTCACCATGACATTTAATTAACATTTCCAATCTCCTTTTCAAAGAGAACTGCTGATGGTTTTCCACATTTCTGCTGTTTGGTGTAAAGCAAGGCTCATCAGCACATGACTGAGAGTGAGACTTTTTATTCAGCCTTTTTTTAATATCAATCGTCTTACCCCTGACTGTTGTGGAAATTAAACCAACTCAGATTACAAAACAACAGTACACAGGAGAAATCCATTACGACCTCAGTAGATATTATTGCTTTTCATCGCTACATAATGTCTGCAAATTCAGATGGAAGCTAGTTGAGGCATCAGTATAAATATATGCTCAAACCCTGACCACTTTTAAAGTATTTTACAATATTACATTAAAGTCCATAAAGCAAACAGTGTTTTTATACATCCTAACCCATGTCTGAAAGGAATGTGGAAAATTAGAGTTGGTATCATGTCTCTTGAAACTGGGCCACCAGGACATCTGCATCAGTGGTCAAACACAACAGTGGACTCCCATCTGATGGAGTAATACAGTTGTATTGTGCGGTATGCCAATGGATGAAAGCCAGTTTGCAGTCCCAGTGCAGGAAGTGACTGAAACAGCAATGAGTTTCCATCAGAACATGGACATGAATGCACCTCACTAGTTTTGAAACAAGTTTATCTCACCCCAAATGGAGCAGCGTCAGCTCCCTGATCTAATGTTTTTATTGGGTGTACCAGAATTAATCAAGATTTCAATCACAGATTTTTTTACTGGAAGCTGTTGTGAGCAGTGAGGAGTCACAATAATCAGGGAATTTTATTTAAAACTCACACAAAACCATCTTCTCTAACATGTTGCTGTTAGAGCTTTTAAGGCAGTTGCTTGGCAAAGTTTGCAAACAGATTCATTTTCCATTTTGCTGTCTGTGGGTTTGAACCCAGAATAGTAATAAAAGTAGGTACTTTTAGGTTTCTGAGATACTTTGTTTTCCTGATCGTCTGTTGCCGGCTTCTTCAGTTTAACAGAACAAACAATAGTAGTGTAGTGAAGTGACAGGACATACATGCGATAAAGGTGGGGTGTATTTCGAGAAGACAAACCAATTCTGACCTTTCAGTATACATTTTGAATGTAGACACAGTTACGCATCCAATATTGATTATTCAGTCTCAGCTTTAATAGTTGTAACTTTATTGCTAATAAATATGCAAACTGTTTTGCCTTCACAGGGACTTAACCTGCCTATCTTTGGCTGAATGACCGCCATGGCCACAAGTTACAATTACAGGTTTATTGTAAAAGTCAAGTAGATAACATTTATACAACCAAATGTCACAAATTACAAATTGAAAAAAATTATATGACACCCTCTATCATTATGGTACATGTTGGGCTGTTTTTGGACCCAAGGGGTCGCGCCACTTCCAAGCACTGGACACTTGATAAGCATGTACTAGGCGTTGGCACAATGATTGGCAGGTGCTCTCAGGCTACATTTAATTGGACAAAGGCTTTCACTCGTATACTGTCAACTGGATCGACAACTGTGTTACTGAAAACATCTGAGGTGAGAAATAAGCCATGGAGTTGCTGAATCTGTCATCATTTTAGATCGACAGCAGTTATAAACATGTTTTGGGGAATTTCCAGAGGCAGAGAGACCCGTCGGACACAATTGATTTGCATAAAGTAACTTAGACCTCAACTTCTTGCAAATCAGGAGGGGCCAACGTTTCTTCTATTGAAACGCAGAATGCATTGCACAACTGCTTACATACAGAATGAAAGGGAAGCATGGAAATGGATCCTGAGGACACATACCATTCGAAACAAATCAGGTCAACCAACTAAATCAGTAGTGTCATCTTAACAACACTAACATTAGCAACCTTATGCTACTGCTAATACCAGACCAAGTAAGACTGTTTTCTGCAAAACATCCTACTGTTGACATGCATTTCACTTCTTAAGAATGCACTTTTCATTTGTAAGAAGGGTTTTGTTGCTTCAAGTAAACTCCCAGTGTCTTATTTTGCCCAAGTATTTCCATTACTTCAATATCTGTGATCAAACAGCAGTGACAGCTCTGGTTTCTAAAACTTCTCCATTTTCTAATTAACTTCCAGCCAGCATTACAGATCTCACATAGCCTGAAATTTATCTTTCTGAAACTCACCAGACACCCTGGCCAGATTAATGATATTCCAAACACACCCTCATCTTTTTGTCTCCGGTGTGCTACTCCATGTCTGCTCCTCATTGGTTTGTGTCTGTCGGGTTTACGCAGCAGCTTTTCCCTGCTGTCTTTTTGTTTTGCGCTCCTTTACTGGGATTTAGTGTTTTTCACAGCGGAGCTTTGGGAGGGATTGTGGTGGACATGGGTGAGCTAGAAAAAGGTGTGTGTCTGCCTCCCCACCTTCCCCCCTGCCAAGAGAAGGGATTTATCGTCCATCACAGGGTTTATAAAAGGATTGAAAAAGATGGATACAGATAAAGTCTACGGTTGACTGAGAGGAAGTGAAGGCAGAAGAGAGGGTGTTGGGGAATAAAGGAATAATGTTCAACTGGAACACTGAAACACAGCGTATATTTTGTATTTAAAGCTACTACAAGCAGTTTTTAACGGATTATGAAACAGCCTCAAGAGACCATCAGCGAGAAAATTAACCACTTCTGTTTAGTCTTTCTTTCTTTGTTTCTTTTCTTCTAAGTTTAAAGGCAGTACACCTGCAAATAATTATTATCTTCATTGTTGATTCATCTTTTAGTTTATTTTCTAGATCAATTGATTAGTTGTTTGGTCTACAAAAAGTCCAAGATGACTTCCTAAATATGTCTTGTTTTGTCCACAACCTTAAAGAAATTGTTAGTTATAATTTACCGTCACTGAGGAGTAAAGAAACAAGAAAATATTCACATTTAAGAAGCTGGAACCAGAGAATTTAGACTTCAATATTTGATAACTTATCGATGAATCTATTAATCGTTGCAGCTCGACATGTCAGCCGTGTGACTATGAATAAATTAAAACATCTGTGCAAGTAATC
The DNA here is from genome assembly GCA_039737535.1 of Lagodon rhomboides. Lineage (NCBI taxonomy): Eukaryota > Metazoa > Chordata > Actinopteri > Spariformes > Sparidae > Lagodon > Lagodon rhomboides. The sequence goes on along the minus strand of CM077798.1, from coordinate 10,279,765 downwards.
ATAGGCTTTAATATCCATATTTAATGGCTGCATCCGTCTAAAGCTGACAAACACACAGCTCCCAGTTTAATGAGGCTCTCCTGTGATGGGATTTTTATTCACCAGTTATGTTCTCTGACCCTGATCTGCGTCTCTCAGCTCGCCGCCTCGTGCTGCTGTGGTCCGTCCCGTGTTTGGTTGACTTGATTAAATCCATGGTGTAATGGGAAACAAATTATGGCTTGTGCAGCATGATGAGTTGAAGGGGGGATAATTAGTATGTTCATCCACCTCTGTGGAGAGATTGTGTGTGTGTGTGTGTGTGTGTGTGTGTGTGTGTGTGTGTGTGTGTGTGTGTGTGTGTGTGTGTGTGTAGCACTTTCCCCAGTTCACACTGTCTCCTCCCTCCTTCCTCTCATTTATTGCATGCCTCCCGTGTATGCGGCTTGTGTCTATGTGACCATGTGTCTACATGCAGTTGTGGTGCAGACACCCTGGTGTGTGTGTGTGTTTCACCCTGTAGTGAATCCTTAATATGTATTCATGAGTAGTTACTTGAAGCCACCAGGGCCATCATTCTTTAGCCTGGAAGTGATCTGTCAGTGGCTCTAATGATCCAACACACACACACACACACACACACACGCCCTGTCACTAGGTCTTCTGTCCTTGTCAAGTATGCCAGGGTTAGTAACTCACATATGGCCCAAAAGTCGATGCAACCTCAGCGCCACTCGAGAGGAGCAGGGTTCAGGAAGATCTGATTGACTGACAGTTGGACACACCGACACGGATGAGATGTGCTGCCAGAGTTGAGCGTGTGAAAAAACAAAACGAATACACCCACAAATATGGCAGATGGAGTGTGAAGTTCGATTTAAGTGTCACTGATGTTTCTCAGTCGGTATCCATTTTAAGAATCTATTTGTAAATGCCACTAAAGCGAAACAGGACGATTATTAATGGATTTCTGAAAAAATAAAAATGTAAATTACAGGAGTGTTTTAGTTGCTGAGTCACTGAGAGTCTTGGATGTGGACTTTTTGAAGATTTGTCGCCTCTGTCAGCTGTCAGTTTAGTATCAAGAGGAGTAGGTTTTGCTGTGTGGATGATGAATGGATTTTCTCACATGACTCATGCTGTACTCTTGTGTTTTTGTCCATAAGGCACTTGTGGGTATTAGTAGGAATTATATATAATTACGCACAAGTAAGAACAAGATAGGGTGGCTGTGTGTTGATCAAATTTTCAAATCATCTCCCTGTATTACACACCAGCTCTGTTTCATGTGTCTTTTCATTGTTCTGTTTGTTAAACGTCTGCCTCCCTCTCTCTTTGTCTTTGTCCAGTGGTATCGGTAGAAACTGGCCGTGGGCATCAGGTGGCAGCAGCATCCTGGCGGAGTACGGCACCCTGCATTTAGAGTTCATGCACCTCAGCAAACTCTCAGGGAATCCTGACTTTGCACAGAAGGTAACGGACACACTCGATGAGCATAGATAATATTACTTTTTCCACACTTAATGATTGTGTTTGTGCATGATTTCCACTTACACTCTCAGCCCTAACCCTAGATATTGTGTCACTTTTCTGTTACATGTAATCACTTTACATGCTATATCTTCAATGTGAGCTTTAATTGTTGCGATTGTGTTTAATTTCTTTGATCTTTAGGTAATGAATATCCGGAAAGTACTAAATCGTCTGGACAAACCCCAGGGGCTGTACCCCAACTACCTGAACCCCAACAGCGGCCAGTGGGGCCAACGTAAGTCCTCCTCCCACTTCTATCACATCCAATCAGAATTCTTCTGTCATGCCTTTCTTCTTCATTTCCCACTTGTGTACTGCTTGTGTGTCAAGGAAATACCCAATACCCAATTTTAAACTGAATACAAGTAAGTCATGTTGTAGCGGTATATCAATGATATCAATGAAAATATATCAACAGATGACATATTTTAGCCCCAAGTAACATTAACTAAGCATCACCAATAAGACCATCATCCATAGATGAACAATGTTGAACACTGACAGAACTACATACAGTTTTTTGGGATACTTGTTAGACCTGCTTTTAACACAGTGTACCATCCTCATGAAGTGGCAGTAAAGATCAGTTGGTCTTCTCTGACTTGTTGTCCTTCACTGGTTAAACATGGAAAAAAGGACATCTCTTTTTTTTTGGTAGTTTTGCTTGTTTTAATAACTCTCACCGTTACAAACATCAATCTGGCCAAATGCTTTCTGCCTTGTTGCCACAGTTTTGCAGGACTTGCTCATATGTGAATATTTGCTTGTGTTCTTCATCTTTTATCATAAAAAATAGATCTCTCGTAGTCAGACAAAACAAGCTATTTGAATAAATCAGTTTGGCTTTGGGAGATTGTGATGAATGTGTAATTACTTCTTCACTTTTTTCTTACATTTAATGGATGAAAACAATTTAAAAAGGAATGGAGAAAATTGCCAGCAGTGGAATCTGTAATCAAAGTCATAATTAGTTGCAGCCCTGACGGTGATGCAGCTATTAGTTTATTCCCATTTAGACTTGAGATTTTTAAAAATGCTCTTTTGACTAGCAGTTGTATAATAATGACTGTCATTTTCTTATTTATATACAGATTATTTCCTCTAACTGCTTCAGTTTTCAGTTTTATTTATCTTAAATTTTCCTTCATTATAATTTCTACTAAACTACTTTGTAAAGAAGATTGAACTGCATTCCTCTGTATGAAACATTCTTCATCTCTGGCAACTGAGAATGACTGAGAATAAGTAAAGCTAAAATATGAACATTAATTTTTTCCTACGAAAACAGACCTCTTGCGGGCTGCCCCCTAGTGGCCCCGGGAGATCGTTGTTTACATGATCCTGTTTAAATCAATTTAAAATATAAAGGATAATAGCCAGAGTATTCAACTTTTTGATACAGTAAGTTAAGACTTAATTATTTTGCCATATCATGTGGTACGAACCTTATGATGTCATAACAATATGCGATATTCATTGCAAAATGTGGTGACAACACACAGTGGCGCCAGTCAGTCGTGGGAGGGGAGCAGAAAAGCAAGTTGATAGCTATCAGAGAGAGGTGGAGAGAAATGGTAGTTTTGAGCATAGCGTCATTTGTAGTTTTGATTAAAGGAGTATTTGTAGTTGTGAGGATGTTAGGCGTATAAAGATACTCGAGTGTTAAGATATTTTGTTCATGTTTCTATATTGAGAAATCTTTTGGATCAGTCTGTTTTGTGTTTTTAATTTTAATTAGTAAAATATTTGTATATTTCATATATTTCAATACTTTTATCATTTTATAATGTTTGACTTTAATAGTCTTCCAATAATACCAATGTCGGCACTGGCGGATCAGTTCAAAGGGTTAAGCTTCATTTACAGTTTGTGTTAAGTTTTCTTTTGGTATTGATGTAATATGTGATGACTGTTGACAGTTGACTTATTTTGATGTAAAATAAATCAGCGTTGTTTCGCATAAATTGAGCAACTGACATCGTATAGTCAGTGGAGGCAGTGTTGGAAGCGTGCTGCTGAATGGCATTAATGTCGTGTTAACTCTTCTCACACCTTCTTATCTCCTTCCAGTTGAATCTTGTCGACTCTCTTTACATTTCTGCAGCCCACTTTTGACCAGTATCAAGTATTTTCATACTCACTGAGCCCTGATTCCTATCTTTAACATCAGTGTGTGCACAAGTGTCTGTTCACGTCTCCGTGTTTCTGATGGGTTGTGGTCGCAGGGTATAATTTTGAATCCATTATCAGACCCTTCAAACTGTGTAGCTGAACAGGTAATTATGATAATGATAGAGGTGAGACTCTGAGGAAGAGGAGAACGGAGGTGTTGAGGAAAAAGAGAGACCATATGGAGTTACAAAAGTCGTGTCAGGTGTAGTTGAGGACAGGAATCCAGCAGTAAAAGCTTCTCCTAATGCCAGTTGTCATGTCGGAGTAGAGTGGTAGCTGAGCAGCTGTAATGAAAGTGACATGGACAAGTGGCAGCAGAGGGGCTGGACATCAAAATCCATTTCCGCCCATTTTTCTTAAAGTTGCTTGCTAAAGTGTTTTTTGGCCACTAGAGAGCAGAAAATTGGGCAAACGTCAACACAGCTTCGATATCAAATTTTCAAGTTCTTAAAGTTCTTTCTTGCATGGAGAACAGATACAGGAGAGATAATGGTGCACTCCCTCACCCCTGGCAACAATGTAGAGTGATATTTCCCCTCCATTTTTTGGTGGCATATCTAAATCTTGTTACAGGTTTCTGGGTACTGAACACAACATCAAGAACCTTTTAGCCTGCTGTGTTTTCATTTAAGCCTCCTACCAGGAAGTGCAAATTACACCAATAATAGATTAAAAACTGTCTTTGTTTGAAAATGTATTTTGCATACAAATAGGACAGAAGCATCGTGTTCTTTGTGATTTATCATGGCGAGACTGTTGTGTCGAATCAATGGAAGAGACACATGCAGAGGTGGAAGTGGAAGTGAAATCATCAGAAACAAAGTCTCTTTAAAGAATCTGCTGAGATTCTTTTTGACTCCCCCCCGCTGTCAGCTCATGAGCATTTCGGTTTTGAATTAATTAAACTTAATTAGTTTTCATGCTTAACTGCTTTAGTGCCCATTTCAGCTTGTAAAGGTATCATGTCTGTTCAGGCCGGTCACAGATCTACATAAAATCAGGGCATATGTCTTCTGATTCCCTGAAGAAAGTTGTGTTTTTAAATTAGAAATCCTTCGATCCAGTTTTATTATCTGGATTTTTTACACCTCTACATATATTCCAGAGTTTATTACAGTCCTGTCCGGTGCTGTTTTTGATACCCAGGCCTTCTTTTGGAGGGCTGTTAGTGTCTGCGATGGTTAAATATGGACCTGCACCTCTGCTCTACTTACTTTATATCATCTGATGAATAAAACTAGCGAGAGCACATCCGCGGTGATAATTGTTGGCATTTAGCTGACACTCTTAACCGCAGCCAGTGACTGTGTTTTCATCCAAGTATTTTATGCAAATGATGACATATTCAATTAGGAATGCTGAATAGAAACAGCGAGTTTTAACAGAAAAAAACACTTTCATGCTCATCTTAGTCAGAGAGGGGTTTTCATCTAGAAAGAAATTATGCAATGGTGATGGGATTTGTTGAATAAATTATGACCCAGGGATGTTTGCAGCCTAATGTTGTCTGAAAAATATCTCGGCAGTACAGCCTCACAGAAATGCTTACTTAGCCTGTGTCTTTTCTTAAACTATGCATACATACAAGTCACGTTCGGTAGGTTTATCCAAAAAGCTGTTATGCTACCAGGTGTTGATAAGAAGCGTTCAATCAGATGTCACATTACGAATGTGTGCTTTTGTCATCGCGTTTCATGACGTCTGTAATCAGACAGATGAAGTTTTATTTGGCAGATCGCTGATGCTCTGTTTGTAGTCGTCGTTCTTGGTTTTGTGGCGCTCGTGTCCCCGGTTGAAATCGTCGAAGGTGGGGTACTCTTATCGTCTCAAAACCAAACCGTCCTCTTCGCCAGCCTCCCCTGTCTTCACTTCAAGATGATCACAGCTGACATTTAATCTCTGCGCGCCACAAACAGGGCTGGACTCTGTTAATGACACATGCATATGGATGAGCCTTCACTGGCTGGTGGCTCACCTGGGAAAGTAACCCCCAACACACACACACATATAACTGTAGTACATCATACACTGCAGGTATGTTCTCTCTATATTACACGCATACATCCAGCGCTGTGACATGTGAGGATGATCTATATTTGGTCCAACGGTTGTAATCTAATGCAACATACATGTGGGAGGCCTGTGCGAGTGTGTGGTGTGCGTGTGTCATAATCATTGTCTATGTGTGTGTTGCAGATCACGTGTCTGTGGGTGGCCTAGGTGACAGTTTCTATGAGTACCTGCTGAAGGCCTGGCTCATGTCTGACAAGACTGATGAGGAAGGAAAGAAGATGTACTATGAAGCCCTTCAGGTAACACACACACACACACACACACATACTCTCACAGAGCAGAAATCTCTTCAATAAGGGTTAAGGTGACTTTGACTCGATTCAGATGGATAATCGATAAATTGTTTGAGTTAATTTCACGCAAAAATGCCAAATATTCCTTGTTTCCAGACCCTGAAAAAACATTTTCTTTTGTTTTATGTGAAAACAAACAAAAAAAAATTGTTTTTTACCAACATTTTATTTATTGATATAGTAATCGTTAGTTGCCGCTCCAGACTTCACATTATGTATGTGCGTATTTGTGTTAATAGAGCTCCAGTGATTAGACGATTAATTGATTAGTCATTCGAAAGAAAATTCATTGGCAACTATTTTGATTATCGAATCATTTCGGTCATTTGTCAAGCAAAAGTGTCAAACATTTGTTGGTATAAGCTTCTTAAATGAGAGGATTTGCTGGTTGGACAAAAGAATAAATTTTGCCGCTTTGTAGTACTTGCTCAAAATAAGTTTAAGCTGCTTTAACTGAAGCAGTTGAAATGATGATCAGCTAAAATTTAACAAGTTTATTATATAAAAATGGCATAAGATATTAGTTACATGTCACTGTCAGAAAAAGTTTTTTCTTAAGTTATTTTTCCTTTACTTGCTGACTGTACACAAGTGACAGTATCTGCTTCCCTAAAATAAGAATGTCGCTATATCATTCATGGCATGTAATTACTTTTAAAAGGTTATTTTGTGAACGGTCCACTTTGTAAAAAAGTCAATTTTTAAGTCTCATTCCGAACTCTTCAAATACTGACACTTTGGGTTTCCGAACTAGTCAAATTCTGACATTAAAAAATTGCAATGACCCAATCTACACCAAGTTTTCTTTTTTCCCAACTCATCACATCCTGAAGCTTGGGGTTTCCATAGTGGATCTTTATGGAACTGATGTTTATTAGAAAATCAGTCAGAAGCAATAGAAAGTCAGCTTTTCTGCCGTGTTAACGATTAAAGATAGCGAGCTTCTTCACTGTGTTTCTAACAACAATATTGTCTACGAAACAAAACAAAAAAGTCATCACAATACAATAAACAATACTATCTTTTCTTATAGAATATGTAAAATTATTCACATTTTCCCAGTCAGTGTCGATTGGCTGCATATTTTACCAAAACTTTCTCTGTTTGTGAGTTTTCCATATGAAAGCTGTATTTGTACCACTGAAACAGATATCACCATTTGTCACCTGTCCGCGGGTCCCTAACAGCACCATCTGGGAATGGTGTTAATCCCTTTTTTCAGTCCCAACAATCCCATCATGTCACAGCACTGATCTCTATGGGCTGTAATTTCCAATCTGTTGCACTTCCACCACTGAGACCTCTCCTCTGTTTAATGGCTGAGCAGCCCAGAGTAAAATATAACGTTGCCTTGTATTGCATCAATGTGTGAAAACCTATACACGACATGGATAACCATACTATACAGCTCAGAATGTACAGTAAACAGCCAGTGACCTCTGATTGGAAGATGTTCTCAGTGAATGAAACAGAAACATGCTGTTTACTCACGGTGAGCTGCATGGATTTTCTCCACGGGGCTTTGCATCCCCCATACACCCTCCGAGTCATGATAAGTGGCTGTTTGATAATAGTGGACAACAAACATGAGGTCAGCTTTAGATATTGAAGAGAGGTCCCGCTGTTGGATTTATTTCTCCCTGTGGGGAGGGGGGGGGTTTTACAGGAATCCAGTCGCAAAAATAACCTTGAAGCATCCGAGTGTTGCTCATGAGATAATAAAAGGAATGATTAAAATGATGATGATGTTATTACCATAATTTGTTCTGAGGCAACTGAGATGAGAAATTAAGTTTTGTGTCGCTAATGCAGATTTCTATTTGGCTTAAAGTGGCAATTTTTTGATTTAATGTGCTCTGTCTTTTACTTCCACCACTGTCACGCTGACATTTTAAATATTCAAAGTTTCCCCTTTAATCCTCAGGAGCCAGATAGTGAGTTTGAGCAGAAGGGAAGATGATGGCACAGACGGAGCTAAACACACTTTTGTATAAGAAGACAAAGACAGGGAGCAGATGAATCAAAGTGAACGTACAGACAGCTATTCTCTGTTTAAACGAATTGTCAATTTAAGTTGTGTTGACAAGCGACGGGTCTCGGCTGAAGAGAGCTCATTCTGCGATTGTTTTTCTGTTACACAGTGAGGAGCAAATATATTACACTGTGACTAAAATACAGAATTAACCATGCAGGGATACTTAATATAATACACACATAATCCCCCCCAATCTTCAAGGATTAGAGCCGTTCTTGATTTATTTGCCAAGAAGAAGCCCCGGAGGAGAGAGAGACAGTGGCAACAGGGTGAATATCTGAGCCACAGCAGGGAAAATGAAATGTTAACTCTGATTTAACACAATCTGGGCCGTGTTAAAGGGTCAGTACATCCAAAATACTTTGAAAGCTTTGCTTCTCCCTTTGAGTGCTCCCCATCCATCAAGATTTATCTTTTCTTTCTAGCAATTTTTACATGGTTACTAAGTGATTGTGAGCCGTGTCCGTGAGATCTTCTACTGAAGTCTGAGCAACACTTGTTTATAAGGACGGTGTGCTGGTGGAAGCAGCCTTGTCTTCATGGATTAAACATTTTTTAACAGTATATTTATTAGTTTTCATTTTGACAGCAAGTAAAAGATGGACACATTTCAAAATCCACAGGAGAAAGAAAAAAAAAAGATTATATGGTAGGAACAAACAAACCAGAAACACAGAACGCCAGAGGTTATTACAACAATTTACAATAGCAACAGTCAGGAAAATTGTTGCAACATGATGACAGAGATATCTGGCTACACAGAGTTTTGGTAGGGCTCCCAAGTTAGAGAACTGGTTTGTTTTTGAATATCACAAAAGGATGAAACAATCAACATTTCACTCACGAACACTCATGCTGTACACCAGGAATTAAAGTGTGTAATTGTTTACAGGCTTTAGATTGCTGACTTCCAGCTGGCCTTGGACTTTGGATGAAAACTAGACCCTTAAATAATTCTATTTACAGTAATGTTCATTAGTGTGCACTGTCCTTGAGAAATAAAGTGATTTAAAGATAAATTATATAAACAGGTCAGATAATAATAATTATAATAATATATGAATTATAATATTTCTTATGAGAATTATTAATGTTCCTGGCAGTCCTTCAGTGGACAGACTGTTCAACCAAACTCCAATTTAAAAGCAGGTCTTTTATGATAGGACCATTTTTTTTTTCATAGTTAAAAACTGTAGTTACGTGAACACGATACTCTTCTGATTCGCTTCGATCTACAGGCACAATCGGCACACATCATTTACTCAGTAACATCATTATCTAACCTGTGATGAAGTGTTTGCCACAGACCATAACGTATTGACTGGCCCACACCATCCTGATCTATTTTACTGTCCTGCATTCTTCGGGGATGTGAAGTAAATCGTAAACTATGGTGGTTTTTTTGTTTTGTTTTGTTTTTTTATGTTTAAAATCCAACACAGCAGCTTTTGGACATGGTTCTACTTCTTTGGGTTTTTTGGGTTTTTTTTTTCAATTCGGTGCTGACATTTTTACACTGCTTGTTTTCACCCAACAGGCAACAGGAAAGTGACATAGTCCGCTCTCATTTATGTCTTGATAAAGACAAAAGACAATAAATCCATACAGAGGTGATAGGTGTGTGCAGAAATCGATTGAAATTTATTTTTAAAGTGACAATCTTTCACCAGCTGATTTCAAAATGGGAAAATGGGTGCAGATACAGTTCTTCTACATGATTTCTGACAGAAAACTATAAAACAGTAAGATAGCTTTTAGCATATTGTGCAGTAGAAATAAAAAAAAAGAAAAATACAGATGCACCTGAGGAGAATAATTACAGATAATGAGACCAAAGACAGTTTCCTTTCTCTCATGTCTGCATGATTTCTTAAAGGGTTTAGGTGTGAGGATCAAACCTGTCAACACTTCATTCTTTTTTTTTTTTGTCTCTCAGGCGATAGAAACGAACCTGATGAGGAAGTCGAGCAGCGGGCTGACCTACATAGCGGAGTGGAAGGGGGGTCTTCTGGAGCATAAGATGGGTCACCTGACCTGTTTCGCAGGAGGCATGATCGCTCTGGGTGCTGATGGAGCGCCCAGCGACAAGACGGGCCACCAGATGGAGCAGGCCGCCGAGATCGCCCGGACCTGTCACGAGTCTTACGCCAGAACAGGTAGATATCCATAAAATGATTCATGTTTGATCGTATTCCCTTCGGTTGACTGTGAATCTAATCTTAGTCAGGAAAAAACCTTTATTTAATATCTGTCAAATCTATTTAAAATGTTTATTCTTATTTAGAAGTGTCTTATTTTAATACACTGATCTTTGTTATATTGCTTATTTAAAAAAAAAAAGAATGAAGTAATCAAGTCATACTTCTTCTAGTGACAGCAGCATCTTCTCCTAAAGCACGGATGTCACGATTTTGTTAATGTTGTCAGTGCAGTTGTCATCCTTTTTAAGCTGCAAACTCAAATTAGCATTTATTCAAAGAAAAGTGGTCTTATTTAAAAGAGTATTATTTTAATCAGTTTTTATTTTAATCCTCAATCAAATTATTCTATTTATCTCCTTCATTTTAATCCATCCTCAAGTCACATTAAGACTTCTGAAGGCAGCACTGCAGGAACATTACAGCGAACTGAATAGCGTCTTAGTTCTTTGTGTGGGCATTGGCTTGACGTCTGTTCTGCACTGCTCCCATATACATAACTTAAAGGATAAGTTCACTAAAAAAATGAAAATTGAGTCATTATCTACTCACCCTCCTGCCGATCAAAAGAAAGGGGACGTCTACGAAACATTTCTGGGGCTTCACATTAAAACAGTGTTACAGCATTCTCCTAGACAGCTGAAGTAGATGGAGACTAGTTTTAAAATGTGAAAAACAACCAAAAGTAAATGAAATGCTCCATCCAGCTTGTCCAGTGTAATCCAAGTGCCCGGAAGCCCCCACAATCCCAAATTGATTTGAAAAGACGTGTAAAGCAAGCTCATGTACCCACCTCAGATGGAGTGAACGCTAACGCTTTTAGCTCAGCAGCTACATTGAGGATTTTAGCCTTAAATGAGTGTAAACAGGGTTAACTGCTTCAGTTGTTAAGGAGAATGCTGCAACGCTTTTTTTCTGTGATGCTCCAGAAATGTTTTGTGGACTAAACTTATCCCGACTTTCCATCGACATGGGGGTGAGGAGATAACGACTGAAATTTCATTTTTGGGCAAGCTAATCCTTTAAACATGGCTAACTATAGATAATCAGTCACAATTCAATATCCCTTAAGATCATCTTCCTATGATCAGTTGTGTTTCCATACAGTGCGTTATGTGTCATTACATCTATCTATAATTTATATTTTTAATTTCTCTCCTCTAGCTTTGAAGCTGGGTCCAGAGGCGTTCCGTTTCGACGGCGGTGTCGAGGCCATCGCCACCCGCCAGAACGAGAAATACTTCATCCTCCGTCCTGAGGTCATAGAGACCTACATGTACATGTGGAGGTTCACCCACGACCCCAAATACAGGGAGTGGGGCTGGGAGGCTATTCAGGTAAAACACTTGTTGTATTGTGTTCAGTAAGAGATGTGCAATTTGGACAAAAAATTTCTCATTTCTGTTCTTACTGCTTGAAAGATTTTATTTCAGCGAGGTTAAACAAGAGACTTCAGCTAACATTCACTCATTTGGCAGCTTTCCAACAACACCAATCAGGACGAAAGCCAACAGAGGGTCGATTCATTTAAATGAAGTCTGGTGATATTTTAAGTACACAAATGTCTTGATTGATGTTTCAGTCGCCTAAGTCCTCCCCGTTTCTCTTCCTCCCTCCTTTAGGCTCTGGAGCAGCATTGTAAAGTAGAAGGAGGCTACAGCGGCATCAGAGACGTCTACGCTTCGACTCCCAACCACGACGACGTACAACAGAGCTTCTACTTGGCCGAGACACTCAAGTAAGACACACAACTGTACCTCCCTGTAAACGCACACCCCCTCCGCTTCTGTCCTCTTATGATTGTGCTGTCATCGCACTTTATGGAGGGACAAGTCCCCCGCTTCCCCAAACTGACAGTCACTCATCACACACACACACACAAACACACTCTAACACAAAATAATGTTGTCATTCACTCAGAATAAGCTCCAGAGAGTGGCTGAGGTCACTGGCAAGGTTTCTTCGGTGCACACACTCTGTCACCGAATCTGAGAGGCTTTTACAGCTTTATGCTTCAATCTTTCATCCATAATTACCTTCTAATTCAGGAAGGATATGATATTAAGATGAGAAATAAGTCAGAGATTGATTACAGAGGGAAGAGTAAAACAAGTTTTTAAAAAATGATCTGAAAGTTTTGGTGTCCTTCTCCAACATCTGACCTGGTGTTCAAACCATTTCTGTGTCTTGTCAGACTCATTCTGACACTTCAGATCAGTGTATTAATCCAGATGCACTTCGTTTTATGGGTCATAATGAGTACTTTTGAAGACCAGCTCTTAATCAGTGGCTCCCAGCCTGGCGTCATGATCCTTTCAAGATACTTTTTAATGGGGTTGTGAGACGGTTAAAAGCATAGCAGAAATGAAAAAAAAAATCTTCTTCACAATTTGAACATATTCTCTGCTTTTTCTCTCATCTGGGCTTCTTTTTTGTAAAATGTGAGATGATTAAGGGGAAAAATGGATAAATCGACCAATTATACAAACATTTAAAAAGTCCTATATTGATATATCGGCCGGTGTGCAAAACTTTTTTGCAATGACCACTTAAATGTGCTTATCAAACACTTGCAGCAGAGGTAAGTAACAGGCAGGATATTTAACTGTTTAACAATAACTTTGTTGTCTAAATTGACAGCAGTGATATGAAACAGTAAACTTGCTGGGGATTTAATAATTCTACGTAAATGATCCCAAGCATCTTTTTCTGCATTGTAATTTCTTGAGCAACCTATAGAGCAATAACTATATATCTTATAAAGCCCAAATATTCCAATTTTTGCTGTATTTACAAAAGAGACAATATTCCTACTAAGCTGCTCTCATGGCTTAATATGCCATTAATATCCTCATCTGCATGCAGCCGTTCATTCTCCAATTATGAACGCAGCCTCTCTTCATCTGTTCAACAGCCATCTTGAAAAGGTCGACGTTGTGATCTGTGTTCTTATCTGTCGATATCCAGGTCTTCATAATGTTTAAGAGAGGGCCTTACAAATTGTTGGCTTGGCAACTCACAGAGATGAACAGGCAAGAGGCTGTGTGTGTCGGACTGTGGTTGAAAACCCAGTTAAGACGCATATTAAGAGTGCGCTGTACACATATCCAAAGAGTGCTCCTAAAACCTGAATAATATCAGCACGCCCCACATGTCCTGATCGGAAAATGCCACATTCGAAAATAAGGCCTTGTTCAGAGTACGCTGAATAGAATTTGATGTTTACGTGACCCATATCAAAATCAGAATATTGTCATTCAAATGTGGTCCTTTTGAGGAGCTGAAAACCAAAAGCGTTGCTCAAGATCACTGGGTTTTGTAGGGGTGAATTTATTTATACTGCACGTCTGCAGGTCTGTTAAAGGTGAAATGTTTGTTACCTGAGTTGTAGAGCAATACAATAAAGAATTTTAATAGTGCTGTCAGCCACATGTTCTACCATTACATGCGGGTGACACGATACACGTTTGTGCCAACTGTACACATAAGATTAAGCATCTCTGTGACATAAAAATACGTTAAACAGCAGAAGGAGGCTGTACGCCAACGACAACATTGCAGGTGTAAAAAAAGACGCACACGATGAACGTTCAATGAGAAGAAAACTGTGATCGTTAACAATGAAAATGAGGTGAGAAGGTGCAGCTGGTGAAATGACTAATGCCATCTGGACACAGTTAATCACATATTGTAGCATAAAGACAGCTTGAACATATTTTTCTCCTGTTATTGAGTAAAAGCCGCCCACGCTGAACGAGTGATTTCTCCTGTGAGACGGATAATAATACGAAAATAAAAAGAAACAAATGTTTGTGAGTGCAGAGCTCATTTTTTAAATAACAGAGCAGTTAATGTTTCAGCAGACGTCGTGTCTGTAATATACCTATAGGTTGCTCTAATCTGCGACTTTGGGTAAGAATTCCCTCTGTAAACTGGCTCGAGGCCTGGACTTATGTCTTGAATAGCAGAAATATATTAGAGCAGGACAGAAAGTGTGAAAACACCACATGTCCCGACACACCACAGGCAGTTACGACTTCTCACTTCCTGTTAATGGCTGGCAGATATATTTACTTAACTGCCTGAGTTTGTGCGTGTGTGTGTGTGTTAATGTGGGTGTGAGGGTGTGAGTGCGCGGCCACAAACGGCTCTTTAAATGTGTTGTCAGCCACAGTGTGATGTCTGGTGGCTGATAGGGCTTTCCCTCTCAGCGGGCTCTCCAACTGTGTTGAGGAGAAGTGTCTGTTTAAAGCACGACAACAGATCCCAACTACAGTTTAACAAGTGTGTACATGCACTCTGTGTGTGTGATGAACTTGTTGGGAGACACTGATTGGTGTTTACAGTAGCTAATAGCGGTTAATGTGCGCCCCACCCTCAGTCTGTTCAGACTGGCAGCTCCTCGCCTTGGCGACAGGGAGTACAGTGCAGAGGTGGTTTTCTTTCCAGGTTTTGGCCCCTGGCACCCTGGGGCTGTCAGCAAAGTGGACCTCCACCTTCATCACAAACCAAGCTAACAGTAGCTACATTTAGCAGCAGTTAGCGGTTACTTTAGCAACAAAGCTCCTCATGTCTGTGCATCAGGATACACCATAAATCACCTCAACACTGCAACTGGCCTCCGTTGTTCTTGGAAGCTGCATACGACCCCGGTTCGGAGTTGTTCATAGGAAGACTGCTGGTTAGCAGCAGTTAGCAGGAACTGTAGTTACAAGTAAAACAATCTGTCCAAAGTTGAGGCAGAGCAGCCTGAGAACATCAGAGGGAAAACTAGTAAATATTTTCTTTGTTAAATATGATCCAGTTTCCACAAATCAGTGAACAGAATTATGAAGTTTTGTTTTTGTAGAAGTTATAAAGTTGTTTATAAACCCAGGAAATATTACCGTAGGGCGTTTTTTAGATTCAGTCTCGGTAAATGTAAACATTGGCAATGCGATGGTGATGATAATATGGTCGGCATCTTCACATGATCTTCGTTGACGTACACGCAGAGTCCACCTCTCTTCCTCCAGCTGTAGTCCCGCACTCTGTCGGCCTGGAACACGGTTCACCTGTCGAGTAGAGACAGGTCTCTGTTGGCACGACTGTATCTGATGTCACGTTGTTTCGCTCATTTGTCCATTTCATACTCCTGCGAGGGAACGTTAGCCAAGAGCAGCCTCAAACCAAGCTGGAATAGCATGGCTCTTATCGCAACTCGCTACCTCCCTGGGGCGTTCCAGCTGGTCAGGTTGGATGGTTGAAAGATGCTGTGGGTGGTGATGGTCTCAAAGTCCGCTGCTCTTGATTGAAAACCTGTGCTTCCTTTTCCAATGCCGATTAAAGTTTTTTTTGTCATAAGCAATGTGTGTCAAAGCCAAAAAGTGAAAAAAACAATAAAATGTCGCGAAATCTGAAGGAGCTATCGACCACTACATGCGCCTCTGCTGCTGTGGCATCTTAGCACAGCGATCTGTGAGGTATAAAATAGGCCCCGGACGATCCACTCCTGCAGCGCACTTCTTTTTATACATCCATGGCAGCGTCCCAAAAATCAAGAAAGCATTTATTGGACACCATCTTAGTACACGCTCCAGAGTGTAGGATGAGTTGTCAAAAAAAAGAAGAAAATGTAGTTTCCCAGGAAATTGCAAACTTTAAAATACCAGTGAGAATACCTGGAAAATGACTTTTTTGCCATTATTAGGAGTGATACTGGCGCAAAGGGTAAGCTATAAAGCAAGACATATGTGATGAATATAGTGAAACATGACTGCGTCATCTCATTAAACAAGGCTGTTTCTTGTATTTAATCCATAAACTAGTTCAACTGTGGACCTCTGCACTCTCCCCTCTCCCATTCTTCCTCCAGATTTATCGTCCGCTCCGTTTCCTTTACTTCCATTGAGATCTTTATAGCCTCTCCTGCAGTCTCCATCTTTTCCTCCCCCATTCACGTCCTCCTCATCTCTTCTTTTTCTTCTTCCTCTATCGTGTTGTTTTTTTTATTCCACCACGCCAGACAGGCTGTTGACAGGAAGTCAAGGTTAGCCTCACGGAGCCCGGTGGGGGCGAGGTGCCATCCAATCCAGCTTTTTCATAGGCAGTAAATTTTAACAAGCGTCACCTCTACTCCTGATTACACCACACACACACACACACACACACACAAACACACTCAAAGTAAGATGTCTGGCTTCTTTTTGCACGTCCACCAGGTTGTGACATCCAGATAAAAGTGTTATTTTTTCCTGTTCATTGGAGTCAAAAAAAAGTCCCCTTTATCCAACTTTGAGTCAAAATGAGAGATGAATATTTTTAGAGGCGGTTAAAATGTTTTGAGGAGAAGCAGCGCAGAAAGAAAATGTCTCGTTAGCCCCCCGCAGACAACTCGAGGAAAAATAAGAGTGTAATCGACCACCAGCCTGGACAGCGGCACAATAATTACCTCATCAGTCAAGCCGCATCACATCCATGATATCAGAGACGGAGCCCACTGGACACAGAAAATATCAATCCCATTTAGCAGCAAACCCATAAGTCTAATCCTCCTAATGTTACTCAGGGATCTTGGCATCGTGCGGAGCCACTTCCAGTATTCATCTTCCCCGCTGCTGCCAAGGACACGGCCATACTTCACACTGCTGCCTGCCTGCCTTCAATCACTCACTGCTTTCTAGTGCTTTGTTGGCAGGCGGAGGAGGACGGGGACTTGTTGTGGAGGTTGCGGGCTTCGTGGACGACCAGCTCCTCTGCTGAGTCATTAGTTTCAGTCGGCTGACACATTCGTCCCTTTTCTTCGGCTGCATTTTCTGCATTTTCTCCTTAAAAGAACTCACTTGCTTTCTGACTCTCCTTGGTGAAATCTGAAGTGGATCTGCTCGACCAGCATCTGTCCTAAAAATCACTTTAGTTACTCGCCTTCTTTCCTCCCAGTTCCTTGTTTTTAATGTTGTTTTCTGGTTGTTGAATGAGATCTGATGACTCTGAACCGCAGAATTTCATCACTTCAACTTTGCTGAACTGGTCAGAGCCGCGCCCATCCTTCCCTCTCAGTTCCACATCTGTTTTATTCACTTTGCAGGACTGATTGCAAAATATCAACACAACCTCAAGTAATATCTCAGACTGAAAAGTAAACAGCCGACATTTCACTTCCACAAGATTCTAAAAAAAGTCGTCTCATCTTTAGAAATCTTCAGTTTGGGGAAAACTTTTGGCCCTTCAGTTAAGAATTTTAGTCAAAAACATCAGCTTCATCTCACAGTTTCATCTGTGGTTTTAGTTTGCTCGGTTGTCTACCATAGTGTACATTTTCACCTCAAGCAACATTAAAGAAGGCCCCAGTGACATCATTTTATTCACAGTTTGGACACTTTAAGATTCCCATTACATCTTTACTTTTAAGTATTTTGTCATTTTCTTTCCCAAAATGTCAGACTGTTTTTTTTTTTTGTGAGTTTTCTACTTCCCTGAAGGTTTCCTTCATAGTCATAGGACCATATTTTAATGATGCAAGTTATTCTCCAAGTGCTGTTTTGGCTCATATACTGTAAGTTTTGAGGCATAAAGTGCTGCTGGGTGAGATGGAAAATGAAATACAGTGAGCGTGGGGATCTCCCAGCTCTGAAACAGTGGAGCAAGACAGCAATGACTCCACAAATGGAGAAATGAATACTCCTGGAAGTAATAATGGAAACGCATCACTGTTGTTGCTGATTTAAAAAGGTATTTTGCTTGGAAGATAAGATGAACTTTATTGATACCTACCAGGGATAATCATTTGTTGCAGCAGCTCAAAAGTTAGAAGCAAAGGGGAAAAAATGACAAAAGTAAAATTAAAATAAACACTGTAAACACTTGGGTATGAAAGTGCTTAACACGCATATACTGTTGTATATGTGAATACAGTTTTATAAAGTCTTCTTAGTCTCCTGAAGGAGAAGCACAAAATCTGATAAATTGACTCGATCGATGTCACTGGAGTTGGAATTTCTGGATGTGTAGCATCAAATCTGATCTTTCTTTTTCTAACTGTCCAACGTGATTCTGACAGAGTGTTTCAGGAGTGCTTTGCTGAATCAGTGGAGCATTGTTTTACTATTTAATAGTTGTGGCACATCTCCTCCAAGTATTTAGTTTGCCCTTGCTATCAATGACTTGGTACCAGAAAATGATAAGAATTTCGACCAAAATACCAGCAAGTGGCGTAACGCTGCTTCTTTTAATCAAAGTTGAATCAAAGCTGAATTCAGTGTTATAAAAAATACTATGTTGGAGCACTGCTCGTGCTGCGTTTGGTACCAACATAAAGACAGAGCCGTCAATCACTATCTGTTTTTATCTGTAAAAGCTTCAAGAGTACTCTGGTTTAAATGAACCCTTTCCTTCTGTGTCTCCTTCAGGTATCTCTACCTGCTCTTCTCCGACGACGACCACCTACCGTTCGACCACTGGGTCTTCAACACCGAGGCTCACCCTCTGCCCGTCATCAAGAAGGACAAAACGGACAGACCCAACGAGGTGGAGTAGTGGACCTGTCCTGCGCTGAGAACCTCTGATCCTGAATACCTGAGCCTCCAGCTGTCTGCCTGAAAACAGTTTAGCTATTTGGAGTCCCCGATGGCTACAGATGCCTCTTGATTGGATTTTTTTTTTTTTTCTTTTCATGGGATCAAAATAGAGTTTGGGCCTGTTGGCTCTGAACTCTCGCTGTAGAATCTATTTTTTTTTTTCTTTTTTTCTTTTGTTTGTTCAGCTCTGACTGACCTGAACCAGCTGCTGGATAACTCAAAACCATGCGGTGATATCATCAGAGAGGAATTGTAAGATTTCGATAGTCTTGCAAACACTCTCTGAAGATGTAATTTCATTAGGTGGCAGTATATTTCACCGCCAGGTTTTTGTGTTTTTTTCTTTTTCCCAACTCATTCAGAGGGACAGTGTGACCAGTTCTCGCATTATTCGTCAGTGATTTCGTTGTTTGTAGCTGCAGTTTGTTTTTTGTGAAGGAGAACGCTGATAGACCTGAACCAGTCGTCTCCCTAATGTGGATATTTTGGACCCGGGCTTCGGGCTGAAAAACTCTCGTCTGAGGATTACAAGGCTGACAAGGACGCTCGCTTTGTTCACTTCACACGTGTCGTCTTTTTCCTTCTGCTGTACCGCTTCGATATCTGAATAGAAACCGGTTTTCCCTGCGCCAGCGCTGGCGCCACCGCCACCACCCGCCACCCAACATCTGCATCGTCTGCAGAGAAACATTTTGTGAAAATGGTTGTCTCTGTGGGAGTAAAAGGAAAGACGCAGCACAACCCGAGCCTCTTTTTATAAACCCACAGAACTTTTAGATCTCTGCTTCCCCCCCACCCGTTTACCTGACTGCTTCTTCCTCCCTCTGAGTTTGGTGTGACACAGGACGAGCAGCCACACCAGCTCTCTGCCTGCTAGTAATTTCTCTCTTTCTCACCCCACGACGTTTACACGAAGCTTTCCCTCTTCCTCTTCTCCTGCTTATCTTTAGTTCATGTCTATCTTTTCTGGATTTATTTCCTTTTCTCACATTTGCAGCTATATTTCTGGGGTTTGACCGATACAGGTTTTTGGGTTTCCCTCACAGAAGGTTTTCCCCTTTATTTGCCGCCAACCAGAAAAAACGTAATGCCAATCACAACATGCGTTTGAAATTAAAGGTGCAGTTTGTAAGATTGGCCAGCTGTTGAATTAAACAAGAATAGGGGGCGGCATATCCCTAGAGTAACGGCTAACTGTAGCCGCCGTTAGCTAATAAGCTCAGTTTACTGTGCGGCTTGCAGTCGTATTTGCCCGGACTAATTCTTGAATGTTTTAAACTAAAATTCTTACGTATTGCACCTTTAGATCATACAATTTTTGACCCAAAAGAAAAAAATCTAACCTCAAGGTTCACTTCTGTGGAGCTGTTGACCTCACGTCATGGTCTTACTCAGCACTTCGGACAGTTTGCTCAGCTGTAATGGAGCGTGCATGACAGAGTTCAACGTTAATGGTTTCTTTCAATTGCATGTGGGTCAGAGAGTCCATTTTTCCAGCCATTTGTCAGCAGTTATTACCTAAAAACAAAGACTAAAGTTGATTGTTATATTATGTTATCCACCTTTCTCTCGCAAACGCAGCGCTGCACATGTGTAACTCTCAACAGAGACGAGAAGGAAGCTAGACTGCTCACATTTGGTAGCTACGTCCATCCATCACTAACACAGAATGCTATGACTAATCAAGCAATCTTATTGTTGAGCCCCAGATGAGTAAGGCTGTGTGAAAAGAGAGCAAGTGGACCTTGAGTTAGGTTTTTCATTTATCTACTTATTTATTGTCAAACAACAATTTCCTGAATCGAGAATCAACTTTAATGCTTGACAGTACTGCTGAATTTAGTCTT
This sequence comes from Lagodon rhomboides, assembly GCA_039737535.1. Classification (NCBI taxonomy): domain Eukaryota; kingdom Metazoa; phylum Chordata; class Actinopteri; order Spariformes; family Sparidae; genus Lagodon; species Lagodon rhomboides. Next base: position 10,259,080 of record CM077798.1, on the reverse strand, counting down.
CTCCGTCTCCATCACCTTCTTCCATCTGTGATTAATATTCTCCTTAAATTTGAACATTTCTGTTCTTCAAACCAGAATTTTTTAGACCCTTTCAGATCCACTAAAGAGGATACCGATTGATCGTGTTCATCAGTGTGTCGGTCAAACCCTCTGTGTCGTTGTTGCTTCTTCTCGTCTCCGTCCTCCAGTCCCAGCGTAGGATCAGCTGTAGGATCTTCTCTCCTCTATGAGGAGACGCGGACACTCGACTTTGCTGTAATATTTCACCCTCACACACGCACACACACGCACACACACACACACACAAGAAGCCATACTGATTCTCTACAGCTTTACCATTCTGTCGTTGAGACTTTTGTTCCCTTCATCCTCCACTCATCAGGGTGGAGGCGTGTGCGACTCCATTGCCACACGCTGTGTTGCTGTAACTGTTGTTGTACGTCACGTCCAGCGAGTTCTCAACTCATTCAGTTGGATTTTATGGTAAAGGGTTTCTCCTGATGCCACACAGAACTGTAGCCAGATTAAAATCCAGTTTAGTCTTCAATCTAGTGCCTTCACTGAGGAGTCGGAGGGAAAGCAGCTCACACAAACACAAAAGAGTCGGGTTTGAGAAAGTCTTAGAGCTTTAAGTGAAGTTCCCATGTGTCGGATGAGGATTATACCAAAATTAGAGACAGATTAAAGGATAATTCCTGCTTTTTCATTCACTATTTAATATAAGTTTGGCTTGAGTTCAGTCCAAGAGTCAGTGAAAACTTCTTTGTGATTAGTTTGAGATAAGACCACTGAAGGTCCGTCTGAGGGTCACATTCAACGATTTAACAATGAAAAAAGTCTGAGACGCTGATACTATTCTGGACCAATGCCTGAAAGGAACCAGTCACCAGTTATTTCTTTGACTACACTGACATCTAGTGGTGATATCTTCCAATTACATTCCACATGAGACCTGGGCTAAATGGATGAGTCTGACTATGGTCACTCGTGTGATTTTCACGAAAAAACAAACCCCTTACGCCAAAATGTCAACTTGTTGGGATCAAGGAAGCAAAGTGGCTTTTAAGAATCTCAAATGTTGTTTTTGTCGTCACATAATTAGAGGAGCTCTGAGGCCTCATTTATTAAAATACTCTTAGATCGATACTTAAAGGAGTGTTAAGATCAGATTGTGTGCTTATGTTTTATTCATAAAAGAGGCTGAGCATTAAAAACCTCGTTTAAGCAGGTTCTAATAGTACCATTAGTGATTGACACTTCTGTGATCCATAAATCTCATATCATCCCAGATGGACTGAACCTGCCTTGTGGTTTCCCCTTATAAAATGCCAACAAAACTGAGTCAGGAAAGGCCATGGACCAAAAGAGAAAATCAGACGTTTTGGAAGACGTAGATGATCAGATCACAGCGATAGTAAAGGAGACTGAAGCCAGACAGCACGTAGTGTTAAGTGGATTAAATAGCAGCGTGACAAAGACAAGCTTGCAGACCAGGAATGTGTCGCCTTTGTACATTTTTCATAAAGCTCATGTAAAGTTCACCACAGGACTGGATGAAGCTGCAATTTTCCTAAATAACCAAAAGGAAAAATCACTTGCGTCAATTCAAGACTTCACTTGAAGGTTCATAACAACTTATTAGTCCTACTTGATCAGAATTGACTGGATAAATGAGGCCCCAGCTCCTCAGCTCATGAAAGAAGGTACAATTCCTGAATTGAACCTACAGCTGATGAAAAGTGTTGCTTCGATTGACTGAAATAACTTCAGTAATTATCTTGTGTAAGTGAATGTGACACAGGGAGGTGTGTGATAATAACTCTGCCCACATGCAGCTCCCCTTCAGTGCTCCTGTTCCCACAATTGAGCTTTAAGTGTCACTGGGAGATCTGGCAGATGGTGAGTCATAGAAAGTTCAGTCAACAACAGCCGCGTCGCTGTCTGAAATACTCTGCTGGAGTGGATTCATTTCTTTCAGCCATCTGACAGAAGTGAGAACTGCTGGCTGAACTGAACTGAACCACAACAGGTCGTTCTAAAGACATTTGGCCCAGGTATCACAGAGTACAACTGTAGGAAAGGAAAAAAAACTCAGTTTTGGGGGCAGATGGATGCTTTCCTGGCTCGTTGTTTTCCCACATTTTATGTCCCCGTGCATCCAAAATGTGTTGTTTTCTACTGCAGGACGATGCTGATCACAGCAGCCATGGAACCGAAAGAGTACATAAAAAAACTAAAGAGAAAAACACAGGGAGCATTTTAAAAACAAGGAAGTGTTTGTGCTGCAAATGTTTTAAAATCTAATTCAATCCCAGATGATGTTATTCTTTTATTTGATCCCCACCTGGTTGTAATTGTTCATACTGACTTCCTTAATTTTACTTCAAACCAAAATAAATGAGCCCTTATCACATAGCGACCGACAGACATATCATATTTAAATTGAATATATTGTTGAGTTTCTGAGCTGTGAGAATCCCTCCGTGTTCTTTATATCACTGTACAGACGACAGTGTCTCTGTGTTTCATCTGTGTTTTGTTTAGTTAGCTGGTTTAGAGGCATTTATTATCCATGTGAAGTTGTATTGTAATGGTTGATTTTTGCTGATTGTGTTAATTTATTCTGTAGTCGTGAACATAGGACTTGGACGGTGTGTGAGCTGACCCCCGGGTGGCGCTCTGGGTTATACAGGTATCTACCAAAAAAAAAAGACATCCTGACCTGATGTCGGTAAATGTAAAAAGGTCCTGTAGGTGTCGCATTTCTAACTTAAAATATCATATTAGCATCAAGAAAATCAGAGGTGTTAAAAATGCTGCACATAGTCGGTTTAAAGTGATGTTAGCGATGTGGTTTAATGTCACAAAGAGGGCAGAGAACCCACCTGGGAGTCAAACAAACAACCTCACGGGAGGAAAAGAATCGTATGAATGTACCATCCAATGTGAAGTGAAGAATATTTTATATGCATTTTTGTCTTCTTGTGTTCACTTCTCTTGTTGTTGTCATCTTGTTTCTATTTTATTTTGGAAAGCACAAAAAAGTTGAAGCGAAGTGTGCCGGCGGAGAAAAGTCTGCGGGGAGTGACGGGCCTGTTTAAACGCAGCGTCGACTCGCCGTTAATGTAGGAAATGATCCAAATCTGCCACATGAGGTGCATCAGTTCATTTATGTTTTATTTTTGTTTATTCGGATCAGACACACAAACACGGACATATAGGAATATTTGGTGTTCATCATCCAGTTAAGTGTTAAAACACTGAAGCTGCTTCACATGAATTCAGAGAAAAAGAGACACCGAGTCAAAACTTCCGTTTCCGATGGATCATGATTAGACTGAGATTTATCAGATTGTAGAAACCGGTGATATAATGTAGCTCAGTGTCTATTAAAGACACTTTAATGTTTTAATTTCTGCCCTATATTGTTTCGAATTTGCAAATTTGAACAATGTCAAAGTCACAATTTGGTGTTCGTAAATACTGAGCTTTAAAGGTCCCATATTGTGCTAATTCAGGTCCACACTAGTTTCTACATGCTTTAATGTTCAAAAAACACATTATGTTTCTCATATTGTTCATTGCTGCAGCACCTCTATTCAGCCTCTGCCTGAATGTTCCTTTTTAATGACTGTCACTTTAAAAAAAATAGCTCAGTCTGCTCTGATTGGTCGGCTCTCACAGGCCTGGGCAGGCAGCGCCCTCATTGTTTCCACATCCATGGCTCATGTAAAGACAGTTTCTATGCATTTAATTTAAGGCATCAACTAAAGTTATCAGCTCAAGTCATGCTAGCTAATCTTTTGATAAAGCATTTAACATATTATATTGGGACCGTTAGCACTGTTTCAGTGGTGATTGAGTGTATTTTAGTTGAAGTTGCGAGCTAACACAGAATGGTGGGTGGACATGATGGAGTTAACCACTGGTGGTAGTGTTCCTTCCTACAAATTGTTTAAAAACTCCATGCAGAACGTCATTTGAAAAATATGTATTTTTAGGCTACATGGCAGCACTGAGGTATTGATGCTGCCTCGATTTGATTGAAGCCTGATTATAGTTGTCTGGTCATAGATCAGACTTGTATTCTTACAAAGATTTGTAGAATGGTGAAGGTTATATTTGGTGTTTTTTCTGACAATAAGTATGATGGTGTGAGTTAGTAGTCATTTTTCAAAGATTTCTTAATGGACTTTTGAATGAAGATGGTTTTCAGGTAGATGAGTTTTTCCCGCCATATGTTAAGATTGATTAGTGCAATTCTACAGTCTGAAATTTGATTTTGGTGATTTTAAATTTGTTAAAGTAAATGTGTGTAGACTTGCATTTTGGAACCGTGGAAGCTTAGAAACATCAGACTTGAACTTAGACTTACTAAAGGGCTGATCCACTGCATTTTCATGAGTTATCAGCAAAGCTGTTTGCATTTACTCTGTAGGTGCCCTTTAACTTAAAAAAGTGTTTGTTTTTTTTTCCACTCATGTGACACTGATCTGGTCGTTTCACTACCTGAACAGGAAGGAAATGCAGAATGTATTTGGTTTTTCATGTGAGCCGTCAGTGTAAAGTCTGCTTTAGCGTCACATAGCGGGACATCAGGCATCTGCTCATTTCCATATGCAGATTTTGTCTTTTTCTTTTTTTTTTTTTCTCAAACAGTTGGATTGTTTTTGGTGATTTTCTGAATATTGTGTTAACGATCTGTTGCGTTCCAATGCCTTTTTATTGGTGATTATTAAAGGGGAATGTCGGCCTTTTTTTTTTTAGGAATTCAGAACAAAGTCAGTCCCTGTGAAGCTGCACCTCTGCTAATTTATATCACACTGACATCATTACTTTCCTTCACACGTGGTGCATAATCACTAAAACTGACTGACCTGTCCCGGGACTCAAATAATCTGAATTTTTAAAAAAAAAAAATTGTTGGCATTGCCCTTTAAAAGGTTTAAATGCGTGAAACCAACCTCAGAAATGTATCTGTACAAAATATTGCTGATAATCATTCCATTGCACATAGTTTACTTTGCGTTTATATGCAATATTTTAATTTTGTGGGGAAATCTGTTTTATTGTGTTAATATTATTATTGAATAAAAATGTAAATATTCCATTCCGGCAAATGAGCCGTTCTACATTTATATAAAAAATCTTCTGAGTTTATGGATTAAAATGATATTAATAAGCAGCAAACTTTTTAATAAACTATATTTGTTACACTTCTATTGTGAATAAAAAAATCTTTTAATAAGTGGTGATTTTGGAGTTGTTTTTGTTTTTGGAACAGCGGAGCCTTGATGAACTTTTTACTGGTTATGAGACTGTTTCTCTTTAATACAGATGACTGTGTATGACCTACAGAAACAAAGAGGACCATCAGCAAGAAGAGTGTCTTATTTAGAGTATCTGGTGTACAAAGTTCATCGTACACTATATAGTATTTCTAATACTAATACTCCTATATTTTTATTTCATTTTATTTTGGAAAGCACAAAAAGTTGAAGCGATGTGCCGGCGGAGAAAAGTCTTAAATTACGCTAATTTTCAGGTTCATACTCTCATTTTGGGTGTCTACTAGAAGATGTTTACATGCTTTAATGCTCGGAGAACACATCATTTTCCTCACACTGTTCACCTCTGCAGCACCTCTATACACCCTCCACCGCATGTGCAGCATGATTCTCCTGAGATGAGGCGCGATGGATTGTACCAGTCAGATGCAGAAGTGGCAGCCAGCCGCCTCCCCTCCCTTTGACCAGGCGGTAAATAAGTAGTTTTTATGTTGGTCATTTAATGTTCTGTCCCCGCAGAAAACAGTCAGGATAATACAAATCTGAAATCAAACCGAGCGAGGAATGAGAAACTGAAGGCTCCGTATTAACCATGTTGTCTCCCCTCCCCCCGAGGCCTTCTCTAGAGCCGGTGTCTGGTTTGGAAAATGTCCACACCAGGATTTAAAAATGCAGTCCAGTACAGCTACTGATGACCTGTTGTAAAAAGGAAGACAGAAATGTAATCCAAGCATCACAGTATTTAATTTTTTATTTAATGTCATTAAGAACTGTCCTGTCTAGGTTCTGTTGATCTAAGGTTTGATCCCAGGCCACAAACTCAGTGACCAAGGCAGGTACTGGTGCTGTCATAGACACATAGAGACGCCGCAATGACTGTTGGCCCGTTGCCTGATTGTATGGACCTCTACACTGTCTGCACAGGCTTATGCATTGCCAATGCCATTATCAGCATGTGGTTGTTATAGGTTCTATAATATCAAAATTTGCGGGTTGACACAGATTTTTTTAAACGTGGGTACACCCGCTTTTTTCCAGTCTTTATTTATACTTCTCAACAAGTACATTGAAATCACAGATCAAAGCAGTTATCAACTCATACAACACATAATCTGTGAGTTCTTCCTGAATCATTACGTTGTACATCGCTGACGTCGTATGACGTCACAAATGCGCCGGAAACTATTGTTACAGAGCAGAAAACAACAGACCCATTGTGAAAGGAGCGTTTCTATAAAGGTGGATACATTATTTTGAGCGTCACAACTACTGCGGAATGACTCGTTTTTATCCATCATCAAGTTAGCCGGGCGCTAAACCGGAAGTTAGCCAGCTTGGTCCGCAATCCAGATATTTTCACAGCCAGGGAGTCAAATTTTTTTGGCTTTAAAACACCACCGAGCAGCTTCCATGGGATTGAACGGGGCTCTGTGTCCAGTAATAAAACGTCCTTGAATATACTGCATCCCAAATTCCTTCCTTATTTACACACCACCACCAGATGTTGATAACACGTCATCACTGCGGCGGAATTTAGTGTCTTCACCCACTAGGTTCACTAGGTTTAGATCAAAGTTGAGCCGAGGTGATAAAAACCCGGGTCTACTGCAGGTTCCTGTGTGTAAATACAGATTTTACACATTCCCATTGGACAAAGAATCCCGATCTTAGCGGGTTCAAGTGTGATGTCTGACCAGTAGAAAACTGTTATGAGTGAAGTGAAACACAGATTATCTCTGCTCTCGAGCCAGTGTGACAGTTGAACTGGTGTTCATTTTAACTTGTTAGGGTCCCAGATGTGCTGGAGGCGTGCTCTGAGAATCCTGTCTCGAGAAGGGTCCTCAGCCCTGTCCGCTAACCAGGAAAAACATTCCCATCACCTGCTCATTGATCCAAATCGTGTATATGTATATTATTTTTTATGTGGCTGCGGCCTGCAAACCACTGTACAACTAACACTACAGAGCACACAATGACAGTCATTAAAACATCACCAACAACTATTACTGTAATGACAAAATACTGTATTTTGTAATGTAATGAGTTTTATTGAAGTTAATGATACAAATAAGCTAAAAGAAACATATTTAAGAGGAAGCCATTTTATGCCACTTAAAGACAAAAAGCTGATGGAAATGTAACATTATAGAATACAAATGTGTTCAAAGAGAGGCAGGATTATGAGATAAAAAGCTGAAATTATGAGAAAAAATTATTTGATACATTTTGATTTTCTATTTCATAATTTTTTTATCTTTTTTTAAATAATGTGACTTTTTATTTAATAATGTGACTTTCTATTTCATTATTTTGACTTACAATGAAAATATTTATTCATCAAGTTTAGTTTTCATCTTTTTTTTTTTCTTTAGCTTCTACAGGATGTGACAGGGCTTCCAAAAGTCTCTCTCATGTGTTCATTTATCTCTGCCTCTAACGTCAGGTATTTTAGACCCCACAGAGTGAAGATCAGAAGTGGAGCTCTTGTAGAAACACCTGCTGCACACACACACATCCTACATCTGTCAATTCAAATAAACTTTATTGGCATGAATGAAGTTACATTATCGCCATATTTAAATGGCATATTATTGAATGACGACATTTTGTGTCACTCCATCACGCACGTGCACACACACGCGCGCGTCTCTGAAGGCCATGGAAACAGAACGTTGAGCAAAGCTATAAAAGCTGCAGGACTCATTCATTCATCTCATTCGCAAACTAAACTTGATTCAAGTTACCTGAACCTGATCGACTGGAAGACTTTTTTCATACAAACCTGTTGGATTACTGACCTCGACGACAACGACTGCAGAGAGTGGACCACCTCTACCTGCTGGAGAAGTGGTTAATGGTGGACCCCCTGTGGCAGCTGCTGTCCGGAGTGTCTGCAGGTAAGATATCTTTTATTATCACACCACATGTTTTTATTCTTCTTCATGAAGGTGTACAAACTGGGTTTCAGTGGTAAATTATTTAATTTACAGACAGGATATTGATAAAACTTTAGTTGTCCTGAAAAAGGACAGTTTTGGGTGATACTCGACGTTTTCTCGGTGTAAAAGGATTTTTAGATGATAAGAATTTGCTGAAAGTCCAGAGACAGCTGAGGAATGTGTCCACGGTCGTGTAGTGGTTTTAAAATACTGTTATTGTTGTTTGAGGGCGTCCATTTTTAGATATTTAATGTCCAGAGTTTAGGGGAAAAGATGGCGGCTGGGCCTTTTTCTGAAAAATGCGACAAATAAACAACATTGGTGTCTCGTGCGCCATGGAGACGATGGAACGTGAGCAGATGAGCACGTGCAGGTGTAAACACACCGGGGCCCGTTTCTCTGTGTGCAGCTCACTTTGCTGCTAGAATTGTTGAAACTGAACTTCAGATGTAACGGGACATGTTGTCGGAGAGAGTTCAGGTTCACATTGACCATATTCTTGAAGGACTTGTCACTGAGGTGTTCAGTCAGCGCTCAGTTTGTTCTTGACCTGTTGGTACTGAAAATGTTGGGAGGAGGTGAGAGTGGCGTCCTGCGTCCACACCGCCGTCTCCTCCACGCCGCAGGATTTACGACTAATAAACATCTTATCGGCTTTATTAGTTTGCCCTGCAGAGAAGAACAGATTATTGTGTGCTTACTTTGGAGAAGTCCTGTTGTTAACTGCGCGTGTTTTAGTCAAGGTTCGCTCTCTTTGTCAGATTTTACAGTGTAGAGTTAAAAGTAGTCATCATGCAGATTGGCTCCTCTCAAAGTGTCATATTGCTATAAAACGTGTAAGACTGGAGTATTGTTACTGATGCATTAGCATGTGAACAGATTTTAAATGTTGTATTTGGTCCATGTGAAGCCAATTATAACAACTATATGTGTGTTAAGTAGTTGAATCTGTAACAAATCATCACCTTTTTCTTAATATTGGGTCCATATCTGCGGTCATATAAATGTAGTGAAGTACAATAAATCCCTAAGTCAATAGAATATATTTTAGTCCAGGTAAAAATGTCTCAATAGCAGCTGCTTTTCAATGTGTGTGACAGCAGTCCAGTAACCCCAGAAAGAATTACGACTATGTCTTTCTTTCTGGAAGATTTCAAAGTCTAGAAACTCCACTGACTGTCATCCCTGCTGCCGAGATGGCACAGACGGTCACAGACATTGACGACAGCTTGTCATGGAGGAATTGGGACGAGGTGTCTTCCTTTCTCCAGGATACCATTAAAGACCTATTCGACTTCCAATCCATCCCTTCATCTCCTCCCCCCGACCCTGCTGGGCTGGAGCCTGGGCCCGAGCCTTCACACAGTCAGGTCGGAGGATCTGGTTGTGAAGCTGTATGCTCTTGAAGCTTAGTTGTATATTTTTTGAGGATTTCCAGTGTCAGGCTTTAAAAATGTATGAATTAATTGTTAATTACATCAGTAAAACAGTCAAACGCCATCATTTCTTTTTCTGAGTTTAGACAGTCTATCATCCCAACAAATAATTTGTTACATGATAAAACTAAAACCTACAGTTCACAGGTGAAGCTCAGTTTTAACCAAGTTAGGACTCGTCACACCGCCGTAGCTCGTCTGACCACCTGTTCTGTGTGTGTTTGTGTCTCCAGTATAACAACGTACCAGTTGTGGGGCTCCCTGAAGGCTTCGACCAAAACCTGAAATATGTTGGAATGATGTTAGTTACACACAATGCGAAATGCAAACAAACACTCCAGTGCACACAGCTGTAGAGCTTCAGTTTGCATCATCACACACACACACGCACACACTAATCATGTGTTCATCTGACTTGTTACTTGTGTAGCAATGGAAAGCGGTTTTACGCTCTTGCCGCAGGAGGTTTCCCTCCTTCTGTCCCTGCTGCTCCTCAGCCGAGCACCTCCAACTCAGAGTAAGTTTGCTGTGGACACTTTTGATCCAAATGTACATTGCAGCACAGACAAGGTTACATTTTTTCCATATGTCTTGTATTTTTCTGCTGATCATAACGTTTCCACAGCGTTAACGTGAGCTCTCACCCTGTTTTTGTGCTGTAGCACGAGAAAGTCTGAGAGTCAGCAGGAGGACGACCGGCCCTACGTCAAAAGGCCGCCAAATGCCTTCATGCTGTACGCGAAGGAGCACAGGCGCCACGTTGAGGAGGACATTAAGAGGATGGGGTGCGCGGCTGTGAGTAGAGTCCTGGGACAGAGAGTAAGTGCAACAGTCACAGTGTTACAGCAGTGTCTAACTCATTACATCTTTACAGTGATTGACACCATTGATGCAGAGCTGTGTGCATATTTGTGTGTGTCTGCACGCGCTAACGAACATTGTGTTGTTCGTCTGTCCACAGTGGAAGTCACTGTCAGCGAAGGAGCAGGCTGTTTACTACCAACAGGCCCAAAGAGAAAAAGAGCTCCACGCGCAGCAACACCCCGGCTGGTCCATCTGGCAGAACTATGTAAGCACACACTGCTCACACACAACTCATACATGTTTACATCACCACATACATCACTGGACAAGAGTCACTGCAAACACTTTTCATTGGCTGATGTCAGATGGAAAGTGTAAAGACACGTTTGTTTTTGTGTAGGGCAAGAAGAGGACGAAGAGCAGAAGAGCTCCTAAAGGTCAGGACTGTCATGTGACATGTGATGAAAACTAGAAGACATTTGATTGTTAAACTACATTGATTTTACAAACAAAATAAAATGTACATTTTAAGGTGTTTAGTACAAATAGTTCAACGTAGAACAGAACAACTTCCCTACAGTGAACAAGACTGAGGTACAATGGTTCCTGGTACAGCATCTTTAAAGCTGCACTATTTTTAAATCAGAAGAGAAAGATCTTCATTGACTGAAGATAAAAACATTTCTGAATTTGTATTATTACCTCATTAATTTTCTAAATATTATAGTTCTGAGTTTGATTTTTCTTCTTGTAAACTACGTAGTGCCCCTTTAACTGGAGCCTGAATTGTGCCTCTTTTGTTGTGACTTTCTCAAATGTTTGTCATTTGATCCAATATTAGTATTCAGATGTTGTTTACTGCAGATGTAAGAGGAGGCATCTTATTTTCAAAGTGTTTTTACAGTTTTAAAGACTGATCTGTGTTTCTGTTTGTTGGTGTTGCAGCGTCTGTGTCATCGGTGGCAGCTGTGCTGAAGGACTCCACCTCCCAGACAGATGAGGAGGAGCCACGTCAGCAGACGGCCGTGGTGCTGCTGTTCCAGTGACCGTGCATGTGAGTGACATATATCACCTGCAACAGGAGAACAATGTAAGTTCTGCCTCCTGGCTGCATGTTCTAGAAGCAGCAGTCACATCTCTGTCCTCCTCTGCAGGACTCACACAGAGTCCAGCCATCAGAGGATGAGGAGCATCACCCAGTGATGGAGCAGCTTGATCCTCCACCAAGTCCATCCATCCAGAGCATCAGCTGCCCTCCTCTCCTCACTGTGGACTTCTGGGATGTCATGCAGATGTGTAAATAGATGTTAATATAGGCGTATAGATGTTAACATAGAATTGTTGTCGTCAAGTAAGTAAAACTTTTTAAATTCTATTTAATCAGCTCAATGATTCATTTTTTGCAATTACATGGTAAATACACCAAAACCTTTGTTGCATCACACTGACTTATTTTTTTTAGTTTTTTCAAAATTATCTTATTTTACATAGAGCTGTGTTTAACATAATTGCTGTAATTAATAACTTGATACATGAGACAGAGACGAGAGCCTGAACTCAGTAAACATTACGTATCAGAAACAACAGCAGGCTTTTAAGACAATAACTGCTGTGGTTCATCAGTGAGAAGATGTTCAATATACAAGGTAAACAAACAAAAACAACACAAACAATACGTCAGGAAATATTTGTACTTCTGCTTCTTATACTTCTAGCAAATATGAACAGGGCACGGAAGCTTCAACTCCACAAAAAGCTGTTTTTGAGGTGTCATTTTTATTTCCAGGCAGCCTGACACACTCGGGACGTCTTGTTGTCTCCTGCTGTCCTGAATTTGAGCTTGTCACGATGGAGGTAAAATAAGGGGGGCAGGATAAGGGGGAACAAAAGGCGAGTTTTATTTAACAAAAGACGAAATCTACAAAAACCAGGTGCACAAATGAAAATGAGTCCAATGATCAAAAAACAAAGTAGCAGCTAAAACAGTTAAAGTGCAAACAAAAAGGCAAAGTACAAATCAAACAAAGGAAAACCAGAAATCAAAGGCTTAAAACACAGACACACTGATGAGGGGACGAGGAACAGGTGAGGAGAGAGGCGGGAAGGCACAGAGGAGAAAGCATGGAGGAAACAATACTGACAGGCAGAGGGAGACAAACATGCAAGGAGGAAGGGGAAAAGACAGAGGGAAGAACATGGGAGACACTGAAAAGGCAGAAGAGACACAACAAGGAGACATGAATCCTGAATCATGACAGAACTATGATTGACCCATCATTGAACCACAGTGGGTATGACTGCAAATCTACTGAGCCCTCTGACAGGAGACACTATTCTCTAACCCTGACCTAAACATCTTTAAGCTGCCTTTAAATCCTTCACTCAAACAACAGATACTCTGCAGTATGACCCGGCCTTATATCTACACTGTCACTGCTCAGTCTAAACTACATTGCCTGGCCCAGCTGGTTCAACTGGAAACTTCATGTGAATCCCACAGCCCGCTAAGCAGTCCAACCACCATCACTGCTGTCTGGTTCAACAAGTCTTACCATAGATAGCGACCTTCATGAATTACGTCCAAGTTAAAGGTGCAATGTGTAAGAATTGTTGTTGAAACGCCTCCCCTCTCATTCAGACTTTTTAACACTCTGCTTAGTTTTTTGTCTTTCTGCAATGTGTTTCTACAGGAGGTTGTTGCACCACGCTAATCTCATCATTCACCATCTAATCTCTCGTCTTTTTTTACATCTGCTTCCCTATGAGATCATCTGAAAAAGATCATGTGTGAGCCAGTTTCAGTCTGCAGAACCATGAAGCCAGAGATCTGGATCCACCACCCTGCTGCTGCATAGAGGGATGTTTGTGGTTTATTCAAAATGTATTGATTTTTAGCACGTCGTTTGTCCAAATGTGGCTCTTTATCAACCTCATTCCAGCCATTTGATCATTTTGTTTGGAGACTAATTAACCCATTCATTTGTTTTTTCTGCTGATAGTCACAAAAATACTTTCAAAGTCCTTCTAAAGAAGTAGTTGAAGAGGCCCGATGTCTGATCATTCCATTCAGGTCGATTGAAAGAACCGTTCAGTACTTCCATTTACTCTACGCAGACAACTGACAGCACACCAACAAATCAGGTATTAGAAGTCCCAAAACCAAACTATCTTACGCTACTGTCTCTTCACATGGCGAGGTGTACCGCTTTGCTCACTCTCTCTTACTTAATGATAATTGGAGCTGCATCATCTGGCATCACCTCAGCTGTACATCATTATAGGAAGAAAACGACAAAGGCCGCGTTTCCCAGATTCGCTAAGCTTCTTAGGAACGCTCTTAAGAGCGCTGTGAAAGAAGGACGTGTTTCCCAGAGTCGTTTTTAGCTTAAGAAGATCTTTCACTAAGAAGGAAGTGTAAGATCGCCCTGACCCACTCTTAACAGCCTTCTTAGCGACCAAACGCTCAGTGCAGCCGCATCAGGGAAAGTTATATCGGACACTCAAAGGAATACTAAAACCATGCGTAATGATGAATGTGCGCTCATAGCTGCAGAACACTGACGCAAGAAAAATAATAGCATAAGAAGAAAAATAACGATATAAAAATAAAGAATTGCCCATGTGTTCCTGTAGCTACATCAATAAAATAAATCATCATTACTATCACTCGTTACGTTTTCACACACATTCGGCATCTTCATCAACCACCCTGTGGTATTTCACAGATATGAGGGAAACTGACAGGTGTAGCTGAACTCACCTGCTAGTCTATATAAAGGTGTTGCCGAAGTCCACGCGTGTGAGACACCATGGCTGCAATACAGCATATTCTCGCTGCTAACCAACAGCGTCGCCGTGCACGAAGCCAGACGGTTTATATACATGCTTATGTGCGTCAGCACTTCTCCCCACTCGACGTGCTGTCGGACCGGGCTGTCCAGTCCAAGTACAGGTGTCGTGCCAAAAAGTGATCGTCTGCCAGAATCTGATTACAGGCCGCGGGAGCGCGCACAGCAGCCCGTTGAGCGGTAGTGCAAAAACGTCTGCTTTTCTCTAGGTTAACCGGTCATAATATGCAGATACACACAACTGCATTACAATGTAATCATAGCAAAGGCATGTGTCTTCGAAAGTTTAACGTTTGTTGTTACGTAGGCTAATTAGGCTATTACAACTGTGACCAAAAGAAGTGTAGTTTGTAGCGAAATCAGACATGGCAATTACGTGATATAGCCTACGTATCTGTGCTTGGTATGTCTGATGACTTTGTTTAGCCCTGTCTTCGGAAATTAGACTATAATGAATATGATTTATTGGTGGGTTTTCAATAAAGATATGATAACTTTTGCAATGATCCTCGTGACTCTGCATTGTTTTTATCTGATCTGGGCACTATACTGTACATAGCATTTGCTTCCCATGTTTGGATGTGTTTTGCAGATTTCAATCAGTTTTCACCTGTAAAAAATTGATTGAAGACCAAATACAGTTAATGAAAAGTGATTTCTGCCTAAATATGACTTGATCTCATTCATGAGCTTCATAATGTAAAGATCTGAGCTCACAGGACAGCTTTGAATCATTTTAAAGGACCATTACAACACAAAATGGGTCATTTTCACCTGCCAAAAATTGATTGAAGGCCAAATACAGTAAATGAAAGGTGATTTCTGCCTAAATATGACTTGATCTCATTCATGAGCTTCATAATGTAAAGATCTGAGCTCACAGGACAGCTTTGAATCATTTTAAAGGACCATTACAACACAAAATGGGCATTTTCACCTGCCAAAAATTGATTGAAGGCCAAATACAGTTAATGAAAGGTGATTTCTGCATAAATATGACTTGATCTCATTCATGAGCTTCATAATGTAAAGATCTGAGCTCACAGGACAGCTTTGAATCCTTTTAAAGGACCATTACAACACAAAATGGGTCTTTTCACCTGCCAAAAATTGATTGAAGGCCAAATACAGCAAATGAAAGGTGATTTCTGCATAAATATGACTTGATCTCATTCATAAGCTTCATAATGTAAAGATCTGAGCTCACAGGACAGCTTTGAATCATTTTAAAGGACCATTACAACACAAAATGGGTCATTTTCACCTGCCAAAAATTGATTGAAGACCAAATACAGTTAATGAAAGGTGATTTCTGCATAAATATGACTTGATCTCATTCATGAGCTTCATAATGTAAAGATCTGAGCTCACAGGACAGCTTTGAATCATTTTAAAGGACCATTACAACACAAAATGGGTCTTTTCACCTGCCAAAAATTGATTGAAGGCCAAATACAGTAAATGAAAGGTGATTTCTGCATAAATATGACTTGATCTCATTCATAAGCTTCATAATGTAAAGATCTGAGCTCACAGGACAGCTTTGAATCATTTTAAAGGACCATTACAACACAAAATGGGTCTTTTCACCTGCCAAAAATTGATTGAAGGCCAAATACAGTTAATGAAAGGTGATTTCTGCCTAAATATGACTTGATCTCATTCATAAGCTTCATAATGTCGAAGAATTCAGCTTGAGGACCCATCTCACCTTGCACTTCAAAAGTCATTGTCTTCCGGCGAAAATTACTTTGCTCGACTGTAGAAAATCCTGGGGGTAGGGTTCCATCAAACAAAAAATACTTTATCTGGTCATATACACAGGGATCCATGATGACTGATGAAATAAAGTGAAGTCACTGAAGTGCACCTGCAGCCTATGCATGCACATGTCAATTAAGCAGGCCTGTTACACTGCGATCCGAGCAAGCCGCTCCAACATTTCAAGTGCACCCGTATTGCAGACTTTACAGTAAACACACAGCGATAGAAGACGGCTACAGCGTGTACCGACTTCCTGTTTTCAAAATAAAAATGTGAGCTATTTAAAGCAAAGATATTGTGTTTAAAGCTATTGAGAAGCTATTGAGCTAAAATGCTAATATAATGCTAAAATTTACATATAAAAATTAATTAAAAATATGAACAGATGTAAAATGCAAAAATAAGACGTGTATCTCATGCAGCCAGTGGAGTACTATGATCCTACACTGATTTTGAGTCAATTGATCACATGACCTGGAAGCTATTGAGCTAAAATGCTAATAAAATGCTAATAGTTACATATAAAAATTAATAAAAAAAATATGAACAGATTTAAAATGTAAAAATAAGAGGTGTATCTCATGCAGACAGTGGAGTACTATGATCCCACACTGATTTTGAGTCAATTGATCACATGACCCGGAAGCTATTGAGCTAAAATGCTAATATTTACATATAAAAATTTATAAAAAATATGAGCAGATTTAAAATGCAAAAACAAGAGGTGTGTCTCATGCAGCCAGTGTTTCTTTTATTCATTGGCATAAGGGACATTTCCAGTTTTTGTCCTTCGCGTCTTCAATGTCCTCACTTTCCATGGACAGACATGAACTGTGGAACCACCTGTCGCAATCATCACATTGTATCTGTTTAATTGAAAACAAATTATATATTTAATCTTTTTTTTGTATCATTATTTGACAGCGAAACATTTTTATAATATTTTTTTTCATGGCTATATAACAATTCATCATGTCTATAACTGTTTTTCAATTACTCACCCATTGTATAATGGCAGTTCCTGGTCCTGGTGGCTTGAAGGTGGCACACATTGCGCAATAATTTTGTTCATCAAAGACTAAAAAAAACAAAAACATTTATTTAATTATATACCTACTATCTATCTTGTTTTTGCATTTTAGATCTGTTCATATTTAAAATTAATTTTTATATGTACATTTTTTTTTAGTCTTTGATGAACAAAATTATTGCGCAATGTGTGCCACCTTCAAGCCACCAGGACCAGGAACTGCCCTTAAGAGCTTCTTAAGCGCTAAGAGCAAATCTGGGAAACGCGGCCAAAATCAATAAAACAACCAATCAGAGCAATAGAACATAGAACAGTCGCACCTTTTCAATCAGTCCTTTTGATATACATAACGTCACTGTTATTGAAATAAGCCATCTTTTACTCTCTTTTAGTTCTGCAAAGCGAAATAAAGTGAAACCAAGAGACTTCATTCTTCATTCTTACTTCATTGACACGGTCACGGCCACTTCATAATATGTTGTGGTATCTTTCTTGTGACAAATGTACTGATTGTAAGTCGCTCTTGGACAAAAAGCATACGTATCTCTGCATAAGCAAGGTATGCAGTCAGTTGTTCAAATATTTTCCAAGACATGTTATGATATAATACAAGCTGCGTCTCCACTGAAGAAGCAGCAGCGCCCTCTGCTGTCTGCACAGAGAAGGTAAAAAGCTTACAGCACCTGGTATCCGCAGGCGGTCTCCCATCCAAGTAGTTTAGCTGTGCGTGTTCAGAGTGGTATGGCCGTAAGCGAAAGCAATAGCGACAAATATACTATTTGTAGGCCTACATGTGCAACAGTTATGTCTCGAAGAAAACACTGGACAGCGCCCGTGGTTTGATCCCGGGGAGGGATAGAGACCGCGAAATCTGAAAGATTTGAGGAGCGAAGTAACCACTGAGCTAAGCCAGTGCGAAGATACAATGCGGAGATAAACCTTTTAAAGCTGAAGGAACTAATGAGAATCCTGTCTTGAATAACGACTTTCCAGCGCTTTTCTGCTCTTAAACAAGACATTCACGTAAATGATTCCTAATCTTTGGTGCAGTTTGGAATCAAAGCGAGAGAAAACACTGGACAGCTCCTGTGAGTTGATTCCCGGGAGGGACAGAGAGCAGGATTCATATCAGGAATGATTGTTGGAGATGATCACTGAGATGTACCAGTGCAGCACAGCTGAAGAGAAACTGCTGTTATAAACACGAGTCTGACTGCTGCAAATAAGAGTACTCAGGTGAAGTAGAAGTACCTCAAAGCTGTACTAAAGTAATGTGGGCTACCCTGATTTCAAACTGCATCACATATCAGGAAACATTTACAGTAATGTCTTCTTTAATATGATACAAACACTGAAATATACCCCCACTCTGAAAACACTAGCATTCCCCAAAACCTGTTCCACTACGCTAATGTTTCTATGTGCATAACTATAGGCTACATAAATGAATCATGACGGAGCTGTTGAACATGTATAAATCGGAAGCTAAGCAGAGTTGGGCCTGGTTAGTATTTAGATGGGAGACCGCCTGGGAATACCAGGTGCTGTAAGCTTTTTACCTTCTCTGCATTAACAAGGTATGCAGTCAATATTATAATTATACATTCATACTTTTATTGCAAATATATGAAACATTTGCAAACTACAGCTGTTTTTAAAAAGGTCAAACATCTTTCTCAGACAAGCTGCGCCTCCACTGAAGAAGCAGCAGCGCCCTCTGCTGTCTGCACAGAGAAGGTAAAAAGCTTACAGCACCTGGTATTCCCAGGCGGTCTCCCATCCAAGCAGTTTCGCTTCCGAGATCGGACGAGATTGGGCGTGTTCAGAGTGGTATGGGCGTAAGCGAAAGCAATAGAGACAAATATACTATTTATACATGTGCAACAGTTATGTCTCGAAGAAAACACTGGACAGCGCCCGTGGTTTGATCCCGGGGAGGGATAGAGACCGCGAAATCTGAAAGATTTGAGGAGGGAAGTAACCACTGAGCTAAACCAGTGCGAAGATATGATATGGAGACAAGCCTTATAAAGCTGAAGGAACTAATGCGAATCCTGTCTTGAATAGCGACTTTCCAGAGCTTTTCTGATTTTTAACAAGACATTCACGAAAATGTTTCCTAATCTTTGGTGCAGTTTGGAATAAAAGCGAGAGAAAACACTGGACAGCGCCCGTGGTTTGATCCCGGGGAGGGAGAGAGACCGCGAAATCTGAAAGATTTGAGGAGCGAAGTAACCACTGAGCTAAGCCAGTGCGAAGATGCAACGCGGAGATAAACCTTTTAAAGCTGAAGGAACTAATGAGACTCCTGTCTTGAATAACGACTTTCCAGCGCTTTTCTGCTCTTAAACAAGACATTCACGTAAATGATTCCTAATCTTTGGTGCAGTTTGGAATCAAAGCGAGAGAAAACACTGGACAGCTCCTGTGAGTTGATTCCCGGGAGGGACAGAGAGCAGGATTCATATCAGGAATGATTGTTGGAGATGATCACTGAGATGTACCAGTGCAGCACAGCTGAAGAGAAACTGCTGTTATAAACACGAGTCTGACTGCTGCAAATAAGAGTAGGCTACTCAGGTGAAGCAGAAGTACCTCAAAGCTGTACTAAAGTAATGTGGGCTACCCTGATTTCAAACTGCATGACATATCAGGAAACATTTACAGTAATGTCTTCTGTAATATGATACAAACACTGAAATGTACCCCCACTCTGAAAACACGAGCATTCCCCAAAACGTGGTCCACTATGCTAATGTTTCCATGTGCATAAATATACATAAATGAATCATGACGGAACTATTGAACATATGTATAAACATGTATAAATCTGAAGCTAAGCAGGGTCGGGCCTGATTAGTGCTTGGATGGGAGACCGCCTGGGAATACCAGGTGCTGTAAGCTTTTTACCTTGTCTGCATTAACAAGGTATGTAGTCAATTTTATAATTATACATGCACACATTCACACTTTTATTGCAAATATATGAAACATTTGCAAACTACAACTGCTTTTAAAAAGGTCAAACATCTTTCTCAGACAAGCTGCGCCTCCACTGAAGAAGCAGCAGCGCCCTCTGCTGTCTGCACAGAGAAGGTAAAAAGCTTACAGCACCTGGTATTCCCAGGCGGTCTCCCATCCAAGCAGTTTCGCTTCCGAGATCGGACGAGATTGGGCGTGTTCAGAGTGGTATGGGCGTAAGCGAAAGCTATAGAGACAAATATACTATTTATACATGTGCAACAGTTATGTCTCGAAGAAAACACTGGACAGCGCCCGTGGTTTGATCCCAGGGAGGGAGAGAGACCGCGAAATCTGAGAGATTTGAGGAGCGAAGTAACCACTGAGCTAAACCAGTGCGAAGATATGATATGGAGACAAGCCTTATAAAGCTGAAGGAACTAATGCGAATCCTGTCTTGAATAGCGACTTTCCAGAGCTTTTCTGATTTTTAACAAGACATTCACGAAAATGTTTCCTAATCTTTGGTGCAGTTTGGAATAAAAGCGAGAGAAAACACTGGACAGCGCCCGTGGTTTGATCCCGGGGAGGGAGAGAGACCGCGAAATCTGAAAGATTTGAGGAGCGAAGTAACCACTGAGCTAAGCCAGTGCGAAGATGCAACGCGGAGATAAACCTTTAAAGCTGAAGGAACTAATGAGACTCCTGTCTTGAATAACGACTTTCCAGCGCTTTTCTGCTCTTAAACAAGACATTCATGCAAATGATTCCTAATCTTTGGTGCAGTTTGGAATCAAAGCGAGAGAAAACACTGGACAGCTCCTGTGAGTTGATTCCCGGGAGGGACAGAGAGCAGGATTCATATCAGGAATGATTGTTGGAGATGATCACTGAGATGTACCAGTGCAGCACAGCTGAAGAGAAACTGCTGTTATAAACACGAGTCTGACTGCTGCAAATAAGAGTAGGCTACTCAGGTGAAGCAGAAGTACCTCAAAGCTGTACTAAAGTAATGTGGGCTACCCTGATTTCAAACTGCATGACATATCAGGAAACATTTACAGTAATGTCTTCTATAAGATGATACAAACACTGAAATGTACCCCCACTCTGAAAACACGAGCATTCCCCAAAACGTGTTCCACTATGCTAATGTTTCTATGTGCATAACTATACACAAATGAATCATGACGGAGCTATTGAACATATGTATAAACATGTATAAATCTTGAAGCTAAGCAGGGTCGGGCCTGATTAGTGCTTGGATGGGAGACTGCCTGGGAATACCAGGTGCTGTAAGCTTTTTACCTTGTCTGCATTAACAAGGTATGTAGTCAATTTTATAATTATACATGCACACATTCACACTTTTATTGCAAATATATGAAACATTTGCAAACTACAACTGCTTTTAAAAAGGTCAAACATCTTTCTCAGACAAGCTGCGCCTCCACTGAAGAAGCAGCAGCGCCCTCTGCTGTCTGTACAGAGAAGGTAAAAAGCTTACAGCACCTGGTATTCCCAGGCGGTCTCCCATCCAAGTAGTTTCGCTTCCGAGATCGGACGAGATTGGGCGTGTTCAGAGTGGTATGGGCGTAAGCGAAAGCAATAGAGACAAATATACTATTTATACATGTGCAACAGTTATGTCTCGAAGAAAACACTGGACAGCGCCCGTGGTTTGATCCCGGGGAGGGATAGAGACCGCGAAATCTGAAAGATTTGAGGAGCGAAGTAACCACTGAGCTAAGCCAGTGCGAAGAGCTAACGCGGAGATAAACCTTTTAAAGCTGAAGGAACTAATGAGACTCCTGTCTTGAATAACGACTTTCCAGCGCTTTTCTGCTCTTAAACAAGACATTCACGTAAATGATTCCTAATCTTTGGTGCAGTTTGGAATCAAAGCGAGAGAAAACACTGGACAGCTCCTGTGAGTTGATTCCAGGGAGGGACAGAGAGCAGGATTCATATCAGGAATGAGTTGGAGATGAGTTGGAATTGTTGGAGATGATCACTGAGATGTACCAGTGCAGCACAGCTGAAGAAAAACTGCTGTTATAAACACGAGTCTGACTGCTGCAAATAAGAGTACTCAGGTGAAGTAGAAGTACCTCAAGGCTGTACTAAAGTAATGTGGGCTATCTCCGCATTGTATTTTCGCACTGGCTTAGTTCAGTGGTTACTTCGCTCCTCAAATCTTTCAGATTTCGCGGTCTCTATCCCTCCCCGGGATCAAACCACGGGCGCTGTCCAGTGTTTTCTCTCGCTTTGATTCCAAACTGCACCAAAGATTGGGAAACATTTTCGTGAATGTCTTGTTCAAAAGCAGAAAACCTCTGGAAAATCGTTATTCAAGACAGGATTCGCATTAGTTCCTTCAGCTTTATAAGGCTTGTCTCCATATCGCATCTTCGCACTGGTTTAGCTCAGTGGTTACTTCGCTCCTCAAATCTCTCAGATTTCGCGGTTTCTCTCCCTCCCCGGGATCAAACCACGGGCGCTGTCCAGTGTTTTCTTCAAGACATAACTGTTGCACATGTATAAATAGTATATTTGTCTCTATTGCTTTCGCTTACGCCCATACCACTCTGAACACGTCCCGATCTCGTCCGATCTCGGAAGCGAAACTACTTGGATGGGAGACCGTCTAGGAATACCAGGTGGCTGTAAGCTTTTTACCTTCTCTGTGCAGACAGCAGAGGGCGCTGCTGCCTCTTCAGTGGAGACGCAGCTTGTCTGAGAAAGATGTTTGACCTTTTTATAGTACTTGTATTTTGCACATTTTTATATATTTGCATTAAAAGTGTGTATGTAGGCATGTATCATCTGTCTTGGAAAATATTTGAACAACTGACTGCATACCTTGCTTATGCAGAGATACGTATGCTTTTTGTCCAAGAGCGACTTACAATCAGTACATTTGTCACAAGAAAGATACCACAACATATTATGAAGTGGCCGTGACCGTGTCAATGAAGTAAGAATGAAGAATGAAGTCTCTTGGTTTCACTTTATTTCGCTTTGCAGAACTAAAAGAGAGTAAAAGATGGCTTATTTCAATAACAGTGACGTTATGTATATCAAAAGGACTGATTGAAAAGGTGCGACTGTTCTATGTTCTATTGCTCTGATTGGTTGTTTTATTGATTGTTGTTTTCTTCCTATAATGATGTACAGCAGAGGTGATGCCAGATGATGCAGCTCCAATTATCATTAAGTAAGAGAGAGTGAGCAAAGCGGTACACCTCGCCATGTGAAGAGACAGTAGCGTAAAATAGTTTCGTTTTGGGACTTCTAATACCTGATTTGTTGGTGTGCTGTCAGTTGTCTGCGTCGAGTAAATGGAAGTACTGAACGGTTCTTTCAATGGACCTGAATGGAATGATCAGACATCGGGCCTCTTCAACTACTTCTTTAGAAGGACTTTGAAAGTATTTTTGTGACTATCAGCAGAAAAAACAAATGAATGGGTTAATTAGTCTCCAAACAAAATGATCAAATGGCTGGAATGAGGTTGATAAAGAGCCACATTTGGACAAACGACGTGCTAAAAATCAATACATTTTGAATAAACCACAAACATCCCTCTATGCAGCAGCAGGGTGGTGGATCCAGATCTCTGGCTTCATGGTTCTGCAGACTGAAACTGGCTCACACATGATCTTTTTCAGATGATCTCATAGGGAAGCAGATGTAAAAAAAGACGAGAGATTAGATGGTGAATGATGAGATTAGCGTGGTGCAACAACCTCCTGTAGAAACACATTGCAGAAATACAAAAAACTAAGCAGAGTTAAAAAGTCTGAATGAGAGGGGAGGCGTTTCAACAACAATTCTTACACGCTGCACTTTTAACTTGGACATAATTCATGAAGGTCGCTATCTATGGTAAGACTTGTTGAACCAGACAGCAGTGATGGTGGTTGGACTGCTTAGCGGGCCGTGGGATTCTCATGAAGTTTCCAATTTAACCAGCTGGGTCAGGCAATGTAGTTTAGACTGAGCAGTGACAGTGTAGATATAAGGCCGGGTCATACTGCAGAGTATCTGTTGTTTGAGTGAAGGATTTAAAGGCAGCTTAAAGATGTTTAGGTCAGGGTTAGAGAATAGTGTCTCCTGTCAGAGGGCTCAGTAGATTTGCAGTCATACCCACTGTGGTTCAATGATGGGTCAATCATAGTTCTGTCATGATTCAGGATTCATGTCTTCTTGTTGTGTCTTGTTTTATCTTGTGTTTTGACTCAATGCCCTCTTGTGTCTCTTCTGCCTTTTCAGTGTCTCCCATGTTCTTCCCTCTGTCTTTTCCCCTTCCTCCTTGCATGTTTGTCTCCCTCTGCCTGTCAGTATTGTTTCCTCCATGCTTTCTCCTCTGTGCCTTCCCCTCGTTATCTCACCTGTCCTCTTCCCGCCTCTCTCCTCACCTGTTCCTCGTCCCCTCATCAGTGTGTCTGTGTTTTAAGCCTTTGTTCCCCTTGCACTCCTTGTCAGTTCATTGTTGGTGTTTGTGTGATGTCCCCCTCGAGCGTCCCTGTGCTTCCTCCCGTGTCTCCTGTCTCCACGGTATGTTTTTGGACTTTGATTTCTGGTTTTCCTTTGTCTGATTTGTACTTTGCCTTTTTGTTTGCACTTTAACTGTTTAGCTGCTACTTTGTTTTTTGGTCCTTGGACTAATTTTCATTTGTGCACCTGGTTTTTGTAGATTTCGTCTTTTGTTAAATAAAACTCGCCTTTTGTGGAGTTGAAGCTTCCGTGCCCTGTTCATATTTGCTAGAATTATAAGAAGTAGTACAACTATTTCCTGACGTATTGTTTGTGTTGTTTTGTTTGTTTACCTTGTATATTGAACATCTTCTCACTGATGAACCACTGCAGTTATTGTCTTAAAAGCCTGCTATTGTTTCTGATACGTAATGTTTACTGAGTTCAGGCTCTCGTCTCTGTCTCATGTATCAAGTTATTAATTACAGCAATTATGTTAAACACAGCTCTATGTATTCTGTAGGTACAAATGAGTAAAAGTGAAAAAATAAGATCATTTTGAAAAAACTAAAAAAATAAGTCAGTGTGATGCAACAAAGGTTTTGGTGTATTTACCATGTAATTGCAAAAAATGAATCATTGAGCTGATTAAATAGAATTTAAAAAGTTTTACTTACTTGATGACAACAATTCTATGTTAACATCTATACGTCTATATTAACATCTATTAATACATCATTCTTAACATTTATTAAAACATCTACACATACATATTAACATCTATCTACACATCTGCATGACATCCCAGAAGTCCACAGTGAGGAGAGGAGGGCAGCTGATGCTCTGCACTGGATGGACTTGGTGGAGGATCAAGCTGCTCCATCACTGGGTGATGCTCCTCATCCTCTGATGGCTGGACTCTGTGTGAGTCCTGCAGAGGAGGACAGAGATGTGACTGCTGTTTCACTGGAGCAGCTGCACCACGGCCGTCTGCTGACGTGGCTCCTCCTCATCTGTCTGGGAGGTGGAGTCCTTCAGCACAGCTGCCACCGATGACACAGACGCTGCAACACCAACAAACAGAAACACAGATCAGTCTTTAAAACTGTAAAAACACTTTGAAAATAAGATGCCTCCTCTTACATCTGCAGTAAACAACATCTGAATACTAATATTGGATCAAATGACAAACATTTGAGAAAGTCACAACAAAAGAGGCACAATTCAGGCTCCAGTTAAAGGGGCACTACGTAGTTTACAAGAAGAAAAATCAAACTCAGAACTGTAATATTTAGAAAATTAATGAGGTAATGATACAAATTCAGAAATGTTTTTATCTTCAGTCAATGAAGATCTTTCTCTTCTGATTAAAAATAGTGCAGCTTTAAAGATGCTGTACCAGGAACCATTGTACCTCAGTCTTGTTCACTGTAGGGAAGTTGTTTTGCTCCACGTTGAACTATTTGTACTAAACACCTTAAAATGTACATTTTATTTTGTTTGTAAAATCAATGTAGTTTAACAATCAAATGTCTTCTAGTTTTCATCACATGTCACATGACAGTCCTGACCTTTAGGAGCTCTTCTGCTCTTCGTCCTCTTCTTGCCCTACACAAAAACAAATGCATCTTTACACTTTCCATCTGACATCAGCCAATGAAAAGTGTTTGCAGTGACTCTTGTCCAGTGATGTATGAGTTGTGTGTGAGCAGTGTGTGCTTACATAGTTCTGGCTGACGGACCAGCCGGGGTGTTGCAGCGCGTGGAACTCTTTTTCTCTTTGGGCCTGTTGGTAGTAAACAGCCTGCTCCTTCACTGACAGTGAGTTCCACTGTGGACAGATGGACAACACACTGTTCGTTAGCACACACACACACTCACAAATATGCACACAGCTAGGCCTGTCACGATAATCAATTAATCGTACGATAAATTAAAATGAGCTCGATAATTTTGCAGCCTCGATAATTTCCATCTGCATGCTTGTTTGTTTTCCTCGTGTCTCTCATGTGAAGCCTCTTGTCAGTCACTCTGTCTCTGTGTGGCGAGGCGGGGCCCTGCACCTGCACCTCAGGGTGCAGCATGAGAGCCCCGTGAGGAGCAGCAAGCAAACAAACATGGGATTGGTGTCAAAGCCGAATGCGACAGCTGCAGTGTGGGAGCACTTCGGATTGAAAGCAAATGACCGTGGTGAACCAGCTGACCTGGACAAGCCGGTATGTCGCATTTGTGGTAAAACGGTAGCAACTAAAAGCGGCAACACAACAAACATGTATCTTCACCTCAAGCATGATCATCCGATGCAGTTTTCCCAGCTGGGAAAAAAAAATTACAACCAAAGCTACAGAAAGCTGCCGTCTCTGTCGTCCTGACAGTCAACAATCAGTGAGGCGTTTAGTCGGCAAATGAAATACAAACGGGACAGTGTAAAATGGTGCACACTCACAGAGAGTGTTGTTAGCTACATCGCTAAAGAGATGCAGCCATTTAGCACCGTCAAGAGCCGGCATTTCCACAAACTAGCTACGGATTTGCATACGGCCTGTTGAGACATCTGCTTTTATTCATATAGAGTGTTTTTGTTGTTAGTTTGCACTTTTTGTCTACAAAGCTCCTAACTGGATTGGCAGTCTTGCCTGTTAAGGAATGTATCACTCTTTACATCTGAGCCTAATGTTTAATATTTACTGAAGTGCAGTTTTGTTCACAGAGACTTGATAATCCATTTTATTTATTGCTTCGGTTGTGTGTGGTTTTTATTTGAGTGCTTTTTTCTTATCAGCAACAGAGTCCAATTTATATAGTGTTTTTGGTTGTGTTTTTTATTCAAGTGCATTTTATGTAAACAGAGACTGAAAATCCATTTTATTGTTTTTGGTTGTTTTGTTTATTTATTTTGGATATTTAAAAAGTATTCTTTCCAATATTCTTTAGAAATAAATGTTTATTGATCTTTGAAAGGGTGTACTTGCATTATTATGCCATTATTGTTATATTATGGTCCCAAAGCGACAATATTATCGTTTATTGCAATAAATTCTGGGACAATTTATCGTCCAGCAAAATTTGTTATCGTGACAGGCCTTTTTTCTAAACATTGATCAAGTTTGTAACAGTGACTGTCACACTTACTCTCTGTCCCAGGACTGTATTCACAGCCGAGTTCCCCATCCTCTTAACGTCCTCCTCAACGTGGGGCCTGTGCTCCCTCATGTACAGCATGAAGGCATTTGGCGGCCTTTTGACGTAGGGCCGGTCGTCCTCCTGCTGACTCTTAGACTTTCTCTTGCTACAGCACAAAAACAGGACACAAAAAATGTAACCTTGTCTGTGCTGCAATGTACATTTGATTTGACCCATTAAAAGACACTGATTATCAGAAATGTACAGATAAATAAGTCATCTGAAATCAAACAGCTGATTGAATTCAATTTAAAAGGACTGGTCATGAGAAAGTCACAAAAAGGAGGAAAGTACATTTGGATCAAAAGTGTCCACAGCAAACTTACTTTGAGTTGGAGGTGCTGGGCTGAGGAGCAGCAGGGGCAGAAGGAGAGAAAGCTCCTGCTGCAAGAGCGTAAAACGGCTCGCCATTGCTACACAAGTAACAAGTCAGATGAACACATGATTAGTGTGTGTGTGACGATGCAAACTGAAGCTCTACAGCTGTGTGCACTGGAGTGTTTGTTTGCATTTCGCATTGTGTGTTACTAACATCATTCCAAGACATTGCAGGTTTTGGTCGAAGCCTTCAGGGAGCCTCACCACTGGTATGTTGTTATACTGGAGACACAAACACACACAGGACAGGTGGTCAGACGAGCTGCGGCGGTGTGACGTGTCCTAACTTGGTTAAAACTGAGCTTCACCTGTGAACTGTAGGTTTTAAATTTATCATGTAACAAATTATTTGTTGGGATGATAGACTGCCTAACTCTGAAAGAAATGATGGCGAATTTGACTGTTTTAATGATGTAATTAACAATTATTTTTTAAAGCCTGACACCGGAAATCCTCAAAAAATATAAAACTGAGCTTCAAGAGCACACAGTTTCACTTCCCATTAAATCATTCTAAAATGTGCCATTTTTCTAAGGGACCTCTGAACTGGAACTGCAGGACAAAGTCAGATTTTACGTGTGTTTGTCCTGTAAAGCTGTAACTGTTCCTGCTCCTTCTCCTACAGCACTAAACATGCTGTCTGCAGCAACCAAACAGTGGAGATGTTCAGAGTGTGTGTGTGGTGAACCGGGGTCTTACTGTGTGTGGAGGAGAAGCAGCAGGGTGACTGACAGCTGCTGCTGCGAGTATCGGGACGCCGCCCACGGGCCACTGATGCGGCAGGTACAGTGGAGAGAGAGAGAGAGACATTTAATGACCCCATAAAACCCTTCCTCCAAACATGAAACCACACTCAGCATCCAGACACTTTACATGCGTTGTGCATCATTACATTCAGGAAAACAAAGTCTTCTTTTGTCACAGAGCATCCACTGCTGACAAATATCTGTATCACACGGACACTGATCTACTCCTAATGATTTATCTTGGACTAACAAATGCCTAGTATCTGATCTGTACCTGGCTATAGGCGCCAGGCTGACCTGGCTGCATGGTGCCTACATGACTCTGTCCACTGTACATGGAGGGAGCAGTCACCATGGAAGGAGCTGCTCTCTCATGGGGACACCAACCAGATGCTCCGACCTGACTGTGTGAAGGCTCGGGCTCCAGGCTCCAGCCCAGCAGGGTCGGGGGGAGGAGATGAATGGATGGATTGGAGGTCGAGTAGGTCTTTAATGGTATCCTGGAGAACGGAAGACACCTCCTCCCAATCCCTCCCTGACAAGATGTCGTCAATTTCTGTGGCCGTAAGCGCCATCTCGGCAGCAGGGATGACAGTCAGTGGAGTTTCTAGACTTTGAAATCTTCCAGAAAGAAAGACATAGTCGTAATTCTTTCTGGGGTTACTGGACTGCTGTCACACACATTGAAAAGCAGCTGCTATTGAGACATTTTTACCTGGACTAAAATATATTCTATTGACTTAGGGATTTATTGTACTTCACTACATTTATATGACCGCAGATATGGACCCAATATTAAGAAAAAGGTGATGATTTGTTACAGATTCAACTACTTAACACACATATAGTTGTTATAATTGGCTTCACATGGACCAAATACAACATTTAAAATCTGTTCACATGCTAATGCATCAGTAACAATACTCCAGTCTTACACGTTTTATAGCAATATGACACTTTGAGAGGAGCCAATCTGCATGATGACTACTTTTAACTCTACACTGTAAAATCTGACAAAGAGCGCGAACCTTGACTAAAACGCGCGCAGTTAACAACAGGACTTCTCCAAAGTAAGCACACAATAATCTGTTCTTCTCTGCAGGGTAAACTAATAAAGCCGATAAGATGTTTATTAGTCGTAAATCCTGCTGCGTGGAGGAGACGGCGGTGTGGACGCAGGACGCCACTCTCACCTCCTCCCAACATTTTCAGTACCAGCAGGTCAAGAACAAACTGAGTGCTGACTGAACACCTCAGTGACAAGTCCTTCAAGAATATGGTCAATGTGAACCTGAACTCTCTCCGACAACATGTCCCGTTACATCTGAAGTTCAGTTTCAACAATTCTAGCAGCAAAGTGAGCTGCACACAGAGAAACGGGCCCCGGTGTGTTTACACCTGCACGTGCTCATCTGCTCACGTTCCATCGTCTCCATGGCGCACGAGACACAAATGTTGTTTATTTGTCGCATTTTTCAGAAAAAGGCCCAGCCGCCATCTTTTCCCCTAAACTCTGGACATTAAATATCTAAAAATGGACGCCCTCAAACAATAATAACAGTGTTTTAAAACCACTACACGACCGTGGACACATTCGTCAGCTGTCGCGGGACTTTCAGCAAATTCTTATCATCTAAAAATCCTTTTACACCGAGAAAACGTCGAGTGTCACCCAAAACTGACCTTTTTCAGGACAACTAAAGTTTTATCAATATCCTGTCTGTAAATTCAATAATTTACCACTGAAACCCATTTGTACACCTTCATGAAGAAGAATAAAAACATGTGGTGTGATAATAAAAGATATCTTACCTGCAGACACTCCGGACAGCAGCCGCCACAGGGGGTCCGCCAGAAACCACTTCTCCAGCAGGTAGAGGTGGTCCACTCTCTGCAGCAGTTGTCCTCGAGGTCAGTAATCCAACAGGTTTGTATGAAAAAAGTCTTTAGGTGATCAGGAATAATCCAACAGGTGTGTTTTTGATAAAGTCTTCCAGTCGATCAGGTTCAGGTAACTTGAGTCAAGTTTAGTTTGGGAATGAGATGAATGAATGAGTCCTGCAGCTTTTATAGCTTTGCTCAACGTTCTGTTTCCATGGCCTTCAATGACGTGCGCGTGCGCGTGATGGAGTGACAGATTCTACGCAGCAAATTGATTAATTTAGTTTTCTTGTGAAAAATGTCGTCATTCAATAATATGTCATTTAAATATGGCGACAATGTAACTTCATTCATGCCAATAAAGTTTATTTGAATTGACAGATGTAGGATTTGTGTGTGTGCAGCAGGTGTTTCTACAAGAGCTCCACTTCTGATCTTCACTCTGTGGGGTCTAAAATACCTGACGTTAGAGGCAGAGATAAATGAACACATGAGAGAGACTTTTGGAAGCCCTGTCACATCCTGTAGAAGCTCGTTTCCACCAGTTAAATAAAAAAAAGACGAAAACTAAACTTATTATTCATTGTAAGTCAAAATCATGACATAAAATGTCACGTTTTGAAATAGGAAATCAAAATGTATGAAATGATTTTTTCTCATTATTTCATCTATTTAAAGAAAAGCTCGAATCAGCTGACATGACAGGGGCTTTCAGCTGGATGCTTTATAATCTGTCTTGACAGCCCTGATATCAAATCCAGTTTTTAGACCTTTTCTTACTTGAGCTGATGTTGTGCTTACATGATCCATTTAAATGAATTAAATACATGCACTGAGAGTTTGAATTTCTTTTCCTCAGGTTAATCTATTCTTACCTGTCTGTATTCTTTATTTCCAGACTCTCTGTTGGAGCGAAGGCATGAAACACTGGGTGGCTTTGTCTACAGCAGAAGAGGAAGCAGGTACCGCAATGTCAACACGTGAAAAGTAGTTGTCTTTCTTTCTTTCTTTTTTTCTTAGACCAAGTACACCCCTTCATGGCAACTGCACTCCTTGATTGGAAAGTTATGTTTCAAATTGACAAACTTCACATGTGTAGTTTACATTATTACCTTATTACCTGGTGTCTGCTGGTTGAACAAGAATTCAATCTAACATCAGAATGAACCCTTATAAATGAATTAGTTGTCCTCAGTTTGGACCACTTTATATAGAAACAAATTGCACTTTCTACTATATTCGGAGTGATGAAGAGCACGTAGGAGCTGGTGAAATGTTGCGAATAGATACTCATCACAAACACGGAGGCCACTCTGTCTCCAGACTCACTACAAACTTATTTCTTTTTTTCCGGGCGTCTTATCTGTCCACTGAAAGACTGAGAACATTTTTCTTATCTGGCTGAACCGCGGCCGTGGGACATGAGCGGCTAGCAGAAATGAGAAAAGATCATTTGGCTCAATTGTTCCTCTTTATCACCTCGGCTCCGTCCCACAAAGATTAAAACAAGCTGTCAGTCTGGGTTCATCCTTCGTTGCTTTCAGACGACTGGGACCAATCAAATGTTTCCCTGATAGGAGAATTCATTTTCTGGGGGTAGGTTTTTTTTTTGTATCCATAGTCATTCATTTTACAGGAGGGAAACTATAAGCAGTGGCTGTGTTTATAGGAGTGACTGCATGAGGGAAACACAATTCACACCAGCTCTGTCAGCAAACTGACTTCTTCAGGATAACGACAGTCACCAGCAGGGTCCTTATCTTCGTACACAGATGACTGAGTTCGTCCAGATTTAAATGCTGAAGGTCTGACACATGTCTGGATCTTCTGGTTCTTTTTGAGCTGGTTTAAAATTAATCAGAGCAACAAGCACCAAGGCCAAATGAGTCTTTCATGACTCATCATCATGAACTCATTTTTAATGCATATAGCTCTGGGATGGGATTAATAATAAAATATTGTTGATATAATTTTGATTTGAGAAGAGAAAATGCTCCATAATCTTGGTGTAAATATCACAACTACATTTCCGTGACAAAGAGAGTAACCTGTACTTATACTCGATAAAAACTAAAAAAAATATATATAATATTAAAAATATAACTTTGTAACCAAAAAGAACAACCAAATTCAGTTTGAGATGATGTGAGCAAAAATAAATAAACTCAACTGAATCTGTTAAAGGCCCATTAAACCAAACAGTTCTGCATTTTATTTGGCATTAAAACGGGAATTTGTAGGTCGCCATCCGAAGAAAGGCAGGAAGCTCACGTCAAAGTCAATCATCCCTCTCACTCATGCTCACTCAGAATTGTCTGTCATTATTATTATGAAATAATATTTAATATATTCCAATATAAGTTATGGGTTCTCCTAGGGATCAACATTGACTACATTTTTAGTAAACAAGCTCATATTTATTCAGATTATCTACATGAAATCTTCCTCTTTGTCACTGTTTTGGTTAATTTTGTAAAAAGAAAAAAAAACCTTTAATGAAATCTCAAGTAACAATTAAACACCAAAGTATTGTTTACAGTTTGTACTACCATGAAATTTGTGCCTTCATCCTTCATCAAGTATTAATTGTAAAAAGAAAAAAAAAGAATAGTTTGGGTGTAAAGTGGAGTCTTTAAAGATATGCATTCATTTCAGAATATCTTGGTATTTTGTTTGTCCCCATTTTGCTTTAATAACAGCATGCACTTGAGCTGGCATGGACTCTGCAAGTTTGTGTAAAAGCTGCTGACTCATGTTGTCCCAGCATGCTCTGAGAGTTTCCACAAAGCTTCTTGTGATGTCACAGGCCGCTTTGCTTTCTCAGACTTCATGCCCGCCCCTCATAAATGTTCAATGGGGTTGAGGTCAGGTGACTTTGGAGGAAATTCCCCAACAGTCAGGACTCCACGGTCTCCCTTGGTCTTCCTGTAGCTGTGTCAAAGCTTTGAGGTGTGGTTGGGTTCATGATCCTTAAGCAGTATGGATCAAACATGAGGGTGGAGCATGTCTGAAGGGTGGAGGCCAAAACAGCCCCTGACTGGAATATTGGATTGTTCAGATAAATAGCATAAATAAGAGAAACCAAATATGTTCCCATCTTGATCTGAAAGACATCAAGGTTTCCATATTTTCACAGTTGACTTCAAGGCCATGTACTCCTGATGACCACCAGGGGGCAGCAGAGGGCCATAAAACGATGAACACACTTGGCTGACCGCCATCACATTTACTTTCACCTAAAATCTTAATGCTCATTATTTATATTTTATATTTCATAATCTTGCATTAGTTTTTTATGATTTCGCTTCCATTTGAGCTCACAAACATCTTCCACCTGCATCCAACCAACCCTAAAAGGTTATTTCATATTTTTGGTCTCTAACTCATCTTGCACGTACAGAGCTCAGCCTCTGGCAACATTACCACTTAAAGCCTGATGCCTAAACACCCAGAAACCTCCGTGCGGCTCAGCGTCCCATTAGTTACAGCACAAAGGTGGAATGCCCTCAGTCAGTAAAAGCAGTAGTGAGTCTGAGAGGGAGTTACAAAATTTAATTTACCGTCACCGAGGTTTCACGTCGTTTTAACAAAGACATGGGGAAAGGAAAACGTGCTACTTGGAAATGTATGTTTTAACGCTGCCTGAGCAAAGCTTGTGTGGGTTGTGAAGACGGCGCTGTGGTGATCTGGGTCTCGGCTCGGTGTTTGATGTCGTTACTGGGATGTTTCCAGGTGGCTGCTTTGGTGTTCTGGTCGGTTTCGGGGGGCCGGCAGATGTAAACACAGAGGTTGTCAGAGACAAAGACAGGCCGGTTTGGACTGCATCAGCACAATAAAGAGACACACTGTTCAGAATCTGAATGATTCAGCACCATGGAGAGAGACACACTGACTGGAGCTGTGTCAGAGATCTCTGCACCACATTTACCTTCGCTCCTTTTATTCCAGCCACTGAATTCTGGATAATACGTCTGCGGCATGAGCACAACATAATGCTCCTCATTTTACAAAAACTACTAATAAGACTTTATTTTCGGGGATGCATATTAACTACATTTAACTTTTTTTAAGTTAAAAAACTTAAGTCTGGACAAGATTACTTATCAACTGTTGCTGATTAAGAAACCAGAATAATAGCACTCTTGACCTGTTTATGATTTGCTCACAGTCTGTTGTTTAAATCTTGTTTTCTCCTTAAAATGACAGGTTGATTTAGTGTTTCCTATTTGTTTAATTAATGGCATAATGTTTGCAGGAAACATGTCATTAATCCAGACATCAGTGTCAATAGCTGTTAATATGACAAAGCTGTGAGTCAGCTCAACAGTCGAGTAGCCTTCGGGGACTCGCTCGCTGTCTTATTTTCTCTCTAATGATCCAAAGAAATGATGTATGATCTGTCATCTGTCGAGCTGCCAGGTGACCCACAGGACTGTTAATACAGTATGTGCATAAACAAAGCAGAGAGGATCTAATATTAGGTATGATTCAGCACAAGAGTAGCTGATAAGGAAGAAGGCCCATTCTGCACAGGTCACGAGTCACTCACAGAGATAACGAAGACTTTTGTTTTGATACCTTTACTTACTGGCCACTATTGGTCACTTGGGAGTCTCTTCCGGTTTCCTGGTAGCCTCACGATGACAACAAAACTTCAGGAGGTCCCCGCACTGGCCAAGAAATAGCCCGGCACATACCAGCACAACAAACCAGTGTGTCCTTTTAAAGGTGGTTTGTACAATACGGCCAGAATTCATAGGTAGTTCCAAAACAGCGGGGGCAGCATTTCACCAGAGCAGCTGATGCTAGCTAATTAGCTCATGACTGAATTACCTGCAGAGCCAGTGGCCCTAGAGTTTTCTTGGCTAGGACCTCGGATCACAGGGTGATGGGGCCCAGCTCTGTCCAAGACCAACTGAGGTTAATTTGACAAAAGGAGATAGAGTATGGAGGCGATTTACTGCGGCTCTGACCAGGACTATTACCCCGCTTGCCATGTCTTCTCCTAGACACGGCAGGCGGGGATGGCAGAGGAATCGGACATCAACAGCGAGTGAAAACATGTTTTAATATCTCACATCTTTATTTTGTCCAAACCATTGGTCAAAATATTTTGACTGTTGAACAAACTGTTCATGTGAGTTTTACTTAGAAGTGTGTTTTACAGCAAGTTAACGAGCACTTAAGCTAATCTTAGTTCGTTAAAAGAGAGAAACTTGAATTCAGATGGTGTACGGTTGTACATCATTTTTTCTGTTTAGTAAGGAAGACAAAAAAGACATTTGTGAGTGTCATCTGTTTGTTTATTACGCTAACAGCTGGCATATAATGCGTCTGCTAGATGAAAAGTATGGGGGCTATCAGACTATGGCCTTTTGCAGTACAAAGTGGTATTATGAGACAGGATGAACCAGGGCTAGCTGGTTAGCATGCTTACTTCAGTAGATATCTCCACAACACAAGTCTACGTCTTTGACATAACTTCAACACTGTTGTTTCCTCACACTCTGTTGATAAAGTCAGATTATTTTTTTAATGTTTTAAACTAAATTTCTGGCCATATTTCACAAATTTCTCCTTTAGAATTTTGCTTTTTGAAAATAAACCACTGAAGTTGGGTTCATTATCCTAGCACCATCCTCCCAGCTCCTCCGCCCTTCAACACTACACCCTCTTCTAGGTTCTTCTCCCATCATTTGTCTGCTTTTCACTCCCATTCCCTGTTTTAGCTCCTCTCCTCCTTTGGTCTACCTGCAGAACAACAGAGGACTCGGATTAGACTCCGTTTAAACAAGAGGAACAGAGTGGAGCCTTAAATAGTAAACAACTTTCATTCAGCAGCCGCAGAATACAGAACAGGCGAGGACGCAACCTTTGCATCTGTGTTCCTGAAAACTCCCTGATTCAAGCCTGTGTGTGCGTGTGTGTGTGTGTGTGCGTGTGCGTGTGTGTGTGTGTGTGTGTGTGTGTGCGTGTGCGTGTGTGTGTGTGCGTGTGCGTGTGTGCGTGCAGAGAGGGACTGAGAGTAAATCTGCTGAGCCACAATAACCCTGGAGGAAGAAGTGTTTTTCTCTCTTGAGCTCATCTTTTATTGAACAACGCAGAGACAAGATAGACTTCAGGGTTTTTTCTCGTATTTAGGCTTTTTTTACTTCCTCGTTTTAATACTTTTATTGAAAAAGTTCTTAGAGTTTCTTGTAAACAATTTGATGGATGTTTCACTACACAGCGTATTACTGCGCGGTATATGAACAGGGCGCAAGCTGCGACCGTGTCTGAATTTAATCCTTTGGCAGACAAAAACAGTGGATAAGGTATCGGAGCATGATTGTATTCCCTGTGATGTATTATCATAAAGAATTCTATTGTTTGAGTAGCTGTGCTTTTATTCCTCCGCAGCATTATTACTCTGCTGAATCCAACGCCGGTGTCTGTTTTCCTCCAGTTTTATCTGATGCTGTCTCATCCACTCAATCTAATTCAGCTGAAAGACAAATTGAATTTCTGAGGTGTTTTTTTTTCCATTTATTTCTGTTAAAAAAGTTTGGAATCACTCCCCACAAAAGCTTGAAGACTACTCAGTATTTTGATTTGGTCTTTTTCTAATGCGTTTAGGTTGTAGGAACTCCTGTTTACAAAATCGATGTAAAATTGTATGAAGGGTTTGCAGAACAAATATTACT
The DNA here is from genome assembly GCA_039737535.1 of Lagodon rhomboides. Lineage (NCBI taxonomy): Eukaryota > Metazoa > Chordata > Actinopteri > Spariformes > Sparidae > Lagodon > Lagodon rhomboides. The sequence goes on along the minus strand of CM077798.1, from coordinate 10,221,660 downwards.
GTACGACTGGATCACAGAATATCAGCTGTGCAGATGATGGACCGACAAATCAGTGTGAAATATTCAGAGCCCAACTTCAGTGGTTGTGGTTCGATATTGATCCAGGGTCAGTTACGCCTCCCTGGACTGGAAAACAAATTCAAAATCGAAACATGTTTGAGGGTGAAGAGTGGCAACAACAGTATTTTCACCTGTCGTCTAACACTGTGGGGACATCGACTTATGGAATTTTTAATTCGTTTGAGGACAAAGCTATTGAAGTAAGAAAAATGTCAATGTCAACAGAGGTGACTCCAAACTTTTGCAAAGTAGTGGCTATGTAAAACTTTTTTTTGCAGCACGTTGGGGGGAAGCAAAGACAGAAAACAGGAACAAGGACAGAAAAGCAAAATGGAACAAAAAAAAATTAAAGAAAAGACAGAAAGAAAGAGAAAGAAAGCAAGAAAAGGACAAAGTAAGAAAGGGAAAAGAAAGTGCAGGAAAGTCAAAGTAGGAAAGGAAATAAAGACAAAAAAGGTGAAAATAAAAGACAGAAATAAAGAGAAAGAGAGGGGAAGATTGACAGAAATAAAGGGAAGGGAAGCCACAGGAAGAAAAACAGAAATGTCTTCAAGCAAACAAATTTAAAATGTTGGTCAGGCAGAGTTCAGTTACAGTTGTATGATGTCAACAATGAAAACAACGACTCAAAGTTTCCCACGTGACAGCAGCACGACAACACGACAAACTCCGGTTCCAGCCAACAACAGTCATGTCAAATTAATTTTAGAATAAGGGAAAAACCATCCAAACACAGCAGTGTGATGAACAGCTGTATTAAAGATGCATGAGTGCAGAGGAGGAGCCGAACACAAACTTCACTGAGAGGAGAGACGATTCTTTATGTAAGCTGAGAATCAAAAATGTTCTGTATTTGAGCACAGTGTTCCCCTGGACTGTAGATAGTATTTATATCTGGGGGAAATGTTCATATGGGGATTTTCCTACTCAAACCCAGAATGAGTTGCCAGTACTTTGATGTTGTTACTTTCTACGTCTGTCCTCTGATGTTTCAGAGGGAACTGTTGTACTTTTGTACTAGTCTCGCCTAGACCCACCCGGGGCGACTGTAGCTCAGGAGGTAGAGCGGGTCGTCTAGTAATCGGGAGGCAGCTTGTTCGAATCCCAGCTCCACCTAGCTGCACGTCGCAGTGTCCTTGAGCAAGATACTGAACCCCAAATTGCTCCTGATGAGCAGTTGACACATGGCATGGCAGCCTCTTCCATCAGTGTATGAATGTGTGTGTGAATGGGTGAATGTGACAAATGTTGTAAAGCGCTTTGAGCGATTAGTAGACCATAGAATAGAAAGTCCATTTACCATTTAATTTGTGACGTCACAAAGTCACAAAGCCAGGAATTCCACTGGTTGCCAGGAATTCCACTGGTTGCATCCAGACAGCCGGAGTCGCGAGACCGAGGAGTTCCTGCGGCAATTAAAGAATCACGCAATCACAATTATACATGTATGTGTTATAAACACAACAACAAACAGACAAACGGTTAGTGTTCCCAACCGGAGGATTAGAAGAAGTGCCCAGATTTGTCTCTTTTCTCCCAGATTTTTGTTTTATTCTGAAAATTAACCAGATGTTATGTTGTTTTTCGGTGTGTGACTTCCTGTCTGCTCTGTGCTGAGTTCAGCTGATTGGAAGGGTCCCGACCGCCGGAGCTGCAACGGAGTAGGTACACAACAAAACGGAGCCAGTGGAAGTACACACATAGACTAGAGTGAAACCTATCAGGAGATGGACTGAACACAGATCTGGTGGATTTTGGGAGTCAGGCGTGTGTGAGCTGACCAATCAGAGGAGGGTAATAGGAAGGGAGGGGCAGGGTGTTAAAATATCTGCTTTCATCTGTATCAAGTGGTCTTGGCTTTTAAATCCCTCAGTCAATCTATAGCGTATGCAGTGTGGATGGTGTTTCCAGATTACGATCCATCTTAGAGCTTATTTATTACGTAACTGTTATTATTGTGTCTGGTATACTGCAGCACTCCCAGCTTAACATAGAGATTATAAAGCCTGATCAACATTATGTACAACACAGCACAATATATACGCATGTAGGTACAAGTGCATCAGTAAATTAAAGTGTAAGTGCGTGGCTTAACATCACTAAAAGTAAATGAGAGTGAAGCATTTTTAAAATTAAATGTCTGGAATTATATAACGTGATATATATTAACCAATCTGAGCTGAGGAGAAGCTGTTTTATTGTTTTGTATGCATCAATAGTAAACAGCAGTATGAATTCTAATGAAACCTGGATATAGAGATTATTTTTTGCTATTCCTTTCCAATATTTCAGGCTAATAATACCTGATTAAAGTTAAAACGATTGTGTCAGTAGTGCGTGTATGGATTAAAGAGATTGTTATCATTGTTATAATGTATAACAATGATAACAAACTACTGTACATACAACACTTCCTGAGCTAATAACCTGATGAATATTCAGATTACTTTCCTTTGATGTAATAACGTCTTTGTGGATGAAGTGATCCGGCACAAAGGGAATGATGCACACACACACGCACACGCGCACACACACACACACTGAGCGCCCTTTCAAGGCAGCGTGTCATAGACAATAATAGCACAGCACTTACATCAGCTGCCCACGTCCACGCAGTCACTTGATAATAGCGCTACTGAATGAAAATCCATCTGCCAAAGAGTGAGAAAGAGACTACAGACACGGGAAGGAAGAGAGTGATATACTCTACCGATTTTTGTTGTACAGAAAGTTTGTCTAGAAACCTTCAAGGTTTTTCCTCCAAAGTTCATTCATGACTATCTGAATAGTCATGAGAATACAGGACGGATGAGCTCTGAATTGTGCTCCATCACATGATGAGGGCAATGAGATAGGCTTTAAAACTCAGAGACAGCTGTGAATTGAACCTTGACTCATGATATAAAACACATATCTCACACACATAATTCCAGCGGACCCCTTCTCACATAATGATTCCACATCAAGCCAATTCTGTATGCAAGCACATTACATAATGAAGTTACTGTACCGCTACTTTATCATATGTCCCACTTTTTAAAGCTTTAATGCAGCCTGTTCCCAGTTTATCACCTTCTAATCTATTCTGTTCACGGCTGTTAGTTTAAATCATTTCATATCTTTAAAGGTTTATGTACACAGGGTGTTGCTGTTAAAGAGTCAACTCAAGTAGAAAATTAGCTGAACAACCTGGTTGATTAAAATAATTTGATTCTTAGGGAAATATACTTGCCTGTTGGAGAAGCGAACACTGATTTCAAACTTTAAGAGAAGCTAACACTGATATGTTAGCCTGTTTGAGAAGCTAACACTGGCATCAGCCTGCTAGCTTAACATTTCTCTGACCATGTTTTAAAGGGTATGTCCTCTCCTCCGCCTACATAATTATTGCCTTGGACTCATCTCTTTTTACCCGTTATGGCAAGCTAGCTAACTTAGCTAGCCAGTCAGTCTAAGACAAATATAAGGACCTGCATGAAAGGACGTGTAAAGAATCAAGTCAACAGTTCTAGTCAGTATTTCTTAAGATACAAGGGCTGAGATATGTTCAGACACAGCCATGAGCCTAAGAATTGCTTCTGTCATATTTAGACAGGATTTCTCATATCTTTGAAACTTAAGAAAGTTCAAGCAGTTACTAATGGGGCCGCAGAACGACAGACATTTTCTTTTTATAACAGCAACAATCCCTTCTGGCGACTAACACAAAGCAATCTGCTCTCTGTGTGCTATAAACTGAGCAACTTCCAAACGTATCTAACAATCAGGCAGCGCTGCAGTCTTTCATAACACCGGGGGAGTAACACAGAGGCATGATTTGATCTCTAAATTCAATACAACACACAAAGCAAAGAATGTATTAAATGGTTCCTTCTCTCTAACCAGCTCAACTGGTCACCAAAGGTTTCTGAAAGTTTTTTCAGCTGTTCATTTTTTGTTGCATTTGACAGAATCTACTTAAGCAGCAAACGCATGGGGGAAAGACTGACTTCAATCCTGATTTTCCGGACGATGTAAAGCAATTGTGCATCTTGAACTTCAATAAGGCATCATTGTCTGTGGACCAATTCACCGGCCTCTTTCTCCTCCTCCCCTGCTGGATTTCATGCTGTTGGGTCTGAGTCACCTCCACTCCAGCTTGCACCGACACCTCAAAACTCAAAAAAGACAAAAAAAAAAAAAACTCCAGCAGGTGCACAGCAGCCGCCAGCTTCATGTCCAGGATACTGCAGCTCAGCTTGAATCTGCGCAGCACAGTGTCCCAGAATGTATTCGTAGGTGAGTTCAGCTGCCTTCCACTGAGCGGGAACTGCACAGTGTTTGCTTGTCAAACATCCCAAAACAGGCTTGCTTTCTTGCAGAGCTTGTTTTCAATGAGCAGATTCTTTTGTTTCTCTTGAGATTAGCTTATACGTCTTTACATTTCCAACAAGTTATCTACAGACATCACAGTGATCCTGGAGAGCTTTATCCAGATGGCTAGATGGCACACTTGATGGCACACAGAACTTTCAAGTACTTTTGCTATTTCAGTCCCAAATTAGAAATGACGGATTGGACTCATAAAAAAAAACATTAAAGCAATAAAAATATCAGAGGGCCAGTTTGTAGGATTTAGTGCTTTCTAGCAGTGTGGTTGAAGACCAACGAAAAACCCCTTGTCTCACCCTCCCTTATGTTGGCTGCTAAAAGTCCCTTTCTACAGCCAGTGTTTGGTTTGTCTCTTCTGGGCTACTGTAGAAACATGAGGGTGCAACTTGGCGGCCTTCTTGGAAGAGTGCCCCCTTGCCCCTAAGAAGAGAGTTGTAAGGGGTAGTGGTAAAATCTCCCTCAGTGAAATGTTGACAACCCCTTAAGACCCTCGTATATCATCAGTTGTCGTCGATGGCTTTTATGTAAACATCTCGTGTTACTGTGGCAATCCTGGTATTACCACAGTGTTATTCACCATTATATGATGGAGATAGAAAAGCATGGACTCTCTCCATTCTTTCACGACTTCATGCTATCAGTCAAGTCATGCACAGATATTAGAGGAATGGTACCAGATGCAGCAACTTCTCTGCTGGACTTAAGTTACATTTCAGGCGTCATATGCCGTCAAAGGAGGGGAATACAACTTTGAAATACGTAAAAATGTGGGACTGTCGAGCACAAATCAGCAATCACAAGCCCCATTCACACTGACTTTTCAAGGCGGGAATCTTGCCCCAATATTCCACCTCGCCGTCTATGTGAAAGTTACAGAGGCGAGACAACCTCTGTGTGTAACGGTCAACCGGCAGTCCAGGACAGGAGTGTGTCGATCTGATGGCGTTAACAGATCCTTCATTCATCAAATACAAGAGAAATGTCCCACGCTTCAACCCACAGGACCAAACAACAGTAATGTGGTAGCAGGTAGTGTCTTTGGGAACTTGTATGAGGAAAGAAAAACAAAGTTATATATGGGAAAGTGTCTGTCATCCTGTCTGTCCTACCCACTCTCCTTCACACTTCCACCCGAAAAACAGCATCTGTCCCCAGCAGTGAGAGCCAGGCAGCTCCTGCAGTTTTATGTGACTTTATTTTGAGCAGAAAACATTGACTCACCATGTCTTCGTCGCCTTCCACTATTGTGTTGTTGTAGTTACTGTCTCTGGCAACCTTTATTGAAAAAAAGCACCAAATTTAATGAGGAAAAGTCACAGAGACATTCAGCCCTCCTGACCGAGTCTTTGGTGAAATTCCCTCTGGAGAACAGCCTCCCTCTCCAGAGCCAGACAGGGTCCACTATTTACTGTTGGTGATTATGTGATGTCATTTAGAGCAAGTAAACATCTCTTTGTCACTTTCCACGATGCATGGTGGGTCAGGATCTCAATCACAACACTTCATAACAGCATCCATATGATTATAAACAGTCAGCAGATACATGCTTAGATTTACAGGTAGAAACACACAGCGTCATGATGTGTACCGTCACTCCTCTTTTGGTTCCACGACGCCGGCATGCTGTATGAAATGACACAATGGAGCAGCTTTGGCGCTGCTTGGTTCTGTGTGAAAATACAAACCTCAAACATAGTTATGAAAATGATATTATATTCTGCCAAAAGGTCAGCTCACAGGACCTTTAAAGATTCTACATTTATGGAATCATTTCCTCCTCACTGGAGCCCAGTTTTCTGAATGAAGAATATAAAATCACACATCTCAAGACTTCCTGTGTCCTGCCCTGATCCTCAGCTTCAGTAGTGCGCGCACGCTGTATGAATATTGCATCTTCAGTATAACTGACATCACTTGATGCAGGTTCTTCAATAATGGAGAGCTTTCATTTAAAGTCAGTGTAGCCTGATGTTTAGTCGTCTCAATCAAATATTATCCATCACCTTTATGGACTCTAGTCCCAGTTATGTCAAGCCATTGTCTATATCAGAGTCAAATTGATGAGGTTCATGGAGTTTGACAGTTCCAGTTCAAATAAGTACTTTATTCTCTCTTAGTGGATGGCTGGTTTGACAGTCTTGGCTCAACCCGAAGCTATTCTCCTTCCAAGATAGGGAGGATATTTGGTAGCCTGGCAATATTCTGCTTCCTGCCTTTCATTTCTGTTGGCAGCCCTGCAAAGCTGTCATTCCCCGCCATCCGTATGGGCACAAACCAGCACACAGTTATAAAAATATGTGTAATTTGGCTTTAACATTCAGGAGAAATAATCCTAATGTGCATATGCTCTCCATCTGTCTCAACCAAATAACTTCATTTTTCTTAAAACAGATCAGCTGAGCACAACAGAAAAGAAGATCTAGGAAGTAAACACTTAGACTGCACTGGTTGGTGTTGGTAGCCAGAGGGTTTTTATTCCTATTTAAAGACCTGGGAAGCAATTCATTTAGGGTTAATGCGCCAAACCAACTGCCAAGAGACAGAAAACAATCTAAAACACTCCACCCAAAGTAGTTAAACAAAAAATGCCTTTAGTTCATATGGAAGGTGCAAGTTTTCCGTATAAAAAAACCTCAAGTTCCGAAAACACGAGGAACTTGAGTCTTTAGTCGCGTGTGGAAATCACTACAGGCGACACTTCTGAGCTGTGAATAATTGATGGATGGTACAGTCTTCTGCACTTTGCTAGCGGTGAGGACGCGGAGAAGGAGAGAGACTGGATGTGGGTTTACTCTACAGCATCCGCCATAAGCTGGCAGGGGAGCAGCGGGATGACAGCAGTGGCATGGTGCCTCTGAATACATTTCCATACACACACACACACACACACACACACACACACACACACACACACACACACGTACCTGCCGAATCCCTAAACAGACCATACATACATATGCATGCTTGTTTGGCATTCTGTGTTATCGAGGGAACTGTCAGTGACGTTCCTCCTGGGACGCCGCAGAAGAGAGGGAGCGAAAAGGTGAACAGTGGATCTGGTAGGAGACAAAGGTCCCACTTCTTCTTCTCCTATTAGTGGAGCATATGTTTTTATTTATCAATTATTTATCACTTCTGACTAGGGAATGCAAACGATACCAAAAACTCACAGTACGGTATCATCACAGTATAAAAAAATAAATAAAAAGATGACCTGACCAGTGTCTGCTGATAATAAATGGGATGTGTACAGCATTTTTTTATTTGTATACAATTTGTTTTTAACTCTTTACTTGAGGTCCTTCTGCTTTCCCTCTATAGTAAAATAAAAGTAGCGGCCATGAATTGTTCTTGGCAATAAATAATCGGAACGAAGAGCGGCTCCGTAGAATGATCGAAGAGGTCGGTATGTCAGTGCGAAGAGTGTGGCACGACTGTGTGAGCTAACAGCTTGAGTCAAGCACCGAGAACAAACCAAACCAACGAAGCCAACCAATCAGAGGCGGGGTAGGGCGGGGCTTGTGAGAACGAGTCTGTCTTCCTGCCCTCTGCTGTTCAAACCGAACATTACAATGACAAGTAGAGATAGTAGAATGCATTCATACTGATTTCCCTTGTTAGGGCCATGAACTTCACAGTCCCGCGACGGTATAGCAACCTTTTCTTAATCGCGATATTGCAGAATTCGGTATGTCGCTACATCCCTACGCTTGACACATTTTCTGTATGCTTGTATTTGGCCATACAACTCTAAATCTGAATATTCTTACACCAGAACCTTTACAGATAATGACCTGACATTTACCCTGTGTATTTCCACCACAGTTATCTCAGTCTTTAACAGTATTTAGACCATCAGGACCCCAAAAATACCCACTGAAAGCCGGACAAAGGGGTTCAATATTACCATCCTACGACACAAAGTTTTCTTTGGCCAGAGACCTGATGGAAAAATATAATCCAAAAAACTCATTAGCACTAATAAGACAAATCCTACACCGTGTAAGAGGTGATCACACTGTTTCAGCAGCTGCTCTGTGAACACACTCACACAGACTGATGTGTCGCAGGCGTGTTAGTGCTGTGTGAATTAGTTTTCACTGGAGCGGCAGTTGTCATCTGATTGATATGTTCTGAATTGATCCAATAGTGTGTTTCCTTTGTAAAACTTGCACACCCAATAACCTTCTGCGGAGTTATGCAATTATGTTTCAATTTGATCGTTTGCCCTGCGGTGTTAACGCTGCGCGCTGCGCATTTCAGAGAGCAAGGAGAGATTAGATTGTTGTGGTTATTAGGTTGTCAACTTTATTACTTTTTGGGCGAGCCACCGTGCTCTCCTAATTGGATTGTAGTCGTCTGTATTTCCTCTACTAGAGGAAGCTCAAACCTATAAAATATTCCAATTATTAAGCTCTAAGAAGTGGAGCAGAATGTGTACCTCAATTTTATATCCTCTAAAAATAGATGCACAGATGGATGACAAACAAGTGTGTGTGTGTTTGTGTGCCCATGTGTTCCCATGTGTTTGCATTTACAGAATCAATCCCTAGCACACAATGGAAAACAATAGAGAGCAGTCCATCATTTTGCTGCGCCAGATGCAATCCATATTCCCTCAGCGCTCCCCATTTTCATTTTCCTCGAAAAAAACACGAGCCCGCCTCCTGGGTTTTTGGCCACATTCATCCTTAATGTCTGTCATTAAGACAAAAACAATGTTCCTAGTATGCACACACGTACGCGCGCATCATAAATCTTCATTAGCCTTGTCATGTTCCGATTTGAAAACCTGATCTCCAGAACCGAGATTCAGTCGTCTGGAGCTGAGCCGGCTCATCTCTCTTTCTGAGTCATTAGAGGAAAGTTAGATGAGTTTATGTCTCACTTAAATCACCACAAACAGTGATCACTCTTAACATGTGTGCCGGCTTCACACTCAAAACTGATTGATAGCCTGAACATCAAGCCATTAGCCTGTGCATGGTCCTCAGTTGTGTCAATACATAATTCTTCATCATCTCTCTGGTTGTTTTCGAAACCACTGCCGCCCGCCTCCTGGGTCACTAAAGGTGCAAATCAATGAGCAGGACTGCCTTTCAGCAGTGTTTACACATTTATTTAGCATCAGTGTGATGCAGAAACTTTGATTCGTTGGGTATTCAAAGGCACTGCATTCAGGTTTTTAGCTATTCTGGCTGATTAAACCCCCAAATACATTTAGGCGCGATTAAAGGTGTAATCCGTCCTGTCTAAACAAGTGCGGCAGAGCTAACAAGAGAGTGAGCGAGACGTGAGTCGAATCAGCCTATAACACACCCACACAGCTCTGAGAGGAAGTCAGATCGACCAAAATAAGTTAAAGGAAGATCTTCAACATGCACAAGAACCTGAAACACTGAAGGAAAGGGAAAATAACAAAATGAATTAAAAACACCTAATTATTGTATCTATTAATGGTTAATGGTTTCAATAGCGAATCTTCAGGTAATTTTTAATATCATAATTTAAATTAGACCACGACAGAAGGTTTTTATACAAATGATCAAATCCCAATCCCAAAGGAGAGCGCTTGAACTTTTTATCCACATTCTTGTCTGACTTTTTGGTTACTGAGGCGCTTACGTTTCTATAAATCCCCTCAGAAAAACGTCTGACTACATTTTGGGTTTCAGAAAAGAAAGTTGGATTACTATTCTGAATCAGAATGCAGACTAAGTGTGACATTCATAATTTAATAGCAAAATACGTGGTGGCAAATTGTGCTCCGAAAACTTGTGCTGCTGTAAAAAAAAAAAAAAAAAGGCAAGAAAATCACAGAGCATAAAATTCTTGTGTGTGAGACAGTAAAATAAGGTTCAGCGAGCAAGCTAACATGAGTTTTCTGAAAGATGTCCTCATGAATAAAACAGCAGGTAAGTTGTTTTTTTTTAAAGTCAGGGTAAAGCTGCACCCCTTTTTCATATCCACAGCCTGTCGACACACAGATAATAAAACGTCAACAAGCGTGATCATGTCACGACTTCCCAAATATAATTCCGTTGGGTGTAGGGAAAAAATCAAAGTCAAACCTAAACTAATAAGCTCCCGTACTTTTCAAATGATCAAAAGTGGAAGTGCTAAATGAGCCAACGAGTTTAGTTTTTGCCCCGGTGAGACCTGCGGCCCGACTCGACGAGGTCACGGCACCAATCTTAAAAAAGTGTTTTCGCATCTGCTTATTCTTCCTCCGCACCTCCAGACAAGTGAAGAATCTGTTTCTCGCTCCTCCGACATTAACAGAAATCATTTTTCTGCCCACTCTTTTTCCTCGGCTCCCGCCAGCGCTGCCTGAAACCTTCCATTTCCGTTCCATTTCGCTCCGACCGAACACCGCAGCAGCTGTTGCCGCTGATTAACACAGCTGCTGCAGGGTTTGGTTGACGACCTCTTTCGCGGCGCAGACCTGAGGCTCAGGGGGAAACACCGGCGCTCGACACGTTTGTGTGTTTGCATTTGAATTATTTCGGCTGATAAACACCGACCATAAAGAAAACGGGGACTAGCATCTAGCATCTGAGTGCTTACACAAAATGACACAAGTTCAGTCCTCCTGCCGCTCCTCGTTGCATATGAGGTCTAATATTACCAAATTAATTATGGATTGCTCTTTCACATCTGCTGCAGTTACACTCTCGCTCAAATGACATGACAGACAAGTGATAGGGAGGCGGAGAGGCTGAGACAGAGACACAATTCACTCAAGACACTGTGCAGGTATTTAAGGTAAAAAAGTAACATACTGTCGCAACTTGTTTTTGAACATGTGATTTAATTTCACTTGTGTTTGAGGGTTTGTATTGTTCTTATTTTTATCAGTTTTTTGTTGTTTTTTGACTGTTTGAATATTTTAACAAAATTCTAATCAATCAATGAAGGACAGCTTGTTGTCAATCTCCTTGGAAAACAAACAGCAACTGACTGGACATGCAAACAGTAGAATTTAAAGGTGCACTCTGTAGTTTTTTGGGGAAAAAAATGTTCAACCAGAAGAGAAATAACTTTTTTTTTTATGTCTAAACAAACTGCTTAACCAAACAGTTTTTGTTTTCATGATTGAATAAACTGAATAAACAAACTGAACTTAAAGGACAACAGAAATTCATACTGTTTTAGTTTGTTTATATGTGGCGGACCCTGCCACCTTTCTAGCTTCAAACAAGATTCTGGGCGCTTATTTTCCTCTGAGAACAGGTTGTTTATTCAGTTATGGAAAAAAAATATTTCCTAGTTTGTATTATTACCTTATTAATATTGTAAATGTTAAAATTCTGAGTTTAATTTTTTTTAAAATCTACATAGTGCCCCTTTAAAACAATGAATGACTGCTACATTTCAGCACTGAACTTGCTTTTATCTCGTCCTTTGTTGGTCTTGATCCAGTTTTTTAACTCCATGCCCTGTGTTATTTTACTGTGTTCCCAGTTTCGTTCTGCTTGTTTTGTTTTTCTCTTTGCTTTGCTGTGTGGTAGGAAGCCTTTTAAAGACCTTGGCTGGAGGACTAGAGATGAAAAAACAGACTTTTGGAAAATTCTGGCATTTTTATCTCATGTATTACCATGTGTTTTATTCATTTGCACTCTTCCTTTCTTAAATAAACTAAACAAATGTTTACAAGCTACGACGGCAAGTCACCTTGTGATGAGACTCTATACATTTTAAGGAAGCGCAGTCAGACCGCCGTCTGTCCCTTGCTGCAGGTGACAGTGTGTGGTTATGCTGCAGTGGTCCAGCACTTTGCCATCTTGATGTGCATGGTCAGCTACTATAATGTGATTTTGCGTCCCAAAGACAGGATTTAATAAACGAGAGGACAAAAGGCTGATGTTATTCTGTTCCTGTCACTGCGAGATGACCGAATTTGTTGAAAAACAGACAAAGAGAGCCAAGGATGCCTGCTCCCTCTGAGAGTATCTTACTTTTATTGATTTACTGAGGGAGGAATAAATGTCCCCTGGCAGTCCACCTCAATGACATGCACATGATGCCAGAGGAAAGTGGCCTTCAGAGGCTCCGGGCTCACTAAATAATGGTTCTTCTCGCCATAATAGCCTCGCTGTATTAACAAATAGTGACAACAACAGTAGTGCGTGTAGTTTAATAGCCCGGCCCATTAACCGTTGCCACGAGCGCTATTAGGTATGGAAATATATGTCATCTGCAATACTGTCTCTTAAAGCGCATACGGCCAAATGTGATCTTTCATCATTAGCCAGGTAGTCCAAACGCATCGGCCCAACAGTGGCTCACTTTCAGCATTTTCTATTTAATGATGCAGCAGATTTGTCCTCAGTACAATGAGCTGTTACCAGGGCTGACCCTAAAGTCTGACACGAGTGGTGCTAACTGGAGCTGGAATCTGCACTCCAAAATCTTACTTAATCTGGCAGCAATGTACAGTAAAGGCCAGACGAGGGTCACATTTGATCCTGTGGTGCTGGAAGAAAACCAAGTGTTCTGTGATCAACCAAACCACGCTGGCTGTCGTCAAATGGAAGGCAAACATCAGGCAAAGTCACAGTTTGTCACCGTGGACTGTTTGGTGGTGTAAGCTGTCGCAGGGAGTGCTGGAATTGGTAGCTTTCCCTGTTCGGCTATTGGCGATGTACAGCAGGTACCAGGACAGGAGGATCCTGACCTTGGCTTGTTCACAAGCGGACAGGATGGAGTTCTGTGGCCTGATTGGACAAAGTGAGCGTGAATACCAGGAAATATGTTTTCTCTTTTACTGCATGATAAAGGGGAGGAGAGACATGGATTACTGACCGAACACTCTATAACGCTGTGGTCACACATATGCGAAATCGTCATTCACCTCCCGTTCACTTCCAGTCTATGCACACGAAGGGGAAAAAAAAAAACAACATTCGCATTCATGTGGAGTACTTGGTTGAACTTTGACTGGCGAAGTTGTTGCCACAGCCAAGAGCAAAGACGTGTGAACTGTCCACATTCAGCGCTTTTCGATCGCCTGCATTCTCGTATGTCTGACTGCAGCCTAACAGGGATTGCTGTCAGAATAGAGAGCTATCTAACACTCATTTTAATAAGAAAATAACGCAAACAGCAGATTTAACATCATCATTACTACCAGTTCTAGTATTTCTGTGTATTGCAGTTCTGAGCGAGGATGAACTCAGACTTTACAGCTGAAGCAGACTCAAACACTTTACTGTTTCTATATTTCATTACATCTGAATGTTTTATAAAAGTTGAAAACTAGAATGTGATGCAAGTTAAACTATGTAGGTCATAATACTCTAGATTGGGATAGCCGGCGCAGTGGTTAGCACTGTTGCCGGAGCAGGGCCTCTCTGTGTGGAGTTTGCATGTTCTTCCAGTGCAGTGCTTGTTTTGTAAATCACATGGGTCCAGGGACACAGACAGGGTGATGTCCAGTCAGGTCAGGAGGAGCGAAAAAGTGAGGGAACACATCAAAAATCCACAGTGCCAGTGACACAATGTAGACAGCCACGATTGGGGGAAATCCAACCCCCAGGAAGAGCGCCAGGCTTTGAAGCCAACTTTTGTAGTGGCCAAACTGTGTACTCACAACGTTACGTGATGCACTGTGGCCCTCAAAGACTTTTTCCCATAAGCTTACATTGTAGTAAGCAAGAAGTGCCTGTAAAATGGTGTATAGTTTTTTTTTTTTTTGCGTCACAACCCCCGGCTGAATGAGTCATTTTACTATCATAAGTTAAGTCATTTGATCCAATAAAATTTGGAAAGTCTAGTCTGGAAAGTTAGCCAGCTAGGTCGGCAGAAGTCTGTAGGGCACACGCTCTATGGGCCCCACAACGCGGAAGATCTGGGTATTGTTATAGCTGGGAAGTTGAGCTTTTTTGGGTCAAAACGCCACTGAGCAGCTTTAATATGAATGAACGGGGCTCCGCCTCCAACACTATGTCCAGATTTTGTATTTAACGTCCTTGGGGGAAATGGAATTGGAGCCGAAAGATCTACAAACAATTACAAAAAGCAGCAGGCAGAGAAACCAAACCAGGCGACACTTCTGTCGGTCTGTCCGCTCAATCACCTCCAATCCATTTCAGTACTTCAGTACAGCACACACGCCCACTTGCTTGAGGTTTACAGTGATAGTAGGCCAAGATACCTCCATCCCCTTTTAAAATCAGATTTAAAATATCTGCAAAAAAGGCAAGTAAGTGATTTTTGAGAAACTTTATTGAGAAATTAAAGAAGGATGGGATAGACAGCATTTAATATTACACAAAATGTATTTGATAGTGACAACAGGAGGTCACCAATAGGTGCCGGTCCCTATCTGGGAGATTCCGGATCCTGTTCCGGCAGGATCGGGTACAAATTAAGCCTTCTGCCCATGATTGCGTGGGTTTTCCTCAAGTGCTCAAGCATGTATATATGTTTAATTTGCCAGTCAGTGCCTTTGGCCAAGACCTTGGCTTTGATCTGGAGGTGGTTCATGGCTGTACATTGGCTGCCCACTGCTCCTTTGGGGAGAGAACCTGGTTAACTATATTGTACACTGTATGTGATTGAAAAAAAGATTCTTCCTCTTCTAATAGGAGAAGAAAGCCGAGGAAAGTAGAGGACAGAAGAATATCGAGAGAAGACTTTACAGATTTGGTCCCCTTCAGGCTGACTCCATGGTTACGGCCTTGGTCTGGAACAATTGAAAAAAAACACACACATCATGCACGTAACATTCAGAGTATTCGTGAGATGGTAGCTCACCAGATAACATCCTGTCAGTCATCCGCTTTTGCTTCATTTTGTCCCTGAATGTTTTCTTGTGTTTATAAACTGAGGCTTTGTAGGTTTTGCTGGTAAATGATTGTAGATGCAGGGGATTTGTCAGAGCTTATTGATGCCCCCTGCCCCTGCCGCAGGTATCTGCACATAAACCAACAACTGAGCCTGTGTGATAACCTTGTACGCTGTAATGAATAATTTCAGCACCGGGGAGCTTAATCCCTCTATTGATGGACCTTGAGGCTCTTTCTTGTTTAACTTGATAATAAATGCGCTCCATGAATACTTACCAATGCTTTCTACAATTACCAGATACGTCAAACCATCCATTTTTTGTGTAAGACTACCGGTGTGCTTGGCGCAACCTATAATTTTTCACTGTCCTCAAAGGTTTAAAGAGTTATTGACCCACAGCGAGACAAAGACAAGACAAAAATTAATACACCCATATTAGTTTCAAGCTTCGGCGAACAGGAGTGATTATGAAGTGTGTGTGCTTGTACACACACCGTGTGTACTTGTGCTTGTGCTTCTCACATCTTTAAAGTGATGTAACTTCAGGGTTTTTGTTGTGTTTGACCTCACTGTGAGTTGGAGTTATTGAACCAGTGTCAATGTTGGAGTTAGATTCGAGGTTTGGGAAATATGATGTATAAACTATACATGACTCACTCTGATAACAGATCGGTAGAGAAGGAAAAATATGAATGCAAAATAGACTTTTCATTATGCCCCTTGGTTACAAGTGGATTTCTAACCGCATGCTTTTCTGCACATTTTCAATTTATGCATGAAAAAAAACCTGATCAGCAATGCCACAACTCAAAATATCCCAATTTATTTAATTGCCTGAAGTGGAACAGTTGCTGTAATGTGTTGCTAACAAATCTGGCGAATTAATCATGGTGTACATGAAGCATGTGACTTAAGGGTTCACTGGAGGGACACGAAATTGCAGCAAATGAAAACATTAGACCTGTGTGGCGCGATAAGGAGACTGTAACCTTCAAATTAAGACATGGATCACACATAAATGCCAAATTTCCATAGTTTTTTATGGTTGACTGGTGTTCTTTTAGTTAGGCTACATCCTCTTGTTTGCCGTTTTCTTCTGCAGTGTTAAAACGGCACCTGACCAGAGCATTAGCGCCACCTACTGCTTAGCTCAAGATTGCGAGGATTCTCAATATTCAGATTACAGTAGTAGGTTGAATCACTGCATTTCTTCAATACAAATTTTGGTTAAAATATGTGCTGCTTTTGTATGGAAACCTGGCTAAGCCTATGTCGATCGCCTACTTCTGCCAAGCTTTCTGTTCTCGTTGATAGTTTATCCTTAGGTGCTACGCTAGCATTAGCTGTTTCATTGCTATCCATAGCTTATGCGCTAGCAGCAATCATCAGTTAAAGCACTCGTTATTTCAATCATGAACAGTGGTTTACAACAAATTTCATCAGCTGTAGCCAGCCAGCTAATTCTTTCAATGTTGATGCCATAATTTAGTTGAAAACACTCTGGCTGACTTTTTGTTTCCAGTTGAGTTGTTTTGAAAACAGCATCGTGAAAATTGTCTTAAGTAACATTATGCTCTTGTTAGCTGCATACACATCATGCTTTAAGACTAGCTAAAGAAGCACGGTATAAACTTGGCATGCTAACGGCACTCTTTATTTCAAACTTGACCCTTCATCTCCTGTGTTCTTGGTTTTCAAAAGAAAAGAAAAGAAAAGAGCACCCTGCAGTGCCTAATTACAGTTACTAAATTATGATTAGACAAACACAATTTGCATTTTATTTATGTTTATGTCAGCCAACCTTATGTAATGTAGTACATTTGGATTTCAGGAAAAATAAAGAATATGTCACATATAATACTGTGCATGTGGTGTTATTTTAATGGGTGGAAATTAAATTAGATAGCCTTTAGTCACACGCTAATGTTACTGGATAGTATATTTAATGATATTCCCCTTTTAATCCCATGAACAGTGTAATCCACTGCCAATCTGGTGACTATGATGACACAATTTCTGTGAAATTGAATCATACTGCACTGGTTTTCTGTCTGTAGGCCTTAGTGAACTGTTTCTACAATCCAGTTCATCAATTTTCAACATTTGGAAACCATCTTCAGTTTAATTCTAACATATTTCTGTATAGATACGCCGACACACATGCTGTGAACACCCCCAGCCGGGCAGAAAGCATGTGGAAACATAAATAGAAATCAAACTGTTTGCGTCATCCCTGTGATTATGACTATGTGAGGTACTGCCTGCAGCTGCCATTCCAGTCAGTTTAAATTTTTTATTTCACTTCAGTTAAGCTTTGATAGATGACGTGACGTCAGTGAAATTCAACTTGGTGCATTCATGTTCCATGGAAGAATAGTGTACTTCATATGACCTGCCTGCTGGGAGCCCCTGTTCATATCTGATGGTAAAAACTATGAGAAGAGATAACACAAACGCTGCTACAGATTTTATTTTAAGGGTTTTTCTTTAACTGACTCCCCTGTTTAAAACTCCAGGAATGAACCTTCTGTTTTTTAGAAGAAGTACTTCAGATTTTGAGGAAAACTCACTTTGTTTCAGGTGTACAACCTTTATGTTGCATTGTTTTATGATCGCTCTGGGGCGAAACAGGAGAGAGTTAATATTCATTCGCAGACCAGATGGTGGGCCAGGTTTTAATCTTCATAAAAACATGCAATGCCGTGCGAGCTAAGGAGAACAGCATCCGGTTGGATGCTCATATATCATCTTTACCATAAAACATGAAAGGAACCCTGACGGCTGATTAGAGAACAGGAGATGTTTACCAAAAACTTTTACTGCAGAATTTTGACAAAGATTCATCACAAATGAAGATTCAGATGACTTTATTGTCAATTAAATTTACATAAAACGGAAATTAATCTAAGGCACTGGCATATGGGACAACGCACCCCATACATAACAATATGGTGGGTGTTGATGTGTTTATCTCAAAAGCAAGGCGCAGACAAAGGATGTTTGTCATGTGTCATTATTTAGTATTTGTCTAGAATATACAGTATATTGTGGATTGTACCATGATAATATGGCAAAGATACTGTATATGTGTATGATTAAAGATGCAGCTGTTAATTTGAGTTTTGAGCAAATGGATTAGGACGTCTAGGTCTATGAAGCTTCCTGCTTTATTAACAGGTTTTTGGGAGAGTAACAATCAGATGAAGTACAGCAGATTTACTGTGAAGCTCAGGGTTACCCAGATGTGAATATTGGCATCATTACAAATGAAAACAACTTTCAGTAAATGCATTAATGTTACAAGCCAACACATAGACAAATATAATTGCCAGGGCCATAACCAGTATTGATTTTTATAATCATGATATACAGGAGTACTTACACACCTGACCCATCGCCCTTCTACTGAGTGTGATAACAGCTTCAACCTGCAGCTGCCTTACCTGTGATATTGGAAAAGCATCAGATCGAGCCAACATCTCATCTCTTTTATGTAATCTAACTCTCCCTGTTCCTGCCCATTTTTTATACCACCCGGAGATTCCATGACAGCATGACGGCATGTTTGGTTATTCTTTACATTGGATGTATCACTTCCGTGTGTTTTTACTGTGTTATTGTTGTATTTCTTTTTTTTTTTTTTGAATAGAGTATTTTTAATTAAAAATTACAGTACATTTACTCAACTATGCTTAAGTACAACTTTCTGCTACTTCAAACTTCCACTCCACTGCATTTTGGAGGTAAATATTGTACTTTTTACTCCACTCCATTTATTTGGTAACTTAAGTTATTAGATACTTTGCAGATTACATGCTGCATTAGAGCCAAAGAAATGCAACTCCAAATCACTTAATGTTATTGGCAATCAAACCAAATTACCATACATATGTACAATACATATAAAATAAATATAGGAATATTTCACATCGCTATTACTTTTATTAGATATTGTAAGACTTTTACTATTTGTATGGGTGACTTTCACTTTAACAAAGTAATATTTTATGTTTTTTTTATTTCAACATGATATCTTTACTTTTACTCAAGTAGGACTTTTGGGTACTTTTCAAAACACACGGGTAGATGATACAGTGATCAAAAAGTGCCTAGCGATTGTACTCATCCACTTAAAGGTGCACTATGTAGTTTTGCGGAAGAAATTTAATCAAAAGAGAAAGATCTTCATTGACGAACTAACAGACTCTTCTCATTATCTGTGACTGAATAAACAAACTGACCTTAAAAGTCAGCACAATTTCATACTGTTTTACTTTGTTTATACACCGATCAGCCACAACATTAAAACCACTGACAGGTGACGTGAATAACATTGATCATCTCATCACAATGCGATGTTCTGCTGGGAAACCTTGGGTGCTGGCATTCATGTGAATGCCACTTGACACGCACCACCCATCCAAACACTGTTGTGGACCAAGTACACCCCCTCATCACAACAACACTACCCGATGGCAGCAGCCCCCAGCAGGACAATGTGCCCTGACACACCGCAAACACTGCTCAGGAACAGCTCGAGGAACACAATAAAGGGCTCAAGGTGTCGACTGGGCCTCCAAATTGCCCAGATCCCAATCTGATCGAACAGACGTGCTGAGCAGGTCTGATCCACGGAGGCCCCACCCCCCAACATACAGGACCCAGAGGATCCACTATAAAACACCCTGGTGCCAGACACCACAGGACACCCTCAGAGGTCTTAAGTCCATGTCTTGGCAGGTCAGAGCTGTTTTGGCTGCACAAGGGGAACCTTCACAATATTAGGCAGGTGGTCATAATGTTATGCCTGATCGGTGTATGTGGCGGACCCTGCCACCTTTCTAGCTTCAAGCAATGTTCTGGGGACCTCATTTTCCTCTGAGAACAGCTTGTTTATTCTGGTATGGAAAAGATACACATTTCCGAGTTTGTATTATTACCGAATTAATATTAGCTATTATTTCATTTGTAAGTCCTGCTAATTGAGCTACTGTAATTACGTTCAGCTGACTGTCCTGAAGATAGCCTACTAAATATATTAGGTCTGTGTATTTACTTATATCTGTACTTCTGTAGAATTTAAATCCTTTCACATTCTGGTGTTTTTTTTTGCCCTAATTATCTTGTGTGGCTTGTCCTCTTCCAGGTCACCACGGTGGAGTGGATACTGTGTGGCTCGGGCACCACTTGGCAACACCTTGACCTGCTCAAGGTATTCTTTTTATTAACAATGCAGATAAAACACACACACATAGTAATAGCTAATAAACAAACACAGATCCAATAAGAACAACCCCACCCCACCTTTAACATCAAAATCAAATGAGAAAAGCCAGACTAGTCAAAAAGAAACCAATCTTTTTACAGTCTGCTGGGTTTTTTCCCTCCTAATTATCTTATGTGGCCTGTCCTCTTCTGGGTCACCACAGTGGAGTGTAGGCCGTGTAGCTCGGCCTAATCAGCCATCCTCCTGGATCCACATTCTTCACATATATTTCATATAAATAACCTGTATCAGACATTCTGTCAGTGAAATTTGTAAGCTGTGATTTTGTTGTTCTGTTCTGTACATGTGACATCTATATGCTCCTCTGTGGCTCTTCCTGAGGTTTCTTCCATCTTTCTTCCTCTGTTAAAAGGTTTTCCCCCGAATATAGCAAGGTTTTCCTCACTCAAATTGAGGGTCTGAGGACAGAGGATGTCATTCACTGTATTGTAAAGCACACTGGGTCAGTGTGATTTGGGGCTATGTGAATACAAATTTATTTAATTTGATTTAACATTTGTCTCAATGCGTTTTTAAAATGTGGCATACGACAAAACCCACCCCTCGAACGTCACGTCTCACTTTCACCGTCATGTTCAGCGCGTTGCTCTGTCTCTCGCGTGCGCCCACCGTCCTCATTTAGGTTTTTCCCGACGGCCCCTGAACGCGGCGCTGCTCCCATCCTACGTGAATGCAGCATGAAGTGTTGAGGTGATCCATGGCAACAGAGCAGCAGCAACCAACCGCCGAGCCTGTCCTCCTCACTCACTCACTCACTCACTCACACACCGTCAATCTCTACACACTCTCCGTCAATGTAGCCGGAGCACACCGAGGAGGAAACACTCCGAACGGCTCCCGCTGAGAAACATTTCGGTATCAAGGTGACCGTCCGGGAGCCAGTCAGCCGCCCGAAAAAAACAGCTCCCCATCAGCGCCAGGTGACAGCAGACGGGACCCGCGGCTCGGAGCACTGCACACGGCCACATCTGTGAACGGACAAGATGGTTGTAGCTAACATTTCTGGGGCTTAAACAACAAAAAATCACCCCTTTTGGTGTACTAGTATCGGGACACGAGCAAAATGAAACCAATTTTTAACACTTTGTGGGCTAAAGAGGCTTCATTCTTTTGATTATCTTTTCTTGTTGTGTCTCGGCAAAAAAACAAAAAAAAATCCGACACTGTCCCGGTCCTCTCCGCCGCTCGCTGGCCGTCTCAATAGCAGCGTCCGGTTTATTATTAAAGCCCATATCTCTCTGAAGCATCTGAAGCATCGTTGTGAAGATGGCGACTGGGTCGGGTTGGCAGCAGTATTACTGCCCTGCCGGTCAGGGGAAATTTAGTTCGTCCACCACGACATCCAGCATGTCCTTTCAGTCCGGCATCGCCATGGAATATACCCAAGACCTGCACCTGAAGATGAGCAAGAAAATCGCACAGCTAACAAAGGTAAGGAGTGTTATCATGGGGCCTCTGCCTCACTCTCCCTGAGCAGTGTTGTCAACCTCTGGGTTAGACCCCATACCTCCTGTTCTTAAGAGAACTGTGCTCCAAACTCCGTTAGGAATTTCATCTATTTAGTAATTCACCTGTTTATGGTGAACGTTCCCGACAAGCACATCAACATTTGCATTTCTTTCTGAATTTCAAGAATCTTATAGTACTTTCGGCATTCATTTCACACAAAAATCACCGATTCCCCTGATAGAATAATCAACTTTTACAATTGCCTCACATTGCTGACTCGAGTCCGTATTTTGGTAGAGGGGAAACTGGGAGTGAATGAGATGAATTAATGCTCCAAGTTGGATTTTGATTGAAATACATGGTGCATGTCATTTGAATTATATGCCGAATTAAAATACAGCCAGTGTTGTTTTCCTTTAATATCTTAAAACACGTGATAAAAGCACGTATTGCAGCCAAACGGCAGATAAACATAAAAGTGTGAAATTCCCAGACGGAGTTCGGAACTAATCCCCGTTCGTAGCAGAGAGAACGGCACGCTCGGGAGGTATGAGCTGCCTGAAGGCGAACCCGCTCCGGTCGGATGCTGCATCCATCAATATCGGGTCATTAGCCGCGACAACAATCAGATCAGTCATTAATCACCCTTTGCAACACAGACTGTGCTGGCATTTTGTTTTACTTGCACATGTTAATGTTGGTCTGGGGGCCTTCATAAATAATTATGCAGCTAAATAAGGGCTCTTCCTCCAAACTTTGATCCCTCATGAAAATGAGACTGGAAAATAAGACACAGGCTTGCCATAACCAGGCATTTGAATATCCTGCTGGGGTCATACAGTTCCCCTTACGCTCTCCTTAGTTGCTTATTTAGAATATTGATATTCCATGCCTTGCAGCTCCCTTGTGGTTATGCCAGGGCATATGGTGTTGAATTTAAATATTGAGCCTTTTGATCTACATTTCACTTAAATATTTATTCATACAGCATGTCATCTTTAGTTCTACAAAAATATATGTCCTGTTTATAAAGTATACATTAGATTTAGGAGCTCGTTAACCAGGATTAGTCCAGTTAAACATTTTATTTTGCTTCATCCCAGCTGACTCGGCTGCCGCGCTTCTACACCGGCCCTACCTGTAGGCTTTCAAGGGCATTTGAAACGCTTTTTTGCCCTGAGGAGCCGTGCTTTCATCTCCCAATTGCCAAAATGACAGGGCTCCAACTTCTAACAGAGAGCAGCAACCTCTCCACAACGCTCACTCAGGGTCAAAGCACGTTTATGGCTCCAGTGTGTCGCTATCATCGTGCTGTAGGTCTACCTGTGCCTCTCACATGTTTCCAGGTGGCCTTCGTTTTTCTTTTCTTTTTTTCTTTTTTTTTTTAGAGGTGCCTCCCCCTCTTTGCCAACGAAGAGTCTGACACCTCCAATCAGTTATATCCTCCAAGGATTCGCTACTGACACTAACATAAGATTTGTGCTCTCGGTGTTTCTCTTTGTGCTGAGGAAGTGGAGGCTGAAAAAAGAAATCATAATTCAGCAGCCTTGGGCGAGGTGTGTGCCAAGCTTTAGTGCAGTATGGGCTTTTTAAAGGAACATTGAAAGGAAGAAGAAGTCTTTTTCACCTTGTTAGCTAATAGCTATCAAAACATCCAGTGCACCTGCTTGACAATGAATGCCAAGGAAAATTACACACGTTATATAAAAGTATTTTTCTCTTCTTACTTTTTATTTTACCAGTAGGCACACTGCACTTGAGCCCCACTCACGTTAAGCTGTCCATAATCAAGAAATGTCGGCGCTTTTTGTTGGTAATACTTATATAATTATAATTATATTATAATATTCAGTGTAATTAAGTTTAGTACCATATCATCATTTCAAATAAAGGTCATTAAATAACGCTTTTCACAAGCAATTTTGTGATTGTTATACCTAAAATTTCAATTATTTCACAGAGGTTTAGAGTAGCACGTTGGAAAGATGGAATAGTTGTATATTAGATTTATTTTGGCAAATCTGGAGTATGAACAAACCCAGTAAGCATGAGTTCGGTAACACTGGTTTAAATTCAAACCAGTCAAAAGAATAAATGGTGGTTATGTACGTTTCTGCAAAACATGGATATGTTGAAAGTTTACATTTCTTTATGTTGCAACTTTACATTTCTTTAGGTTTTGTCTTCTGTTTTATCTTAAGACAACGCTGTGCTTATGCTCTGGTTAGGTTTAGGCACAAAACACATTTGGTTAGGGTTAGGGAAAGATCATGTTTCGGCTTAAAACACCTGTTTCAGTCGCCACAAACAAGGTTCGAGATGATCTGACTTTCTGTCAGAAATGTTTGGTTGACACAAACATGGATGAAGTTACTTTAATATGTAGTAGTGTTATGCTTATAAATATTGAAACGATATCTTGAACTGCGGTCACTGGCTTGGCAGCCTCCACTGCCATCCCCCCACCTCTCGATATTAAAGTACACTTTCTTTATATATGTCTCTGAAAACCACGGATACGTTGCAACTTAACATTATTTTATGTTGCAACTTAACGTTTCTATAGGCTCAATTTTCAATTTTTCTCTTGTCACAACATTGTGCTTATGGTCTAGTTCGGTTAGGGCACCAGAAACGCTTGGTTATGGTTAGGAAGACATCTTGGTTTGGGTTAAGATACCTGTTTAAGTCTCCTTAAATATATCCAGTAGTGTCACACTTCCAAATATTGAAACGTACTCCCCAACTGCAGTCGCTGTCTTGGTTTAGGTTTAGGTACAAAAACATTACGTTAGGGTAAGAAAAATGTCATGTTTTGGCTTAAAATACCTTCTTTAGTAGCCACAAACACAGGTGGAAATTGTCCCAAGGTCTCCTTTTTCTCCATAACTCCTTAACCCAGACTCAAACTGTTGTCAGTGGCTTGGCAGCCTTCTCACCAGTAACTCCATCACCATCTCCTTTATCTCCTGATAAGTGAGGTCATAAACGTAATAGAAATGTGATATGTATAGCAGAAATGTCGATTATGGTGTGTAGCATATATATGACACGTACATATGTGAACTTATCAGTGGTTTGCAGAAATGTTAACTGCCAACATTTTATTCTGGTGACGGGGCTGTTGAAAGTTGCCTAAAAAAGGGAAACATATGAAGTTCAACAGCATTGAAATGACTTTACCTCCATTATTGATAGTTTTGTTTCAGCCCCAATTTAACCTGCTCGTGTGGATTTATTTTCACCTGCAAACAACAATAACTAAAAGTCAAGCAACTCTGCACTACACATTAAAGTGCACTGCCTGCCCAGTTGTGTTAATGTGCATTATTAAAGCACAATTCATTCCTTCAACATTTTAGTTCATTTCTTTGATTTGACTGGTAGACCGCTTATATTGTAGCATCAGTGTCTTTAAATCCAGTCACTGATGCTTTTAGAAACCTCTGCCAAAGATGAGTTGTATTACAGTGTGAAATGAACTCAAATATGAGGTCACGGGGCATGAGGCATGGGGCTGTGAAGGGGTTGGACAGTCTGACGAGTACATCACAGGATAGTGAGTTGAAACTCAACACAAATTGGATGATGACTCACAGTTAGATTTTAAAGGAAATTTGTGTTATTCCCGCTCAGTACGTGAAACAGCTGCCTGTGTTGTACATTAAATGAATCATTTATAATCCATCATGAGGGAAACATAAGAATTTCAAGCAAAACAAACACAAAATAGCCCCATTTTATCAGCCCTTTTTTGAACCTGAGAGGGTTTTACGACTAAAAGCTGAGCTAAGCAATATTTCCAACTAGTATTCACCAGCTAAAACCGTAGTGAAGGCTGTTTTCATGTGTCAGGTCACATGACTCCCACACGCTCCCACAGGCCTCGTATCTCCCGTGCCTTGTTGTATTAGGCCTACGACAAAGCGGGGGGGGAATAGGCCGATAGCATGCGGGCCATCTGCTCGCGCTGACCGCTGATCTCCGGAGTCAGAGCAGAGCTGCATGCGTTCAGGAATAAATAGCAACCTTGAAACCTCTCTAGGCAGCTCTCTGGCACATTACGGGGCCGAGTGATTTCCAGCTTTGCTTTGCTGTATCTGAGGATGACGCAAGAACGATCGAGGCTTCTGAATATTTTATCTCATTTCTGACTGGCCTACTTACTGTATATCAGGTCCTTACTAGTCTGTTTGGATATCGTAATCGATCAGGATGAGCCCCCCTTTATAGTTTTTATATTCTGAATTTCTTATTCCTTTCTTAGATATATTTTATGGCACTTTGACAAGCCTTTCTTCTCTTTCAATTTCCTGATTTTTGATGATTGTGTTTTCTTCAGTAGCACTCAAATAAAAAAAGGACACGTCCAAAGAAAACCAGACTGGAGCGCAGACAGAATGCAGCAGCGGTGACACTTAAGTGCACCTATGGCTTCACTGCGAACGCTGGCTCTATACGCTTTTTCCAGGGACTTCACGCTCGCTCAGTAAATCAGTCATTGATTGCTATTCTCCCGTGGCGTTGGATTTCATGATTCGTGATGCAGGACCTGTTTGCTGCCACTGTTATTTAAGACTTCTCGCAGTAATTTTTAATCCCACAAAGCTGCTTTCCGGCCCCTTTGTGTAGTTCGGGGCTCTGTGAGGATTTTCGCTGTCATAATTTTTTTTTGGAAAGCCGTTTTTCATAAGTTATACTCTCTGATGGGTTTGCCTTTATTGTAGCGTCTCTGTCAAAAAGAAGGCAATGTAGGGGTTTTGCTGCTATGGCAACAAGTTTTATATAAATTGTAATTCAGGGCAGTGTCATGTAAGAAGTGGGACGAGGGTTTCTTTTTTTTTTTATTTAAAGGAATAAGCCTGATTTTGTGGCCTGTCCGCAGCGAGTCAGGATTGAAGTTTCTGGTTGTTGTCTGAACACGGGGAAACAGAGAGGGCAGCATGTCATGTTGCATCGTCAGGAGAATGCCTTATAACAAATGTATTACCTCGCCTTGGGTGTGTGTGTGTGTGTGTGTGTGTGTGTGTGTGTGTGTGTGTGTGTGTGTGTGTGTCATCAGTAATGCCTGACTGTCTTTACTGTCGAAATGAATCAGAAATAGACCTCTGAGCTCTCCATGTATTTCATGGACGAAGGGATTGCAAGAGACAGAGATAGTGAAATGTAGTGTAGTGTGTGTGTGTGTGTGTGTGTGTGTGTGTGTGTGTACAGTGTCTGCATGTCAAATTCTGTAGTGCTACTGCAGCAACACAGAGTCATTGTGCACATTTCAACAAAGGACTATTGAAAAACTACTTCTCATCCACATAATCAAAACCCTGCTGATATCTTCCTTCCTGCTCTTTATCATTTCTGAAGCTTTGTTCAATCTCTGTTTGTTCTTTTTTTTTTTTAATTTTTGGCCTTTTTCATGGCTTTATTGGATGGTACAGTTGAAGATTAACAGGAGACGGGATGAGAAAGAGGGGGAATGACATGTAGAAAACGGCCATAGGTCAGATTCAAACCCTGGACACACCTTCTGTACATGGGCCACATGCTCTACCAATGAAGATACCAGGGTGTCCAAAACTCAGTTTATTCTCGTGAAATTGTGTAGCAGACTCTGTGGAAAAAAAGAAGAAGATCTATAGCGACTAGTGCAGTGCCCGTAGGAAGTATGTATTCATATAGTGGGAGATTAAGTAGCCTACAGGTACTTGGGGTGGGAGGGGTGAATGGGGGTGGGAATTGCCATTTGGCCAAATAAATCCACGCTGCGATAGTGTTGGCTAATGCCTCTTGCTAGTGTAACCTTAAATAACACAGAAACGCTATCTTTCTGTCCTTTTCATAAGGTACGCACACCATCCAGCACATACACATCGAACATTGATTTTCACTGGAAACTATTCGAATATTATTTGAAAATCGAACCTTGTAGCGCACTTTAAAACTCCGAAAGATAGGTAGGCTAAATAGACTTACAGATGAGATTTCTCAGGCGTGGAAATCCAGAGCGAATTGGGTTACTGATACGAACATCCAGTGAATTCGGTGAAGATTTAACCTTTAATCCAAGACTTGAATCCAAGTTTATTTTCCGATGTCGAAGTCTGTTCCTCGCGTATCAGGTCAGAGAGTGTTCAGAAGGAGCTAGTAATCTAGAATCTTTGACCAGGTGTAGGCCTATCACACAATGGGACGGAGCTCCCCTAATAGTTGTCGCCAACTATTAAACACACGATATTAACTTCTGTCGCTAGGGGGCTCTCTAGCAAAACAACAGATGGTGGTGGAATGGGGTAATGTTTTAAAGTTTTATTCCGCCCCTAAATTCTCGTTCGCCGATTTCCCTATCATGGAAGTAGTGGCAGCAACCTGTTGAAACGCACCGTTATCCGGAGTAAACGTGTGGATTTCTCTGGTTTGAACATTGTTGGAAACAAACTAACTAATCGAAATATATAACAACGGTCTAGTTGTTTTTAGACATTGTAATGCAGAAGATTAATTCGAGGATAACTGATTAATCCTGTGATAAATGTGAATATGTCAGCCCAGTCGCCAGAAAACGTTTTTGACAGCTAGTGTTTCAGCAAACTTTTGACACAGTCACATTTGTAAATGTCATATTCTATGGACCGTATTGACATTTGTACACATGTGTCATTCTACACACGTGTCATAACACGTTAACATTACACGTTTATGACCTGACTTCAACGCCGTGAGGCTGCCAAGCCACTGACCGCTGATCTGTCAACATTCAAGAATGAAACCACTGGATATATTTAAGACATTTTTCTTAAATTGCAACCACAGCAGCTATTTCAAGCCCAAACAGGATCTCTTCCTAACCCTGACCAGGTGTTTTTTTGTGCCTAAACCTAACCAGACCAAAAGAACAGCATTGCCACAACATAACACTTAAAATATAACGCAAAGAAACGTAAAGCTGCAACATGAAGAGATGCAACGTTTCGACACATCTGGGGGCTGCAGAAACCTACATTTCCAACGAAGGGGTTGAATATTTTGCTTGCTGGTGGCTCAGTGGTTAGCACTGTTGCCTCACAGCAGTTTGCATGTTCTCCCCTTGCTTGCGCGGGTATCCTCCGGCTACTCCGGTTTCCCCCACCATCAAACATACACATTAGGTCAACGCTCCAGTCAGTGCCCTTGACCAAAGCACTGGCTTAGAATGTGGAGTTGGTCCCCGGGCACTTTCTGTTGGCTGCCCACTCCTCTCTCCGGATGGGTTAAATGCAGAGAACCAGTTTCACTATGTTGTACATGATTAATGAGGAATCTACTTATTATTATTTTGTAGTTGATTTACTCCTATATGACAGTGAACTGATTATCTTTAGGTTGTGGACAAAACAAGACATTTGTGGATGTCATGTTGGGCTTTAGGAAACACTGATCAACATTTTTTTAAAAACATTTTCTGTCATTTTACAGTCCAAACTACTAATCTATTAATCAAGAAAAAAATCAACAGTTTAATGGACGGTGAAAAAATAATCATTAGCTGCAGCCCTAGAATCCAGTGGAACATTATTCACGATGAATTCCCCCAAGTATGCACGAGTGTGTAAACTGAGCTTCATGGTCTGTTTTATAGTGGAGATTGATCCAAACTGTGATAATGAGAGGCCTGGGTGTTATCCTCTGATAATGGATTTAGTAATATTCTGCATTCAGCATTGGTGCTTTTGTTCACACAGTCACTTGTTATACGTGTTTTTCTTCATGTGTCCAACTCTCGTAGGAAAGAAGTAATTCTTGTGGATAGAAATCGGGAAATATTTTCCAGATAAAAGTCTACCTAGTTTGTATTTGCTGAACTTTAAGAGACAGCATTTTTATGACCAGACACGTGAGTGTGTTTGCACCAGTCACTGAACAGGCTGGAAATACTGCTGAAAACACACAAATACGCTGTCATCACTTGGCAGCAACATTAAAGCCGAAATGCATGTGTATGTGTGCGCGCGTGTGTGTGCATGCGTGTGTGTTGATGCCATAATCCAGGGGTGGTATGTGTGTATCCTGGGCAGGGCTAGAGAGCAGATGGTCAGAGCAACATGGCTCCAGACTTGGGAATAGATAAGGGCTGATCCAGTAGGGATTTTAAAGTCCGATACTGCTCATTCAAAAGCAAAGCTGCTGTTTTGTGTCACAGCTGTATGTTTGTGCCAATGTTAAAGACATTATGCGAAAAAATCTTCAAAGTAAGTATATTTCTTTTCCACAAAAATGCAGATTTGGCTTGAAAAAATCCTTAAAAAAGTATATTTTTCGATTAAAATACAGATTTTATTCTTGACAAAATCCTTAAAAAGTATATTTTTCAATCAGAATACAGATATTTCTTGACAAAATCCTGTAAATAAGTACATTTTCAAATTAAATTTAGATTTTTCTTGACAAAATCTTCAAAATAACTATATCTTTCAATTAAAATAGAGGATTTGTTCTTGAGAAAATCCTTAAAACAAGTATTTTTTCAATTAAAATACAGATTCTTCTTAACAAAATCTTTAAAACAAGTTTATTTTTCTCGACAAACCTATCAAACGAGTTAAATATTAGAATATTAAAACACGTGTTGAATATGTTTGTTTTTTTGTTACTGCTGCTGCTGTTGCTATTATCATCCGTTGTATTTTAAGCCATAATTATACTTACTGCCACTGCTAATCATCTCCCTATCTCCTACGGTTGTTACAGTGTTCCTAGTCTAAATTTGGGCAACAAATGGGGAGCTGGGTTTATTAAAACCTTGATAATAATCTCTTAATTGAATGGAAATTTTAAGAACACTCCCAAGACACAGATTAGCAGCAGCTGCTGTGAATATGCAAGAGAGATTTTTGCTTCCTGTGTTAAGAAAATGACTGATTTTGTTGTCCCACAGAGAATTTTGGTTGTTGTTGTTTTAGACCCAGCACTGAATACACCTCCACATGTATCTCTGGGAGCAACTGCCGCCAATGTGTGAACGGTGTAAAAGATGCAGGGTGAGAGAGACGGCGACACACGCTGAGTGACATCTCATTATAAGCTGTTATTTATCACAGAAAACAGGAAGCGAAGGGAGCAGTGACGTCTGTTTTGGTCTCCTTCTGGAGGTGACAAACTGGAAAGAACGCTCCTCGCAGTGGCTCAGAGTGCCGGCCACGCATGTCAACTTTGCAATCTCGAAAATATAATTTTGGGAGAACGTAAACACAGGGGAGATCGGTGTGTATGTGTGTGCGTGAATGCGGCCCGCTGCAGCTGCTGCGAGGAGTACAGCTTATTAACCTCTGCAGGATGCTCCTTCACTGATTGTCACAATTCACTGTCAGATTTCATTAAGATACGCCCACACACCCTCTCTCACACACACTCAAACACACATCCAGAGAGACAGGGAGAAAGAAAGAGGGGAGGGAAAGAGAGAGCGAGAGAGAGAGAGAGCCTCAAGCACTATCCCTTACAAATAAAGCACTGCTGACACGCCTGTTGACTTACACACACATGCTTGAGCACACACACATACACAGTGGCTCATAGGTTCACGAGGTGTGTGTGGACGATGATTTGATGAGCCATTCTTAACGTTTGACCTTGAGTGTTTCCTCTGCCTTCGCCCAGCCAGAAGACCCATTTCTACTACGCCTCTCTGGCCCGTTTCCGTTGGCTGATGCAGCAGCCAATCGCGTCGCAGCGACAGGCGAGACGTAGAGCCGCGCCAATGAACGGTTGGCTGTTGCGGCTGATGAATCAGACCAGCGTTTTATTGTTTGTCTGGAAAGTCTCACAAGAGTCTGTCAGTGTCTTCCATCTCCAATATGAAGGAGGTTTGTCTGTAAACACAACCAGAGTGTTTTTATTACGACTGTTAGAGATGTCTGACCCGAGGAATCATTGCAGTGTGGTGTGGAAGAATTGTACCCAACAGACTGTGAAAGCTGCAATGAAACCTGCCTCACTGATTCACTGAATGACTAATGTTATTGTAAGGTTTTAGAATTTCTTAGCGCACTAAATAGTGATCGCCCACCATGTTTTTTCCAGGGCAGATGCAGACAGTTAGTAATCAAGGAGAACACTAATGGATATTTAGAACCGATAGGCAATTGCAGTAAAAATTAAAATCTTAGATTAACCGGTGGCACAATGTTTCTAAGTATGATTTATTCAAGTACTGTAGTTAAAGGTCAAGTTTGTAGGATGTAGCGTCTAGCACCCTTCGAACCAGTGTGTAGTTTGTCCATTTTGGGCTACTGTAGAAACATGGCGGTGCAACTCCCTCGGTAGCATGGATGTAATGAGGGATATCTGGATACAGTGTCAGAGGCGTAGCCTTTTCATTTACAGTAGACGGGAGGGGAACAGCTAGGGCAGATTGTCCAAGTGTATAAAATGCTAAAAAAGATTGCCAAATATACTTGGAAGGCCGTTAATATACCTGGGCAGCCAGCCCAATTGATTTATACTTGTGGGAAACACTGTCTTCCACATTCTGTGGCCCATAGAACATTCACACTAGAGACTTCAGCCCGTGGCTAACTTCCGGTTAAGCCCTCTGCTAAGTTGAATGGGAATAAAACTATTTAACTTCTCGACTTTTCAAATCTTATTGGACCGAATGACTCAAATTCCGTTCGTGAAACAAGTTGCTTAGCAGGCGTTAAATATTAGATATTAAAAGAAATGTTGTTTTCTTGTTACTGCTAATGCTGTTACTATGATTATCTGTTGTATTTAAGCCATAATTATACTTAATGCTACTGCTAATCATCTCCCTATCTCCTACAGTTGTGAGGAGGGCAGCAGGTTTTCTGACACTAAGAAACAAAAAAAAAACCCAGCTGCTTCTTTCACAATGTAAGCTTATGGGAAAACAAATCCAAAATACAATTTTAACGGACAGGTACTTAACTTGAGTATTTCCTTTTTTTTTGCTACGTAGTACTTCCACTTCACCACATGTTGGAGGGCAATGTTGTACTCTACTGCATTTATTTGATAACTTTTGTCACTAGTTACTTTGCAGATTCATATTATTGAGTGCTGATAGGCTATTATGTTTGATATGTTACCATTTAGATAGTGTTGTAGGCGGGACATTGAGTAAGACCACAGTGTCGTGACTAAAGAGAGAGTCTGCTACATCACAGCTTAAGAAGCGTATTTTCAAATCCATTTATTTTATCAGCAGTCGACCAAAACTAACACTGATTTCGATAATCACAACCTTAAAATGAACATTAGATCGTCTTTATTGCCTTTTTATGTGCTCCTTTGAGTTTTTTTTCATTGATTGGATTCATCAATTCAAAAACATTAGTGCTGATATCTTAACGGCATCCCTGCAAAAAGCCCATATCTGGTCATTAAACGGAGGAGTGGTTTATACAGGATAGGAGGATCAGAAACAGAGAAAGAGAGAAGATGTTGATCCTACCTTCATTTTTTTCCCAACTACATTGACCAGGTGTTTTACACCTGTCTGCCCCTTTCTCCACTTCCTTCCTGTTAAGCTTGCTCCCTGTATTCACAGCTGCAGAACAGAGATGAAGCAATTGGCCAAAGAGGTTTTAGCTTGTCTGAAGCGAAGGCAAAAATGTGTCTAGAAACAAAACATAACTGCCACTCAGTACAGAATATTGCTTTCCCCTCTAATGGGCCGGCAGTATGTAACACGTCATTGCTTTGCCACAAATTGCCTGAAACAAGCCTCGCTCAGCACTGGATTGTTTAACTGTGAGGGCTTTCAGGTGATGTAACAGTCCTTCTGGTGGCCATATTGAAAGGCAGCAGCTTGTGGGCAACAGCATCTGTGCAGAGTTGAATGTGTAGATGTGAAACATGTCCACGTCATTGGAGATGGAAAAAAAACCAGCAGATTGTTGGAGCATTTCTGCTTTCTGCATGTTTGCTGTTTTTGAGAAAGAAAAGGTAATTTCATTATTAATCCATGCAATTGAGTCGGAGCTAAAATATTTTTTGTAGTGTGTATATCAGTGTAATAGTTAGTGGTGAGAGGGTACTTCTGAAAGTTGATGTGAGCTTTAACATAATACCCAGGAGATAATTATTACTGTAAATACAGACTTCATTTATAACCTGCAAATTTACCACACAAAAACACAAACATACTGTCATAGAACACACAAGGCCAGCCAGTATTCTAGCTTGAACCTGAATTCTCATATGAATACAATCAGAAGAACGAAAGAAAATCAAAGGTATAAAAGTCTGTACATAATAGTAGCCTTAATGTGGAAAAACAAAAGAGGGTGCACACATTTTCATGTGGGTGCATTTAGTTGGCTGAAAAATCCTTAAACAATCCATCATCGATGACAACTGTGGGCCAGGTTTCTCCTCTCATCACCCATTTCATTTTACTTCAAATTAATCTCTTTGTTCTTCCTGTTTATTTCAGCCATGCTACCTTCCTTGATTTGCCCTAACCCACTGTATAGACAATAGACAAATCCATTAAACTTTTAAACCTAATGCCTAATGAATCCTTTAGATTTTTGAATTAAATGACCCCATATTTTTTTATGAATACTCTATAAATGCTACAAGCAATAATTATCAACACCTTACTTGAAATATTTGGGTAAATATTGTAATCAGCCTTCAAAAGCCAATTTTGACTGAGCGCCACTGAGAAATCTAGACCTCCCCAGTCGACACCAGCCCACACATTTAACCAGAGAAGGGAGCTTTTTGGCAGACATTGTCAGTAGCAACTAAGCATTGGGATTTTAGAGGCTAAAGTCTGCTTCGACTTTCTCTTCTTTTCTTGGCAGCTGTTTGAGTCTACATGGCCACCAGGGACCTGTCTTTACTCACTGGGTTCTATTCCTTTTTCCTGATGGGAGAGACAGACAAAGAGCTTCCAACACCAGCAGTTAACCCTCTGTTTTAACGTTATTAAGAGTATCATTCAGATGTGTTTTATGACTCAGATGAACAAGTGTAGCTACAGGCAGTGGCTTCCACATCTCCTGAGCAAGGTGAAACACGGCCATTCTGTTTTACTCAGCAAGGTTTAGTCAACAGGGTCTACAGAACTCATTCACTACTTTCAATTGTAAGGAAATGTTTAACAGTTGAGCTTTCAAATAGATTCTAAGATAGTGAAATCAGTAGCCTATGTAATTATAGGTTATAAAAACAGGTATACAGTTGAAGAGTGTAGTCTTTTTCCCTTCAAAAATTACAGCATTTCCAATCCCTTCCAATGATGAACAAACAGTGGTAGCATTAGTAATATGTTTTGTCATAGAAATGATACATGTTTTGATGAATGACAAAATACATGAATCAGACTTGCTGTTAATAAATGGTTTTCGAATATGTGACATTGTTTAGCAACATTAGATTTTTCAGTTTTAACAAGCTCTTGATATAATTAACATGTATTTTCATTACTTATAATACATGTGATGTATAATTATTAGTTTCACTGTTGAAGACCAACTATGCACCAAATGTCTTTATGATTTAGAACTGCAGATAACACAACATACATGTTAAACAAATGTTAAAGTGACTTGTGGGAAGTCAGACCTGGTCTGTAATTGACCTGTTTAGACTGATTAAAAAATAAAGAATGTCCCGTTGGACCCCAAGCACATTTGTCCAATGCTGTTACCCCAGGAAACATAAGCCTACTGTTAAAAAGACCAGCTGCTCCGAAAACACTCCTTCTTGCTTTTTTGCCCTAATTATCTTACTGTATATGGACATGCAGCAAAGGACACAGTCAGGTGGCCTTAGTTGTCTTGGTAACAATAGGTGACCTTCATCTTCTTAGTCAGTTGACCTTTATCTTTAGAAAGTGATGAGACATGAAGAGAAAGGAATCATCTGCATATTGTGACACTATTTTGACACTAATTTAAAGAAACCCATTTGACCCCTTTAAATAATTAATAATCATATCCATACAGAACTATAATTCTGGTTACAGATTAATCAAATGGGTTAGTGATGACTACATGGCCTTTCTTTCGTCCCTCTTTCTTGTTTTGCTTGCCCTTCTTTTTTCATTTTACTGAATCTTATGCCCATCTTGGCTCTTTGTAGAATTGGCAGGCCTATTTACTCCTCTCTCCTTCCCATCCTCTCTTCGAGCCTCTGTTTATCTATCCGTCCTTCCCTCTGGCTAAAGGACATCCAAACAACAGCGGGTCTCGGTATGACTTCACCCTCAGCGCTCAGTCTGTCTTCCCATTAAGATAAGATGAAACTGATCCCTGGAGGGATATTTGGGCCATTATAACAGCAAACAGTGACTGGACACAAAGAAAGAAAAAAATCAAAAAGTAGTTATGTCAAGGAAAAAACTGGACTCATTAAATATTTACAGTATATAGAACAGGGGTGTCACGATTCTCCAAATCCTTGATTCGATTAGATTTTCGATTCTAAGGTCACGATTCGATTCTCGATCTTTTTTTTTTAGCACAGACGGCTGTGCCATTTTTATCATTTATCATATTTATAGGATCATTGGTTTTATGCCATGATAACTCATTTAATTTCTTAATTCTTATTTCAAAAGATTGTCTACATGGTGTCATGAGCGATATAATCCCCGTTATTCGTCAATTTAAGTAAAACTGCGAATGTTGTTGACATAAGTCGCTGGGAACTCAAAATATTTCCACACCAGTGATTTCAGAGAAGCAGGAGGGGGTTCAAGTTCAGCTTATGTGTCTCTTATATCAGCAGTCATGGTGTCTTGTAATTGGCTGCAGCTTCAGTATAAATTGAACATATCTGTATGAATGAGGAATTTTAAAAAGTGAGCAAGTGACATGTAAAAAATAGGAATAGAGAAATCCAAATCAAATCCACTCAACTTTTTCTCCAGTTGCCATGGAGACACAATAGTTTTTGCAATTCATCAGTCAAGCTATGTGTCAGTACAAGTCAGTGGTTTGTGCAAAACACATTTTAAGATAAAATTCAATTCAAAATTTCCACCAAATTAATTTAACATTTCAGCATTTCGTTTTGTACAATACAATGAGAAATCCCTGACCCCCATTTGACTCCATTAGAGTGATGATTGTAGAAATGGAAGAAAAACTGATAATAACTTCAATTTGATTGAATAGATTGACCAAACCTTTAAAGGGGGTAGTAATAACTCATCATGGTATTGTGGACAATTACCCTAAATATCTATTTATTCACACAACCCTCTAACCTGTTTTAGCCCCGAGTTGCTGACTGCTAGACAACTCCATGACTCAGCATTCCTCCGTTAAACCCATCAGTTTGCCTGAGTGGTGGTTTATGGCCAATCAATATGGCTCATTCTCCACAAATGCCTACCTTGCTTCTCTTTGCTTCTCTGCCCCACTCATTTTTGTCTCCTGTCCCTTGTCTCGTCATAGTGCATGTTGCAGCATTAGAGGCAGTGTCCTGTTTGGCTACTTTCACAGTGAAGCATTAAACTTTAAATGTTAGTCATAATTTAAAGAGCTGTAATGCCAATAGAGCTGCTCTAGTGGTGCACAAAATGAATGTGCTTACTCAGAACTTTGTCTTTAAAAGGAAAAAAAAAAAAAAAACCTGCGTCCAACTTTGAGGTTTTAGTCCGTTTATCTATAATTGAGCAGCCCCAGGCGAGAATTCCATGTAAAAATCCACCTGTGTAATCAGCCTAATCAAAAAGTAGGGCTGCAACAAAAGAGAAGCCTCCCAGTGTCAGTAACCAGAGAGCTGTAGATTCACCCTATTTGTTCAAATTAAATTGATATTGATATGGGGGCCTCGCTGCCCAGAGGAGCTGACAAACCAAAACCAGAATCACACAGAGTAAAAAAAAATATGCTGTCTCACAGCTCGCTGTGTTTTCAGAACACACTCAAACAGGATACACTGCTGCCTGCAGCCCAATCAGCCATGCAGCTGCAGTCAGCGGTGCCGTCTGTTGATTATTCTGATGTCAGTTGATGTCAGAGGAATTATAACTAAGTTTTGATTTCTTCTCTCTGCCTCTGCATTTTTTTATTTTTAAAAACAACTCTCATTGTATTTGTGCAGAGGACTTAAGAGTTACTGAAATTTCATGACATCCTGAGGACATTTTACTAAAGATGCAAAGGCTCAGGCTGACTGGAGAGCAACACTGGTAGTTGGGAAGATAAAAATGCCAGGAACCAATTGAGACTGGCGGTATGTGTGCTCTCGATTCTAACCAACACACAGGAAACTGAGTCATTAGAAAACGGAGTTCCATAATTGACTGTCGTGTCAAAGTATTTGCTTGGATTCTGTTGCTGGTTCTTTGTGCTCACTAATTAATGTGAAGCAGATGCTGTTTGTTAAAGTTGATGAATTATAGAATTGAGAATAAATCAGGTCTGAATGTATTATAGAATTTTGCAGCTCTGTTGAAATCTTTCAGGCATTTGGTTTAACAAGTCATTTTATCCTATTCAGTACACTATTCAATATTTTTTATTTATAAACGCTTGTTATATTTTCACTATATAACAGCCGTGGAAAGTGCAGATAAAATAAAACACAAAATTGTTGGGAAAAAAAAGGAATTGCAAATAGCCCTGGTAGAAAAAGATTGTCTGCATCTTACTTATGTATTATCTCGCTAAACCCCACTGGTCGAGGCAGATGGCAGCCCACCATTGAGTCCGGTTCTGCTTCAATGGTTTCTTTCTGTTTAAAGGCCATTTTTTCTCACCACTGGCGCCAAGTGCTTGCTCATGGGGGAAATGTTGGGTCCCTGTTAATAAATTAATCAAGGAGTATGGTGTAGTCCCTCTTGATTTGGAAAGGGGAAACACTGATATTTAGATTAAACTCCACTCCGCCCTTTAGTATCAACGCATTTTGTTTCTATATAGCGCATCCATTACTCCAATCCGCCCCCATATCTAAACGACTAAACAGGTCAGTCACTCCTAAAAAGACATGGCCATTACAGCATTGATAAGCAGAGATTAATATATGCTTTATAAGTAAAAGGAGACATATTATGCTGAATTTCAGGTTCATAATTTCATTTTGGGTTACTACTAGTGTAGGTTTACATACTTCAATGCTCAAAAATGCATCAGTTTTCTCATAGTGTCCAGTGCAGCAGCACTGTATTCCCCCTCTCTCTCTCTGAAATGCTATATTTTAGCTCCTGTCTCTTTAAACCCCCCTCTTGAATACCCAGTCTGTTGTGATTGGTCAGCTCACAATTGCCTGAGCAAGCAGCACTCACTGTGTCTCTGGTCGACTCTGTCGGGTTTTTAGCTTCCAGTTAACTTCACCTCTAGTGTGAATAAAGGCATGACTCATGCAAATGTGTGACATGGTGACAGTGTGATGTCAAGAAGTCGTGGAATTAAAGGCGTGACTACTGATGAGGCGTTTTAGGCAGGAGAAGTGTTTTCTATAGGAGAGAAGAGCTCCCATTGGTCTGGACTTTGGGCTTTTTAACTTTCAAGACCTTTTACAAGCACAAGACTCTATATTACACACTGAAGGAAAGTGGAGAAAAAGCATGAGATGTCTCCTTTAAAATAACCACTGGTGACTTCTCCTGGATGAAAGTCCGGAATTGTTTTTACGCTAGCATCCACTGTGCCCCCCCCCCCCCTAACTTTGCAGACTTTATTGCTCTTTATACTTCATCACCTGACTTCCTCCTTTGCTGCCATAATGATTGTTGCAGCCACTAAAGGTAGTGGGCTTACAAGAAATGCACACTTGGGTCGTAATAATCTGCTTGCCCAGTGACCTTTAAATGTCGTTTTTCTGATGGGGACGAAAACTCCAAACTTTGAAGGAAAAAGGGGCTAATAGAGATTAATAGCTTTCGTGATGTGACCAATACTTTGTTGTTCTAAAATTGTGCTCAGTTTGGAGGCCGGCATACAAAGTTTGTACTAGAAAATTAAAGGTCAGCAGTGTTCTGCTTGTAATCAGAAACTGATCCTGTGAAATGAAAGATAAACACCCTCACACAGCCCTCAGATTCAACAGTAATGAATTTTCAGTGCTGTTAAATCCAAAAGCAAACTATCTGCACCACACAGCTGTAGCTGAGTATGACTATAAAATGGTTCTTTCCAAGCTGATTGCTGGACGTGGTTATTATACAGTGTGCCCATGGCAGCTTCAAACTGAAATTAGATTTAATTACAAGCAGGAATCACAGTGGAATTGTTCTTTGCAAAAGTCAGTCAATCAGTCTACGCTTAGTTTAAATGTAAAGTATAAATAAGGTCATGAGGACAGAAAGTTTTACACACGTCTTGGTTTGTCATTGGTGTCAAGAGTGGACAGAGGAGAGAGAAGAAGAATAAGCTGAGAGACATGGGGGGTATATAAGATATCAGCAGGAAACCAGCAGACATAGCTGATATATTGCCAGCAATTTTGACCCGACCCATGACCCAAAAAGAAAACAAACATTACAAGTTTTCATGCACTGACTGTCAGGTGAAAACTATAGACTATGATACTTTTGTACTTCATCAAAATCTTTAACTTTATCCAAACTTTATTATATTTGCCTGTTCTTCGTGTATATGTGTATGAATACAGAATCTGTAGACGAGGGGCAAGATTTTGGTATCGGAAGGTTCCTGGTTTCTGTTTGTAGTCTGTCCGTAGCCAAGTAGTATTGACCAATCCTGTCTGTGTGGAGGGCAAAAGAGACAGAACGCATTGGCTCGGATAACGTGGAGTTCATTTGCTTTCGTCTGACCACAATTTAGCTTTTTATCAGTTTTGTTGGT
This sequence comes from Lagodon rhomboides, assembly GCA_039737535.1. NCBI lineage: Eukaryota > Metazoa > Chordata > Actinopteri > Spariformes > Sparidae > Lagodon > Lagodon rhomboides. The sequence goes on along the minus strand of CM077798.1, from coordinate 10,180,935 downwards.
GAAACTTAACTTTCAAAAACTTACTTGTGAAAGTGTTTGATCATAGATGTCGTCTCTCAACCCAAACTCCATTCTCACATCTCAAGTTGCTAATCAAACTGTGCCAATGTGAATGGATTGACTAAACTACAGAAAATGCATTGAAACTTTGATTGTCAATGAATCAATCAAGTCACTTGTCAAGCAAAAAGGCCCAAATTGGTTTCTAGCCTCTCAATTGATTTGTTGCTCTTCTTTGGCTCTTGCCATTAAAAAGTAAATATCATTGGGCTTTAAACTAAAGATGCATGATATATATTGGGCTGATGAATTATATTAAGAAGTGTTTAGGCTGTTATCTGTCATTTATTGGTATCTGAAAGTTATAGCCGATGATTTATAAGAGGCCAAATTGCTTTCATAGACTTAACAAGAGTAGCATTTACACACACTAATGAAGTAGGTGGCAGAATGCACCTTTAAAGTTGGTTTGTGGTCTACCAATAAACACAGAGAAGAAGACAAAGAAGAGGAAGTCAACACAAATGCAATTTGCGATACATGTTCCATAAGGGTTCTAAGCTATGGAATATACAATCACCACATCTTAGCCTTTTGTACCCTCAGGTTATGAACTTCTTTTTGAAATATAAAAATGGATCATGGATTATCTTATCGGTATTGGCCACAAAGAGTATTAGTATCGGTTGGTAAAAGTGTGTTTCATGAATTTGTATTTTGGACAGTTGAACGGGAAAAGTTGTCACCAAGGATTTAGAAATATTCTTAAAGATATTTTTTCTCCATTTTCGGACTTTTAATTGATAAAAGATTCACCAAAGAAAGTCATCGGCAGACTAGTTGGTAATGAAGTTAGCTTTAGCAACCGTAATTGCAAGCCCTGATGAAACATGATTTTAGCATCAGTCAGACCTGTGTCTCATGTGTCACCACACAGTAGGACACTAAAACCCCTCTATAGACATTGGTTATAAAACACTTCACAATTGAATCTCAAAACAGTAACAGTGAGCTGGTTGGAAATGTATTTTTTTTTGCTGACCAGACTTGATAAAAGCTGTCCAAATCCAACATGTACTGCCAGTCTGAGCACAGCCTGTGACACTGCGCGCGCCCTCTTGGTGTTAATACCACCAGCTTTTTTCAGTCAACATAATATGTGGACAGTCAGCTGTGGTTTCGTAGCTTATTACCACTTGAGCAGAATGCTGGGCTGGCTTGTGCTAACAGCACCGCTCTACTCTGCTCTCCTCTCCTCTCCTCCAGCTCTCAGTTGCTTTTTTATCAGTGTACTTGTTTGTATGACAGCTCCGCAGGTGAGCGCTGACTTTCTGCCCTCATCCTTTTTTATCACCCCATTAAACAGACGTGCACGCAGCATCTCGGCCTTAATGCCGCTGCCAAGCGATGAGCATGTTTTTTCTCGGGTTTATTTTTTTATTTTTTTGTTCTGATGGAGCGATTACGAGCACACGTTGCAATGTGAACCAGTTTTCTCTCAGGCTTGACGTTTTTTCATGCTCTGTTTAAATAGGGTTCACTCATTCCCATTGCGTCTACGATACAACAAATGATGAGATCACACAGACGCACGCACACGCCCACGCACGTGAAACAGAGAGGCTGCAGGCTACAAGTGCTATAGACACTGATGCCACTGCTAATGGAATTCAGTGTGCTGTGACTTGAGTGTGAGCAAAACCGAGAGGAATAGAGAGAAGGAACTATGCTTTCCCCAGAGGGACCCTGTGCTGAGCTATTCTTAACACTTTCTCCATAATGACTGCCCCATTCATACATCAGATGTTGCTGCTGCGCGGACTTGTAACAGTCTGTTCCGTGATGGTCGCTGAAACCAACATCTCCCTCAGACTCCATCCAGGCTCATATTTTAATTGATGAGACATGAGACAGAGGAGTTGTAGGGAATGACCTCTAGGCCTGTAGCTGTGATCTACCGCATGACTCGACAGAAAGTGATCACGCCTTAAATGATTTTCATGCTCCAGCACCTCACCTGGTGCAGGCAGAGGACAAGCAAAAGGCTGTAAATCAGCCAACACAGTATGGGAGAGATCAGCTACTGAGCCAGTTAATTCTGGCTTTGCTTCCTCCCTGTTGTGTGGTAGTGGTGTGCTGCATATGCTATACTTTATGTATGTGTTGTATAACATATTTTACCCTTGAGGTAACGAGCAGCCAACACCCGTATGATTAATTCAGCTAAACGGCAAAACAAATAAAGGAAAACAATATATTTTTCTGGTACTGCAGTACAGACATATTTGGATTCTAGGGACAAATTAAAGTAAGCTTGATAGTCTTAGCTTTCAAGATGGGCTGAATGGATGTCATTTTATATCAAGCTGTTGATGAATGTTGTGTTGAAGTACATCTTTTGAAAAATCCATTAAAAAAATAGTAAGGAATAATGATTTTTTTTTGGCCACTCAAGATTAATCTCTGAGAATGTAAGATCCTTTATTACATTAAAGGGGCACTATGTTGTTTTGGAGAAGAAAACTCAAACCCAGAATGTTTATATTTACAATGTTATTTAGCTAATAATTCAATAATTATAAGCAACGTTGTTCAACATGGCCTAATATACAGAGATAATAAAGGGATAGCAACCATGGTATAAAGGCGAAATCTCTGACACTGGATACAGGTTTATCTGATATAGTTCCACGTGATTGAGTCCTAAAACCATGAAATAAGTTTGGTTAGCAGAAGAGATTTTCATGTATTCTTCTACTACATAAAATTCATCAGTTAGTACCCCACATGTGAATTTAAACGTGTTTACGTATTTTAAAAAAAAGTGGTTTCCTACAAGTGGCTAAATAAGACTAGAGGTGGTCGGGGACGCTAAATGTTGTTCTCCCAAACAGGGAGATTCATCTACTCAATAGTCTGTCTTCTTTACAGGTTGTTTTTAGTTGCACAACAATTCCATCTCTACACTTCCAACTTGTAGATCGATCAATTTGTAGTAAAATATGTAAAGTATACTAGAGTGAGAAGTTTATTGGTGGTGACGTCAAAGTAATGCGACTGCGATGTAGTTCGTTTGTAGCCTAACGTTAGCTTTCTGCTTCTGGCAATTACATTTATGCTTTGTTCATCTGTGAAGATTATGTTGATGATCAAAATGTGTAGGTATCATAAACTTGTGTTTCCAGAAATAGAAAGCAATTATCTAAATCCAATTGAAAAATGCCATAGCAGGGCTCCAGACTAACTTTTTACTATTATCTAACATATTAATTAATAAATTATTATATGTTGAGTTCAGTTTCACGTCATTCTTTCTTTGCAGGTCAAGTTGGCCTTTATATTTGGTAAAGGGTAGTTATTCCTTGGCATTGAAAAAGGCCGGGTTAAACTAAGTGAAACCTATCAGCTCCGCCACGCAGCGGGTACGTAATGGTAAAGGGTTCGTTTTGCCATTGTTCACTGAAAGCCTTAAAACCATGGACAATTAAGTGTTCCAAAACAGAGAACTTCCGTCACAAGCAGCGGTACATTGTACAGTACAGCAGTTATAAAGAAAACATTCAAAGTCCCTTTTTGGATGAACTCACCAATTTGTGAAAAATAAAAACATTTATATCTAGAACCAGTGCCTATTGGTTCTGCCAATTTTAGCATATGATCGTTTGTTTGAAGAGTCTCTATCATCATTGAATAGAAGCAGCACATTCATAATATTGTGATAAATATTTAACATCTTCGAGCCATATCTCTCAGCCCTAGTAGTTAAAGTGGCAGTGGTTTATATATCAATAATAAGTCCTGAGAATTGAGCTGTTTGTTCTCAATATCTCAACAAATTAACCGAGCCAATATACATTTGAAGTTTCAAAGAAGGTACACGACTTTATTTAAATCCTTCCAGCATCTCCAGAGCCCCAAATCTGTATTCCTAAAAGACTGAACCAATATGTGTTTTTGCTTCTGTAATGAAGCTGTCAATAGCTGATGTTTTATTCATTTTACCCCATCGTCTGCAACAGGAAGAACTCCTGGAATATTAACCACAATTAATTAGCAGTACAGTTTATACGTTACATTATAATTGAAATCTGACTGATTATTTGCGTAAAAAGCTATATTTTAGTTGCCAGCTCAGCTAGCTGACTGGCTGACCTTGCCAGAATAATGAAACGGTACAAAAACAAACTGTAATTACAATATTCACAAAACTGACTGTGACTTATTAAGTAACTATCTTAACGATGATAAATCACTGTGATCACAGGTTAATGGCAAAGGTAACGTTACTGTAGAGGTGATACAGGAAGTAATTAGACGTGCAGTCCATAAAAGGGGTATACGTCACACTAGAAGTAGTGAACTGGACGTGCCGAGAGTCGGTGTGTACTATGCTTGTCGAACACTGCAAGGAGCTGTGTGTGAGGAATAGTCTTACAGCGCAGTGCTAAAGGTTCACACCCCGCAGACACAACTGACAAGTTGAGACAAGAGGGAGACATTAAGGACAGAGAGAGGGAGAGAAAGATGGAGGCAGGATTCAGACGCATGAGTAAAGAGCAGAATCAAGACATCAGCGAGTGTGTGTGTCTGTGTATGTGTGTCATAGTGGACATTCATCCTGCATTTCACAGGAGACTGACTGGGAAGCAGGTGATGGAGTATAGGCTTTCTCATTCAACAGCTGTGGACACTTATTCACACACACAAACACCTAAAAAACCAGACATCTGAGGCTGAGGTCAGATCAGATCAAGCTGTCGTCGCTGCGACCGACCATTGTGTGTCTGACTTTGTGACTGTGTGTCTGTGTGTGTTTGTGCCCGGATCTGAAACTGCTATGTTGTGTTTAGCCTCTGGGCACGGTTGGTGTCAGTCAGGGTAAGCCCGTGCAGTGAGGGAGACAGCTGGAGAGAGACGGTCGACTGGACAAGCCGGCCACCACCTGGACACACACACACACACACAGAGTCATGTTTCTATCACTTTTGGGGACATTACACAGACTTTCCTGGAGACTTACCCTTACCATAACCACTACTCTCCCAGCCCTAACCTTTACCCTAACTTCATCCCTAAACATTAACAATTTACAGTATGGGGACTTGCGCTTTGTCCCCGTGCGGAAGGCAGGTCCCCACAATGTGATTAACAGATTAGTGTCCCCACAGCGTGAGTAATACAAGTCCACAGACAAAGAAAGAAAAACAGGAACAAGGAGTCATCAACAGAAGGTGTCACTGGGAGTTATGCCAACAACAGACAATGGTATTGTTCATCCCAAATTTAAATATTACTGTACATGGTAGGAGGTGAAAGTATGATGATCCGGCTTAGAATGAGATCATTATGTTTTTTTGGTCTGCTGAATTACTGTGGGCAGCGAAACTGACATTTTAAAAGGAGCGTAGTATGTTGAGCCAGTGCGGGATGAGATCTGCAAAAGGGTGAAAGATCACGATCATGTGGAATACCATAGTTTGCGTCCCGTCACTGACCAGCATTTGATCTTTGCCTTTTTACTAACCATTATTTCTCTAAACCTTGACCAAGTTTTATATTGTGTATTTAGACCTGTAGCTCTTTTGCTTTGTTTTGATTCGGGAACTGATTTGTAGAGCTTGTCAGATACCTGTTTTTAGAGGCTGCTAAATATCGGCATAAATAAACATGTTTTATTCAAACCCTCAAATTTGGTTATTAAGACTTGTGACAAAAATACATGTTTGTAATGGAGGCAGGATGTTTTACAGTTAAACAATAAACCTATTTGTCAAACGTGATGATAAACAGTTTAATGAAACAATAAACCATACAGGGAATTTAAAATTTAAGATTGTTTTCTGCAGAATAATCTCCCATCAGTGCATATCAGATTCGCCAATACCAATATATTTGTAACAGGCTAATATCAGCTGGTTAACTGGCCAACCGATATATTGTTTGAGCTATACTAATTTGGTGCAAATGTTGCATTTGCGCCTTTGTGTTCACACAGAAACATTCAAGAGCAACCCAATGGTTGTAAACAAATGGGAAGATTTGCCTTAAAATACTTCCTCGTCTTTCGTTTATTTCTTCTTCATAATGGAGCAACAGCAGTGTGTAGTGCTAGTTGTTTTTATTGTGTTTATGTGGTAAATATGCCAGTGTTCATTAAAATAATTAAACATCCAGTTACATAGAGCATCTAAACTAAAACTAAACAATGTTTTGATAAATCTTATTAGAAGTTGTGCTGCCTCAAGAGTGTGCTGTCGAGTTGGGCTGTGATCGGTGCACAACACCAAACACTTGCACAACAATTGTTCTTTAGATGGTGAAGCTTGTTTTGCCACTCGTCTGAGCGTGATTGCTATCTTGATCTGTGGCCAAAGGAGTGGAATCTGGTGGTGAAACGGTCAAAACAATGTGTCCAAACGGGCCAGGTACGAATGTACCCTAACCTAGTCTTGACCATATTTTATTTTATTTATTCACAAACTTTTCCTAACCACAGTTGCATTATGCAGTTATTGTAGAAATAAAGAAAATTTAAAATGTAGCGCTGGACATTAAAAAAACATATATTGAACATCAGGGTTTGTGCCCAATATCAGTGTTTGTGTGCTCTGAAAATGTCTAGTCTTTTTTATGTTTTGATTTTGAATACCAAAGCCCTAATGTTTTCTCTTGATGTCTGAAAATCTCTTAGATCACTGAAATCTCTCATGATATCAAACTAAATACTGCAAATATCTCAAGTGTCTTGGGCTGGATTTTGTTTCAAGTCTATTGAACAAACAACACTTTTACAATATAACCCCTGGTGTTATCTTTCCATGCAGATAGAGGCAGTTTGGTTTTATTAGTTGAGGTTAGAGATCTCTTCCACTGAGACCACTGCTCACTGAACGCCTTGTGATAGCCACAAATAGAACTTCTTCACAGCACTCGATGAATCTTGCTTTTAGGAACTTTCCCCTTCATTGTAGGTCTGCGAACGATTGTCATTATCAATTAATCTGCTGATTATAACCTTGAAACAATAAATCGTTAAGTCAATGAAATGTCAGCAAACAGTGTGTTGTTGACCATACGATCCAAAACCCAAAGATATTCATTTCACAGTTATACATATATGACAAAAAGAAAAGCAGCAAATTCTCACATTTGAGAAGCTGGAACCTCATTTATATGCTTGGTTTATTTTTGCTTTTTTGCAAAGTTTCTGTCAATTGATTATAATTGACAAATTGTTTCAGCTCTACTCCAGTGATCTCTAAAATATGTGGAGGACAGCAGCGGAAACACAAACAAAACATATTCATATTCTACACAAAGTTATTTTAATTTGACCAGACACCATTACCATTTCTGCTCATAATAGACTAAAACCTCTGACGCAAATGCTTCTCAGAAGCTTTTCTTAATATTTTAGCAAGAAAATGGCTAGTCACGCTGAATACTGGCTGCTATCACTTTCAGTCCCACTGACGACAACCTTGGAACAATCCTGCATCAGTCAAACCCTAACTTAAACAAATGACCATGTGGCCGACAAACACACAAATTGTGAGACATCAGCCGTCAACAGAAGAGCAAGCTGAATGAGATCACATTATCACATCAGGCTGAGAGTGGATTAGAGAGCGAGAGATTGTAGCTATGGGCCTCTGCTGCTGGTGACTCATCTGACCTGATTCTGAGCAGCAGCAGCAACAGAGAGGCAGAAAGGGACAATGAAACGCACATCTATCACCTACCTGTCACCATATGTGGGATGTAATGCTTCGGCATATGCTTTGCGTTGTTAAAGCTGATTAACATTAAATTCAAAGCTCCATTTCCTTTGTTCTTACTGTTTAGATAAGGGGTGTTATGCTTTGGCACAGTTTGTTAGATTTAGTGTCAATTTAACAAGTCTTGTGGTGGAAGTAAATGTATAGAAAACTGCATTCAGTGCAAGTTTGTAAATGTCCAAACAGTTGGGGTTGCGGTAATTAACATATTACGTTTTTAGCAAGCTTAGATTCTGCTAGCTAGCTTCTAGCATCTGCACCACTAGCATGTGTAATTCAGTGAAGAGGGTTCTTGTAGAAGGTTTCTTTTATACGTCTTTCTGAAATGAAATGAAATTTAGAGATAAACAGATACTACTGAACTAGATAGTAGATTTTTTTAGAAGAATAGACTTTATTTGTCATTGTACAGTGTACAACGAAATTGAGGGGCGCTCCCACAGAGCTACAGTGCACAAATAGAACGTTTGAGATAAAGCAACACCTATTTTGCAAGCACTCAGTAACAATTAGCATGTGAAACCTCAAGCAGCTGTATTAGTATCAAGACAGTGGGTAGTTACCAATGTGTCTGCTACTACCGGTTACAACTGCATTCTGTGCTTCAAAGGGCAGCAGCAGCACTAAAATCCTCCGCTGTGAATACCAGCTACATCTAATCTTGCCAGCAGGATGGATGTTGCTAGCCATCGACTACTCCAATCTATTTTTTTTTTGTAGCTGAAACGAGCAGGTGTTTCTTTGAATCATGAAGTTGAAATGTTGTTTCAAAACTATTTTGATTAACTGATAATGTCACTGCTGGTGAAGAGGATTATAATTCAACAACTAGCTCGTGCATTTGCATTCTTAGTGTGGGTTTTGTGGTTGCCATGGCCACCCATAGAAGGGCCACATGGGACCTTATTTCAGAAGAAATACGTAGGGTGGTTAATGGTGAGAGACACATAATGTTTTTGATCCTGTTTGAATTGTCAATTGAAAGGATAATTTTGCAAGTCAAGAAAGTCGACAGCAAAGTATCACTTAGTTTTGTGTGAAACTGCTCAGTGAACTACATTGTCTTGCACAAAATATGTCGCCAACACCAACACCAGCATGGCTGTCACCTCAGCAAAGAAAAAGTATGATGAAAGGTGAAAATGACAAGATGACTGTTATCTTTTACGCCAAGGAGTGTTGTAAGTTTTGTGAGCCAGCTAATGTGCGGGACCGGCTCAACAATGTTTCGGGTTATGGGTTTTGGTGAGTGTTAAATATGACGTCACTTAGGAGACTGTTGGGTGTTAAGTCTTTCAAATTTCGTATTTTTTTAGGTCTCGTACTTCCAACAGTTTCATGACATGAAAAGTTGAATCAACAAACATCAGATGTGTAATTTATCGCACTAATCAAACAGGAACCAAAAATTATTTGTCTCATCTATCGTTACTGTTATTTTTCAAAATAAGGTCCCATGGTGGTCCAACGGAAGGGGAGGGACTTCTCCTCTCTATGAGGCAGGGAAGCAAGTAAAAAAAAATGCTAAACCATTAAAAACTCAAACAGAAAGGGTATATGCACTTTGACAAGGGGAGCAGCCACTCTCTCCATGCCTAATGCTCCTGTTGCCTCCTATACTCTCATACTGTCTAAAAGCTGAAGAAGGGTGATAGTATGCACATCACGTAGTTGCAAGGCTATCAGCGACAGCATCAATGAAAAAGAGAACGCCTGCATGCTCACTCCATGCCACAAACGTTTAACAATGACAACCTTTCAGGCCTGCTTTGATACGGATTTCTGACCTGATGAAGGTTGTTGTTATTACACTATCTGAAAGTGTCTTTACTCAATTCTGCCCAGAGACAATGAAAACGAATGACCTGAAAGCAACACACAGATTTTATTAACGTTATTCAGTGGGATTGTCTCATTTTCAACACAAAACCAGACTGTCAGGTACTCAGTGCGTATAAAGATACAGAGGCTTGTTGAATACTGATCTCGTCCTCGCCATAATGTTGTTTTTGTCCATTTTTGAACAATACTTCTTACTTCTTGCTTTATTTTTCTCAACCTAGGTCTGAAAATAACCCAGACACAGTCTATACCACAGTCTATAGGCTGTTATGGTGCACAGTAAAATTGCAGTGCATGAGAGCACAAAGGCTGCTTTAGCTGAATGTCGATAATCAGCGGCATGTTGATTTGTCCATTAACGGATCACAGTGGGGGTTGGCTGTCGGCTCTGCTGCGAGTGCACCTTATCTCACACTGAGGCTTAACACAGAACAGTGTATAGGCAGGAGAGAAAACTGATGCAAATTAAGTGCATTTATTTAGTTTACTGTGCATGTACAGACTTAAAGCTTGATAAATCCTCATATTTCTGGTGTTTAGAAAATAAAAGCTTTCCTTAACTGGCTATTACTTGTGTAATGACTGTTTTGAAGACATGAATATGAATTCATTTTTGCATTTAGTATAATTTCTCGATGACGGCCAATCCGGCCAAGACAGGCGGAAGTTTGCTGTGCAATTATTTTTAACCAGCGGGAGCCTTAATTGTCATAATCACAGCGATTAGATCAAGCGTCATCTCTCTGCAGCGAGTTGTATTCCCACCGGCTAGTTAGACAGCACCTGACTGCCAACCTGCCCGCCTCCTTTCCCCAAACTCAATCACTGCTATTAGTTTGTGCGTCACCGGCTGAGGTAAAATTACTGGGTTTGATTTAGAAAAATATGTTCAGCCACTTGTATCTGTCTTTTTTTTCTCCGTCATCCGTTCATTTGCATCCCCCCCCTAAACTCTCGCTCCATTACCTTTCTCAACCTCCTCCCTTTTTATAGAAGCAGCTGTGTCTAGTTACCATGGCAACCTTTGCGATAAGCCTTGCCAATCAGAGGTGCGTGTGCGTGTGGATGTTTGTGTGTGTATTTTTACTGTTTAACCCCCCCCTCCTTACCTGTCGATGTAGTGTATAATTACAGTCTACCCACTCAGTTCTAAATATATCTCAACCCTCAACAGGCACCTGTGGAAAACTTTGGCTACAGTACTTTAAGGGCAAAGTAAAATGTTGCAGACTGCGCTCACTTCCAGCCTGCCGCTGAGCTCCAACTTTCTCCACACTAGTTGCTCGAGGGTACAGACACAACCTGACTTCTAATGCCATGAAAAACCTAAAAAAACACCGGCAACGATCTCTCCAGCTGCCGCGACGCACAGCCAGAGCTGACATGAAGCTGGAACAAGCTGCTGCGTGGTTTTTCTATGCCTTTCCGCTCATCTCTTATTGACCATAGCTGTCTGTGTGAGGTTTTGATCGATTGACTGTATGTCAAGACTTGTAAAAAAAAAAAAAAACTTCATTGGGTGATATAGCCTCAAGATAATAATATTTTTAGACACAATACACTGCATATCTTAATGTTTTTAAAATCTCCTCAGAAGTACTTCATAAATGCCAGCACTAACACTCCCCTGGTCCCCGAGCTCCCGGTCTGGACTGCTAGCTGCACAGCTAAGTGAGCTAACTAGCTAAGGGTAGCTACAGTTAGCAGCAGTTAGTGGTTACTCTGGTGATACGCTGACTATTTGTTTTGAGTATGAATTTGGCAGGTGCCCAGTTCTTAAATATTGCACCTTTAAAGAATAACTAAATGATTCTGACCGTTGTTACCTGTCTGTCTGTACTTGACTGCTGTCTAGCTAGAGCATTTAGGGCTGAAAATGACCTGTTCAGTCAGCTAACGCTAGATTGTTTATTGACTGACAGACTCACATTTCTATTGGTGTTTTATAAACTGAAAAAGTATAATCCAGTGACATATACAATAAAGAAAAGTGATGTACATTTACCAGATAACAGCTAACTGTTTAGTTTTGTAATTTGGGTAACTAAAGAGTAAATCTTACATTCATTGAGACATTTTTTGTTTAGTGCTTTTTAATTTCAATTCTGCTTGTTGGCTAATTAATTCTTTATCAAGACCTTCAGCCATTCCAGTTGGGTTTTTTACAACTTTAAAAGGAAATCTCTGGAGCTCTTTAACTGCCATTTGCAGCCTGAGTCAATTGTCTAGTGATTATATAGAAGAATATTTATAATGTGTTTGCAAAACATTCATTTTTTAATTCAAATATTCCTATTTGAATAAACAAAATCTCCCGCTAAGGCTGCCAGTATGGCTCCAGTGTTAAAATTACATTACACATGCACTTGTACTTGCTCGAGGGGATGCAGCACTCGCCCTCAAGCTATCAGAAACGGTACGTTCCTGTATTTTAATGCCGGGCATTGCCAACAAATGTATGAGCATATTTGTGTTTCTGCCACTGTTGCTCATAATCAAAGTTTTGCAAATATTGCATTTTGCCCTGGCGGATAAAATGTGCCCACACACACATATTTCACTTCCCTGCCATGGCTCGAGTCCCACATGAAAACAAATTCAGAGAGCGTGCAGACCGGTGCGAAGATGATCTGTATCCACACACACTCCCGCGTGGGTTTTTTTCAGAAGAATCCGTTCTCTGGGGCAGTTGGTCAGCTCTGTCTGTCGGTTCTCATCAAACATCAACCACACACACACAAACACACTCTCCTGCTTCTCTTCCCTGCTTGGTGACAGTGTGATGGATTGGACATTTGTGACCACAATGCACTCAGCCTCAGCTCTACCCGTCTTTACACTCCAACGCACAAATGCACACTTTTGCCTTTGAATCATTCATTGTTGACGACTTAAACATTGGCAGTGTAATGGTCTGTAGTAAGTACGGTATCTTCATGTTGTATGAAAGTGTGATTCACAGTAGGGGTGTCGTATTAACACTAAGACTTGTTTTGTCTATCCAAGGTCGACTGACGATGGATTTTTACAGGCTGAGATAATAGCGATAGTTTGGACAGTTTACCACTGACAGTAATGAATGATTTTTTTACTTTATGAAAAACTAAATAACTGTTGAACTAGACATCTTATTCCAGTTCAACAGTTATTATGTTTCCCAATAGGATCAACCAGATAGTGTTATGGGCACGTGAGCACTGTTTTTAGTGCAGCATTACTTTTGTCTCTGCAGCGATAAGGGATTTCAATCGTGATTTTGCCACTAACACTTTAATATGTGTTACTTGTGTTTCTTGTGGTTCTTAATACTACACATTTATTTTCCCTTCATGATGTGCACGAGCTCTGCTTCTATACACCATTGATATTTTTTATTAATATCTGTGATCTTGGCCCTGGTTTTACTGGTTAACGCATTGAAATCAAATTTTGACGTACAGCCCACCTCTAATTCACAGATGTTATTAAGTCTTCTGAGGCTCCCAGTTATGCTTTTCTTGTCTCTGACATTTGTAATTAGTGTTATTTTATCTCTTAATTGTGCCTGTGTCTTTTGTCGAATTAATTGGCATTTGCCACGTCGTCCCACTGAGATTAAAAAATGTTGAATTCGACTGAAACACTGTGTGCATGCTAAGAAATAGCTCCTGATCGCACTTCCTGAATTCATCTAAGTCAAGTCATCTAGATGTAGGGCTGACATGGTGCTGTTTTTATTATTGGTTAGAGTTCAGCTCTCATTTTTACATTACAAAGTTAGATGTAAATGTGCTTTGTTTATTATTATTATTATTATTATTATTATTATTATTAATAATAATAATAATAATAGTATTATTTTCATTGGAAACCTCACTAAGAAGGCAGCACTGAGACAGTAATAACACAGCATCCAAATGCAATTGCAAGTCTTTTGTGTAGGTGCTTAATGAAGGTGCCAAAGGCCACACATTTAGATCTGAAGCGGAGGCTTAATGGGGTCACGGTGTCAACAATGCTTCTTATTACTGTAACCATCGCAGCATCTTTCATTATTAAGTAAACTCAGCGGGGAGATCATTTTGTATTCACACAGAGTCAAGGTTATTTGCTGTTTTCCGCGTTGGCACCACCCGCCGTAATGATTTTCAGTGCACACAAAGCCTCCAATCTGAGTTTTCTCCGTGAGCTACTTTCTATTTTAGTCCAAATATTGTTCCCCTATTGCTCCCTGTCCGACCGACCATGTGCATCGCGGGGGAGAGAAAAAAGAAGGTGTGCTCAGTGGCGCTCTGCTCGGTGGTAGGAAGATAATGCCTTCTCATCAGTTTTATCTGGGCTTGGCTGTGGCACCTGTCATCTGTTTTCCAGGCGGCGTGGCATTTTTATCTGCCAGCCTGTAGAGAGGGAGGGACAAACTTTGAGACTGGGTGCCAGCTGAATTGTTAGCCACAGTTCCCTGAGATGTAGTGTGTATATACAGTATTTGTACTTTGATTACATCCTTAAGGCTGCGATTACATAGCAGGATTTTTCTTTTCTCCAGCTGCGTGGAGTATTGCTAGAAACACTAAATGAGTAACGCATCATTCTGGCGCTCACTCTCATGCAGCTTTTATTATGCACCTGTTGTCTTTGTGAGGCTGTGTGAGAAGACAGATCCAGTATTTTGCATCTGATGTTTGGCCCCCGCAGCTGAAACAACCAACGTCATGTCAATATAGCGAAGTTGAATCATCATTTTGTCTTTATGACTGAATAAATAGCGTAAAACAACGGGGCTGGTGATATTCTATGTTTTTTATATTGTCAAGAAAACCCATGAAGAAACCAAAATGAGCCAACCAAAAGAAGTGTTCTCTGTGGCGCTTGAAAGGTTATTTCCTCTGTACATGCATAGAGCCCAGCGCAGCACTGGGTGTTGTGTCCCTTTATTACAATAAAAATGGGCGCTGTGGTTTATTTTGAGTCGACACCGTCTGGCTGCTGAAAATACCCACCAATGCGCCAAATGTGATTAATGCGTGGCTAAAAATAGTCCCCATCAAAATGCACTACTCCCAATTGAGTACTGTTGTATTGGGGTTAGCAGGGTTTGAGCGTGTGCAAAGCTGCTCTTATTTTTAAATTTCTTCCTGCTTGTGAATGTTATTTTGGTAATTGCAGTTGTACTTGAGGTAACTAAATAATGTGTTTCCTCTGTAGCTTAACAAACCTTGTAAGCTCATCCTTACATAATGGTGTGTAGATCGCAATAAAGAAATTGATCACAGAAGTTAATTTCAGGCCTTGCTGCTTTTGCAGTTTTGTCAACGTCCTTATAGGCAAGTCTCGCCGCTCAGCAACCATCTTATTTTGAGCTAACAAGACCGCGCTACTATCTAAACTAACGGGGAGAGAACCACACCTTTGACTTTCAATGGTCATTGGGACGTAAAAACTGCACTGACATAGAGACTCTTTCTTTTACGAGTCAATCCAGAGCGCTGTGACGTTATGCTGTCAGCTCATCCCAAGAGCACTTGAATAAATGCGAGTTTCACTTTTTTTTTTATGTCTTTTGATGGGATTTAGCATGACATCCTGATTTCCCATTAAACTGTCATGAACCTCAACTGTGCACTCGTGCCAGTGCAATAACACGGTTTTCCAGATATGTTCCCAGGTTCGGCTGATATAAAACAGATGCTTGGCTTTTGAGGGTAAGGGGCAGACTGTGTGTCACATAGCTGCCATCTCTGTTGTTATGGGCTTTCTAAATCGAAATGCTTTAAGTGGTTTGTCTCCTCTCTTTTTACCTTTTGGTTTTTGAAGGTGCAAGGATTTAGTATTTTTTTGCAGAGCCCAGTTCCATTGCCTTGCTTGCCTTTTTCTGATCGTGGTGCCTGTTCCAGTGCCACCTCCCACCAGCACCCCTTGCTGGGTCCCTCCTGTCCCTGTCCTGAAAACCTGCTCCTGGCAATCCAAAGTTCTTGTGATATGAACTTGTGATATGATATACTCTGGTAATATTTTGCCCCATATTTGTTTGGACTATGACTACGATGGCCAATTCTTATCCAATCCAAGGCTTGGATGAAATAAGTACCATAGTTTTAGTCCTTTTTGAGCATCTGTAGCCCGACACTCAACATTTTTTTTTGCCTTAATACACTGATTTAAGTATTTTAATAACCTGGGTTGAGATTTATCACAGGGGTCAGAATAACCAATCTAAAATGCACTACTTTTATGTCTAATTCTTGATAAATAGATTATGTTTATGAGGAAAGTTACCTCCCTTCATATTTTATGATTGAATAAACACATGAAGTTTATTTTTAAGTCTGCATTCATTTAATTTAATCAGACTAAGTTATTCAGTATATTCACATTGATTAACAGGATACAAAACTTTGCATCGAATGTGACACTTTACATTGCATTTATGTAATAGAATCAGTTGGGAAATTCAAAGTCAACGTTTTAGGCTATTAGGCAACTGTAATAGAAGATGTGTAATGTGATAAATCAGGACTTTCAGTGTATTCTCAGCTCTATTTTCCATCTCCTGTCTGTCTCCATCTGCTTCAACGAGCGGCAGCAGACGAAACCTCGTTAGATGTAACTGTTGCATGTAAACACACACTTTTGGACACACTCATACGCAGCTGTGTGTGTGTGTGTGTGTGCTGCGTTGGCCTCAGTCCTAACTGATCAGTCAAATGTTCTCCTTGTTCTGCCTCTGAACTGAACGTGTGGGGCCACATGCGGCAATTAGCAGAGAAAACCAGTCGACCAGCACACACACAAGTCTCCCCTCTCTCTCTCTCTCTCTCTCTCTCTCTCTCTGCCTCTCTGTCTGTCTCTCTTTCTTTATGGGTAAATAAATGAAGGCTGCGGCAGTGATCATTTGCCGTTCTGTGCAGCTTATTAAACTGGGATTTGTACGCTACAGTGAACCGTGCGGTCTCAGCGATCTCTCAATGATGAGTTCGACTTTCTGCGGAATACGAATACGAAGAGGGGACACTCGCTTTAAGCCATGTTCTCGATTCTTTCGTTCAGGCATGCTAATTAGACGTTCCTGAGGTTCAAGGAAGAGATCGCTAGTGCAAAGCGAGGTTAGTCAGATGTTAGGATTGTTGATGCGAGTTCAGTCTGTGTCTTTTCTTTAAAGCTGCAATCATTTTTTGTGCACATGGGTGGGGATGGGAGGGGGGGAGACTCCAAAACAACCTGAAAACATTTGGCGTTTTTTGCCTCGCAGCGGGTTGTGTGGTCGAGCGATCTCTTGAGTGGTCCTTTGACTACTGCAGAATAAGAATGGAGGGAGAAAACACTTGCTACAGGCTATTTTTTTCAAATTCTCTCATTCAGGGAGGCTAATTAGACGTTGCTGAGGCTCAACGATGGGCTGTTAGTGTCAAGCAAGGTTAGTCAGATGTTGCAGTTGTTGATGTGTGTCAGTATCTTTTTCTTTAAAGACGCAATCATTGATTTTCTTTGTGCACTTGAGGGCAAAAGAACTCCAGAACAACCCGAAAACATTTGACTTTTTTCTGCCTGATAAAGTTTTTATGGCTGCGGTGGGAGCAAAAAGCGGCCTGTTTACACATTCAGCAGACACAGTGCAACATTAGCATTCATGAGTCATGCTCCTGTCCAGTATTCATTCTCCTCTCCCTCCTTCTGGTCTCCATTAATTCCTGAGAATAACATTTGGCTCACTGGCTGCTGGTTGTTCGGCTTTCTTCACCACACTCACTGCATTTGTCCATCTGCTCTATGAATTGAGATGAAAATAGCGGTGGCAAGTCATCGGTGACCTTGAGAAGAGCAGTCTCAGTCCTGTGAAAATGTTGATTTGAAGGTTTTTCATACGCCAAACCCTTTTTTCTCTAAAGTTCTCAGTAATAATGGCAGCGTAACGGTTGGTCTTACTTATAACAGAGGGAGAGGGCGAGATATAGACCTTCTTTAAAAGGGGTTAAACAGTGGGATGTTTAAGATCAGAGGGTAAGATGTCAGTAGACAAAGAGCAGTTCATAATGACTGAAATACTGAGTCCAACCATCTGAAATAGAGCTTTTAAAGACCAAGTGCAGTCTGAAGGACGGGTGGATGATTTTGAAAGTGCAATAATACATTCCAGGGTTGACAGAGAGCTTTCACTGAAGTGAGTTAACGCTGCGGGTGGGCAGGAGTCAACATCGAGCGCTCGGTTAAATGCTGCCGAATCTGCACTGTTTTTGTGATAAAATAATTAAGAAGTTCTTCACACCTCCCTGGAGGTGATTCAGCCGGCTTGCTATGATATGACTTATGTATGATCTCAACAGGGGTCGAGAATTATCTCCGACAGCTCCTCTCATCTCTAACATTGACTGTATAAAATATGGACAGAGCTTCAGGGTATGAAAAGTGAAGGCAATGCGAAAGTGCCTTACCTCTCGCTTGATTTATTACCTCAGGAAACAGTTCACTCATGAGTTTATGGTCTCAGCCGCTAGTTTCAGGTCTTCTTCAATCCAGCATGATGTTCCTTTTGTAAGTTATAGTCTACTTTGGAGTAAAATAGACGATAAAGCAGGGTTAAGGCCGTGGCTACCTTGTTGCTGAAAGGTGGCTACCACAGTGTGTCCTCGGTTTCTCTTCTCGTCCAAATGCGGTCAGTTCTGGCTACATAAAACAAGGTAGCAACAGCGAAGATGCCAGACAGTCTAAAATGGTAATCCACAAACCAAAGCATGACATCATGCAATCCGTTGATAGGGTAATTGTAGCGTTTGGCCATGCATACCTGTGGAAACAACCAGTCTCATTCCGTGGTAAAGTTAGCAAGAGCAAATGTGCAATGTCCGGTTACACCTTTAAAATAAAGGCACCAAAAGTGCTGGGTAAGATCATGGTTTCATTTAAAATATCTATTTCCTCAAAGCAGTCATTGACTGTTGGCTTGATACAAGATTTGAACCGTGGTCGTCTGGGTGAAAGTTGTATGAATGAACCTCGATCTCCTGTTGCAAACTTCCTGGCTCTTTATACTCTGTTCGTCCATTGCTACCGTCATTATCCCCACCTGCTTAATACCACTTACTTTAGCCATGTACTTTGCACCCCTAGGTGAGATAAACCTGTCCTGTCCTGGATCAGGGGGTTTATTACATGCCTTGATGTGAGACTGGGCTTAGGTTTACACTTCATTTCTATGGTGCGTTTTTGGGTCTTTCAGCTCAATTCTGGGGGGTTTTCAGGTTTGAAAACTCTGCTTTTAAGCCTATTTTTAGACACAACAGACATTTGGTTGCAGAAGAAAACCTTGGTGACTAGCTGGTGAATATAGTGGAGCTTTCGGTGGCTAAAGGTAAAAGGAGAGTAGATATTGGACTATTGGTAACTGCAATTAAACGCTAATGTTGCTTTGTGTCTGCTGGATATGCCAATAGCCGAATGTTTGCTAACGCGTCTGCCACCTATACGAGGTGATAATGTGACAATGCTGTGATTCCAACTTTGTTTCGCACCCTCGAGTGGATCAAAAAAACACGATTTTGCAGCTTGAAGACAGGATCGGTATCAGTACTTGTTTGTAGTGGCTTCAAAATCCACACTGGTTGCTGATATTTTTAGCATATTCAGTGAGGCTCGATTCATATTCATGAACTTTACCTGCAGCCGAGATGGAACAAAATGAACAGATTGATGGAGACTGTTTCTAATTCTTCCAATCCTCACTGAAGCAGCACGCGGCCAACTGCGGCATGCTGGGAGGACTGTGGGGAAAACATGAAAGGCCGACTGACAGACCAAGGAGATTACAGGCTAACCGTGCATGGGTGTGTGTGTGGGTAGGCCTGTGTGAGGGGAATCAGATACGGAATAGATGGAGAAACCGAGCTAGAAAGGAGCGTGTGATGTGTCAGCACTACTCTCCACAGGCTCTCTGCTTTTCCTTCCCCCCCTCTCCTCTATCCTGTTGCTACCCTGTCAGCCGCAGCGTGGACCTCCCGAGAGCGTCACATTTTCTCTTCAAAAAGCAAGCAAGTTGTCTTCTCCTCTTTCCCCTGCTCTCTGCTGATATCTGCTGAGACAGGAGGAATGGTGGGAAGGGATGAGGGATGTGAGTGGGGTGGAGAGCAGGGAGAAGAAATTACTTTTGAGTTATTCTCAGTTGGTGTTATCTGAAACACTTCAGGATAATGAGGCTGTATAGAGTGTGTACGTGCGTGCGTGTGTGTGTCTGTGTGTGTGTGTGTGTGTGATGAGAGACATAAAATACATGTCGGTCCTCAATTTGAGAAAGAGCCCTTTAAAGGCTTTACATTTTAAGGCCTCAGATTGCTGCAAGAGTCTAAAGTTTTGGCTCTCATTCTGAGGGTTGAGCGCCTTAAGCGATCAGACTGGAGTCATTGAAATACTTCATGCACCCTTTAGTTTAGTTTTTTTTTTTTTTTTTAAAGGACCTCACAAACTTGAGGCACTACACTGGGATACGCCTTTCTCCCATTTTTGAGCACAAATGCTTATTTTCAACAAATTTGCTTCCTGGATTGGATCAAACTGTATCTTGACCACTTTCTGTGTGTACGAAACATCTAACGGATGCTAATATCGTACTATCATGCATTGTATGTCTTGTTGCTCCGCCAGGTGGTCATTGTATTCAACCTTGACAGTGCATGATTTCAGTAGAACTTACCTCAATTTTGAGAAAATTCTCTTTATACCATTGAAGCTGGAGGGAGCAAAAAGGCGAAATACCCTCTGTGACATTGCAGTTAGGCACAGTGGTGCTTTGAGCTCAATGCTATAACACATGTTCACAATGACAATGCTAGTGCATGCTAATAAGCAGGTATAATGTTTACCATGTTTGCCATCTTACTCAAGGGTGTTAGCATGGGAATGAAGCCAATGGGAATTTTGCAGGTGTTTGCCTCGGTGATGGCACAAGAAAAAGTTAACTGATGATCAAATTTGCTTCAACTTGGCGGCCAATTTCATGGCAAGAGAAAGCTCAAGCAAAACTGGAACTTCTGTGGTCGCGTCCAGTTGCAAGAAAACCTCGTTCAAAACCTCACTGACATTTGCAGCTATGCTAATAACTAGAAATCCAGCCTGGGAGCAGAGGCGTTATCATGGATACCATAGCATTTCTGACTAGGACCTGCCCTACTCTGCCTCTGATTGTTACCTTCCTTGGTTGGCTGGGGTTAGGGTAAGAATATCAAGGTAAGCGAATCAGAGGCAGAGAAGGATGGGATGATAACATGGAGAAGAGTGAGCTTCATATGTTTAAAGGACAGCAGTATTTTGGAGTAAAAACAATCTGGTATAGCCAGATATGGCATGCCTTGACAGAGGAGAGTCCATGAGCAAGTTAAGGTGTTGTGATTAGAACAGACATGTCTGTAATAACAGCAGATTTGTGAGGACTGAACACTGAAGAAGTGGAAGACAGCAGAGATCACAACCAAAAAATATTCAAAAATGACGCAGAGTTGATGAGTTTTGAGGAATCAAATGACAATGAAGAAACCTTGATGCTGTGCTCATAATTTTCAACATGTTAGCTGTATTTTCCTTCACTCGCAAAGTCGATGCTGTTTAGTTTTGTTGAAATCATAAGGGTTTCAGGTTCTCTCTCTGTGGCGGATGCTGGCTTGTCTAAGATTAAATAAAGTAAACCCCAGGAACACGCTTAATTTCTTCAGAAAGACAGATGAAAGGAATGCTGAATGGGTTACAGAGGTTAGACATGATGTGACGTCGTGACTTCATCTCTCAAACCACCTAATAACTGTCAAGATTTTTCAACTAAAACTACAAATGTGAACCTTGTGGTGGTGCAAGAGTTTGAAAAAAAAACATTCACCAATGTTAGTTTAGTTGCATAATGTGGAACTATTAACCTCTGTCCAAAATTTGGGATATTCCATACAATGAGTCATAACTTTGACCTGCTAGTGGCACTAGAGTAAAAGCCAGGGGATAATTAAAATAATCTCGGTTCACCCTCTGGGGAGCCTCAATGTGTGTACAAAAATTCATGGCAGCCTATCAGATAGTTGTTGAGATATTTCAGTCTGGACGAAAGTGATGGACTGACCTACAGACAGATGTTGCGAGCCATGGTGCCAGCATAGTTACAAAGTGGAGGTGGAGGAGGTGACACACTCGCGTCAAAGGCCAGAGCTCAGTCTGAAATCCAGGATGTCTTTGCTTCGGTTTTACCAGAACAAAGAGTTTGTAGCTGGAACTCACATACACTGACACTCTTACCTGCCTGCTTTCGACTCAGTATTTCAGCTTTAAGTGTATGCTGTTGGCTCTCACCGCTTAACCCTGTTCAGACAAGCGCTATTAACCCAAAGCCATGATCTTAATGATGCAATGTCAGCGTGATCTACGAAGATCTATAGCGTGAGGAACAGCTGGCCTGCAGGTGTTTTACTGGCTCATGATGATCACACCGGGCTGTAACCATTAAAAGACAATTCCTATTAAACTATTATATTGATCTCTCCTCCGCACCCTGTTTATATTAACTTTAGTATTCTGTGGCTCCACTCACGTTGGCTAAATTCTGCAGATTATCTCCATTGAGAAACGGCACCAGTCAGCAGATTTGTATGGTAATATAAAAGATGCTTCATGTTAAACGCCGCACTCAATCATAAGAGCTATGAGAAAAATCTGTGCTTTAAATAGCCTTAAAGTATTTTCCCCCATTTGTCCTTTACTCTTTGAAGGTTAGCTTAGAAAAAAATCGCAGCGGGATAAAAGCCGTATTTCTGCCAGGCTGTGAGCAATGAGCAGGCAGCTTGGTGCCCCATGTAAAACAAATACCTTGCTGAGCGCAGAGACAAAGAAGAAGTGGTGCATATTTAAAGGCCTGGCACATTTTCAATCAAGATAGTAATGGCATTGTCCTTTCCCAATTTGTAGTATGGCTCTAATGCGTTTAAGGCTGCACTAGATTAGATTTTTAAGTAAAAACAAAGCTCTTTTATTTCACCGATGAAGGACACACTGTTTCCACTAATTGATAGTCTATAGTTTATAGTCTGGCGCCAGGTACAGTCCTTGGAACGGTCCATAGCACATGACACATGATCAATCAAAACTTTGCACAGCATCCTAAACCGGCGCCAGTAAGCTCTCTATTCAGATATTTTTTACTCTCGCTTCCCTTTCAACACCACCCCGCTGTGCGCAGTTTGCTGACTCATCTTTCCAAGATTTCAAATGCCTTAAAAGTTCAGACAAAATTCAAATATTGCCAGCACTTCTTTCATTTTAAAACCCACTACCAAACTTCAGAGCCATTTTTGCACCTATGGGGCATCCTGTCGAGGGTTTCGCGGGACACGAGGCAGGTAGGATCCCTTTGAAAATGGGCAAACGCTTTTATGTAGGCAATGGGTATGACATGAAAGTGGGGATTTTTGAGCAGCATTTAGTTATTTTCTTTCAAAATGGCAACCACAGAGGAGGGGTTTTCTTGGGGTCATTCTTCAGCACCACAGAGTGAGTGGAAATGCAAAAAAAAATGTTGCGTGAGTTGCTCTTTCTTTTCATGTGGCTGTGAAGGACCAGAGGTCAAGAAGAGGGACCGTAAAGGCGTTAGTATTCTTGACTAGAAGTGTTTGTTTCATCATCAAACAGTTTGAAACCTCCTCCCTCACAGCTAACTTAGCTTTTTTCATACTTCGCACAACCGCTTCGGTCAGCTTTATATGCGTACTGTCAAGTACTTGAGTGTTTTGGACACTCCCTACCAACTACTTTTTGTTCAAGAAAGTGAGGCAATCCCGTTGAAAGTTGGTGTAGTTTTCAGTCTATTCATTCTGTGTCCCTGAATTTGAACAGGTCATTAAAGTTCAAATATATTTTTCCCACCTTTGAATGAAACTTCGAATTTCAACTAAAAACAGAAAGGCTTAACACCTTGAGGGGACGTTTCTAACGACTCATTTCCCAGATGTTGAACTTTTATTATTCGACAGGTTGATTAGTCAACCTTTTTATTGGGTAAATGCAGTCGCATTACAAATATGTAAATACATGCTAATTTTTCAGAAAAGCAACATTTGACAAGGATGTAACAAATTACTATTTCTGGTCCCACACATCCCTGACACAGTATTTAAATGTGGGGACATCATTTTCCGCTGTACAGTAAATAAATATAAAGACTGACGCGTGCCTGTTAACACACAAGCGTTTACATAATGAATAGTACGTCCTGTTACATAACTGAATCATCACACAATCACGTCACAGTGTCTTAATTATTCTCCATGGCTATCACCCATTGTTAATTGTCTCAACCCTTGAATAAAGTGTGTCAATCTATTAACTCGGTGCTGTTGAACATATCATCTCTTATTGTGTAAACTGACATTTGGCAGCGCGGCAACATCTGAATTCTGATGCCGAGGTGGGAGTCTGATCAGCACAACATGTTTGAAACCGTGACAGGACAACAGTGATTATACATGCACAAAAACAACATGCTGTCAGTTTATCACACAACTCCTTACTGCGTTGATTGATCGGTAGGTGTAGCTCAATTCTTTCTGTCTGTATCTTTGGTGTTAATTGCGTGCAACTTGTTTTGTTTTTATCTAATCGATTTGCACTCGTGTTAGCTACACTTTAGGTTTCCTAACAGTCTGCATCAGCAGAATATGTCAATCCCTGCTGCAGGTCTGCGCCAGCTGACAGATATCCTCTGGTTCACTGTGGTCTGGTCAAGCTAAATTGGCATTTGCTTGGCTTAGAGACATCATCAGTGGATGCAGACCAAATTTACTTTGCCGGCGTCTGGCTGAACCTTTAATGAATCAGGGCCACCAACCAAACACGGCACTCTATTCAAGTAAAAAAAAAAAACTGCCCTGCTCTTTGTTGTCATTATCTAAAGCGAAACCCCATAGTTTGCTGATTGGTCCGACTTCCAGCTGCCAAATATGAAAGCATCCACGACTGTGATGAATTAGATTTACTGCTGCGCTCAGATCAGCCAGAGAGCAACAAAGCTGTAATTTGCAAGAAACCGTGGTTATTATTGCTGAGAATGAATGCACAGATATGAAACTATAAGTGAAATAGACTACGAGCAGGTGCTGGATTAGGGGAAAATCTAATAATATGACAGCATGTTTTCAGAGAAATAAATCTGCCGCTCTGGATGTTTCCTTTCGCCGTAATTGTACAACAATCCCTCCTCAGAAAGAGCTAATGTTTAAGCATTACGTAACAAAATACTGTTTTGCAATATAGATTCCCAACATGGGGGAAGTCTGGGCAGGAAAGCCCCGGATCCTGGGATTAATCCCTGCTGTTGGTCTCCAGGCTGAAAACGCACTACATGGCATCTTGGCAAGTCTGTCTCACAGAAAGACCAGTAAGACCCTCCATCTGCTTCTCAGCAGCCTGGATTCTGACAGAAAAATCCAGTTGAGATGCTCAGGCCAGCTTTAGCCTGATCAAGAAAACACGAAGGTGTGGTCGTGCCGACGGTGCATGAAGAGTAGGAGATCTTTTGTTGATGTGACGGTGGATGGAGGTCAGCGGTGCCCGCTCATGCCATAAATCAGGCAAAAGTGGTCCAGACTCTCTCATCTTCCAACCTCTCATCCTCTCATAGCCGTCTGTGTTTGCCAGGCGGTTCACCTACACAGATACACACCGAACACACACGCGCTCGCACACACACACATTCACAGTTGAAACTGCATGTCACAGACAGATTAATCCTCCCCCTGTCTCTCTCGTTCCATCCTCACACAGGATCTTTCCTCCTCTCCTCTTTTGTCCCCGATGATTAAAACACACAGACGAGTGGTTGGAGTTGAAGAGTATTTTTGTAGCCAAACATCTGAAAATGAACATGAATGAACTAACAAGAAAAATTAGTCACACTGCCGTCCCTTAATATTAAAGTTCTTGAAAAGATGACAGTAAATTTGCAAACACACATTTAATGAATGCAATTACAGCCACAGTTTGTTATGTTTCTTTTTGTAGTCCAGCAGCAGCTTCGTGATTACAAGTCAAAGCCAAATCAGGCATCTGAAAGTAAAATGTACATTGAACTTGATGCCGTTTATTTTTTTCTACAATCTGTGGGTCTGCAACTACAATTATGTTGATTATTGATCAAAATGCAGATTATTACGTCTGCACATCGGTGATAGCCGCAGCTGGAGGCATGTTATCGAGTTGTCCGTCGTAAATTTCCTCAAATTTGGCACCAATGTCCACTTGGACTCAAAGGTGAACTGATTAGATTCTGGTGGTTGAAGGTCAAAGGTCACTATGACCTCACAAAACACATTTTTGACCATTTCTCAACAATTCATATGATGATTACAACAGATCTTTACTCAAACTTTAAAATAGTATAAAACTATACTTTTATGACATTTGAACCGAGATTATCAAAATAATTTGCAACTAGTTGTCTTTCGTTTTATTATTCAACTAATCATTGCAGCGTTGATCAGCTGGAAGATTACAAGCAGCCCAAATCCCCAAAAACGTGTTTATTTACTGTCGTAAAGGACAAAGAAAAGCAGCAAATCTTTCCATTTAAAGGTATGGAAGGACTCGTAGGGTCGGTATTAGGCCTGAAATTCTAACCCAAAGTGTTCGTATTCGATCGGGATTGAGACTCAACAATCGACTATCTTTCTCCAGAATCGCCTTCCCTGCCTTTAAGATGCTGGAACTACCAAATGCTTTAAAAATCAATAATCAGGGCAACTAGTTTGACTTACTCTAATTGACTTATTCATAAAACGACTAATCGTGGCAGTTCTGGTCTTTAGGAAGATTACCGACCACAACGCTAACTGCCCAAACCAATGCCCATGCATCAATGTGTGGCAAAAAAGCCCCAAACTCTTCCTTCAGCATCTCTTTGCAGTCTATCTAAACCTCGGCGCAGCTCCGAAAAGACCCATTGCAGCAGTCGGTCACGCTGCCTTTGTGAGGGATTTAAGCTTTCTGTCCGTCCGGCACAGGGGCGTGTTGTCTATAATTCAAATACACACATGTCTCCGCCGAAAACTCTCTCGCACACACACATTCACAATCGTAATCGGATCACGGTGTTTTCCTCCGAGCCTGTTGGCGACAGCGGGGAGAGAGCGGTGGATGGACGAAGGGATAAATGATAAACTCTCTCCTCTTATTTAATCCTCTGTTCCCACCCAGCCCATTCTGCAGAACAGGGAGAGAAAGAGTTATGAAAGCTCGTAGAACTGATGGAACCAGCAGTAACGGTTAAATTCAGGGGGATGTTAGTGTCTCTGCTTATCTCTCTTTCCAATACAATAATCAGACCTGATAAAGGGTGTCTTCTACCTGCTGTGCAGCTGTATACTTCAGGCTCATGGTTGTCAGCTCTTGTTCTGGTCCTCCAGTGTGATGTACTTCATGTGGCGATGTCGCTTTCAAAAATCTGCAAGTTTGATGCATTTTTTCCCCGACAGTCCTTCACAAACTGAGGAAATAAGTGTGTCTTCAGCGATGAGAGCAGCCTTTCCCTTCTCAGGTTGTAATTGAACAAACTTGAGTTCAGTCCAGTCTGAGCGATCGGGAAACCAAAATGAGATGGAAGCGAGCCAGCTGATCAGACGGACAGATAACAGGATAACTGGAGGGGAAATAAAACAAGTAGGAAAATAATAAATAATCGAGTCGCCCTGGTCGACGTGTTTCTGGCTGCAGGCCATCGGCTCAGTGGTTCATCTGTTTGATGCTGATTGTGTGGGAAGAACAGCTGCAGATGCACAAAAGCATAATGGCAGTTATGCTGATGTCAAGAACTTTCGGAGGCCAAAACATGTTTTTTTTTTTTTTTTTTCCTCTCGGAATAATGCGCCGAACATCTGCAGATAGAGATTAAAAGAAGCGTGTCTGTTATTGTCGAGCCTCGCTTCATCCTTGTTTGTGAGCGGCTGAGCCTTTCGAGGATGCCCCTTTCATACCTAATAATGATACTATCACCTGTTACCAATGAACCTGTTTACCTGTGAAATGTTCCTAGCAGGTGTTTTGGAGCATTTCCCACTTTTCACAGTCTTTAGTTGTCTATTTTTACTTGAGGCATCACATTCAGAATATGCATACATTTACAAAAATGAGTAAAACATTAAATATATTGGAAACAGGGTTGTATAAACAGCAGATCCATGTCAGTACTTCTTTTATTGTCTGTTGATTGTGGAAATCATGCATTTTTCTTTTAATTGGCATCTTAGATGTTGTTGCTGATTACAGCCAATATAAAAGAAAGAAATACAGCTGATAGTTTCCCCAGCTATGTGTAGCTTTGCAATCCAATCAACTGACATGAACATCAGTACAAGATGATTTTACAAAACCATAGGTTTCATCCAATGCCAATGTCTAAGACTCCCCTTTTCTACAATATCTGCTGCATCATGAAAGGGCCATTTTTTGAGGATGTTCAATTAGGGGTGATGGTTGTGACGACCCCTGAGCAGGCCTCTCCCTCCAGGAGCATCAAATGGTCTAGTGGCGAGACTATTTAAACTGGTGGCAATTTGGTTGTGTTGTATTTAGTTCGCCTTCATTTTCTTTTTAGTTCTGTAAAATAAACGTATTCCTAGTCACAGCTCCCGTGTTCTCCCATTCTTTGTCCAGCCTTGAGCAGGGTTGTGTCAAATTAGGCATTTTGGCGAGATTTAGTCTAGGTTTTGAATTGTGTGATCAACACTGATTGGACATCTATGGAAAAAGTGGGGAATTGTCCCAGTATGGTTCAGAAAAGATCGTGGTTATAGCAAGGTTAAGGTTAGGGAAAGATCTTTGTTAGGGTTGTAATAGGTGAACATGAATCATAGGTCTGCAACAGGACACTGTATCCATTTCTTTGACGCTTAATATTGGCATCAGACGACAATAGTGAAGTGTGGAGTCGTCTGATGATCTTAATTCCTATGGAAAGAGGGATAGCTATGCATGCATCTTAGCTTTAGGTGCTCTATGAGATGTTACGGTGGCAACAAAGGCCGGATGAAGTCAGTAAGAAAAAGAAGAAAAGCTGATAGTTTTCCAGCTTCATTCAATAGTACTCCAAATCCTTCGAGAGAATGGGATGAACCCCTCAGTCCGCCCTAATGAAACCTGAGCAAAGAGCTGTTGTAGAGGCCAGACGCTGCCAAGACCTGTGGAAAGATGAAAGGAGACAGAGAATAGACTGTAATCAACTCTCTCTCACGCACACACACACACACACACACACACACACACACACACACACACACACACACACACACTGAGCCACAGACAGCACGCGGGCTGCATCCCAATTGTATCATTGAGATCAAAAACCCAGAAAAGCGTAAAAGAACCAGATGCCAACTTTGTTCTTCATGTGGCCCTAAGACTCGTCTTTGACATCTTAACCCACCTCTCCCGCTGCAGATGACTTTGACAGGTTTGATGTATGTTTTCATCTGTTTGAACTCAAATCGGTCGGGTTTTACATGCTTTACTGCTCCAAAGTATTCCAAAATGATGACAATTAGGCCAGTTTATGGGGCCAATATTAACTTCTCATTATTCATTAATTACTTACGTTTTCCGAAGGAAAGACAGATGGATCTCATTTTGGGTTTGAACTTACAGTACTACAAGTGAGGACCTTTGCTTTGTGAGGATATTTTGAGGACCGTCTGAAGGTTAAGACTCAGTTTTAAGGTTAAGGTTAGAATAAGGTTTAGGTTAGTGTTTGGATCCCATTGCTCTTCTCAGTTGCCCGTGTTGGTTGGGTTAGTTTTGTGGGCTGCAAAACTTCACTTGACTTCCCATCAGCATGTGGGTGAGTGGATAGCGACTGCATTTGTCAGTTTTGGGTGAACTCTTCCTTCAAGGTATGAGGTGTGAGATTGGGAAGGATTAGGGTAAGAACGTAAGGGTAAACCAATCATAGGCAGACTGGCGAATCAGTGGCAGAGTTTTACCAGTCTTGGCAACAAAAGCAGTGTGATCAGTGTTAATGTTTGGAGTTAATATTCGGGTTAGTCAGTTTGTTGTGATGGTTAAGGTTAAGGTTAGGTCCTAAGGAATGTGTTATGTCAATCAGGGTCCTCACAACTATCGAAAGATGTGTGTGAGTGTGTGTGCATGCCACACAAAGGCACTATGTCTTTCATTTCTGCAACACGAGCAGGAATCCCTGCATCTGTTCCGGATAAACCTGCTTTAATGCAGAAATATTAAACACTTATTAAACCATCCGAGACACTGAAGAGAAGCCAGGCATCTGCCTCAACACTCTGTGTTTATCTGTGTTAGAATATGAAAATGATTGAGCGACACTTTCAAGATGTTCTCGAGATATTTTGAATTTCTTTTTCCATAAAATAATTCATATGAATTCCAGGATTACGTAACAGAAACAGATTTTTTCTCTGTGTTAAAGAGGCAGAAAGAACAATAAAATGCACTCAGAACTTACAATACACTAATGGCTCCAGATGGTGCTTAGTAGTTATGTAATACAGTAACAACACACAAACACAAACACAGACCATATGTTTTTAGGTTGCATTGGCAGCACTGACCAGAATAACTGGTTAAATATCCCACCAGAGTGCAGAATTGTGGCTTCCTTGCCAACAGCTTGTGAGCTAAAAATACTCCGCTGGCAGAACAAAATTTGAGTTTTGGATTTGGATTTGAGGTAAACGTTTGTTGTGCCACCTGTGTTCAGTGCTGTTTCTTACACAGAATCAGGTAGCGAGGCTCAGATTTACATTTTCTGCATAAGCTTCTTTTATTATACCTGTGCTGTATTTTCCCTAAGAAGGATCTATCACGTGTGGTTGATGTTCTCCTGGATTTGCCGCTGTACGCGTTATCCCTCTCTAAATGAATTTGCAAACAGTAAAGAGGTGCACTGTCACTGTTTACACGCATAATACCTCATTCCACCTGTGGGCCTGTGTACACAAGAAGGCGTCTAAAGCATGACGCAGGAGTCTCAGTGAATCTGCGTCTCTTAAATTTATTTAGGCTCAGTCAGCCAAAGCGTCACTGCAGATCAAGATTAATTTGAAGACTGTTGAGTCTTTCAATGGTGACATTTTATGTCTGCTGTTGAAAAGATGACTTGCTGCTCTTGTCCCAGTTGTCTACACAGAGCATAAAGAAATGGGGCACGCAGTAAATAAACTAGAATAATTTTTTCCCCCCCATCAGAACAAATGTATTATTAAAGAGTAACATTTTTAATTAGTTAATTAGGACTCTCGCTGTTTACTTAATTTGATGATCTGCCTGACAGATCTTTCATTTTGACTGCAGTGAATAAACTTTGACAAAAATAGTTGTTTTTCTTCTCTCTCTCTGCTAAATGTTTCAGCTATAATCGTGCTTTCAAATGCTCCTCGGAGGCTCCCATTTCCCGCGAGTTAAGTCTTTATTCATATTTGGGTTTCATTAGCCTTTCAATCGTAAAGTGGGAACAACATGGACGCTGCAAAGAAGACGCGTTGTTATGGGTAATCTTTTCAAACAAGCACTCTGGTTTAGTTTCAGTTCAGTGTGTTGCATATGATAACATTTAATTTTGCGTTTCAATTGTCAAAAGTACGGAAGTGATTTTGGGTTAGGGTTAGGCTTAGGGTTGAAAATTACATATACATAATGTGACATGTGTCTGCTTATATGAAGTCTAAGTTGTTTACCCAAAGTATGGTTTACATTTCGTACTACCATGTCATTTGCAAGTGCCTTCATCATTTCAAGCGTTGATTATAAAAAATATATATATATATATATGATTTTTTATATCACTTTCTTTTTTGATAGCGAAGCTTGTTTTTTTTTTCTATTTTTGCACCTTGGATATCTCATTTAATATCTATTTTTCTTGGGGGTTTTTTTGAAAAAAGAAAATGCCCTGACCTGAGCATCCAAATGGAAAATAATTATTTCATCTTTCACTTGCAACTGTCTGAGGCACTGCTCTTTCAGCTCAGTTGAGGCTCTTGGGTTGTTGTGCGAGTCGATTTACCATTTACATATTTTATTCTTTGCTCTCGATTTCATTTGGAACAGTGTATATAAGTAACGATCCACATGAAGCAGACCGAAGTCTGTAAAGAACTGAAGCATTCAAACGTTGTCGACTAAAAAACTGCGGTGAGTGGGCTTTTGATTTATTCAGCAGTGTTCAGAAGCTATGTAAGGCATTTGCATTAAAAGCTCTCCCCCCAAAAAACGAGCAGAAAACATGTACAGTCTGCAGCACGCCTCGCTTCATTTGGTTTCCAGCCCTCCTCAGTTGACAGAACAGATTCTAACAAGCGAGTCACGACTTCGTTTTCACAGGATTCCTCATTTAAAATCTGTTGTTGATGGCAGTTTATTTGGTCTAACGCTGTAAATGCTCCTCCACTGATCACGTGTTCTGCATTAAGAATTAAGAATTAAGGCCAAACTTTGCGTTTTACTCACCGGCTCAACCCCATCTCAACCGCGCCGCCACTTACACCACCACAGAACATCCCATAATTAGCTGACGGATTAAGGTGCACCTTACAGTTTAGCAGATCACAGCCGCGCATTATAATTAAAGTAATTAGGCCTCCTATCTCTCTCTCCCTGCTTCGTTAAATTCACTCCCGGTAAACGCATAATATTGAGGCTGTGGAAATAAGATGGCACGCTGCCTCAGTCTGCAAATGTTATTTATTTAGAAATATGAAACTTTGTAATGGTGGTGGTGGAAGGCGCAGTGATGATGCAGCACAGTTCAGACACTGATACAAATATTAGCTTTAATCAGCTCATTTCTGGTGTGTACTCTTGTTGAAAGGTTAGTTTTATGGTGCTGCCATGCTGAATTGTAAACAGAACTCATTTATGCATACGCGTGTGGAATCGAGCCCCTGACCAGCATCAGTTTTATTAAATAATGCTAGCAGATGACATTTCAAGTCGTCCGTAAGTCAATGAGGTTTTCCACAACACATTCCTGATAATATTACACAATAAAAGCCTTGTTAAGAAATGAATTGTTTCTGTTAACTGAAATACCAGAGGGCTTTTAATTTTAAATGGATACAGGAAGTCCAATGCAGTAACTTTTAACAGGGCAAACAGGAGCAGTGGATCAAAACGAGGCTTTGGACTACAAAAGCAGCATTGAACGCTAATGAGCTGCAGGATAACCTGCAACAAGTCGTTACTGATGAGAGTTCTCTATTGTGGACTTCAGTCTGAGAAGTACAGTACAGTGGCACTATGTGCACAGCTCTCAATATTAGCACTGTTGTAAAAAGTGCTCAAAAGTCATTTAGAGTAAAAGAAAAAAATCGTGTTACAATATTGCTTTGGTAAAGTCACCCATACAAATAGTACTTGAGTAAAAGTATCTTATATGACATGTACTTAAGTATTTGAAGACATTTCTGGCAATAAATGTACTACTTAAAGTATTAAAAGTGGAAGTAAAAGTATATATATATGATTATAGCATATTTCTGGCTGTCACAATCAGTGTTTTCCATCCAATTGTGGATAAATTAAATAAATTTAAAATGTGTTACTTTGGCTCTGATGCAGCATGCAATCCACAATTTACAAATCAACAATTAACAATTTACTAGTAACTAAAGTTATAAAATAAATTTAGTGGTGTAAAAAGTACTACATTGACACCTAGTCATCATTGAATTTCATTAAACCTTAACGAGACCTAAGAAATACACCGGCTGTGGAGCTAAGCTACTGTACTCAGCTATCGGCTGGGCTCCTGCTAACTAGCCACATGCTGCTCGTTCTCTCCACCTGATGTTAAACCTGACAAATGCCGTTTCAGTCAGTACCCAACTCTAAAAGAGAGTAGACACAACACATGGGTTGTTGTTGAGTACCTTCTCGATATGTATTAACCACTACCTGGTTCACAAACTGCCTTTAAACCACACTCTCTTAGTTACAAACCTCCTCCTTCCTGTAGACTTTGGTTTGAACAAAGACGGTTTAAAGACTAATGAATATGTATTTAGTTCAACAGGAGAGATGAAGAATAATCGTAATGAAGGCAGAAATGTGTTACCGCAGACTTCCCTCCTCCAAATTAAAAATTAAATTTCCAATTAGACAATGATTAAGTGATAATGAGCGTGAGCAGGTAATGATAATTAGCTACTAATGTACCTCGCTGCAGCTCAGGAGGCTTTCGCACTCGCGTCTCATCACATTGTTCAGCCGAGTTGCGTTCGAAACAACATCAGTGATCAGATGTTTCGTTAAAGGACAAGTCTACTGCAGCACAATTCTGAAGGAGAGTGTAGTTTTAACTGCAGTGGGTGACTTAAGGGTTAAGGCTCGAGATAGAGGAAACAGAGTGAGAGGGAGAAGTCTGGCTTCCCATCAACTGAACAATAGTTTGGTGCGCAGCAGTAATGATGAAGTTAATAGCTTGCTAAACCAGCTTTCCACTAAACTGACTACCCTCTGCGACAGCCCCGTATCTAAAAGGGTTCTGCCAGTGAAATGACACATCAATAGTTGTTGCAGCAATTAAATGCTGCGTCTCCCCATTGCCCTTCTTCCACGTGGTTAACGATTTTATCCCCAAGTGTGCAAAAAATCGATGCACTGCTTCCAAAATACAGTCGTTCATATCTGCAAGGCTTTACTTCAGAAAGCAGCCTCCTCTTTGGACTCCAACTTTCTTTCATATTGTGAAATGATGGTAAGGGTCATAAAAATACTCATAGTCATAAAGGTCTCTTATAACAAAAAAAAGGTCTGAAAGGAATAGTTTGCCATTTTGTGAAATACACCAATTTGCTTTCTGGGGTGAGAAGATCAATACCTGTCTGATGTATCTCTCTGTTAAATGAAATGCTTCAGTCAGCTGCTGGTTACATTAGCAAAGACTCGGAATTTAAAATCTCAGTACATAACATGTCAAATTTTTGTTGTTTATTCCGTACAAAAACTGAAGCAAAAAACCTAGGGCTACAGCTAGGATAGAAAAAATCTTTATTGTCGACCTTTTCATGCAGAAAGGAAGAAATGTGTCTGTGCTTGAATGAGCAAAAAAGGTACAGTTATAAACACACAGGGAAACATCTGATTCAAAGACCAGCACAGATCACATTTACATAAAAACGTGATAAGAGTTTTACATCAAGTCCTAAAAAGTGCTGTGTGCTGAGGATGCAGGCTCGCTTAAGGCAAGGTTGTCCTTACTGTTTCAGATAATTTACCATTTATTTATATTTTATAGATGTTATTTTTAGCACTAAGGGCTCTGTAGGAGCTGAAAGTGGTGATTCAAAGGACGGCTGCGGTCGTTTAAGGTATTGCCACCCAAGAGTTGCTTTGCAATGATGGATTTGTTCTCAGCCTGTGATTGTAATGCCCAGTTTAACTGCTTTGGAAGGCATTCAAGTGCTACAGATTATATTCATTGTTGATTCATCTTTTGATTATTTTCTCCATCGATCGATTTGTTGTTTAGTCTATATAAATGTCAGAACATGGTGAGAAATGTCTATCAGTGTTTTACCAAAGCCCAAGATGACGTCCTCAAATTGTTGTTTTGTCCGCAACCCAAGGATGTTCAGTTTACTGTCATCCAGAGGTCACCCAGACAGCAAAACTGTACCAGACACCCTCATCCAGCACTCATGCCGTGTGGAATGATGGCACTTGACAGTCTGCTCCTGTTTGCCAGATCTGAGCCACAAGCAGGCTATAGCATGACAAGATGTCAACCAAAAGTGAACCGAATAAACCAGTCATCAAATCAAAATCGTTGGGGATTCATTAAACAGTTATCAGCTTACCAATTTTGCCATTTTAATGGGACGTATATGTGCTGGCTTTCTTGGTCTGGACAAGGAATTGCCTGGAGTCTCAGCTGGTTTTCTAAGAACTAGCCAGAGGCAAGATACAACCTTATATAACTCCTTTTTAAATGTCAAAATGTCAATTCAGTTTGTGTACATATTGAACACATGAGATACAATGCATTAACTAGTGAGCTTTAAGGGTCCTGGTAGCCCCTTATGTTAAGCTAAGCTAACCAGCTGCTGGCTGTAGTCTTATATCTAAAGGACAAGAGGGTGGGTCTGATCTTCTCATTGAACCAAAATATCAAACAATTCCTTTAATGATCTGATTTTATTAAACATTTAGAATAAAACAATCTTGTTTATATAGAAGGAGGCAGCATTCCTCTAACTACACTACAGTACTTCCATCGGTGCTTCGTACTTTCTTCATCACTCTGCAATTTCTCCTTTATGTGCCCACACCCACTGCACTCATAAGACAAAGCTCCACTGCCACAGGGTGGAAAATGACTACTGGCCAGTGTTAAGGTAGGGAAAATGGTCGTCATTAGACATCGTCATTATCATCAAAGTCTCATCAGGAGACGGAGACACTGGAGCTGAGAGATGAGTAAGGTGTGTGTATGTGTGTGTGTGTTCAGCCCCGTGAGGGTGAAATAAGAGGAAATTACAGCCAGTAAGAGTTAGTTAGGAGTCATTAGATCCTTTGAGGTCGAACCAGCATCTCTTCATCTTTTATTTCCCTCTTTGATCCTTTGTAAAGCCAGAGAAACCAGTCCAGAGGGACACAATTTGGCACCTGCTGTCATTTCTGGATTCAGTTTACGGTACAAACCGTCCTAAAGTTTGCGTCTTTGGTCTGCAGGTTACTTCAGTCACTTCTGGGATCCGCCTTGTTGCAAAAGCTACCAATTAGCTTTGTCAAGGTAGCTTTCATCCTGCCAGTTCAAACACTTCGGCAGCTTGTTGGAGTCTAAACACACCTCATTTCATTTAGTGTAACTTCTAGCAAACATCAATGCACCGTTTACTTTCTCTGGTGGTGGTCGTGTTACTTTTGGTTTTGCTTTCATTTTGAATTTTCTCTCTTAATTTTCTGGATACATGAGGCGCTGCTGGACACCAGAAGTCAATAATCATTTCATCATATCTGTAAATGCTTGTTTCTGATGTTGTGCTCTGTAGGAGTTTTGGTTTTGCACACCCAGTGCTGACAAACTACTCCACCGTTTCCCTGGAATAAGACGGGGCATGTATTTTCTGACTTTAGTGCAGTTATTCTAGACTGAAAGACCAAATGCTCCAGACATTGTCTCAAGTTGTAGCGTTGTAGGCTGACATTTACTCAAGGAGCAACAATATGAATCTCCCCGTCCTCCTGGCTTTAGAAAGTTGGTCTTGTTCATTGTTTCTTGTTCATTGTTGTCCATCTCTGGGAAAACTCTCCGACCCAATAGGTAATGCTGGCAGACAGTCATGTCTAGAAAAAATATGAAACACAATGATTTCTATTTTTAAAAAAGCAGTAAAGCAGAGTCTTTCACAGTGAGATATGACCCCTAAGTTAAAGGCTGTTCAGTCTTTATCTCCCAGCTTGACTTCTCTTTCTATGTAAATAATGTAGCTCTCTGTTTTGGTTAATATATTCATAGATTAGATACATTTATTGAACCGGTTTTCTTCAGGGTTTTTTAACAAGCAAAAGTCAAGAGTACAATGCAAAATATTCCCAACACTCCTCCCTGCCCCAAGTACTGTATCTAACAATGAAGATGGAAAAAAGGTCAAAGAGAAGCACAAGAGACAAGAAAACAGAAAAGTTGGAACATCCTCATGAAGTTTATATAGTTGGTTTGTATAGAGAGAGTCACGTAAAGCCGTGCAACTACATTAGAGGTTGAAAAGTTTAAGTAAAAGTGAGCAGAAGGCACAAAGCAGACATCTTTTTTTGTCTTTTACAGAGTTTGACAGCAGAGTCATATTTCATCGAGCAGCTCGCAGGGACTCAGCTGTGGCTGGCTGGTAAAAGTCTCAGTGAGTTTCTCAGCTGTGACTTTCTCCCAGCTGACAGATGAAATTTGTGGCATTTCGCTGTCACCTTATCGATCTGCCTGGTATCACTGCCATTTATGCAAACTCCTCCAAGGACATGAGGCGATCGACCGGAGGAGATGAGAAAGGATCACTGCCACCAGAAACACTCGCTCACACATTCTCCCTTACCATTTTTCTCACACTTTAGAACGGTGCGCACACACTGACGTGCGCCTACCAGCAAACCAGCGTTGTATTAATCTAAAGCAAGCTTCGGTTTCAAGCTGTTCAAAATGAATTACTTAAACAGTGAAAGACTTGACAGAATAAGACTAAATTTAGTCTCGATGGCACGGTAGAACAATGCAAGTGTGATAAGAAACAGGTTAAAGTACTTGGGTTACCTTGAGTTCATGTAAACAATGAATAAATGATTTAAATTGTTACTGCCTGTTTACTTATTTGTTTATTGAACAGGAGCAGTGCACAGCTTCTTAGCTATAGCATGGTCAACTATGAGCTGATTTAGATCTGTACTCCCTCAGCATGATACTGAGTATAAGAGCTTTCTCAAGAAAAGAATAAAAACACATTCACAGGACAGTAAATATTCACTGTGGGCTGTATTGATAGGTAATACTTAAAGATCTATCTACCAGTGCGCTAAACCAAAAGGAACAGCATGTTTTATTCGAGTAGAGATCTACTCTATCTATTTTTATCTATTTTTTATCTACTTTTCTATTAACAAAGAAGCAAATGAGTCTGTGTAATCTGAACTGTGAAGCTTATAGTGACGAAACCACATACAATCTTCACCTGGCTCTGTGCTTCCTCTCAGATCTATTTAATGTTTTAGGCCCTGTGCCATTTCCAATTGTCAGCCCTACCACTTGTGTCTGAGTGCCCCCTTGCCCATCAGAACGTTCTACAAAGGGTAGTGATTGAAATCTCCATCCATGAAATGGGACAAACTAGGCCTGAGCGATTTCACTGAAAAGTCTGTAACAATAGTGAAGTTTCATATTGAATTTTTCATGACTCGTCCTATTTTCTTTTATTATTTTTAAAGAGTGAGCAAAAAAAAGGTTGCATTCAACCTCTTTATTTTGAAAGCTGTGGTATCAATGTTAACACAGGTTATAATGACTTCAGCACAACAGTGACACAAATACTGCCCTACCAATTTTTTTTTACAATTTCCTCTCCGTCAGCTCTCATTTTGTCACTCTGATGTTAATGGGGTGTGCTTGTGTTTGGTCGCAGTTGGTTTGGAAATAATCAGCCAACGGCTGAGCTGATACCAATACAATCACAGCAGCCGCTTCGGCTGTCACAACTGCAGTGTCTCTGGGCTCGTAGGTAGAGAAAACAGGCCTGTCCGCTCTACCTTATATCAAGACACATGCTATAATTAGACGACAACAACTGCTACTGGTCAGCTTGGGCTGCTCTGTGTTTTCTTGAAGATGTTTTCAGACCTGATAGTGTTTGTTGACAGTGAAGAGAAAGGGAGAATGTCTACATTACTGGATTGCTGAAAACAATCCAGCCTACTATTACAAACTGAACACTTTACCCTCGCTGTGATTGTTGCTCTCTCCCAAAAGAAGTGAATGAAAGAATGTTAACTCATTTGCTTTAGGTATTTGATATGGCATGGTAATAAATGTACATGAACAATACTGTACGACTCATTGGTTAAATCATAAACTGAACTATTTGTGCACTGGTGAGGTAACCACACAACACATTGACACATGAGCACAATTCCGCCTTAAGGCAAGACTTACTGATGGCTGTATTTTGCCTTAACAAAAGCAGATTCTGGGAGAAGGATCAGTTAAGGGTTAGGAAGTCGTCTAAATTGTATGTATTGTGGTACTGACGGAGCCCCAAAAATCAGGATGGATGCCTCGTATAATATATAGATATTGTGTAAATGATTCTGTGGAGTTTTTTTTTTTCTTTCTTGGCATTAAAACCAGAGTTTATTTCTCCAATTCATTTCATAGAAGAGGTTAAATTGAGATTTTGTGAGTTTTGGCCCCAAATGTTGGCTGATGTCTGCAACCTCCCTTTAGAATAATATCTGTTTTTGGCAGATTGCGGGCTGGCAAGATCAATATCTGCTGATCCATCATGATGATGACGATGATGACAATATTGGCAGCCATTGTCCCTCAGGCAGTGATTGTCATTTTCCTGGCATCTGACACACACACACACACAGACACACAAACACACGAACCATTTGTCAGCCAAATTACGCTGATGAGTTTGGACACGGGTGCATTGGTTCATGAGGGTCTTAACAGCCTCTGCCCTCGTGTGTTTACTTCGATAAATGTGTGTGCACATACAGTATGTCTGTGTGTTATTTTCTGTGTGTGTGTGCGTGAATGCGTGTGTGTGTGCATCAACAGACCCCGCAGCATTACGATTAGTGCATTTCATCTGCAGAAGTGTGCTGATGACTCTCGGGATGCGGCGGAGATTTTAGCTCCTCTAACAGTTACGTCTGCTCCATTCATTTCCTAAGCTGATGAGAGACTGAGCTGACTGAATAATTTAGACGTGCGGAGGAAGAGATGTTTTATTTTGGAGCAAACTGAATTTTCTCAGCTTTATTTGGCGCCTCGCAGTTCGCCTCTGATCTCAGACATTTCATTTCCTGTTTGTTGTGAGCACGAATGAGTAGAGAAAGAGACTTGACATGAGAGGTCCAAAAGTGCAGATTGTAAAACCCTGTGGAATAAAGTTGTGATATTACCCTGTGTAAATAATCTGCTTGACTTCAGTACGTCTCAATATGAATTATTAGCTATGCTAGCTGTGTGACTCTAGGGATGGAAATCTTGGTCTACTTTGGTCTTGACTGGAATATTTCAACAACTGTTGGATGGATTTCCATTCAATTTTGTACAGACATTCATGCTCCCCAGAGGATGAAACCCAATGACTTTGGTGATCCTCTGACTTTCCTCTAGTGCTACCAAGAGGTTGGCATTTGTGGTTTTAAGTGAAATGTCTCAATAGCTGTTTGATGGCTTCTAGGGTTTCCATTTCAAGGCAATGACCATAATGATTTATATTAAGTTCCACATATTTAAATCTCTAATGTCCAGTAAAAATGATTACCTCTGACCTCAATTTCAATTCTATTGAATTACCTCTGACCTCAATTTCAATTCTATTGAAGGTGGAGTAAGATAGTTGATTGTTGAATGTCAGTTCTGGTGATGACTCAATAAATACTGATAATATTTGACTGAAATGTGTCATATTTGTCAGGGACACTAAAATCATCCAGGACAAGTGGACCAGCACCAATTTCTTACAGAAACCCTACCTCAGCTGTACTTTTTATTGAGTTGAAAGTTTTATTTTAGTTGTAGTTCAGTTTAGCTCATACAGTAGGTGTTAAATATAACTAGATAGTAAACCCAAAGATGGCGCCCATTCAGTCCAATGAGAAGCGCTCGCCCAGAGCATACACCAGAAGAGTTTCTAGCTTCCGGGTTTACTTCCTAGATGTGAAAATGTTCAGCCCCCCAAACTGTATAACTGTACCAAGTTTCATGCTTTTATATAAAGTTTAACGTTTTTTTTTCCAATTCAGCCTGTCAGTATGCTAACAGGCTAAGATAAAAACATGGGAAGCATTTCACCAGCTAAACACTGGTGTGTTAGTGTTGTCATTGTGGGAATGTTAGCATGCTGCTGTTAGCATTTAGCTCAGTGCAGCCTCACAGAGCAGCTAGCATGACGGTGGACTAGCATGATTGTTAGTGGTAGGATTGTAAACTGTTACTTTTTCAATTAAAAACAGAATATTGACAAGAAATAGTGAAGCTACCTAAGCGTTGTTTCACAATAATGCGGGTAAAAAAAAAAGGTGA
The DNA here is from genome assembly GCA_039737535.1 of Lagodon rhomboides. Lineage (NCBI taxonomy): Eukaryota > Metazoa > Chordata > Actinopteri > Spariformes > Sparidae > Lagodon > Lagodon rhomboides. The sequence continues at coordinate 10,139,556 of CM077798.1, read as the reverse complement.
TAAAAATGTGTTGGATTGAAAATATTATTATACTCAACATAAAGGGCTTGAACTAACATTTAAAAAAACGATATACAGTAAAGAGATATCACACATGAAAAGATATATTAAATATGCAGCATACCAGCAAATAAAGGATGATGATCACATTCACAGTATGAGGTCGATAAAATCAAATGAGAGCATAACTCCCATGGTGCTCCGTGTACTCCAATGAGTGCGTCTTTATTCTCAAGTGTATTCGTTTCACTTATTGAGTAAAGCTCTGTGGCGGTGAGCAAAAACAGAGAGAATGTGTGTTTGTGTGCTTGCATCTGTGCGTCTGTGTGTGTGTGTGTGTGTGTGTGTGTGTTGGGTGGGTATAGACGAGTCGGAATTTGAAAAACATGACCACTTGTCAAACCAGATCCTTTCATCTCTCAGGAAGGCATGGCAGGGCATAAAAAGTGGATATCATTGTTTCAAAGAAAGCTTTTGCCCTCCTTCTCGTCTCTCTTCTCTCCTCTGTCCCTTTTTTCTAATTCTGTTGACGGACGCTGGTGCAAAGTAAACAAAGGCTCTTTAGCGCCATCGCGCAGTTCAATGTCCTGAATTATTGACTTGATTTTTTTCAAAGAGGCAACACATCGCTTTGTTTCTCACGACAGGGAGAGAAGGAGGGAGAGAGTCTCATGGTTTTTCATGTGGAAGCGAAAAAAAACCCATTTCTGTCCTCTCCGTCTCTCTCTGTGCTGCCTGTGAGCAGGGGATCACTGCGCTGTCAGATTATGGCTCTCTGGATGGCTGCATGTATTTTTGGGATGGATTTAAAGGTCAATCTCATGCACAACAGTTTGCTTGTGTTATTTTTATCCCCGGCAATACAAGGCATCAACCAATTTCTAATTTATAACTGTGGGGCACCGCTGATGCTTCTGGGCTAATACAGGAAACATCCAGGCGTGCACCACATATACTGTATGCGGCTCTACACCAGCTCTACACCACAGCTCATTTACTTGTCATCTTTGCTCATTTGCAATGCAATGGCATTATAACATGCCAGTAATTTGCATTTCTCCGCCGGCTTTATTTCGTTTCATTTGATCTATAAGCCGAATTGAAGAAATAATGTAAAGAATCATGTATGTAAAGTGCGACAAGCGTTTTCTATAGTTTGCCAAAATATTGCTTCGACACTGGCTTCTTTTTATGAAATGAAATTGTCCTGGTTATCATAAAAGGAACCAAACGCAATACACAGAGACAGGTTGAAAAACAAAAGGCGAGCATTTATCAACTAAAGCTGTAGTCCACAGAAACAAAAGAGCAGGCAATAAAAATCTGGCAGCAAAACAGGAATCCAGGAGTGCAAAAAAAACCCAAAAAATCCAGTACTGTATGGGCAGCAACACAGGGAAAGACAGTAGAGAACACAGAACCAGAAATCAGATCAGAAACACAGACCAACCAACGAAGACTGAAGGCTGTACCTGACAGGACGTACAGCTTGGGCAGCTGCTCTGGGATTTCCAACCAGACCAACATGATGGCTGCTTTGGAAACCTTCCCTTATATTAAAAAAATCGCTCAGCGAAATGTGTTTCTGAAGACATTTTAGGCAAGAAAAACAAGCCGTGCATTTCCAGAATCCGTCCCAACAGATTTGAACTCCAGAATGTTTAGTTTTTTATAGTTGTTCAGGAGTTTCCAGAGGCGTTGCATTGCGCCGGATGCCTCTGATTTGCATAAAGTAGCCAGAATTCAACGTGCAACGTGTCGCCACACTCTATCAAAACACAAGGCAATGCTACCAGAATGCATTGCATGAGTTCCTGCACAGACAGTTAAAGGGAGGCATAAAATGATCCTGTGGACGTGTACCTTCAGGAAAAAGGAAGACCATAATACCCAGGGGCTAATAAACAAACAAAACACACTTGTACAGAGAAAAAAGGGCGGGAGAAAGAGAGAAGGTGGAAAGTACAACGCAAGTAAAACAGGAAATCACAAAACTGAAACTCAGGACCATGACTGACATTCGTCAGAAACATGGACATTTTATACATCTTGGCACAAATGTAGCATTCCTGTGATAGCTTTAAGTGTTTTTGGTGTGTTATATTGAATATTCGTTAACTTTGCTAATGCTAGCCAGCTAACGTAGGGCAGTACAGTATGGGCGAATACTGTAGCATTCAGCCATTCTTGCGTTTTTTCCCCACAAACTGGCAACTACCAAGACTCCTGATCGCTGATAAAACACAGATACCACGTGATACCAACAGCGTTACGCTATTGGCTCACAAACCTTGTTAGAAGCTGGAACCAATTGTCAGAATTCTTACACAGAGATGAACGAAACAAGCATTTTGGACTTTTGGGCGTTTTTAAGGAACAATTTAAAAAGTTATTTGTCTACATACAAACGTTTAACCTTTAAGTTCTGACTGACTGACAAGCATGATAGTAAAATGAAGTCATATGGCATTCTTGTACTCTTTGTACGTACTTGTTGATGCGTTACAAAGGGTTTAACCTGAGCCCGGCCACACAACAATGATAGCAATCATGCCACATCCATACAAGGTTTGTACTTGGCATTGGCCCATACGCATGTTGGTGTAAGGGAACTGGTATCAGGAAGTAAACCTGTTATCGAAATATCTCTAAATAATGTTTTTTATTAAAGGACTTGATAACATAAATGCTGTATGAGAAGCTTTTCTCTCCTTTATAGAAGAAATGTGAAGGTGTTGGCTGTTCAGTATCAACTTTCGTGCCCTCTCCAGATTTCTTTACTTTACCCTCCCGTTATGATGTTCCAGTGTCCTCTTTAATCCTTGAACAACATTCATCATCACACGGCAGCCTCGCACTGTCCGCGTCGGTTGAACCCGAGCTGCGAGAGGCGCACTCCATCTCCAGCCAGTTTTAATACTGCAATAACTCCTGATTATGAACGTGTCTCACAGCTAATGGGTTTCTCCCCTCTCTGCTGCAGGTTATCTATGCACTGAACACGAAAAACGATGAGCACGAGGCGGCCATCGCCACTCTGAAGGAGGCCCACGAAGAGGAGGTGCAGCAGATTCTGTCCGAGACCCGAGAGAAGATACTGCAGGTTTATACCCTCTATGTTTTATCATTTAAACACTGACGTCTTACTGATGCGTTCCACGTAAAAAATCATGTCCTACACTGATAAGAATCACAGAAAAGTTGAATTCATCCTCGCACATTTACAGTTTAGGATACTGTCGATATTTAGTCTGAACAATTAGTTGAAAGGGAGCTGCGACGAGAGAAAGCAGTTTGGTGGGAGGAAAGGAAAATGAATTTAAATAAGTAATGTAATCAATCTCTGCTTCCCGGGAGGAATAATTAAATAAATGCATATTACAGTTTTACTTTTAGAGTGATTGACACAGGAGTTATAAATATCTTTAAACATTCGAAGGGGCTCACTGCGGTCGCATTTGTGTCAGTCGGTCACGATTAGACAGTTTCACTGTGCATCTTACCTCCGTGTATCGCTGCTGTACGCTGAACCGCTACACTATCAGATGGCAGCTAATCCACCGGAGAGCTGCGATCACACTCAAAAGGAACTCATCCATATTTAGTCGTCTGAATATTTATTATTTAAGTCTATATGTCACCACTCCTGGAGGCAATGTGACTAAACCTGAACAGCTAACCATATAGGGTCAGACATTCACGTGCTACACGTCTCCACAAAGTCTGCCTTCAGGGAAGCTTCGCTGTTGTGCCTTCGATGAAACACGGTGAATCAAGCAGAACTGGATGTACTCATTTAATCCGTGGATCTTCAACGTTATTTATCATAATGAGCTGAATCAAGGCCGGACCTGGGGCTAAAATCCATGCTGTTTATTTTTATATTTATAATATTGCAATATTAATACTAACAATGTATGTTATCTGTCATTTTTTGTCTCTGTAGCTTATTTGTAGGCAGAATACATGATGAAATGTTGATCTATAAATAAAGTTTGGTGGAATTTTAAGGACAAACTACTGCATCTCAGTCAACACAATCTGGCACCATGCATACTGGTATTCTGTTTGTGAATTAACAAACGATTATTTTCATTGTAGATTAATGCACTGATTTTTTTCCTTGTCAATCAACTCGTTGTTTGGTCTATAGAAATTGGTGAAAAATGTCAGTTACTTTTCTCAAATGTCTACTTTTTGTCCATAAACCGGAGACGTTCAGTTTCCTGACATAGAGGAGTAAATAAAGCAGAAAGTATTCATATTTAAGAAGCAGGAATCAGAGAATTTTAACCTTTTCCTACAAAAAGGTTATTTAACGGACAAATTTGGAGGATGAGACTAACGGAGCCCTTCATGCTTGCTCCAGTACAAGAGCAAGATCAGCGACGAGATGGACCTGAAGAGGCGGATCCAGTCTCTGGAGGAGTCCATGGAGCTCCACGAGAGGATGAAGAGGCAGGCGCTGGCCGAGTTCGAGAGCTACCGCCAGAGGGTTGAGGACATGCAGCTCTGCACTGAGGCTCAGGTAGACAGTTTGTGTGTCAGTGAGTTTATGAATGTGTGTGTGTGTGTGTGTGTGTGTGTGTGTATGTGAACTGTTCCCGGCATGATGTCACAGCTGCAGGTAATCAGTACTAATGTCTGTTTCTGTCCCCTGCTGTGAGGCTGAGAGTCTCTCTTGTCGGTCAGCATTACTGCACTCTGCGTTTGTCTGAACCTTTGTCTTGCTGTGTAGCAGTAGCAGTAAAAATCCGGGCTCCTTTATTCCACATTTCACTTGTTATTTTCTTGTCTTGTATCCAGATGAGAATTAACGCATCTTCACTTTCATGTAGGCAAATTTATGCATCTCCGTCGGCCAGACGACAGATGGGTCACTCCATCCCAACACACCAAGGACATCCCAGTTCATGTCATAGCTTAAATGCATGTAAAAACCTTTAATAGATTCATTGGACCCTGCAAAAACGTATGGGATTTTCAACATGTATTCATTTAAGTAAATCTAGGTCCTGTGAGACGTTTCACGTCTCATCCAAGCCTCTTGAGAAGTCTTTAAGAAACTAAAACCAGTCCAGTTGTCTACGATACAGCACCTAGATTTACCATGACCTGGATAACTGAGAACCTTCATCAACATTCATTCAAGTAGTTGTTGAGGTATGATTTGAGTATTAAAATAAATATAAATCAATATTTTTACCATCACAAAAAATCTTTTATTTTCGAATAAATTAATAACCACGATAGTTTTCACTTTCTCGCAAACCAAATTGTGATTCTTCTGTGTTTGATTAATATAGTTGTATCACGTCTAGAAATGATTTAGTCCTGCATAAAAAAGTAGTGCCACAGGTCTTACTACTATTTTGACTGTATATTTTCCCAAGAAGGATTTATTTTATTATATTTTTTTATTTAACCGTATTCAGATTTCTTTAAGTAAAGTCACCGTCAGATTGTACAGTGTTGCTAATATTACTCTTTCATATTGTTACACGATATGATTGGAAAGATGCTAATTCATTTCAAAAACATGTCAACACACATCTTGGAAACCTTTATTTAAGCCTGGAAGTGAAACATACTGGATGTAATCAAACGGTAACGTTAGCTAGGAAGTGGTCGAATGCTAACATTAGCTCATTTGTCATCAAAAATGTTGTTTTACCACGAAATATAGCTCGATGTCCCTCTAGACTTTCACTGTCCATCATCTTTTCAGTTGAAATGATATCAATATATCAGATTCTTTACGTATAGAGCCACAAATTGCAACCTGGAACGCACTCTCAGGGGGAAATGACTGCTGTGTCAGTATGGTCTGTATGGTATATTGTAAAGACAGGTGCAGTGACACTTTTTCAACATTTTGCTAGAACTTTTTTAGACTTTTGTCCCTATTTATACTTTTGGACTAGAAGGAAGCTTCCATAAAAGGCACTATAGCATCATACTAACCAGGCGGCTGTATTTGATGGAATGAGAACAGGCTGACCTGACTGACTGAAGCAGCCTCACAATAAGAAACTGCTACATCTGTGCTACATGATGATGTTTCCTGTTATATTTGGATGTGACTTATAAAATGTTTACTGTTCTCATTTCTGCTCGCTGCGTTTGCTGGCTTTTCAGCGCTAATTTAGAGCAGCCAGAAGGTCAAATTCCCCCGAGCCAGTAAATCACCAGCTGGCTCGGAGCTTTTTAAAAAGTTTACCCGCGGTGCGAGAAACCTACAAACCCATAAATCAATCTTCCCCGTCCGCTCAGTCTTTCCTCCCTGTGGTCCTTTGGCAGCACACGCAGCGGGTGGTGTCCATGTCGCGGGAGGTGGAGGAGATGCGGCGGTCCTTCGAGGAGAAGCTGCGCACGTTCAGCTCGGCCCAGAACCAGTTCGAGCAGGAGAAGAAGGTGGCTCTGGAGGAGCTGAAGGCCCAGCACAGACAGGAGGTCCAGGAGCTCCTCCGCAGCCACCAGAGTCAGAACGCCAACTACAGCAAAGACCAGGAGAAACTGGGACAGCTTCATAAAGCCGAGGTAACACACCAACTAACAACTGCGAAAGTGGAGCAGCTCCTGAAAGCAACAAACTGCATCAAAACAGGGAGAAAGTGGGACAGCAGTGATTATCATGGTATTAACTGTTTGTGTGCGAGCCGGCGAATTAACCTTCTACATCTACTCTGCCGAGCACAGCAGCTCAAACATGTTTTATATGGAACGTCTCTGCCGTTAAACCAGCGGGGTGTGAGGAAACTCTGCACACATTCTAAGTAGTTTTATCTCTGAACACCGAATCACTCAGCCTGCGTTCTGATCGCCTCGTAGTTCCCTGACAAGTGGACTGCACAGGGCACTCAGCCATGTTAAGATATATTCCAAATGGTAGGCAGTGTTGTAAATGTAGCCAAAGGTGAAAGTAAAAGTGAAAGTCACCATGTGAACAGTACTTGTCTTAAACTATCTGATATTGAATGTACTTCAATATCAAAAGTCATTTTCTGACAAGAAATGTACTTAAAAGTAAAAATACATATATTTCCATGTACAGTATGTGTGGGCCCACCCTCTACTATGGGTTATATACTACTACCAATTATCATGTCTGATGTTATTAGCATTTTTCCAATTATCTGAATCTTTTTTTTAATCCCATGACGATGATATAAATTAATTTAAAAATGTGCTACTCTCTGCTCTGATGCAACATCCAATCTGCAAAGTTATTAATAACTAAAGTTATCAAATAAATGTAGAGAACAGAAAGTACAAGATTTGCCTTCGAAATGTAGTGAAATCAAAGTATAAAGTAGCAGAAAACGGTGCTTCTCAAGTACTTCAAAACCGTACTCAGAGTACAGTAATTGAGAAAATGTACTCGGGGAACTTTGCATTAAGAACTGAACAACAACTCATCAGCTCAATGGAATTTGACAAGCAAGATGACCCATCAGTAATTGTAGCTCACATTCTCATTATTGGTAAAATCTGATTATAGTGACCTTTAAAACAACAGTGCTCAAATAATCTATGAAACCAATAGTCTAATGTCTCTATGGAAACCAGATACTGTTGACCTACATTCTCATGTTTTACCTTAGAAGTGTTAGTTTGGCAGTAGTGACAACAGCAGGGTGTAAGAAACCTGCCATTCATTTCATGCACTAGTCATGATTATCAAAGACAGTATAATGCAAACATAAAATGACAATAATCTGAAAATAATCTGCATAATATTAATCTCTTTAGGAACTGATACTGTACATCTTGCAAATGACTAGAATCACTCAGTTTTGGTTAAAGGGGCTCTGTGTAGCTTCTGAGTTGTGCTGGACGCGGGTCGTTAGCAGACTCAACCTCTGAACAACGTCTGAACTAAACTAATGTGAGCTACTGTTGGTGTCTGTGAGCAGAGTGGAGAGAGGCACCGAGACGAGACACTGGAGAGTGCGCATGAAGTCACATCTTTCAGACTGTCGTGACTGAGTCCTTCAAAGAAATCCACAGTCGAGCAGCATTAAACAACCTTTGTTACATCATATCAGTCTTCAGCATCGTACAGGCAACAGGGAGAGACGGGGAAGGTCTTATTTTTCATGTCATGTAACAATCAGCTCAAATATGGCCAATAAAAAAAGTAATTAATACATGTAAATTGTTACATAGAGCTCAATTATACATATGTATTTAATATTTTATTTCAGAAGTGTAACATTTTCACAGTAGCAGCAACAGGTATCCAGGGTATTTATGTTTCCAGGGTACCGCGCAAAGGAAGCGATCTGCTTTGGTGAGGTTGCACGGTGTTCAGAGTGGAGACATTTTGTTGAGAGAAGTTCCCGGTGACCGACTTTCACTGAGCAGGGAGTAGGGAGTACTGTTTTACGCTCGCTGTGGAACAGAACGCACCTTAAGACGGCCTCTCTGTCTTCTGATCGCTCTAAACTCTCCCGAACATGAGCCGTCCTTCTCACGCTGTGCCGATGTGTCGCAGGTGGATTCTCTGACGGAGCGGGTGGAGGAGCTGAAACAGGACAAGAAGAGGCTGGTGGAGGAGTACGAGGCCAAACTTAGCAAGGTACAGTACTGTAGATACAATGGAGGATAAGAGGCTTTGTTGACAACTGTGCAATGGACTTAACAGGTATAGTTTTTAAGTCAAATTAATTTATGTATAAACTTCATAAATGCATGATGGTGCAGTCTGACCTGCACAGAATCAGATGATTCACTTTAGCAAATGTGCATCTTTCTGTGCAAATTAAGTTTTTAATTGAGGGGAAATTATTTATTCACTTTTTCTTTGAAACCTGTGCCTGTTCCTGCTTTTTAATCCATCCTAAACCCTGAAAACCACTGAAATTCTTCCGGAGATCTGTTTTTAGATTTTGTTGAATAACACATTTGAGTATAGCCATGTACTGGAAACCAACCAGAAAACACCCAAAAACAATGAATAATACTGTGAATGAACACAGAAGTACCCGCATTATATCTGCGGTCAGTAAAACATTACTGATCATCATTATTTACTTTACTTTTTTTGACATAAAAATAATGAAACAAAGTGAAACAGAGTTTCTGCTCAGCGTTCTCGGCTAAGTACTGGTTGAAAAGCACGAAAATTACATTTGTTGGCGCTATAATCTTGACCTTGCTGAAAGTGCAGAGCGAAGGCAGAATGGCACGGTTTAAGTACTGCATTTAGAGGCTATTAATTTCAATAAAAGCTGTCCTCACTGACAGTGAACACTGTCAGCCAATTCATCTTGGCTTCAGCTTTTACTTGCTTTCATTATCTTTGCACAGGATTGCATTTTGATGAGAAAAGCTCCTCAAACCATCCAAAATAGAGAAGAAAAAACAGGGGAAAATTAGTATAAAAGTCAGTATGTATTCCTCCGTTAATCTGTTTGGATGACTGACACACCAGTCTGTCTGTCCGCAGGCTCAGGCCTTTTATGAGCGCGAGCTGGAGGCCATGAAGAGAACCCAGCAGCTGACTGCCGACAACCTGTTGGCATGGAAACGCACCGAGGCCGAGCTGCGGCGGGAGTTTCAGACCCAGGAGGCGGCGCTCCAGAAGACCCTCGGCAAACTGAGGGCCGAGCTGGCCAGGGTGTCGGACGAGGCCCGGGAGAACCGGGAGAAGTCCTACAAGCTTCAGTCGTCGCTCAACGCCTCCGAGAGCAGCGTGAAGGTGAGTCTGAACCCAGAGCAGCTGATTCAAACACATCTCCATAACTGGACAGTGTCAGAGAAATAGTGTCAGAACACCCTGTCATTTATTTTAATGAAATCCACGATTGGCCATTTTCTGATGTAGTTTTTACAGACAGCCCACAAAATTTGTCCTCTGTAACGGACGATGAAACGGGCGTGTAAAATAAAATGGCTTTATGGGATTAAATGAGATAAAATGGGTAACAATTTACAAGGACCGTCCGGTGTTCATAATTCATAGATTTAATCACAAAAAGTAGATGTTCAACACGATGTCTGAGTCAGAGTTTATTTTCCGATGTTAACCACCGTTCAGACATTTAATTACCTCCCTGTTTTTATCACTGTCGTTCAAAAATCCCTCAACATATGGTGTGAGCAGAAAATGGCACCTTGAGTATGTTTTGACAGCTTTTTTGAGCTGAAAACATAAAAGTCACACACATCGAACCAGTTATCCATCACCTTTCTCCGGGAAAATTACATGCATTATAACGACAAGCAAAACAGTTGTCAACAGAATCTTTTTCCAGCCACGACAGCATCTGCTAGTGACTCTGTGTGTGTGTTTGTGTGTGTCATCATGGTGAAAAGTGGTCCAGGAGACACCTATTGTAACAGGAACTGATACAGACGCAAGATCTCTAGTTACTATCTAAAAATGTTAATTAATCAGGTAGTTGCAGTTGATCAATACCGGATAACTTCAAGGTTCCCTGGGGAGTATTTGACAACTAGTAGCCTTATGGAGCCATATTTTTACCAGCTGTTTTTTCTAGCGTGAACATGTACAAGCACACGGATGACAAGATACACACTACACCCACCGGTTTCACTCTTTTCCCTCTGACTAAAAGGTGGTGGTGATAACCTGCAAAGAAACAAGTGACGAACACGTGAAAACACTGATAGAAACGACGCATCAAATACTAAAATACTGCAAATGTTTTATGAGGAGGCATGTTTGTTAGACCTCACGGATACACACAGTACGTTTTGGTAAGAAATATAAAATAAACTTCTGTGTGTTTGTAAGAAAACTACACAAGGCCTTTAAGAACTTAAAGGTGGAGCTTGATTTCAAGGATATACTTGATGAAAATCAAATGAAGCAAACCTTGTTCAGGTGTATTCTGTACTTTTTAATCTTACTTTGAGTCCTACAGTGCGGCTGACTTCTGTGTTTTTTATGATTTGTTTATAAGTCGGTCTTATGTGCCACAGCCTGCCTGCATGTTGAATCTAAATCACAGTTGCCCAAAATAGAAACTAGTTCTGATTGGTATATAGAATTTTTTTTCAGCAGCCCTTTAAGTGCGGAATCTTTCCCCCCCTCGCTCCACCTTCCTGTGCACTTTTTGAAGGGCAAACATAGAAATGCTGCGTTCGTCTCCTTTTCAAAACTCCGCTTCCTGAACCCCCGTGAGGAGCAGACTCGCACGATTATCACCACCGTTGAAAATAAAGATGACATGTGCTCCGGGGGAATTGGTTAAGTAGGTCTATTTTGTTGTGATGGTATGCTCTGAAGTTTGTGCGAAATTATCACTGATTGCACAGAAGACAGTGAGGGGGGTCCCCCTCCCCTCCTCTTCTGGGTGTTGCTGAGAATATGATCAAGGTCAGCAGTGGTTGGTGTGCCTGGAGTTAATAATTTCATTCCTGTAGCTATCAGAGCAATTAAGTGTAACCCAGATAAAGAAACGACAAGAGAGAGACAGAGCAGAGAGCTGGAAACCAACTCTACTTGACAGCTCCTCTAGATTTAGTACAAGATTTAAGGAAAAACAGATATAAGAGAGCAGAAGCAGTTTGATCCTGCTCTTCTTCAGTCTTCATACAGTACACAGCTGATGTGCTTGATGTATTGTTTCAGAGGTAATATCACAATTATCTCTACCCCAGTCTATGAACACATCCCTTAATCGTTCTGCTCCTGCTGTGAGTTCATTGTTGAGAGATAATAGATTTTAAATTAACCTTAACAAGCTCACAGCACATGTTTTAATCTTCGGTTTGATAATCACAATACACATACCTCATTATTCCTCTCGCCTAAAGTTATAGATCACTCGGTTTTTCCGTAGCATCCCGCTCGAGCGCGGAGACATTTTTAGACTCTCTTCGCTAAATTTCTTTCTCAGAGTGGAAAATTAAAACGTTGCATCAAAATCAAAATGTTCCCCCGTCTCAGGAAGACATAATTACCGCACCACGGGTAGAAATAGTAGCATCGAATGGGAACACTCGTGCTCGGTGTCAAGACGCTCCCTTGCGTCGGCGTTCTCCGTCGTCCTCCTTCAGCTCGTGATTTAGGAGGCAAATCACCGCAGAAACGCAAGCAAATGATGGCTCGCCGTAACCGAGACAGACGTAATTAATGGCCGAGTCTTCACAAGCGTCCGTCGGAATGTGCACGCCAAAAATTACAAATCATCCCCCAAGTGAAATTCTCCACTGAAGCTATGTTAAATTGCCGCTGTCACTAAATACTTCACCCTCAGGTATCTGGACTGGTTGTTGGAAGCTTTTAGTGAGATAAAACAATAAATCATTGAGTTTCCAATGGCCTTTTATATTTAAATGGCACGGCAGGATTCAGCCAGGTCCAATAAGGATGATTGACAGAACTGAGGCTCGGTGTGTGTGAGCATCTGTGTTTTTTATTGTGTGTTTTCATATGAGTAGTGGTGAATCAGAGATGATGACTAAACGTCTGCAACGATTGGATTCTTCTATTAGCCCAAATAATTCATCACAGATATGATTAATCAAACTATCAAACGATTATTTTATGTATACAACGATGGGGGTTGTACACTGTACTTGTGGGGAACCCTACAGAGAGATCATGCACATCTTTTGGAACAAATGGTCTTACGGTGATGCCAGACTTATTGAAGATGTGAGGATTGAACACACATACCAACTTTTCCTGAAATCTTGTTCTTTAAAACCCAAATTGGTCCTAACATAGCATATACAGTAACATACATATTCCATTACCAGTTTAACTGTGCCGAGTGGTGCTGCGCTGTACCAGAGATGGACATTTCCTGAGCGGGACCAAATTGCGCCCAACCTGCCTCCTGGTCCAGACCAGACATTTCCTGATTTTGGCGAGTCCCAATAAACACTCAAAGAGGACGTTTATTGTAAAGAATGTGTAGGAGATTTAATGTCAACCAGTGTTTTTAAAACATCATTAACTCCAGACAGGCCTGTCATCAGTAAAGGCTCACTAATGCTAGATTTTATTCTGCGTTCATTTCGTCCGTATCACTGCAAGTCTTCTGAAAACTTACTGTCAAGATGAGAGCAAAGAAGGTGGCCAAATGCACCAGACGGCAGGCAGAAATACGGCAGGAACAGGCAAACATGGCAGGATCATGGAAACTCAAATTCATATTCAATTTCTCACGTTGCTCGTGCTATCCCTGAATTATTTCTGTGGTGTGGCTGGATGCATTGTCCTGCCAGGGGTCCACTGCCATCAGATAATGCCACAGCCTTCAGGTTGTGTACTTGGTCTGCAGCAGTGTCTAGATGGGTGTGTTTTGTGTGAGCTGAATGTCACTGATCATCTCTCTACAGTGCAATGTTCTGCTGGGAAACCTTGTGTCCTGGCATTCATGTAGACGTCCTTTGACACAAGGTTTCCCAGCAGAACATTGCACTGTAGAGAGATGATCAGTGACATTCAGATCACCTGTCAGTGGTGTGTTTTGGCTGATCGGTGTACATCTTTCAACGCAGTGAAGCTCAAGCTGGCCCTCACATTTGACAGAAAAACAAGACCACACATGTTTACACACTGCGCTTGTGAGGACTCTCGCTGACATAACCTTCACCATCGAAACGACACCAACAACCCCAACCCTGACGCCGACCGTGACCTTAATCTAGTTTTAACTTTAATCCTCAAATCAATAAACGCACGTCTTAATCTTCAAACTGCCCTTTGAAGAGGAGCGGAACGGACAAAACGTCCTTGTGTATGAAAAAATATGTCACCCTTGAGGGCTTGAAAAACCTGAATTGGTCCTGACAAAGATGCGAAAGATGGACGGAGCTCACACACACATACACACACTCTCCCTTTACAGATCTCTCATTTAACCTCGCGGTCACACAGAACAACTACCTGCCATGGGCTCATCAGAGAAATCGGCACACACACCCAACACACACATACACACCCATATACACACGCACGCTCATCACATCTAATTTGTGTGTGACTCCTCTGTGGTTATTATCAGACTGAGGTTTCTTTGTCTTAGCCGGAGCGGCAGTAATTAAGTTTGAGGCAGCCTGCTTGATGAGATTGAAAGATGTGAAATTGCCTCTCATGAGTTCTTACCGAGTGCTAAATCACACAGCTACTGTACTGCGTGACCGTGTGTGTGTGTGTGTGTGTGCACGTCAAATCCCTCCCTGAAGTCTACTTCTTATTAATTGAGCAGCAGTCAGGATTTATATTCCTGATCTTCAGTATTAGTAAAATGCCACCAATATGCTTTGTTCTGTAAGTTTGACAAACTAGCTGTGGTGGCCCAAAATACACAAGGAAAAACTTGTGCAACCACAACAAATGAACATGAACATAAACCAGTTGGTTTTTTTTAAACTCAGGTTAAATGTATCATTCGGGAGCAGCAGGATGTTTCCTTCATCCCTTTGGCTCTATACTTCCATTTGTACTTCTCAAGCTCGCAACAATTTTCTGCTCCAGACCAAGAACTGCATTTTTATTCTACCTCCATCCATCATCCTGTCAAAGTGTCAAATATGGATGTATCCACATAATGCATTTTTTTTTTTGTCCATAAGAATGATCGATCAAAATGCATTTACCGTGTTAGATGTCTGACGGTCAGATAGGAAATCTCATGACAGAATACGAAACTATGAACTTGCAGCAGCTGCATAACCGATAAATAACAGGTACAAAATTCCAAGAAAAAGTCCAATATTCACATTCCTTTTTAGCTCAGTTTTAAACCACCTCGTGAGGGAAATATCTGGCTCTTGTCTGGCTGTTTTCACCAGCTAATCAGTAACTGTGTTTGCTTCTTTATTTGTTGCTGACCAGGTAATGTTTCCGCAGCTTTTTCTCAAAAAATCAATCGCCTGCTGAAACCCCAAATAATGCTGTGAGAGGGAACAAGCCGGCTCAACGCTGAGCCAAAACTCACAAAATAGCTCCCAAAAAGCCGAGGGCTTGATTTGTTCCCTTCTAGGTAATGTTTCTCGTGGAAGTCAGGTATGGCTGCTAACAGAGTTTTTCTGTGTTGATTTGATTCCACTCCAGGACTTAACCAAGCAGCTGGAGGAGGTGACCCAGAACTCAGAGATTGTGGAGATCCGTCAGAAAGAAGCTGAGTGTGAACTCGAGGCGGCCAGGGACCGAGTTCAGCAGCAAGCAACTGAAATACTGCTCAAAGCCAGTAAGACCTCTTCTCTTCTCTTCTCTTCTCTTCTCTTCTCTTCTCTTCTCTTCTCTTCTCTTCTCTTCTCTTCTCTTCTCTTCTCTTCTCTTCTCTTCTCTCCTCTCTTCTCGTCTTCTCTTCTCTTCTCTTCTCTTCTCTTCTCTTCTCTCCTCTCCTCTCTCTCTCCTCTCCTCTCCTCTTCTCTTCTCTTCTCTTCTCTTCTCTTCTCTTCTCTCTCCTCTTCGCATCTCTTCTCTTCTCTTCACAACACACCTCTTGGCCTTGTCATGCAAACATATCAAACATATCCACTTACAGATTTGCTCATCATGTCTGCGGCATCATGGCCTCTAACACTTTAATGGCTTTACGCTGTACAGGATATCCCGGCTAATGTTATTCCCAGTCCCTCAGAGGCAGAGGGAACCCTTCTCACATCAGTTATGCCCGGTTTAAGGTGTGCGTTTGTGTGCACTCCTGCCGGGTAAACCGTCGCATGTTAGAATCTGATCGTGATGTCTCTCAGTCAGTACTTTGTGAAGCAGCATCGCAGGAACATGACTTTGAAACGTGTGTGAAATGGCAGCAAGTCAGTACTGAATTATGCTCGGCCCATTAGCTCCTATGAGCTCCTCGCGACCGATGAGAATGTTTTATCAGTTTCCACTGGAGCTGCTCACATGTGAGGGAAACAAATAAGATCCAGAGGGTAGATCGAGCTACACATTCAGCTCATTTATTTAAACTGTAAGGCTGTTTTTGGTTGCTGTGCTCGGTTGGTTGTTTGGAAATGTTGGTGGTAAACAAACCAAACTGCTCATTCAGATTATACAGTATAAACACTTTTATTTGGAAGTGAAACTGAAAGTTAGTGCACCGTAACTTTGGTAATTATCCTGCATTGCTCAGACAGTGCTGGAGTTTGGCTGACAGTTCTTTTAGTTTATGATTGTTTTCTCTTGCAAATAAATTGGTCCAAGCTGGACACTCCAACCCATCAGACATGCTCAGATTTTAACTTGATGAGCACACTAATTGATAGAAACTATGGCCAAACCCAACAAAAATAAGATCCAGGTTGTAGTTAACTGTAATTATCCTTTAACAGCAGCACATTTTAGCCTGGTCCCAGACCTCAGAATCACCACCAACATCTCAGTTTTGTTCAGTGATTCAAGTAGATTTGGTGCGGTGACCATTAAAGGTCCACTACGTAGTTTTGGGGCAGATTGACTAAATAAACTGAACAAACGAACTGACCTTAAAGGACAACTCTATTTCATTAATTGATAATTAAACTAATTTTTATTTTGTTCATATGTGGCGGACCCTGCCACCTTTCTAGCTTCAGACAGTGTTCAGGGGACCTTACTTCCCTTTGAGAACATTTAACGTTAATTCAGCTCCTCACAGAAACCATTACTACAGCTTCCCTGTCGCCTGGAAATAAACAGTGTCAGGAGAGCTACGTACTTACAATAGAAATTGAACTACAACAAAGCCACCCAAGGGAGAAATCTAGTTTGATTTACTCAAGCTACATAGAAAAGTACCTAAACTAAATAAAATCGTATAAAAAAAAGAATTAAAAAAAAGAAAAATACTTAAACTACGGAGCCCCTAAAGGGACATGGATGGACTTTTTTTTTTTGCGAGATCTCGCAAAAGTATTGCGAGATCTCGCAAAGTATTGCGGGATCTCGCAAAAAGTATCGCGGGATCTCGCAAAAAGTATTGCGAGATCTCGCAAAGTATTGCGGGATCTCGCAAAAAGTATTGCGAGAAAAAGTTTTTTCTCCATTCAGTGAACCGGAAGTAAAACACGTAGCCTAAAATAAGAAGAAGAAGAAGAAGAAGGGGGAGGAGGAAGTAAAATAGACACAGCATGGAGGAGCCTACCCATCATCCGTGGGAGAAGTTTATTGATTTCTATTTCAGGATTGTACGGTAACAGAGCACGGATGATGTGTACGCTCCTCCATCATGTGTGTCTGTTTTACTTCCGGTTCA
Organism: Lagodon rhomboides; assembly: GCA_039737535.1. Lineage (NCBI taxonomy): Eukaryota > Metazoa > Chordata > Actinopteri > Spariformes > Sparidae > Lagodon > Lagodon rhomboides. The sequence goes on along the minus strand of CM077798.1, from coordinate 10,122,388 downwards.
CCGAAGTAGGACAGAACTTTGCGAGATCTCGCAATACTTTTGCGAGATCTCGCAAAAAAAAAGTCCATCCATGTCCCTTTAGGGGCTCCGTATTAAACTACCTTTTTAAACGATCAAATTGACAAATGCTGGCAAAAAATGAGTTTACTGCAAAAAGTGTCACTTGTTCAGAGATCATACATTATCCACAAAATGAAATTGCAAGGAATGTCAGCTTAGAGCGGTAGAGGAGCGATGGTTCAAGATGCAATATGTAAGAACTGGTCACCTGACGAATTCATACTCAAACAGGGCAGCATATCACGAGAGCAACTTCTAACTGCTGCTAACGCTAGCTCGCATTAGCTAGTTAGCTCAATAAGCCATGCAGCTAGCAGTTAGCTTACACCGCTAGCACAGGCGCTTTCGACCGCTAACCTAGCTGGTTAGCATGTTAACTTCAGTAGATATCTCTACAACACAAGTGTCAGAACTGTCATTTCTTCACATTCTGTTGATCATTTTTAATTATTTATTTTTTTACATGAAATTTATTGCACCTTTTGAATGAAATTTTAGAAAAATCGTTCTTTTGCTTTCATGGCAGAATAATGGTTGTAGTTTCAGTAGTTTACTCCTCCTCTTACTTGAATCACGATGCAAATCTGAATGTACCTAATACTTATTCTACTTATACTACTTATACTTATACCTAATACTGTATTTCGCTCCAGCATATTGCAGTTAAACTACTCATTTAATTATTTGTTGTTCACTACTCCCCAACGCTGGGAAGGACATGACTCAGAATGGATATGTCACTACTGATTAGTTAGATTTAAAAAAATGAATGTGGCTCAACACAAAATTGACTTACTTTAAATTGAATGAAAATACAGGACAAAGCTGCTGACACCAGTTTACTTTTGTTTGTTGCATTGACAAGAAGCCTCCAAGAATGACAAATGCAGATGACATCGCTCTGTACTATTTGCACTCCTCTCACGTCTGTCTGCCCCGCTGTCCCCCGTCATAGGTCAGATAAGCAGCCTGCAGGCCACCCAGATGACCCAGGAAGCAGCCATCAGGGACCTGGACAACGAGCGGAACCGACTGAAGGACAAAGTGCTGAGGATGGAGGAAGAGAGGGAGGCTCTGCAGAGCCAGTGTCAGGCTCTGGACGAAAGACAGAAACAACAGCTTCAGTCCCTGGAGAAGGTGTGTGTGCGTGCGTGCGTGTGTGTGTGTGTGCGTGTGTGTGTGTGTGTGTGTGTGTCGGTGGTATGATTTGTATTCACTTCAGACCAGAATAACACTGTTATGAATAACCTATAAGCCATCGGGATGCTGTGACTCAAGTTTTTGGTTGAATTTCCATCCTTCATATACAGTCAGGAATAAATTCTGTGCTCGTGTGTTGAAGAACAAGGATTTTAGATCATTGGTCCTCCTGCTTACAATGTATGTCCATGCCTCCATGCCTGTTCTTTCTTAGTGCAAACTCCATGCATTTAGAACATCAAAATGTCATAGTCAGACAAACTTGATGAAGGCTTCAAGCGCTTGTTTTAAGGGTCTGAAGGCATTTTAATTGTTTAAAAAGTGAGTGCCTGAGAGTGTACACGAGTTAGATATATCTCTAACCAGGGTGCAAAATTTACACGAAAAGGATCCAAAAGCAAGACACACACACACACACCCAGGCAGGAAGATGAAAACGAGCTTTAATGAGCTGATGTCCCGAAAAAATGTAACCAGAAGTGCAAAGAAGAAAGGCAAAGGAAAACACCAAAGCAACACAAAAACTGAGGACAAACCAGGAAATCACGAAGAACAAACAAAGGTGCAGGTGAAGAGAAACTGGGAACGTGGGGGGGGGTTGGAATCAGCCTGGGGAGGAACACAGGAGGGAAACAGAACACTGGGAACACAGGTGAGCAGAAGGTAGAAAGTGACAACAAGACACAAGAGGATTTAACTACAAAATAAAACAGACAATAACTAACCAAAAACCAGTATCCCGATAGCCAATAGCCAAATGGTGGTAAAAAATGCACGTGGCAGCTCAACAGCTGAAAAATATTCACAATGGTAATCTGCTGAGTGGCTAGTAGAATGTGAACAATCACTAGCCATACGACCAGTGGACAAAAAAGCTAATTTTGCTTTTCTCGTCCCTATCCGAAGAGCACTTCTGACATACTCAATTCAAATCCAGGAAGCACCCCTAGCCTTTCATATTTTGATTCTTACATTTTTAGTTTTGAGAAGATGTAGGAAGTTTGTCTCCCCTGAGCTCCACTTCTTCCACGTGGTCGGGCCTATTTTACCGAATGTCGTCAGTAATCCCCAGAATCCAGCCATTTGGAGAGAAAAACCCAAAAGTGAAAGCTGTTGGGAGGCTATGAAGCAATTCTAATATGTATTTACCCCAAAGTGAGAGGAAAACTGTTTCCTTCAATTTTATTTTTTTATTTATTCAGTTTTGTAACACACTGACATTTCCTGTGACTTTATAGAGACAGTAATCCCCCCAGTGTGCTCTTGGAAGGTTTATGTTGTCCCCAAGGCCAGTCTTTGTAAATGTTAAAGGACTATTTGACTTGAATTATTGATGTATTTTCAGGATTTTTTTTCTACAGAGAAACCAACATGCATATAGCTGAACAGAATGCACAAAGACCCCCACTGTCTTTCTACACCTCTCTGAATCTCGGTCAGTGATTCTGTTGCAGAATAGTTTCCACAGATTAGGAAGAAAATGAATCGTATGCATGCAGCAAAGCTCTGAACACCTTATGAGCAACCTTTAATCACCAAACTGTTGAAAGGGTCAAACCTGTCGATCACCGCATTCCGGAAAAAATAAAGCTAGCTGCTCCTCTCTTTAAAAACCAAGAAGCTTAAAGGTCAGATGATTTAAGGAACAGTGTAGTCAGCAGACCAACCGCAGCCGACGGTAAATGTCAAGTGTTGCTGCTTCATGTGTGTTTTCCCATCCTTTTATCTCTGACATTTGTGCAGTGTAATCCTCTGGGAGCTGGGAGAGTTCTCCCACTGAGCGAGGCTGCTGTGAATATGAATGTCCTCCTCGGGATAATGCAGGCTCTAGCACCACATAAACTACACGGCAGCAGCAGCACCTTCCCCTCGGTGCTCAGCTGATCTGTGCTTGAAACGGATTGATCGCAGTAATCTGTGATCGTTAATGAACGTGCCGCGGTTGGTTTGGTAACCAATAGTCGTTCCATTTATAAAAACAAATCTGGTGGCATTCGTCGCGGGATGGGGTTTCCAACCTATTTTGCATTAGTGATTTTTGGATCAATTGCGTTTTAAATAAGCAACATTTGCAAACTGGGAGAGAGAAAACAGTTCAGATGATGTTAGTTGTCTGGCTTAATTAAAAAAAGTTGTCGAAAAGTCATTACATTAATGGGAGGCTCGGCTTTCTTTTCTCTTCTCCCTTATTACCACTATATTTTCCTCATTAATGTTTTGTTTTGTTTAGAGCCTTTTATTCCCTCTTGTCTTCTCTCAGCAAAAGAAGTAAGTGCAACACAGAGTTTCCTAAGATGGCTGCCAAACTCTGAACTATTAATTGACACCTAATTTGACCAGTTAGGAGCTTCTATGCCCGTCATGTGGCCTGCAACAGCCAAGGAGCGGTTTGATAGACAGGAGATCCATTCTTTGCTCCATACACTACCAATTTTCGAAATCAACCACATAGTTAGTGTAAGTAAGGAAATAAATAACTATAACTAGTTACTCTTGTTACTCTCAGGCAGGGGTATTATCAGGTCACAAAATGGCATTTGTGCCTGGATATTTTAATTAGAATAACATGTGTTAAGTGTGCATTTTCAGTGACATGGTGATCATTTGATCTTGGACCATGTGAGACCATATGATGTGGTCCCATTGTGTTACGAGCTAACAGGAGCAGTTACAGGTCATCTGCAGGCTTTTTTTTTGTTTGTTTTAAAGAATTTAGGTGAGAAAAATCAATAGTTTCATGTTTTCAACTCTCATAGATCAATGACAGAAGCACTTATATAGCTTCTGACTGTCTGATAAAAATGATCAGATTGTAACCTTTGAAAAAAAAGCACCAAAACCATGCCTGTACTCCAAATGGTTCAACAACAACTTCGAATTAAATTTGGGCTAGACTGGAATGGGCGTTTTAGGATCATTTTACATATATTACCAGGGATGATAAGAGAAAAAGTGGAAAAGTCATTACATTAATGGGAGGCTTGGTTTTCTCTTCTCTCTGATTACTACCTCCTTTCCCTCATTTGTGTTTTTTTCTTGTCCTCCTTTCTCAGCAAAAGGAGAAATTAACCTCCCGGGATGTTTTCATGCCCCGTCGTTCATGTCACGCCGCGGAGATGTTTTTTCCCCCTCGGGTTTGTTTGTCCATACGATAACGCAGCAGTCTCGCTCAGTTTGACCCGTTTGATGGACGTTTCTTGGTACATTTCCAAAACAGCCCTTGGTTTGGAGCAATTAGTGCGCACTAATATGATTGCATCCCTGTTGGGAAATTAAAGTTTTTTTCATGTCGTTGCCGATGTCTGATATATCTCATAATCTGGCAGATACCGGCTAATTTTAAAATGACTGTTAAAGGCTAAAGAGATTACATATTTTTACATGTTTTACGGCAGTGTGTTGGCAACGATGGAACCCTGCATCCTTATAATACAAGCAGCTGTAGGTGTTGATGTCTCAGTGATTGGATTGTTAATGTTCCATTTCGGTATGCAGCTGTAAAGATTTGCAGCATCTGTTTGAGTTTAGAAAATTGAGAAAGAAAGGGCTTAACGTACAGGATTCAGCAGACCGTGCCAGAGATTTACTCCAATATTAGTGATACGAGTATATTTTAATGGATTGCTATCGGCTGATCAAAATCTTGATCCTTTATTTAATGTGTTTTGTCCACCTCAGGCGGGCTCTGCAGTGCAGCATTTCACTTCATATGAGAATGAAAATCAGCCTGTGTGAAAGCGGAAAATTGTCTGGTTGCACAGGTGATTAACTTATTAGATAAGCTGAGATCTTCAAGAGCCTCAAATTTTTAGCTGCCGCTGATCGTCACTTTCCAAGGTTGAGATGACGCCAATGCAGGTTCAGAGTAACTTGATAACTGGATGAATCGAAACATGACAGATGCTTGGTTGAAATGTTCTCCATAAGCTGTTTTTCTCAGCCAGGGATTGTTTTTGTTGCCAAGAGGTATAACATTGTTCCACAGCAGTTGCATTCTTTTAGTTAAACTTTCTTTCATATCACATAATTAATTAATTAATTTCCATTTGCTTCAGTATCTAACTGGTTGGAAATGAAACTCAAAAATCAACTTTCTTACAAATTGGACCTTTAACGTTGATCAACCTTATAGTTTTAATCAATATTTGGATCAAGTATTGGCTACCAATGTTAATTAAATATGTGTTTGACATATTGAGATAACATTTGGGTAAATATATTGTATGTATCGGATTGGGCTCAGTATTGGTAAATACCCAATGATAAAGGACTCTGGGCCCAAAAACTTGGTACATCTATTGCATATATTGCATATATTGAGTCCATTTATTCATTAACTGTGGGCTTCTACTAGTGCAGCATTAAAGCAAAGAGTTGCATCTTTCTGCACAACAATACATTGTTTTATTGTCAGCAGAATACCAGAAATGTTAAACAGAGAAATTGTGGAGAAAAAAAAAAAAAAATCTACTGAAATCTAACTGATTTTAAATCTCATCTCATTAGAAGTCAGATAATCTTGGTATATAATTTAACAGGACAGGTTTCACACAGAGAACATTTACTTTACTGTGCCTAATTCCAGCCCAAGTAATGGATATTGCTGCTCCCATGTGGCTTTTCTGGCAAAGTTTGGCTCATTAAAATTTCGTCAAACCCATGCAATGAAGAAGCAGCTGGTCCCCTGATTAAAACCCAAAGCAAATGTGCTACAGATCATTTTTCTCCCATTTCCCAGGAAAATCACTGTTCTGACCCTCAGCATTGATTCATACTGTACCAGACTTCCAATGACAAACCCAGTGCACTGCTGCTCGGTACAGAGGGCGTCTGTTCCTGCCCGTCTGCCTGTTACACAATATACGGAGCACAGTAAAAGTTGAATCTGCAGGACTTCACTCCGTCTCCTCTGTGCCCTCTAAGCCACGTCTTTTGGCTGTTATCCATTAACATATTTTACCACTTTCCTCTATTATCCTTTCAGTTTAAAATCTACGAGACAGCTGTCTTCTAATTCAACTGCCACTTCGCTTACTGATCCACAAACCAATCATGGATAAATCACTAATCAAACAACTGTAGAAGGGTTCAGCAAACCTGTCAAGCTTCGATATCTCAGAGTGGAATAGAGTGTTGCAGGAATGAGTCCTAAATTCTGGAAATAGCGATGCATTTTTGCACTTCCAGTTCCCTTTTTCTCAAAGTCAGTGTTTTTTTTTGACTTGGTTTTCAGTTAGATGTCTGATGCCCACATGTGATTTATAAAAGTTTAAGTGTTAAAAAAAAAAAGGAGGTCACTAACAATTGGCTAAATGAGCTAAAGTTGTTGCCGCACATTAAACGCCATCATAGCAAACACAGGGACTCATTTACTCATTTACTAGTCTTTACGGGCGGACTAGTGTTCTCAAAAATCATAAAAGTGGTGTTCATCTGAGAAGATTACCCTGCTGAACAAAATGTTGAAGTGTCATTGATTTGTGTTTCCCACAGAGCTTAATTTCTGCAATAGTCAAAAAATCTATTGTCGAGGGAACCAGGGCGATGCTAACTCCTGGGTTAGCCTACAGAAGTACTTCATCCCTCTTCTCATCATTCGCTTTTTTGGTAACAGAAGCTGCCGACATTAGCATGCATGGCTAACTCGCTTTCCACCGACAGTGACATTGTATTCATTCCAAGAGTGAGCGTGCTGCTAGCTAATTACATTATTTTGTTGAATTATAGATTACGCTCTAAAAAGCGCCATCCATCGCCAACACATTCGCTTTGTGGACGTCGAGATGCTAGGCTACTATTTTGGAGTTTAAGCTAATCTTAGCTGCTCTGTCCTGCTTTTCAATGAATTTCAGAAAGTTACCGCTTCAACAACTGCTGCCAGAAAAGCTACCTGAGATAGCATTGTCATTTGCCAGACACATTTGTTAGTTGTCATCATATCTTATAAAAGTGAAGGAAAATGTTTGAAATAGGCTCCAAACAGCAAAACGCAAGTCAAACCTTAGTGTTGTAGACGTGTTGTAGAAGTGTTGTAGATGTGTTGTAGACGTGTTGTAGAAGTGTTGTAGACGTGTTGTAGACGCGTTGTAGAAGTGTTGTAGACGTGTTGTAGACGTGTTGTAGATGTGTTGTAGACGTGTTGTAGACGTGTTGTAGACGTGTTGTAGATGTGTTGTAGACGTGTTGTAGACGTGTTGTAGACGTGTTGTAGAAGTGTTGTAGATGTGTTGTAGACGTGTTGTAGATGTGTTGTAGACGTGTTGTAGATGTGTTGTAGACGTGTTGTAGACGTGTTGTAGATGTGTTGTAGATGTGTTGTAGATGTGTTGTAGATGTGTTGTAGACGTGTTGTAGATGTGTTGTAGACGTGTTGTAGATGTGTTGTAGACGTGTGCTGTTGATTCTTTGGAGAAGTGCCGCCGTTATCGGCTTGACAGGCGTTGCAAGACTTATTAAAAGGGCTGCGGTTCAGCGAAAGGTCAGTTTACAGCCTCTGTCGCTACTGATGATGAAGATAACATCTGACAAACAGCAGCATGACCCCATCTAGAATCACACTGATGCTAGGGTTAAGATGCAGACTGATTATAGGCTTTATAGATTCATAATCATTAGCATCATTATTGATAATCCCACATGGAGTCTGCTGCAATACCGTCTGTTTTCAGCTTGTCGGGTTTCGGTGCTCTCTGAATAACAAATAAGACCGTGAAGAGGTGAGAAAGATGAAAATAGAGAGAGAGCTGCTCAGGAAATTTCAGAAACAGAATGCAAGATTGATTCCTTGGCCGTCACTTCGTAAACACTGGCAATATGGCTGAATGAGACAGCATATGGTGTGAATGTCAGCCCGAGCTCCGTGTGTGTTTGTATCGTCTATCACTACACTCACCTTTGTGCATTTTTTTAAACGCGTGCGCTTGCATATCTGTCTTGTTTTTTTTTTCCATCAGACCCTGCGTGAGGAGAAGGCGTCCCACGAGAAGGATATGAGCAACATGCGAGCTCGATCCGAAGAGGAGGCCAGCCAGATGAAGGAGAGCCAGGCTCGAGCTCTGGAGGAAGTCGCCAAGAAGCACAGGCTGACCCTGGAGAACGCTCTCACCAACGCCGAGCTCGACAAGAACCGCCTGCTGGCTGTGAGTACACACACACACACACACTCACCTCTTCATGGACTCCAAGGTTAGACCAATTGAAAAGGCTGACGTTGGCCCTCTGTGGAAAAATCAATCATAAAAGTCAGTGTCCATCGCTAATGTAATGGACGCTCCTTCTGACCCACAGCTGCACACACACGCAATCAAAAAGAAGTGTTCCCACTTTGATGAAAGCAAAAGAACCAGTGGAAGAGTATAGGCAGCGATATGTCTGACAGAGGGTGCATCAGATGGTGAGTTTGCTGGGAAAAATTAGGAAAATCCATGAGATTACTTTTCAGATTGCTGCACGTTGTGTAATCAGTGCTTATTGCTCAAAGCCGGAGGAAAATGAACAGCTGTAAGTTTTAATTGATCCTGCATCATCGAGCTCAGGGCTCATCTCAAACAGTAAACACGGCGTCCTTGGGAAGCTTGTTTTCCCCAGTTCAGTGGAAATGTCACTCTTTTTATGGAGACCAGAGGTAGCACAGTGCAATATTTAGTATTGCCTCTGGTAGTACATTTGGTACAATAGTAGTTATAGTGGAATCTCTTTCACAGAACTAGTTGAGCTAAAAACAAATCTACCTGATATGTTTTGAATTGGTCAAAGTTTATGGCTACAGTGCAAGATTTCTTGAAAACATTCAGATGGGTGTTAAACCACCTTTTTGAGATTTGTCTTTTGTTTTTTAATAAGTATATCAACTTTGATAACAACCTAGATAACAAATGATAAATATGTCAAATTAAAAGAAAAATGATTTTGCCGTGTGTCGCCACAATTTTGTGTTTGCATCTCAAACATAAAAAAATCCAGTGGTTCTTTTCTTGAATATAGTTGGCATTGTGCAACTTTGTACTTTTACTAATATATTTGCTTTTGTACTGCTCCACATTTATCTGATTGTTGCAGTCACTCGTTACTTTACAGCTAAAAAGAATGCATCACATTGTGATCAGTTTGCAAAACATTGGTATAGATTTAAGTAACCAACAGTATATAAGTAGTTACTGTCAGCTTCAACTTGACCATCCTTTTTGCTGTCTCTGCATGTACTCTCTTGTGCATTTTACTGGTAATATATACACATTTTTATGTTTAGTCTTATTCTCTGAAACACAATATCTTAGAAAAGCCCTGAGGGAATTTCTTTGAATTTGGCACAAATGTCTACTTCGACTCAATGATCAACTGACTAGAATTTGGTGGTCAAAGGTCACTGTTACCTCACAAAACATGTTCACAAATTTCACAAAAACATCTAAAGGTCAGCGTTAAGCGACATCAGAATGTTCTGCCAAAACACTTCTCTATTGTGTGAGTAAAGGACAACCTTAACATTTTGGTATTGTTACCATTTTTGTTAATGACATAAACCTTGACATATTAGAACCTTTTATATTCAGCAATTAGTCGCCTATTTAGAAAGCCGACAAAAACGAAGAGTAACATTAGCTTTCATTTAGATCTGACAACTGTTAGTCCAATGTTCACTCTCCTTTTAGTTCTGTTTTTTTCTGTCTTCAGAAACCCTCTTTCGTCATTTCATCATTTTTAATGTAAAAAATATTAAGGCAAGGATCTCTACAGAATCTCTTTTTCATTATTTGATGGATACAAGTAGTAACACTTTGATTCACTCCTTTACAGCTTCACTATTTCCTCTACAGCTTCTGCTCAGAAGCCAACACTCCCCCACTGCAACTCTTTGAGCCGTTAAGAAAAGCTGATATTACTAACTAATATGAAATTGCACGAGATTCAGGAATGACTCAGTCAAAATGCGAGCTGCCAGCTCTCTCAGTCTGTCTGCGTTCTGGATTTACTTCCTGCCAAATAATTTGGACCTGTCGCACCACTTCAGTCTGTCGATGTTGTCGAGTATTTGCTAATGAATGAGGGGTGATTGTGAATGACAGGCAGCCCGTGGTTTGTGCGTATGTTAGTCCGATCAACACCAGCCCACAGATCACAGCTGCGGTGGAAGTATACCGACGCTTATGTACACTAAACACAGGATATAAAGGAAACTTGTACCCCACAGTGCTCTTCTGTCTGCTGGTGCTTCTCATGAAGTTGTTTGGAGAGGAGGCAGCAGTACTCATTTACTTCCCCTCAGACACTTTGTGAGCTTATTGAGGGATTTCAGCGGTCACAAGCCTGCCTCTCTAACCCCTCTACCTCCCCACTCCACATTGTTCACTGACTGAGCCATCTGTTACAGTATAAGAGCCGGAAAGAAGCTATCAGCTCTCTTTGCCTTGAGAATTGTAGATTTGTCTCGCCAAGGTCTAAATATTGTTCCATAAGGTTTTCAGTCTCGATAAGAATTCAGTTCTTTGAAGGATGTACTCAGTTTTGAGCTGGGCATTCAAATTAAATTGGCATTGAAATACAAGTGATACGAAAACGGAACAGCAATCTAAGCATCCTTTTTTCTCCTGTCTGTTAAAACAGCCTTCCTGTCGATGTTTTCAGTCGGTAGCCTTGACTGTAAAAAGTAGATTTTTCTCTGCTGTGAAGAAGAAGCTTGTATTGAGTTTGAGCAGAGATTTCAGCCACAGGGATCTTTATTTAGGGTCGAACAATACATATTAAGAGTTTGGCACAAGAGGAAAAAGGACACAATAAATCACAGTAAATCTTTTCACTTAATTCCAACAGGCAGTTTAAGTGACAGTTTGTTCCGCTTAATAGCTGATACAGCCTGAAGAGACTGTTTAACAGTAAACATTGAACAAACACTCTCACATTTAGGTCATATTCAAATACTGGGCTATAATGAATCAAATGTAAATGTGATGTGAATGCTAATTGCCTCACTTAAGTTTTTTGGCCCTGTCTGCTTTCACATCTAGAGGCCGCTTAACACAGCAGGGATAAGTCGGTGGATTCACCAGAATAAATGTTGGCAGAGTACGTTCCTGCAAAACCGCAGATAAGTTGAAACTTTGTGTGTCTTTGGGTTCAGTTTTCTATTTTCCTCTTGTCACAACACTGTGCTAATGGTCTGTTTAGGTGTAGGTTCATAACCCCGTGGTAAGGGTTAGAAAAATATCAGGTTTTGGTTCAAAATACCTTTTTGGACACAGAAACTGCTGGAACATGTCCAGAGGTTGTTAAAAACACCCTGTTCTGCTGCCACAAACAAGGCAGGAGATGTCCCAAGGTCTTGTCAGAGATACCAGGTTGTAATTGTCACAAACACAGCTGGAAATTGAGATGTCCTTAAAAATATCCAGTGGTTTCACACTTACAAATGCCAAAACGCACAGTGGAACGCCTGTTTCTCCTCCGCCATACCCTCCACCAACATGAAAGTCAGGACATAAACACGTCATGTAGAAGTGATATGACACGTTTTGTTGACATGTCAATATGGTACGTAGCCTGTGGCAAATTTGAACATGTCAGGGGTTTGGAGGAACGTTAACTGCCAGAATTTTTATCCTGGCAACCGGGCTGCATCCAGGTGATGCTGTTTGATATAGCGGTGGCATGTTCGACCTGTTTCCTCTCACATACAACCACCAAACATCTCCGTCCTCGTCCAATACCCCAATCGCTCTCTGACATTTTCCTACACAGCTGATTTAAAAGAAGCAAGCGGGTCCTCTAGCTCCAGTCTCTCAATTGAACCAAGGACGTTAAAATCTGGACACAGTATCTACAATTATCTTCTGCTTTTATTGTTTCCTGGCGGTTTCACCCTGGTGTGACAGTCAGACTTTGCTATGGCAATGGCAGGGCATGCAGATGCAGCACCCATTAGCTCCTCCCTTTTTTTATGGTTATTTTTCCAATTTTATTGCTATACGTTATATGCTGTATTGCCTATGGCAGAAATGCATTTATCGGCATTGAGAAAATGCAGGTTGTCATTATGTTGTTGCTGCTGTTTACAATCAACCTGACGCAAATTCAAGAAATGCCTTTATGTGCATAAATGTTCCATGTTTCTGTAGCATGAAGGAGTTTAAAGACTTTCTTTGTGTTGTGCAAGCCCGTGTTGTATAATGACAAATAAATTACCTTGGACCTTGAACGTTATGACCGTGGCAGCTCGAGAAGAATACATGAACCGTTACATCACTAATTCATATAACAGCGGAAGGAAAACTGGGCCAATCCATCAATGAAAAGGCTTTTCACTGCTATCATTATGGAGAGGGGTCCTTCAGTTTATTTACCATAGAGAGGAGTCAATTTCTCATGCTACATAGAGGTGAGAGGAGTGACGCAGGGCGTCTTTAAGAGAGTTAGAACTGTGTTTGAAGTAGGAACTCTTTAAGTTTATTTCCGCTAAACTAGAAGGGACGATAGGTTGAAGACAGAACTTAGAAAGTTATGGTGTCACGGCCCTGAGAATGATGGCTTCCACTTTGTTTAGTGCAGAAACGGTTCACATTTTTCAGCAGGTGCTTGGATTTAATGGCCGCACCGACAGGATCTATTACACTTAAAACGACCCTCAGGGTTACGGCAACTTTTATAGGGGACATCATATGGCGGCAAGATGAGCTTCAAGTTATTTTGCGGTTTGTTTGCCTTCCAGCTTTATCGGCCCATCTTGCATTTCCTGTTCGATATCCGAATGCGCTTATTAAATCTGTCGCAACAGGGCTTTAAGTTAATCTTTTTTTACCTTTATCCCACAAAGAGCAATATTATCTGAAACACACAGGCTGCTGCCGTTACAAATACTGATCAGCTGCTCACTGCAGGACGGAAATGAGTCGCTGAAGCTGGAAGCAGTTGGAGTCTTGATGGCTTTAGCGGCACAGTAGGTGACAGAAGAACAGGGTGGAAACGAAAAAACAAAATCGGGGGTGGGGGTTCGTTTTTATTCTCATGATTGTAATGGCACTGATATAATTTCAGTGGGAGCAAAAGTGGCACCAATTTGAAAGGTGTGACTCAAAAGCAGTCCTTCGACATACCGAATAAAGGTGTGGGATTTATACTCCGTCTGCACAGGGTTATATAACAAAGCACACATTAGTGTTGAAGTCAAAAATGAATACGACATCACACGTAGGCATGACAAGTAACAGGAGCTGAAATAGCTCGAAAAAGCTGCATTTTTTTTCTCGTTTTTCTACAGACAAACGCACATCAAACGCCGTTATAACAGTGACTAAGAAGCTGGCAAACTCAAAGGAGGAAATACAGCCTACTGACGTGGGAGCGCATTTATATTTATCACTGATAAATGTCAACTAGGACACCTCCGAGCTCACATAACCTGCAACCGGGTGAAATGTGAGCAACCTGGATGGCTGTGTTACAAAAGAGATCCGATAAAAGACGGAGCGAATGAACTCTCAATGAAAACAAAGTTTGGAGATGCGACGGCTGATGGGAGCCACGCGTTGGACGCTCCACGCCGCCTGCCAGATGAGTCACGCGGGCGATAAAGCGTCTTGATGCTCTGACGTGCTATTTTTGGCCGACGCTTAAACCGCTACTCCTCCTGTTCACACTCCAACACGCGCGGCGGTCTTAACGTACACATGTGAGGGAGTGTGAACGTAAAAGACCGTGTTCCAGATCAGAGATTTGTGCTGAAACGGAACTTTTCTGTTCAAATGTTTTCTCATCCGTCACCTTAAATGACAACTTTGGTTACTTTAGCGTTAATAAAGGCAAGGTGACCGTGTGATTAATTACATTAAGCACCACAGTCCGCAAAAAATAAATCAGGAAATTAAGGTTGGGGAAAGGTGTGGAGTGACATTTAGACGGGTGCGCGACCCTTCGATTTAAATTCATAGTGGTGACATTTACTGCACATAAAACTGCAAGTGGAGAGCATAAAAAGAGTAAAGTAATCAAAATTAGGACAAAATTATGTGATGGCGAAAGAGATGGATGTGAGCGCTGGCTGAGGGAGGTGACTCCGGCAAGCAGTACGGTAGTGTGTGTGTGTGTGTGTGTGTGTCTACTCGTGTGTTTCTAAAACTTCCATCATAAATATTTCACTGCTACTTACTTAGCGCAGAGTGTGGCGACCCTAACAGGACTTAAGCTCATACATACAGTATACACCCACGGCTTGGATGGCGCTTTTACACTGCTTGTCTACTGCATATTCTATGGTATATATTTTTACTCCATTACTTTTTTAGCTCTTGGTAGGAACATGAGAGTTTTTTTTTTTGGAACCAGAGGTTTATCCTTCTCTCCTCTGAAGTGAGTTTCTGAATAAAAATGTGAATTTCTCTTGAAGGTACTTCAAAGAAAAAAACAGCTGATACATGTTATTAGTATTCCTGTGATCCGAACATTCATCCGAGCTCGTATTTTTTTCTGGAGATGAAAAGGGCAACCTAGAAATCCAAATTTCAGTCCTGAAAATGCACAAGCCCCGCCTGAAGCGAAATACCAGAATAGAAACCCTTTAAACAATGTTCAGATACATATCAGATACATGTAATGTTGTTTGTTTGCTTTGTGTTGGAGTGACATAATCAACTTTAGTGATGTCACAATTGATGTGAGATAGATAGATAGATAGATAGATAGATAGATAGATAGATAGATAGATAGATAGATAGATAGATAGATAGATAGATAGATAGATAGATAGATAGATAGATAGATAGATAGAATACAGGATTTATGTATTTATTTATTAGCTACGACAACAGACAACATTATTAAGTCCAGATGCCAGCGTAGCTCATGCGCACAAACTCACATGCTTCAGGCATCACTGAAGGCTTTCTCTTTTTTTCTCTCTCTCTTTTGTTAAATTAGTTTTTTAATGCATCCAAATTACGCAAACAAGCTTTCTAAGAATAGTCTAACTTCATTAGGAAGGCTGGATCCTGGATCGCTGCATATAATGTAATTCATATTTTCCTCATTAAAGATGTTATTTCTCCAGCATCCCGTCCGCTATATATCCGAATTATCGTTTTTCATGACCAGGCCACCCGATCCGCAGAATATCCTGTGAAGATAACTGCGATCAGCGCACCATTATGTATGAAACTAAAGCAGAACATTTAGGGAGCCTTCTCAAGCCTACATCACCCGCCGCCCCTGATGCCCGGCAACTCCGCCACCGTCAGTGTGTGAGTGTATGCGAGTGGGTGAATGAGAGATAAAAAGTTCTTTGACCATTCAAGTAGAAAAGCGCTATGTAAATGCAGTTCAATTTCCATTTTAAGAGTTACCATTTAAATTTACCTTTAGTTTATTAATGTAGCACTTTGTGTTACAGAGTGCCTCGCAATCAAAAATAAATAAGGCAACAGAGATAAAAATGCAGCGTAAAGAAGAGCATAAACACCATGAAATATGAATACGAAGTCTTTAAAGATCAAAACAAATTAAAGAAATCTAGAGAGGTTAAATGCTTTGTAAAGGAAGTATCCACAGATTTTGGGAAGGGAGATCAAAAGTTTGGAAGCCACAAGCTCAAAAGAACACAGATGATAATATAAAATGATTTTGGATTGATGAAGCACATTAGTGACTTTACGTTCTGAGCAAGCACAGTTATACTTTCACTCCTCAGCCTATAACAAAACAAGCTGCAGCTTCTAAATCATGTATTCGTCCCCTCTGGTACTTGGCGTTGAAACAGAACCGAGCAGCCAAATCCCGACATCCTCCGTATCTGATATGAGACGATGAAATTGCCCCCTGGGATTACCAGCCGGACCCTGGGACCTGTTTAATGAGCCCGAGGTCTAGCTGTTCCAAACCACAGCCTGCCGCTGATTTGACTGCGGCCGAGGCACACAGCTCCACCAGCCTGAAATAGCCTTGTGATGATGCCTAATCTCCACAGAGGCCTTTATTCCAGTCACACACGGCCAATTGAAAGCAAGTGATCAAGAATTCTCTTGCATCAAAGATGCATAATGAGGCTGTGTTTTAAATGATATTCCAACAGTAGACCAGATCAGAGATGACAGCTGTGTTAAGAGAAGAGCGTTATGCGTTTCCGTTGTTATTAGGTATGCGCTCCCTCTGCAGACTTCCTCCTCTCTGGCCCTGTGTGATTTCCACGGTCTCATAATCCCTCCCACTGTGTTCTAATATGCACAATAATTTGCCTTTGTTCGCTCCTGTTCATGAATGATTCCACTCGGTGTAGAAAGGTCCAAATTTAGAGACTGACGGGGGGAGGCAACGTTCATTCGCTCGTCCCTCACTCGCCGCCGTTCCACTTTTATGTATTTTCTGCAAAAATCAGAGGGCAGACAGACGAGAAGAAACGCCTCTTCATCCCTCAATTCGTCATCACCTGATTCTTTTGTTTGATCCGCGTTCCGTTGCGTCTGGTTAATGATCTTCTCTTTCATCACCTCTATCCTTTCATTACTTTAAATTATAATGAGAGTTGTCTGAGAGAAGGCAGGGCTTGGAATTTAAATGAATAGGTCTGCAGCAGAGCTCGGTCTCGCCCCGCGATATCGAGCGGCAGGTATGACAGGAATCCCGATGTGCCATATTAGATTCCTCCTCATCTGACTTTGTCTGCCTCTGGATCGACTGATGGCCAGAAGTTTCCCCTCTGTCTCGTGTCCTTGATCATCATCAGACTGATGGAAGTCTCCTGACATAGCAGTAAACGTTTCCACAAATTTAATTATTCACATATTGAAAGAAACGTCCTTGATTCATTTGTTTGTTTTATTGATTGCTATATTTCAGGGTTGGGGTTTGGGTGTCTGAATTTGTACAAGCACATCTGTGGTATCACAGTGTTAACATGTTATTCCAAGGTAATAATGTGTCAGTGTCTTTTCCAGTCTATACACTTTGTTTTGTTGCCTAAAGGGTCAACATAATTAATCAATTCAGCTTTGATTGTTAAAAAAGTCATTTTTAATACAGAATTACAGACTGTAGGGATTACACCTACAATAGCAAAAAGTTTGCTAAGTCTGTAGTTATTCCTAGAACAGGCTAAGTAACAGAGAGTTTGTGGTTGCTTATTCTGAGTCCTGCTTTCTGCCCCAAACCTGTTTCACAATCGGCTTCACAAGCAGCAAGAGAGCCTTTGAAAGGACCTGTGGGAGAAGGCGGCTCAGGGCTAACTGGAGATCGGAGAGATCTTGATGTAGCATGGGGTTTCATCATGATGGCCTCGAGGTGGGCAGGTACCGGCCCCAATCTTGGCTTTTTAAAGATTGCATTAGAGCACTGAGCCTATTGCGGCAACCACGGGGAGTCCGCCGGAAAAAACAGGAGTGTTCATGCAGGTCGACATTTGCAAACTCTGAATCATTTGGAGGAGTCTTTGAATAATTCGAATAACATGCTGAAACGTCTGATTCTTTCCACCAAATTACACCAAATGTTTAACGGATGCATATTTGTGTCAGGGAGGAAGAGTTCTCGCAGTTATTATCCTGCCAACACAGGAACTTTCTCCACCCTGTGACCCCCTAAGCGGCTGGCGAAATACAAAATGTCATGAAGCATTACACATGAATAAGTGTGATTTCTCACCCTTACATCCTTTCAGATGGATTTCTGTGAAGTTCCATTCATTTTTATCGGGCCATGTCACAGCAGTCAGTGCACTGAATGTTTTTTTTTAACAGCATTACAAACTCCATCCTCCGATGTAATGAATAATGGTGGCAAATATCATTTGACATTACAGCAGTTTCCCTCAGCTCTAATTGTCCTTGGAAAGCAGCAATCATTGCACACTGTAACAGAAATCGTTCCCCATTCATCAGCAGGCATAATAAGCTTTATTATGGTGACAATGCTGGAGCTCTTTCTCTCCTCTCTGTCAAGGACAATGAAATAGTTTGAAGTATTTTTAGAAATGTGTACAGATGAATCCACTGAATGTATTGTCAAACAAAGAGGGGCGAGGGAGGCGAGTTCTGGATCTGCAGCACAACTGAGGAAATACTGCACAAAAATGAAGAATATGAGACAAGTGTGATCCTGCTCAGAGAGTCCATTGTCAGTCTCTGCCTTCAAATAGATAAAATAAACAAAGAATACATCTTTTTTAGATGCGTCTCCTGCCCCCTGAAGCCCAGCCTTAGCCTCCAACACATCCATTTCCTGTTTTTAGACACGCTAGCGGCATGTGTATGTGTTGGTCTGTCGGTTGGTCCACCATTTTGGTCCAGACTGAAATATCTCAACAATTATTATATTGAATTGCATGATATTCATGTACATGTCAGAATAATTCACTTTAATGATCCCTGCTTTTCATCTAGCGCCGTTATCGAGTCAAAATCTGTCCAGTCTTTGACCACATACCTACAAAACTAAAGACGTTAGCAAACATTAGCAAATGTTAGCATGCTAACAGTCTAAACTAAGATTATAATCATAGTAAATACTATCTGCATAACATCACCATGTTAGCATTGCCATTGTGAGCTTATTAGCATGCTGACGTTAGCAATGTTTACTCCAAAGCAACGTAATCTGATAAAGTGCCTCCAGTGATGTCACTTTAAATTGAATTGTGGGTAATATAGGCACTGGGTTTTGAAAATAAAGTAGTATACGTGGAATCAAAAAGGTGGTATTTCTGGTTCTGCTGTCTTGAGTTTTTGATAATTTGTCTTTAAACTGTCTATAATCAGGTGTGTTATAGGAATGTAATGCTAGACCTGACTTTTCGACTACATTACCCACAATGCAATTTAGCCATTTAGTGACATCACTGAAGAATATTTATCAGATTACATGCAGCTTCCTCTGGAGTCACTAAAGGCTTTATACTACTTTTTTCACATATGCAGTAGAACTCCACAAGATCTGTAAACACACTTGAATGTGTAAAATTGGTGGCATTAACTGTTTGAAAGGCTTTGTACTGAATCTGGGCTGAAGAAAAATTCAAGAAAGAAACTGTGACATCCCTTTGATTTAGCATGACTTGGCTTAAAGTCATGGTTGTTCTTTAAAATCTAAAACATTGAAGGAAATTGACTTTTTTTGACTATGGATAAATCCAACTGCCTTCGACTTGTCGCTCTCAGATATCCTATTACCTGGATGACTGAGGCTCTTCACAGATGTAAAACATTATGAATACCAATAAAGTGTAACTTGGCCTCCCATAAAATGTGTAGAGTTTTACTGGCCAGGGACATGACCGGTTTCCCCTGCATGTGAATGACTGATCGGGGCACAAAGAGTGTTCGATCTTGTTCCATCTTGGCGCTCTTTGGCTTTTATCGCTCACTCGTTCTGACAGATTTGTGTCTCCGATTGTGCTTCCACAGGAGCTGGATCAGCAGTTTGAGAGGGAGCGCCTCTCGCTGGAGGAGCAGAAGACGCTTCTCAGGCAGCAGCTGGACGAGCTGAGGGATGAGCTGACCTCCAAACTCACTGCAGCCAATGAGGAGGTACGACAGTTTGGACTTTAAGTTTGTACAATGCTTCATCGTGTTTCAACCCAATTGGCAGAATAAATGTTCGCTTGTTGTTCTGCAAAACTACAGATACGTTCAAACTGAATGTTTCTTTATGTTGCAACTTTACGTTTGTTTAGGTTGAATTTTCTATTGGTCTCTTGTCACAACACTGTGCTTATTACCTAGCTTAAATTCAAGAACAAAAAACACTCAGCTAGGTTTAGGAAAACATCATAATTTGGCTTTAAACACCCGTTTTGGTCGCCACAATCACAGATGGAGATGGTCGGACTTCCTGTGAAAAATAGCTGGTTTTGGGATCCACAAAACAGCAGGAAATATCCCCAGGTGTCTATAAAAATATCCAGTGAGGTGACTCTAAGTGTCGGCCATTTGTCAGCCTTGTTGGTGAACGTTGCTGATGTGAAAGTTGGCTAAGAAGCATTTAATGTGAACGTGATAGACCATGTTTGGTACAAATGTCAACCTTGGATGGTTCTTAGGTCTACAGAAACGTTAACTGCTAACATCATGTGCTGGCAACTTGGCTGATGTGCATTGGTGTCAGATCAGTAAAAGCTTTAGAATAATAAAAAATAAACAAAAAAATTGCATGCTTAAATCCATTGCAGCTGTGTTTGGTTGCTTACTTCAGAAAACTTAAAATTTTGAGGTTCAAATTTCTCTTTCTCTTTGGAATATGGTAAACAAAAAAGGTCAAGAATGAACACCCAATGGTTGATTTAGTAACTGTTGTAGAGTTTCCAATCTCATCAAATGATCTTCATCAGCAGATGTTCGACTGTAGATGTTGGAATTTCCCAATTTTCTGGACTTCTCATCTATGTCAAATTTGAGATTTAAACTTCATCCTTGATCTTTTGGGCTCCTGTTGACGAAAATCATGTCTCCAGAACAGCTACTAAATGAGTTATAGAAGCCGTAGTCTGGATGTGTGACTTGACTGTAAAATAGTATTTGCCATTTGAAAGGTGGAGACAGTATTTTGCAGTCATGTCTTACCAGCAGGGAAATGAGATGAGGGTCACTTCCGAATGTGCAGCTCCCGGCTGTCTTCAGGGAGACTTTAAAATCACCTGTGTGGAAAATAAACTATATACACCCAAATGTTGCAGAGGATTTAATTGTCTGATAGCTTTCTAATTTTAATATTGCTGACTTTTTCCTTTGCACCAAAACAGCTCAGTCCAACTTTAAGACATGTTTCAGAGTGGCTTATAAGAAGTGATTTAGAACAAAGAAAACTGTTACGCTGCTCTAATCAGAAGGATGTAAAGACATGAAGTGGCGTTGTGATTAACTTGCTCCTGTTATGTGCTACTTTTTGTGGATGTTAACTTTTTGATGAAACATTAATTAGTTTTTCTGAATGTGAAGTATTCAGGCTTGATTGTTTCAAACTAAATTGGACCGAATGAGAGATTTTGGTCAGAATATATTTAGTGATAGTGCATGTGTGTTTGAACACCTTGGGATTAAAAGAGAAAGAAAGAAAGAAACTCTATTTTTCTTCTAACAAAAGATTGTTAAATCCAGTCCCTGTCTGAGTCAGGAGCCGTTAGTCTTTGTTATTACAAATGTGGATTTTTTCATTTTTCTTTGAAAACATCGGTTCCCTGTGAATAACCCCTGTGCTGCTCTGCGCCTGTTGCTGTTCTTTATCCACTCAATGCTCTCATTTCCTAAGTTGTACTGTTCTTTTAAAATCGAGGTCAATTTATATCCGATGAACTATGTTGCCACGTTAGCATAAAGTGTGAGGGCCGGGACTCATTTAAAAATCAGAAACAGAAATGGTTATTGAATGCATTTTTGATGAAAATTCCGCCTCGCTGAGCATAAAATGCTGATGCAGTTTCAAGGTTGCTGCCACACTGAGATACAGCCCGGAGTGTAACAGAGTAGTTTAGTCTAGCTCTGACTGTCTGCCTCTCCTCCCTGCAGGTGGCTCGTCTGCAGCAGGAGGTGCAGCAGGGGGAGCAGGACATCGGAACAGCTGAGGGACAGATCTCCACGCTGAAGGAGGCGCAGGACAAACTGCTGGAGGAGCTGGACGCCACCAGGGCCCGACTGAGAGAGACCAGCAACCTGCTGACTGCGCTGCAGGTCTGCGTGGACACACAAACACATTCACACAAATATATCTGTTTAAGCTAACGTTAGTTCAAAGCGGCTCATAGTAATATTCCAGTTTTAACCCTATGAGCGTGCCTTAGATGGTTAGATCAGTCAGATTCTTCACAACTCAGTTGGATAGTTCATTCAGCTGAAACCAGAAGAACCGAAGAGTAATTTATTCAGATTTGCCAGCATGGTCAGGAAAAGCGGCATAAAAAGTGGTGACTCCCTACCTCCACTCCTCGATGATTTATATCCCTTTAGTCCGCAAGGGTCCACTGATCAAAAGAATCATAAAGGTTTTTCAGAAAATTAATCCATCGTCACTGTCTGCCAGCTTCATTTTTCAAAATAAAACACAAATTATTTCGACAGGAGGCATATTTTTTATAACCTGACTCTCGCCATATGCATTTCGTTCCGCCTAGCTCCGCCTAGCTCCACTCACATACATCTGGAATCGCTCCCGTTGGGAGGGATTCAAGCGTCAACATTGATGCTGCTATTTCATCTGTGTTGTCCAATCTACCCAATATTTTTTCGTTAAAAGAACATCAGAGAACGGCTCTGAAGGCTTTTGTTGGTGGAAACGATGTTTTTGCCCTTCTCCCGACCGGATTTGGCAAGAGCTTGATCTACCAAATGGCTCCGACAGACAAGTGGTTTATCCAGTCATATGCAAGGATTTTTGATAAGGCCCAGCCTTCTGAAACACATCTCCAATGGAGCGATCCCAGATGGATGAGTGGAGCTCTGGCGAGAGTCAGGTTATATTTTTTATTCTTTCTGCCCAAAGAAAGGAGGTCCTCGCTTCCCAAAAATAATCTTTAATCTCAGGGTCTAAAACTCAAAACTATTTCTTTGGTCCAAAGAAAAAAGAAAGAGAACACACATATATACACACACAGTGTTTGGATTGAATCACCATCCACAACATACCCTTTTTGGGCAGCAAATAACGATAATTGTTGACACCTCTGAGTTTAATTAGTTGCTATTAAAAAGTAGTCAGCATTTTTTCTATGAATTAATGACTAACGCCCACTACAAGTTCCTAGAGCTCAAGATGTGTCTGCCCAGAGCCTGTTTACAGTCATTTAAACACAAGTCAAGAACACAAAATATTCAGTCTAGCAATTATATAAAGCAGAGAAAATGGTCAAGTCCACACAATTAAGTCTGTGGATCCATGAATGGCTATTTTATTTGATAAATCACAACACAATTAAAGGGTCACTCCACCAGTTTTACTTAGGGTTTCGGTTAGGGTTGACTGCTGTGATGAAATATTACTGTATGTGCAAAAATTAGTATAAAACCTTTTGTGGCTCCAGAGGAAGGAAGCTGCATGTAATCTGATTAATTGCCTCCAGTGTCACTCAGTGGCTAAGTTGCATTGTGGGTAATGTAGGTACTAGGTTTTAAAAAGGAAGAAGAATGTGCTGAATAAAGAAGGTGATATTTCTGGTCCTGCTGTATTGAATTTGATCATTTGTTTTCAAACTGTCCACAATGAGTCCAACAGTGTTACAGGTTTGTTCTGTTTATCAACTCTACAGTTCATCTATGAATGATTTGGGTCCTACAGTGTAGACATAGTTTTGACCAGAGTAGATTTTTGAAGGGCTTCCATGTCACTTCTGTTTTTGGATTGACACTGCCAGCAGCTAAAATTTTGTGTTGGCTTTCAGCAATGTCATTCAAAGTCCTTTGTTCACGCTACATAAAATCCTAAAAGTTTTTCAGAGTCGCCTAAAGATCTTGATTCTTGTCAGAGCGGAACAAAAACCTCTGAGCAGCATTTAGACTATGATGACACACCAACATTTTCCATTGAAACCTGTCCGTCTGTCTGTCTGTCTTTCTTTCTGTCTGTCTGTCTGTCTGTCTGTCTGTCTTTCTTACTGTATGTCTGTCTGTTTCACAGGGAGAGTTGGAGACCCAAACGCGTCATCATGAAGCCAAACTCATCACCACCAAAGAAGAAGAAAAACACAAGATGGACAAGATGGCTCTGGAGCTGGAGCTCAAATGGACTGAAACACTCAGGTAGGTTTGTGTGTGTGTGTGTGTGTGTGTGTATTTGAGAGGAGGAGACACCAACTGTCTTTATCTTGCATTTCAACAAAGAGAGAGCATGAAATTAAGAAAGGATGGGAAATGGAAGTGTTTCTGTTTCCCTATTTTCATCTCCCACACTTACACACACACACACACGCGTATACACACAGGTTGTCCAGCTCACAATATTGACCGTGACCGAGCATTATCCTTGGAGGGCTCCGCAACTCCTCGGCTCAATCCAGTGTTAAAGCCCCCGGCTCAAAGTCTCTGTTAACGTCCGCGGACCTTTGAAGTGTTGGTATTCAAATACCTCAAAGAAAGAAATTGACTGTTTTCAGGTGTCAACTGATGAACTTTTCACACACTGAAGACGGCAGACACTAAATGACTCTATTAGAGTTTATCTCATCGTTTAATTGTGTCTTAATGCTCAAAACCACAGAAAGCTTTTGTCTTTTTTATGCTGAGGTGTCTCGAGACAGCTCTGATTGGATACTCTAATCTATTGTTTGTTATACTACTTCCTCTGTGATGAGATGACTTGAGATAAGGTCATTCTTGTGCCAGAGATTGCTCAAAAATGACTCCACCATGAACTGAACTCAGCACTCACCAGAAACTCTGGTTCTCTGGTAACCCAGCTCCAGTCGGCAGTCAATATTTCAGACATAAACACCGACAACGGAGGTCACCTCTGTGGATCACTGCTGCTGCAGTCAGGTTGATAAATAAGAGTGAAGATAAATCCACCTTTAAACAGACAAAAAGTAATTTCTGAGCTCTCCTCCCATCTGTAAATGGTTTAGAGCAGATTGTGATGTGACTCTGGGTGTTTATTCCTCCAGAAAGTCTGTCTCTTATCAAGTTGTTGCTTATAACTGGACATGCTGATCACTGGGGCATGTACATGAGAAGTAGACTTGCATTTATATAGGGCTTTTCCAGTCTACCCACCAGTTCAGTACCTTGATCAAGGATACATCAACATTCAGCCGGGGTATTGGGGGATCGAACCACCAATTTCCTAATTAGTGGACGACCTGCTCTATCTCCTGAACACCAGTTGTTCCATGGTGATCAATAACTATTCCAGGGTTGATTTGTCCAAATTTTAAAAATAATTTTTTTGTTTAGTTTTGTTCTGAAACTGTGTCCTAGTTACCCCGGATAATCCACAGAACACATTGTCAACTGTTTTCACGAGGACTGTTTTTTGGTTTGAAAGTAGTCCCATTGGAAGCTGTTCACAGTGAGGTCCGTGGATTATCCAGAGTAATTGGGACACTGTTTCTGCAAAGAGAATCTTTCTACTTTAAAGCTATTTTTTAATGCTGTGAGCACCACAAGTGAAACTCCAGTCATGCCCATTTCATCGGGGCGAAGGTAGAAATCAAATAAATCTCTCAGACGTGGACGGATCATGAGTCAATGGTCCCTCGGGCACGGACACATTTAAGGTCACCATTTGAACACAGCAGCTGTTTGTAGCAGTGTTGTTCCAAGTGACATTTTGCAGGTTAAATACAAGCGTAAAGTGGTCGCTGTTGGTTGGAAACTTCACCTAAATGTCAGTGTTTTTTTAACACCTGGGATGAAGAGAGGCTGTGTCCAAAGCATCCTGCCAAAGAAGATACACACTGACAGTTCTCTCATAGAAACACTACCGACCAAAAGAGAACAGTTCCAAGTGAGTCAAGTCGAATGGAACTGAGTCGAGTCGAGTCAGGTCGAGATGAGTCGTACATTCAGAGCACATCTTGATCACACTTCTCTAATGAGCAAATGAAAGGAGCCTTATCGAGAAAATGTATGTTGTAATGTGAAAAGAAGAAGAAGACGCCTTTTAATCATTATTGGATTTTTGCTGTTGCCCTGTATAAATGTGCTGCTCCCACTACCTGCTGATTTCTTTGCGTCGACCTGAGTCTCGTCTCAAGTCTCTCATCCTCTACCTGCAAGTTTGTTTAATCAGGTAATGCTCCGGCTCTCTGTAAAGGTCACGCCTGATATTGTTTGATATTTTCAGCCTTTCCTCACTCTCTGAGCCTGTGAATATCTCTGCACCTCAATATTTTTTTAATCACGACACTCCACTTATTGTACTACTTCACTCTTATCCTTTGTTCTCCCTATTGCTCTCATTATTTGAGTGCGGTCAATGTTTCTGGATACTCGGAGGGTTTAAAAGTATCACCCGTATCATCAAATCAAATCCCTTGATATGTGGCTTTACAGTCCAGATGCCAGGATAAAATTTTAGCGGTTAACATTTCTGCAAATCACAGAAAGTCCATACGAACGTGTCCACTGGCACCACTGGCTGTGTTTAAGGAGACCTAGGTTCAACTTCCAGCCGTGTTTGTTGCAGCAAAACTGGGTGTGTTTAACATTTAACAGTTTAACAGTTTCAGCTGCCTTTGTGGAGTCATAAGTCAGGGTTTTATTAACAAGACGTCAGTATATTTTCAGTCATGTTTGTGGTGTCAAAACCAGATGTTTATAACAAGACATCTTTTTGTTTTTTATGTATTTTCTGGCCTTTTCATCAGAATTGAGAGATGACAGGAAATGGGACGAGGGAGAGGGGGGATGACATGCAGCAAAGGGCTACAGGTCGGACTTGACCCCTGGGCCGTTGCATTGAGGACAAAGCCTCTGTACATGGGAGGCGTGCTCTACCTACTGAGCTACTGGGGTGCCCAAAACCAGGTGTTGTTACCAAGACATTGGGAAATTTCCAGCCGTGTTTTTGGAATAAAAACCAGGCTTTTTTTAATAAGACTTGTTTTCCTAACCCTAACTATGTGGTTTTTGTGCCTAAACCCGGCCAGAGCATAAACACAGCGTTGTGACAAGATATAAACAGAAAATTGAACCTCAGGAAACCTGAAGTTTCTGTATAAAGAAACTTTTTAACATATCTGTAGTTTTGCAGAAACATTTAGTCTGGCAATTGGGTTGGGTCCTAAATCCGGTCACTTTTCCCCTGTTAAAAGTTCACAGAACCAAAAAGGGTAGATACTATTTGGTCAAAGCCAGAAATCTATACAGATGTTAACTACCAGATCATATGTGTTTGATACAGTCGCAGCACGTCAGATCAATCTACAGTAATGCTTTTAATGGTTTATATTGGCCTTTTGATCCCTGTCCTCAGGAGAGTTTCGGGAGTTTCAGGAGTTTCAGGAGACCCAACAAAAATAGAGGGCTAATAAGTGTCAAGTCATACATCAAATTATGAAAAAAGTGATGTTAAAATACCAGGAAGCAGTTTATGAACCTCGAGCATCGTTTCCTCCTATCTTGGGAATCATCACAACCTAAATCTGTCAGCCAGCGTCTCTCCAGACAGCTTATTTATTTTTACACCTCCCTAGAAGTATGACTTTTCCCCTCCCAACACATATCATCTATATTTGGCCAATTTCACCTGCGGTGTAACATATGACAGACAGAAAGATAATTAATAGTTTAACAGTTTGGGAGAGTCTTGATTAAAGAGTGACAAAAGGAAACGGTCTTACACGCAGTGATAGCAATAATGGTCTTGACATTAATGACTAAAAAATGGCTGCATCAAGGACAGATTTGGGAATGCCTGTTCTAATTTTCTGTCTGCTGTGATGACAAGCTGACTGTGGCCAATTCATTTAAATCACTAATGAATCTCAGAGTCATAACAAGAGCGGAGCTTGAAAGCCGAGGCTGTGGAAATAACAAGAAATATAAGCCGGCGAGCTGCTGTCTACCTGCCACTCTTCCCCTCCTCTCAGTCTCCTCTTCATTACCTTTCATTCACCTTCCTTTGTCTTCCTGCGCAAAGCTCTTTATTCTCAGGAGAACATCTATTCATTTGGTGGTTGGGGTGAGTACACTGTGGTTAGTGAGCCGTCTGAATTAAGGCGGTTGGCTTTAATCCCTGTCTCGCAGTGGAAGCAGGCGGTTTCTCTGTGATAGCGTAATCATGGAAGGAGCTCTCAGGATTACCAAATGAACAGAGCAGGTTCAGCAGACCAGCAGAATAAAGCGCAGCCAGGACCGTGCTAGTTTGTTCTGGTCACAGAGACTCTTGTAGAGCGTGTTAGGGACTTGAATCTTTTGCTTTTTGGTCCTGTTCGTCGCTGCACTGGTGTTATTTTTGAGCCATGCCTGATGGTGGGTCAGTTGATCCACCACTTTGGTCCAGACAGGAATGTTTCAACAGGTGTTGGATCGATTGCTGTGAAATTTTCTAGAGATATTAATGGTTCCCAGAGGCATTTCATTTTGTGCATCCATGGTCCTGTAGTGCCACCATGAATCCCTTAACTTTTACTTTGGTTTATGACCAAATACCTGGATAACGAATGACATTTCCACTTTTCCTCAGCTGCGAACTAAGATAGAACATGGTTACATCTGATAAGCATCAACGTGTTCGTATGCACCGTCGGGTCTAAGTACATGTAACTAAGGAGAGTTTATACATGGTGATCTTGACCTTCTGCCTGAAGACATCGGCTCATCCTGTCGGTGAAGGATGTGGTTTGCGCTTCCTCACTGTCTCCTCAAATATCTCCCGGAGAGAAGATGGGGGCACAATGCCAATTATTTTTCAGCCTTTCTGATCAGGATCTGGATCTGTGATTTGAGTTAAACAGACAGGTAACCAAACTATGTTGTGATACCATAATGAATGATAGATTCAGTGGCTGCCCTAAAGAACAATAAGCATCATGTTCTGCCGACTACATGCACCATGAGTCTTCAGAAAAAGTGCAGCTGCTGACTGATTCATGAATAAACATGTTCCAATTGATTAGTCCATTGTAACTGAGAATCACAATCGATACTGTAGATGTGTTGTTTCATGCTCAATTCTCTCCCCAGTGATAAAAACCTGATCTGTGATCACCATCAGACCTGTGATCGAAGACCATTTTCTTCAGTTTGTCTTTTTCAAGGTTTAAAATTTGTACTTAAACAGTAAGTTATTATGAGTACTACCTAATGAGTACTTTTGAGTATTGCTACTTTTACTCAGATAAGAACTCTAGATAACTTCAAGACACGTGTTAATGCCAGGAAGGTATGAAGGCCTTATCACTGTGGCATTCACACAATGAAAAAAAAAGAAAGATACTCAGCATACTCAAGTCCATATGCTTCGAACACACACATCCTCAAAATGACCATGTGCGCCTCATATCTTATGGCGCAGGCAGCAGAATCCAGCCAATTATCGCACATTTTATCAGGATATGTCTTACATCTCTGACAGTGCATGCACTCCTTCCTCCTTTTACCTCGCTCCATCTGCCCTCGTCTCTCTTCCTGCCCAGCAGATGCTATAGAACATCGCTTATTAGAAAAGACCAGAGCTCTTTGAAGCCCAAGGCCTGCGTGTGTGTGCGTGTGTGAACGCGTGTGTGAATGTGTGTGTGTTAGAGACAAGGAGAAAGAGAGAGCGGACATGCGTGCATCGACGTCTGTAGCTGCGTGTTCTGTATTGAACGAGGACGTGAATGATGACACGTGTCAAGTGTACTGCATGATGAACGTGACTGTCTGGCGAGCGACTGTACCGCTGTGTTTGTGTGCATTTTTCTGTGTTTTTGTGTGTGTGTGTGTGTGTGTGTGTGAGAGAGAGAGAGAGAGAGAGAGAGAGCCTGCCTTCTGTCTGACACTTTCTGGCTCTCAAAGTGACAAAAAAAATGTGTTTTGCTTCGATACTTCATTTAACAGCTGCCATTTCAACTCCCACACAGCTATTACATTGGCAGGGCGCGCACACACACGCACACACTCACACACAGAGCCATGCATAGAGCTGTTATCAGCAGTGTTTAAGAGTGATGGCCGCTCAATAGATGCAGTGTTGAGCTCTGATAAAGGACCATTTATTGTTCCCTTGTAGAGAATATTAGGCCCTCAGAAGCACCTTTACCTTTGCTGGGGAGTTTTGTTTGAGTCGCTGGTTTCACCGGATTTTTGTGGCACTTAATAAAAGTCATGTCAACAGCGGCAAGAGTACAAAAGGTGCCTTGAGGAAGCTCACAAAGATGGGGGAGTTTGTTTGAACGTATTTACTTCTTTCAACAAATCCTACTATAACGTTTAAGACTGATTTCGTATCTTCTAGGCAGCGAATGGTTTAAATTCAGCCTTAAAGCTCAACTTAACTTTAATGTAACTCTGTTGCAGCACAGTCTGTATCAAGCTCAGTTGGATGAATGATAAATAGCCCTTTTTTACACAGAGATTGCACAAAACTGCCATGAAAGCGAACCGTTTCTATGCTGCCTTTGTATTTTTTACACTGAGTTAAACAACAGCGGGATAATGTGTGATTTTGGATAGCATGCCAGCGTTTTGCAAGCAAAAGAGGCTCGGCATGTGTCGCAACAGCGTCTGCTTCTCGTCTGAAGATTTGCATACATGTTGGGCAGTGCTTTCTAAACATATATCCGTCTATATCTTGATGTTATCCTCTGCTTGGAAGGTTAGAAGTTCCCAGACCTCGATCCCAGACCGCCATCCCGCCGCCCTTCCAGCTCACTCTTTTTACATAGATATTGAGTCTGTGCTCCTCAGAGTCAGAGCCATCTTTTGTATCTTACCCCCAGGTTACCTGCGTCGTGTTTGAGTCACGACACAGCCACCGGAGCTCATTGCAGCCGTTCTGGACAATGCTCGTGGTTCCATACACGCCGAGTTTACTTTTGACGAGCGTGGAGGGCAGCCACGTCAAGCTGCACGGAGCAGACTGAGTCATGAGCAAGTCAGATAGCAGAACGTCATAGTGCATCCAGTCACTTTTCAAACAAATGCTTTTTTTCAAGATCTACAGCTACAACAACATCTGAAAAATGAACAACAAACACACTTAAAACAGACAAAAAGAGATGATTTACCTCTGTAGCCTCCCGACCATCGATAGGAGCACAAATATCAAGTACGAATTACAAAACAAACACAATCTGAGTGAGTCAACAATATCAGGCAAGCATGACGCTCCGCCTCTGAAACAGCTGGAGATGAAGGGGGATGGAACAAAACCGTGTGAACATGCGAGGTCACAGAGGCGTGCCCAGCGGAATCGTGAAGTTACACAAATAACGCTGCACAAATAATTATTCTTAGGTTAATAATGGACCAAATGACTGACCACCCCTCAGAGAATCATCGCCCAACTATGTTTCCCTCAGGGTGTTTTACGGTCTTTCAGCTCATTGTTTTGGTTTTAAGTTTTGCAACTTAAAACCAAAACCCTAACCCTGTTTCTGTTCACTCTCATAGCGTCGTTTTCTGGCGAAAAGCACTAAAACCACTGAACACTGAACTACCTGCTCAGTACCACAATGTTAGAGACTTGCTGGTGATCATAGCGGAGCAATAAGAGCTAAAGACTCTAGACCAAATCAGAGCTGGAAGGAGAAGGAATAATGGACTTGCATTAAACAGGTCACATGAAATATGACTAAACTGTTTCATAACATGTTGGTCATCTTTAATTTGATGAGGCCATAATGTATCAAAGCGTGTGATGTTCCTCTCGACATAAGACCCCCTGATTTATTTAGCGTAAAGTAATTAGTAATTAAGTAAAGTCAACAGGCCTTATTATAAACTTGAGTTCTCCCGTTCTTTTCATTCAAGTGTTATTCAAGTTTCTTTTGTTTTGCTTTTCGGAAAGTTTTCAATCCACGGGTAGAACTGGTGCTGATTTTGTTGTGGAGTTTGGGAATGAACTCAGTAACCAGCACCTGAAACTTACCAAAGTGTCTGTGTGTCTCTCTGTGTTGCAGGCAGGAGTGTAAGAAGCTGCGCGAGGAGCTGAAAGAGGAGCACGAGGAGGACAAGGCCTCGGCCCTGGCTCAGCTGGCACAAAGCAAGGAGCAGGAAATGAGCAGCGCCAGGGAGAGCTGGCAGAGGAAAGTGGAGGACCTGCTGGAACAGGTACAACTAATGTCATCGGATCTGTATACATGTGCAGTACAGTAAGCTGACCGGCCTCCTCTGCGGTCCTGTTAACTACATAGAGAGGAATAAAATGGCGCCACGATGAAGAGCTTTTGGTGTTTTATGGTTTTTTTTTAAAGGAGCACAAGAAATAATGTTCAAATTAAAAGTCCAAACCAGGCAGAGAGAGATGATCTTTAGTCCTGGATATGGAGGAGTTTAATAGAGATACCCCCATTTACTTGTTAAAGGTTGTTTTAATCTTTAACTCGGGCTGCGGATCTCTCTGAACACAATGTGCTAGACGCCTGCAGCTTCTAGGCGAATGGCTGTAATTATACCTGCAGTAAAAAGAATCGATGGTCAGGGAGAGAGAGGATGAGGGCGGCAATGAGAGCAACTGCCTCCCTCGAACACTCATGTTGCCCCTGTAAGACCTCCCGTCGATGCCAGACTGACGGATTTCTGCCTCGCACCGGCGGACAAACCCGCTCACACATCCATTACTCGATGCAGCGGCGACCACACCAGAGCAGGCTGCTGTTGCTAATGACCGCCCGGTAATCTTAATGTAGCGTGACTAAGCTCTCCTGTGGTCATCATACGCCCAGACAAGCTGTGTCGATGGCTTTATTTATGTTCATTTCTGCGCACATCAGCTGCCGGTCGTCGTCACGCCTGTGCCTTCCATCAGCTCGAGTCCGGTGATGGATGCTTCACGCCTTGCAGTCAGCTGACCCACATTATTTACTCTAATGTCAAATCAGGGCAGCGGTCAGACACACAGAGGGTGGTGTTCGGAAATCAAATGACAGTACAGACTCTTTTACTAATCGTCTGTATTTTATCAGAGTATTATATCAGTGACTTTTGCTCCCACACAAGATGCTTTAGTATGTTAACAGAAAGCATGACTACAAATCTATGTATCAGCTTTGTAGGTATAAGTGTAATGCTGACGTTGGGCCAAAAGCCATTTCAATCAGAATAGATTTCGTTTTTGGAATTATTTATTGCCATGTGCACGTCAGATGATAAATATGAGTCTTTGGCGACCATCCATCATATTTTAAGAGGGAGGGTGAACCCCTGAGCAGTGTAGGAACCCCCCCGGGTGGAGCCGAGACACTGGACTGAGACGTTGAATACCTCAGGTAGAAAAAAGAAAACAATGAGGTTTAATGCATTCATCGCTGCCTACACCACTCTCGAGTTGTTAGCCCTTTCAGACGACACACAGTTGTCTTAAGCATCAATGCTGGTCTCCCCACCTGAACATTCACAGTTGAATTAGCAAGTAAACATGGTATTAATAGGGTCAAAATACAGCTTATATAACAATATGTTATATAATATCCAAGCTCATGACACAATGTTGGACTCATGTCTTGAGGCTGAGCGGCTTCTCTTTCAGGAGTCCAAAAGGTGATTATTTTATCAGTATGTATTCCAACTTTGTTTCATAGTGTTAATGAATTAAACATTCAAGGTCCGCTTGGTTTCTCCTGCGCTCGAAGTTCAGGTTTCTTCCTGTCAGTTTGCTCCGAGGGACTTCGGAAGCCGCTGAAGCAGACAAGGTTATCATCAGTGAGAGTAACTTTACATCCTGCACAGAAGTGCTATTCAGCTTCTCTATAAAATGTCCTGTATTTGAACGACCACAGTTAATACAGCGCCGCCACAGCAGTTTGTACAAGGCTGTCCTTTTTTATCTCTATGCTTTTCCCAATAATCATTGTCTTAAGTTGTCTAGACAGACTCATTTGGTGAATCATGCTGCTTCCTCCCAATAATGAATTCTAGCGCTACGCTGCACTGCAGCATTAGCCACATTTTATTATGAAGCCTACTGCAAATAATTTATTTACAAACAGTAAGGAATTTTATCCGCTCGAGGCTTTAAATCTTAATATGGCAACATTTGTTTAAGCCTAATTGCCACCCCCTTCTTTGCCCTTTCTTTGTTATTCTGCCGCATAAAGATGCTGCTCCCCAGAGACAGCCTAAACTTCCTCCTGCTCCTCCTGCACCGTCTCCTTGCTTTTCATTTAATAAGTATATATATGCAAAAGTGCAAACGCGGCAGCTTCTTCGGCTGTCCCAGTCGGGTCTCTCTCGCAGTCCATCATTTCTTCTTTTGTGTGTTCCTCTCCAGATCTCCCTGCTGAAGCAGAGTCTGGAGATGCAGCTGTCCCAGTCGCAGTCGTCGCTGCAGCAGCTGCAGCACCAGTTCAACCAGGAGAGGGAGCACCTGAGGATGCAGCTGGACGAGCTGCAGACGGAGCACCAGCGGCGGCAGCAGCGTCTGCAGGAGGTCCACTGCTGCTCCATGCAGGACATGGAGCACGCCAGGCAGCGGGACCTGAAGGTGGGTGGTGGAGAACACACGCATGAAAACAACACAATCTAAAGCGTTTTTAAAGTTACAGAGAAATCTGTAGTTTTATTCAAGGTAACATTGCCTTTTTTTCAGTCGGGGAAACATCAGACAATCTTTTAGCAAGTGAGGAAGGAAGTCCGCGAACGTAACTAAATATAACATTAAACTTTAATACTTTATCTTGTCTGTGAACATCTCTGCATTTATCCGCAACGGTGCTTAATAAACAATGAAAGACAACAACTCCCATAATCCAATGCTACACTCTGCTATGTATTGAATGCAATTTCTTCTTCATAAAATGTTTGCAAAGTTGTTGTTTTTTTGTACTTCCCTGCTTTTAGCTGGCACAGTGCTATGTTTCTTTACAGCAACTGTTATATCAGTGCAGCAGCATGAGAGTCATATGATGCACCTGCACGAAATACAAGCAAAACAGAAAGCCCCTTTTAAAAACATGACCCCACTTAAGGCCGATGCTTATAATGATATTTATAATACCACCTAAGGGCTGAGCGATATGACCTTGAAATAATATTGCTATGTTTTTATGCTATATCCCAGTAAACATATTCTAGTCCTTGAGGCTAACATTAGCGTTAACGTTCTTGCTGAAGAATAGAAAACCTCGGTTGACTACGTCACTCATCCGGCCTTGTTGAACCTTCTGCGTTTGTTTTTTGTTCTCTCACTGCGACGCATTACTACACCAAGTGCAAATTCCACCAAATTCAACGCCGCACTTCATTGGGTCCTCAGCAACACACCTGCCAAGTGTAAAGTAGACTGGATAAACAGTTCCGTCAGGCAGACAGTTTCATAGTTAAAAATAGTAAAACGGCTGTAGAAATGTGACAGCCTGCTTTTTCAGAGCACTGGATTGTCAAACCACAAAATAACGATTATCCCGTAATTAAATGCAAACAATGTTCCCATTTTAAAAGAACACAAGAACTCTGAGCTGCAGCGTTTATGTCATCTCCTCTGCCAGTTAGAGAAGCTCCACGGAGGAAGCCATCCATGACACTTTAATCCAATAGAGCCTTGTCAGAGTCAAGGTTAGACTGGCAGTGAGTCATCAGCGTCGTTGCTCACCCTCCCTGACAGCAGGCAGCTTCTATACCAAGCAGCTATACTGACAGCGCTCTGTTCCCTCCTCATAATGTCAAAATATGCATGCACAGACACAACATACACGCGCCTCAAGGTGCCAAGAAAATGTTCTTCAGCGCTAATCCTTCCATTTCACAGTCAAGGTCGATTTGGATCAGCCATACATCACAATTCCAAATCCTTTTTCCGTCTTGGACGCTGTAATTGTATTAATGCTTTAGGCGGGATGGAGGTCAGGAAGTGGCGTCCTTATGATGTGTTTCTGGCAGCTCCTTGAGTGCAAATGTGGAGGAAGAATAGCACCTCTGAGTCACGCCGCACTTATGAAATCGGCAGTCTTCATTATTTTCCTGTAAACTGAAACTGACTGCATCAACAAACCCGCTCCTCCCCGTTATCTCCCTCTCTCCTCCTCCACTTGTTTCTCCTCTGATGCAGACATCCCTCAATATAACCTCAAAAATTGACCACCCTTTTGTGGCAGATACTCAGAGTATTCTCTCTCTTGTCACAGTTTTTGTTAATAAGCAGGAAAACAAAATGTGAGAAGCTTTACGGAGGGCTTTTTATGGTGGCGGGGTGTTTATATTTCTGTCAGCAGTGCCGGGAGAGAAAACTCAATTATCCAGAGTGGAGGCATTAGAGGGATGATTTGTGTATGTGTGCTTTATGTGTGCTTGGGCGGATAGGAGGCGCATTCAGATTGTCTGGCGTTATCAGTTCACACCTCGCAGACAGTGACATCCGGGGAGTAATAAAGTTTTTACAAATCCCCGCTACAAAAACACATTCACATAACCTAATTTAGCTCTCCAGCTCCCCGCTACTGAAAAGCTACAAATAGAAGCAACGAGTGTGCATGGAGCAATTGGCAGCTTATTGATTTGCTTTATCATCTTTTGTTCTACTTGTCTTTATTTCTGACTCTTGCTCTCATTTCTTTTTGCCTGTGAGCTTTCAGAGGGAGAATATTGTTTTACCAGAATATAATGTTGGCATTTTAAATTGACATTTCTATAATACGTGTCTCATCAAGTTCACATTACGTGTTTATGAGCCGGTGGAGGGGATGGTGGTGGGATGACAAGCCAGAGACCACTGTTCAAGACAATGTGACGAAGTTACAGCATTGGTCCAGGTAGTCAAATCTTAGCGCTTACCCATTGCCCTTGTGTTATTATGGGGGGCATTTCTTTTCTCCGACCTGTTTTCTCTTAGGTCCTCAGTGAGTGTTTACTGGGGGTTCACCAAAGTGCCTGCGACTCATTCCTAAGTTATCGCCCCGTTGACAAAAGAATATTCTGCAGCATTTAATATCCAGGGATTTCAATTGTAGATGTCAATTTTGCATCTTGACCAGACACAGTCCAGCCATATACTAGGTTTTGTGTTCATGGCAACAAAACGGGTATTTCAAACCAAAAGATGATCTTTTCCTAATCTTAACCAAGTGTTTTTGTGCCTAAATCCAACCAAACTACAAGCACAACTTTGTTAAAACATAAAATTGGAAATTCAACCTAAAGAAACGTACAATTGCAACATGAAGAAATGTGAAGTTTCAACATATCCATGGTTTGCAGAAACGTACATTGCCAACATTAATTCTTGCGATCGGGTTGGAAAAGTCTACTTTTCCTTAGGAGATGTGGATATGAAAACAAATTAGTATACAAAACATATCAAATGTAAAGTAAAAGCAAAAATATACTAATATAAATTTAAATTTACAGTATGTGAAGGCAAAGCAA
Source organism: Lagodon rhomboides (assembly GCA_039737535.1). Lineage (NCBI taxonomy): Eukaryota > Metazoa > Chordata > Actinopteri > Spariformes > Sparidae > Lagodon > Lagodon rhomboides. The sequence goes on along the minus strand of CM077798.1, from coordinate 10,085,234 downwards.
CTAGTACCTTTGTCTTTTAGATCCGGAAGCTTCAGGGATTAAGGGGTTGCAATGTTGGTCCATCCACCACTTTGTCTCCATTAAAGCAATATGATGGATCGCAATTGGATCTGGTACAAACTTAAGTTCTTTGGAGGATCAATCCTAATGCATTTGGTTATCCTCGGACGTCTTAGTTCAGTTCATTGTTTATTGTCCCACATGGAAAATTTGGCCTGCAGCATGGAAAGAATAAACACATTGAAACAGTCTGTCAGTCTCATCTATCAGAAAAAGTATGCAAAAAGGCATCAGTTAGAAAGAGTAGCACTAACTAGTAATAGACACAAGTGTTCACACTAAGTAAAAAAAATAATAGAAATATTAGAAAACAATATGAGAGTGATGGTCTCGCTGATAACTACAGAAGATGTAAGACAAGTTATTGGACTGCACATATTAAAATAAATGTTTGAATCAATGGCAGGTGACCGTGGGAATTCTGTACTTCCTAAAGGAACCATCTCAGAGTGTTATTTAAGATGTGATACATGTAGCAGAGGCCTTAATGGTTGCTCGGTGGCTGCCTAATGGCTTTTGCAAGACTTTTATTAAAGTTGTATTAGAGTGTTAAGTGCTCTAGACCAATAACCCTACTGGTTATCATTATTAAATCTGACTTTCAGGTTACTGTGCCATGCTGTGAAATTAAAATGACACCATCAGCAGGTCAAAGTTTTCACTATCGTGTCGAATAGCTTGACCTGTGCTCAATGGATTGGACCTCAAGCTGTTACACACATTCATGGCTCGCAGATGATGCATCCTAATGATATTTGTGATCCTCAGATTTTCCTTTAGAGCAATCATTGCGTCAACATTAGTTGAGTTTTTTCAATGACTTTGTTTTATGACCAAATGCCTGTAATACTGCTGATTTACTCTGATACTTGCTAATTTTAGCAATCCTAAACTAAGAAATTAAACATGATGAACATTATACCTGATAGAAATCAGCATATTAGCATTTAGCTCCCCTACATAAGGCCAGACCCTAATAACTCCCAGCCTGACTGTAGACTCTTAGTTTAGTTAAATCTGTAATTAAACTAAAGTATTAATGGTCTACTTCTATAAATCACACACTATAGTGATATTATTGGAATCTTCAGTGCTACATGTCAAGTCCCAGGAAGGCTAAATTTGCTTCTTCCTCTGATCTGAATTTTAAAGCCCACATGAAAAAAATACCACAAAAATAACTTCTCTGGAATCTGTCCAGCATGCAGTCATCTCTCACGGTCAAACACTGTAGAGGTTATAGATGTGTTTATCTCTAAAAAGGCTCCACTAGTGTGATCTGCTTTGTTCTGGTCTGCCCAAGAAAGCTTTGATTAAACTGAAGATCATCATTCTGCAGAAGCAGAGAACATATTAGAACTGTTTCAAAGTGCTGGCTTCAGGTTAGTTTAGACGTTAAGATTCTGCTCTTTGGTTCTAAATCACACAACAGTCAAGCACCTGAATACATATCAGACGCTCTTTTAAACTACATCCCTTTTACTGTAGACGCCTCAGTTCCTGCAGCGGGTATTTATGTAGTCCTCAGGGTCAGGATTAAGACCAGCTGGATCAGCCTGCCAGACAACCTGAGGGCCACGGTCTCACTTCTTGTCTTTGTGTATTTATCTTTCCTGTCTCTCTTGCTCTTGTTCATCACTATCACCTTTTTTTTACTTAGTTAAATGGATTCAGCCACCAACAAAGTAAGAAATATTGACCTTCCAGTAATGTAATGGCGATTGAACAACCAGGCCTCCACACACAAACAGCACAGAGAGGAGGAGGAGGTGACTGTACACAAAAATACAGTCAATTAGTAATTATACGAGTCACTGCCATTTGGAGTAATTAATGTTCTCCCTTTAATTAAAGAAATAAAAGGTGTGTTTTTTACTGACCCATGGCACAAAAAGACCAATGATCAATACCAATAAATAAGGGAGATTAGAGGCTTTTAAAACTCACTTTTTTTACACTGTGACAAAACGTCCCACTGGAGTTTCAACACACATCTACTTGTGTTTTTACCAGTTCAGCAAACAGAAGGTAAAAACTTCTAACACTTACAGTTCAGAGTTCATGCTTCAACTTTAAAGTCAAGTGTCCTTAGCTTCTGTTATGTAACGTGTTTTAAGTGATAAGGAATATGTGAATGGGATAACGTTAAAGGATGGATTTTTACATTAAATCTTTAGAATTCGATAGAACAGCAAATAGAGGGCCATACAGAGCTTTATGTGAAATCTGTTGTTGTGTATGTTGATAAATCAGAAGAATGAGAGAGAAATGACTAAACTTCATCCACATTCTTTGGAAACTTAAACCATGTTTTTGCAAACACACTCCTCTTGCTGTGATATTGTTCTGCTGGCTACTACGAACTACAAGCTAACGGCCAAGTGTGATTTCATATGATGGGTGTTGAGTTGGTTGTTTGGTTGGTTGGTTGGTTGGTTGGTTGGTTTTTGGGTTCTTGGGTTGATGAGTTGATTGGTTGGTGAGATGATGGGCTAGTTGGTTAGTGGGTTGGATGGTTATTGGTGAGTTGGTTGGTGGCTTTGTGGGTTGGTTGATGAGTTGGCTGGTGGGTTGGTGATTTGGTTGGTTGTTTTTAGGTGCGTTGGTCTTTTGGCTTGTTAGCAGGATTACAAAAAAACTAAATGGATTTCCACAAAACTGAGGATCGATGCAGGATGGGTCTCTGCCCAGAATAGACCCCGTTACCTTTGATTCAGATCGAGATGATAATGCATGGATCTTGATGGAAAAAATCGTGTGTTTTCAGGTGGATGATATCTGTGAATGAATACAATTTAATGCTTATCCTAGATCTGGTGCGCTTGAATTATGGTTAAATTCATAGTGATAGAGTTAGGGTTAGGGTATCAAGTGTGAAATTGGATTAGGCTTGATTGATTAAAGGGGACTGTTGGGCCTTGGCAGAGGCATGCACTCTACTGAGTGCCATTCTAGTTTTTAATGTGTCTTTATGGATCAGCATCAGAGAAATCATCCTATTAGTCATGATGTCTTGGTGTCATAATTATTCTGAAGTGAGTCCAATGTTACAGAGCAGTAATACTGACAACAACAACTGAACTGTACAACTCAGAGACAGGCAGGTGAGACAATGTTAACAGTTTAAAGCAGAATATACAAAAGATGATTTGTGTATGTATTTGGTAGCTGATTGTAAGGGTTTGGGAGCTAGTGCTCAAGTGAATGAGGAGATCAGGTGGTGCTGAGTGGCAGGAAACACTGGGGACGACTGCAGAAATGACAGGATGCTAGTGACTGTCAGACTGATAATGGATAAGTGCTGCTTCTTGAGACGAGAGAGGAGACGCTTGTTGTATACTTGCTGCTTTTATTTTTAGTAGATACGAAACTAAATACAGCGTGAAAAACACTATCATCCCACCGCTCGCGAAGATCTTGTCATTAACGAACTGTAACGCTGTTGTTTTGCATTCGGGGGGTTTTAAAGTGTTTCCATAAAAACAGCATGGTGCCCCGTCAGACGCTAAGAATCGGAGACTGATGTCCGCCGACTCATTTCATTTAAATATTCAGAGCTCGCTGCGTTCTATGAATCATTTCCCAGAGGCATTATATATTGCCGAATTAAAATGCCACAGATGTTGCTGTCAACCTCCTATGAATATCATTTTAGATGTTCCTTCTTGATGGGTTCTAGTTATAATTTCCAAAATGGCATCTTAATAATTTACTGAAAAGGAAAAATGGTTTGAAGTCAGTGGGAGCAGTAGTTTTCTTGTCTACAGTGGTGAGTTGTTAGGGCTTTATGTAATAATGAAAATGGGATCTCAACTCTATTGTGTTTTCTCATTTAATATTAAACATTAAATATGTTTAAATATTAAACAAGCACCTATAACCTGTTAGCCTACTTCCAGTTGAATTGTATGTGAATAATTTATCTGGATATGGTACTAGAAAGATAAGGTAACTAAAGGCAGGTCACATTAGTAAATATGTATTTGAGGAAGTGGCAGGGAAATCATCATGCACATCCTCTCAACTGACTAAAAAATAAGTGTACAACAACTTGATATTCACTCCAGCAGCTGCATCCATCAATATCCATAAAAAATCTGACATTATTATTATGTTGACTGCAAAAACTGTCATCATGTTTCAAAATAGATATTCAAAATAGCTTAAACAGAAGCCTTTGATGGTCAAATGAAATGTTGCTCTCGCATTCGCTGCCAAAAAGGCAGATTGATGATCTTAATAGACACAAAAAATGTCTAATCGAGTTGAAAACAGCACCGGTTGTGAATTTCCAAAACCTAAAACCATATTGCCATTAGACTCACTGCTACAAACACAAACCTTCAAAATGTGGATCCTCGCACATTAACAACAGCTTTTTTCTGCCAGAGTAAATGTTCCAACTGCCAGCAGCGTAATGTTAGTTGGTCTATGCTCAGTGTGTGTGTGTGTGTGTGTGTGTGTGTGTGTGTGTGTGTGTGTGTGTTGTGGCAGCCCTCCAGTCAGCAGTGCTAATACCTGATGCTAATACTGTGTATATAAGTGCTTGTCAGTGTCAGTTGTCTTTGCTAATATTCTAATATGTTGTTAAATTCTTGTAATGAACCAACAACTGCTGAGTCAAATGAACCAAACACATATTAATTAGTCACCTAATTGAGAAAATATGTATACAGTTAAAAAAAAATGTTGGAAAAATAGTAAGACTTGAAAAAAAAAATTTGACTTCCTCCACGAATGGAGTTGTTAATAACCATTTGTTCACACAGAAACGTGAAAACTTTGGGGTTTTATCTTCAATCAAGTCCATCTGAACTCTGTCTTTTAAAAAAAGTTTAGTAGATTCTGGTTGGCAGAGAACTTAGCTGATGAGCACCTGTCCATAACATTAACATGCGTCCACTGGTGATCTGATCACAAGGGGACAACTCGTCAGTTCACACCTGGCATTAGGGCGTCTTCAGACGTGTCTCGAGTGACCACTTGTGATCGGATCTTTTCCTCCCCGCTCTATATGAATAAGCACATACATCACTGGAACAAACGGACTCATGTATAACTTCATGTATCATGTATGCCGTAGATTTTTGCCATAAACAGTGTAAGTTTCTCCAAACTCACCAACTCACAAAATGGAGGGATTTTATTATGGAGTCTGGAGAATTTCACTCCTTCTTCATCTCCCAGCTGTAGTATTTTGGTGTTCAAGTTGGCCGCCTGTTGTAGTGCCAACTATTCTAAAAAAAAATTGAGAATTGTTGTACATATTTTAAATATGATTGTGAATGTATTGTCTGTGTTAAATGCTGTTTGACGTAAGAGGTGACCTTCCCCCGATTTTTCTCAAAAGCTGTACAGTAGAAATGTAGTGAATTGACATTTTTTCTGATTAATTTGATTACAGTCGTAGGCCATTCTGCACAGGAAACTATTGAAAGTGTCAGCAAACCTTTTGAAGAACGACTTTTATGGGACTTGAAATAAGAGGGACTATTGTCTGTGTTTTACAATGCATTTTAACACCGCAGGTGTGTCTGTACAGTAGAAATAGTCGCATTTGTATTCTCCTTTCTGCTGATGTTTCAGTGCAGTTTAAGTCAGTGGATGATGATCGGCCAGTTTCTCCTTCAGACTTTATAGACGATTTAAAAACGTTACTAAAGTACTTCCCTATCTCTCCCTGCCTCACTTTTCCATTTTCATTTTTATATCTCCCTCCCCTCGCACTCCTCTCTCCCACTCCATCATCTCCTCCTACATCTTAAACTTTTCATCATCAAATTATCCTCCCCCTCTCTCTCCTCACTCTTTTTGTCTACCCTACTTTTCCTGGATTCCCGCTTTCCCTCTGGCCCTCCCACTCTGTTTCCCTCTATCTCCCCATTTTCCTGCCCTCCCTCTGTTCCTCTCTGTCATCCTCTCTCACCCTCCCCTGTCCCCCCTGCATCCCACCATCCCTCTTCCCCCCACCTCTGTTCTCCCCATCAGGAGTTGGAGGAGCGTCTCCGCCATCATCACCATGCAGAGCTGCAGTCTCTCAGAGAGGCTCACCGCCAGAGCATCGAGACGCTCAAACAGCAGTCGGAACAGGAGCTACAGACACTGCGCTTTGAACTGGAGGACGAGGGCAAAGCCATGCTGGGTAAGGTCTTAGACTGTCTGTGTGTGGGGGGGACATGAATTATAAAGACTCACCCTCCCATGACCCTTTGGCACATTTTATTTTCAACAAAAATTATCCTGGGCTGCACAGATTTGAGGGTTTTGGTCACAGCATGCACTAATTTTACTGTGGAAACCGGGGGCAATCGGAGTCCTAAAACCTCTCATGCCTCTCATGTCCCTTCATGTAGTAAATAGTGATATAAGCCTGTCACTTTGATGTAGGAGTACTCATTTTTCTCTCCAAAAGTAGATGGAATTCAAGAAAGTACAGTTTAATATTGTTCAAGTTAGGGGCGTCATAATTTTGATTCTAAATCACCACCCACCCGCTGTGCTGACTCTCACATTCACACACATTCGCACGTTCACCAGGATAAAGTCAAATTGTTGCTTTAAAATGCCCCAATCTTTTCAAAGAAGAGGTGGAAATTGTAAATGACAGAAGTCAAGGTAAAAAAACAAAAAAACAATGATGTGTTGATCAAAATTAAATGGAGTATAAGTTGAAAACAGCTGTTCAAACAGCTGCTAAATGTTGGCAGGTAAGACGCACTGTAGACACAGAAGCAGACAGGCTGGTCCACAAACCGCACGATTAATCGTTTTTCATCGTCATCGCGATGTGAACGTGCGCGATAAACACATCGCAAAAGCTGGTTTGAAGTGCGATACATTTTGTTTACATCCGCCATGCTTTCACACTCAGCGTGCTGACATTTGGCCAATCAGATGCGGCCCTGGACACATGGGCAATGCATGCGCACAGTTTAGCCAATCAGATGACGCTCAGCTCTGCTCACGTTCCTGCGTGAGAATTAGTAGCCGGAGTAAACAGGATGGCGGAGGTAGGAGAGCAGAGCGGTGAAAATGCCGACGAAACGTTTGTGGTGAAAAGAAATAGCAGCTCCGCGTTTTGGAGATACTTTGGACTCAAGCCAGAAGACAATTTACAGACTCAGGTACTGTGCAGGACCTGCAGAACAGTTGTAGCAACGTCCAGAGGTAACACCACCAACCTCCATCACCACCTGCTGCACCACCATAAAGAGCAGTAGAAATAACGATAGATCAACACAACTTGAAAGTGCAGTAGCATCTCAGTCCCTTTTCCGTTTTTGGTGCTAACACACCAGTACTCTGCTGTGGAAAATGCTCTTCCATTAACCTTCATGTCATGGCCCTGACACTGGAGAGCTGCCTCCATCTATTTCTCACTTCCCACATCCTGACATCCTTTTATTACCCTTTTTTCTCTCCCTCTCTCACTTTCCTTCATCTCCTCCTTGTGCGTGAATGTGTCTTTTTATACACATGCGCGCTCAGGTGAGATTCACTTTCAGCTTTCAATGCTGTATTTCTTTATTCTGACATTTTAAATTGGTCATATATACAAATATAAAGCTAATAGCAGTGTGTTCCCTCTCGATGCTCCTCCAAACCATTACTGTTTGCAATGAAAGGTGTTCATTGGAGTGAGGATTAAAGGCCACTTGGGTAAAAGTCGCTAAAGCACTCAGCTTTATGTACAAAATAAAAAAAGACTTCAATTTATTTATGTTGTATTAAAAAAGCCTGTGCATCTAATGAGCAGTTTTATCACGAGCAGACTAATGGCTGGAGGTTTTCAACAAGCTTTAAAATCCCTGAATCTGAAAAGTGCAAATGCTCTTTGTTTCCTCGCGTATGGTATGTTCTGTTCATATGAAATATGACCTCTTGTGTCCTTTTCAGCCTCTCTGCGATCAGAGTTGAACCACATCCACGCATCAGCCATCGAACACCTGAGACAAACCCACCAGCAGGAGTTACAAGCTGCCAAGGTGGAGCTGGAGAAAACCCTGGAGAACAACCGGACACAGGTAGGACATGTCTGAACTGTCTGAATCAAAACGTTGGAGTTGTCCGCACAAAAGCACTTGCTTTAGAGTTGATTATAATATCCAGAACTTAATATTGTGACCATCTGTGCTCTCATCACCACCTTTATGTTTTTGCCGGCACAAATGATCGCCTGACCTCTACACGGAAACAAAGCTACCGTGATGAATGAGTCTCTAGTGAAGTATGACTCCTTTCAAACACGAAACCAGCATGTTCTCTTTCTTTCGCAGCCAGAGTGAAGATTGTGTGATTAGAATGAATGAAATAATAAATCTACACTGCTTAGACGCCTCTGAAAAGGCTTTCAGGAGTTTCACACTATTAACACATTCATCCACAGTCTCCATGGGAGCTTTTCTCGTGAGAAACACAGAAAGAGACTGAATACATGCTCATAACTGACTGATAAGACATTTAGAAAGCTGTTTGTAATTCATAAGATTATGGTTTGAAACCAGATGTCCGTCTGGGGCAGCACTCATTGAGCAGATAGATTATCAGGAGTACAGCAACACTACTACTACTAGTAAAACATTCAGTGTGATCTGATTTTATGTCAAAAGCTGCCAAAAATAACCAATTGGCTTGTCTTGTAAATGCATTATTGATCAATTATTGAACTAATCAGGTTGAGAAACAGTTTGTATTTCCTCTAACGGCTTCACAATAAAAGCCAACCTGTGTTTCACCAGTTGGATGCTCTTAATGTGACATCACACCCCTTTTTTTATAGTATCGAATAACTGAATAAAAACAAACTTATCAGACAATTTAAAACTTGAAAGTACATCAATGTGATAAAACTACACGTGTTCTTTGAGTTTTTAGTTTAGCCCATGTCCCAGGCTTATGATTTATAGTGTAACCAGCCACCAGGGGGCACTTGTCGTGAACTGTCATGTCATCCATCTTTATATACGGTCAATGGTTGGATCTAAGCCCCCAGGAGGAGCGCCAGGCTCTGAACCAAGTTTTTGTAGTTGCCAAACCGTGTAATTACATCGTCACATGATGCACTGTGGCCCAAAAAGACTTTTTCCCACAAGCTAACATTGTGAAAGAAGGGTCTGTAAAACGGTGGGTAAATTTTTTCTGAGCGTCACAACCCCAATCCATTCGGTTAACATTTGGAAAGTCTAGAAGAGCCGAACGATTAAATTACTTTATCCTCATTGAAGTCAGCCGGCTCGGTCGGCAGAAGTCTCTACTGGACTGTTAGACAAGCTAGCTTGTGAAAATTGTTATAGGTAGGAAGTTTTTACTATGTTTGTAAAATATATGAATCAAAGAAAAACATCCAAAGATGAAATTGATTTAAAGATTAAAGATTAGTTGTGGATGAAGTGTGTGTGAGATGTAGCCAGAGAGCTTCATCTAACACCTGCTGCAGGCTCACACACACACACACACGCACACACACACACACACACACACACCTGGCAGGGCACCCTCTTACCATCTCTTGTAACTAATTACCCTAAACACCACAGGCTCTTCTCTCGTCACCTTGCTGTACAGATGTTCTAGCAGAGAAGCCCAGCTGGCTGTCTTTAATAGCCCCCACACACGCCACCGTCAGTCCCTCTTATCTGTAGTTGCCAAGGTGATAAGGAGTCAATAAAGGCTAATAGCAGAGTGTTACAGTCTGAGCTGCCTGTCAGTCACCAGGCTGCAGGAAAGACAGAGAAATATGAGTTTGAGTGTGAGTTGCTCCTGCAGCACACAAGCTTCTCCAAAGAAGATTCACGTTCCCAGTCACAGGCCTTCGTTCAGTCAGATTCTATCCCAGACACACGTAAGAGAAGATTTTAGTTGTTCGTTGAGTTAATACATTATCCTGTGTATGGAAAACTGCAAATATAACTCAAGAAAAGATGCAATAAGCTGACTGTTGATTTATTTTTTCAAAAAAAATGAGTTTTCATTTCTAGCTCTGGCTTCTGTAAAATGTTTCTCTCCACTGCAAATGCATCTCAAATCCTATCACACACATCACAGATCAACCAATTTAAAAGGTTCAGCTCAAACTCTGCATAAATATAAGTATTTCTCCTTGTTTTTCACTTCATTTTATAGCGTACAGCAGAGATTTAGACACAGAATGTGAGCGCAGACAGAGGCTCAATCCCATTCCCGAGTTTTACCCCCACCGCTCGTTTCGCCATTTATCCGATGGAGATATTGAACAGTTAGGTTAGACAGGATAGGTCACTATTCGACAGGCCAAATTTGACAGTGACTTTCTCCTCTCTGTCCTTTTATCATCTGCTTTTATCTCACTCACTGCTTTAAAATAATCCACCAGATTTATCGGCACAAGCTCTAACATAGCAAGGCAATTCATTTTATGGTAAAAAGGTTAAACTCATAGAATACAGTGTAAGAAAGTCAAAACGTCCTGTTTTCACTCAAGAACCTCTTGTTTTCAGGTACCCTCTTACCCCTCAGAACACAGTAAGGGGTAGTTCTCCCCAGAAATCCCCCCAAATCACCCCCAGTGTAATGTTGACAATCCTTCAAGACCCTCATGCGTCACTGGTAGTCATCCATAGCGTTTATGTAAGAATAACAACCAGACATTTCCAGTATGTCGTGTTCAGCTGCAGTGATTTCTCTTACGTTACTGTCCCTGTCCTGTTATTGTCAGAATGCCATTTGCCATTTATGTGATAAAGATAGAAAAGCATGGACACTTCACGCTATGAGTCAAGTCATGAAATACAAAAGAACACTGCTTTATTACCTTGCAACTAGCTGCGCATTAGCAGCCCGTGCTCCCATCCTGCTAGTCTAGTTTGCGGCTGTCTCGGTAGCTAACTACAGTAGTTAACTAGCTAATGTTACATTGTGAAAGCTGGTTTGTCATGACAGTCCCACAGTTTCAGACATATTTCAATGTTGCATTCCCGCCATTTGATGATATACTATGCCCGAAGTTTAGCAGTGAAGTTGCTGCACTTTGTACCACACTGTAATATCAGTGGAGTCAAGTTAACTTTAAGTAAATGGTCCATCTAATTCTATTACATAAGTTTAATGTAAAACTAGATTTGAGCTTCATTACAGGAGACAGAATAACCTATTTGAAATGCATAACTTTTATGGATGATACTTGAGTCATAAGCACTTGAAAGACACATTATGTATATCTAGAAGTTCTCTTGACTTTATAATTGAATAAACCCTTAAGGTTGATGTATAAGTCCTCAGTAATTTAATTTAATCAGACTACGTTAGTTAATTTATTCACATTGACTCAACACTTTTTTTTATTACATGTAATAAAATCAGATGGAAAATTCCAAGAGTACCTTTAGCAAATCTCTGTTTTGAGGGCCGTGTGGTCCAACACTTCATTCTAACCCCTCTATCCCAACAACAATTAGGACACCCTACACCTTTGCGTGAGCAGTATGGGACAAGGGCTGTATTGGTGTTGGGCCAGAGAGGGGGATTTGAATTGGGAACATTACAGTAAGGGCAGAAAGGATAGGTCAGTATCCGGCAGAACCAATTTGACAGTGACTTTATCCTCTATGTCCTTTAACCATCTGCTCTTATCCCCCTTTGCGTTTTAAAATAATCCAGCAGGGCACAAACTGTAACCCATCATATGAATTTCATTTGGGTTTATGAAATTAAAATATATGGGGAAAAAACCCCAGTACTTCTTATTTGTTGAATGACTTCTTAATGATGAAACACTGCACATACAATTGAACTCAGAGACGTGGAGACATGGAGATTTTGTGTTTACATTAATCCCTTGTTTACAATGCGGGAGCCATAATGGCACATAAACTGAAACTTCCTGTGTTGAGTCATCAGAGTGGAAGAGCTCCTCTGCAGACGGTCGTCACGCTGTGTTAAATAATGTTTTTATACCTCCAATTACTTAACAGACGGGGAGAAAGAGGCTGATGAAGTACGGACTTGTGTGTCTCTGCTCGTGCATTGTCGTCTGTCTCCCTGGAGATACGTACAGTAACTTGTTTGATATGACAGAGCTGTCTGATCAATTATCACATCATCGGCATCTCTTGACACCCGATATCTATTTTGTTCTATTTCCATGATAGTGTTATATTTTTGATGTTGTTCTGAGTGTTTGTGACAAAGTCCTTCTTTCTTGTTTCCACTCAGAACTTGAAATTATTATTTTTATCAATACATGTGAAGTATTTTAGAAGTGCTGTCATTCTCTTTTACGGCTCTTGTGTCTCAGTCCGATATTTTAACCTCATCATTATTTTACTTGCCGCTCTCTTTTGTACATGAAATATGCAGCTGTGAGATGATACAGTTTCAAAAATACCGTCCATTCTGTCTCCCTATACCCCTTTGTACCGCAAGAGGCGAGAGTCCGATAGCCTTGTAGTTTAAACTGTGAGATTTAAAAGTAGCAAGTTCATGACAACAAAATAAACTGAAGAAAGCAAGTCAAGAAAGGCTATATTTCAACCATACACCTTCTGAGTTTAAAAAAAAGTTTATTTTTTACCAGACTAAGACAAGCTTATTTGTCTAACCCTAACTCATTGTAAAACTCACGTGATTCAAACTCAACATAAACAAAATAATATTCAACGCAATACACAAACTGTCTTAGTTTGTCTTCCCACAATGGTCCAAATAAATCCTCAGTTCACACTCTCTCTGCCCTCTGCTGCTTTACGCCTGTCCTGTCCCTTCACAGTCCTGGTCAGAGATGCTGTAAATCACCTCTGTACTGTATCCCCTGTTGTCAAACTGGCATCTGTCGCTCTCAGAGGCTGTGTTCAGTCCCAGTCTGGTAGTCCAGCTGTGTTCACTGGGAGGTCAGCTGACTAAGCCCTGTTGACTAAGGCGACTCCCCCGTCATCCAAGGTTACAACGCTGGAAGATTCTGTCAGCTAATAAGGCCACTTCACTCCATGGCTAACTTAGCTATTTGCTCAAGGCAGCTAGTCACTGCAGCCAAAGATGGCTACAGCAAAGAGTTGCAAGGGTAGCGTAGTGAGCAGCAATAAGCGGTTATGCTGCCCCCTATAGTTTTGGAACTACCTTCGAATTCTGGCCATTCCTGATATTTTACACCTTTTAAAGCTGCTCCAAGGGACCTTAAATTTTAGTTGATTCTGGTGGCCCCTGTGGACCAAAGTAGTATGAGCACCACCGCATCCTGTAATACAGATCTTGATCTGCTAGCCCATGCATTTGTTTTGAAAGCAAGTGATGAAAGATGCAACGTTTATATTGATATTATTTTTAACAGAGCTTTTGCAGGTTGCTTAGCGATGAGGTAAAATATGTGTTTGTGTGCTATCTAAGATTAATAACTGGAATATGACAATGATCAAACAAAATGAACCTAGTCCATAATAATAGTTTTAAATACATGACTTGAACATGAGTTTGAATCTGACCTGGTGACAGGCTTTAAGAAGAACTATAATATCTACACAGAAATAGCCAGTCTTCATATATCTTCGTCTAGAGGCATTAGTATTTAATTGAGACGGTTTAATAACCAGTTAAAAACTCCTTGTAGTTTCTTTAAAGCCTCTGAATATGTACATTTCCCTCAAATGGGGGAAATTAGATCAGGGCCTATACATGGACCAAGTTAGAGCCAGGCGATTATTCGATGTGTCACAGAAGATCTGGCCTTCTGTTGACAGACTGTAAAGGCCTGTGAATTGTCATTTACACGCTAGAATTGTCCATTGAATCTGAGGTTAACATCACAGTCTCATCATTCACATTTATGATATTCTCTAAGGAGCCAGTTCAGTTTCACTCGTTCTATAATAGACTTTCAGTCATACTGGATATCAAATAAGTTGTATTCTCCCGTCACCTTTGATAGACTGTAGGTATATATTTTTTATTTTCAGTATATCAGAAAACCACACCCAAATCCAGCCGAGTCACTCGATAAATATTTGAACAACTAATTTATTTTTCAAAGACTTAAAAATGAGAATGGAGAACTGGCATTAAGGCAAATAAACTGGTGCACATATCCTCCTTTACGGTGCTGTTTGTTTATTTAACAGGGTTGTTTGGAGAGGAGAGAGAAATGAGATTACAAAAAATAGAGAATAGAGAGTGATGACTGATGAGAGAAGAAATGAAGCTCGATGCTCAAAACCAGCTCACAGTCAACACCAGCAGTTTTATATCACCGCTCGTCTGCCGTGAATGCGAACAGCCAACAGATTTCTGCTTCAGTCTGATTAGATTAGACTGTTTTAGAAAAGTGCATTACGTTTCCTTTAAATCGTCCTGAATGCGCTGAAAGGAACCAATTTCGGGTTTATCCTCTTTCTTCTTTGTTCCTTCCCTTTATTGTGCCAGCCCTTTTTTTCATCCCCTTCTTGTTTGCTTGTTGTTTTATTTGCTTTTGTGCGTCATCTCTCCCCAGAATGAAGCCAGGAGTTTGACGAGACTGAGAGTGAAATGAGTAAATGAGTCATTACAGATTAATCTGCCCTGTCCCTGCCGTTCTTAATTGCGCCGCTAGGTTTATTGACAGCAAAAATCAGCCAATGACATTAAATTAAACGTTGAGGTAGAGTCAGATAGAGACAGATGCTGAGGCGGCCATGAGGTGATTATACAAGATTATGGCTTTTGGATGTATGAACATGGCCCTTGGCATAAATTGTTATGGAGGAAAGTAGAATGAGATTTCTGCAGAGTGAGGAATCATTAGTGGACAATAACTCGACAATATTTAATCTGACTCTGATGGAGTTAAGTGGCCCTTGACTGGGAGACTGAAGATCACATTTTTGCTTTTTGTTCCCTAATTCAAGTCTCTAAACATAATGAGCAATTTGGCAAACAGGGCCCACTCTGCCTCCGATCATAATGTGGATTTTAACTCTGGACTTGGCAGTTTTGTTTGTTGACGGCTGGCTAATGAGATCGCTGTTTCTCTTCTGTCACGACGCTGTGCTCATGCTCTTAACAGTACTAACACTTTGTTAGGGTTTGGAACGCATCGTGGTTTGGCTTAAAATACCTGTTTTGGATGGTGATTGTTCGACTTTGCGTGGTCGCCACAAAAACAGCTGGAAATGTCTGCAGGTTTCCTCAAGAAAACACACAGTTTTGTCACCATAAAAAACGATTTTGACAGCAAAAAATGGATGGAAATGTCTCCAACAGGGTTTGTTGCTACAAAAACTGCTGAAAATGGTCCAGGTGTCCGATATCAAGTGGTCTGACTAATAGTCAAGTGGTCAGCTGTTTGGCAGCCTTGGTGGCTTGTAATAGAAATGATGTCTTGTATTTTTTGTCTGGTTATGGTGAAGGGGAAGACAGATTCAAAATCAGCTGTCGCAAGTCTGTCTTCATTTTTGGGTTTGTCCACTGATCCCCACTGAAGACATAAATCTTTGAAAACTGTTTTTTTTTAAAATGCTTTGTAGTTTTCCTAAAAGATGTGGTTACTGTACCTTTTTGAAAACATTAGCCAAACAGGAGGAAAAGGTGCTTTTGCGTTTTATGCATTTTATGGTAGCAGGACAGTAAATGTGGATTAAGTCAAAATAAACTACAGTGACCATTTTCATCATTAAGAAACATGCCAGATGTTGTTAACAGATGTTTCTGAACATCAATGGACCCCTGTGCTCAGAGGAATACTATCTATATCAGACTTCAGTTTTACCAGACAATACTTGTTCCTTGGATCAATTCATTGTTGAGTTGGGGTTTTCTCTACGGAAATCTAGAATTTCTTCATCAGCCAGAAATGAAAAACTTTAATAATCTACCAAGTTTTAGAAGTAGTGAGTCACTAATTTGAAGGGCATATTTATACTGACTCATCTTTAGAAAAGAAAGAACGCGTTCATTTTCTCACTTTGAAATCAGGACTAATATAAACCAGATCTCCTGTTTGACTGTGGAGCTCTGCAGGCAAATTATGAGTAATTTGCATAGTTGGTCATTTTATTACATGGACTTCATCCAGGGATTTGGAGAACTTTGCTAATTTATGAGCTGTCTGAGTGATTCAAACGAGCACCTTATTCTTGTACAGGGCTGACGTTGGCTGAAGTGTAGCTTTTGTGATATCTGTGGATGAACTGAGTCTTTTTTCACAAGTTTAACTTGATTTAAAGGAGCAATTTTAGCAGGTTACTTTCCGTTAGCCACCAACACACAAGCAGTCCCTCTATACACAGCGCCTTTGCCACCATCCTTCTGCAAATTAAAGGTCTGAGAGCTGTTATTGTTCTTTTTAAGTGTTTCTAAAGTGGCCCTTAAGTAATAAAGTCAAGAACAATACGTTATGTAATTCATACCTGAAACATTCAGCGAAGTAGTGGCCTCTTCTACACATGGGGATTTCTGTTTACGATACATTGTTGGACAGCGTGCGATGATGAATATTGTCAGTTCATTCATTAACATTCGTTGTCAGTTTACCAGCTTCTAACAGCCGCTATGGATCTGTGATCTTTGATTTTGACTCATTGTGGATTAACACTCACTAATTATGGGTAGAGTTTGTTCTGTCCTCAAAAAAACAGTGTATCAAGGCTGTTTCATACACTCTCCACAAGAAGTTTGGCTTTAACTTCTGAAAAAATGCAAAAGCAAGCATTTAAGCCAAGTTCAAGAAAGTGAAAAGTGCCTAATTTCAGTTTATCTGTCATTTTTCATTAAACAAGCGAGACGAGAGTCAAAACAGGCCAGTGTTCTGAGTTTTAAGCTCATTATGCAGTGTATGCCTAATGCCACCGAATGTAATCAAACACAACAGCTTTTGTCTGAACTGTTTCAGAAAGGTGCTGATTCAGCTATGGATTATATCAAATGTTTTCCATCCACATTTACATAAATACAGCATTTTTTCATAAGATGTAATACATTAAATGAACTAAGAAACATTTTTTAAGAAGCCCTGTTGGTAACTACAATGCAATACACAGTGTGTGCAATGTCACAAAGACAAGTTGTTGTATAGCATTAAGAAAACGAGGCAAGGTTGTTTATATAGCATTACTATTCTGACACAAGGTAGTTGCTGGTTTGAAAGCCACATTAAACAGTAATGTTTTAAGCTCTGATTTAAATTATCTCTAAAGAAGCTGTATTCAGTATTCACTGTCTCATCTGTCTGGTTTTATTCTCATTGAAATGCATAAAGGTTTGTGTAAACCCCAAGATTTAAGAATAACCCTTCCAATCTGCGTTGATGTTGAACATCATCTAATGATGATAGCATTACTGCTATCATTGGAAAATGTATCTAACCTCTTCAAAAGGTTTGGCAATGAGTTGAATTTTGTATTATAATTATTGATATTTAGAGCATTAAATGCGATCAAACAAAAAACAATTAAATGTTCAATCTCATTTATGTCTTAACTTTTCCTCAATCAAAGAAATACCTCGTTCACATCACTTTTAAACAAGTCACAAGTCTTTGAATTCCAAATCCAAGTCGAGTCTCAAGTCATTTTGTCCTGTCAAGACCTATTATTACTTTCCTGCTTTTTCAATTATCAGAGGCCAATATTAAAAAAAAAATCCTTACATCATGAATATTTTATATGTTACGACCAGGGCCTTGGGGAAACCCTGGCGCAAGATGAAAATGAGACTCCCCTCTTCCCGTCCCCCAAGCACCACCAGCAGCGAAGCGTTTTTAAATGGTTTTATTCAGAAACACATCATGTACACAATCAACAGAGGAGAGCCCACAGGAACTGGTGAGGAGCCGGCCCTTAAACTCTTGGCTTCCAGGCAGGAACCAATCAGCTCCCTGGGACAACCTGCAATCACTCAGACACACCTGAAACCAATCACACACACACACTCAGGTAAAAGAGGGTTATTGAAGTAGAGGAAAGCACTGAGAAATGTTCATACAACCAAGGGTCGTAACATATATTATACACCAATGTACACATAAACTGGGTGTAAAGATCATATTGACATCATGATAAAATAAACAGTGCATGTCTGTTCATTGAACTGACCTGTCAGACTCTGGTTTCAACTTTTTGGAGAAACTTGCTGAACCTGCTCTGTCCTTGACTTTAATATGAAAATCTGATCCTGAGGGTTTACACTGGAAATCAGTCAGGGAGAGACTGTAATTAAAAACCTGACATCATCACAGTGGGACCTCAGCTCTGTAAACCGTGAAAATGAACAACACCGATTTTTCTTTTTTCTTCTATCCCAGGAGCGAGAGCTGTTGGGTCGGATCACTGAGCTGCAGGAGGAGGTGTCCCGGAGGAAGAACCACATCGCTCAGCTGGACCACCAGATCCACACGCTCAACGAGAACATCAGCACTCTGACTAAGGAGCTGGAGCTCAAGGGCAAGGAGGTGCTCAAGATCCGCAGCGAAGCCAATCAGCAGATCAGGTATGACTCAGCGCTCGGAGCAGAAACAATACTAAAATGAAAGCCTCGGCGAAAACTGAGGGATTTCGCTGTTTCCTGGCAGCTCTGCTGATTTGATTTTGTCCAAAAACACTTGACAAGAGCAGACGAGTATTTTTTTTGCTACTGGCCTTCAAAACTTGTTCAAAAAGTTCCTGCTTCAGTTAACCGAGCCCTTCTTACTGTAAAATGCTCTCTTGTTTTTAAATCTGTGGGTCAAGACCGTCCCACTTGTCATGAATGTTAGAAAAGTGACTTCTCATCTTCAGTAGCTGCCAAACTGACGTCATCCTTTGAATCCGTGTTTGATACAAGACGTCGCTTCTCTTTTGTTTGTGTCAGATGTTGTTTCTCTCTGTCTGAAATATTTATAGCCACACAGTTTCATCCTCGTCTCACAAACATGCAACTCCACAACCAAAGCCCAGGAAGCATAGACCCCATTGTGTTCACACTGCAGTTCATCTTAATACACTGTAACCTGGCAACCACACTACTGAATATCTTTCTCATGAATTCAGAGTGGTGGTCCTTTTCACTCTCTCTGCCTCCATTTTGGGCAATAAGCACTGGATATGTCATCATGTTCTGCCTGATCATTTTCCACCCATGTCTTTTGTTGTGGATTTTCTGTTGATCAAGACTTTGAGTAGTAATTTTTGATTTTTTTGGGTGGGCTAATTACCTTTGTGGTGATTGAGCAAACGATGAAAGGTGACATTTTGTAGGATTTAGCAGCATCTAGAGTCGAGGTTTAAGATTGGAACGAACTGAACTCCCGTTGTCTCATTCTCACCTATGGTAGCTGCCTAAAAACACAAAAGGCCCTCTCGAGAACCGGTGTTTGGTTTGTCCAGTCTGAGCTACTGTAGAAACATGGCGGTGCAACATGGAGGACCCAGTGATAAAACATCCTTCAATAGACTGCATCCCAAGTTCCTTCCTTATTTACGCACCACCGGATGTTGATAACCCGACATCACTTCACATGGCGCAATTTAGCGTCTTCACCCAGGTCCACTGCAGGGTCAGAAAATGCAGAGTTTACACATTCCCATTGCACACAAAAGCCTGATGTTAGCGGATTTAAGTGGGATTTCTGACCATTGGAAAAGTGGTATTAGACAATCACCTTCAGGCTCCAGTGGTATTGATCCTCTCAGCTCTTTCCGGGAGAGAACGAGAATAAGAGTACTTCCCAGATTGTTGAGCTAATCTCTTAGATAAATAAGCACAAAGCAGCATCATTAGGAACATTAACAGGACATTATCACTGACGTCTTGACATCCACACACACACATAAATGCCCGCACGCATTCCCTTTTCTGCTGGTGGCCCCTGTCATCTGCGCAGGCTGCTGAATTGAACTCCTCTTGTTATATCTGGATGACGATAGTTCCTGCAATCCCACTCCTGCTCCGGTCCCGAGGAAAACACAGCGAGATGAAAGAGAGAGGAGAACCAAACGAGGCGAATCAGCCTCCGTGTTTTTGTCTCCCCCCCCTCTCTCTGTCTCTCGGCCAGTGTCAGCAGCCCATTGATTAGGAGATGTGAAGGTTATTTAGGGTAGCGGCGGAATGGAATCTATAATCATGTTGTCTCCCGCAGCGTGTTATGAATTTTTTAAAGTGCTGTGTGGTTAATGTGGTCCGGCGACTCATTAGAACCAATCTGTAGCCGTGGAGTTATGTGTTACGTGTGTGTGTGTTTGAAGGTTTTTCATGCCCGTGTGTATGTTTGATGATTGCTCCCATGATGCTTTATTCTGTCTCGTTAATTCACGCGCTGCTAGCCTTCATGTACATGCGTCCTCTCTCCCTCGCTCTCTCTCTCTCCCTGTGCTGGCTGGCAGGCCCATGCGCAGCACATTCCCCCTTTCTCTTACGTAACTCCCCGTCTGAATCCTGGTCACAGGGATAAAAATAGGATGATAAATAAATAAAGAGGAAGCAGAGAGAGATAAGATGTGCGCCCCTCAGGGAGAGTTGGCCCAGTCAGAGTGAGAGGCAGACAGACATCTATGTTTCTCCTCCATCCTCCTTCACTCCCTCACAGCCCTTTCATCAGTCTTCTTCTCCTCCTCATTTAATTATAATCATCTTTTATTCCCCGTTTTCCGTCGTCCTCCGCTTTCTTTAGCTCATCTCCTCCGGTAGAAAAACCTTCTGCATTTGCAAGTTGAAACACACTGGATCAGAAGACGAATTTATATCCACCTCCTCTGCATTTGCTTTTCCATACATGTCGTGTTTTGCACCTAAGCCACTGCATATTCACGTCTTGGTAAATTTTCATGTTGCCCGCGCAGAAACCCCCAAAACTCATATTTCTATCACAATTACATTCACAGAGTGTTCTCATGCAATTATGTTCGAGGAATTCATTCGGCGCATCTGTCGCCTTCCCCTAATCTCGCCACCGTTTCCTCCGGGGAACAATCCATTATGTTCGCTTTCTCGTGGGAGAGGCGGACGGAGAAGGAGAGTCTGCAGGTCCTGATTAAGTCTTAAAGGGAAATGTCACCCATTTGAAAGTAAATGAATGAAGTTGGTGTTATTCCTGAGACTTCATTCAAATGACGTCATTACGAGGAACAGTGGTGGACGCAGAAATAAATAGAAAGGGCACCACTTGTATTGGGGGGTGGGCACCAGCGCAGTGATGATATTTATAGTAACGAAAGGGCACTTTACTTCTTTTCCGCTAGACAGGCAACTTAGAGGGCCTGATCTATCTACCATAAGGGCATCCAAGAAGGAACTCTTGCGGGTATTTTTCACGCATGGGGTCACCGGGGGGTTGAATACCTTCCCTGCAAACAGTCCACCAGTGAAGAGGAAGGACTTTTGCTTTTTGTCTGTTTTCTTGCCCTGACGTCGGGGGAGACATTGGTAACAGCCATGGTCACCAAACTTCAGTAAGATGGTCTGTTTGTACTTCGAGGACATTTTAATACTGATGCCTCTATATGACCTAAATAATTGGTCTCACAGCCGGAGGAAGGAAGCTGCTCTGTAGTCTGGGGGCACGGAAACGGATTCTTCTGCATCTCTTGCCAGGCGACAGCTGAGCAACCGACTTACGGCGTGACATTTTATGTTTGCCTTGCTCCTGAGTTGTATCTTGCTGTTGGCTTATTATTATTAAGACATAACATTTCTAGGAAATGGGGCTAACTTTGCCTTTAATAGAGTCTAAGCTCAACAAAATGACTCTGCTGTAGGATCACATGTAACCAGTGTATTGCGTCTTTCTTTCACTAGCTTCAAAACAAATGAATGAGCTCGCCAGATCAAGGCAGTGGCGCTCATACGGCTTTTGTCCACAGGGGCCGCCAGAATCAACAAAACAGAAAGTTCTTTGAAGCTGCTTTAATGATCCTTATGCAGTGTGCATGTATGTTACTAATTGTCCTCATATACAAAACCAGCAAGATACAGCTAAAGAAAATGCGACTTTATACTTCACTAGATTTTAGATGTTAATATTGTCTTTTTTACTCAGCTACATAATCGGACAGTTATAGTTACTAGATACTTTACAGAAAATATTATTTTTGAAAAATCGTACACATTATAAGATTTATTTAACGATTCAAATTCAAAGCCGACTTGACCAGCTCCAGCATAAACCACTGCAACTCGTCTGACCATTCTTCTCTCTCCTCAGGGCTCACGAACAAGAGTTGACGAAGAGGCACGAGAGGGAACTTAACGAGATGAGCGCCGTCCACAGCAGAGAGACGCAGAACATGCTGTCAGACTTCAACAAAGCCCAGGAAGTGCTCAAAGACAAGATCTCCGCCCTCCAGATACTGTACGTACATACTGTAAACCCACTGTGTGCTTGTGCGGTCTTCAAACAAGCGGTGCAACAATGGAGAAATAAGAGACGGAACACTTATCTAACTCTTAACTCGTGATTGATGATGCGAGCAGGTCAGCCTACTCGTCCTAGATAATGTAATTGTGCGCTGTCAGGTGCCAAGCGGAGGCTGAAAACAACTGACAAGTTTTCTCTGGGGGGAATAACAGAAGACGCATTCACACCTGCCTGATCACTCCTGGTTTCTCTTTTCTGCTCATCAGATTTAAAGGGACAGTTCCCCCCGAAATCAGAAACCCATATTTTCCCTCCTACCTGTGGAGTTGTTTTAGTGCGAGTTGCAGAGTTGTGGCGATATCAGCCATAGAGTTCTCTGAATTCTCTCCAATATAATAAAACTAGATTTGTGCTCGGCTTGTGGTGCTTAAAGCGCCGGAAAACTCAACAGCAATGTCAGTCTAGGTTGATAAATGGCAGGTAAGAGGAAAATATGCATTTTGATTTTGTGGTGAACTGTCCCTTTACTCCTTTGATTCACATTATCAATACTTGCTCATAACCCCGTCCTCTGCTTGCGTAGATGATCAAATATGGGAAAATAAAGTGTACACTGTACTTTTTCCATGCAGTGACCTAAAAAAAAATCACTGCGTCAAACAGACAATTGGAGCATATCTAAACACACTCGCAGTCGCAAGGTATGCCGGAGCAGACGGATCCACGCACACTATTTTTATTTTCATTTGCGTCAGGTAAAGTGGAGTATAAATAGCAGGCTGCCGTGATGAATTCTCTTCTTCTCGGCTAATCATATTGCTGCTGTCATACGTTATAAACAGCTGCACCGAGCACGACGGTGCATGACGAAACTGGCTCACCATGAAAGGCAGCACCCAGAGAGATTTACCGGTGCACCCCACAGTCTGTACCTGAGCTGCATTCTTCAGGAGACAATGTGTTCACATTGTCAAAACAAAGAGAAACAGCAAAAAAGATAAAAATGACACCGTGAAGTCAAAGATAAGGACGAGCGAAACACAGAAGGCTGCATTGTCTGGAGCTCCATTGGAGTCCTTGATTAAAGTGGGTGTTTTGATTCCAACTTAATGAAAGATTGATATCAAAAGCCTTTCGGTTTATGAGGTTTCACACCCTGGATGCGCGTCTGCCTTGGCAACTGCTGCATTCACTCCTGGTGTGCGTCAACATGGCTGCGTCACAACAACTGTAACAAACTGTCCAGCCTGCCGGAAATTTTGGATTTCATTCGCAGTGAACGCTGCTGTGATGTGTTCATCGGTTGAGTCCAAACAGTGCCGTCGTATCTATGTCTTCACTGAAGTATGAAACCACGGAGGAAGCACAGAAGATTTAGGGTGTCATCATCCTTTAAGCAGAGGAGCACAAAACAGCTCAAAACCGTTGAGCATGAAATAAAAAAACATCTCTTCCTGCCAAAATGCACTGAATTAAACTGTGGCTGGTGTCAGAGCTGCCGCCAGGATTTCTAGAAACGCTCAGACATTTTTGACACACCACAACCAAACTCGTCATTCATTTAATTGTTCACACGTATTTTCTCTTCAATTTTCTCAACAAATCCAAATTCAAAACCTTTTACACACTGCCAGGATATTATTCTTAATATTCCCTTTGTTATATTTTAACTTACATTGATACTGATTGTCTAAATGCAGTCAAAGCTGGTTAGCTCCGTTAACAGTGCAGGTAGCGGGTCGGGACTGTGAGCTCAGAGCACCAGAGGAGTGTTGTCGTTTACACCGCTAGCACAGGAGCTTTTGTTGCCAGGAGGAGGAGGTTTTTAATGCCCGCAACGGAGGGACCTATCCGGAAAGTGGGAGGGGAGTGGGGCCGGGATGGACACCAGAACCAGAGCCGTGCAAGCAGGCTGGGATCAGCAGCCTCTCAGTGAACATCGTCAGACCAGGACTAAACACAGCTTCTGAAACTGATGAAGGCCAGTTTGATGACAAGGAATACAGGAGGAAGGTGATTCACAGGTGCTTCGACCAGGACTCTTGACTCCTGGGAAGACAAAGACATGGCTAGTTCAGGCAGGGACAGGAATGCATCGGTCGGGAGAGGACCGAGCAGGAGGTCGGGCATCTGTCAGTGCCCACTTCCAGAGAAACAAGACTATTTGGTTAGCATGCTAGCTTCAGTTGATACATAGACATGACATCAAAACTGCTATTTATTCATGTTTTGGTGATAATCATAATTAAAGTTACCAACATTTTCACATATGGAACCTTTAATGAGCCAACACTTTTTTAGTTAGTAGTAGTTACTAATTTAGTTTGAAAGATCATCATAATCATTCACCTTTAAATTAATCAGTCTTACAAAATATTAAACTCAACTCTGATATTTGCAAACACTGATTTCTTCTGACTCTAAAACACAGTTGAAGGATCACAGCAGTGAATGCACAATATAAAAAAAGTAGAGTTATACACCCTGAGATGGTTGGACTCCTGTAACTGCAAAACATCCATATAAGATGAACTATACATCCTCAAACTCAGGACATGCTCTGCCAAATGTTCAGTGTGGAATACCATCAAGCTGAGGGAGAACTTGCAGGGATCAAAGGTAACGTATAGACTCGGATCAAAGACATTTAGCTTCGAAAGTAATGATACCAGGGCGGAAGAATCTAATTAGTGGAAGGACATTTCCTTTATTACCCAAGATGAAGAAGGGGATATATATTATTGATGACATACAGGGATGACAGACAGTGTAGGGGAGAGAGGTGGAGCTAGGTGTCGGGAGAAGCAAAGGGAGTGAAAGCTTCGTGGATGCAGTATGTCGATACAGAGGGTGAGAAGAGTGTGGATGAGATGTGACGCGAATGACTCCAGGTAGGAAGATTCAGAGAAGAAGATGGATGTATGGAGGAGGAAAACAGAAAGAAATTGAGTTGAAAGATACATTTTTTGCCATCGGGCAGCGGATGATGCCCAGTCATGAGGGAAATGAGCAAAACCAAACCTCAGGAGAGACAGAGAGAGGACCACAGATACGACAGAGAGAGATAAAGAAAGAAAAGCTACATTAAAGTCAGAGATATGCAGCCAGCAAGCCTTCTCCTCAGAGCTGACCTCCTTTTACTCTGACTCAGCTGAGAGACAAGCACCACCTGCAGGACTGAAGAAGTACATCCTGACAGAGTCTGAATTACACAAGATATACCTTATAGTTCAACAGGACCTCAAGAACAACACAAGGACAGTTAGATAGATTTGTAGAGGAACAGTTCCGAAAATGTTCCGAATATTTTCTCAGTGCTCATTGTTCAGGGTGTTTTTCATCTTTTCTCCTCTGTTATATTTGCACAAATACTGACAGTACAAAAAATGAAAATCGATAAAATGTGCCTACAGAGGCCAAGAAGCTCATCTTACATAAACAACATTGAAAATATACAGTGCTGCCTAGTTTTCTTTTGAGTCAACTTCTTACTGATGTAGGTTATTTCTGGCTCCTCTTACTGGCTTTTTCAACCTTATTTCTTTTCAGAGGATGGACTTAGTTAGCTCAGTTATCTCAGAGATGGATGTGATGACATTTAATCTTAGAAGCTGTTCTGCTTTAATTCGAAGCATTTAAGGTTGACGGTTGGCCGGTCCTGAAATACCTCATCAACTCTCAGATGTAATACTCTTAAGTCCTCAGTCTTTTCATTTTAGTTGTATTAACTCTGAGGACCACTTAACTTTCCAGTTTGTGCATTCATCAGGTTAAAGTTATTATTTATCCAGGACTTTGGTTGATGACCAAATACCTGCGAAGCTAATGACATTTTTAGATTCAGTGCTAATCAGAAAATACTAGCGTGCTAACGAACAAAGCTAAGATGGTAAACACGGCAAGCATATAACCCACCCTCTGATTGGACACCCTGATATTCTCACCCGAAACCAAACCAATCTCACTCCTCATGCCTCAACCTAACCGTCAAAAGCAACCACTCAGAGGCAGAGAAGGGCGGGTCTTACTGAGAAAAGAAGTGGAGTTTACGATAACGTGTCAGCAGCTTGACGTTAGCATTTTTTGCAAGTTTTTTGGAGTTGATTAAAAACTAGCGAAGATCAGCTAGCATGAAGCAAATGTAAGGAATGAGTGTGACAAGCATGAGGGATAGACCGTCTCCTTGATTACTAAGTACCACTGAGTATCAGTATCGGCCCTGAAAAATCAATATCAGTCGATGCCTAACAAGCATAACTATCACTTATGTTGTGTGACTACAATTCACCCAAACTCCAAAAGTAACCCATCTACTGAAGTAGTCCTCTTTAAAAGTTTCTTGTACGTATAACTGACACTATCTGACACAGTATTTAGTTGAAACCAAACTCTGACAAGAATCTCTGACACGTTTCTGAAGCCTTGACTCGACCAAAGAAGCTAGACTTTGGAAAGCCTGTCAAAACAACTGCATAGTTTAAAAAATAAATAAAGTGGAGATAGACAGTCTGCACGGTGAAATAAGCTTCCAGACTAAACATGCAGTCTGCTTCAGTTTTCTGGGACAAATTTACTTTAATGATCAGCAGTTTTTATATTCTGGCTGTATCCTCACTTTCCCCCAGTATAGAAGCATTTCCTGAGCCGTCCCCCGGAGAAGATCCACTGTCTTCCATCTAATTAACTGAAACACAGATTCATCTTAACCAGCAGCCCTGTCCCTTCCCGCCTCATCAATCTCTGCGGTGACGACAGCAGCTTCCCTCCCTCTCCAAAAACAGCCACCGAGAATACTCCAACATTTAAGTTTCATGAATTTTTTAAATATTCCTTCCTGCGTCTGTGCCTTATTACTCGGTCCTGTGGGAGTTGGCAAGCATGTGTGCGAGTTCAAAGTGTGTGTTTGTTTGGGTTTTAGTCATCACGCCAACTGGAGACGCAGTATGTATTCACGTCAGCAGTACTCCAGCTCACAAGGGTCTGTTAAAATCATCCGGCCACCATCTGGAAATGTTACCATAGCAACAATGCTTTGGTTTCCTGCCAGATTACCCATTAAAAATGACCAGTCAAACATTTGTGAGTTCAAACAAGACTCTCTGGACGGCGAGCAAGAGCCAAGGAATCGGAATTGGACCGGGGGAGTCAATGAAAAGCACTTGAATTTGTAACATTCAGTCCGGTGAGTTTGCTGAAGCTGCCAGTCACTGCAGCAGCGGCAGCAGCGAGAGAAAATTACAAAAGACAAGCAGAAGGTAGCGATGATAACAGTAACACACACCCAACACTTCCCCGTGACCATCAGTCACTGTCAGTTTTGAGTTATAGCACCTTGAAAACAGATTCACATTCACCAAAAATGAACTGAAGAACCACGTCAGCACCTCGCCGCAGCTTTGCTACGGACGTTTGGAGCGGAAGTGTCTGTCCAATATCTCTTATCAGCTTAAACATGCTGCGGATAGATGTGGATTTTTTTTATCCCCTGCAGGTAAATCTGTCTGATGGCTGCGTATAAGCCGAGCGATAGCAGGTGCGTCTGTCCGGTCGCTTCAGATACTCTGTTTATGTGATCTTAGACAAACCCAAAAATAAGATGGAAGCCGTGGGCGACACCGGCCTCCCCCTGCCTTTCATGTGTCGCTGACGGTCCAGCTGGGTGTCACAGAGGGTCTTCCTGCTCACTGAAGGGTTGCTGACGCTGCGGCAGTCGGGCGTAAAATAGCTGGAAAACATTCTATAAACATTTGGCCTCGGTGTGCTCCTGCCCGGAGAAAAAACCGGCCACAGCTCAACCGGCGAGAGCAGAGATACATTCAATTCAACTGGTTTTATTGTCATGATAGACCAGACTTTTAAGTGTGAAGTACAAACAACAAAAAGTACAGAAACAGAAGAATTGTGATTTTGTTTTTTGGGAGTGAACACGTTTGAACGAGCAGAATAAAACCTGAATGTCTGGATCGGATCATGAACTCCCCACCAGCCTCAGTGGGAACAAATGAGCTCCATTTGGGGAGTTCACTGACAAATGGACTCTCTGGAAGTCTTTCCCGCTGTCAGTGTATGATTCTTGGCTAAAGCGTCTGTTCAGGACAATTAGGATAAGACTTGAAACAGCACATCATTTACAGGCACTTCCTTTTCTGGTCCGGAGAAAAACGTCCTGTTGTGTTTCAGCTTTAACCAGACGAGCAAAACCAAGACGACCAGATGACAAAAGTGCCAGCATTTGACAACCTGGGAATGAGACTCAATAATCTAGAATCGACTACTGCAGCTTTAAATGCCATTATCAGACAAATCAGTAGTCTGATGAAAAGTTAATGAGTCTTCCTCTGCCGCGCTCAATCACATGCTGGCTGGCTCCTTAAATCTGCACTCACTCGTCCAAACTTTGAGAACTCCTGTTTTAGAGGTCAATAAACTGACTAACGCAGCTTTAAGAAGGCCATTACGACTTGCTAAACTATCACACCTTCTGCTCCTCCGTGACTGTTTAACACTGTTTTAAGTGGTTAAATAATTCAAATTCTAAAGCTCAGTACGCACAATTTAAGCTACAATGTTCCCTTCTCTTCGTTGTAAAACAAAGCCAGACAGAGACACTGCTGGAGCAGCAACAGACGTCCTGGTGTTTGAGCTGCTGAAAATGTTTGACAAACACGATGAATCGGCTATCAGAAGTCCGCAGAAGGACCAGCACAGCAGCAGCGGGCAGTATATCTGATGAAACTGCAGATCAGTGTGTATCAGTGTCACTGAGCAGAGCTCCGGTGGCTGCTCCTGTACGGCGGCAGACATTCCATGGAGAGAGCACAGTTTATCGGGAAGACAAGCTGTCCTGGTGCTCGGCCTTTAAGAAACTGTGATTTCACACTGCGGCGTGAATGTCACAAAGAGACCCCTCAGTGGTTTGCGCTGTGGTAGTGTGGGAGGTGAAAGGCTGCTTAAATCACTGTCACATAAGGGACTGGTGAAACAAGAAATGGGCTCATAGCTGAACATGCAGAGGATGAGAAAACATTTAACCATCTCAAAGTGAATATGAATCATCCCAAAATGTTGTTTCTTTACTGTGTTATTATCATCTGTTGTTGGTAGTTAAAAGTGTTGGCTTTCAAAGTATTTTTCCTCCAAACTGTACTCAACTGAAGCTTAAAACTAACATTATCAACAGAATGTGACGAAACAACAGTGTTGACGTGTTGATGTACTTGTTGTAGAGATGTCTACTGAAGTTAGCATGCTAACCAGCTAGCCCTGGTCGTCCATAATAATACCACCGTCCCGTAATACCGCTATGGACCAACAAGGAGCGATCGTCTGATAGCTACCTTAGTTTCAGCTGACAGATACAATACATGTCACCTGTTGGCATGTCAATTCTTGCATCTATTTTACTTACTAAACAACAGAAATACAAGCGTACACCTTCTGAATTCAAGTTCCTCTGTTTTAATGGACTGAGCTATGAGCTAATTAGCTAACATTAGCCAACTACAGCCAAGGATAACTAGCGAGCAAGGATAAGGATAACAACAGCTGTTGGTTACTCTGGTGCTATTCTGGATCTACCTTTGAATTCAGACCACATTTTACAAATGATACCTTTAAACTAGAGTTCATTTTATTTAGGCTTAATGGAAACTCTCTGTCCTGCTGTGTGTTTAGCTGTTGGCTTACTAGTTCTGTTAGCTATTAGCTCCCTTAGCCAAATACAACGCAGGAATCGGCTGCATCGAGCTGTTAACAGCTAACTAGCTTTCCTTCTGCCAATTTCAGCACTGATTTATTGTTCACAATGTATAGTCATCAGGGAAAAAAATAGGATGCATCCTCCAATGATGGTGAGTTAACACTGTCCTTATATTGTGTCATATATTTAATAGGGACTGCACTGCGCACTTGTTGACAGCACTCAGTTCAGTTTTTCATTGGTTAATTTATAGTCATACATTTACCCTGTCCTGAGGAAAATCTCTGTTTTCACGTGTTCTATTGCTCCAGAAACAACGTTGACATCTCGAGCCCTGGTTTCATGTTTAATAGTCCAGTGTTGTGTTGTGTCACAGAAACTCATTGTAGTTCAGATGTATTTTTTGTTTGTTCTTGTTCAGTTTAAACTTGTATTTTGGATCTTGGAGGGCGTCTTGAAATTCTCAAAAAGCGAGGGGTGAACAACAATATCTCAACGTAGCCTGCTCCAGAATTATGTTCAATTTTTATCAAGTCTAAAAATTGCAGTGTTGTGACAAATGCTTGAACCTTCGAAGTACTCAAAACATGCTTTGATTCAACAATTTCAGTCAATCTCTGTATCACATTAAAAGGATTGGGCAATTGATGACTTGAAACTATAAAAAAACTTTCCAAAGTGCATTTGTTCTCTAAACTATGCGCTCCTGTTGCCAAATGGAAGGGTTCAAATGTGTTTCGTTTCATTTTATTACAATTTTAAAAAATGAGTCATTTCCCAGGCAACAGGGTCACTTGTGATTGGTTGTTTCTCGCTTGAAGAACATTTGAGCCCATTCTGCTCAGCGATCTTTAGCATGTGTTGCATTAGAGAAAATGTCACCGAATTTTAAATGAATCGGAGGTTTTTACACAAGTCGGTGATTTCTCCGAGGGGCCGCTCGGAAAGCAGCAGAAATCCATTATAGAGTTTTTTGAAAAACTCTCATAACTCACAGAACGAAAACAACCTCCGGAGGAACGGCGCAGCTCTGTTTTTTGATTTGAACGCCCCGCTGCTTAATGGTTTTTGTGATGAGAGGAGAGGAGGGCAACGACGGGAAAGGACCGGGGACAATTACTGTTTTATTGATCAAAAGCTAATGAAAAAGGAGAGCCTATGAATCACTCATCTCTTTACTCCCTGTAATATATGCATTTCATTCTCTTAACTAACAAAAGGTTCCATCCCGTACGCACACGCTTTAAAGAGCAAGATCTTCACCTCGCCCTTTTTGATGTGTAATTGATATTTGATGTTGCATATTTTACACACAACCTGCTTAGATCACATCTCAAACTGAGCATTTTAATGCAGTTTACCCCTGAGGAAGAGGTGTCGAATGCTGTCTTCCTTTTTCATTGCTTAATTATTGTGTTTACCCAAGAGTCTGAATGCTGCTGGGTGGATCCCTCATGCAGAATATTAAGGTTTTTGTCTCTCATCCTACAGGCTGGAAGGAACAGAGGAGAAGTTCAGGAACAGGGAGAGTCGTCCTGAGGATCTGCAGATCATCGCTGAGCTGAAGGACATGGTGTCAGAGAGGGAATCTCTAGTCAAGAAACTTGTGGTAGGTAACTGCTGATGAGGTAATATGTGTCGAATATACAGGAGGAAGTAAAAAGATTTTTCTTTGCTTCAGACATGTGTGACATTTGTATTACACAAAACCAAATAGTTTTTCAGGACAGCAATTTGTAAGTACAGTTTTTAAAGATATTATCTCCCTGGTCAATTGAAAATTTACAGTAGATGCAAGGAAACTGCGGTGTGGTTTCTTTTTTTGAGGTTCACAAAACATTATACGGCTTTATTTTAGAATCTCGTGATTTAGAGGTTCAGTTGGTCTTTTGAAGCACCACCCATGGAAAACGTTTTTGGGGAATAGCTCAATAGCGTATTTGCTTCTACGCCGAGAGTAAGGTGAGAAGATCATACCACTGTTGTGTCGACGCACTAAATATGGAGGTAGAGCCGGGTGGTAATTAGTATAGCTTAGCATAAAGACTGGAAGCAGTGGGAAGCTATGCCTCCGAACCCCATTGTGCAGCCAGGTGCAGTAACTTCCGACTTCCTCCGACTTAAGTACAGATTAACATGTTACATACAGGACATAATTTGTGAGCTTCACAGCTGTGTTGGCTGCATTTTTTAAAGGTCCGGAAAGTGAAAGTGAGATTTTCTTACCCAATGATTATTGTTTTATTCATTTTTTCCCTCGATTTTGTTTGGGAAAGGCTCCTGTTCAGAGTGTCATTGCAGTGTCTAGCCCCGTTTAATCACAATTTGATCAGCCCTGTCAATCATTTGGGGAAAGAAATCAGTGGTTGACCTGCTCTCTGAAGTGTGTTCTTTCATTTTCTGGAGGCATTTCTTCATCAGAAGTCACACAACGTTGATATGTCAGGTTTTAGTGTGTTTCACCATGCATCTCCCATAGACTTCAATAGAGCTGGCACCACAGTCTGGCCCCGAAGCAAGATTCAGTGACGTAATGACCCTTCGTTCTTTTTAAGGTTCCTCGCATTAACTCGGCCGACCTTAATTTCTGCCTTTCAGACAGTTTGTGATCCGGTGTACTTCACCTCATTAACACTGTGGTTTTCATTGGGTGTGTCTGGAACACCGTTTACAATAACACAAGGCTACTGCGGTTCCACTGCTCTGATCACATGAAGGTGACTTCATAAATCAGCTTACAATTTGTCACGGTGTAGTGCTGCTGCCATTGAGGGGTCCTGAGTCACGGGCTCGCGTCTGAGATCCACAGTCTGCAGTCATTTTGAGGTGAAGAGTTGAGTGCTTAAAAGGTAACTTTTCAAGTCCCGAATCCAGGTAGGAAGAAGAATTTCGGGGAGGCAGTTTTCAGGAAGGCATCAAAATGCGGCGTCAAATATGTGTGTGCCTGTAAAAGAACACTGCAGACAGAACTCCTAAATGTGTGATTTTCAGTCATTTCACAGTCCCTTGAGTCTCCCACAGCCTTTTCTGGCTGTCAGCTAACATGGTTTTCTCCTCCAGGACGATAAGAAGTTCTACCAGCTGGAACTCGTCAACAGGGAGACCAACTTCAACAAAGTGTTCAACGCCAGTCCTAACGTAGGAGTTATCAACCCGCTCATCAAGGTAGGACCCCGCTATCCTGTAACACACCACACACAGGGGCACTCTGATCAGCCTGCCGCTTTATTTGACGACATAGCAAAGATGATATCCACTCCATCTCATTTCATGTCCGTCAGTGCTGATCGATCAGAAGAACAATCAGTGCTGAAGTCTTAAAAAAGGTACGATTGCATTGTAACAACCTTAAATCATGACCGCAGTAATTTTCAAACATTACTCTAATTGCTGTTCAGCAATGAGACCATTCTGAGCCGACTGTCAGCCTCCACCAGAGAGTTTGCAGGTTGAGCTGAAACACAAAACCACAACAACAAAAAAGGAAAGTTGTTTTATAGCAGAAGACAGGATTATGATGTCCCAGCAAAAAATAACTTAAACTCTCACTGCAATGGTGGATGGTAAAGGGCCGATGGAAAAATCAATTTTTACAAGTTTATTCTTTTTACAACAAAGTTGCCAAGGACAGTGAAAGAGGACAGGAAGCAGCACATTTAATGGGAAATTTGGTGTGTTTTAACAATAGTAACAGCACCACTGGTGTGAAATGGAGGCTGACAGTTGGACAAGGTCTCATTTCTTTGCAGCAATTAAACCAAAGTGTCACAGTTCAACAAGTAATCTAACAGCCAAGCATCACCACAATATAACATTAACTATTAATGTTTGTTGAAGTGAAATAACCTTCAGCTTTTATGAAAAGGATCCACAGTATACAGATATGCAATACTGTTGCGATCTCAAATCTACTGAACATATCAATCAGCAGCTTTGATTGCAACAGGATTTATTAATTTACTTTTAATGAAAGAGTTACTGTGTCCGATTTTATCTCAAAACTAAAGGGATACAACTGCTTTGTTGTAATTCAGTCAAGTTGAAATTGCATTAATTTGTAGTGTAAAAAGCTTTAAAAGGCCCTGAAAACATATTTAAATAGGCGACTGAATACTTCTTGATAAATTCTTATCTATAAACATTTAAGTTTATACAAAGTTATGCTCAACTCGTCAATTATTACGCTTGGTATGGCGACCGACCCAAACAATGATCCCAAGGCTTCAGTATTTGACAAGTTGGGAATGAGACTCAAGAATCAACTTTCTTATAAAGTGGACCTTTAATGTTGTAAAACAGCTGTGGAAAGGTTAAGGCGCCCAAACTACTTGGTTAAGTCTTGGAAAAGATCATGGTTCCGGTTAAAATAAGTACATTACTTACATATTTACATAAGTTAAGTCATCGGAAATATGAAAATACCAGTGAGGAAAGAAAAACGGATGCAGACCTCTGTCGATGAGGTTTAGGAAGTCATTTTGGTTGGGTTTAAAATAGCTACGTCACTCATGTAACTTCAGTTACGAACTTACCTACATTGGGTACTCATGACGAAAAATATCTCGACTTTGTCTTTCACACTGGATACAAACAGTGTTATCCTGGGTGAAAGTCCTTGTTTGACGCAACCATCTTTCCCCAACCTCCTCAATTTGCGAACTTTGTAACTTTAAACTACTTCTGCCTGACTTCCTCCTTGGCTGCTGTAATGATTACTGCAGCCACTAGAGGTCGCCGGCTAATATAAACATAAATATTGGTCGTAATAAGCTGCTTTCACAGTTAACCTATGTGGTCGTTTTTAAGGATTGACTGACATGGGCTATTTTAACTTAAACCATGATTTCTTTCTCTTTCCTACCATTCTAAAATATAAAAACGAAGCTAGCATGTGTAAACCATTGGAATCTCTGGCATACTAAACAGGTTGGGCCTTGAAACACTGCCACAACCATAGTTCCACAACTGTCACCACATTTTGATTCAAATGTTGCTAAATCCTGATTGGTGCAGGGTGAAGGATGTGACATCACATTTTTCCAACTGAGCCCCGCCCACTTCATACCAGTAAGAAGTCCACCAAAAACAAAAATGTAGAAAAACTCTTTGATTAAACAACTAAAGCTGTTCTGGCGTTGGCAGAAAGTTGTGTGGTCATGTTGGATCCCTTTGCTCATATAAAGAAGCAGTTTGAGAAAATATGTTTTCAGGGTCTTTAAAGTTCCCCGTGCTCCTGAAAAGCATATTTCATCTCTCACAGTATGTCTGAGTTGAATGGTCCCCTCTGCATGATCAATATATAACTGTTGACACCATGTCTCAGGTTCTATAACTTCCAGTATTTATGTTTCCTGCTGTTACATGTATATATTCCACATATCTGTATATGTGTTGTGTGTTCACCGTGTGCTGGTTTTTATTTATGTGTTTGTGCGTCTAAACCTGCGAGTGACTCTTCCTCCCGATTCGATTGATCTTCCTGACTTTTTCTCCAGCTTTCCTTTGCTTTCCAAGCCATTTGTTAGTGTGAGATGTTTTCTGCTCTGACACATCTCTCTTCATCTGAACTTCCATTCTGCTCAGAGCGACTGATGCTTTAAGACTGAGACTGATTGATGCCAGTCTTCAGATTGATCCATTCACTCTGCTTCGATCAACATTCAAATGATCAAGTTAGCACGCTGCTCTTTTCCTGTCTCTCACTGGATGGACCTCTAGGGCTCTGCCTGTCCTCCATTTTCCCTCTTTTTCCTCCATTTCCTCTTATCTTTTATTATGATTTTGTTTCAAACTTCCCTTTTTTTGCTCCTTTTTTGACCCCCATGCCCCTCCTTTTCTTTTTTGTCTGTAGCAAAAGAGAAAGAATGAGAAAACAGCAGCCAGCAGATTCAGCAGCTCTTCTAATGTCAGGGCTATGGAGGCATCGGGTATGGGCGTGGGCGTGGCAGGTTCGGGAAGTGGGCAGCCCCCACAACCCCCACCACCGCCCCCAGCCCAGCCCAGCCGCCTAGAGCCCCTCCCCAACTCCCCCCTCCACCACCTTGAACTCAACTCCAACAAACCTCTTCCCCCGCCGACCCCTCCCACCGAACCCAAGAAATTCATGAGGTGAGACCTTTTCAGCCCCGACGGGCAGCAGCTGGTCAATCCACGCATCAATCATCCAATCACAGACTTGGGTTTAATTGGAAAATCCTGCTGGTTTATGAGGGTTAACGCACTTTTACTGATTTGACTCGTAGCTTGAGTCAAGCCTTGAATGTAGAAACTGTATTTCAGGCTGAGCGTTCTCTCACAAAAGCCTGAAAATAACAACAAAACCTACCAGAACTCTCTGTTGTTTCTGGCTTTGAACAGAAACTCCTCAGTGGGACGGTAACTGGTGTTTTACATTTTCATCCCTTCCTGCCAAGTGTGGCACTTTCATAAAACATAAGTAGCATGAAATCATTGTCATCACGAGCTGCAGAGGGTAAAATAACAGCTTTCAGACACTCTAGACACTCTAATGTGTTGTATTCGAGCGCTAGTCCCCACCTACTTTAGTAACTGTTACTGCTACGCCTGTCAAGCTCACTGTCCTCGCACAATTCAGTTGTACTTTACAATGATGCTGGTGGCAGATTTACCATTTTGACATTAAAAGTAGTTTTGATTTATTTCAGCTAGTGTTAGACAAAAGCAACTCCCATTCTGTTTAAGCTTAAAAGACACCTGTTGCTAGCTTAGTTTAATAGCTGTAGCTAACTAGCTTACTAAGCTAACATTAGCTACATGAGTTGTTTTTTTTTTAGTGTTTCCAGCTGACAAGCTTTAAAACAAAACCTGTAAAGGGGTCTTAAATATGCACTTGATTAATACTGTGCTAAACGACTGGGGCTAAAGCTGTATATCTGAGGCAAAAGTTAGCATCCTCACCAGCTCATGATCCATGTAGAAGACATAGTTGCTTGATTTTTATAGTGCAGAAATATTGAGAGATCTGTGAGAGATGACTGTTTTCATTCCAACCCGGCCCCATTTACTTGCTAAGTTTACACACTCGGAAACGCAATACAGAGGTTATTTTTATGCTTTATTGTTCGCATTCCCTAGCAGTTTCACTTTTAGCATTACAAGAGAAAAAAGGTTTTAAGGAGAAGGACTGGCCAATGTCTTTGATTACCATAAAGAATCTTAGGAAAAGATTTAGCTGTGGCTGCTGGAGTGTAACCTTCCTAATACAGAGCAAGACAGAGCTGCTAACATTAGCTTAAACTCTGAATAGTAACGTTAGCATCCAGAGCGCCATCCACATCGTGGGAAAATACCATACAGTGGATGTACTAAACGTGAACAATGTTCAAGTAACATGTAACCTCATAAAGTAATGTAGTATGAAATGGCCTTGGAAGTAATGCTACGGTAGTATGCGCGTTAGCCGGATATGCTAACATTTGCATATATGTAGTATTACTCCACTTAGTTTTTTCAGTCAGAATTTTGCTACAAGTACATTGAAACTTTTGCGGTAGATTTTGTACAAACCGTATGCACTATGCCACAGGAAGTTGATCGATGAATGCTAATACAGCTCTAGTCATACGATAGATTTAGCTAACATTGGTTACATGCTATCTGTGTAACATGTTAGGGTGGTTCTGACATATTTTAACAAAATGTTTCACAAAACAGGCTGCACACCTGGCAGGCTAACCTCCTCGCTTATTTGTCGCCCACTTTTGTCTCGATTAAGCAAGTATAAAAACCAGGAAAATTAGTCTATCTCTCGTTGTGACAGCATTTTAAAGAAATTTGTGAAGAAATCCATGTCCTTGCGTTGAAGACAATGGGCGCACATTCGTAATTACAGATACAAAACAAAACTGTGTGGTAACGAGGCAATAATTGGTGATAAAACGGACTGATAGTCTCCCATCAGGTGCTGAGGTTTATGTCACAAAATGGCTGATCCTCATTAGATAAAGTACATGGCTGCATTTCCCTGCAGCACATTTGAACTGAGAGACATCAGCAGCATCACAGGTGTTTCAATAAAATAGCGCTGACTATTTAGAAATTGACATTACAACCAGAACATCAACACAAGAGTCCCATATGTGACTGAAGCTTCAAAGAATGGCCTTGGAATGCAAAAGGGGCATGTTTTTATTTATTTCCATTTTGTCCTCTCCACGTGTCCGTCCGTCTGTTAACAGTGTGCATGCTGTCAGGTCTCCATTTTCTGTTCAGGAAGTTATTCAACTTGCTGTTAATACCTGTTGTGGCTCTTTGTTGTGCACTGTGTCATTTTATGGTTCGTCATTATTCATCTAATTTCCAGCATGTTGCTCACGCTGCACTTTTTCTACTCAACTTTAAAATGGGATTTACTTTTTTTGTACAATAAATAAATAAACTAATATGTGAATTTATAATGAAGTAGATATTGTCTTTTGCTATCATGGACTGTCCCCTCTGTGTGTGGTGGTGTCTTATTTTGAAAAAACGCTTTACCTCTCAAATCTGTGGTCCAGTAATTGTTCTCTTGTTTCTCGATATTGGCTGTGATCGGTGGCCGTGGTGTGAATTTAATTATGATTATGAATTATGTAACATGCTTCTCACATGAATACATGCAGTTTGTGTATCGCATGCCAAGAAATGTGTTTTTTACGGCTGTATTATCGAAGTTTCTAGCATGTGTGAGCGTGTGTGTGAGTGAGCATGTTTCTATGCTGCATGTTCGGCTGCCATCTATGTAAAGAACAGGATGTGGTGGCTGCTTTGCTAAAGCTCGGAACAAACCTCTTACGATGGGACCTACCTCTTACTGTTATAAAATGCACACACACACACACACGCGCGCAGAAACACGCTCACAACAGAGCCGAGCAATGACAGTATGAGGTCAGATATTGTAGATCTGCTTTGAAATGTTTTCAGACTCCATTAAACGATCGGTCCCTCCTCTCCCCGCGCGCTCTTTGTTCTTGACAAACATTTGTAATTCGACTGATCCCTCTGCCCCGACATTAACCCGCTCCCCAACACACTGATGAGCAATTTGTTCAGCTGACCCCTTTAAATTATCCGGTCCTCCAATTGGTTTTATCTTGAAGTAGAAACAAACCTCATCAAAGTGGACTTTCAACATTAATCAGAGCAGCAACATTACAATTGTTTCTGAATGCTAAACAATGAGCCAAACAGCAGCGAGCAGAGTTACTTAATTATTTAGAACAGTTTTCTCTAAATTAAAAAAAAAAGATGTCCCAACCAGAAAACAATGCTGTACACCAACCACTGACCGGTGCTTGAGCAAAGCTCCTCCAGTAGAGTTAAAGACTGTCTTCTAATATTACCTTCTCTTACTGTACTTCTTGTTCTATTACTGATGAATGACATGGGAATGTAAATTATACATACACTAACTTAATGTGAGTAATCAAATATCCTGACACTGATTATAAAGCTAACTTTAGCTGGTACTTATTGCTCCCTTAGGACTAGTGAGAAAACGGTTAAAGCTTAACGTTTAAAAATTAGATAGGATGATGTAAAGTGTAAAGTAAAGGTCGTGCTACAGACTGGTAGTTGCTAAATTTAATAAAAAAAGAAAAAATATCTATATCTATATCAAAATTATCAACTGAAAATGCAGCTAAAACGTTTTCAACATCTGCATAATTCAGGGAATCAGACCACTAAAAATTTGAAAGTGCAGTAAAAGGAGATCAACTATTGACGGCATCTTTAGAGGGTTTGGTTTTTACTCCCTGTAAACATTAGTAAACTGTACGGTCAGGAGTCCAGTTGAAATAACAATTAGATGACTCAGATGACTTTTTGTCATCAAAGAAAATGTTAACTTCTGAAGTGTGTTGATTGTGAATGTTGTATCAGAAGCAAAAATATAAAATATCAGACATGTTTGAGGGACAGGTCTATATTTGACTCACAGCAGCTGGCAGGCTGAGCACCAGCAGGGGAACAGGAGACAGAAAACAAAGTTGAGCTGCAACCTTCATGCAATGAAGGCTTGTTGTTAGTGGTACTGAAGAGTCTAGACCCCACCAGCATCTGACTGGACTGAAGGGCAACATGCTGGTACATTCACATGCTGTTAGATGAGCTACAGCATATCAGCCATCTAGCCTGCAAACTGACATTAGCAGTGAAGTTTTCTCTGTTTAATGTTTGTTCAACAAGTTACGAAAGCTAATGTTGGTTGTCGTTCAGAGCTGAGTGTGACCATTTGCATTTTTGCTTCATGCAGGATTTGATTGGCTGTATAAAAATAAGGTCTCCATCTGCGTGCCGTCACCGTCATGTTTTTGTTTGTTTTTTTGTTG
Source organism: Lagodon rhomboides (assembly GCA_039737535.1). Lineage (NCBI taxonomy): Eukaryota > Metazoa > Chordata > Actinopteri > Spariformes > Sparidae > Lagodon > Lagodon rhomboides. Next base: position 10,044,877 of record CM077798.1, on the reverse strand, counting down.
TTGTTATTTTTGGGAGTTTGGGAGAATTTACCATATTTAGATAAGAATTTGGAGTTTGGGAGGATATCCTGATAGAGCTGTTAATGACAACGTAGCCACGGCACAAAACAAACCCTGCTTTATCGTCTATTTTATTCTACTCAGTTGAGACCAAAAACTCATGAGGAGACTGTTAACTGAGGTAATAAATCAAGTGAGAAGTAGGGTTAATTTCTCATAAGCTTACAAACAATCTGGACTTTGCTTTGAAACCAGTAGTCGCCCCCTGCTGGCTATGAAAAGAATGTGGCTTAGGGCACTTCGGCGTCGGTTTCACTTTTCAAACCAGGATGATCGGTCCATATTTTATACAGTCCATGGCGTCGACAGAAGACAGTGTTCCATACAATTAACACACATCTAGGGGGCGCCATCATGAAGGAGAACACAGGACGAGTGATGTGTTTGCTGTAGCAGACAAAATAATTTCATTTGGACTTTAATGCTCAGTTGTTATTGTAGATAAAGTTAGACAAGTTTTTATTTTTGCACAGAATATAAGACAAAAATCACATATTTATGTGTCTAGTAGAACAAAAACACGTTGTGCCTCTCCTGATCCTGATGGGACTGTTGGGCCCGGCAGACATTTGTTGCCTGATGATAGCGGAGTAAGCTTTTGAGTGTTTGGGCTTTGCTTTTCAATCAGAAACCGACTTATAAGATTTCTAGCCGGCCCCCAAGATCACATCACAATCTGTAAAGAGTTAGTCACATCATTACCTTCTCTCCTCTGATTCGGTCCGTCCTTCTTCATCTTTCTTATCGCCTCGCTTCTGCTCTGACCTCGATTCTTCATCACATCCTCTGCCAATCTCTTTCCATGTCCTCTAGGTCACATTTCAATCCCGCATTGCTCAGTTTGTCCGACGTCTCTGCTCACATTTCCTTTTCCTCTCGCTTCTCATTGCTCGTCAACAAAATCTTAACCTTAATGAGGTAAATGTAGCTTTTTATGACAACTTAATGCCCATACATAGATCATATACATTCCCCTTTGACCTGCTGATGAGAATATGACAGCTGTTCGTATTCTTGAATTGTTTTTAGGCATCTTGATCTTTTCTGTGCCTTAAATGTTCCCCATAGAGAAATCCATAGATATAATCAGTTTTTTAACGAATATGAACACTTTTGCTTTTGTCACAGCCCAACTTCTCCTCATGGATCAATAAAGTTATCCTTTGAACACTTCCTGTAATTGGCGACATCGAACGACGGGAAAAACATCCACAAATGATCATGGGGGAGATTTCACTGGTGTTATTTTAGGATGAATAACAAGCTACAGTTATATAGCGGTACTGTACTGTATGTTGAATGCGAATAACTGTAAATATGCCAATTAATATTTTAAAAACTTAAATCAGAATCCTTGTGACCCTGTACAGTGTAAACTTGATTTATCAGGCTGCCAAAATAAAAGCTTCTTCTGGCATTGAAAACAACGAAAATGCAACCGTCGGAAGTTTAAACATTACCCTGGGGTCATGAGACTGTTTATTTACGAAGTAGCCAATTAAGAAGGCGGACGAGGCTCCAGTAGGTGTTTGTTTTGATCGACCTCATTAGTTCAAACTTTGGGGAACTACATGTTTCCCCCCCGAGGACGCGAGTCAGGGAGAAGCTACGGCCTCATGTGGTCAAACAGACAACGCCAATGATCGGCGTCCACCTGTGAAAACAAATAACTTGTTAGGGTTGGTAGTGGTTTGAAAAGTCAGATACCGATCGATCACACAGAGTTTCTTTGTCGTGCTAAAACACTGACATCCTAACGTTGGAAGGCGCAAAACAAGTGGCAGCATCATGGAAATGTTGTTCTGTGAGATTATCAAAGCAAAAATTATTACTAAAAATGCAAGTTTTGAGCTGCTCATAGCTTAAAATAAAAAAATAACTATATTAAAGATTATATCTGGTGATCAAATCCTACAAAAAGACCGAAATCAACCTTGTGCTAGTCCATTAATACCTTCTGACCCTCCCACTCTATCTCTGGCTCCCGGCCCAAAGCCCACTGGTATCTGATGAAGACATATATAGTTCCTTTTAATTAGAAGAGGAAAGACTTTAATATCCTCGACCAGCTTTTCACTTTCGTTCACAACAAACGTACTCAAACAGGAGGAAATGGTGTTTTCGTTTCGTAACTCAAACGCAATAATAACAGCAGTGCCAATGTATAAAACTACAGCATATATTCCCATTTGCAAAACATAAAAACATAATGAGAATATATGGAAAATCTGTCTGATTCACCTACAACACTACGGTGAAGGAATAGATTCAGAATGCGTACAATCCCGTAGGATGTATATGAATTTCCTGCACTGTATATGTGTTGCATCATTATTTACTCCCCCAAAAAAGTGCGAAGTTGACTGTTTTCCTGTAAACCATCTGCAAAAACAGCTTGTTAGGACAATTAGTGTATGAAGACAGTTGGTATGTAGGAGGGAAGTCTCTGCTCTGCTCTGCTCTGCTGTGGCTCACTGGCTCTCGACAATGGCTTTGCTGCCACCCTGTGGACAGAATAGTGAATTACACCCGCATACAGCTCTCACGGAAAGGTTTAGATTAGTAATATTAATGCATAAAATGAAGCTCAAAGTGCTTTGCAGACACAATAGAGACAAAATAATACAAAAACATCAATACGTTCATCTAAAAGAAATGTAATATCCAGTAAAATACAGATGTACAACAGTTACTAGGCGCCTTTCTGAATAAGCAGGTCTTAAACTTTAAAGAAGAATCCGTTGGTCTTCATATTATCTGATGGTCGCACTGCTGTGCTGCGTCAGGCTAGATAAATCAGATCCAAACATAAATTGATTTTGTGCAGTGCAGCAGAACCGCGGCTCACTTCTGTGTTTGACTCGGTGGGAAAATTACAGTTTAAGCACAAACAGAGAAGAGGAGGGTAGCAAAGTGGAGCAACGGACTGAGCCTCAAATGGCAACCAAAAAAAAAAAGAACAACAAAATAAAGACCAACTTAACGGACATTGCTCGCACCATTCAGTCATGTGTAGCGCAGCACTGAATGATCCTCTGGCTTCTCCCCTGACTTTGTCTTTCTCTCTGTCTTTTGTTTTCCTTTTTTCCTCGTGGTGATTTTTGCACCCGCAGCCCTCCTGAAACAAAGACTGACTCCACCATCGACTCCCCGGACGCCCAGCGCCAGGAGTGGTTCGCTCAGTACTTTTCCTTTTGATTGACCACAAACCTGCAAACACAAGGATTCAGCATGTCAACCAAACTTGAGAAAAAAAAAAAAAGAAAACACAGAAAAAAAGAGAAAAAATGTTAAAACTATTTGTTATTTATTGTCATTGATCGGTGTGGGGATCAGTTCGCTTTAGACGCAGCCAGCCGGAAGTCTAATTCGTGGTTTGAGGATTGATTGTCATTGATCTGTCGACGAAACGCTCGGAGCTCGATGCCCTTCATCCTCGCTCCGGTGAAAATGTAAAGATGACCCGCTTCCTGTCGTTGGCTGAGGGGAAAGTGAATGGATCCTGACCGTCAGACGTCATCACTCTGATCTGATTTGATTGTTTGATTCTCTCTGATTGTTTCACTGTGGATGAGTTTCTCTCTTAGTACAGTGACAATGATCATCAGTCTGTTCGATGTTTATTTGATTTCTTTACTTCCTGACTTATTTTTTGCAGTTTCATGGAACTAGAAAAAAAATTGAGTGGTGCATTATCATGCTGCTAATTGCCATCGTTGGACTCCAGTAAGAAATATATATATAAAGAAACATACGGTAGGTTATTGTGCTCTCTCTGTACGTGGGCCCACTGCATACAGCATCTTAGACTAGGAGCGCTGATCTACGACCAGTTCGCCTCCTCATCGACGGTGACATTTCCACGGACCTGATCCTAGATCAGTCACACTTCTCTGATATGCTCCATGAACATAGGCTCTGGTTTTAGGACGGCACCATCATGGCGAGTTTGTTACAGCTGCATAGAAGTTTCAGCAGATTTTGGTAGAATATTAAAACCTGTTTGTATGGTTGTCTGTCTCAACACAGATATAATGATGTCTCACCAATTTTAAAAACAAAAATAGCATATTTTATATTTATATTATAATGTGTATGCTTAATAAATAATTATTGTGACATTTACTTGTGTTTGTTTGTCGTTTATTTGAACGAGTAGGTGTCTCACACTGTTTGATGTTGCTGTGTTTCAAAGAGATGGAAGATCGTGGAAGTTCATCAGTGACTGAGATATTGAGCTACAGCACATTTTGGGGCAGGAAAGGTTTAAAATGTTTAAGTTGTGGTTTGTTTGAATTCTTTTTTCGCTATTTTCTCAGAGACTGTGTATCAACAGGCTTCGTCTGGATAGTTTTTGTATTTTAGAAAAATAAAATAACTGATTCATCACACAAGGGCTACATTTATAATAATATAAGCTTCATTTGTGACATTTTGAATAACCACCATTAAAAAATGGCAAGTTTAAAGTCAATTCAACTTTAATTAATATTGTAAAGTAAGATTGTAAAGGTTTATAAACATCAGTTGCGACTTCAAAATGGCCTCCAAATAATGATCATAGATGAACTACAATAAACAACTGCTTAATAAATGATTTATAAAGCATGCCATTGATTGTTAATAGTTAAATAACTCATGTTTAATGAACTTTAAAATTACCATTTTGAATAATGGTCTTTTTTAAAGTGTTACATAATAATGATAATGTTAATAATATTATACACTTTCTTTGTGTGTGTTTCATGTGAAAACAGACCTGGCATGAACATAAAGACAGAATGCTATAGTTAATAGACAGTAAGATGGAACATAAAATCCATTCCATGATAACAGTGAACATGAAAATAAGATAATAACTAAATAAACAATTAAAGATGAAAATAGAATACAAAAATGCAAAACATTAGACCGGGAAAATAAACACAGAAAAATAATATTTAGAAATAATTGTAATAAAGCAGCAGGGTTATGCCAGGGTGGCACAGTATCTCCTGACCGCTCCATTCAGATATGATCGTGCACACACACCCTTGTTGCTCTCAAATCTGAACTCGCAGTCTGTTAAAACTTGGATTGTACTTGATGAATTAATTTGACATTCATGAACTTCCAAACATCCTCAACCTTAGGAGTTAAAACTGCTCTCAAAAGAACACAACACTACATTACAGACAGAACATGTTCCCGAATCATTGCAGTGAGTAAATTACTCTGTGGTCAGATTGCAGAGACGCTACGAGACAGCAGCAGTGATTGTCACTGTCCTCATCACTAGTTTGACATAAAAGTCTTTATATAACATTCAGTATAGCTGACACACAGAAGCAATGTTAAGGCTTTAGATTTAGTCTGAAGTGTTGGGTTTTTAAAGTATATTGTTTTAAACATAGATTAAACTGTTTGGTCAAGGCAGCACCGTAGAAAACTATACAATAAGGTGAGATGTTGAAGGAACACACATTTTTCTGTATAAAATATATAAAAGTATATAAAGATAAAGATATAAAGTGTGCTGTCAGAATAAGAAAAACACTGAGTCAACTTTTGAGAAGAAAGACGGGGAGTGATTGTGAGATGAAGCACAGAAGATGATGGTGAAGAGAAAGAAGAAGAAGAAGAGGTGCAGAGACAACAATGACAGGTGTGTTGGATGCAGCTGTTTAAACTTCAAAGAAACTTGTAAGTGTAGTTTTCTGTCCTGGGTTTTTTTTTAACAACACTTTTTGCAGTGGTGGAAGAAATATTCCAATGCAATACAACACTGCAAAAAATACCTCCTAACTAATGTTTTAACTTGCACTGAGATGATTTTTAAGTATTTGTGCAGTTTTGTTTTCTCAGACACCTTGTTGTAAACAGCCCTGAATGTTAACTTCTTAAAAAAAAAAAAAAAAAAAAAAGGTTAAAGAAGTGAAGTTTACTTTCTGTCTCTAACTTTCACTTTCACTCTCTGGTGACGCAGAACTAGCTGCTGCCTCCACACAAAGAGGTATGTTTGTGTTTTTCATGTCAGATTTCTTCTCTCTTCTCCTGCTGTGACTCATGTTCTCTGAATGTTTCTGTCTCGCATCGGTTTGACACAGTTAACCGTCGGTGTACGAGCTGGTTAAGGTGAGAGGTGTTCAGGATCAGCTGCTTGTGGGTTTTGTTTTGTTTGTTTTTTTAGCAGAGGACATTTGAACAGACAGAAGAAACCATTGTTGTTCAAGCTTTTTTGTGTTTTTCAACTAGATGGTACTTTAATAAATTAAACAGTTGACAACATTTCTGTCATGTAAACTGTCTGATTTGTATGTATTTGTGTGAACTCTGTACCTTTGTCATGTGACAGAGAGGAGAACTGAAAATGCCTGACACGTGACAGCATGTTGTTGTGTCTGTGTGAAGGTGTGGGCTCCTTGTGAGGATGAATCCTTGTGAGGAGACAGAGGAGGAGGTCCATCTCTCTACAGCCACTCTGTGTGAGGAACATGAAGGCCAGACCGGAGCTCAGAGGTGAGATGAGGATCTCTAACCGGCCAAGACTCTCAAATAAAATCACTCCACCGTCATGATTCACATTCAAAGCTCTGTGTGTGTTCTCATCAGGGTTCACCAGCAGAGGGCGGACTCTCCTGCACCCAGCGGTGTGTCTATGCAGAGTGACTGTTCCATGATTGAGCCTGTTACCTTCAAGGATGAAGAAAAGTAAGAATTTAGAGCAGAAGAGATTGTTCCTCTGCAACGTTGGCTCGTAATGTTTTTACGTTGTGAGTCAGTGTGTGTGTGTGTGTATCTTTGTAAAGTGTGGTCCTGCAGACACCGGTTTTGGCGGGAACTACCAGAGATGTGATTTTGATTCCATCTGTGGACATATATTCTCACCACGATAACGTCACAACGTCAAGATGCAGTCACGAAACTGTACAGGCGTGTAGTTGAGACCAAGGTGAAGTTTTTAGATGGGTGTCGTCGAACCAAGAGGGAAGTATGAAAGGGGATTTGTACAGAGTCAAAGGGATCTTGAATAAGGTTGGCTGTCACTCCATTTCGTAACACCACGTCCTACCCTGTGGACGTCGCTTGAGTTGAGCCAACTTCATCCTACAACAAGGTGATGACCCAAAGCAGAGATCCAAACCATGCAAGAACTACTTAGAGAAGCAGTCAGCTGGTATTCTTTCTGTAACGGACTGGCCACCAGATCTCAAACCTATTGAGCTGTCGTGAGAGCAGCTTGACTGTATGGTGCGTAATCAAGCCAGTCCAACCTGTGTGAGGTGCTTCAAGAAATAACAGCTTCAAAGTAATTTTGATGATACAGTGTCTTGTAACAGGGTGAATGGTGTCTCTGCCTCAACCACTCCACCTTGTTACGGACCTGGGATTTGTATTTACGACAGCGGTGCTATCACACAAAATGCTAATTTCTACATAATGTTGCTTTAAGGGGTGCGTTGGTTTGTCTGTGTGTTTCTCTCAGGGTTCACCAGCAGCGACCAGACTCTCCTGCACCCAGCGGTGTGTCCATGAAGAGTGACCAGTCCATGATTGAGCCTGTTACCTTCAAGGCTGAAGACCACTGTGATAAAGAAAGGTAAGAGTTTAAACGAGAAGTGTTTGTTATTTTTGGTTGTGGTTGATAGTTTAAGAGGTGTGTTGTTTTTTCTCTCAGGGTTCACCAGTTGAGAGCAGACTCCCCTGCACCCAGCGGTGTGTCCATGAAGAGTGATCAGTCCATGATTGAGCCTGTTACCTTCAAGGATGAAGACCGCTCTGATCAAGAAAAGTAAGAATTGAAAGGTGTTATTGATAACATTCAGCTACTTAATGTGCCATTAATCTCCTCCCTTTGATTGCCTTCAAGCGACAGCGCTGCTGTTGTTCGAATCATCTGCCTCCCTCAAGTGGTAGCCAGTTTTTTGGACTAGGTAACATTGCTAAGGCTAGCTAACGTTAACATTGCTCACTCTAGCTAACACTAATGTTGGTAACACTAGTTAACTAATGTTAGGGCAATACAGTATGACTGAGAATTATTTTATTTATTTTTTCCATTCGCTGATGAAACCCACATACCACATGCCAACAGTGTTATACTATTGGCTGACAAACCTTGTTAGAAGTTTGAACTGACCACAGTAGGCTGGTGATTCTCTCAAAATCAGTGCATTTTCATTTTTAGTCTCTCAGCACTCAATTAAGTACAGAGAAACAGACCAGTTTTCCAGGCAAATCGGAAAATCAAAGAATTTATCTGACAAATGAGATGCTGAGCTTCTTATATCAACCTAAGGATATCATCATTTATACCAGAAAACTGTATCACCTAATCGATCAGCTGTTCCTAGAAGCAGGCAGCCTATGCACAAATGTGTCCCTGTCGACTTTTGTAATCATACTACTTCATGTTTTCTCTGCAGAGTGCAGCAGGTTCCCGGTGGTCAGCAGCATCCAACCGACATGGACTCCATTTTCAAGGTGAGTAAATGTCCGAAAACAAGTTTACTTCAGCTGCAAATTAAATGAAAAAGTTTCATTTTTACATTTGTATTCTTTTCCAGCATCTTGAGGACAACATCGCCACCTTTGTGAAGAATGAGCTAAAGAAGTTCAAGAAGGTTCTGAGTCCAGATTACCCAGAGTGCTTTGAGAGGCAGAGTGAGGATGAGGAGATGTTGGGCGTTGAGGAGGAAGAGCAGAGGGGGAGCAGCAGTGAGGCATTCCTGAAGATCACACTGCACTTCCTGAGGAGGATGAAGCAGGAGGAGCTGGCTGACTGTCTGCAGAGCAGTAAGAGGATTTTCCTCATTAAACTGTTTTCTTATTCACATAAACATCCACTCACTAATTTGTGGTGTCGTCATTCAGGAACCAGAGTTGCAGTTTATCAGCGTCAACTCAAATCTAACCTGCAGAAGAAGTTTCGGTCTGTGTTTGAGGGGATCGCTAAAGCAGGAAACCAAACCTTTCTCAATGAAATCTACACAGAGCTCTACATCACAGAGGGAGGGATGGGACACGTCAATGATGAACATGAGGTCAGACAGATTGAAGCAGCGTCCAGGAAACCAGCCAGACCAGAAACAACAATCAGACAGAAAGATATCTTTAAACCCTCACCTGGAAGAGATGAACCAATCAGAGCAGTGATGACGAAGGGAGTGGCTGGCATCGGGAAAACAGTCTTGACACAGAAGTTCACTCTAGACTGGGCTGAAGACAAATCCAACCAGGACATACAGTTCACATTTCCGTTCACTTTCAGAGAGCTGAATTTGCTGAAAGAGAAAAGGTACAGCCTGGTCGAACTTGTTCATCACTTCTTCACTGAAACCAAAGACGCAGGAATCTGCAGGTTTGAAGACTTCAAGGTCGTGTTCATCTTTGATGGACTGGACGAGTGTCGACTTCCTCTGGACTTCTGCAACACTGAGATCCTCACAGATACCACAGAGTCCACCTCAGTGGGTGTGCTGCTGACAAACCTCATCAGGGGGAAACTGCTTCCCTCCGCTCGCCTCTGGATAACCACACGACCTGCAGGAGCCAATCAGATCCCTATTGAGTGTATTGACATAGTGACAGAAGTCAGGGGGTTCACTGATGTACAAAAGGAGGAATACTTCAGGAAGAGATTCAGAGATGAGGAGCAGGCCAACAAGATCATCTCCCACATCAAGTCATCACGAAGCCTCCACATCATGTGCCACATCCCAGTCTTCTGCTGGGTCACTGCTACAGTTCTGGAGGATGTGATGAAGACCAGAGAGGAAGAAGAGCTACCTAAGACCCTGACTGAGATGTACATCCACTTCCTGGTGGTTCAGTCCAAGCTGAAGAACGTCAAGTATGATGGAGGAGCTGAGACGGATCCACACTGGAGTCCAGATAGCAAGAAGATGATCATGTCTCTGGGAAAACTGGCTTTTGAGCAGTTGCAGACAGGGAACCTAATCTTCTATGAATCAGACCTGACAGAGTGTGGCATCGACATCAGAGCAGCCTCAGTGTACTCAGGAGTGTTCACGCAGATCTTTAAAGAGGAGAGAGGACTGTACCAAGACAAGGTGTTCTGCTTCATCCATCTGAGCGTTCAGGAGTTTCTGGCTGCTCTTCATGTCCATCTGACGTTCTTTAATTCTGCCGTCAATCTGCTGTCAAGAGAACCATCAGCCCTCTGGTGGTCTAAAGTATTCAGATACAAACCTTATCCAACACAACTCTACCAGAGCGCAGTGACCACGGCCTTAGAGAGTCTAAATGGACACCTGGACTTGTTTCTCCGTTTCCTCCTGGGTCTCTCACTGCAAACAAATCATATTCTCCTACGAGGTCTGGTGACACACACAGGAAACATCTCACAGACTAATCAGGAAACAGTCGAGTACATCAAGAAGAAGATCAGCGAGAACCTGTCTCCAGAGAGAAGCATCAATCTGTTCCACTGTCTAAATGAACTGAATGATCATTCTCTAGTGGAGGAGATCCAGCAGTACCTGAGTTCAGGAAGTCTCTCCACAGATGAACTGTCTCCGGCTCAGTGGTCGGCTCTGGGCTTCATCTTACTGTCATCAGAGAAAGATCTGGAAGTGTTTGACCTGAAGAAATACTCTGCTTCTGAGGAGGTTCTGCTGAGGCTGCTGCCGGTAGTCAAAGGCTCCAACAAGGCTCTGTAAGTGCAGATACTAACTATATGTAGGGTTGTTTTCAGCTAATAAATGTCAAATGAGAGTCCAAAGATTTAGTCAACTAATTAATAAGTTGATCAACTGAAAAACATTCATGTTTCTTCAGTTTTATTGAATCTTCACAGATTAATGCAGCCATGAAATGAATAATAAAAACAGCTTTGTGACATTGTAGTTCAGTTAAGGCTCAACCCCAGAAATCTAAGGTACAACTCATCTTTGTTGATTTGGAAAATATCGGCATATCTGTTGAAAATCTGACATTGTGCATCCCTTGCATACAATAGAAATCAGTATGTATCTTTATAACCAACTCTCCTCCAGGCTAAGTGGATGTAATCTGTCAGAGAGAAGCTGTGAAGCTCTGTCCTCAGTTCTCAGCTCCCAGTCCTCCAGTCTGAGGGAGCTGGACCTGAGTAACAACACCCTGCCAGATTCAGGAGTAAAGCTGCTGTCAGCTGAACTAGAGAGTCCAAACTGTACACTGGAGACCTTCAGGTTGGGATTAATGAACCTGCTCACAAAAATAAAAGTCAAATCAAATATTGAGTCAGATATTTTTACATTTATTCCTGTGCATGTTTTTCAGGCTGACTGGCTGCAATCTGTCAGAGAGAAGCTGTGAAGCTTTGGCATCATTTCTCAGCTCTCAGTCCTGTAGTCTGAGAGAACTGGACCTGAGTAACAATGATCTGCAGGATTCTGGAGTGAGGCTACTCTCTGCTGGACTGGATAGTCCACACTGTACACTGGAGACTCTCAGGTCAGGATTTAGCTTCTGTTTAAGCGAGAACTCTTGTAGGATAAAGTGTGTTTTACAAAAGAGACCTAATCTGTAAGATTTAAAGATATAATATGTAATTCTGAGTGCTATATCGTAGGCAACTGGACTTAGTTCAGCTTCTTGAAGACGTTTCACGTCTCATCCAGGAGGTTTCTTCAGTTCTAACTAACTGGTCAACTGGAGGGTGTATGCAGGCTTTTAAACTATGTGGTAGTGTCCTTACAGAGTTGTTAAGGACACGTGTGAGCTCTGAGTTTCAGAGTTGTTAGGGCCACTTGTGGGTCGTTGACCCAACTGGCCCCTTGGATGAGATGTGAAACATCTTCAAGAAACTGGAAACAAGTCCAGTTGCCTACGATACAGCACAGTTACCATGACCTGGATGACTGTGAACCTTCATCAACACAATATAATGCTTAGGAATTCTGTATTAAAATATCTGAAAACCTCTAGGTCTTTGTCATAAATTATGCTGATTTGTTTTCTGATATTATCCCACATGTTTTCTCTGTCCAATGTTGTTTTATGACTCACACCTTTACAAGTAGTTGCTTTTATCAAAAAAGCTCTAAACTGACTGTACGCTACCTACCCAGCAACAAACAGCAGATTAGAGTATAGCTGGTAAAGAAAGTGGAACATCTCGCAGCTAAAGAGCCTGATATTTATTAATTTATTTAAGATCTGATGGAGACCTAACACGCGTTAGCTTTGGCAGGTCGCCACAGAAGTAGGCAACTGTTCGTTAAGACAAGCACATATTATCATCTTTATTAGATGGAAACATGTCAGTTCTTTTGTTTAATAACAGTGTGGTCAAAATTGAATTAATGTAGATTTAACTCAAAATATTTAAGAGTTCCAGTGTCAGTTGACTGTATAGTAACAATGAATTTCAAACCAGTGAAATGATATTGATGAAAATAAATATCAATCTGTCTTTGTGTCTCCAGGCTGTCAGGCTGTTCGATCACAGGAAATGGCTGTGTTTCTCTGGCCTCAGCTCTGAGATCCAACCCCTCCCATCTGAGAGAGCTGGACCTGAGCTACAATCACCCAGGAGACTCGGGAGAGGAGCTGCTTTCGGTCGGATTGGAGAATCCACACTGGAGACTGGAGACTCTCAGGTAATTGTTTTTATATCTACATCTTTCGTTATGTTTTAAATGTTTAGTATTTTATTGTCTCAATTTCTAGATGTTTCCTTTTGTCTGACGTTTGTATTATTTTGTCGCTGTTATCTTCTGAATATTTGATGTAAAGTGTAATTGAGTATATGTATGAATTGTAATTTTAAAACTGTTGTGTCTTCATGGTGGATCTGAGTGACGGCTCGTTAAGATTATTAATGAGAAAGCTTGTGAAGGTTCATTCTGACTATGTTTCTTCCTCCAGGGTGGAACATTGTGGATTGGAGAGGCTGAAACTTGGCGTCACAAAATGTGAGTGTGTGTTTACAAGGCAGCAAAATTTAAGTATAAAGTTTAAATCAAAAGAGGCTGGTCACATTTGGTTTTACCATCCGTGCTAAGTGATCCAATCACAAGTGGACAGCTTCAAGACGGTCAATTCATACCCTCACTAAATACGCAACTGTACACCTACATCTCTAGAACAAATGATTTTAATGTTTTTTACACCAAGACATTTTTAATGAAAATCTGCAGATTTAACAAGTAGGCACAAATAGCTAAAAGTGTGTTGTTTATAAAGTTTCTCCTTAAAATTTAACGCTTTTTAAAGGGAGTTTGGTGACTTTCTCAACAGATGAGAAAGAAGTTGCCTATATTAGCTACATTAGCTAGCTTGTAAAATTTGACATGTTAACTGTCAATATGTTATATTATTTAATACATTTTTGTGTAAAAGGTGATATCAGTTAAAACAGTGTGTTCAAACAGCTGCTGGGACACAGGAGCAGACAGACAGCTACAGTGATGCCATGATAAACTCACATTTTTTACAACGAAATAAACATCTTAATGTATTGTATTCAATGCTAAAATTTACAAGAAGGCACCAATGATTCAGAAATTGTCATTGCAGTTTCACAAAGTTTGTTAAATTTCCCCTCATGCAACATCTCTCACAATCACATGATTTGTGAAGGAGGTTTGGAATATTGCCATTTAGTGTTTTTAGTTGAAACAGACAGGGTGTTCACAGACATGCTGATACCAAATGTGAACAGGGCCAGACGCTTGTGTGTCAGAATGAATCATTCTGAAGTTTTGATCTAATGTATAATAGTGTGTCAATGTTAAACTGTTCTGTGTCTTGTTCTCTCCACCAGGGGCCTGTGAACTCACAGTGGACACAAACACAGTAAACGAACTCCTCAAACTGACTGACAACAACAGGAAGGTGACAGCAGTGAAAGTGAAGCAGCCGTACCCTGATCACCCAGAGAGGTTTAACTGCTGGGAGCAGCTGCTGTGTAGAGATGGTCTGACTGGTCGCTGTTACTGGGAGGTCGAGTGGAGAGGAGTGGTTTATGTATCAGTGTCTTACAAAGGAATCATAACAAAAAGAAACAAAGCTGAAAGCTGGTTTGGAGGGAATAATCACTCCTGGAGTCTGGAGTGTTCCGATGGTTTTGCTGCCTATCACAATAAGAGAAGGACAATCATCCCTCCCTCCTCTGACTCTGACTCTGACCCTGACTCCAACAGAGTGGCAGTGTATTTGGACTGTCCTGCTGGCACTCTGTCCTTCTACAGCATCTCCTCTTACAAACTGATCCACCTCCACACCTTCAACGCCACATTCACTGAACCTCTTTATCCTGGGTTCTGGTTGTGGTCAGCTGGTTCCTCAGTATCTCTGTGTGAGCTGTAGGAGGGAGAGTCTACTCATGTGTAGAGAAACAATCGCACTGCTAATAAACACACACACAGTCTCACATACACACACACACACACACACACACACACACACACAAACACTAACTCATAATTAAGTGTCAAAAAGTCTAATTTCATGTTATTTGCGGGGAAAACAGGTTGGTCTCGTCTGCAGTAAGAGCTCTAAATCTAAAGGCATTCTAAGGAAAATCAGAGGTGATGTACACAATACATGTTCATTAACGTTATATTTTGATTTATCCGTATTTGACATATTGCAATATTGTATGAGCAAGTCCATTTGTAACTTATCTGTACAAAATACTGCTGCTGCCACATTAGCCACCTTTTTGAAAGAGATTGTACCATGTACAGCTCACTTTTTTAAACTGCAGTTGCTGACTATTTTTGACATTCATTTTCGTCAAATCTGTAGATTTGTCTTTATAGTGAGATAAAAGATCACAAATTTATCTTATGATTCTGGATATTATTTTGTTCATAACTCAAATTCCATGATTACCCAACTAGATAGGTTAGGAATCTTCATCTGTCTTTGTGGAAAACATCCCGTGGTCAGTTTTCTATCAAATATCATGGAATGAAAATGTTTATTACTGGATTCTTCATTCATGTCATTGTCTGTATACAAAAAGACTTTGAAATGCTTTGTTGTCAAAATTATATTATTTGGAACACTAATGTTCACTGTTGATGTTCATACTGCCCGTAGACAATTAATCTACATATAAATGTCACTCTATCCTAGTACTGTGAATTTGTTTTAATGCTAGTAATTAAAATGTATTGATTATTTGATTGTTGTATTTTACCATTTTTGTGTCTTTTGGGTGTTTTTCATATAATCCAGTACGAGTGTCTATCACATCCTCACATATTTTTTTTATATTTTTTATCCCCATGTGTTTTATATTCATCTATGTTAAACAATTAAACATGAACAAACATAAACATTGTCAGGAACGGACTCAGAAAAATATTTATACCATAATGTTTCTTTGCACTTCTTGTACTGTCTCAACACACAGAACAGCTGAGTTATATTCTGACTCTCAGCTGTAATGCAGTGTTTTTCACTATGAGGAACTTCTTGTTGTTGATTCTGGCGGCCCCTGTGGACAAAAGTGGTATGAGCACCACCTCCTCCTGTAATAAAGATCTGAAGACAAATCTGTCTAGCTGTGCATTTGTTATGAAAGCGCATGAAAGAGAGACATAAAAATAAAAACAGCTGTTTGCAGGATGCATGACAACGAGGTTTGTATCTCTTTGTGATAATGTAGGATTAATAACAGTAATGTGACGATGCTGGACCAGCAGACTACAGAGCAGCTTCTTTCCTCAGGATCTGACACTCCTCAATTCATCTTCAAGACAATGATATGGTTATTTTGCTTATGTAGGTCATATTCAGGCGTCAGTATTAGAAATGAAATGTGTTCATAGACAGTTATAAAGTTCCTTGCATACAGTTTGGTTTTTGATTTTTTGGAGGGAACGTTTCCTAAAGGTTTTTCCTAAACGTTCTGTAACGTTCCTAGAGGGTTCTCTAAAGGTTAAACAAAAATAACCTTCAGGGAACCTTCCCCCTCAAGGGTCTTTAAAGGTTACACAAAAAATAGCCTATAGATAACCTTTAGGTAACATTCACCCTGCAGTTTTAGCAGTGACCGGCAGATGGCGGTGGCGTTTTAATATCGTTTGATAAGAAGAAGAACTGCGGCTGAACCGGAAGGAAAACAAACCCCGAATCCGTTCCTGTCCAGGCTAAACATGGCAGCTACAGGAGCCGGGTCTCCGAGCCGGCTGGTCCAGTATGTTGTTGTCCGCTCGGATCTGGTTCACAAGCTGTCCTGGCCCCTGGGGGCTGTTATAACTCAGGCCTGTCATGCTGCTACCGCCGCCATTCACCTTCACTACGGGGACCCGGACACACAGCGGTACCTGGCAGAGCTGGACTCAATGCATAAAGTGGTGCTAGGGGTAAGCGCGACACGTCACGCCAGACTCCATTCAAATATTGGTCAATTAAATCCTGCTTGGCTCGTCAACGACGTTATATCACTGAACACAACTCCCTTGATAACTACTCAAAATCTAGTCTGGTTAGCTGTATACTTCGGCGTTATTCAAATGTATTTGAAAAGGCATTTTTAACCGGTTTGTACTAGATTTCACCCGCTAACTAAGGTTTCCAAAACACGTGCGAAAAGAATATGATCACTAGACGTAGATCGACATAAAATGTCCTCGATTTTTACTATTTTAAGAGTTTTGTTTATGCAAGCTTAATGCCGAATTCAAAAGTACGTCCTTAAGAATATAATACAATCTTAAATGGTTTTCTAGCTGTCGCAAGGTTGTGTCGATAAGGAAACCAATAATGAAAAGAGGGAATTTCAGATGGAGTTTGGAGGTATTTTCGGTAATCAAAAAAATGATGCCATTCTTACTAAGGGTCGATATAATTCTTTAAAAAAAAATTACATTACATACAATAAGAATATATATATACACATATACAAAAAAATCTTTAAATGATAATGATTTAAAATGTAATCAAGTCTAGCTGATGCAACTGTGTTTTTCAATTTCACTATGATGCAATTTATTAAATACTTGAATCAGAAAATGACCTGTCATCAAGAAGTTTTGGTGCTAAATCAACTACAAATATTTATATGTACTTTCTCTGGAATGGAGGCTGGAGTTAAATGTGAAGTCATAATGATCTGTGTCCCAGTCTTGGACGTTAAATTCCTATGTGTATTTGTTTTTGTCTGTCTAGGCTCCAGACGAGGCCGCCCTCTCTAGTCTATCAGAGAACCTAACACAGGCCGGTGTGGCCCACAAGCTTTGGATCGAACAGCCAGAGAACATCCCCACCTGCTTGGCTCTGAAGCCATGTCCAAAAGAGACTGTCCAGCCGCTGCTGCGCAAGTTCAAACTCTTCAAATGACGGCATTAAAAGACATTGTTCATATCTGAACCACAGTGCATGTCAGCAGTGAGGAGGAGGCCACAGAGGCCTCAGAATCTAATTTCATCTATATAAGGATGACATCTGAAAGTTGTGCTCCTCTTCTCAGTGAATCCTGTAATCAAGATTAAAGTGGGAAAATTTAAGTCTTTTCTGGATTAAGTTCTTGTGGTGGTTAAAAAAAAGTCTATTTTTTTGTGTTGATACTGCAAGATACAAATTTTAAACACTATACTTTAAATTTTGATTTTATAAAAAACTGGCGATGTGTTCAGGATGTCACTTTATTATCAGAATTAAACTCTGATAATATAGTGACAAAAATGGATTTGTGGTTTACATAAAGTATGCAGTAAATAAATCATACTTTTATTTTTTATTTTATTGTTTGCACACTTAAAACAATAAAGTCAAGATAAGGAAAAAACAATTTTGTGTCATACATTGTAAATTAAACATGTTATTACGTTTTCAATCACCAACTTAAGAATGGAAAACTTTCTGCTTTGTCTTGTTGTGCTGCAGCGTGACTCATGTTAATGAACAGAACATTTACACTTACACCTGCTTAAAAGGATAAACTCCTATATAAGTATTTTATCCAGTTGTACAAAACTTGAGGCAAATTTTAACATCATGAATTGTCGTGACAAGACCTCAAAACACATTTCACACACAAAAAAATGCAGTTGCAACATGTAATTGTAAAAAAAAGAAAAAGTAGATTTGTCTTTTACATAGGATTACTGCTCAGTACAGTATGTGACATTGTATTGCCTCAAATCTTTTGCTTTTTCTGTTAACACAGTCATGTTCCTTTTGATTGTTTGAACAGACTTGGATGCAATAATCTTAAAAACAGCCTGGTTGTACTAGATACAAACTTACTTAGTATCATTTCCAGGGCTGCAACTAACGATTATTGACAATATTGATTCATCTGACAATTGTTTTCATGATTAATTCTTTACTTTATAGAATGTCAACAAACTGAAAAATGCTCATCACAATTTCCCGGAGCCCAAAGTCACGTCTTCAAATTGCTTCTTCTGTCCAACCAACAGTCCAAAACCCAAAGACTCTTCATTTACTGTCATAAATGGCAAATAATGACAGCAAATTCTTTCATTTAAGAAGGTGGAACTAGCAAATGTTTGCTCTGTAGTGTTTTAAAATGCAGACTCTGACTCTGTGACAGTCGTCACTACTGAAGTCAGCCCAAGTATGGGTCTTGAACTTTCTATGTTAAAACTTCACATTACCATCTGACAGTAGCTGCACTGATTTGTAGCAAGGAAGCCTGACGCTCTTGTATGTACATTAAACAGACCCTAGACGGGGCAGGAAAAGGCAGTTTCCACTTTTTTCAGTCATCTATGAACAACAGGACAGAGATCAAAATTTCACCAGAACTGTATTTTTTTCTCAGTATTTCTTTTTAAGGAGTTATTTCTCTTCACAGCAAAAATCAAAAGATAGGAATCTCAGCAGCTAATAATTGAATGTTTTTTTTTTTTTAATGAAATGCTTCCAATAGTGTTTATTAGTGTTTGCTTTGAAAACAGAAAAGGTTACCTTCATGGGACTGACATAATAATTAGGATCTTACCATTTTGTCATGACTTATTTTTCAGAAACAGCAGCTGTGACCTCGCTAACATTTGTATAAAGAAGCAGGTTAAATGACTGTTAGTCTTTTCGGACTCTTAAAGGAGGCTCAAACGAGGTGGGACAGTCTCCATCTTCTTTGTCAAAAAGACGTATTTGTGTTAAGTGAATGATTAATATAAGCATCTGGTTGATACTCACTGTTGCTATATTTCCTATAGATCCAACATGACGGATGAGGTTTCACAGCTGATCCCCACATATCAGCTAATTTCCGACCCTGTGTGAGCTGGCAGTGCTTTAATAAACATAAACGATGGCTCCCCATGTTGTCATGGTTATTTCAGGAGGAAAAACCAGTTCAGTATAAATCAATGTGCAAAATGCAAAAACTCTACACAGGGTCTGGATATTAGGGATTAAATGGAAAGGCAGCCGCCACTCTCCCGCAAAGACCCGGCACATAATTGTGTCCTTTATTAAATACAGCAGTGTTCATCTGTCTGATGGTTTCCAGGAAATGCTCATGCGCTCCCTCCAATTTATCCAGCAGTTTGTGGTATTATTGTCGCCTCCATTTCTCTCAGCATTGGAACAATGAGTCAGTGTTTTGCTCATATTTTCAGATATTAAATAAATCTAAAGTTTGTCTTCAGACTTCAGTCTTAAAATTGGATCTGCTCCTTTTCCATCACTTAGAAAAAACCCCTTAATTTATATAGTATATGCAATCATAGATTTCTAGTGTCAAACTGTGCACCGACGTCATTCTGCACAGCGAAGCTCAAACCTTCAGCTGTAGGAACGAGAACACATCATTTCTAATAATGAACGTATTCATTTCGGCCCTGTAGGTGCTTTAAGTTTTGAAGGACTCGAACCGAAATGGTGTCTTGTGAGAAGCTAATTCAAAAAAGTGTGCACCTCAGTGCCACATGTTTGATACATATCATTAATCCCATTTCAATACATTAATGATAGCAAACATGTGGACAAAAGGCCATTGAAGGACCTATAACTGATGTTCTTACACAGAAGCAGAGCTGCAACTGAAGATGATTTTCTGTCACCATTAATCTGATAGATATGTTTATATTACGTATATTGGTTTTTTTTTTCAATAAAATATCAGAATATAGTAGAAGAAATGTCTGAGGCCAAAGTTAATCTCTTCAAATTGCATGTTTTCATTTTACGTGTCAACGTAAGACAACCAAAAAATGACGCAGCAAATCCCAACAAGTAAGATGCAGCAGCTTTAAGGATATTTGTTTAAAATCTGCTTGAAAAATGGCTAAAGATTATAAATCAATCATTGCACTATTTGCTGATTAATTTTCTGTCAATTGACTCATTTCTGAGCTCTACTCAGAAGCATCTATTTAAAAAAAAACACGACAAAAAGACAAGTTGTGCGACACAGCTTTGTATCGCCTGTACTTGAATAACAAAATGTCAAATGTGTCATCAGAAAGGCTGCAGGATTTATTCACCCTGTCAGTCCTCGCTGCATGATGGATGGTAGAGTTTAAGGAAGAGTAAGTTATTCTTAATTGCTGGTTCCACTCCAAAGTGCTTCTGGGCTGTTTTTTTTAATTAATGTTTCACCGAGAAGAAAATGAATGCCTGAGACTGGGTATTGGATCCTTGTGTGTCAGGTATCTCAGCTGTGACCTGCAGAAACATCTAAAACTGACCTCTTTTAGTAAATGTGTGAAGTTAGGAAATGTTTTTCCGCCGGCACGCCACACGGCATGTGTTCCTCATCTTTAACTTCCACCGCCCTTTTCAGGCACGCTTTAACGAGGCCCTTACGAGGCAACAATTATTGAATTTGAAAAGTAAAACATGAAACGGTCATAACAAAGGGCCGGAGCTCCGTCGGATCGAAACAGCAGCTTTCGTGAGTCATAACCTTGAACTTTGAAGTGAGACGACACACTCCAAAGGAATGCGAGTGACCAATTAACATATTACACACAATGTAATTACTTCTCAGAGTATTTCCCAGAATACCTCCCGAAGACACGCCCATGCACACGCTATTCTCATTCTCACATATAATTTCATCATGATATTCAGAGCGAAATGAGCATGAGAAGCGGCCCCGGAGGAGCAGAGCAAGAGTCTGGAGCTGTGCTGCTTCAAAAAGCTCATACAGCGAGGAAGATGTTGTCTTTTTTTTTTTACTTACATTTCTTCAGCACAGTTTTCTACAAGAGAGCAGCTGTGAAGGAGGGTAAACAACTAGAAATAAACTGTTTACAATCTCTTATAATCTGTCAGTCCGTTCAAGTTTCCCAAACATTGATTCCTACCAACATTAAAGCTGCACTGATCAATAAATCATATAGACAGTGGTTCAGACGACTGTGTAATGTGAAGGTTGTTGCCTGCAGTGATGAACCTGTGATGGGCCTCTCATCTCTACGGAGCGTTAAATGTTTTTTCAGCGCATAGTTTTGCTTTAAAACGATGTAATATTTGACAGTTTTACCAGAGAAAGCAGTGATTGTGTTCAGAGGTAAAGGTGTGTTTCATTGGTGATGGTGGATGTTTAACAATTAAGACTCCAACTCCCATGATCTCACAATACGCCTTTTGTTCTGTTTTGATTGAGAGACACCTAGTGGCAGAAATTACTTAGGTGTGTTTAAGGCTGTGTTCAGACCAAATCCGTGGTTGTGGCTAAAGAACGGATTTGGTATGGGAGAGTCAGTCCATGGTCCGTGTGTGGGACGAGTTGGGAACCCTGCAGTGATGAGTTTGTTGCCATGATGTCAGCCTGCTGGTCCTGCTTGTGAGGGTCTAGGGCCTTTTATTACTGCGTGTTTCAAACTAGAGCACAAGACCAAACCAAGTGAAACGTCACGCCACACAGAGAAATGTCCGTCGTGTTCCCTCTGTATCATTCATTCAGCTTAATGCCCCGACTACTGACCCGTTCTGCTCTGCCTCTGATCTGACGTCATGTCTCGGGTTCTTGGGACTTTGATTATGCCCCATTGAGAAAAAGGATATCCAAAAGACGTCTTTTCAACTTCTCTGATGATGAAAAGATGTCCAGTGGAGAGCCAGGATGACAGTTTTGCTGACACCATAAAAACAAATTGACGTCAGGAGGTGCCACAGAGGAGGGATCCCTCTCCCGGGATGGACAGACATTCAATAGATGTCACATGTACAGAACGGAACTACAAAATCACACTTTACTGATTTCATTGATAGCATGTCTGATACAAGTAAATTATATAAAATACATGTGAAGAGTGAGGGGTCCAGGAAGGCAACTGAGCAGGTTGAGATGTCAGCCAAGTGGTGCCCGAGCCACACGGCTAAACACTAAGAAAACCTATGATGGTCCCCATCTGCTTCAGTTGTGTAGAAGAACACTGTAACGCTGTTTGGCGGTGAAGCTCCAGAAACTTTATGTGGACTACGAAACTTCACCCGACCTTCCATCGGCATGTGGGCGAGTAGACAGAGGCTGAATGTTTCATTTTGGGGTGAACTCATCCTTTAAAACCTAAACTCCCAGAAAGAAACCTGTCAAGAGGACATGACCTCTGGCACTGACTGCATGCATGTTGTTTTATGTCCTTGAGGTCTGTTTGAATTTAAAGTCGCTTATTTTTAAATGGTGTTAAACCTCACACACTGTCCTTTTATGAATAACCAGCACACTACTCCTCTTACTCTCTACAGTGTCCTTCACACGCAGCATTTCTTGATATGTTCTGCATGATGTTGATGGATAATCTTTCTCTGTTACTGATCAGGAGTCAGCTCCTCTGTTACTGATCAGGAGTCAGCTCCTCTGTTATTGATCAGGAGTCAGCTCCTCTGTTACTGATCAGGAGTCAGCTCCTCTGTTATCACCACAGTGCACAGAGGCTTCTGCCCGCTGCCCTCCTCGTGAACGCGCCCTGACGCTCCGTGCGGACGAGCAGCCCTGTTTGTTTGTGTTGAGAGATTGGAAATGGCGGAGAGCAGAGACCAAAGCGATAACTTGGGTTTGCAAACGCGAGTGCGCCGTCATTGAAACACAGAAACCGCCCGCAAGTGACCCCGGGAGTTACTTACGACCTGCAGCTGCCGATGGGATACAAGTCGGACACGGCGAGGACGGATTTACGGGACGAGGTTTGGACTTAGCAAGCTGGTTAGCTAGCTAAGCTAACCGTGCTGGCAGCCTGGCGTTAGCTAGCCTCAAGTCGTGTGTGATTTTAACTACGCAGGCTTGTTTGTCAACAGAAGCTGGCGTTAAATTGCTAGCGAGCCAGCTAACGTGCAACTTTTACCCGGTTCCCCAGATAACCCGCTCGGGTTTATAACATGGTCGCCACAACTGGCCGCAATTTTTTAAATCCAAAGTAAGAGTGGATAAAAAGTCAAGACATCTGACTATCCTTGTCGCAAGCAGTAAGTTAAGCTGGTTAGCTAAGTTAGCTAACTGGCTTGTTTTTTTTTTGCGCACAACCTGAGCTGCCGTTTGCATGGGAATTAATCATCCAGCGTGACAACTTACAGCAGGACCCCGCTGGCAGGATCGTTATTTGCAAGTTCAACGGGCGACAAAACAGGTAAGACATCCGACACACACACACACACACACACACACAGCCTGACAACATGTCATCCTGACCATCCATGATTTCACTGGCCGCTGCAGCGGGGCTAATGCTGAGGGCCTCCAAACATGCCTGACTCATTGTTGATTTTTCCACATAACGTCGCTACAATTCACCGACACCATCTTCTCTGACTGAATACATAACGTGCAATGCTCGCTGGGACATTTTGCTCCTTCGCCACCTGCAAAGAAACCTACGAGGCTGTCCTTATGTAAGTCAGTGTTGACGGCCTCCAGGCGTCGCTGCGATTCACTTCATTTGCCCGCAACTTGCGTCCTGAACGCGAAAACTTAAAGGACATCTTGACCTCTTGGTGTAGGGCAACAAAAAAAACCCCAACAACCTCTGGTCATTATTAGATAACAGACATACATAACTCATGTGCAGTGTTGAAGATGCTCCAAAGTAGATGAAGAAGATGCTAGTCTTGGATTAGTGATTACTTAATGGACAAAATTCACTTTGATTTACCCCATTTTCTGTTGTTATTGTAATCCTGGTGCTGATTTAAAGAGGCACTGTGTAGTTTTTGGAGAAGACATTCAAAGTCAGAGAATGTCATATTCACAATATCTGATACAAACTCAGAAATACTTATTTTTGCCATAACTGAATAAACAAGCTGTTCTCAGAAGAAAACAAGGTCCCCAAAACACCGTTTGAAGCTAGAAAGGTGGCAGGGTCCGCCACACAAAAACAAAGTGAAACCGTCAGTTTGTCTGTTCAGTCATGAAAACAAAGAACGTTTGTTTATTTACTAATTTCAGCATGACAATCAATCAATGAAGATTTTATTTCTCTTGAGATTAAAGCTGCACAGTGCACCTTTAAAGGTGTGCAGCCTGTTGTGTAACATTTCAAATACAGCATTTGTTTTCAACACTTTTGAGTGCAAAACTAGTGAGTCTCAGTGTCTTCAACCAAGTCAATGAATAAAGGAATAAAAGTCCATGAGAGTAATCAGTGCTTATTATGTATTAGGAAAACACATTTGCATGTCAAACACTGAGTTGCACTGATTTCTAAAACACTTTCATGCAAATTGACATTGCAGAAAATCAAAATGTTGCAATGTAAGTTTTTTTCTGATATAGTGCAGCTCGAGCCTAAATAAGGAAGTATTCCACACTTTGTTGAATTGAGCAGGGCTGCTCACAATTATTTTCATTCTCAATTAATTTGTTCTTTGTTTCCTTGGTTAATTGATTAGTTCTTGGTTCATATAACGTCAGAAAATGGCGAAAAATGTCGATCATTGTTTCCCAGAGGCCCAAGATGACATCCTTAGATAAGTTTATACATTTTCACATCCAAGAAGATGGAATCAGAGAATTTTGACTTTTTCTGTCAGTTGATTAGTTTAACAGTTATTAATTTAATGGATAATAATTGTAACCTATTTGTTTTTCCAAAATAAAAGTCATTATTAGTACTGCAATAGTTTGTTTATGAAAGCCATTTGAGCGTTAGTATAACTTTGGAATTTGGCCTTTGTGCACTTTAAAGTGCTGTAGGCTAACAGAGAACAGTTTGGTGAATGATGGACATGTTGCTGAAGAGTTCTGTCTTTGAAATGTCAACAAAAATCTCTGATGATAAGGCTAAAAACTGTTTTCTTGAACATCAATCTGTTTAAACTCCAGTGGACAGGGAGTATATTTCAGTAGAACTTATTTTAATGTGTTAGTTTCTTTTAAGTTTTTCTTTCAGCTGCATTCAGACGTCTGAAGCAAAAACAACTTAAGGCTATATGAAGTTCAGTGAAGTTAAGTCAGGCCAGATTCATTTATATAACCAGAAATCACAAAAGGAAAGAGAAATCTCAAGATTGACTTTTCTGCTTTAAATCAAGTTGGATAATAGCAAGATATTGCTGCTAATGTGTATATATATTTAATAACACCTATTTTTTATCCACATACTTGTGTACATATCGGTCCTGTCTATTCTTTGCCTTTATTTGTTTAGCTTAGTTGTCCTTATTCTTAACTTTCTTAGTATGTCTATTCCTGTATAAGTAAACTGAGAGCAAATCCAAAAACAGCACTTGAATTCCTTGTATATGTAAACATGTTTGACCAATGAAGCTGAATCTGATCCTGACACCACTGCTATCAGGCTGCAATGTGGTCAGTGGCATTTAGCTCACACTATTTTTAAATAGTTAATGTAAATCTACTTCTTTGTTTTGCTCGAGTACATTTGATGATCGCAGGGAAGTCTGTTTATTAGTATTGGTGTTGCAGACTTTGTCATGTTCTGAGTGAAAGCATTGTAGCGGGGCCCCCCAGGCTAAGATGTAGACCAGATAAGAGCCAGGATATAGAGTTCAACGTAGACCTCAGTTATTCAGTTCAAGGTTTGCTGTGACTGCTTTAGTACAACGGGTAAACAACAGAATCAAAACAATGAAGTAAGAAGGCGAAAATAGGCATCAGCGGGTTTTTTTTTTTATATTCCTGAAACTTCGAACAATATACCATGTCTCATTAATCTTGTCTTAGCATATAAGAAAGAGCAAATGATCCATGCAAACAAATGTATAAAGGATGGATGATCTCTGTCTGCCACAGGAATGCAACTTGCAGGGATCATACGAGTGCTGGAAAACCCTTGAGAACATTCAGTGTGATGATTTTGGAAAGTGCTTGAAACTGCTTGAACTACACTATATTCTAAGTCTGCTTTCAAGCAGGTGACACAACTTTTCTATGTTTTCCTTAGGTTTGTCGCCCCTCTCTAGAATGCTAATGCTCACTATGGCAAAACAATTTTGGTTGTATCTAGCACAACAACGTCAGATTTAAAGTGACCGAACATGTTTTTTTATAAGTATGTAATTTACCACGGATGTTTTCCTGGTCGGAAAAACTTGAAAAGGCACTTCGAAAGAGCTTGAGAAGTGCTCGAATCTGACTATGTAAGAACCCTGAAGTGGAATGTGGAGAGGAGATGATCCTTAACCAGATCTTGTCACAACACGATGACACGCTATAGCGCTAATTACCGTCACCTCTCTAGATAAAAGAGAGTGTTTGTGCATACTGATGGAGTTGTGGAGGCAGATGAGGGAGGAGATTACTGCTGCTTGATGGTTCCAGAAGACTAAAATAAGTCTCATACGTGTTTAATATTTATTCTGTTCCAAGCAGTGGCATTTCCTTTATTAGCTCCTCACACGAGCTGTTAAGCCTACCTAAGGATGAGCCACATTTGAGGCAAATTGTTGGGAGTGGGAGCCCTCCTCCTCCCAGCTAAGCTCTGTGTCTGTATGGAGAATGAGCAGCCATTTTAGCACTCAGCACTGCTGCAGCCTGCCTGCGACTGTCACAGCATTCTTCTGCTGGAGCTCGAGTAGGTTTTCATGCTGTTTGTTTTGAACCCCCCCCACCCCCCACCCCCCCAGGACACCTGCAGCCAACCTGTGAAAATGTCACTCGGATGCTTTTACTTAGGGTCAGAAGAGCACCAGGCAAATGCTGAATGCTGATGGATGTTATCTGTGGTGGCAGATGAGTCAGTGAGGCTCACCTGCCACACTGGCTTGTAACTTTTTGGGGATGATTGCTTGGGAATGTCTCAGAATACACAGTTGTCAGTGTTTGCCTTTTAGTGTTGGCATATAATTGTAAATCTATCTTTAATAGTAGCATGAAATTTGATGTTTATGTTGAACCACTTTAGCACCAAAACATGACATAATCTGAATCAGTGCCTCTGTATCTGCGTCTTGGGCTGTAGTCTTTAGTCACTTTTTCCACATTTGATGTTTGTTTTCGTCATTTCTAAATGAAATGATTTCATATCTTGCTCCTTCTGTGATTAATGTCACCCTCTTAAGATGATCGAGTTCAATATGCAGTGAGGTGATTGGTTTCCATCATCAAATTCTGACCCTAGTCAAAGCATTTTCCTATGAACTGAATCTCACCTGTGGGATATTCCCCACACCTGTTAGCTCTGAGGGGGATTAGCTTAGCTTTTATTATGACCAACATATCAACAACAGTTTACTTGGCCAGCTACATCATAGTCTGAACAGTTGAACTATTAAACATTGTACACTGTTCATTTAACAAAAGATCAGACTTTTCACCCCTAAATGTATAACCTGTGGTGTTGATGGCTATTAAAACCCAGAGCTACAGGAAAAAGCGATGCATCATAAAGGAAATTGTTAATTTAATTACTTTTTAATTATTTTTACTTTTCTTACACTGGAAAGAAAAGAAATTGTGATAGCCTCAATAATATTTTTTTAATGTAACATATCTCAACAACTAGCGGGTGGATTACTATGAAATGGGGAACAGATATTGATGGTGCAAGGAGGATGTAACCCAATGTCTTTGGTGATCTTCTGGCTTTTTCTGGAACGCCACCTACAGGTCAAAGTCTTAATTATTTTGTGAAATATCTCAAGTTCTACGTCATGGGTTGGCACCCAACTTTGTACAGACATTAATGCTTCTCAACGATGTATCCGAATGACCTTGGTGCTCCTCTGACTTTTCCACTTGCTTCACCACAAGGTTTACTTTTTTGGTTGTTAGAATGTCTCAAACTATTGGATGGTTTGCCATGAATTTTGGGGCAAACTTCATTTTGCCCACAGATAATAATTTTGTTAATTCCCTTGCTTATTTTCTAGCGCCATCGCCAGATGATAATTTTGATTAGGTTAGTTACATCCCCATTAGCTTCAGGTGTTATGTGTGTTTTGTGCCAAATAGCAAATCCAAGCATGCTAATTCTCCAAACAAAGAAAGTGAATATGGTCAACTGCTAAACATCATCGTGCTAGCATGTATTGTGATCATTTGAGAGTGCTGAGGTTAGCATTTAGCTCAAATCACCACCATGAGTCACATTAATCAAAACAGATGAAATGTACAGTATAGGATTTGATGTTACTTTAATTAAAACAAATTGTGATGATTAAAGGTTACTAATATATGGGGGCACCAGAGTTGAAATTTAACATTCATTTGACAAATACTATACCTTGTGGTTTGAAATAAGTAGTCCCGTGGCATCTTAAGATAAAATCAAGGAAATTGACTTCATAAATTGAGTTTGATTTACTGTCATTTTACTGTAGGTGTTAAATTTGCACATAATGCGTTGGTTGATGGTTGATGGGAACAATGTCATACAAAGTAGCTTATTGTATTTGTTTGATTTATTTAGTATTACGGGTATGGTTGCTAGCTAGCTTACTAGCTTGGGATGAGCCACGATGGGGAGAAGAAGTGAAGAAGTTTAATGATAAATGGTTGGAGGAAGATAAGTTTTGAAGGCGATTGGCGCCCGCAGGAAACAAAGCACAATCTCATTTATGCTGAAAGACCTTCACCTTAGGGAAAATTCTAAACAGTTGAGATTGAGTAATTTTGATTCATTGCCCGAAACTCAAATGGGGTGCTTTGAGTTCTCCACGCAGTGAGCAGGCAATCTTTCGCTCTTAAGTTATATTTGATAAGGTCTTAAAGGGATGATAAAAACATTGAATAAGTACAGCCTGGACGTTTAATACCAGTACAGACATAGATATTTGAGGTAAACATCTAATTGCGAAATATCAGCTAATATAATCCTTTATCATGAGCATAAACCAGTTTTTAATAAGAAACCCTTAAATTTGGTTGTCAGACTGTTGTGAATTGGAAAATACACTTGCTCTCTCATGGACAAACTATGTGATGGAGACTCCTCTGCTTTTAATTGACCTTAAATATAAACTATTTGCAGCATTTTTGTGCTGACATTGGTTTTATTTATTGGTCGACATACCAACTGAATTTGGCCACGATACTGCCTCAGCTTTATTCTGATTCTGCATTAAATAGACTTAGTTCTGGCTTCATACCTAATGTAATTCAATTCAATTTATTTGTAGGGTGACCGTGTACAATATTAAACATAAATGTTGCCATTTGATGCATTGTACCAGAGTTGGCTTGGAGCTAATTTACATCTGCAGTCTGTTGGCAGGTATGATTAAAACTTCACATAGTTACAAAACATCATTGAAAAATTATAAACTTAAATAATAAACTATAACAAACATAACACACACTTGCATTTACATGCATGTTTTAGAAATGTGTGTACATATTTATGTGCACTAGAAAGCAGCAGTGGGTGAATTGTGTCTTTTTTTTTGGCAGGTGAAGAAAGAGGTCTCGGAAAAAAAATCTAGACAGAGCTTGTGGTTTCTTGTTTGTTTACTTAAGGGATATGTAGGAAAGCTATCTTTTGATGCAGCACCCTTTAATCAAGGTGTGATGTCTACAGTTCTGGCCTAGTTTCAGCATGCAGTGCATGGTGCACTGGTTTACATAGCCCTCGCAGATCAGTGTTATCACAAATCAGAGCGTGTAGATAAAAAAACAAACAGTTTCCCAGAGTGTTTCAAATCATCTTTGATAATATGCAATGGGACGTGCAGGAGGTTTAGTTTCTGCAAAGCTGAAACGGATCGGCTCTTGGCGAAGCCTGTGCAGCACGGGCTGCTGTATGCTGTGGTTTGTCCCTCGACTGTGGCACTCTGAGTCACTGTAAGGCAGCAACTAACACACACACACACACACACACATACAGTACATGCGTACTGTCTTCAGCTGCTGCGAGCGAGCAGAATGCAGGGAAGAAGAGAAGAGCAGCGCTGCTTCGACTCCTCGCTGCCTTCCTGCTGTCAGAGCGATGGCCTACATTCTCGCGTGGAGAAAAAAAAGGCTTGTGCAGCAGACTGTGAGAATCTGTGAGGGTTGGGAGGAAATGGAAGGAAGGAGAAAAGGTAAAGGCGAAGAATGAGAGAAACAGAAAGATCACATTCAGGGAGAAATTGATAGGGCAAGTGAGAAAACAGCCAGGACATGCACATGGCGTCACACAACAGTTTCATTTTGCTGTTTGGATTTGGAAGGTTTGATGAAAAATGCGTTTGCCAGAATGATGATACTTGGGATAGAGAAAGTGATAAAGAGAAAGAGAGAACTTTTTTCACAGGTATTTAATCCTCTGCTCGTGTGACTGGATGTGTGCCTGAGCCCAGAGGACACTGTCAGGTAGATAAGGGGAAGTTTAACAGTTATGGGTATCTCACCTCAGATGTCAGCAGTGCGTATTGAACTTGTAGTGTAAACACACTTCAAGTGAGAGACTTGTCAGTTTGACTTTAATGTGTTGCCATGCAAGTTGCAGTCGGCGCTTACACTTGTCCTGCATATTTGTCATTTCTGCACGTGAGAATGCCCCAACTTGGCATCACATTCACCTTTTTTTGTGTGCTTTTGCCCTATCGCTGTCAGAATCTGTAAAGCACACGAATCGCCGTAGGGCTCCAATATTGAAAATGCGTGTTTTCAAAGACCGTTGCATACGACATTGGGTGCAAAAGCCGGTATGTTTACTATGACTGGATGTTTGTCTCTTCCATATCAGTTGATGGAGTTAGGATTCAGGTGAGGAAGATCAAAACATTGCTTGAAAAAACAATTAACATTTCTCAAAGTGATTGACATGTGTCACTAATTTAATTTCAGGTGTAATTACATTTCAAATGAGTGTTACGATACTGGAATTTCTGACTTCGATACAATAACTTGAAAGATATTGGTAGTCTATAACATTTTTGATTTCATGGGGGGAAATGTACACAACCTGGAGGACTTTTAGAATTTTATTAAAAGATAAATAACAAGACGTGTGTACTGTGTTTTAAGCAGAACAGTATCAAGTTAATTTCTTTCTGATGGGTACATGTGTATTGATACTGTGGAACATGAGTATTGAAACCATTTCAACCCGTAGTATACGGTACACATAGATGTATTACATTTACTTGTACTTTTGATGCTCAAGTACATTTAATATCAGATACTTTAAGACCATTACGCAACTACTTTTGTACATAATTTTGTATGGGTTACTTTCAAAGTAATATTTTAACACAATATCTTAACTTTTACTCAAGTATGTCTTTTGGGCACTTTTTACAACAGAGACAAGTTCTGATTTGAGTCCTGCTCACACTGTGGCTGACCAAGCACAATGCAGGCTTCGTTTTAGTCACAAATTTGCTGCATTTTCTTCGAGAACATGACATTTTCACTTCTGTGTGGCTCAGGACTGAGGGATTTATGTGACGCAAAGTGAAAGTGTAGAGAAGCTGTGGGAGAGAGAGAAAGTACAGTAAGAGCGAGATTAAGAAGACTGAAACAATCTTCTATTTATCACCGTGAGAAACTTCTAGGGTTTTGCCTTGCTCAGGAAAGCAACCTGATTTATTTATTGCACAGCAGAAAAGGCTGCAGAGCAGTATACCTATTGCGTCGATGATGTCTAGACTGTGGCCATTGACAGAGGGAAACGGAGCAGTAAGAGGAAAGGATGTGGTCTTTTTGTTTGGTGTGAAGTGTAATACAGTGATTCTCACTAGTGGCTGTGGTGTAGATATTCAGATGCTGTCTGCAGGCTTATGCCACAGGTGCTTTCACACTGATATACACATAGTTTACATATCTTTTCACAGAGTGGTTTCAGGAGTGGTTTCAGTCTGCAACAACTTCCACCTACTTACAGCATCCCAAAACCAGTGATTGTACTCAGTTCTCACCAACAACTTTTTATAAGTTAAATGCAAAACAGACAAAACAATTCTGTTTTTTTTTTTGTCTTGAAATGCATACGATTCCAGAACATGTCAAGTGTCTAAATAGCTTGGGTTTTCCCTGCCTGTTTTTTTTCTGAACTGAAACCAAAAACACAACAGAGACACAAAGTACTGCAGGAAAATTGTAGTAATAGGCAACCGTTATTACAAAGCATGTGCATGCTTGAGACTAGCATGTGACGGCTATTTGAATATAGCGGTTGAGCTCACATTGACAATTATTGATGATGACTTTTACTGTGAAGAAGCCGACTTGCTTGGTTGACATGATTTTTAAATGAGCAGCAAAGATGCCTGAGGTCATGTTGTTGGTTTAGGGACAATAAAAATGCTTTTAGCTTGCTAACAGTGCGTCTTCAGTAGGTAAATGGATTTTCAATTTCAGTCAATCAAAAGCAGGATTAGAGATTCTCTGAGATTTTGTTTTCTCACCACCCCTGTAGTGTAACTAACCAGTAGCCTGCAGATACACTTTTCAACTTGCTGTCATGTCCACTGTAGCAGTCAGAGATGATGGAGAAACAGAACTAGAAAATCCTCCTGCTTTTCTGAAGTCACTGGTCTGGCAACATTTTGCATTTTTTGTCATGTCAACGCCAAACTACAGTGTGCAGCTAATATTAATGTGACACAAACTTGCTGCATCTTTTTCAAGTAGAAAAAAGGATTTTGAAATGTAAATGACAGTCGTCAGGATGTATGAGCAGTTTATCCTCACAAATCAAGTTTCGATAGTCTGATAACAGCATTGCAGTCAGAGCTGGGAAAAAAATCTTAAAACCAAATAAAAAAGTTTAAAGTCAAATCAAATTGTGGATTTGGACAGCGGTAACACCCCTAGTCTGTAGGATGGCGCTGTGAGTCGGCCAGTTGAGCGCATTGGTCGGTACTGAAATATCTCAACCACTGTCAGATGGATTTCCATGAGGTTTTGTAGAGACACATTCACGGTGCCAAGAAGATGTATCCTAATGACGCTGGCGACCCCTAGAGTTTTCCTGTGGGGAACACCAATTTAAGTGAAAGGCCTTGATAACAATTGGATGGATTGTCATGAAATTTGGTACAGTCAGTCACAGA
Organism: Lagodon rhomboides; assembly: GCA_039737535.1. Classification (NCBI taxonomy): domain Eukaryota; kingdom Metazoa; phylum Chordata; class Actinopteri; order Spariformes; family Sparidae; genus Lagodon; species Lagodon rhomboides. Next base: position 10,011,517 of record CM077798.1, on the reverse strand, counting down.
GATGTCAATTTTAGGTGTTGTCTTTAATTGATAGTCAGCTGTCAACAGTTGAAGATACTAGACTTTTGGACTTTTTTACCATTAGAAAATGTTTTAACTCCTGACTTGATTTATGTTCAGTACAAAATCAGAGTAGGCTATATTAAGAAGAAAGAACAGAAAGTAAACACCAAGTCTAACAACTGGTCCACCAAAATCCAACCCATATTGAGGGTACTAAAAGGCTATAATAATAATAATAATAATATATATATAATAATATCAGTTTGCAGAGTCCCTTTGCACTTTTTAAATTACAGATTACTCTTATTTTAATTTAATGCATTACCTCATTTTTAGTTGTCCTGTACTTTGTTTTATTTCCAAACACCTGTCAGTAACGTACTCCCAACATCTTCAGCTATATTTTGTGTCCATTACTAATTTGCAATGTTAGCCTACGACCATCGTAAGTAAAGAAAATGGTAAACCTTATACCTGCCTAATATCAGAATGTTGGCACTGCCATTATGAGCATGTTTACTGATATGCTCAGTCACCTCTTTTCCTCAGTGAGTCACTCTCTTGTGTTCCCCATGGCCTTGTATATTTATTTACTGTAAATTAAGTATCCCTACTGACTACGAGATGAAGCGTCTTACTTATGGAGTAAACAGAGTGTATTTAAATAAACATGTATTTAAACCTTATATGCCATTTTGCAAGTGTAGTAAAACTGTTGACTAGTTTCCTTGTAACTGTGTCATGCATTGTTTGATACATTTTACAGTTAGTATAAATTATGCAGTACATTTACTTTTATAATAATATCTTACCTTGCAAGAGACCCAAAGATGCTTTACATATGGCAGGGAGTTAACTGAATCTTAAGTCTATATTACAGGTCAGTGATAGTTGGTAGGTGTGTGTGTTTGTTATTTGACGTTTGTTATATGAAGAATCTGCCTAATGACGTGATACCTTTCAGCTGTGGAAATTAACTTATTTTGTTCTTGAACTTTCTGTAACAATTTCAATCTTTGTTTGGATTGAATAATTTTTCATAGCAAGTACTTACCTATGCAAATATGTAAAGAACACCTTAAAGCATGTTGTTGGAGGTGAAACAGACTTTTGAAGAATTATGATTTAATTATACCTTCTGCATCTGCAAGGTTCTGTGTGATGCTCTGTAAGGACGGTGTACCTCCAATTTATTATGACCACAGTGCCACAACAACCTATGGAATATATCTCTGTAGGTACGTAATGCATCCTCCTAATGGATCAGAACTACCATGTGTCCTTGGTGTCCATAGCTCTGGAGTATAATTCAGGCCTAAGTTGGAGTTATCAGTGGCTGATTACTGTTCACAAAACTGATCTTAACTAATTGATTTGTTGTTTTGTCTATAAAATGTGAGGAAATTGTGAAAAATGCACATTATAATCCCATTCAGAGGTGACATATTCAAACTGCTTGTTCTCTCAGACTAACCATCCAAAATAAAGATACTCAGTTTGCTATTGTATATGACAAAGAAGCATAAAATGCTGACATTTGAGAAGCAACAAACTGCACATGTTTAGTATTCCTACTTGAATACTGCCTGAAATGATGAATGAATTGTAGTGCATTGAAAGTGCTGTGTAAAGCAAACCACCATCATTACGGGCCTTATATAACTGTAATTACAGACCAGCTTAACTATAATAAGCCGAATGGTGAGCCATGACATGATTTGTTATTGTCGTGATTGGAAAATTTCACCTGAAGTGTGGCAGCATTTTAGAAAGTTAGAGAATGATAAACATGTCATTTGCAACCAGTTTTCAGGTAATGCAAGATTAGTCGAAAAAGATTTGACTGTGACTCGTTCCCAATGTGAAGTTATGCTGAAGACCATCAAAGACATCTATAGACATGGTGGTGGATTGATCAACCAAATTATTGACATCATAGACATTTCTGGTGGTTGATTGATCACCCAAAGAAGAGTTCTTGTTCCCAGGATGTGATCATTAATACATTAAATGCTCATCAGTTCAGTTTGGACCACCCACAGTTACGTATCAATTGATTACAAGTATTGTTCATCATTTCTTTTCCTTCAGGTTCCAATAAAAGTCTTTACCATTGCAAGGAATTATGACTACCAAACCAAAGTAACATATTCCTCTCTTTAGTGTCATGCAAACCTTTTAAACAGTGTGACTTATAATTGTTCCTCCTTTTAGACAGTTAAAGTTCTCACATACAGATGTTAAACAAGTGGAAATTAAGGCTCCATGATGCTCCACTGCAGTGTTTTCTACAACTGCTTCTACAGCTCTCTTTTATAAACTTGCTTTCTGTATAACTTAGATTATCTTTCTTGGAAGATATTCTTGTAAATTTTGCTTGAGCATTATTGGAGGGAGCCTGAGAACAAAAATTTCATTGCCAATGACAGCTTCGCTTGCATGCCAGTAACAAAAAAAAAGAGCTAAAATAATGGCAAGTCTAACAAATGCCGTGGGTAATGTGTTTGGGATAAAGGGATGAGCTCCCTCTCAAATTTTAGTTATGTTAATAGGTCAGTCTTGGCTTGAGGCTGCCTTCAGACATCAAGACATTTTTCCTGGCTTCCCACGAGGTACAACGCAAAGCACAGGGAAGACACTTGCAGAGACAAAGTGCATTGAGGGCATGCATCATCATTTCATCGAGTCTTGCATGCTTCTTCTGCAAAAACAAATCAGAATTTCTATGTTACAACAGGATCAGATTTCTTGTTGCTGAGCTAATTTTCTGGTCATCAAGTATTAATATTGCTACTTCTGATGTGGATATGATTTTTACTGTTTCTGCCTGGCATAGCTAACATTTATAAACAGCTAACTAACTTAAGAATGGGATTCATCAATTGACAACAGGTGGTTGATGTGGTTTTCTTTCGGACGTAGATGTTGCCATTGTTTCATTGTTACATAATAAGGTGCGAGACCAGTAGTCTTGTTTTGTGGTTGCAATGGCACGTGATGCACTGACTCATTCAGTGTATTAATTGTTACTGGATTATGGTTAAAAAACAGGCACACCTCCGAGTTCGCACTCTCTTGCTGGCCTCCTACCTTGTAATACGTGCTTGTACAAGGCAACTGACCTTTACACATCTGCACCATTTGTCACGTAGTCCTTGTACCTATTTACGAGCACTGATAGTCGTTGAATATAGACTGTCATGCTGTTCCATAACAAGTCAGTGCTGGCTGGTCTACTGGAGCTGAGACTGCAGCTGGACCAAACTTTTGAAGGACAGATGGAGCCTCCTGTCAAATGTAAAGAAATCAAAGACGGTGTGGAATGTAGGCTTTATCGTCTTTTGTAAATAAAATTGTATGTTTGAATATGCTCCATTATCAAAGAAAATGTCAGATATTTGAAGTCCATGTAAATAAGATAAAATGTATGATAGAATATATCATCCTCTCCTTGGATCATACTTTGAGAGCAGATTTCATATGAAGGTCCTCATATTTATGTATGTACCTTCAAACACAAAGATTTGTCACTTTTAAACTGATTGCTTGGTTGTAAGAGCAGAGTTGAAAGTGAAGAAGAATTGAAAGAAAAGAGTAGACGTCCACTTTAAGGCCCCTTTTTAGATGTACAGTATACTCAGAATACACAAGTTGGCATGGTCTTATCACCAGTCTGCTTTGAGAAAGTCGACACTTGGCACATATTCACATCGGGAGTGAATCTCATGCTTATCATCCTTATCAGATAGTTTTGCAATGGACGGCTTGCTGATTTTGTTACTCTGGCCAATGAAATTTCAGCATTCCACCTTAACCGAAACTTCAGTGTGTTGCTACAAGAGTATTTGGGAGGTTGTATCTGCTATTTTAAATGTATTAAGTAACCTATTTTTTGTCAAATCTCAAATCAGGATAAAAAAGGAAATTGCTCTTTACTGAACAAAAAGTGCATGATTTTCAAACAAGCCTTTATTACTCATCTTAACATACCTTTCAGGTGTAATTAATACTTCAGAAATACAGTATAACATCTGATGAAATCCAATGAAACATCAGCTAGTCATTCAGTAATCTGATTGAGGCCACTTCTCACAAAGCTTTTCACTCAGTGGCTCACCTTTTGGTGTTTTCATGACTAGAGGCAACAGCAAAACACAAGTGCAATGACAGAACTGACTTTCAAAAGCAACTGGTATAGCGGGAAGACATCATCAGTTGGTGTGCTTGGTGATGTGTAGCTGCCTTCACATCAAGGAAGCAAATTCTAAAAGACCAAAATGACAAACTGACCAGCCACAACATTAAAAGCACATTCTTTATATTGTTCAGGTTCACCTTGTGTTGCCAAAACAGCCCTGACACATTGAGGCAGAGACAAGACTTCTGGGGGTTTCCTATGGTGTCAGGCATTGGGACATTGACAGTGGATCCTTCGGGTCCTGTGGGCTGGGGGGTGGGCCCTCCATGGAGCGGACTTGTTCCTGCACATCCCACAGATGCATGTCAGATTGGGGACCTGGGACATTTGGGGATTGGCTTAACGCCTTGTGCTCTTAGTTACGTTGCTTGGGTCGTTCCTGAGCCGGCTTTATGGTGGGGCAGGGTGCATTGTCCTACTGGGAGGCCACTGCCATCAGGGGTTGTCGTTGCCAGGAGGTTGTTGACATGGTCTGCGTAGGTGTTTGGGTGGGTGGTGCGTGTCAAGTGGCAGGACCCAAGGTTTCCCAGGAGAACATTGCATTGTAGCAAAATTATCAGTGTTAATCACTTCACCTGCCAGTGGTTTTATTGTTGTGGCTGATCAGTGTAGAACTGGTGGTGATAAAAGCCAACTGTTGGATTGTGTTTCAGCCAAAGACTACAGCTGACGGCCAACTAGTTTGTACGTTCTGCACCTGCAAGAGGGAATAACTTTCGAAAACATGATGTGGTGGCAGTCTCTATTTTTCATTCGAAATGGTAAACCTGAAGACTCAGGACTCGGGATACAAACTGTTGTTATGATAAAGTAGCATTTCTTTTTTCACATCACTCTCGCCACCTCTACTCTGATAAAAAGTTGCAGGGACTTTCTTTTTCTGTTTCTTTTCTTGTGCGTGGGTGAAGAGCCAATCAGAATGATTTCTCTCACTGACGGGCTCCGTTGCAGATTAGGGCCAACATAATAACAACAGAACAAAGGCCAACGGCCAACCATCAGCCTGGTTTGTCAGGGCCATAAAATCAGTGCACTTCACTTCTTTATGTAGATCTGTGATGTAGCAATGAGCTGCTGATTGATTCAGCACTGCTCTGGGTGAGCACAGTCTGCTTCACCAGCAGGAAAATCACCATGGTGCTCAGCTCTTATGGCTGCACGCTCTCCAGACACGGGTCAACCATGTGTCAGCTGAACAGATGGAAACAGAACCTGAAGAGGAGGATTGTGGACGACGTAGATCCAGATAGTCATAGAACCAGATAATAATGATACGACTACACACTCTGTAAACATGCAGTTAATGACTGTGATGATGACTGAAAGGAGACCAGGGAAGTATGTGTTACTATATTTGTATTTTTAGATTTAAGTTCTTCAATTTCTTGTTATATTGTCATCTCTACAGGGACAGCAAAGGACTATAAAATGAAATTATTGTGCTTTATGATTATCCCGCTGGTGAGCAGACTGTAGTTGAGCTTCAGACCCCTTTGACTTTAGGTCAGTTGCAGGCTAATGTCATGACCCAGTCACACACAGTACTAGAGCTGCAGTGATGAATCAATTAGTCAATCAAAAGAAAAATGAGATGCCAACTTTTTTGATAATTTGTTAATCTTTCAGCCATTTTTCAGGCAAAAATGTCAAACATTTGCTGGTTACAGCAAGATCCATTAACAAGCTTCTCTCATGGAATAAAAGGTTACAGCTGCTTTTCTTGGTCAGTAATTGTTATTTTGTTTGTTTGAACTTCACCATTTGCTGTTGACCGTGCTGGAGCGACAGTCATTTTCCCCCTTCGAAGGTATCAGGCAACAGCAGGTATCAACGGCTCTGAGACCGGTGTCACTTCAATTAAAAGGAGCATATCTCTGTATTTAATTGTTTATATATAATTGTAATATTTGCATGGTTAAAAAAAAGAGGTAATCACAATGTCCACGAAAAGTTATATCCAGATAAAAAAGTAACTTTGATGATAGCTGGCTGCATTCGCAGTATGAAGTCATCAAAGTCCCATAAACTGTGACATGAATAGTTAAACTATATGTACATATGCCACAGTTGACAGGATTGTCCTCACTCTGGTTATCTCGCTTAGAATTGGTTGGAGTGGGACACGCTGATAAAAAAGATCCCGCACGCTAATGTGTGTTTTCAGTTTGTGTTTGTTGACGAGGCGCTGGGATTACGAGAGGTGAAGCCACGGAAGTTGACAGAACAGTGTGGTGTTCAGTCTGTCCCTACCTGCTGCGTAGCTAACTAGCCAGCTGTCCGCAGATATCAAGCTGATGTCTCGTTAAGAAACACAAACATCAGGAGCAGATGAATCAGCGTGCACGCTTTTCCGCTCTGTGTGTGCTGAGACTGATTATTAAAGTGGATGTTTGTGCTCTTCTTAGTGGAAGCATCCAGGAATAATTGTTTATCGCTGTATGGGATGAATTGCATTTTTTGGATAATGATAGTTATTCTTTCACTGTCCTATTCATGATGTTCTAAAATATTATGTTTCAGTCACTTTCTTCATTGTAAGGAAGAGATAATCTATTAAAATCCTTAAACAACCTCCAGGAAGGGATGTGTCGTTTGGCCAAGTGCATTTACTCCACTCCAAGTACCATTTTTAAGGCACTTGTGCTTTCCTCAAGTGTTTCCATTTTCTGCCACTTCATACTTCTACTCCACTGCAATTCAAAGGCAGCTGTTTACAGATTTACTTTAATAACATAAAATAAAGAATACATTATGATGTCTTATTATAGATCAAGATAAAACTTTCTATCACTCACAAGCTACCCCAGCATTTATTGTTTGCTAAAGTAGTTACACATCCTTTACCAGCTTCATCTTAAAGTGAACACAATAATGGATCAATAATGATAATCCAGTGATAATATAAGGAAATATAGATAATATATATTAGTTATCTGCTTCCGTGTATCATTATGTAGTATGTGTTGATTGCACAATGTGATGGATATAGAATAATGAAACCATCAGTGTTTCCATTGGCTCCCTATAAACCTGGAAAACACCAGACAATGTTTTATGCCAGCAGGCGCACCGTCACCCTGAAAAAGGAAGGTTAACCGGCAATCCATGTCTATTATAGCCTAAATGATTGTATAAATTCTAAGTTTGATTCAATACCTATGAAAATATCGATAATCGGTCCCATGGGGAAAACTTGACACAACATTGAAGGCCTGAAATTTTAGATTTTTAACAAAGGATAAATATGACGAGGCTATAACTTGACAAAGAGATACCACTTTTCTTGGCAAGTAGCGAAGAACATCAGAAAGCATAAAATACCAAGCTTTTCATAAACGTTTCTCTTCAGATTAGGCCTTTTAAAAATGGTGGGTGTGTCAACTCACTATCAGAGAGAAGAGAGTGTGAGAAAGTGCAGCTGATGCTAGTGTATCGATACTGCAGAAAATCAGCATAACTGTATCAGATATTCGAAACACTGCTTGTAACAATGTATGTCTGCACCGTGGTGTTTCTACTTTTACGTAAGCAGAAGATCTGAATGCTTCTTCCACCTTTGGGTGACATCAACCTCCACCATATGGTTGTAAAGAAGGGTGAAGTATGGTTCAGATTAGAGCTGAAGATCTTTGCCCAAACCCCACAGGACCCGACGGGACCCGACGGGTTCGGTCGGGCTCGGGCCTTGTCGGGCCTAATTTTTAAGGCCCAATTACAGCTCTCGTTCAGATACCGCCTCCTTTGATATAACCCAGTTATTTCATTTTTCCACATTTGTACATCTGGTGAATAGAAACATACTTCACTGTCACTTTTGCAGGGAATTTTAACTGCTGAGAGAACGGCATCGGTTAATGTGCCACATCATAGAACTCATGTTCCCTTAATGAAAAAGAGGTGTTTTGTGGTGTGCAGATCACATGTGATGATTGTTGACAACTTCTATGACAAATGTGCTCTTGTCAGTACATCATAATTTGTACGATCTCTGATGCATCCCATCCTTAAAGTGTTTCCCGTCTCTTCTTCCAGTCAGAGGCCTGCCGGCTTCTCCCTGCACCTGGGATGGTGCCATGTGACAGAGCGGCCGTGGAGCCATAACCCCACCACCACCGCTCCGTCATCTCGACTCCAAGCTGCTCGCCCACCGCTGATCTCGCCATCAGTCTCCCCTTCCTCCCTTTATCTTTGCTCTGAGCCCTGGACAAGGCCACCACAGCCACCACATGACTCACCCACTGGAGCCCTAGATCAAGTAAGTCAAGTTAGGCTGGTTAGCGTTGTGTGCTGTTTGAGTGCTCCAGTACAGTATGTCTCACTGCTGAGCCACAGGTGATTACAGTGCTGCAGCCTGTTGTGTTTTTTGGGTCTTGTAGAACATATGTAACAGTGTGTATTATTCAACACCCACTCCATATTCCAAGAATATAATCATGTTTGTTTATTGATTTTATTGACTGAAAATGCACCCTTTATTTATTATTTTAGAGTGAACTTAAATTCTAACTCGGGCTCAAGGCCATGTTTGTAGGATGGCAGTGGAAGGAGTGGACAGAGGTCAATATTTAATATTCAGAGAACTAAAGCAGCTTCCGTGCTGCTTATTTTGCTGTATTGAGCTGAAAATGAGTCACGTACTTGTGCACATGGAACTGCAACCATGTGCCTGGCAAGTTTCTGCCAGTTTCAGTATGTAAGTAGAAGGGCTGCAACTAATAATTGTTTTCATTATCTATTATTCTTTTCCATTCATGGTTTTGTCAACAAAGGATGTGGATAATGAAAAACGGCAATCACAATTTCCGGGAGATCAGGGTAACGTCATCGGATTGATTCTTGTACTGTATAAGATAAACAACAATCATCCTTACAAGATTGTTCCAATATCGCTATCAAAGTATTTGCTCAAAAACATTGCAATATTTGGCTATTTTGCCCAGCCCTAATTTACATCTGTGTAAACGTTAGAGGAAATATTCACATTTGAGAAGCTTGAACAAGCAAATATTTGGTATTTGTCCTTGACAAATGAGTCTATTGCCAAAGCTGATGACTACATCAGCATTAGCAATTGCTAATAGCCAGATTACTATACACTGGCTTCTTGTATAGTGTAGAATATATAGCATGATATCTGCTCTTCTGATCTTTTTGCCATCAGCCAGGGTTGGGTAATATGACAGTGCACATCATGCCGTGGTTGAAAAATGTCCACTGATAAAAATTCAGCAGTACTGTTTCCACTGCAGTGACTGTCCCTTATTCGTGGGTAGGCTGGATCCTCGTAATCCGCGCTTGATTTTTGCAAAGGCAGCTGCCTTGCAAGGTTATGTGATTTGATGAGCAGGACTGCTTACCGCTTGAGAGCGACGCCTGGTGGTTGTTGCGCATCTCTAAGCTGGTCGGCCAACCACAGCAGAAGACGACAAAGACAAAAAACATGTAGGTGACAGTGAAATTGTAAATACAGATCAGGAGGTATCCCACTCAAAGCAAGATGAGGGCAAAGCTTTTATTTTGAAATAATGTTAGTTTTACTGTTTTGTTTTTAACTCACGTGTTGCCAAATATGAGACAATTGTCTTTGCTTGTATGGAAGTAAAATATGAAAATAATCGAATGTGATGAAGTACGGTATGGATATATAAATGTACAGAAAATATTGACATTATAACCATTTTATAATATTACATATACCGTGATAGAAGATTTTGGCCATATCGGCCATCAGCCTTTGCAATAATTCCTTTAAAGACTAAATGATAAAGCAGCTTGTAGGAGGAATGAAGATGAACTAAACTAACAGACCATTAAACAATTGTCAGTATTGGCACAAAATTTCATCCTAGCTTTTCAGTTGAATTCATTTAAAGGGTGTGAATCCAGTGTGAGTTTTGGTTTTAAAAAGGATTTTTATCGGCTTTTTGTGTTTCACTATAGGCCATTATTTTGGGCGTGTGATGTGTTTTATGGAGCAGACTGAGGTTGTTTTAAGATCTACAGTAAAAAAAAGATGATAACGCTTTGAACACTTATCAATTGTAATGAAATGAAAACTATGAAGAAAAAGCCCCTGGGTACAAATAACTGGAAGTGAGAAAGGTTTTCCATTTAATATGAGAAACAGACTGAATAATTGGCTGAATTTGAAAGACTCCAGCCTGCACCGTCTCAACGCAGATTTAATAGTCTGTCAATTTAATTTTGAAGAGCACCAGTTAGTTCAGGCTAAATTAATAGTTAAGAGCGAGAAGAAAGATAATACCAACCCCCCCCACCCCACCCCCTCCCTGGCCTTTCTGTATTATTCCCCTGAGCCGTGCGCTCTGAGATTTGTGGCCCCAAACCGGCTGCATGGCTCTGAACATCGCAGCATGTCTGAGTAGCCCTCCCTCAGCGCTCCGCGAGTTGAAATGAGGACACGCTCGCACACACACCCACACTCGCACTCCAAATTACACAGAGACCAGTGGAGTTCAATAAACGATGAATATTCATGTGGAATTATCAGTCTGGCAGTGAACGTGTTCGAGATTTGAAAATGCTCTGTGAAAAATTAGGTGAGCAGTAACACACGCACGCACCGAGAGAGGCAGATATGCAGGCCTGCCTGTCGAAACGGATGATATCATACAGTCATGTTGTTTTGAATAATATACATCATGTTACTGGCAGGTTTAGAGATATATTTAGTGACTATTTTTAGGATTTAGAATGGGATGTATTCATTTGCCCAGAAGGAGATGGTTCCACTTGCATGTGTGGATGTAAGTTTATTATACATATTGCATGATTTGTAAGTAGGAATGTGCACAGTTAGACAGCTACTGTCACTAGTTGGCACCAGAAATACTTCTCAGTTAAACTTACTATTTTATCGTTCTATACATTTGAATTACCTTCATTATCAGGCATGTTTCCCAAAGATCTTTTGTTATGTTGAATAAGGCCTGCCTTTAAGATCCCAACCGACTGTGAAATCGGGTCACATCACGCACACAAGGAGAATCTTCACAGATATTCTTCTCTGTAATCTCAAACCTGCACACACTACAAGACTTGAAAATAACGCACATCGCATCACACGCTACAGGATATTGTTAAGATTTTCATGCCAGACGGAGCAATGCATCACCTCGTGTGATCTCTCTCACGTGATCTCAAATGTAAACAAACGTAGACATCTTGCTGTAGTAACGTTAATACTTTGCATTGGGGAAAAAACAAAAGCAGAAGAATTGAGCCTGGATGAAATAATGGTCGGGGAGACGCAGTCAATTGTCTATTCTGCTGTCTATTCTTCAATGAGAACAGGAGGTGACATTTTAACTGTCGGTTTTATTATCTGTCAACAGTAGTATGCTAGCTAACGTTAGCCTCGAGGGCAAGGGTTGGTTACTGTTGCTTGGCAACACTGTCATCTGCTCCGGGATATTTCCCTCATTGGCTCAGGTTCTGCTGTAATTATGATCAGAGTCCCCCAGATTTTGAATAACCCTAACCCTGACTGGAGCTGTCAAGTCTTTGCAACATTTGATATTTATCTGGGAGGCCCTGATGAGTTTGGATCAGTTCAGGAGGTTTAAGACTGAATCTGTTCACCCCTCACACTGACAGATAATCTGGGCTGATCAGCAGAACCAACCAAGCTCCCTGCCCAGATTTCTCCTCCGATAGTCAGAAGGGGATAGTCCTAAGGTCTGAACCTGGCCTCGGGGCTGCACAGGTGCAAAATCCAAACTGCACAAAGTTGCAAATTTTTAGAAGAAAAAAAGCTAAAATGTTCGACAAACTGCATCATAATGAAGTACAAGTCTTGTTCTCCAGATGTAAATGTTTGCGTTGTTTGAGTTAAAATAAAAAGGAATGATGCAAAAATTATCCCTACTACTAGTCATGACTGAAATCATAATTGTTATATTTGTCAAAATAATTGCAATGTGATTTAATTGTTTAATAACTTTTATTTAGTGATTTGTTGTCAATAATAACGCTGACAATGTTCGCACGGCGCAAAGTGCCCCACATTTCAGCTGCATTTAAAGTACGAATCGGTTGCTGAAGGATGTGATTAACCCTTTCAGAAGGCTCTTATCATTTCGGCAGTATATTTTTAGACAATGCTTAACTAAATTGTGCTCAATTTGAACCCTTATCTGAATGTTTTCTTACTGAAAGAATGTCTAGTCCAAGTTTAACTTCCATTTAACTTTCAAGAAAAGTAGTAGATCTGCAAGTAAGGCTTATTTTCATGATTGAATAATATGTAAGTTGTTTATGAAATGTCACTTTGGCATAAAATATTAATATCTTGAGGTTTTGGATTGTTGATCAGACTACAAACAAAATGTGTAGATTAGTCATTTTAAAAAATAATTGATGATTTATCCAAAAATTAGTTGATTTGTTGAATTTTAAGATTTAGTCTAAGCTCTGTTGACATTTTTAGCGTTTATATCGCCTTGTATCGCTATTACATGTTTTCTGTAGCTCTGTTATGTGTTTGCATCGTGTTTCCCAAAGCCCAAGATGACGTCGTCAAATGTTTTGTTTTGTCCAAAACTGAAACACATTCAGTTTACTCAAAACAGGGATTACTCGAATCGATTATTCGATGATCAGAACTTGGCAATTCATTTAATACTTGACAACTGTTCGATTTAGTGTTGCAGCTCTAGAGATTAGTCTTAAGAAACATCCCTTTAATTTTCCTTATGTATCTTACTCTAGATCTCAGTCTTGTGCTCCCACTGCTCCACAGATGGGAAAAGTGACTCTGGGCAGCGGTCCACCGGCTGTAACTCAACACTGCTCACTGCTCTACACTATGTATTCTATACACCAAGGAGTCCGGCTAACTGTAGTAGTGTATGTGGAGCAGTGTGTAGGCCAAGGTTATTTCTTACTCTTGGTAAACATCCTGGATCTGGGTGTACACAGATGGTGGGAAACAATGGACTGGAACTGAGCAGGGTATTCAGTGGAGAAGCAGGGACTCTTAAAGGACCATGCCACTGTTTTTTGCATGTTTGAACCCATTTAGCACGTACATTACCCCTTACCATTTTCCTGACCGCTGTTTGTTTCTGTTAATCTTACAGTATGAAAACCTTTAGTGGCCTAAAACTTGTTAGAGGTAAAAGAAGTTTGGCTGAAATTATCAGTCAGTCAGTTGACAGAAATGAATCAGGGGCAATTTTGATAATTGATTAATCATGTTTAAAGCAAAAATGTCCAAAAATCATGAGTTCCAGTTTTCTTTTGTTTTTCTATTCTAGTAGATTGAATATATTTAAGGTTTGGACAGGTGGTCAGACAAAACAAGAAATTTGAAGATGACACCTTGGATTCTGATACGATTAGTCAAATACAGAAATTGAATTGGCAGCTATATTGACAATTGTTTAATCTTTAAAGTTAATTTTTTCAGGCCAGAATCCCAAATGTTTGCATGTTTCTGCCTCTTAAATGTGAGAACTGGCATCTCCTGGCCTTACATCATAGAGATTTTAAATATCTAGGGGTTTTAGGTTGTTGGTCAGACTAAGAATGAAATTTGTAAATGTCAGCTCAGGGAGTTTAGAGAATTGTGTGAGTATCTGACATTTTATAGAATGAATAATTAAGAAGATATTGATAATTGAAATATTTGCAGCCCCAATTATGATGGGAAATTTCTTCTTCAATTCTCTGTGATATTTAAGAGCCTATATACTAATGGATTAATCTCGAATAACTTGGCAGATTCATTTATAATGAATTTGTGAAGACTGCATTGTTATTGCATTTCTAATCATTGTGCTCTGACAGCATTAACATATGACATTAACACTGACATGTTGAGGTGAGGCAGGTGTAGAACAAATTAAGTGATTGACAGCGGTTTGAATTACCATTGTGGTAATTTAAGTTAAACTTATTGTTTTTGTTTTTGTCTGGTTCTTAATGGAACTGAGCCACCGATGAAGCAGTCTGACTCACCTGTTGTAGACTGTGTAAACCTGTTTGCAAACAATATGAACATAAACCACCTAGCAGCCCTTACCTTTATCTGTTGCAGGGATTTTTTAATGCCAGGGCTCCAGTCTGCATATGTAAAGTTCCACTTATCATCATTTTTTGTTTCAAGAATTTTGCCGCACCTTGCTGTATAAATGTACAGGCAGTAGCGTGGGATTTTGTCTGAAGGTGTTGCAGGAGTGAAACGCTGCACATGTTGATTCAGATTAAGAAAAGGCAATAGAACTCTTTCTCTGATGTGCTTCAGACACACTGTAAGCTGCACCTTTATGTTGTAGTCGTGTGGGCATTCTTTTTTTCCTTTGAAAGAAAACACAGAAGTAGGGACTGTAACCTTGTATGTGTTGTCCTGATTTCTCTAAGAAACAAATGCAAAGGCATCTGACCCCGAAAAAATCGAGTATCTGTCAGTCTCTATAAAACATGTTTTACGGAAATTGTTTGGAAATTTTTTTATGCATTTTTAGATGCACTGTGATGCGGATGTGGAAGATTTGCATCGTTGCAGAGACGGAGCAGAATTAGGAGTTTGCAGCTTATTATCAAGTTACTGTACGCTCCAATGTCGCTCTCATGCTCTCAGTTTTCGGGGAAAATTAGGCTGACGTTACTTATGATGGGGGATATGTCAGAGGGAACCACATCAGCTGGTTTCTTCTGTAGCTAATATCTGTAACCATAAGGAATATAACAAGCCCATTTAATAAGTCATGCCTTGAGAAAGCACTGACCACTTTGTCGCCTAACTCATGTTTGTGACGTTTGCCACATTCAGCAAGTGACCTGTCTGAAAACTGCTATGTAAAATGCTATTTATATAGATTACAGCACAAGTGTAATGCACTGCAGATGGATTTATGTTTTGTTTTTGTGATGTTTACAGTCTTTCCTCTGTATTTATTTTGTAGAAGTGGTGGCACTGGGATTACAAGGTTCAGTTTCCCATTTTATCTAGCTGTAATGGTTGTGTTCTTACATTCGTTCTTACTGAATAAATGTAGAGGAAACACTGTTTTTTGTACTGAGATGTGTCACACAGATAATGGTATTGAAAAGATGCAGGGACTGCAAGGGAATTTAGATTTATTTTAAAGCTTGTATTAATTGATGAAAAAGGAAATTGAGGATGCCATGCATTGAGATTCTTCGAGAATTGTTGTGCAGCTGAAATGCTGATAGGTGAATCGTAATCGAAGCTTTCAGGTCTTGTCGAGCCACATTTATTGACTTCAGTGATGCAGCTGATTTGGTGCCTGCCGGCAGTCGTGTATCACTATTCGAGAAATGGCAGAATCCGTTTGTCCATCGATTGAATTATGAGTAAACCGACCCTCAATCTGACCTCACGTGGAGGCCACATGCAGACAGCCGAAGAAACGCCGCTCGGTGAAACCTGCTATCTGCACTGTAGTGAGGCTGCACACGGACAATAACAATGATGGCGAACAAGATTCCACCTGTCTGTATGTCAACACGTGTGAAATATAACCCAGGAGTCAGGGGGTGCAGCTTGGCCCCGATCGAATGGGGCGGTATACATTCTCTGGTCATGTCCTATATTCAAGGAGGGGAGGGCCTTAGCAACAGTGACTGAGCAGCTTCTCATGGGCTGTACCAAGTTGGCGCAGCAGAGAGGGGGGGTGTGAATGAGTAGTGTGGTGAGAAAATAATTGTTGTTTATAAGCTTCTCACCTTATTTTCACAAGCACAGCAAAAATATCAGTGTAAATTCTGTGTTATCGTGTCGTAGCATGTTGCTGTTGTCTTTATTTATCCAGTGAATACTCTACATTTAAGGGTTCCCACTAGTCATGGCATTCCTGGAATAATATGGGATTTTTAGTGACATTTTTAAGACTGAGAACCGTGTGGAAATTGATTAAATCTGCAGGTAAATCATGTTTCTTTTTTTGGGGGGCGGCATTTTACCAAACAACCTGCACAGTTTAGGTGAACATCAGGACCAACAGATGAAGTCTGAGAAGTGGCGCTCTAGTAATCATTCAGGAAAACCGTCAGATATGAAAAATGGACTCTAAAAGAAACCTAAATAATGAACTGGAAATTGCTTCTGTGTTCATTCAGTAAACCAATAAAGATAACGTATGTATCTTTGTGTGAGTCCCTCGTTCACTCCTTCCTCCCTCTACCTCTCTCATCCTTCACTCGTGGTCTCTCCCTCACTCCCCCTCTGTAAGCCATACATTGCCACTGTTGAGTGTGTGTGTACACTGTATGTGCGAGTGTGTGAAGTGATCAGTAAAGCTCCTGGAATGAGAAACCGAAGGAGGAGGAAGCTTTGAGAGAGAAAAGACGGACCTAAATACACTGAAGCGTGCTGCAATGGAGAGCCCGTGGAGGACTGTATTTCTCAGCGGTCTGACTCTGCTGTGCTGTTGCTGCCGCTGCTGCTTTTCCTTCTTCCTCTTTGGCGACTGAAGGCTCCTCCATACGTCACGTCATAGAGAGGAGGGGTGAGGTCAGAAGGTGTGGGAGGCTGACCTGGTCTACAGGTGTGTGGGTTAAGACTCCCAGTTGTTTTTCTCACATTTTTAAATTTTTTTTTTTTACCTGCTTTCTTTTTGCTTTACTGTGAGGCAGGTGTGTGTGGAAGTGTGACGAGGCTGCGCTCACACTGCAGCTCTAACGGATCTAATTATGATTGTTTCGGGACGGATGCAATAATGAGAGCAAGCTGTGAAAGCTGTCATATAGCTTTTGAATACTGCAGTGGGTTAATACGGGCGTTTTGAATGGCAGTTTGAAAGGACCGCTTAAGGACATCTGTGTAGCAGCAGAGATTGTTTACTAAGCTTAATGTTTTACTGTACTGATTGGCTGAGTGCACACAGTGGATGAATGCTGTGAGCTGTGTTTTATTTAGTATGTTTCATCCTGAGAGAAATGAAAACGGTATGTGATTCTTGCTGTAGAAGCTAAAGAAATAGAAAATATTAGGTAGAATCTTAATATGTGTGTATTATAAAGAGGGACATTTTATTTGGTCGGTACATCTGCTGTATGCTTTCTTCTGTAAAAGAGCATGGATGCCCAACCTGAACCTGTTGGTGCCAGAGCGGGCCAGGTTCAGACAAAAATTTTGAAGTGAAGATTGAAGTGCAGTAGATTTCCGAAGCTCAAGGATGAAAATGACTGATTATTACTACATGGAATGCTCAGTTCTTATTATCAAGAGCTGACAGGGAAAAGAACGGAAGTAATGGAGTAATAATCAAACATTTTCATCCTTGAGCTGCGGAAATCTACTGCACTCGATAATCGACTCGTCAGGGCTTCCCCACACAGGCAGGCTGCTGGAGGAGAGGGCGAGTTGTGCTGTGTTTTTAATACAAATCCTGCAAAGCTAGCAGATGTTTGATGCTTCGTACTGTGTGCTGGGACTGTGCGTGAACTGTTGCTGAAGTTTGGTGCTGTTCTGACCATTAATTGTGGCTGTTTGATGGCGGTTTCTAATTGGAGGCATAAGTGGCAGTGTATTGTTATCGTGCGGTCTTTTCTGAGGTTGCTAAAACTAGCTAAGCTAGGTCAGCAAACTTGACCTCTCGAGGGGGAGTCTTACTCGGTGTCAAGGTGTGTTAGACCATGGATTAAACCTACACCGGAATATCCCTTTAAGCTTGTTTTTTCCATAGTGCCAAGAATAAAATCAAACTGGTTTTATTTAGGTAATTATTAAAATTTGATGTACAGTGATCCAGTTTTCTTGAGTGTGGTATCGACTGACCAATCTGCCTTTTCCTGCTCCAAACTATCATTATTATGTCGCTTGAGAACTTAAGGTTACTTCAGTTTAGCATAGTGGACATACCATTATGTCAAACTTGTTTGGTACTGGTAGCAGTTTTAGTCCCTCATGTCAGATTACTGGTTTTGTTTACAGACATCAGGACCCAAGCTGCTTTTGTTGTGCTGCACTCCGTATGCTGATAAGACAAGCACGCACAAGAAAAGACATCGCCTGTCTTAGTTGCATGATGGAAGACTATTGTTTACTCAAACTGTATAAGAGTCCTTGGACCTCTTCATCTTAATTCCTCTTTTCTTTTCCCTCATAACTCAGAATAGCTACTTAGCTTCATAACTCCTGACGCCTTCACATGACATCTTTGTGTTTTGCGTTTATAGTGCGTCAAGATTAGCTCACCACAGCAAATGAACGAAGCGTTACAGAAAACAGCAGGGCTTTTGTTTGAGAGACATACAGATAATATCACGTACAGTAAGCGCTCTGTGTAGTAGATTTGCAGTACAAGACGGAATAGTAAATTTTTCTACCTGGGAAACGTAACTTTGAAATGATTTTTTAGCCTCACTCACCTTTACCTTAGCTTTTATTGAAACTCCAGCACCTCAAGGTAACAGACACAATTCAGCAGGAGTGTTGACAGTCTTGACAATAATCAGTAATGCAGTGTTAGCTGAGTCACTTAAATCATATTTTCTGCTTTTGCTTTTCACACTTTTGTCAGTAAAGACATTTAAAGAGCGAAGAAACACGACTACAACTGCGGAAAAGTTTTCAAGGATTAACTGAATCAGAGCAGATGAATGTATAAGTGAATTTGAGTGATATAGTTAAAAGTTATGTAATATAAAAAATGATTTTTTTTTGTCTAGTAAACTAGAAAAAATGCAGATAAGATTTTTAAGATACTTTCATTTACACTTGGCCACATACAGGCGTTGGCCAGATCACAAATCTGATTACAATCTGTCTTTGTTTTACCGGGCCAAATGCAAATCCGGTTTGGTCATCCTCCAGTCCAGAAGGAGGTATTAATGCACGCATAAAACCCCAGAAGAAGAATTTTGCAATTCAGCAGTTAAGTTACAACAATACCAGTGAAGCTTGCGTTAACTAACAACTATCTACAGTGTAACTTAACAGGCACATGTATTAATTGTATCGATCAGCTACGAGTGAGCCAAAAGTTTAATTGACATCGGTGCTGTCTCATCCATACAGATCATTCATCAGGTAAACTGGTGCTGGAGTTAAGTTTTCCTTGTTACTTTAATGAGACAGAGTGCAAACAGCTGATTTCAGTGTAATTTTACTGTAACTTTAGCTGCTGTCATCACAAGGAGAGAGGAGACCGATCGGGGATAAATTTAGAAAATCAGACAATGGGTGGCTTTTTCCCACAGACAGCTTACTGACGTAGTTACACTGCAGGAGGGGTAAAGATAACGTATGCATCTTTGAGAGACAGACGCATCACCTTTTCAACATTTGGCAAGAATCCAGCCACCTCTGTAAGTGTGTGAAACGATCTGATTTCTTAAATGCTTTTCGGGCACATTTATATGCAGCGTCCGATAGCTGCCCAGTCCACCAAGAAGAATGAAATGCAAATAGGGTGAAAGGGCAGCTAAAGATCAGCAATCATAAACAGTCTGCAGGTGGGAGAAGCTGTAGTTCATGAAACATTCACAATGGAAGGGAAACGGGGAAAGTCCAGAAATATGATGATGGCTGTTGATAGCTTGTTGTGAACGGGCTGAAGAGCTTATCAACAATACACGCTTCAGCCGGGTTTCCCTCCTAACAATGTATTGTTAGGCATGTTTCCACAGTAGGAACACACAGCTAGATGTTTGAATTGATAGAAAAGAATCACCCAATACAGGGTCAGGGAGCAGCAAACACATTTGGCTGGTATGTCATGAAATATAACTACTGTATATCATGCATTCATCCATCAGTGAATTGTTGACCTATTGCCTATTATACCGAGGCAACATTCAACTTGTCAGGTCCATAAAGGAACACTTTATGATGGCAAGGTCATTCTGGAAAGTTGCATTAAAGCTGAAAATGTGAGTGGATCAACAGGAAATTAATTGATTGTTGGTAGGCGGAACGATATGACCAACATTGTATAGTCTGCTACCTGTCATTTCATATCCAGATAATGATTCATACGAAGATATAGCACGTTTTCTATAAATTCAATAAATTACAGGTTTATGTTAAGTGACCGCTTGGACAGACTATTTCTTATTACACTTTTATATATACAAACTTTTATTCAAATTTTCAATGAGGCATTGAACAAAATGTCAAACAGTCATGGTTAGACAGAGTCCTCCTCCTCCTTCCTCCTCTGTGGAAGAACGGAAAGTGGCATCCACATGACAGAAAAATGTTGTCATAAAAACTGTGATTAGCAACACAAGGACATAAATGATGGAACGTAATATGAAATAGGGGTGTCACAATAAATATGTCATTAAAAAGATATTTGTATTATGTTGATAATTCACATATGTGAATCTGTTAGTAACTGAGTGTAATTGTTCTTTTTGGACACTTTTTGTACAGTAATGGCTGCAGACACTCTCCACCTCCCTATTCTCTAATTTTGACGATAATTTATTTGACATAAAAGAGACAAAACACACAGTTAAAGATAGATTTGGTTGAAATAATATCGTTATCGTGAATTTGTTTTGCCATGATAATCAGGAGGATGTCGGGAAAATCTAATACTACTTAATATGAAACGATCACAGTCTTTCTATTGTCAAACGATGTATATATATATCGTCATATCACACAGCCTACATTTTCATTTTCAGTCATTTTTTCAAATAAAAATGCCAAAAAAATGATCTGTTGCAGTCTCTCTGATGTTAATATTTGCTGGTATGTTTGTGCTCAGTGATATTCAATTCAAATACTGGTATGGCGATGTTTGCTTTGGGAAACTGTGATTGACATTTTTTTGTACATTCTTTTGTTGTTGCGAACCAGCCAACTGATTGATCAAGAACATAATCAGAGATTAATCAAATAAAACCGCAATATTTATTTGCTGCTGCACCACTTTGCATGAACGTGTGTAGAGCTGCAATGACTAACCGATTCGCTGATGGAGAGGAATTGAAACTGGAAAATTAATAATTTCTTTATGCAAAAACGCTTAAATGTAATTATTTGCTGCTTGTCATCATTTATGATAGTAAACAAAGGGTCTTTGGGATTTGGACTTTTAATTTGAAAATGGCGCTGTGAGCATTTTTCATAAATAATGACATTTCAAAGACTCAGCGAATAATCAGTGGATGGTGCGGATTATCGGGACGTTAATGATGTTGAAAATAATTGTTAGTTGCGGCCTGTAACATGTTTGTACTCAGCAATGTGTTACTCCAGGAGAAATGTGGTTTTGGAAGCTGTAACACAACAATAACAAGCTCTGTTCCAGGGTCGACTGAAGTATTGCTTCATCGCGGCGCTGTCGTGTTATTCCCGCCACATACACACGCATAACCAACACTGATTTAATGAAAAAACTATTTCCTTAAATCCAGACTCAACAGTCCAAGCTGTAAATGACTACAGCACATTCACAAACACACACACACACACTGTAAGCTCCGCTCCCTGTTTCCTGAACTTCATGCTGCATGTTGTTTGCTGCAGAGCTGGCTTTCCATAAATCTGTTTTGTCTGAGTATGATTGACTGACTCATACTTACAGTTTCAGCTGTTACGCATACTGTACTGAGCCCGCTTCTTAGAAACCAGGGTAATTTGTGTTTTCATTGAGTGCTAATGTGCAGCAGTGTTCTCATTTCTCACTGTGGCGGATGGATCTTTTTTAAGCGCTGCGTGTCGGCAACACAAGGAGGGCCGAGGAGGAGAGGGGTGATTTGAGGTGAAATGTAAACGAGGCTAGTCAGGAAGGATTAGCGTCCTGTGAGCAGCACGGCCCCGCGGCGGCACCCATTGCTGTGACAATGGCATCTTGTTTTTTGCCGCTTGCCCACGGATTTAAAGCGTTTGGTGTGTATGGCTGTGATTTACAGATTTTATCTAGGTACCGCAGGCATGGATGTGGGTTTTCCAGCTTTTAAGACTTGTGTCCATGTTTTGTCATGTGTGCATTTTTGGCTCCAAGTCCGGATGTGTTACTGGTTACTGATTAAAGTCTTTGGCGAGCTAGATTTTTGTGAAGAGACAGAACAGCAACTTAGTAATGGAATAATAAACCGTGTCTGTCTTTAAACTTTGCTTAACATGACAGGAAATCATTCATTTGCGGCTTTGTGTGCGTCTTAAATTCAATTTCTGATGCCAATTAAAAAAAAAAGGTTTTTATCTTTAATATTTGGCTTAATGGGTTGTGCAGGAGCCCTGTTAACTATCCTCTGTGCACGGTGTGCTTCATCAGACGTTGCAGCGTTTCCTGTTGCCATGGTCACCCTCTTGATGCAGCGAGAGAGATGCAGACTGTAGACTTTGCAGATAAAGAAAAGGCACGAGTCTATTAAGGGAGGCTGACGAGGAAACGCATGAAACAAAGTGTTAGGGAGGCTTTTTGGTATCACGCAGTCAGTGAGAACATCACCACAAGCCTCAGCGTTTAAAATATGTTGCAGAGTGGAAACAGCAGCACTAGTATAGTAGGCTTTGTTGCAGAGCTGCTGTGAAGGTACACACTGTACTGGAATTTACTGCATGTGACCGTGAGCATCTGCTGGACATACATGATCTGCACATACAAATCATAAGTTAAATATTGTGTGTATGAATAAATAAATATTTCAGTTTTATAAATCAGCTTCAGGTACTATGTATGTCATATTAATTTTAAAGGGACCGTTCACCCCAGAATCAAAAATATGTATTTTCTCTCTTAACTGTAGTGCCATCTGGCATAGAGATGTCTACGGAATGGTAACACTTTATAATAACCATCATTAATAAATGGTACATGTTCAGTTAGTTAGTTAATAGTTTACAAACCATTTATTAAGCAGTTGTGAAGGTTTATAAACATCCAAATTATGTTTATAGATGATCCACACAGTATTTAATAACCCCTTAAAAAGTATTATAAATGCAGGTTTCAACTTTACAATAAATAATTGCTTAATAAATAGTTTATAATAGTAATTATGATAGTTTATAAAGCATATATCGGCTGATATTCTTGTATACTCATTAAATATACATAAACACACCTTTTCTTTTTTAAATGATCCCTTAAAGTAATAGTTCAGGTCTTTTGATGTGGGGATGTGATGAGGTACTTATCCCCAGTCAGTGTGTTACCTGCAGTAGATGATCGTCAGTTCTCCCCCTGTGTGGATAAGCAGTGAGTAGTACCAGCAGGAAGCCGGGCTTTGTGCTGCTGTAAACCGAACCAGCAACAAGACGTATTTTATATATACAGTTTAAGTGTATATGCTATGTTTTGAACATGTTTGGTGCCTTATGTTGCCGTCAAACAGCACTACCTTCCCTCAACCATACAACGTCCGTATTTTTACTCTGATCTACTGCAGGTAATACACTGACCAGGGATAAGTTCCTCATACAACCAGAACTATCCCCTTAAATGCGGTCATCAAACACTTGTGAAGAAGATTTGTACTCAGTGGAGGCAGGATATTTTACAATCAAACAATAAACTTTGACATCAGCACACTGAAACAGAAAAAATCAGTCCAACCTCTTTCTCAAACCGGCAAATAACGTACAACATATATGTTGAAACCGATATATCTGTGATAGGCCAATATCAGGCTCTAATTTCATTGTTTGTTAACATTAAAATAACTATTAACTTAAGTTTTAATTGGCTATACATTTTCCTTTTTTAATGATGGCTAATTGTTACTGTGTCTTTCCAGAAATCATGACCCGGTTACTCAAGCTCAGAATTTGTTGTGAGCTGTTTTATGTAGGAGCCATTTTATTTGTATAAATCTGCCAGCGAGCATCTACTCATGTACAAAAAGCTAGGTAACTCAGGTAATTAAGCTAGTTAACATCACAGTTCAGCTGAAGAGGACACCAGTAAGGTTTATATCACTTGTCCTTGTACACTTCTGCAGCGCATCGTCCTTGAGTAGACGCACTTAAGGGGCTGTGATGCACTAACTTGTAACTTGATGATTTTTTTCCCTAACGTGAAGAATATACAGAATATATAGAATCTGAAAATATAATGAATTAAAAGTTAAGACTGGTGGTCTTGGTTTTGACACTCCTTACTATACAGCTTAAAAGAATTTCAATATTTTGTAGTATTTCGGACATAACCGTGTTTTTATACTTGTGTCGATGCTTGTTTGCTGCCACATTTATTTGTGGAAGTGTGGACCATATGTAACTATTTGTGTCATTCACTTTGACATACTGACCTCTGAGAACTCTGTGAATTGTATGAACCTCACCCCTGGCATTATGCCATAAAAATCAGTGGTGGAGGAAGTTTTCAAAACCTTCACTCAAGTTAAAGTATCTGTACAACAATGTAAAGACACTCCATGCACAGTAAAAGACCTGCATTCACAGCAAAATGTAAAATTAATGGTCATTGTTTAGAGTGGAAAACACTATTAAGTATTTAGTGGCGCTGTTAATAACTCAGAGATCTGTAATTCCACCCCGACTGCACTCTGCTTTTTGTAAGACGACGGAAACCAAAACGGATGGAAAGCACTATGAAATCTTAAATAATGTGTTGTTTTTTAAAAGCCTTGAAGCCATCTTGAAAGTAACTTGTAACTACAGCTGCCAAATAAATGTAGTGAAGTAGAAAGAACAATATTTTTCTCTGAAATGTTTTGATGTGGAAGTCTGAAGTCGCATTTCCCTTAAAATTCTACTTAGACACAGTACTTGAGTAAATGTACATAGCTACTTTCCACCACTGCATCTAATGAAATGCAGTAATAATTACTGTATGACAGTAACAGCTGTTACATAATTAATCATGTGCCTCCTGCAGCTATTAAAATTACTTGGTATCATTTAAAATGCGTTAGTGACAGTTCCAGTAAAATAAAAAAAAAGGGAAAATCCTCAGTATCCTCCGCTCTGATGGAAAAAGATCTGACTGACTGGTCCTGCTTTTGGGATTTACTTGTGACCTTCTCCTTTCTTTATCCTCTACAGGTCAGTTGAAGCTGAAAATGAGTGCAGTAGGGGAAAACCCCCTGGACCCTGCCACGCCGGAGTCACGCAAGAGGAAGGGCTCACCATGCGACACATCAGGGCAGAGGTAAAGAACCACCCTCGTGTGTTTTTGTCTTTTTTTGTCAGTGGCATAACATTACATACAACACATTATTACACGAGCAGGCAAAGAAAAAAAACAGCCTTGCCACAAAGTGTGTGTTTTCCCTTCTAACATAAAGAGAAAAAGTCCTGCAGTAATTAGTTAGAGATGTATAAACAGCAATAAAGTAATTGACATTCATTAACCCGAGTGAGGAGATAATCATGTAATTGAAATTGTCACTTTGTCACATATTTATCTCAGTATTGTAGCTGAAATATCAAAACAACGGCACTCCTCGCACTCACTTCATAGATAATCTTTGAAGAAATTAGAGCTGAAACCATTAGTCTAGAAATCTGTTAGTCGATGGACAGAAAATGAATTGCCCACTGTGTCATTATCATTCCCTTGTTTCTCTTTCTCAACTGTGAGGATTTACTGCTGTTGTGTTCGATATCATCATGAATGCAGACATCTTTTTTATTATCACATTTTATTGAATTTTTTAGCTAACAGAGAGCTGATGAATAAAGTCATGTCAGAAAGCATCAGACACTAGTAACCCAAACAGCATTGGATAACTCTGTCATGCTTCTTTTTCATCGTCATGTTTTCAACGTCAGGAATATGCAAGTATATTATATATTGGAATAGGCGCCTCAAGCTTTTTATTCAATAATGGGTGAGCCTTTAGAACATTTGGTCACCTTACTGTTGAGATTTTCTTTTTTGTGCCATATTATATCTGTATAACAAATAATAAGTGCAATAGACAATAGACCTCAATGGCATAGAAAAAAACGAGTGTATATAGAACATTCAGTCCATTCCAGTGGACAAAAAGCACAATAACTGAAAATGAATAAAATATCTATACCCGGAATATAATAGACATATACTGCACTGACTGTAAAAATAAAAGCTTTTACCATAAGTGGGCTTTATGCATAAACTCACAGCGAAAGAAAGATCTTCCAGTGGGCTCAGTATCTTGTTTAGATGTCTTGATATAGTATGTTATGTTTAATCATTTATTTTACTGTGTATATTGGATATTTCCTGCCTCTCTGAAAAGGCTCTGCCAGTGAGCTCCGTCTCAGTGTCGGGGTCTTGGTGCTGATGAGGCATTTCTCTCCTCCGCCACCTCCTCCTGCTTTCTTCTTTGCTGTGGCTCCGTGTTCACGGTCTCATGTTTCTTTTATTAAGTTTTATGTGTTTAAATAAGTTTGTGGTGTTGCCACAGCAGTGAACAGCTTTTCCTACACACATCACAGTTCGCAACGTTTTCATACACAGCCGTGAAGTAGCTCCAAACGACGCTCCTCTAGCGCTCAGCCATCACTGCATGTTGGATGAAGCCGGTGGTCAGGGTGCGCACCGTGGCGAGCAGCGCGTACACAACACGACAGCAGAGCAGTGGGGAAGCAAAGAGAAGGCTTACATGTGTTCACGCGGCGGAAGGTTTTTAGACAGCTCCACTTGATGATCAAATATATATAAACGAGCACGACGTAGAACAGTGAGGCTGAAACTGATCCCTTTGTAACGATCCAATTGACGCTTGAATTGATCTACAAAAGGAGTACGTAGTGTTGGTAGTATGGATATTTTGGGATTGATCCACCCACCCCTGCTATTCTAAAGCCCACAGTTTGAGTTGCCGCTGTCTTTGTAATCAGTCAGCGCATTTGTGGACGTATTATAATACGCCATGGGCGCATTAAGTTCTCATACACATTCAGTCAAAAACGTCAGCCTCTTCACTCATTCGGCTGAATACCAAATCTGTTTTTGCTATTTTTGGCCGAAAATATTTGGTGGGTGAAAATTCGGTACATCCCAACGTACAATTAACATTAATATGAGCAGATATTAAAGTAAAGTGTTATTGTCAATTGCATAGTAAAAAAAACACTGACCTCCGATATTCATCCGATCAAAAACCTAAGGGCTTTTAATGAAGTACTGTTTGTATATGTTTTGATATCTGTACTTACTCAATTATGACTTTCATCTCTTTATAAGGCTGGTGACATTAAGATGATGATAAAGGCTTTAAGAGTTTAGAAGTTTTTGGTTAAATGCCTTAAAGGTGCTTGAAAAGAGCTTGAACGTTGCTCTTAAAAAGCTGTGTGAATCCTGAGTAAGGCGAGGCCCCTGCGCGATGAGGAACATCAGCTTATTGAATGAAAACTTCCAAACATGATCATGACAAATGACTCCTTGTAATCAAACTATTTTCTGTTGGATCTAAATAAAGACCCATCTCATCTCCCTTCACTTCTCATGCTCCTCGCAGTAATTTGGCCTCATAAAAACCCACTTACTCCCTCTAGAGAGCTCAAGAGTGGCTTGATGAGTGACGATGTGTTGTTGGAGGGCCCGTGGCTCACAGAGGCCCATCAGTCACTGGTACTTGTAGCAGAGTGGAGACTCTGAGAGGCCTTTTTCAGTGCCGTCTGATGTGTGAAGTGTTTAGTATCTGCAGGTTGAGAAAAAGGAAATCCTGTCTCGGTTTAGGGCCTGGTTTTAAGGTTCAGGTTAGACGGAGCTTTAGGTGTAAGGCCGGTCCTGTAGCAGCAGAGGAATGAATGTTTTCAGTGTGTTTGTGAGGGAGAACGTCTATAAGGCCTGATAGCTGATGTAAGCTGATGTAAGAGCCCTGCTAGCATTTCTACAGCGACTACACGCAGCAGCCACTGACCTGCGCATTCACAGAGCAGCGTCCTCCCCCTCCTCACCCCTCCCTCCCTCGGCCACCACGCCTGTGTGTTCTGGCTGGCCAATGCACTGACCTACTTTTGCTGTTGTCGTCTCACACACACACACACACACGCTCACACTCACATATACACACATTCCTTTTTTCATGTTTACCACATACCTTGCTGTAACTCGTCGGGTTGGACGTATGTTATTGAAACTGGAGAATAAAGTGAAGCTCGAGGCTGAGCGTAGAGACAGAAGAGAGCGGAGTTAAGGGCAGATTTGAGCTTGTTTCTAAATATTTTGTGTCCATGTTGAGCTCACTCATTTATGGCAACTTTCATGTTTACATGTTACAGAAACATAACAGGCAGTCAGATGAGAAACCTGTGAACTTAAACAGCACACTGTGGTGTTATTTAAACCACCTGTTCTTTTGTTTGGTTTGTTTTTTTGACAAAGAAACCAGTTCCAGTTGTTCACTTCTGTGATGTCATCAGTCTGGTGAACAGAAGGTTAAACGCTCCAGTAAACTGCACTTTATCCTAGGTAGTGAATTTAACTAAAGATCGAGTCTGCAGCCAATGATTATTCAGTAATCCACCGATTATTTTCTTGATTCAGTATCAACAATTAGGAAAAAATAATGCAGTTGCGACCAACTACGGCTTGACGGACCGATCTGCTCGGCCGATATATCAGTTGACATTAGCTTACTTCAGATATATCACCATCAGTTTATAAATGAATAATTACCAAAAGATTTCACCCTTGAGACTAAGGTATTTGTCAGGTTATTGAAATATTTAATCTCCATGACATGGATTGTTACCTGAAAATATATGTTTAAATTTATATATAATTCTGTAACAATTCTTATCAAACAAATTAGAGGTATCCTTGTTGATAATGTTATTTATACATTTATTTATATTTTATATTTTTGTTGTTATGTAAATAACAGCTTTTAGCATATGTATCATTCTAGGCACTTGAAGCCCTCAGCTTTATCAGTATCTGCCTCTAAAATCCAGAATAATCGAGCTTTATGACAAACAATCCAAAACATAATCATTAACTTTACTCTCATAGAAGACAATGAAATATTTACATTTAAGTAGCTGGAACCGATCATTACTTATCATTTCATCTGTCTAAAGAGACATTATACTGTCAGTGCTCCTCTCAGCCAAGAAAACAACAAACACATTTTAAAATCAGCTCCACTTTCCCTCCATGCCTCCGTCTTCCTTTTGGGGATTTCCCGCCGTGGCCCCTCGTCGTTCTCTCAGCAGGCTCTCCTGTAAAACGACAGTTATTAACGTTCTTCTTGTCTCAGCACATCCTCCGCTCTCTCACCAGCTTCCTATTTTTCTCCATGACTTCCTCACTGCTCTGTCACTCACAGCAACTCAACAGTTTGACATAATGATAAT
The DNA here is from genome assembly GCA_039737535.1 of Lagodon rhomboides. Taxonomy (NCBI): domain Eukaryota; kingdom Metazoa; phylum Chordata; class Actinopteri; order Spariformes; family Sparidae; genus Lagodon; species Lagodon rhomboides. The sequence continues at coordinate 9,982,112 of CM077798.1, read as the reverse complement.
AACAGTGTGTTTTGTAAAAGTGCCTTTGAGTCTGTTGAAAATCGCTACACAAATAAAACTACTGACTTGTTATTTTAAAACTTTTCATGCAGTGTAAATGTATTTTGTGGAGGAAATGGATTTGCTTAAATATCAGATAAGATGATTTTGCCCAAATTAAGTTACAAAGTATTTATCTTCATTTTTGGTTTATTAATTGACATCTTTCAGTTTTAAGATGTTGTTTTGTTTGATTAATTCAGTTTTAACTGCTGTTTGATACTGAAATATGTTTTATTACTAATGTAATACGGATAATACTCAAATCCACAGTGTTACTTTGATAATGTGCCAGATTAGTACACAGCAACGTAGTTTGTATTTCTTGTGGTCAAGGTGGTGGTGTCAAGATTTAAATAGCAGAAAAGATTGATTGATTGATCTCAGGTGTGAAGTTTTGCTGCCTCTCTCTGTCCTACATGGTAGTAAACTGAATATCTTTGGGTTTTGGATGGTTGGTTGGACAAGAAACGGAGAATGAAGACATCAACCCAGGAACTTTTTTCTTTGCTTTTCATAGACCAAAGGAGCAGTTCACTAATTTAGAAAATATTGATATTGGAGAAAAATCATTAGTTGCACCTTTAACATTTTGAATCGGGTGTAACTTTTTTTCAAAACGACCATCGGCCAGGGATTACATGTTTGAAACTCATGGTTGTCTACGTACGTGTCCTTTTGTCCCCTGCAGTCTGGAGAAGCGGAGACGGGAGCTGGAGTGCCGCTACATCGAGGAGCTGGCCGAGCTGCTGTCGTCCAACATGGGCGACATCGCAAGTCTCAGTGTCAAGCCCGACAAGTGCCACATCCTCAAGAGCACCGTGGACCAAATCCAGCAGATGAAGCGGCGTGAGCAGGGTGAGGGACACACACACACACACACACATTTAAAGACACACTGGACTGATATATGAGGAGCTTAACCATCATGTTTCCATGCTTGAGTTTCTGTGCAAATTGTTGGCCTTCAAAGACGTTTTTCAGCAATTAAAATGGAGTTTATTTTTGTTTGCATAATTCTCATCTCAAACTGAAAGTTATTTTTATTTTATGATGAGATAAACGATTTAAAAATGAATCTCATTCAGAGTTGAACATGTTCTAACAAACAAAAGCATACAACAGTTCTTTATTTATTCTCAGAGGATTTATAATGAAGAAAATATGGCGTGTGTGGAATTTTGAGAATGACTTACTAATGGCTTTCGGGTCCAGGTCAAAAAGTGACTAGATGACTTACAGGTGACTATGCAAAAGTGGCCATGCAAAAGTACCAGAAAACACTCACTCCCAGGAGTTTCTTTTTCAAGGAACAAAAGGCTTCTTTCTTCAGCCAGTTGTTGTCTGCCTTTTCATCGAGGTCTAAAGACATGCAAAGATTAGGCAAATTTATCCACTGATGTATGAAAAACTAATTGAAACACATGTCAGTGTTGTTATTAATCAACATTGATTAATAACAAACATGTGTGACTTTACAACAGTAATAATGACAATATGTCACAGGCTTTCGTCAGTAACTTCCTGTCGATGTGTCGAAGCTTGATGTACAAAAAACAAACTGGTCTGGGCTGCAGATGTTTAAAAATGGCGGCTGTAAGTATTCAGCCAATCAGAATTATTCAGCACTGCAAGTCCTACTCCCAACATCCTTGTACGACCCCACGAGCAGGGACGTTTTGGGTGGTAAAATAATGTACAGTGAACCTAATTTAGACGCTGGTCCCTGTGGAGGAAACGCACTGAGTTCCTCCAAAAGTTCCTAGTTCCTGGGGAAAGTTCCTGCAGTGGAAACACTGTTTATGTGTTCTGTATTCAGTTTTGTTTTGTTTCCTCCGGACAGAGAAAGCAGCTCTTCTGTCTCCAGATGATGAGGTGCAGAAGAGCGACATCTCCTCCAGTAGCCAGGGGCTGGTGGAGAAAGAGGCACTGGGGCCCATGCTGCTAGAGGTGAACAGTCACACACACACACACACACACACACACACACACTCTAGCACACCACCACCATAGCTGTGATTTTTACTCATGACACAAAAAACACAAAAAAAAACACACTACAATCAGACTTTCTTCTTTCTCCTTCTCCTCATCCTCCTTCAGGCCCTCGATGGGTTCTTCTTCGTTGTCAACCGGGAGGGCCGCATAGTCTTCGTTTCCGAGAACGTGACGAGTTACCTTGGATACGCCCAGGAGGAGCTGATGACCTCGAGTGTCTACAGCATCCTCCACGTGGGAGACCATAATGAATTTGTTCGCAATCTGCTGCCCAAAAGCCTTGGTGAGTGAGCTGAGAAAACTGTCTATCTGTCGAATGTTTTTACATCCTAGATTCAAGGTGCCAGTGGGTATTATGTTTTAAAAGCTACTTGATAATTTCATTTTCAGCATCTTCACATTTCATGCCAATGAAACCCACTGATGAGGCAGGAGATAAGTTTTGGCTGAAAAGTCAGTTTACAGTCCTCAATTAACTGTGATAATTGATGGGAAATACTGTATATAAAGCTAACTTGAAGAGCTGTGAAGAAAGGTGGGTGACAAACTGTGGAAATTGTAAATGAACACAGCTGTAAGTGCTCCACATAAAGCTGCATATGTGCTCGTAGAGGGGGGGAAACGGTAAAGAGAGTAAAGAGCATGTGTGGGCGGGTTAAAGGAGTGAGGGAGGAGTGAATCAGTGACTCTCTGCGCTAACCTTATTTTAATTTTTAGCTACAACCTTGAGAAGAGATTAGAATGAAAACGGAGGGGGTTGGGGGGTCGTGTAAGGACAGAAGATAACATAGTGCAGACGACGACAAGGTTCAACAGTTGGATTTCCTGTTGAACTCGTAATCCCTTTTAATTTTGTGCCATTCACCACAGCTCCCCTTTCTTCCTGGAAACACACAGATCCTTAGAACCTCACAGAGAAACTCAAACAAATAACATTTTCGCTCCCCGTCAGTGAAAACATACAGATTATTCTTACAGGAGCGTCTCTCAGTACATCTGTGTGATTCTAAGAAGTATTGCAGCAGATGGACAAAATGAGGGGGGGAGAGGCAACTTTTTAAAATGATTTCTTGGAAAAAAACAACCTGAGATCTAAGAAGTTGTTGTGCCTGACAATAAACAACTTAACCTTGAATTCATTCAAGCATCTGCAAATTCCTGCTGCATAAATTCTGTGTATTGAATTGAAGTGTACTCACAATTTCTAGAAGCTAAGAACTGTAACGATTTGAAACATTTGAAAGAAAACCAATCTGCAGCATTTTTTTATATCTGAATAATGATTAAAGTTATGTATATACAGTAAAGTAACACTAGAACAAAGAAAGATGATGCATGATTGAAAGTGCAGGGTGCCTGTTAACATGTGATAAACTATAAATTATTACAAACGGTACACAAAGGTGTTTCTATTTGACAACAAAATGTAATCTGATTTCCCGCCATAGCCTTTGTACTTTTATTTTGGCACTATGTGTTAGTTGGCACTGATGTGTTAAGTTACTGTTAAAATGTCCTTCTTAAATTGAACTTGTTCAAACCTGCTAAAAGCTTTACAGTGAATAACAGGTAACAGTCATTTTTAAAAAAGCAGTTTGTGAGCCTAATTTTATGCTATGGTATTTTATGCTAAGTATGCTATGAGTGATATGTTCAAAATGAGCAAAACAGGAACTATTTTTGCAAATTTGGTGAAAAGGCCAGGACATCTCTAGTGTGAAGAATTTAAATCTTTAACAGGCATAATAAGTAACAGTTCTGCATTAAAATGTCTCAAAAGGACTAGACAATGTTATATCTTCCCAAATATTTTCAACAAAGTTCAGTTCTGCCTTTCCTGGAGTATTGCTGTGTTTGTTTAACCATTTTCTAACCAGTGGTGACTGTGGCAATAACCGCCACAAATAAGTCCTTGAAATAGTGTGAAAACATTGGCAGCGTTTTGTATTGCATCCCACAAGAGCAAACAAAACAGCGGCCCACTCATCAGAACAAAAACTCCACTGGTTACCTCTAAGATACTCCCGTGGGGGAGGTATTTCTTTCCTTTGTGTTGCTAACTGTAAATTGTAGTTCACGCCTCATATTAAACTCTGTGTTTTTTCTTCTTTTTTTGTCCAGTAAACGGTGTGCCGTGGCCACAGGAACCTGGCCGAAGGAACAGCCACACCTTTAACTGTCGCATGCTGAAGAGGCCGCCGGACGAAGTGGATTCAGAAAATCCGGAAGCTCGGCAGCAGTACGAGATCATGCAGTGTTTCACCGTGTCACAACCACGGACCTTGCAGGAGGAGGGGGACGGTACGAGCAAACACATAAACACACATTTTCCTACACTCAGACAATAGATTGTACATTTGTTAAAGTCAATATCAATAAAGAGAAATCATGCAAGGAGAGCTGATCGTAATATGATAATTAATCTTTTTACCTTTATTTTGTCTTTATTTCTGTCAGGACTTTTTGTTCCCATTATCTTGAACACTGTTATATGAAAATATCATTGTATTGAATACTTTTTTTTTCCCAACCCAATGTGACCGTTTATATCCTGCACTTAGTTGTCACAAGATTCTTTTATTTTTCTGAGTATTAAGCATTTTTGTGAGGTCTAATTTTCCTTCCTGAATCTACAAAACCTAAAAGTCACTGAAATCCAGGAACTGAAACTTCTGTGTTTATTGTATTTGGTACAAAAAAAAGATAAAATGCTGAAATCGATATTGCTGCTTTAACCGCCTCGTGCTTCTAAATTGAGCTGAGGTGGCTCCAATATACGCTGGTGAATCACGGTTTACATTTTTTGTTCATGTGGAAAATTGCAATACGGGATCATGAAACCCAATCATCGAAATGTTCCACACATGACTCATTGAAATTCTCTAATTTTGGTGAGTGGAGAGAAACATTTCAATATGGAACAGTTTTAGCTGTTTATTTCAATTTTTCAATCTACTTTATATTCATACCAAAAAAATCAACAAACGTAAAACTCATCGAAAACACATTTTTGGGTGTTTCTATGATGCTATTATATCAATTTTTCCTGTGTACAGAATGTGGGCTGTGTCAGGAATGAATCCAGTTTGACTTGTCGGTTTGGCACGATTTTTTTTAACCCATCTTTTTCCTTTTTAACTCACGAGTGAAGGTTTAATTTAGTTTTAGTTAGTGTTAAAGCAAAGTTCAGAACAGAATTTCAACATTTCATATTTTTTTTCGATTCTTTGTTATCGTGGCCTTCATGAAATTGTATGATTTGTTAACTGTGCTATAAATTTGATAAAAATCTGTCCTTGTGGATCATAGAATTGTACTCACAGCATCTTGCTTCGCTCTGTTTTTGTGTCAGTTCCGACGTCTGTTTGCATCTCAGATGTGATTGACAGCTCACTCCTCACACATTTCTTCCTTAAATTGGTTGTTTCTTTTTATAGTCATACAGGGGAACCAAAATGAAGATCAGATTTTTGAGTTTTCGCAGGCTGTCATACAACGAATATAAAAATAAATATAAATCTAGTATTTCATGGAAATTAGGAGGTAATGTAAACCTGGGTCATGTTGCTTCTTTTCCGAGGCAATTTTGAAATTTCTTGACACAGAAGCAGGGCTTTTCTTTTTTTTTTTTTTTTAAATCATGTTTAAAAGTTGTTGAGCTTTCCCAAAAGTTGGCGGAAGACAAAAATTCCTTGTCGAAATTGTCTGTTTCCAACAACCACGCCAGTTACCTCCACACACACGGCACTGCCCCAGAATTTAAGAGACAGCTGAATGAAAAGCTAAAAAAGGTCACCTTGTCAGAAGTCTCATCTGTTCTTTTAATAGAAACAATTATTTTGTCTTGGCTTTCTGTTTTTCTTTGGCTCACAGAATGAGACACACACTAACACACAAACCTCACCACTTGTGTCCTTTCTGTCTTCAGACCTGCAGAGCTGCCTGATCTGTATTGCCTGTCGGATACCTCGCTCCCAGGCTTTCAGCACTGAGTCTTTCATCACGAGGCAGGACCCCACAGGTAACACACACACACATGCACACACGGGTATGATGGTCATAGTCACATAGTTACTTAATTTATTATCCCTTTGGCATATCATTTTGTGTCTGTGGAAACTGTCAAACAAACACAGCCATAACAATTACAAACAAAGACAGACAGTTAACAACAAGGAGCTTCACAACATCACCAACAATAAAGAACATAAATACACCAAAATGCGAGTGACTCACGCCTCATACCACAAGGATTTGTTTGTTTAAGCCCGTAAAAGAGGCACCCTGAACCTCCTTCCTCATGGTAATGTCTCATATTTACTCAAAGCAGTGATATACTGTGTCGTTGCTGACCTGCAATCTTGCTGATAATATAAACAATCTCTCTGAGTTTGTTGTAGTTAACTGCAGACGGTGAAAATTACCAGGCTATGAAGCTGAAAGTTGAAATTAGGGGTAGATATTCAGCATTTTTCCAATCATCAGTATCTGTGATTTTTCTGTCAGATTGCCCATAAAGATAATCTAATTTAAAAATGTCCTACTTTGGCTCTGATGCAGCATCCTCTCACACAATTCCTCCTACAGCTATATCTGATTGGTAACATGTCACAATTAATAGCCTGTAAACACTGAATGATCTGAATCTGCAAAGTAACCAGCAGGTACATTTTCAAATAAATGTATTGGAGAGGAAGTATAAAGTAGCATAAAATGGAAATGCTCAAGTAAAGCACCTCAGAATTGACAGTGCTTGAGTGAATTAAACTGAGGTTTTATTTCATCACTGGTTGTTTAAAATTTTGACACAAAGATTTTCATTTTACTGCAACTGACCATCTGTCCCAAATATCGATTTTCACTCTTCTGATTTCTAAGAAATTGGTATTAGCCCTGAAACAGCCATATTGATCGACCCCTTGTTAAAATGTTCCATACAGATGATTGATAAAACAGAACCAGTATTTGTCTGTCTGCTCCAAACGTGCCAAAGCTTTGGCATGAATTACAATCGTAATCCTGACAGCTGTGTTTATATCCCATGACAGTTTTTTTATCAACTGCTGTAAATTCTAGATATTTATAGTCATTTCAGTCAGCTCCACCATGTCCCACCCATATGTTTTCTTATTTTATATAAATATGATGCATTTGAGGATTTAAGGAGCATTTTAGGAAATGTTCCAACGACAAACTATAGAATTCTTCATGGTGGGTGACAGTATGACCCCTGAATGTGTGGAGGCTACTGCAGATGTTGAACTCTGTGTATACTGATCTTTTCTGTGTGTGTGTGTGTGTGTGCGTGTGTGTGGCTGCGTGTGTGTGTGGTGCTCCGCTCCAGGGAAGATCATCTCCATAGAAACGAGTGCTTTGCGAGCGACAGGCCGGCCTGGCTGGGAGGACCTGGTCAGGAAGTGCATCTACGCATTCTTTCAGCCGCAGGGCAAAGAGCCCTCCCACGCCAAGAAGCTGCTGCACGAGGGTGAGTGGCCACGATTGATTGTCCAGCTTTACTCCCAGAAATCATTGACACCCTCTCTGCAGGCCTCATCATGGTTACTAGAGTTCATCCATTCAAATTCTGCATCACTTTGGAGTAAGTGTACTGTATATGCAGATGTTTCTATAAGAAAGCACAGGATCGGATCAGATGGCTCCAGTCGAGGGCTGCAGATATTAATGAATTGGTTGATTGTTTTATTCATGAAACCTCAGAAATAGTTAGAACTTAATTTAGAGGCAACCGTTTTTAAAATAGTTTTTACTTTGGGCAGACCAACATACCAAAACACAAAGATACACTTGATATGCTGTTATATAACAACAGACAAAAACAAGCACAAACATCCCCGGTAACCATCAGGTTAAGGTTTTATTTTGAAATATTACTAAAACTCTGCTGGCACTTTGTCTTCTCTGATGTCCTCGAGGAGTGTTTGGAGCCTCATCTATGACTCAGATGGGAGTCCTGTAGACAACCAGGCTGGGGGGAGAAGTTCCTTCATACTGATTTGTTTGATCACCTTTCAGGGACAAGATTCTGGTATCGGAACCATTCTGGTTTCCATTTGTAGTCCGAGTAGTAAAGACGTTTGAGCGCGCTTTGGTTGCAAATAAACAGTCTGTGTGGAGAGCAGAAATGATGGAACCCATTGGCTGACATGCTATCGCCAAAACCAGATGGCGTGTTCATATTAGTGACAGTATCGAAATATTGATAAATACCAATCACTCTCCTCTCCAACAGCAAGTTGACATCCTCTGGATTTTTTTCCCGTGGTATCAAAGATGGTATTGAATATCGATTTTCTTTTTTAAAGTATCAAAGTTAGAAATTCCAGCATCGTGGGCCCTGTTTAGCTCAGTTGGTAGAGCAGGCGTCCCATGTACAGAGGCTTTGTCCTCGCTGCAGTGGAAGCATCCAAGACCATCCTCTTTTCCAACACAGAAAAATTAGCTTTTCCCCCTCCAGGTCAGGCTGCTGTTTCAAGTGCAAACCTTCTTTCCATCCTTAAAGTTTCCAAGTTTTCCAAGATATAAAGTGAATTCACCTTGATAAGAGGATAAAGATTAGATGGACCAATATGTGATTATGCCAGGGCTGAAAACACTCATGACCTTTGGGCCTTTTGGGCAGTCAGAGCTCTAAAAGCCTGAACACAAAGAAGATGTGAGACCGAAGTCTAAACTTTGTTTCTGTTTCTTTCTCTTGCCTTTGGTGTGTTTATGTATGCTTTGGTATTCAGTGATGACCCACGGCACCGCTATTAGCCCGCTGTACCATTTCACGTTAAGCGACGGCACTCCGCTCAGCGCTCAGACCCGCTGCAAGTTCTGCTGCCCCCCGAACCCTGACGTACAGCCCTTCATCATGGGCATTCACACTATTGACAGGTACTGTGCAGGACACGTTGCACACACTAAACGCAGGCTTCCATGTATTTCAGCTGTACATTATGGTCCTTTTTTAATTCCAAAAGTTGTTTTGTAGCACAGCAAACTGAATGAAAATCTTGTTGTTCTGGCACTTGGTCTACTCAGGTTACGGTCATCTTTTCTTTCTCTTCTTTCTTCCAGGGAACACAACACTGCTAGCTCTCAGGAAAACACTAACCCCAGCCTTCCACCCAACCTCGGCAGCCTTGCCCAAACTCCCTCCCGCTCCCCCTCCCTACTTACCGGCAGCAACTGGACCCAAGGCTCAGGCGCTGCCACCTCGGGCCTTCACCCCAACAACAGCAACGCCTCCTCCCACGGACACAACCCAGCCACACCCGCAGGCTACCTTACGCCCAATCGGACCTGCTCCCAGGTCAACAGCCCCTCTCCTTTGAGCAGCCCACTCACAGCCACCCCTACCTCTTTTGTGTCGCCCAGGATGCCACGGGCCAGTCCTGGGTTAGGGGGAAGTCCTCGGGTACCGGGGAACCCCTTCTCTCCTTCCACACCGGGCCTCCATTCCCCAGCCGGGGCACCAAGCAGCGGAGGCAGCCTCAACAGGCAGCAGTCTGGCGGCGACGGTAGTAGCAGTGCCAGCGGTGCGTCGACGGGATCCTTCTCCCTGTCCTCTCCTGTCCCTCAGAGACAAGCCAGTACACCCACCGGATCCTCTAATCGTCCGCCATCAACAAAGCCACCAGAGGGAGGAGAAGGAGGGGGTGAGGACTCTGTAAAAGCCCCCCTTCCTTCTGCCTCACAGCTGGGGAACCCCAGACCCAATCAGCTCCTGGATAGCAATGGAACAGGAGCCGAATCCAACAACAACAACAACAACAACAGCATCCACTGCAACTCATCACCTCATCCTCCAAACCCTCCTCCTGCTGCCCCTCAGTGCCCTGCCTCCCACAGTACTCTAACGGAACGACACAAGATCCTGCACCGGCTGCTCCAGGACAGCAGCCCCAACGACTCCTCCGCAACCATCGAGGACGGAATAAACAAGAACCAAGTCGAGATCAAGAGGGAGCCGCCCGCCAGTCCTGCTCTGACCTCAGCAGCTGCCAAGTCCAGCTCCAGAGAGCCACAGGACCATCAACTGCTCCGCTTTCTCCTTGATACAGACGAGAAGGTGACAATTAAATATAACCTTTACATCTTGTTCTGTACTCACAATGTTCAGGTTTTGTTTGTTTTCATTGACATGTATTTAGGACTCATTTCATTCTCAGAAAAATCCCCAAATGTATCAATTACGTACATCCCTACTAAATTATATGTCAGCGTTGGCATCCACCCTGTAAAATCCATATTTTTAACTAACTGAAGTGTAATTTGTTTTCACAGGACTTGGGCGACCTGCCGCCTCCATCAGCTCTAAGCCTGCAGACGGTTCGAGTAAAAGTGGAGAAGAGAGCCAGCGTGGACGGAGGGACCTGCTCGGGGTTGACTGTCGCCGGAGGAGGGGGGTCCAAACCTGCAGGAGTCTTCAGCAGCACCGCTTGCGTCAGTCCCAAATCGAGCCCTGTTGGAGAGAACCGGCGAGACAGCCGCAGGGACAGCCGAGACTCGGTATGGTTATTGTCAATGCCTTGGTGATCTGTAATATCACAAATTCACATTACTACTACGGAAAAGTTCAGTAAGAGATAACAGAAGTCCCATGAACTTGCTGTAAAAAACATGCTTGAATATGTTTTAGGTAATTCATCTTCATTCATCATTTTAAAAACTGTATAATATCTCACTCGGTACATAACTTGGTTATAAATCTCAAACAGAAACACTTTTAAAGATCCTGCACGTCCCCGATCAACCCACACAGGTCATGTTAATTATTATGCCTGATAAGTTCTCTTTTCAGTAATATGTGTGGGTGGGTACAAACTGCATTTGACTCTCCTCTCCTGTCCTCCCAGCACGATGCTAATGGATATTTATCAGTCGTAATCACCAGAATTTTAAATAATTTGAATGTCATACGTTTCTCTATCAGTAACTGCCTTCGTGAGGCTATTGATCAGAAGTTCAGACTGAATTTGAAGATGAAATACATGTCATTCACAGCCACTAGATATCACACTGGAGCACCAGCATCTCAGACCAAAACAAATGTGCTGTTTATTCAATGAAATAGGGGGGAGGGGGACCATATTTGAACACACACTGCTCAAGAAAAACTGTAAAATTAGGCAGTGGTGATCAAGTATGAATCAAGATTGTGTTACTGCATTGCTTGTTTCTCACCTGAAATGTTTTGGAAACCTTTTTTAGTGTACTGTTTAGCTGTAATATCAGAGCTTCTTACCAGGCGGCCATGTTGAAAACTACTAATGTGTATGCATGGCCACCCGGCTATGAAAGCAAAGAACAGGACACCATTTTTCCATTATATCTTTGAGTAGCAAATAATTGTTTGTTGCTGTATAGATGTTTAAAATCTCACATCTAATCTTTAAAAGCTTCACCTAGGGTACTCAAGAGGCCTTGCTTATCTTCACAACCACTTAAACCCAAGTGATACAACACTGACTTGGGAACCGTTCCATTTTTAGGGACATGCGCTACAGCAGCAGAGCTGCTCAGAGCTGCTGTCAGACTGGCGTGACAGAGCTGAAAGACCTTTAGCCAGTTTAACCAGTACCTCATGCAGAGCTACATGACGGGCAAATTAACCCGTGACAGCAGTCTTTTATTAATCAAAGCAGGTTGAACATGCATTCAGCAGATCTCAGCTACTCCAGACTGTCCAACTCAGGCCAGACAGACTAGGGTTTCAGTTATCTGGAAATGACTGTTTTTTTCCCAGGAAATTCTGTTGAAGTCTGAAATGTTCTTATCTGTCCAGAGAAAATAATTCCCCTTAAGCGCAATGTGCACTGTATCAAAGATGTAGCAATGGAATCTGGAGAGAGATATTCGGGAGTCAAATAGCGATGCTTTGGGTTGGTGATGTATGCTGTGAACGGTCTCCATGAACTGTTTTTAAGCTCAATAAGAACAGATAGTATTTGACCAGAACTTCTCCGATAGGTCATGGACATTGAAATGGTCCAGGACACCTGGAGTGGCACCAAATCCTTCTAATAGAACCTCTGATTCAGACCGTCATAACAGCCAAATCACCACAGTAACGGCCTGATAATTGAAATGTACATCCTCCTTCAGGGGTGGCACTCATGCATGCTCGCCACTGTTGTTTCCAAATTTACACTCTGTGAGAAAGATTACTTCACAATTAAGCGTTGGAATTTTGCTCCATTGAGCTTCGCTCCTGCATTGGCAGTTGCCTGACAGCCGTTGTAAATCATGTTGAATGTTTATTTTCTTGGACTTTGTCTCCACTGTAGGCTCAGCTACCAGCTGCAGCCTTTGAAGCTCACTGGCCTTTGACCTTTTGTCTCTCTCCATCTCTCTGTCACTGATCCTCTGCCCCCCCTCCTTTGCCACCCATTCTTCTTTAATTCTTTACTTTCACGCCATTACACCATTCATTCCTTCATCCCGTCTTTTCCCCCCATCTTCCTCATGTCTATCCCCTCTCATTTATTTCCACTCTGCTCTCCGTTTCCCGCCCTCAGATGTCTGGTGGCCCTGTTGACATGGACCCTCTCACCCAGCTGCTGCCTGGTCTCAGAGGCCCGAGTGGGGCCAAACAGGGCAGCGAGGATTCAATAACAACCCCTGGAGGAGGCCCCCAACTCCACTCTCCGGCCCCCCAGCCCCCAGCCCAGCTCCAGTCCCCCGTGCCTCAGCTCCAGTCCCCCCTGTCCCAGCCCCAGTCCCATCCCCAGTTGCAGTCGCCGTCACCTCAGCTCCACTCGCCTTCCCCACAGCTCAAACTGCAGTCACCCACTCAGCTCCAGCCCGGCGAGGCCAGCACTCCCCGCAATGTAAATGTGAAGAGAGAGCCGCCCGGCACTCCGAACAGAGGTACATGTTCAGCTTAGCAGAGACAAGGAAGGAGTTAAGAGTGGTATACTGCCAGTGGACTGTGGGGTTTTAAAGTAGAGTAGAAATATTTATTATTTGAACACATTTTTATAATTTCATGCCAAGAAATTACAAGTAAATAATAAATCTATTAATTATATTTGTTTCTTTTTATTGTTTTTCCAGTAGTAGTAGTTGTATCTGGTATAGTAGTGAGGTTCAGACAGGTCTCTGTGTATGATTCATTTACCTACACATTGTTAGTCTGTGTGCCACCTTGTGGCTATTAGGAGGCATTGCAGTGTAACTAGACAACATATGTAACCAGAATAATTTACCTTTCTGCAACATTTCAGACCAGTAGAGAATTTAAAATATCTTTAGTAAGTCTCAAAGTGTCTGTTTATATTGATTATATTTTTTTGTTTTCCCTAATTTTCTACGTGCTCGTGTTTGTTTTCCAGGCCTCAGTGATGGCGGTCCTCCCTCTGGCTGCAGCCTCCAGAGTCAGTCATCCTTTGACTTCTGCAACCCCCCCACTCCAAGCCAGACACAGGCGCAGGGACAGGGAGACAGCAGCCCGTTCCCAGAGGCAGAAGTCATCAACGCATTCAGTTCAAGCACTGGTACACACGATTTATTGTGATTTCTTTTATTTTTGTGTCACGCACGCAAAGTGCCCGACCCTCGTGGGTTTACAAGACACCAAAAGAACAGCTGCAGTGGTCAGACATTTTATTTCATTACAGAATTACAGTTTATTTAAACAAAATGTTCAGCCACCTCTGCCCAAACAAAAATGGTTCCCCTCCTGATGCAGAAGTTAAGTTCTTCATAATTATCCATCCTAAAGAAATCAACATCAATGAGGGACATTGCACAAAAACAGTATGTCCCTTATGTCCTATATACAAGAAAACATGCTGTAATACAGTCAGAGTATAGCAGCTAATCATTTTTTAAATTTACTAGAGGTGTCATTGAAAGTGATCTCAGGACAGCCGTGGGAATCCTGTTTGTTTGTAACGTGATGCCAAAACTTCAGTGGCAGTAAATCTTTGTTGAGCCGACCTCTATAGGTTGAAAGTTTCAGTTTTCCTACATAAGTGACCAACATCCCTGCAGGGTGTGGTCAGACTGGATTCTGTTACCTATGTGACTCCACAAGTGACATAGCTTTACTATAATGTAGACGAGAGCAGCACAATGCTACATCATTAGAGCATGGGGGTTTTAAGGATTTTAAGCTGATGTTAACTTACTGCAAGGTGCTACATACTGTACATGAATCTGATTAGTCCACATTCAGTGTTCGATAGTTCCTTTATAAGGTGTTAATTGTGGATTTACTTCTGTTTAATCTGTTTCAGGCCTAACCAAGATGGACGTTGGAGACTCCCAGTTCCAGCCTCTGGCGCTGTCCGACACCTTGTCCTTTGACGGTCTTGGAACACCTCTACAAGCTCCCTTGGCATCACCACAAGAGTAAATATTACCGTACCCTCAATACTCACTTCCTTTGTCAATTTCTTTTTAATATTTATGTGTTTTCTAGAGGTTTGTGGATGACTTAGGTGTACCTTTTCTGCAGAGGAGTTTGGGGGTCTCCCATGAAAGGAAAACGTATTTTTCTTACAAAAAAATAAGGAATTTTGCATGATTTTGAACTACAACCACTAGACCTGGAAAATCATTCAATTAGTTTTTAAGTTTCTCCCCAAAATGGATTGTGTGCTACACCTAAGCCTTATAATAGTCTTGAAAACCCTTTACTCTGTATAGAAATTATGGGAGAAAATGCATAAACAAGAAAAGTTGATCACATTAATGTGATAATGTGTACCTGGGCCATAAGACGCTGTGTTTGTCTGTGCGAGCAGGCAGTGCGTGCCCTGTACGCTGGATGAAGTGCTAGGCCCTCCGACCACACCAGAAGGCCGAAACGATGAGAAAGCTCTGTTGGAGCAGCTCGTCTCCTTCCTCAGTGGGACCGATGAGAGTGAGCTGGCCGAGCTGGATAAAGCTCTGGGTATCGACAAAATTGTACAGGTGAGCGTGGGATACCTAAGAGAGCCGAGCAGTGGATGTAAACAGGAGTCTAGTGAGCAAAGGTGCCCCAAATATATAATTTTAAGATCATTAATTGTACAGGGGTTGGATTAATTACAACAAACAAAGCTGTTGCAGAATTGAATTGTTAAGAGCCTTAGCTGGCCGATTAGTGCCACCCAGCTGGATTTAGCAGAAGCCCTGCTGGACTTCTTTCAAGTAAAACAGAAGGTGTTTGAGCTGCGAGTAATCCCCAACTTTCCTCCAGTTCTGTCACCAAACTGCGTACTTCCAGTGTTGTTTGTAGTCAGTATATAGGCTCATGTGTATAATGAAGTAAAAATGCATGTGTTTCTTCCTCTGCCTCTTTCCAGGGTGGCTGTTTTGACCCTTTGGCCCAAAGCTTCCCAGCCCAGCAACCCACTGCCAGCCCAGTTTCCATGGACCCTAAACTCCCCACCTACCCTTCCCAATTTACACCAGCTTCTCAAGCTCAGTTTCCTCCAGAGCTGGCCACGGTGGGGCCACAGGGTCTTGGGTTCGGGGCCCCCAGAGGGGCTTTCCCAGGCGGGACGACGGGCATCGGGCTGAGGCCGGGCATGACGCGACCGCAGGGGATGGGAACTCAGCTCAGGCTGCCTCCCAACCAACTGCGCCTCCAGCTGCAGCAGAGGCTTCAAGGCCCACAGCAGGTGAGGACACAGAGGTGGTGGTTTGTCTTCATTTATTAGGGCTGTTTTTCATTTGGGGTGGAAGAAGTTGCTGCTTTTTCTGCTATTACAACACACTTTGAGGATTACTGCAATGGCCCAAATGTGTTTATTATTGGATGGAAATTCTTCAAGATCATAAAGTCATAAATTTGCGAAAGATTTAAGTTGTTAATTGGCAAGAATAAACTTGAGATTATTCACTCATAAATGTGCTAGAAAAAACTCTTGGATAACACTTGGATAATCTCTAAAGACTAAAATGTCTTAAATATGTGAGGAAAAAGGCAGAATTGCTGAGATTTAAATCATAGATTTGCAGGACAAAAGTTGGGTTTTCTCTGTGATCATGAAGTCCTACATTTGCAAGGAATAACTCAGACCTTTTTAGAATAAAGTTGTAAATTTGCACACAAAAAAATCTCTGATGCTATCTGAGGTTATAGAGTCAGAAATGTGCGAGAACAAAGGCAGAATTTCTAAGATTAAAGTCGTAAATTGACAAGAAAAAAAGCGTTGGATATTCTCTGAGATATATAGAATTTTAAAATATGGGAATAGAATTTTAGACAAATAGTTATTATTGGTCAAGGAACCACACTGCTTGCAAATCTGGCTGTATGATAATGTGGTGATTCTTGGCTAAAGACTTCATAATCACAAAGAATATTCAAATTTCTTCTTCTTTTTATTTTTGTTTTTTTTAATCTATAATGGCCCCAGTATGCTGTTGTTGTGTACAGTCACAGCTGTGCAGTGAGACATATGTGCTGAAACCTTTCCAGGTGAAATGTATTCACAGGATTCAAAAGCTACTGATACAACAAGTGAAAGAAAAGAACACCACTGAGTTATTTTCACACTCTGTGTCCTCAGTGCTTTCATGTGCTCTACACCCTTTACCCGTTGCAACCGACTGTGAAATGCTGAGAGGTTTAATGAAAAGCACAAAATATTGACTTGTAGCGCTCCGACTCTGAAGCCAACCACATCATAATTGGACATCCGTTTGAGTTTTTTAGATTTTGATTGAAATGCTCTTAAAAGTGCTCTCCGCTTCCCCGTCCTCCATTACCAGTAATTCTTAGCTCCCGTTCCTCGCTTCTATTTTTTATCCGTTTGCTTTTGTCTCATTAAATCCTGCCCTTCCTGCCATCCTTTCACCCTTCTGCACCTGTCTGACCTATAATTATTTCCTTCTCAGCTCCAGAACAGGATGGCGGGCATGAATCCGTTTCCAGGAGGAGCGCAGCATGTGAACATCGGGATTCGTCAGGGCGTTCAACAGCCTCAGATGCCCTCCCAAGTGAGTCACAGCGGCAGCGAATGACGCTCGCCTCACCTATAACCACCCACTCATGTCTTCTAAAGGGCCTGGGAGCCTACAAAATAATTTGTTTACATAGATTTAATTACTCTGTGTATAGTATTCACTTTAAGCTGCTGTAATCAATGAATAATGAGGTTTGTTGTGTATTTACTTTGAAAACAGACAGTAGGTTCTCAGTAATAAGCTCTCTTTTTCTCCCAGCAGCCTCCACTGAATGCCCAGATGCTGGCCCAGCGTCAGAGGGAGCTCTACAGCATCCAGCACCGCCAGCGCCAGCTTTTCCAGCAGAAGGTCATGCTGATGAGACAGAACATGGCAGGAGCTCCGACCGGAGCGGTGGCGTCCATTGGAACTGCCAGGGTCCCCAAAGGTCCCCCAACGACGTCACAACCGCAGCAACCGCAGCAGCAGTTTAACTTCCCACCAGGGTACAACCCGATGACGGGAAAACCCCCTACCTCACCAAGTCACTTCAGCCCCATGACCGGGGGCCCTCTGGACAACAAACTGTCCGTCAGAGTTCCCCTGAACAACCAGACGCTGATGGGCGGCGTGCAGGGCCAGTTCAGCAGCACAGTGAACTCCTCTCTGCAGCCGGGCCTGTTTCAGCAGTTTGGAGGGTCTGGTGAGTTCAAGGAAACAACCTCAACCACACTAATGTACTGAACCAGACTGATAATATCCTACAATTTCCTTCCTAAATGTTTGTTTTGCTACTGCTTATTGTAGATAATTATACTTAAACATTATAATATGAAGTTATTGAATGCCTTCAAATTCACAGGTTTTTCATCTTTTCAGTTTGTTGCTAATCTTAGATGAATATTATGAATATGATGAACTTGAAAGTTTGGAAAATGCTTAATTTTAACCATTCCGTTTTCAAGGCTAGAAATATATACCAGGGATCTGAATATATCCCTTGAAAAATGCTCTATTTTCAACGCAATCGGGTGTTTTATCTCTATCTCTATATCAGTCATGTAAATCAAAAACTCTTTTAAGATTTGAAACAATCCCTTCGTTGTATTTGCTTATTGTTTACTGGAGTCAAAAATATCAAGAATGAAATAATCATTATCAAAACTAGTGATGCCACAGTTCTTCAACAACATAATTCAATTTTAGTTTCCATTTAAAGGTCACGATTCCATTAAATTTTCAAAACAAACTTTTTTATTTCAGCCATGATGGCAAGGCCATTGTTAGACAGTGGTGTTTTGATTTGTAAAAATAAACAGATGACTACTTTCGTCCCTGTCAGCTGTCATTTACCTTTTCAAATTCTTCTTTAAGAAGGCTAAAGAGCCACATCGTGGCAAGTGAGGCTTCCAGTGACTGGCAATTCTTGGTTTAGGTACCTTGAAAGTGCTTGAATTTACTCTTAAAAAGCTGACAGGAGAAGGTGTAGTGGAGAAAAGTTCTGCATTAGCTGCTTGGAACAAAAGCAGTTTCAGGTATAGTGGATGAGCAACGGTCGAGAGAAACCCAGATTACCTGTTGTGTCTAATGTTGGTCCTGTGTTTGACTTTTTGTCAAAAAGTTTAGTTATTTGTCTACAGTGACCTAACTTTTTGGCTTCTTCTCTTTCACAGCTTTGGTCCAGCCAGACCCATCTTTCCCTCCTGAGATGAGCCCGACCAGCCCATTGTTGTCACCTCAAAACTCCACCTCCCAGAGTCCTCTGCTTCAGCAAGCCCCACCTCCTGGCTACCAGTCACCAGACATGAAGAGCTGGCAACAGACAGGCATGAGCAGCAACAGGTGAGGAAGTCTACACAGTTTATTATCCCATCATGTATCAGTGAATTACAGCTGTATATATTAAAGAGACCCTTTCACCGGCCTTCGACGTATCAGTGTAATTGTCTGGTTGTTTACAGCCTGTTCAGTCAGTCAGGACAGAGTGCAACGCAGCCCTTCGGCCAGCAGGGGGTGTACAACAACATGAGCATCACCGTCTCCATGGCTGGAGGTTCAGGTGGTGTCGGCTCGTTACCTCCAGTTGGGCAGTCCGTTGGTATGAGCAACAGTAACCTCAGCAGTGTGGGCTCAGTGTGCAGCGACCAGCAGGTTAGTGACCGAGAACCTCCAGGACTCTGTTTTCTGACCACTAACCTTCATCTTACTGACTTTTGCCATGTAGTATAAATACAGTTCACCTTGCATTGTTATATCTTTCTACCCTTGTACACAGTGTACTGTGCTGTCTTTTGCAAACTGAGATTGTTGAAGTGATTTGTCAGTTTCTGTTGGTTCTATACAGGATTTTAGTTGAGGCACAAGACTTTTTCTGTTCCTAGCGTCAGGACTTCATGTGATTACCAGGGACTTACTGATTTTTTTATCAAAATTGATTCTTTAATTTGGTGGTTTAATTTGTCTTAAATACAAGCACCTTTTTATACGTTTATAAGTTTGTTTCTGAAACCTGCAGATATCCAGTTTCATGTACAACCAGTATACCATAGGACAGATATATTATTCTCTGCATATCAGTCAGCTGATAAAATAGTAATGAGAAATTGACAGAAATTATTGGTGGGTCATTCCATATCAACTCACCTCGGACCTTCCACTTAGTGTCATGGATTTCTTTAAGAATTCATATGAAAACTGGATTGGGTTGACATTTGCACTGAACATTCAATGTTGTTTTGCAACATTCATTCATGTAAATAGCTGCTGCAGAATATTTTACAGTAATCAAATTAATGGAAATAATGATTTTTCTCCTTGAACAAAAAACCTTTAACTTCCAAAAATGAATATTTCCATTACTTTTCACTCTCTTGCAAACAAATTTTTATTTAAAATCTGACGCATCTAAAAGTTATTTGGTTCTTCATGAAAGATTTAGTGCCATAGATCTTAACTTGACTTTGACTGTATATTTTCCCAAAAACGATTTAAATTAATTACCTCAAGCTGTTTATTACTCCTTCATCAGTGATAGGTGCATAGGTAGATGTCTTTGATATCTGTTCAGTATCTCGCCCAAGGACACTTTGACATGCAGACCAGGGGAATCGAACCAGCAACCATCCAATAACAAGACGCTGGCTCTACCCCTGAGCCACAGCCGCTCTTACAGCTTTTAATAACTTGGTTTGCTCCATACTAGATGATGTCTTCTTGTTCCCTGTGTCTGGAAACAATATTAACCTGAGCTCCTTGGATCAATACACACATATTATACATTATATATTATATCTTACATATATTATTCATAATTTCAAACTGTTCTGAACTAATTTCCGACCAGACTAGCCTTGCCACGGCAGTCTGTGTTTCATGGTGTTCAGGCATACGGTTACAGTACTTGCCCCCACCATGAACTTCAGCAGCAGCGCCAGCAGCAGTGTCGCAGCTGAGTTATAGGAGTGGGATTTCACTTATCACGTGACAGGAGGAGTAAGGAGAGTTAACTGACAAGATGATGATGATGGAGGATGTGACGTTGTTAACTCGTGTTTCACCTGTTAGATGCTTTTAATCTTTGAAGGAAAAGTTTGTTTTGAATTAGCAGTAAATTAGCACAGCACTCTATGGATAGTGAGTGTCTTTTCTTCTAAAAAGCCTGGTGTGCCAGGTATTACTAGTGTCGTCACAAGTTTGTTAGTTGGTGGGAAAACCCCTAAACTAGATGGAATTCAATGTGTGTGTTCAATTCAAACAAATATCGGTCTGAAGCATCCAGAATCTGTCGGGCTAAAGACGAAGCTCCAATACGAACAGTGCAGTTTGGATCTTACATCACGGTTGTCTCTGCAGGTGCAGCAGGTTCAGGTGTTCGCAGACGTCCAGTGTACAGTGAACCTGGTCGGCAGTGACTCCTACCTGAACCAGGGCACCATCGGAGCCGCGGCCCCCCAGAAGGGCCCCGGGCCGCAGGGCTCCCAGAACAACCAGGCCCAGCAGAAGAGCCTCCTTCAGCAGCTGCTCACCGAGTGACAACCCCACCCCTTCAGCTCTCCTACTCCCTCTACTTCTCACTTCTACGCCTCCTCCTCGGAGGTCGGTGCACCAGACCCATTGCTGTCTCTGTCTCACCTTTTGGATGGATGGATGGAAGGAAGGATGGATGTTTGGATGGCCACAGTTTGTGTGTAGGCTCAGAGGGGTTCGGCTGTCTGTCAGGTGGAGTTGCACAGCCGAACCACTTCTCTGCGGGGTTGGGGGGGGATCCGGGGCTGGTTGTTTTACCGCCCAGTACTTTACGAAAAGACTCAAGTCAGAAGGAGCAGCAGTGTATTTAAACCTGCCTGTCTAATCTGTCTGACAACCTGTCTGTCTGCCTCAGCCTATTAAAGGCAGTGTTGTCTTGCTGCTCATTCCTTGGTGACCTACTTCCTGCTTCCTGACCCAAGAAAACAACTGCGACACCATTGTAGATTTGCCAAGTTGTCGTCACTGTCAAATCAGGGCCGGCCTCCTTTTTGTTTCTCTGATCGGACGGTTTCAGTCAGGCCGTCGCAGCAGCAGCAGCAGCAGCAGCAGTGCATCTTGGGAGCGTGAGCTGCAGCATACAGCTGTAGCTCTGCGTTTTAATGTGTGGGAGTATCCCACACGGCAGCACCTCTGGCTTTTATTTTTGTTTGTTTTTGTTTTCCTCTACCTGTCTCTCAGCGATGTGGGAATGTTTAAGGTTTCAGACCTCTGTGGCATTGTGGGATAGAAGCTCAGTATCAGCTGGTTCTGTGACTGTCTCTCTCTATCAGCTACAGTGCCTGGTGGAAGTTTGAGTTTTTCCCAAGCTCTGCTTCTTCTTCTACATATTATTCTATTATGTCTTCTGGTTTATTTTTTTTTTGAGTTGTTTTGTTTTAAAAAAAAAATCTTCTGCTCTCACCGTCATCATCATCATCATCTTCATGATCATCAGAACAAGCTTTGACAACAGCCAGACTGGATGGATGGATGGAGGGATTGATTGATGGATGGATGGGAGACAGATGGGATGCTGCTCAGTTTGGAACTTACGTGTCTTTCTCCCCCGGGAGGAGGTTTTATTTTTATTTTTATTATTTTTCAAAGTATAAAAAAAAGACTGTTATGATTATTTAACTGTCTGTCCGTCACATTTTACCCCTCACCTCAGCAGCTGTGAATACAGAGCCCAGTCGGGTTCTCTCTCTCTCTCTCTCTCTCTCTCTCTCTCTCTCTCTCTCTCTGTGTGTGTGTGTATCTTTCATGCTATCTCTCTCGGCCTATCAGTGTTGTTTGCCATGTGCACCATGCAGGCGGGTAGTATTGTACAGTACAGAAGGACAAAGACTTGGGGATGAGCTCACTCTTCTCTTGTAACTGCTTTCCTTTAAAAGAAAAAAAAGTGTAATTCATTGATGACTCAGAACAGCAAAACTATGTATAATGTGATTCGATTCCCCGGTTTCCTTTTTTCTTTTTCTTTTTTAAATTCTAATTTTTTGAGATTATTTTTGGCATCATGATATTGTAATACGGCTACATGTTGCAGTGGAGGAGGAAGTTATTCCGTCTTCTGAAATGTGAAAAGAAATTCTAAAGTATAGCTAGATCTCGCTCCCTACGGCATCCCGTTCAGCATTACACTTTGTGGGGGGTGAAAAAATGGGTTTGATCGCTCTGCTTTCTCTTGTAACCAGGGAGCTAGTTAGTACGGAGGCCCCGAGAGGCAAAGAAGAAAAGGAAATTCTGGTCACCCATTTTCTAAGTCTGATATGAATTGTTTTCTCTTCTGTGGTTTTGACTTATGAACCGGTGAAAACAAAAAAAAAAGGTGAAAGGGATTTTTGAACTGTTACAAAAAAGGAAAAAAAGTTGTGCGGATCATTTGTCTAAGTTGGGGGTGGGGTGCAGGAAAACTTCTCTCAGCGCTTTAACATAAGCACTTAAAAAAAATTGAAAGACTGATCATGACCAAAAATAGATTGAAAAAAAAATTGCCAAAAGTTTTTTTTTCTTTATTATCCCCAACAGGTGGGGGAGGGGAATGGAGGCACTTAAAAAGATTATCCTGGCATAACATTTTTTCACCTGTCACCTGTTCTTGAGTCATAGACATGGAAGAGAAGTCAAGTTTTTATCACCCTTCTTTTTTTTTGCGGGGGGGGGTCTCTACAATGTGTTTTTCACATTTGCCTCGCGGGGCTCCCGCAAGTTAGCCATCTTTTCTCGCTTTCTCCTCTTTTTTTATTCTTATGTATGTACAATACAATAAGAAAACTTCTCAGACAGTACATGTATTTGTAACCATTGTATAAAAGAAAGCTTAATGATACCATCAGCTGCGGTCTTTGCTGCGATCACCTGACCTCCGGAGATGCCAACGGTACTCAGCCGCATCCGACGTCGCGCACGTGATCGCAGCAAAAGAGGCGCTTTTTGGGTATTGTTCCTATATAATGACATTTAAGTAGAGGCTTTAGTAATAGAAATTCCTAACAAAGTGAACAATGTGATGGATGATTAATTTAAAGCTGTCATGAAATTGAATCAAAACGGGGCGGGTTGAGTCACAAAAGAAAAACATCAGTGTTGTTCCCCTCAAGGATTTCTTTTCTTTCTTTTTTTTTTGTTTTTGAGATTCAACCCTCTTCTCCCTCCACCTCTGGTTCCCCGATGAAGACTTCACTCCACTGGCTACACACTCACACATGCAGTTTTCTGTTGACTACTGTTGCTCAGTCAGACACTGTGTCTCTCAGCGATAACAAACAAAAAGTCCACACACACACACACACACAGAAAAGGTGTGCTTCTTATAGTTCACACTTTACCGGGAATTTAGACAAAGGAAAAACCTGCCGAGACATTGCCTCTAAATATCCTTTACATGTAAAGACAGATATGATCTTCATACCAGATGTGTGAAACATCCACGTTTGCTTTAGGGCTCAGTCTGACACTAATAACCAAAGGTTACAAATGTAGGATGCTTTAAGGACTCTTCACACAGGAGGAATTATCATAAGGGTTTTAAAAACTGGTTTTCCGATTTAAATCCACTTTCATTTGAGTGATCCAGTATCGATTCATAAAATCCCAAGATTGATCAATTCAATATCTCCCTTTATCCCGTGTTGATGGGTGATGTTCTTCGGGCAAAAAACATGCAGTTGCTCCGCTGAAGGCAGATATCTGGTTGCAATTGTGATTTAAAAACTTTTAAAAAAGACACAAAAGAACCAGACAAAAGCAAAGACGTGAAAAACACAAACCTCTGAAATCCTTTAAAGACACGGGAGGTTCTTTGTTCTTTGTTGATTGATGATTGATGAGTTCCCTGAGAATCGTTCATATCCAATCAAAACTGGTATTTGAACTAAAATATCCCTAACCAGATTGATATTGAACCCAGTTGGGACCTTCTGAATCAGTTCAGGAAATCAGAGACGATATCCAGCGATTTGTAACGACCACAGAACCAAACCAGTCGTTCCCTGATTGAACGATTCCTGTGTGAATCCTTGTCCTGCGGTTACTTTCTCTCTCTTTCGTCCTTCTGTCCTGGTAAAACATCGGAGACAGTCGTGGAATCCGTGGAGACCTCACATTCAGACGTTCGGACAGTATTCATCACCCCCCCGTCAACGAGTTTTCGCGACCCATCGCTCCCTTTTAGATCAACAGCATCCAGCTCCTCCAGTGGAATAGGGCTTTCCTGTGTACTGTTTTTTACAGAGATACTTCACCGTATGCAATGTTACCCACGTATAGAGGGATAGTATGCAAGGTCAACATTCCACCCACCAACTCCTCCAATGTTGTATGATGTGAGAACCACTTTGTGCTCAGCTGAAGCGCTCTGTGCGTGTTCATGTGCTAGAACAGAGGCCCGGGAGCCGTCGCCATCTTTAATCTGTCTTTTTAATTTTGAGTCCTAAATGGAGGAAAGTCTGCCTCCTGGAGATGGTTTTTATTTTTTCTACTTTTCTGTGTGTGTATATTTATTAGAAAAAGCATGTGGTTTAATCATGAGTAGGCTTTCGAGCTCCTTTTTATTACCTCATTATTGTTTTATCCGACAGAGTTCCTGTCTGATGATGTTTCCTATTGACCGGGTTTTCACACTGTGGGCAGCTCGTTTCTGATCGATCGGTCAGTGTAGTCCTCAAAGATCACGTCCGCCAATGTTACGTAAGTTTGATTCAACACTGCAGTCTGCTGAGCACTTTTTATTTTTCGTATAAACAAAGAGAAAAATGTTTTTCTGAGGTTTAGGGCTGCAACTAATGATTCTTTTCATTGTAGATGAATTTCTTGATTAATCGTTGACTTTGATCTGTAAAATGTCAGAAAATGGTGAAAAGTTTTGATCAGTGTTTCCTAAAGCCCAAGAAAATTACCTCAAATGTCTTGTCCACAACTCAGAGATATTCAGTTTAGAGTCATAGAGGAGTAAAGAAACCAGAAGCTCGAATTTAACTTGTTTTTCTTTAAAAAAAATACTGGAAACAACTGATCAATTATCAAAATAGGTGGCTAATAATTAAAGAGTTGGCAATTTGACAACTGTGAAAGTCTTCTGCAGTTCCCCGGATCCCAAGGGGGCATTTTCTAACTCTTTATTTTGTTTGATTAGCTGTCCAAAACCAAAACAATCTTAAATTTACAAAGATATAAAATGGAGAAAAGGTGAAACTTGATCATTTCCTTTTTTTTATTATTAATTTATAATCAAAATAGTTGTTTCCAGCTCTCCTGAGATCATTTATAAAACATTTGCTGCATCCCAAGTAAAATGTAGTGGCGTCTCAGATTAATACTTCCCCTCTACCTCCAAACTGAGACTACCTGAGAACAAAATTTTGCCCTCATTCAACCCAAATTGTCGCTTTTAAGACACGGTTTCCACTCCGCTTTCTCAGAATCTCAACCTGTTTCATGCGGAGTTGTTTAAACACTCGTAGCCTCCAAAATCAACGATGAAGTTTAGGGATAGAACCGGGACAAAGCCATCAATTCATTTATCTCTCAAACCAAAATCCGTAGAGACTGCACTTAGATTCTTTGTCCTAGTAGCACTTACTAGCAGGGTTTGTTAATGTCTTGAAAGTCTGGAAAAGGCTTTATCTAGATATTTCAAGATAAGAACTGTGCTTCAATTTGAATATAATCCTTAAAAATGCTTTATTCTCACCATGATCTGGCATTTGAGCCACACAATCAGTAACGAAACCAAAAATGTTTTTAAGCAAAACCCCTCGTCATTCTTTATTTGCCTTGATCAAAACATACAATCAAAGTTAATCTAAAAGTATAAAGGAGTTCTTAAAACTTTATTGTTTGCGCTTCCATCTGTGGTCGCAATTAGGATGTGATGATGAAGTCTTCGAGAGTTGGGAAGTTGTTAGTTCAGGTACCTACAATCAATCAGTCAATCAAACAAAAGTCGCACCTTTCAAATGAATCCAAATGCCATTCAAGATGCCTTACAAGTAATTAAACATTAAAAAAAAACATGGGATGTTAAAACAAAAATGGATTCAGAGACGAATGCACACCAAGACGGCAATTAAATGTGGTTAGTTAGAATAAAAAGAGATCGAGATTAAAACCTAAAACAAGCGATAGAAGTCAAGATTATGAAATATTTCACCTTAGAATGTATTTAATTTTACAGAACGACACAGCCCTGTTGATAACGAAAAAGAAAGGCCATCCGTTTGGAGCTTCCTACTAAATTTGAAAGTTTGTCACGGTGTGAAAACTCCGGTCCGATACTCCTTTTGCTGCTGTTCGGTCCATGTGAAACACTCTGAGGAGCCAGAAGCTGCACAAAGTGGTAGAATGTATTTTTTTTTTTTTGGAAGGATTCTCCTCTTGTTTATCCGCTCTGATGACTTCACACGTACAGTATTGACACCTCCCTCCTTTCCTCTCACTTTTCTGCGTGGAATAGGCATTCCTATGGAAATGGTTTCCTCTATAACTCCTGTCGGCTGCAGAAACTCTCAGCTTCTCCTCCTGCGACAACACAACCAACATGCCAAATACAACCAATGCATTTGTATTCTTTCATTTTTTTATTTTTTATGCAACAGCCATTCAATGTAAAAAAAAAAAAAAAAACGACAGTCCCTCCTTCCTCACTACAATTAACAGGTACAAGGTTCTTTTTGTAACATTGGTTTCAAGATGTTAACATAATGTATATAACAGAGAAATGTGAATATGTATTTGTTCAGAATCAAACAAAAAAGTAGTGCTCCGAGTTTGTGGTAAAAAACAAAAAAAGAAAACGCAAAAAAAAAAAAAAACTACTCGCCTCCGTCATGTTTTTATTTTATGTTTTTGATTTTTCTACTTTTTTTATTTTTCTGATGATGTATGTATGTATATGACTATCAAGTGAGTGCGTATGTATGTGTGTAAGTGATTAATACTGTATATCTGGTGTTCTCTAAGATGGAAAAGTCGAAGATGTCCTGGTTTGATTTCTTTTCTTCTTTTTACTCTTTAGACCCTGCACAGTACCTGTGGGTGTTTTCAGATAAACTATGCCAGAGAATGGTTTTTAGCGACTGCTGAATGTGATTTTACTGAGAGAGAAGCAGTGTGGACTGGCTTTTTGTACGGGTTAATTTAAAAAAAGAAAAAAAAAAAAAAAAAAAAGGCCATATTATTTAATTTTCTCTGTTGTCAAAAAAAAAAAAAGTTTAAAGCAGATCTGGGAGAGTGGAGCCTTGGTTTTATGGAGAAGCATTGCCTGGTTGTTGTGTATATTAGTGGGCTTTCTTTTTTGAATTTTTATTTCCTAACTGTCTGACTGATGTAGCCTTTTTTGCATTTGTCAATAGTAAAAAATGACCAAAGCTTCAAGATGTTTGATGGATATCATATGCAAACCTCATCATCACTGGACAAGACATAATGTAGCGCCCCCACCCCCCCCCTCTTTCGTTAACCTCTCTCTCACACACAGCGACATTCTGCTGCCGTCTCCGCATCGTTTTGCATGTTCTCCCTCTCGCTCTTTACTCGACACTGTCTTTTCCTTTTTTTTTTTCAAGCGGCCTCTCGGCAACATTCTGCGCGATGTCCCAAAGCTCGGTCGGTTCTCGAGACGTCTCCACATTTTTGCCAATGAGGTCTTTTGTGCCTGAAGTGCTATCACTCGTTTACAGGAAGAATAGGAAAAAAAAAACATTTGCAACCGATAGCTATGCACCTTACTGAAACAAAGCATTTCCTCACGTTGACTTTGGG
This sequence comes from Lagodon rhomboides, assembly GCA_039737535.1. Lineage (NCBI taxonomy): Eukaryota > Metazoa > Chordata > Actinopteri > Spariformes > Sparidae > Lagodon > Lagodon rhomboides. The sequence continues at coordinate 9,953,918 of CM077798.1, read as the reverse complement.
TATGTAGAATCAACACTGGAGCAACACTAAATCGTTAATTTCATAGGCAAGTTTAAAGAAAGAAGAAAAAAAAAAAGCCCCTTCCGCGGGAGCTCCCCTCTCAGTCGACATCTGATGACCTTTCTCAGCTTTTAATCTTTTCGTTTCCATCAACTGAATACTTTATACCAAACTTGAGGTGCCTCGTGTATATACTTTCCGCAGTAAAGATTGCTCCTTTGCTGTTTAACAATAATAACCTTGTTAACCAGGGTTTTTTTTTAAAACCTTTTTTCACCTTTATAAAAAAAAAAAGTTTACTGTATTATAAAAGACTTTTTTACACACATAGAAGATTAAATCAGAATTATTCCAGGAATTTGCAAATACAATCTAATTTTGCACTTTATATCAGATTTACTTGGAGTGACACGGCCATCAGAAAACTGTCTCGATCAGATATTTGGAGATAGATAAAGTAAATGTCCCCCTGAATGTAACAAGAAAAATGTTTAATCGTTTAATTTGAAAATCGATGAATCTCTCAGGTTCTTTAAGGAAGAACTTGACTGTAGTGGAATATCCAGACTAAAACTTGTACACACTTTACCTTCTTTGTAATGTAGTTCTCTCTCTCTCTGTCTCTTTCTGTCTTTCTCTGTCTACACCAACCAATCCTCAGTATAAATACTATGCCAATCTTCTTCAGGTGACGTCCCCTCCTCCTCTTCCTCTTCCTCTTCCTCTTCCTCCTCTCTGCGCTGTCAGCTGACACCAGGCGTACTGTTATTAAAAAAAAAAACAACCTCTCAGAACATTCCTACTCACAACACAGTTTCAGCAACCGTCAACACTTAGCTCTGTAGCTGCCGCCACCGCTGCTCTGCGTTCACTTTTCCCGCAGCTTCGAACGTGTTTTTCCTCAAACCAAGGTGGACACTCGCTTTTTTTTTTATTAGCAAAAAGTCAAAAAAGTCTGGTTGTGTGAGACTTAACCTCTGCTATCTAGCAACAATTGTGCACTGACATAAAATGACAACACACTAACTGTGTTGCTTGTCTTCTCTGTTTTTGCTTGTCTTGTCACACTTCTGTGCTGCCTGATGTGGAAGATTCTAGCGGTGTGCTCATGTCAGAGTCGGGCCGGTGCCGGGTGCAGATTCACCGCGAAAAGAAAAACACAAATCACAAACACTAGCAATTTGATGTTGTCATTGGTGCAAACCAAGAAATTTGAAGTCGTCCTTGGTCCAAAATGGTATTTGTACCCAAAAAGCGAATTCAGTTTGAATTGCTTTTGTCTGTTCTCAAGCATTATTCTAACATTTTGAAGTGTTCGCACTCCTCATTGGTCCAAAATGAAAATTTGCCCACTACTGTGTGCAGGATCGGGGCAATGCCATGTGTACGATTGGGCTAATGTCTAACAAGGAAATTGAAAGCAAAAAACAAAACAAAACGGAATTTGACGTTTAAAATACGAAGCGTTCTCACTCGTCATTGGTCCAAAATGGTATCCGTGCACCGCTAAGACTCTCCGTTGTCCTTTTAACTCCCACTCATTCCTAATGCAGGTGTTCAAACTAATCTCTACTCTGTGTGAAAGTTACTACAGCATCAGTTAAGTATTGTACGTGCTGCCGTATTGGGACTGAGGTTGGATATGGTTCAGAGACTTTAAAAGAAGGCTTCTTGTTATTATTAACTCACCACTTTGTGTTGTTTTCTGGGGGTTGGTAATGCTTTCTCTGGAGAATTTGAGAAAAATGACCAAGGTTCCACTTTCTCCCTTGTACAAATTAATATAAATAAATATATATATAAATATATATTATACATTTTACTCATTTTTGTCCAGTTTTGTATATTACACTCATGTAAAGTTTGTTTTTAAAGAGGCATCGGAGCAGCTATTACAAGACAATATGAGTGACAATGTTCATCTGGGAGAATTTTATGCATGTTATATTTTCTCTTTTTCTCTCTCTCTCTCTGTCTCTTTTAATACCCCCCGACCCCCCCTGTTCAGGTGTGTAACGTGACTATAAAGAAATCTACCTTTTCTTTGGAATGTTGTAGACAATCAGTCTCAGGCCGGGTCCAGTCCCTGTCGGGAGTGAGAGCCCTGTAGGCTGATAGACAAACAAAACTCATTTTTGTTTGACAATTTAAAAACTCTCTTTATTTGCATCTACTGGAAGTCTAAAATTTTTTGGGAGGTTTGTTCATTCATATGTTCGTGGCTGCTCAAGTTTACACACACACTTCTCTACTACACTCAAAACACAAACACCTCGTGCATTTGATCCCTCTGCTTTTTTTTTTTTTTTTTCCAAGGTGAGGATGCCAACCTTGAGGAAATGATGCTTTGACTAACAAATCTATAACATCTATGAATGTGGGAATGCAACACATTGCAATAAAAGCACCATTTGAAATGCAGCATGTTGTCTTTGTTCTTTTATTACCCTGAAGTGATAAAGGAGGTGTCGTTGATGTGAACAAGTTTGCAGATGATGGTGTGGTTTACTTTGGACTCTACGGCAAGTCCAGTTCAAGAAGAGTGGCACTGCAACACATCAAATCTTAGTTCAGATCCTGATCCAAACACTTCATCTTCACTTGACGCATGACAGTTTCATAACAATATTGTTTTAAATACAGTTTTGATTACAAATATAGAAAGAAAACAAGTCAGGTGCAATTTCATTTGAGTTTTTTTAAGTGATTCAACAGTAAATTAGTCTCCTAGAAAAATCTAAAAATGTCCATTATTCTCTTTGGATCATCTAAAAAAACATGTGAACTGTACGAGGACAATAAGCGTGATGGCAACACAACCCTAACTTAAAAAGTAAAAAGCATTATAAACAATTTGAGAAAAAAAATGTAAGTCTTACGTGTGGGAGTGTCCTTACAGAGTCATTAATGTGCGCTCTGAGTTTCAGAGTCGTCAGGGCCACTTGTGGGTTGTTGGTCAAACCGGCCTTCATGTGGGTTGCTAGGGCAGGTGAGCCCAGGTGTGAATTGTTGTTAAGTTATCTGGGGAGGGAACTCAGTACTGCATTGTAGGTGAGTGATAAGTCATGTCGTTGGCCACCTCCTCTGGAGAACTTGAAAAATCAGGATCTGTGGCTGGCATACTAATAGTTTTGATCTTAGCATACAGAGCTGATTCTGGTCTCGAAACTACTACTAACCTATACCGGGGTCTTCAAGAGCTGGGCAGGATGAACGCATCTTACATTCAAGAAAAGTGGGAAAGCGAGGGAGAGAGAGTTAAACTGGAAAAACAGGGTCAGGTATTTAATAACACCAGATCAACAGTCTATGGGCGATGCAAAAAATGGATGAGTCAAGGTTCACCCACTTTAGCAGACTGGTTTAATGTGATGCATGATATTTTTGGAATGGAATAAAAACATTCGCTTCGAGACTCAAGACGGCCATATTTGATAAATGCTGGAAAGGAAGGGTGGATTGAATTCATCAGCTCATGTAGAACAGTCTCATTTAAAAGCATCAACTGTACTGTAAACCTCTTGCCACACACAGACTCCGGGTTTCTCCTGGTTTTTCTTCTGTTGTTTATTCGTATTTAGTTTGGTTACAAAAACAAAAGTGCACAATTTAAGAAGCTCTGTGCCTGCTGATTTTCTTCTCAAATACAAAGAAAATATAAAAAAAAGAAAAGAAACTAAAGGTTTCTTGCAGTTCTCTTGGATTTTATGAAAATCAAACCCAGTAATACTAAAGTTATCAGTGATACATTTCCCGTCCACCATTGATTATGCACATTGTCTTATTTTAAAACAAGTCAGCTTCATTGCTTTGACCGTGGCCTTGCATGTCATAGCGGCCCATCCTTCAATTCTTTATTTTGACACAAAACTGAAAATATGAAATACATTTATTTTACTCGTGGCAGTTTTTTTTTTTTTTAAAGTTTACAGTATACAATTTCAATAAGAAACATCACTTGCAGTAGTTACATTCATAAAAACGTTACGCAATTCTGCTTTGTAGCTGTACAAATAATGTTGGTTTGATCATTGGCTCATCCAGAAACGGCGGACCTGAAACACTGTAAAAGAAGAAATAACTTGGGCTTGTAAGACAAATATATAACCTATATTTAACCTGCATATAACCAGACTATATCCTGCATGTTCAACCTATAAAATGTTATATGTATATAAACAAATCAGCTATAATATTCTACCCAAAACAGCTAGACAGACTTGTCATCGAATAAGAAGGGTTATTGTTCTCGTGCTGACCCTCTCCATCATTCTCATCACATATTTTGCGTTAACTCAGCGTGGCATTTGAACAATTTGGCTCAGACACCGTCACAGTCAGACACCTGGTTCGCAGCTCAGTGGCCTGACCAGGATGTGAAAAAAAAACCCCACTTGTAATAGAGTCTCTACATTTCCGTCTGGCAGATGATGTGGCTGTCTGCCTCCATGACTTGCTTGGTACTCAGGTAGGCCCCCTCCTCCACAGGCCGCGTGGGATGCTTGTATTCGTGGTACTCCACGATGGGGTACGTGATGGCGGTCAGCAGCAGGACGGCCAGCAAGATGTAGAGTTTATACTCCAGGCATAAGAAGGTGCTGTAGGCGAAGGCGATGACGAAACCGAGTGACTCCCACATGCGGTAGTTGGCGAACGCCGCCTCTTTGTCCCGGGGGAAGAGGATGCCATAAAGAGCTGCAGGAAAGAGAGCAAAGTCCAACATTTGTATTATATCTGATTTGTAATGATCTTGATGATTTGAAGTCTAAAGTCTAAAATGCTAAAACAACTATCATACAAATGACTCTGAGGATTCATAATACCATGTCTTTGGGAGAACAAAGGAAGTGTTTTACCATTTGTCTGAGTTTGCCAGATAGCGTCAGACATTCCCCACAGAGCGGGAAACACGAAGAAGACGGGCAGCTGGTCAGGATGAGGCCTCCAGTACAAGAGAGCGATGATACAGGCGAAGTTGCACACGGCAGCTGAAAATGGACAGATGTGCAAATCAAACGAATGTCAGCGGTTCATCAGGTTTTAATGCTCTAATGTGTAGTGTTTAGTCACTTTTTACTGTAAAATTATATTCATAAAAGTGCCTTTTTCTTCGGCCGAGTAACCAACACTGTGTGAAGATTACAACGCAGGGATTGCTGATGACAAATGTAAAATTTCATGAGGCCAAATCTTATTTAAAATACCCAAAACAGCCACCTGGTCAGACTCAATTTTGGGAAATCATGGCAGAAATTCTCACAGAAAGTGAGGAGCCCTAATTTTCTTTTATTTCTCCTTTTATATATTGACATTTAAGGTTCAGACAAACATTTCCAAGGAAAAACTCTCTACAAAAGCAGAGTATTTGTATAAAAAAAAGGTCCCATGTACATTATACTGTATCTATAAAAGCATAAAAGAGATCTTACCCAGACAGAAGAGTGCAGCTCTGCCAGTGTACCGAGCGAGTCTCCCAAACAGGAAGGAGCAGAGAGAGTTAGTGGCGCCGAAACACATCATCACAAAGCCAACGTAATGGATCCCCAAAGCACACGTCACATAGTTCTGCAAAGAAACACAAATCAGATTAATTACGCATCGGATATAAATCCACATGTAAATAAACACCAGTGATTAATGGATATCCACCTCGTAAAAGTTAGATTGAAAGTGGATAATTTAATAAGACCCAGATAGTTTAGTCAGGAACAAGTTGGTCAACACTTGTTTGAGAGTTCTGCTGCCCCCTAGTGGTTACAAATCTAACGCAGCTGTGAAGGAACCTTCCCTGAACTAGTGTCATTAGACTAATTTAATTAAACGTCTTTAAAAAACGGTCACACCACTCCTCCTTTTAAAAAATTGCTACAACAAGATACAACAAGGCACTTCAATAATGGTATAGAAAAAGAACACAGTTGGGCTGCATTGAGCAGAAGAAAACAATAATAAAGATGATACAAATAAAACAAACAAAACTAATACAACTATTAAAGCTAGGCAAATAAAAAAAATGTATAGAGTAAAATAATATATATTATTGATGAAAATATGGAAATAAAATAAAATAAATGAATCAGAAATTCAATAAATTGATAGTCATCAATATGAATTAATACATTCAGGGTCTATTAATTTAATTAGATATTTTATAAGATATAATATTAGATTTTAAGTCAATACTTTTCCCTAGATTTACAAAACAGTTTTAATTCATTGTAAAAAGCACTGAGGGGGGAGGAATGTGGCTAAATGGGTTTTATTTCTTGCTAGCACGGTCATCTGTGCACGTGTGTCGCCTACCACCGACATAACATCGCAGCCTGTTGTCATTTATCACTTTGATTGGTTTCCAAACTTCAAGTGGGCGGGTCTAAGGTAATATCATCCTATGAGAGGTCGGACGCAGAGAACGAAAGGAGGAGGAGGGAACATTTGATTGGCTGAAGTGGAGGCGCCTTCTACGCCAGTTTGATATTTAAAAGACTAACTGTCATGCACGGAGGAGACTCAACAGTGCGCTGAAGACGGTGAGCTGTCAGAGGTGTCAGTCCGAAAAATGAGACTTTCAGGTACACACAAAGCTTAATTCTGTCCATAGCAACACGGTTCGGACTTTGTAGTTATCGTGCGGGATTCTAACATTAAAGAGGAGGGGTGCTAGGAGCTTTTTCATCAGCCACAAGGGTCATTCTACAGAAACGTCCACCTTTAGAAGGGAAAAATGTCTGACGGTTGACTTCCTCTTCTAACATTTAAAATTAGACCATATTTTTTCATAACTCATTGACTCATGAATACACATAAGTGAAAGCTTAATGGCTTTTTAATCTTTTTTTTGTAACTGGTGTTACCCATAAGGAAATTAACGCCAGTGACAAATGAAAAATTGAAATTGCATTTTACAAAATGGCTGCCACAGGGCATCAAACCACATGTTGTCAATCATCTGAAACTCACTAGCTCCTGTAATTTACTCCATTTGTGTTGTACTGTTTTACAGTAACCTGCTTATGGAGTAGGTCTCACCAGTGATGTAAACAAAAAGCTTCAAATGAAATCTTGAGATAAATGTAAAAATGTCTTGTAACTGAAACGGGACAGTGGACTTAACCATGTCCTTTCTTCATAAATCTTTAGGAAATAGGTCAAAGGAAGTAAAAAGATGTCAACAGTGTTGACACAATGAGTGAGGGATATTGGGATATTCTAGTGTTTCACTTGATTGTTTATTCTATGACATATCTGAATTTTTATTTTGTGTCACATTATTTTGGTCCCCAAAAATAAATTAGAGTAATATTGTCATCAGAGCACTGTGCGTCTCAAATACTGAAGAAACAAAAAAAGGGCCTTTTTTTTTACTTTATACTTTTTTGGTAAGTGAATTACATAATCACACATAAAACAAAACAAACTAAAATGATTTACACATAAAAGAAAGAAGAAGAAAAATAGAGGGGATGGTGTCCTTCAATCAGAGACCGAGATTGAAGAGAGGTTAAAGAAGGTTAAAAAGGACTGTCACTTGTTGTCAGACTCTTTTTAAAAAGACCATTTATGATATTTAACTATTAGCTACTATTAACTGAGTAGTAATATTATCTATCAAGCTAGCCCTGACTTCTGTCGCCTGTGGGCTACTGTACCAGTCAGGCTGCTGGTAGTGGGTGGATCTACCAAAATATGATTTAATTTTCAGTCTAAAAGCCCGATCAAAATGTCCCCATTAATCCATTATTTTGTTCGTAGGAAACATCAGCAGCTGGCTGACATGGAAACAGGTGCATCTTCAGGGATTCATGTAATTGAAGTAAGTGCCAGTGTTGTGAACAGTATACTTGAGTAAAAGTAAAGATATTGTGTTAAAATATTACCGTGGTAAAATCCATACGCATAGTGCTTGATAGAAATATCTGATATCAAATGTAATTAAGTGTCAGAACTACAAGTAACAGCAAACTGGACATATTTACATGTATGTATATACTTTAAACTAGGGGTCAACCGATTGTCGGATCCAGTGTTTTCTGATTATCAGAATCTGTTTTTAATCTGATATTAACATTAAAAAAAATTCAGAACCTGCTTCTTTGGTACTGATGAACCATGCAGTCTTTAAATTAACTGGTTACTAAAGTTTTCAAATAAATATAACAAGTAAAAAATACAATGGTTTTCTCCAACATGTAGTGGAGTGGATATATGGAGTAAAGATGAAATACTCAGGATGTCACTTAAACAGATCGAGACTTCAAAATGATGTACAGTAACGTGGTCCATGATTGGAGAGCTCCTCACCTTGGTGTACTCCCCGGAGAGGAAGCTCTGTTCGAAGCCGCTGTACATGGTGAGGGGGATGAGGGTCAGCAGCCTCCAGTCCTTCAGCAGTCTGAACGTGGCCAGAAAGGTGTGACAGAACGGCTCCCGGTTCCCACGAAACTGACTGGCCTGCTCCCGGTCGATGTTGTCCAGAAACACTGACACAATGAGAATGGCCAGCACACCCACGCCTACCACACAACACAGGACAGGACGAGATGGACGACACTGATGTTAGGTGGAGAGAGAGAGAGCAACTGGTCTCCAGTAAAACTCCAGAACACTCTCATTTAGGACTACAGACTTGGTTGTGATGACAAAGCAAATTGTGGTGTTACCGATGTAGCATCCGACGAGTGTCCACACGAGTTTCTGAGCCGGTCTTGTGGTCGTGGAGTTGCTGCTGATAACGAGGCCGCAATCAGCCGCTCCGCAGGTTTCCAAAATCTCCTCTGGGATGTTAGCTGTCAAAAACCAAAAATAATACTTCTCACTTTAATAAATACTACTCATCCGTAGAGAAGAGTAACCATTTACTCAAGTACTGTACTTGCTGTAAGTAAAATTCTAAATTACTTCTACTTTACTTGTTCTTTCATTTAATGCTACTTTATAGTCCAGCTCCACTACATTTCAGAGAGAAATGTTGTACTTTTTACTCCACTACACTTATTTGGTACCTGTAGTTACTGGTTACTGAAGATTTAAAAAAATAAATAAATAAATAAATAACCTATAATAAGAATATAATAAAAAGTTCAGTGTTATACTGTGAATCAAACCACCCAACAATATAAGAAGATGATAATATGAGCTCTCCTGCAGTCTGCTTCAATATTAAAATACATCTTACATGTTACTGCATCAATAATAGACCTTAGCTTGTTAGCTTAGGACGTTTCAACCAAACTTCTTACATATTGTCCCTTTAATTACCCTTTGCTGCTGTGATCATGCAGATTTCCCCATTGTGGGACAAATAAAGGATCATCTTATCTTTTCTTGTGCTATCTTATCTTGTGATATTTTATGCTATCTTATCTAAGTACGATTTTAAATGCAACACTTTTACAGACTAAATTGTGGTATTTCTATTTTTACTCAAGTGAAACATTTAAATGATTTGCTACTATCCCCCAAGAAATTAAAGGAAAAAATATGCTGTAGACAGATTGTAGCTTTTTGTAATAATAGGGGCAACGCTTTTACTCTTTATGCAGTGGCGGAGTCTGCCAGTGTTTCTTGGAAAATCGCATTTATTGCCTTTTAAAGACGTAAGCTTACTGAATTCATGTTATCAACAAAATTCAAACATATGTGGGTCCTTAAATGATGTTAAGCATCCATTTGATTTGTTGAAATTTTAATTTGTATATTAATATTTCAAATTATCCCGCCAAGTCCCGTCAATTATCAGTTATTATTGCTGAATTATGGAAATGTTTTGCAGAAAAAATATCAAATTTCAAATAGTAAACCAGATATTTTATAAACACGTGGAGCCTTTTTGGAACCCTCTAAAGTCTAATTAAACACACAACGGAATTCCATTTCTATCTAAACAGCCTGCCATAAAACAATACGGAAACAGTATTGTAATAAATAGCTGTTGTGTTGTCCTTCCAAGAAATGCACAAGAGCAAATGCCCGTCAACATCTAAGCTGATAAGCTGGAAAGGATTAACACCAATAAAGAGATAAACTGCATTATTATGCAGCGTCATCATCTCTAAGCACAGGACCAGTTAGACCTTGCACACTGATGGGTTTGTGTAGCACTGTAGGTGTTGGGGAGTGGGAAAGATTCAGGACCAAAGTAGATCCACACAGTTCACAGTGCTGTGGTGTTGAAACAGCTATGACAATGGGATGACCTCATCATGTTAAAAAAAAAGAAGCAAACTATGGAATGAAATAGATGGTATTTCCTTTTAGCTGTAAACACACATGGCAGTATGCACTATATGTGTAGTTGTTTGTCTTGCGGTGGCGGGACTTTGACTTCAAATACTGTACGTTGATTTAGTCTGAATTCAGACGTGCAGAAACGCCTCTCTCTGGTAATCTTTAAAAAGTGCTGTGCAGTTCATTAAACAGTGTACACACTTCAGTTTCAGTGGTCTCCCTACCTATATTGGTGTCCTGTCCGAAGATGAGCGACGACATGAGGTTTCCCCACACGGCCGACGACTGAAAGATGAAAAAGAAGATGCCAAAGTACTGGTTGATGACGTCAGAGCCCTTCTTGCCGTCTTTGTCAGCCTGCAGGTTCCCGGAGATGGTCAGGTAGGTGCATTTAGCCGACCACAGAGGAGAGCCACCCAAACCCAGGATCACTGAGGTGGGGATGAGGGTGTACCTGTGGGAGAGCATAGGAAGGTCTAGTTTTTAATGCATTGCTGAAAGTCAAAATATACACTAATCTGCGTTGTTCTGCAAGCACATTGCAGTAGTTCTAGTACTAGTGGTCGTGGTATGAGAAGTTACGGCTGCAACATTTGTACAGTAATTCCAAGTAGCACTATTAAACTCCTAAAGTAATAGCTGATTCACTGATTTATTGATTTTCAGTTACTCATGAATAGTTTTGACGATCTCTAATGTGAGGATTCACTGCTTGTTGCTTTATTATACCTCTTTTATGTCAAATATCTTTAAAAATGTAATATCTTTTTGGACAAAACAAGCAATTTGAAGATGTTGCGATGAGCTCTGGGAAAGTGTCATGGACATTTTGCATAATTTTATCTTGTATAAAGATTTAATTGGTTATTTTCAAACTAAATGATTATTCAATTATTTGAATATGAAAATAATCGTTGTTGTCACCCCACACTGATGATGTTTTCACAAGTAGTCAATGAATTGTTCAGTTTATAAATGGTTAAAAGATTGTGAATCTTATCAACCAACAGTCCGAAACCCAAAAGACTGAAAAAGAAAAGCAGCAATCCTCACTTTTAAGAAGCTGGAACCAGTAATTGTTTGACATTTTTACTTGAAAAAAATGACTGAAACGAATAATCGATTATCAAAGAATTTGCCAGTTTTCCTTCGATCCACTGATTGATTAATCAACTAATCATTAAAGCTCTAGTCACATTAAATCATGAGCCCACAGCAGTTGTTTTCAAAGCTTAGATTGTTTCCTGGAATCTTGTCTTTTGACCTACAAATCACCAAATCATCGCTCACTGGGTTGGTCGTATTCGTGATGGGAACGGTATCAGTGATGGGAGGTTCTGATGGCATCTGAGCTCATTTTTGGTTTGGCTAAATTCTGTTTAACAGGCTTTTCCATAATGCTTTTACCATCAACACAACTCGTCTGTTTTCTTATTGAGAAATCCTCTGTAAAGTGTTCTTTTACTCAGCTGGGATGTAGCTTGTTGAATTAGCGTGGGACACCACTGCACTGTAGCTTAGTTTGTCTTACCGCACCAAGTTACATTTAAGAGCTGTAGCTAGTGTAACTACAGAAGTCGTCTAAGTGGGCCTGGGGGTCAATTCACCCAAATTACAAAGAAACAAGTTCTCACCAAACCCTCCTGGTGTTCAGCCACACAGACAGAACCAGATTTGGAATATCTGTCTTACAAAACTAAGATAAAGATAAATGGTAATTTCATTTGTGGATCTCAAATTATTTGAAAATTAGATTTCTATGGTTTAACAGCACTGAAGTGGAGTCAAAAATTTCAGCAATGGGTACCTGAAAATCTGGTCAAAGAAAATCAACCCCAACCCTAAACTTAACCCTGCACGAATGAGAGGCAGAACTTTTTTTCCTGAATCACTTCAGGAGTGAAGGGATTAATTTAAGTAGTTTCGTATTGTGATTGACGGTTTCATCATTCGACTGGGTTGATTACCATCCGGGGTAGAGGTTTCCGAAGGAGTAGGAGACGTAGCAGGCCATGCCCACAACAATGGTCCATTTGCAGCCCAGATTTTTGATCATGATGGGAGGCAGGAACATGGAGGAGATGATGATGGAGGCGTAGATGACACTCAGGGACGCCACCCCCATCCCCTGCTCTGCATTCAGACTGCTCTGCACAGACAGGGACAGGAATCCGTTAGATGAGAGTGGGCCTCGTTCCAGAGAAGTGACTTTTTTTAATCCCAATCATTGTTCAAGGAGGCTTGAATATGAAGGAGTCTTTGCAGGAGGCCTACTGTTATAAATTGAGAATAATTTTTATTCTGTCAAGTCACGGTTGGAAGTTACACTGTTATTCATATAATTGATTAATATGCCAGTAATATGGTTTACATTTTCATTTAACCCTAGACGGATTTCTGTTTAGAAAACGAAGAAGTTCATGTAGTTGTCGCAGATTCAGCACATAAATATAGAAATATGGTGGAACTAGATAAAGGATCAGCTGATATCAATACTTTAAAAAAATGTTTTTAAGTAGCTCATATCATATCGAGAAGAATCTGACATTATGATTTATGAGATGAATGCATTATCACTTTGGAAAGTATTTTCATTACTAAAGGCTGAGATTCCTCAGCAGTTATTGATCGTTGAATTGTTCTGTTTAGTGAAGAAACAAAAGGTCTATCTTCCAGTTTGGGTGCAGCTACAAAGATCTTGAAAAATGACCTTATCACAATGTTTTCGTTTGAGACAAGTAGATTTATAGTAGCATTCAGCATTCATGACTAACCAGGGAGTAAGGCTCTAAATGGAGCACAAAAGCCATTTTTAAAAGTCCTTACTAATTGTCCCTCCATGAATCAACCCATGAATAAATTCCTTAAAGCCCCCACAACACTGACTCATGCTATTTAAAGATGTTAGATTTTAATGAACAATTATTTCAGTTTTAAGGGCAAAAAACTAATTTTCCAATATAATGACATTAAAGGGAGATTATTTCCAATTCATGGGTATATTAAAAAACTCTTAATCTGGACAAAACCCATTAACTTTACTAATTAGTAAGTACATTCTAAGCATTTAATTAAAAATCCTTTAATTAGTTGTTCCTTGATAAATGAAATCCCATAAATACCCATGATAATGACTCCCTTCATTGAAGTGATTTTAAAGAACAAAATCTTCTGATTGCCTTTATGTAACAATAAAATAAAGTCCTCCACCTACCTGTAAGCTCTGCAGGCCTCCATACGCCGTGAACAGAGACAGAAACCCGATGGACACCACCAACACATTTTTGAAGTTACGGCTGATCATGGCTACCTCTCAAAAAGAACAAGACCTCCACAGATCCTCTAGATTAAAACAAAAACATATGTAAGAAAACAAAAACTTTAAATTGAAGTGGAGGTTTGTTGTTGGATTAATGTCTTCATACAGCAGCTGCAGAGTTTCTCTCTGCTGGGAATGACTGTCTGTGACTAAGTCATACTGGTCAAGTCAAACAGCTGTGAACAAAGTCCAACCCACACACACACACACACATGATTTTTAGCGTTACATGGGGTATCCCTTATCATTTGACCTCTGGATAGCCTCCCACAAGTTAAATTTGGACGTTATCAGGACATATATCAGACAACACCTTCCTTCTTCCCCTCCTTCTCTTCTTTAAATCATTGAAAATATTTTGACTGTAAACATCACAAACTTTCCTTCTTCCTCTTCAGTGTTTTTCTGCACACGTTTCCATACAGTTAAGTGCAGCAAAGGTGGAGCAAAGGTTTACTGCGTGTCATTTCTGATACCTCACTTTTACGACAGCGCCAGCTCATCGATTTTACAGCATGATAGCTTGTTGTCATTTGAGGGATGTGACAAAGCACGAAACACTGTAGTCCACTCTCTGTTATCTCAGCTGCGCTCAGCTGAAAGAAACAACTAAGCTTCAGGCTGAAACATTTTTCTGTCCAGTCTGAATGCTGCTTTAGAGTCTTTTCCATCCTGAAGAGGAAGATGGAAGTAAGAAAGTGTGATTGGGTTCAATGTATGTTATCCTTAAGGATGTCAGTTCTGTCTGTTCTATCTACAGTTTCACATAAAGCTATTCGAGTGGTCCGTCATCTATCAGTATCACCTGTTAGGAAATAGGTTATGACAGATTAGGAAATTAAGTTATGACGAGACTAATCATGTCAGCCAATTATGGCAACCGGTCCATATCAGCACAGAGAAGCAGTGCAGTTCAAGATAAATTACTCACCGGTGGACTTTATCTTTATATTTATCATATTCAACGTAACAAGAACAGTGACGTACGTGCTCTCACCTCAGTGGTTATTTCAGCCAAATTCATACAAATTAATATAACAGCTTTAATAACAGTAGAGACTCAAAACCAGCTGTAAAAAGATGTGTGTTAAGACAGGATTTAAAATTGGTTAAAGAACAGGGGAGTTATGGCCTCTTGGTATCGGTGAGGAAGCTGGTGGATTCCCCAGAATATAAACATTGAAGAATGTAAAAAATTGATACAAGCTGGTTAGAGTGAGGGTTACTGTGAAAATTGAACGCTATAGAGCTCTGAAAACATCAGTGATATTTTGAAAATCTGCCACAGGTCACACTTTATTGAAGATACAAGATACAGCTCAATAGTTTATGAAGAAACTCTAAATGCTTGGCTGTCATCGAGAGTCGTAATCTGCAGTTATCATAAAATGATAGTAGCTATGGTGACGACGTGTCTTACACTGACAACATCTTGACTTTGGAACTGTTTACGTTGGGAATTATAATGATCATTTATATTAACTATCTAAAATAAACTCTCCAGTTGGTTGGGAATATAAACAGTGTTTGACTTGACTTCCTGTCCACTGAGTAGACCTGATTTTACACATTTCTTTACATACAGAAATGAAATGAGCGGTGTCATACTAGTGTTGAGTTGTCTTTTTATCAGGTGCTTCTTTTTTATAGACTTCTCCGCCCTGTTGTTAAGACACAGGTTGGTGTTTCCGTTGAATTTTCTGAACTACATATGCAGCTGATTTGTCATAGCTGTTTCCTGCTTGTCCAGTTGCAAGTTGTTTTCTGTGTGAAGTTCTTGAAGGAAAATTTCACTTAAAAAAAAAAGAGATTTGGTCATTATCTACTCACCTCCATGCTGATGGAAAGTCAGGTGAAGATTCGTAGTTCGCGAAACATTTCTGGAGCTTCGAGGCGAAGCAGAGTTACAGCGTTCTCTGAAACATCTAAAGTCGGTGGAGACTATTAAAAACAAAACATGAAAAACATAAAGATTGACTGCCGAAACGCTGAGACTGCAAATTGATCTGAAACAGCGTTTTTTTTTACCCCCTTGACATGTGGTTGAGCTGGTGCATCCACTTCAGACCATACACAAACCATAGACTCAAAGGCTTATAATATTCAATAATATTCTTAATATACTGCAGGACTACACCCATGATTTGGATGTGAGGTGTTGAAAATGGCAGTCTCATATGTTTACTGATTTTTTTAAATTTAAACTGAACATTTCCGATCAAAGGAGTCAATACAAAGACACACACAGCACATTATATACAGGACATTATTATAGGCTTTCTCCTTGATATAGTGGTTCAGTCCATTTACACACTGAATGATTATTAGTAAGTCCAGACATGTAGATTCCATCGCCTTATTGCTTGATCTGTGGGTGTGCTCCTGATTCAAATACACCTTTTGACTCTCAGACTATTTTTTGAATGGAAGTTTTGCTTTGACCAACAGAGGGAGCCAGAGTCCGCAACTAAAGTCTAAAAACTGACAGATGAAGTATTACAGTAGATAACCTAATAAACATTTGAAAGGCATGCGTAAGGACAGGGATGACCACATTTTTGCTTTCAAACTAAAACTTTAAGTTAGGCCATGAGCCAAAAGCAAACACCTATTATATTGTATTGTATCATAGTTTTAAGATGCAAGGTGGTTCTCAGATTTAAGGTATCTTTAATTGACTGACTGAAGAGTCACTCTGCCCACTGTGCTCAGACTATGAGAAATAATTAATAATTAGGGATCCTGATGATTTGAATAACACTTTTACCTCATAAAAATACAATATATAATAAAAATAACAGCATTAACATCAATTTATACATTTATTTTATTTATTTTTTAAATGAATGTTCAATAGATTTTTACAAAAAAAAAAAAAATTTAAACCTTGTAGTGTACTTGTAATCCAGTTTGGGCAGCCCTGCTTTAGAAAATGTATGTATGGGATGATAAACATTTGAGTAATTTATAGTCAGTATACAACTCAAGGTTGTGTAATGGAATTAAAGTATGTAAAATCCTTCATGCTACACAAATTACAGCACATATATACAGCTATTAAGGTGCAAATATGCATAAACACGTAGTGCACTTTTGAATCTGTGTCAGCATCTGTTATTACACACACACACACACACATATGTATATATGTATATATATATATATATATATATATATATATATATATACATACACACACACAGATATATTCAATATATTTGTTTATCTTCCTGTTTGATATGTTTTTGGCCAATGGTCCCACAAGTCGCATTATATCAAAAACATCAGTAACCTCATATAATACCCTTTCAAACTCTGGTTAAGATTTAAATTGTTTTATTATGTGACTCAGATTTAAAGTGTAACTAACTACCACACCCCTGTAATTACTGTGAATTAGTAACTATTTAACCACAGAGGAAGGTGGAGGCCAACTCATTTTATAGCCTGTGGCTCTGCCTATATGACAGTTCATCAGGTTTTCTCCTGTACAGTAACCCTCAGTTCACCTCTCTGAAGGTGCTCGTGCTTTACATGAGTATTTTCTATTCTTTAAACTTCTACTGCACAACATTTTAGAAGAAATATACAAGTTTTTACTCCAATACAATAATCTTCTACAAGAAATAGATATATGATGAGCTTATGAAATATGATGCATTGTTAAAGATTAAACTCCTAAAGAGTTTATAAAGCAGTTTAAATTATCTCCACCTTGACTAGCTGCAACCCTGAGTAGTAATGATCTACTATATTACTAAGTACTATATTCGCCTACAGGTGTAGTGGAGTGGAAGTATCAAATAGCAGAATATTTGTATATACTCAAGTAAAGTACTTTAAGTACAGTACTTGAATAAATATACTTAGTTACATTCCATCATTGCTCATATATGACTATTCTACATAATGAGTACTTTTACTTTTGAATTGATCTGATAATGCTTTTTTGCCTTTAGTTAATATTAAACTTCTGCCACTAGGGGGCTTTCTATCAAAACCAAACAAAAGACATTTGCAGAGTGTTGTGTGGAGGGCTGGATTGTGCAGGGAGGCATAGCTGCTGCAGCTGCTCAGAGACGGCTAGAGTCATACCTTCTGGAGGAAGTAACACCTGGAGTCACGTCAGATTCTGCACTGATCATATTTACTGACAGCAGGAGAGCTCAGAGATTATTTTTAAACTCTTGGATTTAAAAATAAATGTATCTTCACTCCTGTTTATCAACCTGACTGCAGCAGTGATCTGCGGCGGTGACCTCCATGAACATAATTGCTAGGGGAGCCAAAGGCCCTGGTCAGTGCTGAGTTGAGTGAGAGTAGACACAGACATACACAACTGTAGTGTGTACCGTTGCATCGCCAGTGTTATTTTACAGCTAGGATAGAGCAAGGTAATCTGGTTGTTTGGGGTGGATGAAAACCTGTCGGACAAGACTCAAATGTTCACAGGTGAGGTAATGTTTCAAAGTTTTGCTCATGTTAACTTTAGTCTTGTTCGCTGATTTCCCAAGGATACCGTCAGCTTTAGTAAACTTTTTGGAAACATTGTTACAGTACATAACTGGAAACAACAACAACAACATATATGACAAAGGTTTCTAGACATTTTAATGCAGAATTAATACATATTGAAGACTTTTTACATTGTTATCTGCCTCTGTTACTCAAGAAAAGGGTGTGAGGATGTCTCCTCACTGGAAAATGTAAATAACATGACTGAGATGACATCTTATAACCAGATAAAGTATAAAACTTTAAGATAACAGAACTGTTGATGTAATTCTCCTTTAAAAACTTGACTTGTAGTGTTGAGACTCTGCAGCTTCCCCCAGCATCATCCTGTAAGAATCCCTATCCGTAATCTCTGTTGAGAAATAGTCTGCCATAAGGTGAAGAGTATGTTCCAGAGCTGCCCACACACACACCCAGCAGAGGACTTAGATGTCTGTTTTATATAAAGAGTGCTATCTCTGCCCCATTCAAGTGCACACACACCAGCATGCACTTCTCACCTCACCAGGAGTCTTTTACTGCTCACCCTCTAATCCACAGCTGCCTTTTATAAATCATCTGAAGAAACAGCCATGCTGAATTTAAAGGTTCATTCTTTCATATATATTTATTTTTTTACCATCTGCCTTTTCTTCACAGCGCTCTGCAACTCCTCGCTGCTCGCACCCTCATTTTCTTTCTCCCTCTATCTCTGTCTCCCACACCGTCGGCTGTGTTTTTACTCTTTATTTTTCACGTTGTGTTGCGCTGCATGTGAATCTCCTTCTTGCCACCGGCTGCCGTCTCTGCCAAGTTTAAACTAGTATTTCCAGCGGTGGTTTCTCTTATAAAAAAGCCAGGGTGACGACAGGGAAATAAAAGTTGGAGGGCCAAACTACTTGGTTAGGTTTAGGAAAAGATCACGGTTCAGGTTAAAGTCACATGCTTTAATTAAGTGAGGTTAAAGAGGCACTATGTAGCTTTTGGAGAAGGAATTCAAACTCAGAATTTTTATATTTACAATATTAATGAGGTAACAATACAAACTCAGAAATATTTATTTTTTCCATGACCTGATAAACAAGCTGTTCGAAGAGGAAAATAAGGTTCTCAGTTCACTATTTAAAGCTAGAAAGGTGGCAGGGTCCGCCACATATAAACAAAGTCAAACAGTATGAAATTGTGTTGGCCTTTAATGTTAGTTTGTTTAAGGCATGGAAAATAAGTCAATGAGGATCTTTCTCTTCTGATTAAAATGTCTTCCCCAAAACTAAAAAGTGCACGTTGCATATGTAGGTCAAAATAACATCAATAAACAAACCGGACCCAACCATACATCCATCCTCCTCCCTACGCCACCCACTTGTCAAAATATAGTTATAGCAACATACGTTTCAATTTTCAGTTCCTCTCTTGTCACAACAGCTGTGATTATGATCTGGTTAGGTTTAGGCACCATAACCTCCCGGTTAGGGATGGGAAGACATCATGGTTTGGCTTTAAGGACCTGTTTTGGTTGCCATAAACATGTCTGGAAATTGCCACGAGGTCTCTTTAAAGATATCCAGTGGTTTGAGACTTACAAATGTCTGAAACACAGACTCGAACTATAGTCACTTGCTTTTGCAGGTTGATTAGTACTCCTCATGAATACTACACTGACTGCATAAAATCAGTACCATTATAAAGTTTATAAGCTGATCAAAATGAATCAGTTTAAGTGAATATCTTCCAAAGAGAAAAAACAATAACATTGCACTGTTAAGAAATACTTTATCTGTGATCAAATAGATGCTTGAGGAGTGACCGGCTCAGACCCAGCACTGAGTAAAAGACTGATCTCAGATCCTCGTCTCAGTAATGACAGCATTGTGATTCTTAATCACCAAGAGGAATTAATAATGTGTTACTGTAAATACCTTTAGACGCCGACACACTGTGCAGAAAGAAGGGAGCAAACACAGTTCAGAGAGGTGATGTATGTACCACTGTGTGAGTGTTCAGCATTCCTGTAAAATGACTGAGAAAGTCAAACTGACAACAACAGACAGCTGACTGCAGTTATACAGTCACACAGCAAAACACACGTATCATTGGTTGGTTTAACTACAGTTTACTGCTGCCGTATTGGCTAACCGTCTTACACACACACACACACACACACACATATACACACACACGCTGTCGGACCCTGAGGTAGAGAATTACAGGTATTAGAGTGGCAGACAGACAGGTATGTCTGCTCTGCTTCAGATATGAACTCAAAGCTCTGTGAGCAGACCGGCTTAGGGCACTTTAATAATACTCATCGGAGTGTGCATGTGCGTGTTTGTGTGTGTGTGTGGGTGTGTCACACAGAGAGAGAAAGAGAGAGAGTAAGCCACTAGAGGACTCTGTTACACGCAAACTAAAGAGAGGTGTGTCATTATTAATAATTAACTGTCTCCTGGTTAATACTATAACATGTTGTTCTAATGTATCACTGTACAAGAATTTAAAACACTCAATCTACTGGTACAAACAGGGAATCTAACAGAAATTCAAGTTAAAAAACATGTTTTTCATGTGTTCACAGCAGTTTAAAGGTGGAATTACTCAGCATTACTTTTTGATCATGTGCAGCAATGTTTGATGGGTGGGTTTAATTTGGGGTAAAAAACCAAGAGCAATATTACAATTTTTAGTTTGAATTTCTTCTCCAAAATGACACAATTCCCCTTTAAATTACAGGTAAGCCGTTAAAATTTAGAGTGAGGCTATCGCGTTTGATATTGGACTAGTCTGGATGGAATGTGTTGGTCTGTTGGGTCAGTGCCGTTCTAGTTGTACATATTGATCTGAGTTTTGTGAGCAGAACGTGTTCAGATGCTGGTTTCTCTTTTTCTTCAACTTTGTTGAGTGAATTTTGCATCTGAGATGCTGGTGCTTTAGTGTGTTGAAATCAACTGAGAATAGTAATTGATTATTGACTATTAAGTTATTAATGTTAATCAATGAAATGCATGTTATTACTATTCATTAACAATCACCAGAGCACCACCCTGGAATCAGGGTCAATAATCAAATGATATGCTTTTAGTCTCAAGGCCTGAAGTTTATCAAGAATTGTTAATATTACAGAAATATCAATCATTAGAGAAATAGAAGGCGTAAATCTGACACACTGTTTCAGAAAGGTAGTATCTAATGTTATAGCGAGGTCATTAACCATAAGTCTCCAACAAGTTGCTCATAAGATTACGTGTGTATGTCACCCCAAATATGTATTTGAGTGTGTATGTGTGTAGGTTAGTAAAAGGGAAAGAAGTTAAGTGTTCTCTCAATAACATCAAAGAATAACACAGCAGCCGTGAGATGCACAACAATCGTCCCTCCCTCAATGCTCAATCAGGGGCCGGCAAGCAAACCAAGGTTCGTTAATCGTCTGCTCATCGGACAGAAACATGATGTACTGTGTTCACACACGGCAGCAAGACTACACAGGCTATCCACCGAGTGGATCAGCATAAATGAGCTCCTAGGGAGCGTAATAACTCATACAATCAACATACAGTGCGTTATACCATAGGTAGGACTCAGGCGGTCCTTTCACAACAAACGTAAGCAACACGCTATAAACTCTGTCTAAAATCTGTCTCTGCCCAAACAAAAGCCTCTTACTTGGGTTGCTCGTTGTGTCTAGCATGTGTCTCGTCCAACTCCAAACTTCAACTCCAAACTCCAACTCCAAACTCCTACTCCAAACTCCAACTCCAAACTTCAGCTCGTTTTGGATGCGAGCACGGGGTCAGCTGCAGCATCCTGGCAACAGGTGATGGCAGGCTGTCCTCCCGTTTGTGGAAGCAAACAGCGGGATCGATCAAATTGAAGGATTGAAGGAAAATGTTCCTCCTTCTACAGGCGATGAGGAACGACTGGGTTGTACAGTGTAAAAAAAGTAATAAAGAATATTCTAACAAACTCTAACAAAAAGAAAAAGAGAAAAAAAACAGTCTCTGTCTCGCCCAGCGAGTTAGGAACTGGAGCGTAGGTCAAAGCAAATTGAAACGTTTTACCAAAACTACACCCTTGAGTCTCTTCACAGCACCACATTACCTTGGAAATGCAATGGTCAGTGGGGTCCTCTGACCTTTAACCCCTGAGTGATGTCATGATCGTCTTGCCAGAGTTTTGTTGCTTCGTTGTGAGCAAGATTCAAGATTGGTTTATTGTGATCATACCTAGGTACAACGGAACTTTGTTTCGCATTCTCTCCACAGTAAACAGAATGTAGAATAATGACAAATGGTCAAAAGCTCATAAAGAGAACAGAAAAACAAATAAATAAAGTAGCACATTAGCATGCTAACATTAGCCCTTTGTTTCAGGGCCTTGCAGAGCTGCTAACATGCTGTCGACTCTTAGCCTTGTTTAGAAATACAAAGTTAATCCCTTAATTTAATGTAGCACTAAAAGCTACAGTTTAATGTTAAGGAATGAGAACTATCTTAAGTGCTAAGTGTTCATGCTGTAGCCGTGTTGTTCCTGCGAAGCACTTCAAAGACATCAGCTGCCAATCAAACTCTGTGTCTATTGAGGCTCATTTTTTCCAGGAATGTTTCTGTTCGAGTGTCTCTCTGCAGGTGGGGCCCTTTTCTCAGTCTGTCTGTTGAGGTGGAGCTCGCCGCTGCATTCATTCAGCGTTTAACACAGCAAACAATATGGATGTACATTAAATCCCCACTGTGTTATGACTGGAAGATACATTTTACCATAAATCATAAATATGTTGCAGATTTAGACCCAAAACCCCTTGCAGAAAATTGGAGAATAAGGAGAAGATTTTGAGGTTTTCTTTCTCTTTTGATGGTCTCTGGTAAAGTGGGACTAATGCCTGGTAAAGGCCGGTGAGAGCTGTGCAGGAAGAATTCATTACTCCAGATTGAGCTGGGTCACACTCTCTAATCCCAGACCGCTACCTGACTGACTGCTACAGAGTCATGGGAAAAAACTCTCTCACACGCACTCACACAGTTTCTCACACAAACACACACGCACACACTTTCGTCCTCCTCCTCGCTCTCTTTTCTCACCCAATCCTCCGGCTCTCTCGTCCCAAATCCCTCCTGGAATCTCAGACCTGTGTGTGAACCAGACTGCGCTCTGACTGATATGAGTTTTTAAAGTCTGAGACCGATACTGATCCCGCCGGATTGAAGATGCCGGCAGCCTCCAGATCTTTAAATCTGACAGCTTTTATGACAAATAAGTTGGAAGTATCCAGTGTTCCTCTCTGATTTTCTTCCAGTCAGTGCAGGAAACGCCTCCCGAACAAAGATGGCGATCGTTAAACATCTAAACAACAGATATACCACAGATGATGATTATTAGAATCAGCTGAGGTTAAAAGCTTTCCTTAGACAACTAGTCAGTATGTAATCAATCAAACTGCATCATGTGAGTCATATCAGGGGTGGAGCACACTCACATCAGACGACATCTGATTTTAATAAGCCAGGATTACTCAAAGTCAATTCTTCTAAGCCATAAATAATAAAGAGATCCAGCCGACCAGACAGACAATAACATTGTTTGTAATCAGTAATTACTTTTTGATTATTGGACAGTGATGTCACTGGGTGTAGCCAACAATGGTCAATTATTATTTACAATAATGATTTATTTTCTCCTGAACACTGATGCCAAACAAAGTTCTGGTCAGTTTATCCTGACTATGCTTTGACTCAACACCTGAATACCATTTTTCTAATTTACTCAAAATGTTCAACTGGCAACTGAGTAGTTTTCCCTTTAACATATCACTTAATAGTAAATGTTGATTGCACAAACAGCGATAGAAAAATCAGCTTTTAGATAGGTTCTCCATAAACTTTGCTTCCTCTGTGCAGTTTTGTCCATCACCATGTACAAAATCCAACTAACACAGGCCACACCTGTTTGGACCTGTTTTGAATTTTTTTATTAAAACTTTTTTTTCCTCTTTTGCCACAAATTGCATCCAATTGTCTCCAAATTTGGTACATATCATAATCAGATGAGCCCAGACAAAACACTCATGTTCGTTTTTTGCTAGCAGTCACTGCTTGGCTGTCATCGGTTGTCAAAGTGTCACCTTCATGGTGAAAGTGACAGTCGTGGGAGAACGAGAGTATCATAGAGACACTGCTGCTGACCAAACTAAAGTATTAAAGACGAGACATGACATTTTTTGGGCCACCAATGAAGTTATTTTCCAGCTCCAGCTGTGGTCCAACACAAGCAGCCCAAAGTTCATACAACGTTTCCTCTACTGTAACAACACCATCACTAACAACACAATGACCCTACAATGACCATTATCTGACGTGCCTATATGGCTGTTAGCTGTTTCACATGATAGATAGCTTACCTGTGCATCAAATGTCATTCCAGCTGTGCGTCAGCAGTTTTCCAGTCTCTGATCCATTTCCCTCCACATATAAAATTCTGCAGTGATGATCACTTTGGGATTGAAGACGCTGGACCCAATGAAGAATGAAGGAGGGGTTCGTCAGGGGGTGAAGTTTGGCTGTAGACTGATTTTCCCACCAAGTACAAAGACTCTGTTTATAAAAAACTAGAGACAGGGAGGTGACTGACACTGGTTGACACATCACAGCCTTTGAATGGAAAACAAGACAAATTATTTGATAGTGAATCCAGAACTTCACATTTAGGAAGCTAAAATATTTGCCAAACCACAGTTTATGCATTTTGATCAGAAGTAGTTTTGGCGCTTCAGGCGTGCTCTCAGAGGGAAATGTGTCAAACATGACCGGGTGTGTCCGACTAACGCTGCCAGTATGTCGAGAGTTTGTTTACAGTCTGTATTAGCTTATCGTCTTCAAAAGTGCATTCCTCGCAAAGGAAGAATGAAGAGAGACCTGAGGTGAAGTCAAAGGGTAAAGGTTGTAGTTTAGGCGGGGGGCGGAAAGGAAAACCAGCAGAGGCAGAGACAGTTTAGACGTCACCGATTTCCTTCCAACTGGAACAATGAACCGCTCTGCCTTATTTCAGCAGTAACTTTTTTTCTGTTAGTTTTTCTGTATAATTCCAGAACTGTGATGTTGTTAGGCCAGAAGATGCTACTTAATGCTAAGCTAAGCTAATTGCCTCCAGCCTCCAGCGCCGTAAAGACATTGGAATGGTATCAGTCTCCTCATTTATCCCTCCAAACGAAAGCAAAGAAAGACATTTCCCTAAATGTTGGAACTATTTCTTCAAGTTCATACTCATGCTTAATGCAAAGCCTGACAGGCCTTTTGAGGCTCAGTTGCTCCAGTGTGTTTTCTCTGGAGAATGAGAGGGTTGCCTCAGTGTGAGCGCAGAGAGGAAAAAGCTCTGACTGTTGTTTGTGCCAGTGTGCTAAACAGGAAGTATGGATTTGCTCCGGTCGTTAGGACCCCTCGCTGATTCGAGGTTCCAGTTTGCTTAATTGAATACTCACTGATCTATAACACGCTGGATGTCCAAGTGAAGCTCTGACAAACAAACCCAACCACATGAAAAAGTTGTTTCAACATGTTATTGGTTACAGTTGAGAGCCTAATGATCTTAATTTTCCAGCCTTCTTGTAAATGTCAAGTATAAAAACAGATTCACTGAGAGAAACAGGATACTTGCACAAAAAATATAACCTTTTCAAAAGATATCATGACGTGTTGAAACACACATCGGTCTGAATCAGATCTGCCGACCACACAGCAGCTGCTCACAACCTTAATGCCCACAGCAGGCAGGGGAAACCAGCCTTGTGCTTTTAGCAGCGGGTGTCTGCGGCGAGCTTCACTTTTAGCTCGCAGCCTCTCACACTGTGTTTAGGTGTCAGCCTCTGCCAGCCGCGCTGACACGTGTGGGTATTTCAGCAGTTAGCCGTCATTAGCGGTTTCAGTGTTTTCTGCAGCTCAAACAGAGATGAGCTCATCTCTCTGTCGCTGCTGTTTGGCTCGGAGCTCGCGTTCTCCTCACCAGCACACAGATGTTTGAGAGTGCAGTTTGGTGTGTCAAGTATGTGGAAGTTGCACCTTATTTTAACTCTTTCAGTGTTTTTTAAGTTATTTGATTTTAATTTTGTCAATTCTTTCTACAAAAATATAAAACACTGATGCAGTGAAGCGTTACAAATTTTGAGAAGCAAGCGTTTGACATTTTTCTTGAAAAATGAAATCATTCAAAATTGGCATCAGATGATCAACATTTACTAATCTTTTCAGCATGATACAGCCATTATGGTTTTTGTTGCCTTCGATACATCACAAGGATTTTAATTGTAGTTGGATGAAATTAATTGAGGAAATGTAGCTTTGATGTCAACTAGCTTAGTTCTAAATCCACCTGCTTCTTTTTTCGGGGGTCTATACTTATTCTGTCACATAGCTGACATGCCTTCCTCACTAATTAGAGAAAGAAATAATATAATTAGATCTAATACACACCTTTTTCAACCACTCAGCCAAGCATTTTTGCAGTTTTTCAATCACAACCTCTAATTTTCAGCATTTTTACTCGACTTTTTCCATGAAAATGTGTCTGGAAACCCACCTGGTTTTATAATGGAAAAGGCTAGACAAAGAAACTTTGTATTAAAAAACAACAATGTGTTATGAGGATCCAAATCACCAGATTAAAATGTTAGCTAAGTCCTTTCTACATAACCACAGATAATGGCTTAAAATACCTTTTTTGGTCGTCAACGTCATGGACGGAGACGGTCCGGCTTCCTGTGGAAAATAGCCAGTTTTGATCACCACAAAAAATGCTGGAAATGTCAGAGCGCTGCTTAAAAAACACCCGGTTTTGTCGTGACAGCAACAGATGGAAATGTCCCCAGGTGTCCTTCAAAATATCTACTGGTGTGACTCGAGCTGCGCTCGGCCATTTGGCGGCCTTGTCGGCTGTAATAATTCCACCGCCTTGATGTGTGAGTCAGCTAATAAGCATATGATGTGACGATGCCACGTTTGGTCCAAATGTCAACCTTGGACGTATCTGTTGTTTGCAGAACTGTTAACTGCTAACATAATATCCTGGTGACTGGGCTGGTTATGAGACACTTGTCTCATGCTTGATGTTTTTCATCATACCCTATCTCCTCATGCTGATTGGTTCAGATATTATTGGTTGATTGTTGCAGCCTGACATGTCATAGCAGGACTTTAAGACACTATGACCATACTGAGCATGTTTAAAGACAGGTCTTTGCTTCACAGTAGCCTCAGCTGTACTCCAGGAAAATGCATTAAAGAATCCTAGAAAGCTACTGCTGCTTCAGAAGGATGTTTGTTTTTCATCCCTGGCAGCGTTTGTGTGTGTGTGTGTGTGTGTGTGTGTGTGTGTGTGTGTGTGTGTGTGTGTGTGTGTGTGTGTGTGTGTGTGTGTGTGTGTGTGTGTGTGTGTGTGTGTGTGTGTGTGTGTGTGTCTTGTTTGTACCGGGCTACATACTGCAAACAGGCTTAGTGTTTTACACCAGTGACAGCCGGGAGTCACTCCCAAAACATCCATTGTGACTCTCAGTGTGTGTGTGTGTGTGTGTGTGTGTGTGTGTGAGAGAAACACCAGACGATCTATTGTTGCGTGTTTGCTGACATGGTGCATCATCCGCGGGGTTTGCTACTGTTGCTTTCCCAGCAGCACAATGAACAGGCAACGCAGAGATGCTGAGGCCAACACTCCACGGCTTTATTTAGCTGAATGACAAACACACACATACGCACACACAGCAGACAGAGAGAAATGTTTGTGTGTGTGTTTGTGTGTGTATGTGTGCGGGCATCTCAAAAACACAGAGAGGAAACGGGTTCAGAGGCTTTTACAGTAAAGGAAACACTTTTCTCAGCCTGGCGAGAAGCATGGAAAAATAGTTTTAGGCATAAACGAGCTGTATAAAATCGGATCTGATTTGATAATAACAGCTTGTTTTCTTTCTTTCAAACAGGTTGACGATTAGTTTCTGGAGGTGTGGCTGCACCACAGACAATTGTAGAAAATGAATTATTTAAGCTTCATTGTTCCATATCTGTTATCTTCTGTTTTGGTTTAGAGAGGGAATAGATAAGATTAAATTAATGAACCATACAGCAAGATAAGAAGTTTGTATGAAAGTTACAAAGCAGGCAATTTCAACACCACAAAATACAATACAATACACAATAGTTACACAAACTGTGTAAGTGCTTCTGTCATTGATCTATAGGAGTTTGAAAGCACTGAATTATTTTTTTATTTTTATGTTTCTCACCTACATTTCTTAATACAAAAATAAGCCTGCAGATGACCGATGACCTGTAACTGCCCATATTAGTTGGAAAACACAATGGGTCCATATCAGATAGTCTTACATGGTCCAAGTTCAATCTAGATATATGGATATGGACACTTAACACATGTTTTTCTGAGGAAATAATCAGGTGCACACATTATAGTTCTTTATTTCCTTATTTACACTAGCTTTGTGCTTATAAAAGAGTCAAAAACAAGTGCTTAGGTGCCTATTCAAGGAGCAAAACACTTAAAACTGCATAAACTTGCATAATTTCCAAGTTTAGGGATTTAAAAACTGTTATGAACTACATTGTTATGAACTACATATTGTTGGATTTGAAATCTCGTTGGCTACATGATGCATCAGTCATCCGGAGGCTGGTGTGTAAGTGACTCAGGAGAGAGGAGAAAGACGAGAGAGTGGGTCAGTTGTCTATATGATCACTCATTGACTGTTGTAGGCTCTAGGCCGGGCATATAAGCTCCTATCTGTCTCAACAGCAATGTCTCCTTCCAGAAATTATGACCTGGTTACTCAAAATAATCCACAGACCTTGTTGTGAGCAGCATGCCAGTTTCTACATAACGTTGCTTTAATAGAGTCCTCCTCGGCTGAGCTTTCACACAGGCCATGAGCAGAGCGCTTTGTCATGAAAAGAAAGTAGTTCCTGCATGAAACTGCTCGCAACAAGACCTGTGGATTATCTGGAGTGATCAGGTCATGATTTCTGGGAAGAGGCATTGCTGTTGAGTTTTTCAAATGCACCACACGCTAAGTGCCTCTAGTTTCATTATACTGAAGAGAAGGCAGACATCTCTAACACCGATATCTCCAAAACTCCACAACTCATATCAAAACAGTCTGGTTGGATAAATAACACTACAGTTAAAAGAGAAAAATATGTACTTGTACTATGATTTTGGGCTGAACTTTCCCTTAAGTTGATTTTTTTGCATTCATACAAGCCAAAAATTTGGTCTTCAAGTTGAAATGATTTACGTTTAGCATGTTGCACTTTATTCATGACAGGTATTATCATCTTGTCTTTACTTTATTCAACATGTTGTTTGTAATGCATCAGAATGTGTCGCCCAGTCGGCTTACAAGGAATTTGCCTTGTTGTGTTGTTGCGTTACAGTCAAAATATACAAAGTAGAACTGCAAAAAAATTATCGAATATAAAAGAAAAAAGCACAAAAAAATAAGTGTAATATGTTTTATAAGAGCG
This sequence comes from Lagodon rhomboides, assembly GCA_039737535.1. Taxonomy (NCBI): domain Eukaryota; kingdom Metazoa; phylum Chordata; class Actinopteri; order Spariformes; family Sparidae; genus Lagodon; species Lagodon rhomboides. The sequence continues at coordinate 9,924,371 of CM077798.1, read as the reverse complement.
AAAAGATAAGAAAAGACAATAAAGTGTACAAAATTTGAACATGATGCTGTAGTGTTGTTAAATGCGTGTTTTAAAAAACACAAAAAGGGTATTTATTGTGCCACAGAAAAATGAAATATGTCCAGATGTTGAGAATAACCACGAGAACAAACAAAAAAGTCGTCCCATGTTTCTGCGGTTTCTGATGTGACCATGTGATGCGAGCTCGCAGAACACGCAGTACAGGCGGCTTCATATCACAGTTTCTGGCACACTTTGAGTCAATAGAAACTGTAGCTGTTATCAGGGTTTAGTTGGAGAACATCCCCTCCTCGCTCAGCGCCCTACGTGAGGAGGAGAAATCCAGAAAGAGAGAGAGAGAGAGAGAGACGATGACAAAGGAAAGCTCCATCAGAAGAAAAAAAAAAAAAAAACTTCCATGAATAATTCAGCTCTCCCTTTGTGCGCTCTCCATTTATCTCTCAATCCTCTCTTTTTCTCCCCTCATCCCCAAGATGCTACAGACTCTGACAGCTTTATTGTAGCTGCTGGGAGCTACTCAGTGTGTAGTTCATGTGTGTTTCTGTGCCCGCGTTCGTGTGAAGCTCAGGGCGTTTGCGATGTGTGTATACTGTCTAAGTGCTGTATAATAGAGCAATAGTGCCTTGTGTCCACCCCCCACCACACACACACACTCACACACTCACACACTCGCATCCCTTTAAATAGCCTGGTTAATTAGACAGGCAAATTACTGCCTGCCTGCAGCTGAGGACTGTGGGAAACGTAGGCAGCTTAAGTGTTTTCTTTTATTGCAGGGATGGCAAAGGACCAGGAGTGTTTTTGGATTTCTAAAGGCAGAGGCAAAAAGGGAGACGGTGTGATTATCAGAGACGCTGCCGGATTCAAAGTTCATCTTGATCTTGGTTAGAAGAAGTAGAGAGGTGGAGGAAATACTCGCTGATTAATTCCTTTTTTTTTTTTAACGATGTTGCAGACAGGAGGCATTGTGTGCACAGAGGGGAGAACTGAATTTTGACAAAAGCTTGACAAAACATCTATCTAACTAGACGGCGTCAAGGGAGCGCGAACACCTCCGCCAGAGCTGCACGATCCTCCAAATACACAGGTTATTAATAGAAAGTGTGGGTTTTTCAGTTTTTTTATAGCCTGCATCTGTATCTGAAACAAAACACATACTGCGACAATCTAATCCTGTGTGGAAGTATTAGCACTGTGAGGATGAATTGTGCACAATGCGGTGTGACTTACAGTTTTAATTTAGCTCGTCGCTGCAGAACCATTTAGAGAGGTGGCAGGATTGCTCAGAGCAGATGTGTGTGTGTAACTGAACATCACGAGGAGGAATAAAACACTGTGTCGTGTCAACTTTTTCATCCAAGGTTAAAAATGAACATCCAAGCTCATTAATTAAGTAACCAGTGTCAGTGTTCATCATGGTAGTAGGATGTAATTCCTCTTTCTTTGAGCAGTTGTATCATTCATTATGAAGATCTGGTTTAGCAACTATAGCGAGTAAACACTAATAACACCATTATTATTGCGTAGACCGCTAAGCTAGCAATCTAAAGCTTTGAAACCCGAGCCCTCAAAGTATCACCTGTGATCGTTACGCCAGTGAAACTAAAATATTGACTTTGTAGGTTTCTGTTTTATCACACATGGCATATCAGCACATCTGTGGCTTGCTGAACATGCATAGACCAAGGATGAGACAATGGACCAACGGGCACAGATTGTAAAGCCCTGCCTCCCCACAAACCAAACAGCAAAGTAGGAAGGAATACGTAGGAAATGTAAACAAAACAAACAAAAATGATAAGAATAATAATGTTAAAGAACTTAGTTCAGCGTAGGGGGCAATGAAATATGATTAGGATGTTTCTACTTTTAGCTTTCTAATGAGAAAAGTTAATAACAGAGGAGAGACTTACAGCAGTGTTACTTTTACTGTATTTTAATTCAGTCTTAATGACCTCGGCAAACGGATGCCAAACAGCTCTTAATCCCATTGTTCTCAGGAACGAGCTGGCCAGCTGATTCTGCACAAACTGGTTTCTGCTGCTTACTCACCCTCACACACACGCACAAGCAAACACAGTCATACAGCCACGAAGTTTGCAGGCAGGTACGGCAGCATTTGCACTGTGTGGCCTGTTGGTAGTTTGAATATTTGAAACTTGTCTAACTGGCGGCGCAGCCCTCTGTCTCTCCCTTATCTCACCTGTCATACACAAACACCGTTCAGAGTGCTTGGCCCACTCAGCTGGGTCAACAGTTAGATCCCTGCAGGTATAATTGTTTTCCCCATACTATATAACTACAACATATTAATATCACAAAAGGTGCAAAACATGCTAACAGGCTGTCCAGTCATAGCTTAGCAACCTTCAGGCACTGCAGGCCTGTCAAGCGGTGTGTATTAAAGCTGCTCTCAAACACTGTCAGCAGAATGGGAAGAACAGGAAAACCACCTTTTATTCTGACTAAGGTGTGGTCATGCATTATTCCAAGATAGTAGCTCCTGTTGCTAGCCTTGTAGTCACACAATTAAATACCCTAAAGTAGTTACTTTTTACACGGAATGCGTATTGCTCCTTTTTTTAAATTAGCCTAGTTGTAGTGTAATAAAAGTTAATATTGGATTTTATTTAGATGTAATTGCCAGCTGTGTTTAAAGCATTTCAAGTATTCTGCCATGCCTTCTTTGACAGTTAAGTGGTTCTTTTCATTGAGGGCGGCTGTTGCTCAGGGGTAGAGCCAGCGTCTTGTTATCGGAAGGTCGCTGGTTCAGTTCCCCTGGTCTGCATGTCGAAGTGTCCTTGGGCAAGATACTGAACCCCAAACTGCTCCTGATGTGCTGGTCGGCACCTTGCTATGGCAGCCACCGCCATCAGTGTATGAATGTATGTATGAATTACTGTGAGTCGCTTTGGACAAGAGCGTCTGCTAAATGCCCTAAATGTAGATGAGTGGGAGGTATCGTCAGCTGTAAGAAAATCCCAGAAAACACACATTGGTGAGTCCCCAAACTAAAAGCTGTTTCTCTTGTAACATCAAAAAAGAACATTAAGCAGTTTTTGAAAATACAAAAAAGTTTGAGTAGCTTCAGTCTTAGTCTTCTTCTGTGATATCACGTACTGTATGTAGCCATCAAGCAGCAGGTTTTTGGACTAAAAGAAGCCAGCTGAACTGATTAAGAGTCAGCAGGATACAGTGTTTTCAACTGTATCGTGTGGCTAATGTTAGCTTAATAAGCTAGCTAGCTACCGTTGATAGAACCTGCCAGTGATGGCTGCTGTTTGAGCTGGCAAAATCAATGGTCACATGCATAGAAACGAGAAGCAGCTTTTGTGTCCCTCTGTCTGAAATCAAGGTTCAGATTGTTTGAAAAATGAGTGCTAATTTTGATGGTAAATCTGCTAATCTGCTAACTGTTAGCATTGTAAATGCTGTCATACCAGCAGTAACTATGGGGGGAAGAGAAGGATAACTGATATGATTGGCAGTCACTTACCTCACAAGTGTGAACATTTCAGTTCAGTCAAGGCCTCGTGTGTGTGTGTGTGTGTGTCTGTGTTTGTGTGTGTGTGTGTGTGTGTGTTGACTCCATGACTGGTTTAATAGAACTGGTTTCTATAGTGGCCTTTGTGTGTTACTGTCGCAGTCTGCGCGTGACAAAAGCTGACTTAATGGAGTGGTGCTGAGTGGTGGAGGCTGATACACACACACAAACACACACACAACATGTAGATACTGATGGAGTTATTGTATTTACATCGGAGCTTGGAGTTGATCGATAGAATATTTGGAGGCATAAAAGCTCTAAACAAATGACAGAGATAAGCCAGAGATAACGGCCTTATTTCTATCCTCACATTCTTCTTCCTTTCCAAACTTGATGCCTACATTAAGTAAGGCAAACCTTTGACTTTTGTAAAAATGACTTTACAAACTTTTTTTCGGATTATGAACAATAGAGCTGATTATAATCTCAAACCTGTGTAAAGATCTGAATGAGTACCTTTGTAAGAGCATGTATGGAAGTAACAGCACTTTAATGACTGTGGGAACTGTTGCCGCGGTCACTGTTGCTATGGTTCATTCAATGAAATGACCTTTACAACCGAACAAGGCCTTTGAGTGATGTGACCTGTGTAATCTCCATTCCACCCTTAAATGGTAATGAGCTTCATACTCTGGGTGGTCCGCTTGTTGTTTTAACAGAGAAATGTGATTCATTTTGCAAGAATTTATTTTCATATATATATTTTTGTTATGTTTTACTCATAGTCCACTGGGTTGAATGTTTTTAACAAGGTGAGGGAGAACACCACCAAGATTTATTTAGAAACACTTGGTCGTGACCTCGGTCTGGCTGGACACCATCACTCCAGCTACAAAACATGCTGGCGCCGAGCCAGAGACCAGAGGTGGGGCTGCAGTTTGCTGCTGGCTCGTAGCGCTGACTGACGGCTGCACCTGGTTCAAATGAGGACTTTCCCCGTCAGGGAATGATGTTGTTCTGGAGAAAAACACGAGAACTGGCCGAGAAGCCTGAGTGTCGGTCCATCTGTTTGGCAGAAGGAGTCAAGTGTTTGCATGTTTTTTAGTTTAAGTACTTGAGCGTCCAGCAAAGATAAGATAAAGTGAGGATCAGGCTTTATTATCTCAGCTAGCTGTGCTGAGCTCTGACATGATAAAAAATGTGAAGCAATCCGTAATGTCCTCTATACACTCGTATACACTGTCAAGTGACAAAGTGTCCCTGTCGTTCCTCCACCAGCTGACGTCATGTAATGTCAGTAAACTAGCCTGTAACAGGGCCATAAAGAGAGCACAGGCAGGTACTGTGGGAGTCATCAGCATATCTTCTCTCTTTGACTAATATATGAAAATCAGATGACGAACTGCCAAAGGCCTCGTTTGTTGAACGAGCCCTGCTTAACCTGATTACATCACCGAAATGTGAAAACACAATTTTGTTATGCGCATATCATAAAACTAGATGAAGAATACAGAATCCAGCACAGCATCTATCACTTTTTATCACAATTAATAAATCAAGCAAATAAATAATTGTATTTCTGCATTAATCAATCATTGTAATAATGATATGTCAACACAGAAGACCACCATTTTTGTAGTTTCCTGATGGACAGATGCCGTTAACTTTGTTGCTAAAGTTAACCCCTAACTGCCGCTAAATGTAGCTGGGATGTAAAGCACATTCAGCGCTATCGGGTACTGCAAAAGCTAATCAACATCCCCGACAAGTCCTTCCTGAGCTGCCAGTTTTTAGGGGAAACACATAAATATGCCAAAGGAAATAGTAGTCCATTTTCCATTTCATGGGAACTTCAACAAACTGTTGAGTATTAGCTTCAGTTGAGACTGAAATTTGGCTTCACTCATGATACTACAAAGATGCTTCTACGAGATAGAGAAGAAACATCTGATGCCACAACTTTATGGAGAAAATAAGATAGATTTCCTTTGAACTGATAGAAAACAGCAATTAATTCATACATTAAAAAGTAGGTATATCATTGTTGTCAAGCATCTGAAACATGAATATAAGGATATTAGATGTTCCTATGCTATAGTAACCTGCTATCTTCACCACGTTTGTTTTTCATAATCCATGTATGTGCTTCACCAGATTATTCCAACCCAGTTATAAAGTTAACATGCCTCGACCCAGAACAGCCCTGCAGCTGTTTTAAGAAACCACGTTTAGAAAAGAATTCTCCACACTTGCGACCGCGGCCACTGATGCCTTTTCCAGATGCCTGTCTCGATGGCCGCTCTGCCCGAGAGGAGCGCCCCAGAACATCTGTGAAACTCAGCTCCGCTCTGTGGGTTTGCCACCTCCTCTCCTCCTTCTCTCTGCGTTTCTATCTTCACTCCCGTCTCCTCGTCTCCAGCATGTTTCCTCGCCCGCTGCTTTGCATCAGCGTGTCGGGAAGAGCGCAACAGCAAGCTTAATAAGTCTCGGTGGATTGCAGATGGTCAGTGCAGTGAGACAAAACAAAGATGTTCCACTTTCACTCTGTTGCCGTTTAATTGCTTGTTCAACAACGTGGAAGCTAATGGGTCTGTTTGTTACACTGGCTCCCACATTCTCTCTCGTACTGGATGTAATCGAATCGAATAAAATAGAGCAGATAGGCTGTCAAGTGAAAGTAACATACTGTCCTTATGAAAGTAAGTAAATAAAGTACATAACAGCTATAAGCGGGGATCGTTGGCTGATTTCACAGCAGCTTTTCTAAAATGCAGTGATGCACGTTATGTTGTTTTGTGGCTTTTTCTTTTCTTTTTTTCAAAAATAGTTTAGTTTTTTGTGTAAAGATAGAACATTTGAACAGAGGGATTCATAGAGAATAAAATCAAATGAAGGAAACTGAAAGGATGAAGAGATTAAGAGAGAAAGATTTGTTTGAAATACAGCATAAAGATGGTCGCGGGCAGATCCGATGATACGTGGACATACAGTCGGAAGAGTAATTTGATTTGTTTCAGTTTGGAAAAGAATCTCCCAAATTGAATTTGTTTCATTTGCAGTAGCAGATTGGCTGGCCTTACACTGTTGATAACTGTGTAAATGTGTAAAAACAACAAGCTGTAGTCATATAGGGAGGTTATGTGCCTGAAGTCACTGTGATAGGCTAGCTGTTTGCCTCTGCCTGCAGTCATTGTGCTAAGCTAGCTGCTTCCTGGCTTTAGCTTCATATTTCATCGGCAAATATGCACGGTATCAAAGCTCTTATCTGATTATCAGCCCAAAGTGAAAAAGCGTCTTTCCCTGTATATCAAAGTATTCCTTTAAATGTGGGACTTCCAGTGTATTGATACCATTTAGTCAATTTCCTACTTTTGAGTTTGCGTTTCTGTCCGGGATCAACTTGGCAGGCTTAGACGTAGGACGAGGAAAAGGAGAGGAAACAGAACACGCAAAATAACAATAGGCAGTCGAGCTGGAGGTCCAGCTACCTAATAACGGACAGGAAGAGAAACTGATTGCATTACAGTGTTTTACAGAGCCTTTACTGTAATGTACTGTAAACTGAGCCTTTATGGGAGCAAATCCAGAAACAAGAAGATAAAACAGGTAAAAACTGGAGACTAGAATACTAATTTAGATAAAACAGACATATATGTTGTACAAATAGATAAGATATAAAAAATCAAATGTCAGGATCCTGACAGTAACAGCATGATGTATAAATGTGACGCATTAGTACGAGTAAAACTATAACACCGTGAAGAAAAATAAGAAGGGAAATCCATCAGCTGTGTGTGTTTTCTGATGTTCAGTCAACAGGACAGATCAACAGATGCTGCAGAGCCCCTGTAGCACTTACAGTACGTACAGCTCTGCTATCCATCCATAAGACACACAAACAGCTGAGAAGGTGCAGTATCGTTCCGTACTATACAAGAATATTTTGTATTTTTTTGCTGTCCTCGTCTTTGTCTCGCGTGGCTCATCACTGCTCCCGGGTTTTATCCATTTCCAAGGAAACAAAAATATGATACTTAGTTGTATCTGAATATTGACTTAAATTAATATTCAGCACCAAGTCTAGTTGTGAAAGCAGAGATCTTCGCGCTGCTGCTCCTGCACACTGAAAAAATGCAGTAAAGTGAATTAAAGCAGCTTACGAGGACGATCCCTATTCATCCTGTGTTGTAAGAGAAAAAATCAACAGAAACAGAATAGAAGAACATATTATTGAAAAAGCACACATGTTTGATGAACGTAAGAAATATTTCTGGGAAAAAAACCACCACATGGCCAAGAAACGGTAAATGATTTTCTCCTGGAATTATCCATTACAACTGAAAGGTCACGCTCCGGCCTCGAAGAGGGAGGATGACACTGAACTACTTTGTTATTACAGTAATATGAGCTGAACAGGAAATGGCTTTATATAGTAATTCATTCAAACCATAAACACAGCCATTCATTAAGGCTTAACAACATATGATTACATTTCTCGGACCAACAATAGCTGGTTTGTCTGATGAACAAAAGAAACTAATGTGTCACCGTTAACAGGACAGGATATTTGTCACTTGGGGACGAAGAAGAGTGACGACAAAACAGGAGGGTAAAACAATAAGTCACAGTCTTGTGGACGTACAGCGTGTGCAGCTTCCACTCAAAGCAGTGCGTGGATGTTGCAGATTGTAGAACAAATGCAATGTTCAGGCTGTATGTTGTTGCATGTTGGTGTGGTTCATTTATTGATTTGTTTTCATGTAGAAGGAGCAGCATCAGGAATGCTGAGTCAGAGGAGGGACAGAAGACACAGTAGACATTAGTAGATCAATGATTTTACACTGAAACGTCGTATAGTTCTACAGCACAAGTTATGCTCGTCATTCCTCAGATCTACACTGTCTTTGGTGAAAGAGCTACAGGGACACCTTAAAGGTGCTGTATGTAAGAATTTTAGAGTGAACATTGACTGTGTTACAGAGATATCTGCTGAAGTTAGCATACTAACCAGCTTCTGCTTCATTTTAATCCTGTTAGTCATATGAACTATTCACTGTGAGTAATCCTCACCAGTATGCTGTCAGAACCAGTAGATCCACAGAGGGTGCCATATCCACTGCCCTCCACTCAGTCTTCACACACCTTAAAAATACAATAACAGTTACATCAGGATCAACTCTTTCTTTTTCCGTGATGTAGCTAAAAAAGACTCAAACTCAATTTTGTTTCGCAGCCTATAGCGTTAAAAAGATGAATACATGTAACCTTGTTAATTAGCTCTCACATGGGATCAATCAGATTTTGTTTTTGTAAAGTCAGGATTTGAATTGGAGCTGATCCTGCCATTCTTAAAGCGTTGTATTGATCCCCGAGATGAATGTGAACGACCCCAATCAGCAAATACACGACACACAAGACGTTGTCAATTAGATGGTGTGATGAACGTGATGAATAAAACATCGCGTTGTTGCTCATGCTGACAGTGTACATGATGTCTCCCTAAGCAGACTTGGCTTTAATCCAGAGTATTTGTGGCACATGACCCCATCAGCTTGTATAGAAATGAGCAGTTTGCATACGAGAGGGGGAGATGTGTTGGAGCGATTCAGTGTAACGGTACACTCTCTGGCTGTGTTATTTCTGTTATAAGAGCGTACAGCCATTTGTTCACACCTTTAAATTCATACAATATTCTCTCCACCTCTGCGCGTATCCTGTATGGCCACATTTCACACTGCGGCAGATGTTTCCTGTTTCACTGTGTGGGAGAAATGCATGTTTCTCTTGGAATATGAGCAACAGATGGTGAGAGCAGAACAGGAAAAAAGAAAGGTGTGTTGATAGATAACAGACTGAGTCACGCCGTCATGCAGAGAGAGGGGTGCATTTTTGAGCTGCCTGTCTGATCACATGTCTTTGATACTTAAGATATATAAAGGGATCACACAGAGCGGAGACTTTGAGTGTTTTTGAGAGGTTTTTCTGAGGGAGTGGAGTGACGAGAACTTAATGATAACTATGGTGACTCACTGACTTTTTGTAATGCTAAGAGCTCATCTTTTTACCTTGTTCAGCCCTGAGTTCTTGCATTAGAATAAAATCCAATAAAAAGTGGTCTAGTGGCTGCTTTTAACCTGGGATGTGCAATTTTATTCTTTCAGATGTTAAATTGTATTCAGTGTGTGTAATATATTTTGTGTTTAGTATATTTATATAATTAACTACTCTGCACTACTCTGTCAGTGTTATAGTCGCTTATTTTTTTCAATAACATTTGTTAGCCGAATGCAACATGATTGCGTTATAATGTGAACTACTGGGTAGGCTTTTTTCTGAATAAAGATAAAGTTCATCTTCAATGACAAACTGTATAGCTAGTTAAATAACCACTGTAGCTAGTGAGCTAGTTAGACACACACTACTATTAATTGTCCAAGCTTACTAGCTTGCTAAGTGTCAGCTAGTTTGGTCGCTAATGATACATAGAGTATATACTTGAAGTATTTATCAAACACATTCGTCAGCCAGACTAGAACTGGTTTTCCAACTTGAATACTTCGGTCAACTCAGGTATGACATCGTTCCCGTTACTGAACCGCTGTAGCTCTTGAGCTAGCTGCTAGCTAGCTATTAACATGCTTCCACTTACTGTCTAAGCTTACTAACCTAACCTAAGTGTCAGCTCGTTTGGTCGCTCATTAGGCTTGTCATTAGCTGGATGCAAATTAATTTTGTTCTACTATGCACTTGTCCTGTATAGTCTGAATAACGATAAAGTTATGGTACGTTCTATTTGACTCGGAAAGTCAGACCCCAAAATCCAAGATGGCTGCTTGGCTTACGTGAAAGCTGTAAAGTATTACTTTTATTAGTACTTCTGTCCTATTTGTGTCTCATTAAATCAGTCTGACTCACAGTACTATCCAACTTAATGGTTATACGTTATCAAAGTGGTATTGCTAACATTGGCTAACTTTACTAGAACTGGTTTTCCAACTTTGGTCAACTTGGGTATGACACACTTCCCCTCTCCAACTTCTGACTTCTGACCTCGAGTTAAATAGAATGCGCCATTATTGAACTACTGTAGCTGACGAGCTAGCATCTAGCTAGCTGGCAATATGCTCGCACCAACTCTCCAAGCTTGCTAGTGTCAGCTAGTTTGGTGAATATTACTAATGAGACTTATTGTATATACTTAACATATTGATTAATCATATTCATTAGCTGAATTAACGTAATTTCATTCTACTTTGCATTTTTCCTGTGTATAGTCTGAATGAGAACCAAGTTAATCTTGAATTTTTAGAATTATAAGACACCACATTCCTATCCGTCTGCTACCCTGCCAGGTGACGGCTAGCTTAGCTTAGCAAGACTTCCAGTCTCTACGCTAAGCTAATTGGCTTCTGGCTATAGCTTCATTTTTACTATTTAGGTATGAGAATAGTAACCATTTTCAACAAGAAAGCAAATTAGATTTTTCATTCAAAATGTCAAACTTTTCCTTTGGGTATGTGAACAAATTATATTTCACAATATTGCAATTTCCCTTTGTGTGAAATGGGTTTGGCTTGATATGAAGGCTAGTGACAAAGAAATAGTCATATTGAAAACTGTTTCCAGATTGACCAGAGTTACCATAAGAAATGTTGATGTGAAGGGAGATATCTCAGACATGGACACAACAAATAAAATCAAAACTATTTGCATGTCTTCAACCAATCGTGAGACAAGAAAGATGCTTTTTCTGCTTCTCTCTATTTTACCCCCTACTGTAGTTTACTTTATCCCCCCTGGCTAATTTAGTATGCCACAGGTGTCTCAGCGAGGACAGGCTGATTTTTCATTCCATCCAGAACCTCCTTTCTCCCCATGCACTAACTTTCTCAGCACTTATGACGTTAAAGGTTTGACGTTTCACTCACTTATCTTACTAAGAAGCGCGGTCCACTGATGACAATCTGAGCTGCTTAAATCTTCCTTGCTCGGAGATATTCTCACTTCCCTGAGAAATCAGTGGGATAAAGATTAGGAGGGTCTGATACACTCTGAAACTGGGAGAATAGTCTGTGCTTTTGTGTTTGAGATCAAAAGCGAGTGAATGAATCGAGACAGAGCAGGTGCTGACCTCAAGCCGCAGGTCTAACATACAGTCGATCATCACGTAACATCACATAAGGTCACGTTCTTCCTTCATCTCCTCTGTACATTTTCTATCTTTTCATCAGCTTTTTTTTTTTTTTTAACATCTGTGCTTCTTCTCCATCGTGATCCATCCATTTGTATTATCTGGCACACCCGCTGTACTGTACGTTCATGTTGATACACCACCACCATCTCAGGCCTCCGTCTCTCTCTTTCTGTATGTCCCTCACTTGAAACAGTATCTTTTGAATCCTGGCTCCAGCTGAGTATAGATCTGATGATTAAAAAGGCGGCCATCCACCAGTGACGACAATAAATTCAACGCCCTTTAGACGCACACACAGATGATGATAAATCACGGTGAGTGGCCTGAGACTGAGCAGCACTCCTGCTCATGAGCATGTGATAAAATACAAAGTCAAGAGGTCACTTCTCACTCCTCTCAGCTCGTTGATATAATTAACATTTCAGTGGAGAATCTCTTCGTAGAAACACGGGGAAGATTAAAGCAACACACAGTTAGGATTTGGCACAGATGCCAAGATAGTTAATGTCTATGCTAGCGGCTCTGTGCTTTAGGCTACATGCTAATGCTTGCTAACATGCTCACAATTGCAATGGTAACACGCTGACGTTTAGATTGTCTATCATGATCACCACCTTTGTTCACTGTGTTGGCTTGCGAACACTTGCTAATTACTGGGGCCAAATTAAAAGTTTGAGGTTAAAAAAATCAACGAAGTGGTTACTTCCATCCTTTGGCTAACATGAATGTGTGTGCCACATTTCATGACAATCTATCAAGCAGTTGTTGAGATATTTCACTCAAAAAACAAAAGTCAACCCCATGGTGGCACAAGAGGAAAATTCAGAGGCTGATTGAAGTCATTCAGATTCTAAAAAATATTATTCCCTGTTGCTTGATTTTAGCATTTCTTTTGTTAGAACATCCAAAAGCAACATCTGTCATTTTCTCCCATTAGAAAGGGTCAGAAACCCAGAGCAAGACAGCAGATAGAAAAATATGTCTTCACTTTATGACAGGATTAGTTCTGGAGTTATTGAGAGCCTTTGATTCAAGTCAAGTCCTTGAGAACAAAATCATTTCCCTGTGCATGTTTTCACTGCTATGCCTCACCTCCCCGCTTCCTCTTTTTGATGAATTCAGACCGCAGCCAGCTTCCTTTTTTCAAATCGTTTCATTCCGTGCAGGTTTGTACTAAAACTAAGGCTCATGAACATATTGTTCGCTATCTTTGTGATTCAGTGCTGAGTGTGCTGAGCTGCTGCCCCTTCAGATGTCTGTTATCAAATGTTTGCTTGCGTTAATGGCTCCCAATGTTTTGTCTTTACCCTTTGTTTGCATCAGCGTAACTTTTTTGCTTTTCACAAACTTAGATTTAGTAATCTTCCTCAAACTGTTACTGTAAGTAAGATAAGGAGTGAAACACATTGACTTCCTGAATGTTATCATCATTTATTTTAGAAACTGACAGATGGGAGAGGATTGTTGCGGTCGGAGTAGGAGACATAATAGTTGATAAGTACGTAGGCGGACGAGGACATCAAACCCGCCTGTGATTCTCATCTCTGACTGTGTGAAACGCTGAGAAGCAAATGATGAAAGACGATTATCCCAGTGGCTGTTTATCACAACTTGACAGAGGAAATGAAGCTTCCAGTTACCATTAATGACCAGTAAATAAAAAATGTCTAAATTAAGACACTGGCAGCAGTGAAACTAGTGCGGTTCTTTGTCAGTACAGATTTGTAACAATCAGTGTGGCTTCTGGCTGTGACCTCTGAGTGTGTGACCGAAAGTGATAATATCACAATCACAGATACAGGAAGTGGTGGGGTTATCTGGTGAAGTTGGTTTCCTGTTGTGGTTTCTCACTTCTGCTGTTGATTTCGGTTCACTTAAGACAAAGACTTACACATCTTCTCACAAGTGCTGAAAGTTTCCTTTGGTTTGAAGAAAGAGAACAAATACAACAATGGAAAAATACTTAATTATTAGTAGGGTTTTTTTGTAAAATATTATAGTTGAACAATTACTGAATGTATTACACAAGCTTATGTTTTACATACAGTCTTAACCTGAAAAGTAACTTGTAACTAATCCTATGAGCAGAGGTGTGGAATTTGACAATTTCAGATTTGTGCACTTGCATATTTTCGGGGACTTCCCTGTATTAACTAGACTAGATCTGAGGCTTTCTGCCTTGATTTGAGACTTGACTCGGGACTTTCTTATTCTGACATGGGACCCACCTTTCTTGAGACTTGACTCAGGACTTGTCTGTCTTGACTCGAGACTTCACGTGGGACTTGTCAGTCTCGACTTGGGACTTGATTCGAAACTTGCCTGTCTTGACTCCGGGCTTGTCTGTTTTGATCTGAGACTTGACTCTGGACAGTTTTTGTTTGAAGGTGCCTATTTAGGATTATTTTTGTTTGTTTGTTGTTGTTTACATGTTTCCATAACCCTCTGTGTACAGTTAGATGAGCTGACTGATTAAGGCCTTTTATTCATTACTCACACATGATGTCAGCGCAGCACTCACACCCACAAATTCAGTAACAGTGACTAATGTGTTTATAAGAAGCGAGGGCTCCTGTTGTACACCCTGTCTGGCAGAGTAGGTGGGAGGCCGCCATGACTAACCACGCTGCTGTATCACTGCTATTTCTGTAGCTGTGATCACCACCACTGTATTCCTGACATTTCACATGGATCTGCCTGATATTTGGTGACCTTTCAGAGTCACTGACAGTCGTGTGTTAATAAAGAGATGGTGTTTACATAGATGGAGCACTCCGCAGCTCATTTATACAGACACACCATTACCGTGAACGACACACAGTCAACACAAACACACACACAGAAAGGAAACCAGTATTTGCTGATTATGTTTTTGTGTGTCCACAGGAAGGACATCGTTATCAGCTACGTAGGACTGCAGACAATGGCTCATCCATCCCGCTCATATGGACAGGCATGTGTGTGTGTCTGTTTGAACTGAGGTTAGTAAGAAATACTGCCTTAAAAAGTAATTAAAAATCACAGTGATTTAGTTTCAGATTCGCCTTTTGTTCTTTGTCTGGGGCGACAGCAGACTTTCCTGCGTTTTCCAAATTTTGTCCTGCAGATGAAAAACTGAAACATTAAAAATCAACATCTTGTTTGAATTGAAATATCATCACATACAGTAAGTTGTTTTTTATTAGATAATGGTTAAAGTTATCCCATTGACAAAATTAGTTTTGCTTGTTTTTTAATAAAGATTTAAAGACTTGTTATGGTGCTGCTTTTTTAAATGTGTTGGTGTAAGAGGGAAATAGAGCAACAGACTTTTGTACTGATTTAATATTCAGGATGCAGAGCTGTGTGTGTGTGTGTGTGTGTGTGTGTGTGTGTGTGTGTGTGTGTGTGTGTGTCTGTGTGTGTGTCTGTGTGTCTGTGTGTGTGTGTGTGTCTGTGTGTCTGTGTGTACAGGGACTTGGCAGTGCTGTGTGGCATTCAGCACCTGCTGGCCAGAACTGATTTAAGAGACAATGTGACAACAGAAAACACAGATAATGCTCCTCTCACTCTCACTGTGTGAGAAACAAATATTTTTGATTTCAGATTGACAAGTGAGACAAATTCTATTTGGCTGGGCTGAACACCTGCAATGTTATACATATAATTACACTTTCTGTATAAAATCTCTATAAAAGACAATGAACTGTAATTGCACTATTTCAGACCATATAGACCAAAACAAGTTAGTATGCCCTGACTTTTCTTGATTTGTTTTCTAACAAATCTATATGACGACATATTGAAATACAATAATATCATTAGAGGAAGAGGTTTAGTATAAGCTTATAGCTCCTACCTCTCTTGGATAAGCTTTTGTTCACTTTAAATTCATCTGATTCAAAGTTGGTAAAAGTGTCTTCGTGAACATGCCACATCTTTTACAATACTTGTATTGTATGTGATCAAAAAAATGAAAAAAGAAATACACGACTTTTTAGAATAAAAACCTTGGTTTACTTTACTTTAATAAAGTCAAACGTACATTTTAGCGGAAAAAAAAGATAGGTTGGACGTTTAAATTGGAGTAATTGGAGCCATAATTAACACATATTGACGTAATGCTACTTGATGTACTATTTTTAACCCTGCTGAGAAAAGCAGCGTCATGAATCACATTTATTGGCCCTCAAACGGTTAACAGGTTTGCGCGTGCACACGCATCCATCCAGAGTGTATCGGGAGCGCGCAGAGGCGCACCGGGAACGCGAAGCAGAAGCAGATCAGGCAGACAGCAGGTCGGTCGGTGAGCAGAGAGACAGACCGCACCGAGTACTGGCGATAAAACAGCAGACCTGAACCTTCGCCTTCTTCTCCTGTGGACTAACCTTACGGGAAGTTTTATTCAACAGCACGGACGGACGGAGAGGGTCAGAAAGCCTGTCCACCATGTCGGGGAGCAGGGAGGAGGAGAGGAGGAAACTGGCCGACATCATCAACCACTGGAACGCCAACCGGCTCGACCTGTTCGAGATCAGCCGGCCCACAGAGGTAGGAGACCACCCCGGAGTAGCAGGAGAGGCCGCGGTCCCGCCGGGCCTCTCCTGGGTGAATGGGAGACCGTAGAGCCACCACCGGCTGACACTTGGCTAAGAAACGTTGAAAGCCAAGCTGTTGTGGGCAGCGTGGTTTACTTGGTTTACTCGGTGGTAAGTCCCCGTACGTGCATGGAGAGAATGACTGCCAAACTCCATTGAAAAATCTTGCGATTTTACTTTGTCGTAATATACACAACACAATGCTTTCAAATCAAATACATCTTAGAGCTTTTATGCTACTCACCATAATAATTAAATACTTGCCCACATATCTACACCATGTGTAGGTTAAATAATTTATTCCATAGACATTTCACACAAACGTAACGTTAGCTAGCTGCTAGCTACCGCCCACAACTGTATATTTGGGAAGTATTTAGATTTATAGAAGGAATGATTATCAAAGTAGACAGTTTACAAAACCAACTTATGCCTTGTGTATAATAAGTATGCCGAATTTCAAGTGAATATCAGTAATTTATGAATATCTTGAGGTGAAATGTGTACGTGTGCGATAAGAGAGGGCAGCACTGAATTGCCAGATTTTGAATGGAGTTTGGCGTGTTGTCTCCAATACAAGAGGGAACGGCACGTATCGGGGTTAGCTAGCTAGTTAGCAAGCACATTACCTGTAGCGCAAACATGAACCCTGACATTGTGTTACACAGAAGCAGCTTGCAAGTCCCATAAGCAGCACCCCTGTTTAATACATACTATTGCTTTTTGAATGGGGAACCAAAGTTGTAATAAATCCAGCTATGCCAGTGTTAGCTGTGTGTATTGGTCGTGAAGCGGACTTGCAGCAGTGCCTGGCTGCAATGGCTGACAAACCCAGTAACACGGCGAGGTTGTTTGATACGCAGGGCAAATAGATAAAAGCTTAAAGTATTAGCAACAAGCTGGGTGTAAATGCTTACACCAGGTAGGGCGCTCAAAGCTCGGATGCTACCAGCCAACACAACACAGTCAGTGTCCCTGTCAGTGCTACACACACACACACACACACACACCATGTCATGTCGTCCTGCATTGTCCTCACAGGAGCTAGCTTGATGCTTGCTGCCTGTTTGACCAGCAATAATTTGACCCTGCAACATATTGAGGAGCTGTGCTGTAATTAAATCTGCCGTCTGGACCCAGGTTGTGGTTGTTTACTAACAACGTGCCAGGATAAGGAACTCCTCCCTGCAGGCTTCATGGAGTTAGCTAGCTACTAGAGAACTGCAAGGGCTGGGTGATGAATCTAGTCCCTTAAGGAGTTAGTCAATATCCATCTAACCTTAACCCTTAACGGGTGCATCTCATGCCTAAGTAGTTTTGATTTATTGCTGTGTGTCAGATTGCGTCAGCTGCAGTGTTTTTAGGCGGGTAGCCCACCCCCCACCTCTCCTTGGATAAGGGTGTAGGGGGGGCCACAGGGTCCCCTCTCCTCGTCTTGAGCCGATTAATTTATCAGGATTGAAGCTGGCCAGCCGTTGACCAGGGTTGTGTACTGCTCACACAACCTCTCCATTCAGAGAGGAATGATTAACCCAGTCCAGAAGTTCTCAAGCCCGTAATTCTCTCACTGTACAAGGAGCAGTGCTGCTGGAGACTGCTCAGAGTTTAGTCCAGTAGAACATGATTAAATGTAAGCAGATGCATGGCCATCCTTGCCACGCCACACCACACCCTCCCCATATGTCAGCTGGTAGAGCCCCCAAGCTGCACAAGTGTCCTTCACACTGTCTGGACTGCTCCAGTATAGCGTGTGCATGAAATATGATTCACACTGATTTTAGATTTGATTTACCACAAACGACCAGCATATTTGATCATTTATTTGATATGTTTAATTTCGGAATTTAAGACCAAACTGCTACTGAGACCGGTGAGATCATTCGTATGATTAGATTAGCCGTGGATGACTGATTAGTCTGGAGCAAAGGTTCTCAAACTTTTTAATCTTGCAACCCAAACTGAATAAGTCCTGCTGTGGGACTTACAGAGGGGCTCATTATAACATAACAGGTACTTGTGTCACGTGGGGACTCGCTGTAGGCAGAGATGTGGGGGTTTATTTTTTTTTTGCAGAATTCAATAAACAGTAGGCTTGAAAGATGTGGCACAATAGATGTAGTGGAATTCGGATGCAGTTTGTTTTATTCTAGATAAAAAGATTGTGGGAAAGTTTGCTTTGCTTCACTTTTGTATTAGGTTGTCTCGGTTCACGCTGATTCCAGAAAGAGGGCAGAAAAGATTATTAGAGATCAGATCATTTAGGTGAGGTTGGTTTAATAGTTGTCTTTGTGTGTTTTAACAGTTGTGATGCACAAACTGCATTTAATTCTTACATCCAGGTCAGACGATTGCTTTTCAGAATATGGTGGCATGGCTACATGTCACCTAAAAATAATAGTCTCAGTCCCGTTTGAACAGAGGCACTGAGCTTTTTTGGGATTGTGAGCGCAGTCTGCAGCATCCGCAGGAATCTTCCCCAAAACACAAGGTTTCATGTATAAAAGACTTTGAATTTTGACAGCTGCTATCCAGCAGTTCCTTGTGCATAACAGAAAAGTTGTTGTCAAGATTCTCCTGAATATAACTTTAAATATAGAACACAAGAACACAGTAGATCCAAAGTGACATTTCAGGAACCGGTGGGCAGAATTCAAAATCGAGTTTCGGAGGGAAATCTTGTTTTTGATACCCAACTATATATGTGAGTATATATGTGTGATATGTGAGTGGGGAACATATCTGGAACATAAGCAGTACATACTGACACACATTGTCCAGGACAAGTAGAGCTTGTATACAGTGCAAGATAATGATAGAGAATAGATGATTCGTATCACTTGTATTCAGTCACTGTGCACTAGAGATACAATTAGGCATAAAGAAGTGACTGAGATAGTGTTGTAATAAGCAGGTAGGATTGTTTTAGACAGTAATTACATGTAACATTGCCATTAATCAGACAGGTCTGATGTGTTACATGTGTTATGTAACACTTTCCCTGGCAGGGGCAGTTTGAAGTGTAGTTAAATAATGAGGTCTCTTCCTGTAGAAGTGTGACTTTTCTTGGATTAGTGCTGAATCATGTAAACCTGACCGCATCTCTGATCAAGAAAAGGTTTGAGTTTAGAGTCGACTCTGTTGAACTGCACCTTCACCATCTTCTCCTGAGAGCTAACCTTTGACTGGATAAAATATGGATGTGAAGTGAAGCCAGCATAGAAATGCCCTTCACCTGTATTATTTCTAATTGCCAGCAGGGAGTGACTGCTTTCAAAAAGAAGTCCAATTCTATGTAAGCTTATGAGAAAATGAGGCTACGTCTTACTTGATTTATTACATCAGTAAACAGTTTCCTATTGAGTTTATGGTCTCAATCAATCCTTTCAAGTCATCTTCAATAAAGCATGATGGTCATTTTGTAAGTTATAGTCCGATTTAGACTAAAATAGATAAAGCAGGGTATGATTTAGGGCTACCTTGTGATCCAATCAAGATATCCTCCCCAGCTCCATCCTCTTTTCCAAATGCGGTCACTTCTGGCTTAAATAAACCAAGATGGCGTCATCGTAATGCTAAACTCGAGTCTGCAAAACGTGTGTCTACAAACCAAAGGGTGGCATGGCGGTGAGTTTGTGCCTATTGCTAATTTAAGCTATCTTTATTTCACTTTTCTTCGTAGCACCTTGATAGCTGCTTCTGTTTTAAAATGGGATCAGCAGTGTTTTTGTCCATCCAGTTCTCGATTGATCCTGCCGTGCACAAGGTCTTCACGACCACAAAATCAATCCCACTGAGCCCTGCAAAATTTCTGCAGGCTGCCAAATATTAACATATGAAGTTGTTAACTTTACACTGTGGTTTGCGTGTCAGCTTGTAGATGGAGAACCAAGTCGCAAAGTGTCTGCAGGAGCTTTAAACGACGAACAGTTTTGGATCTAAATATGAGAGTTTTAAAAGAATGAATACTTTAAATAGACTTGAGAGCTTTTAAGTTGCATTAATAATACGTCCTGTTTATATAGTTTCACTTCCAGTTGTCCACAGTTAGACTTCCAGGCATGGAAGACAGAACCAGGTTACTCGGTCTGACAGATATTTTCTTTTTATCAACTGTGCTCAGCTGAACAGACCCAAACATCTTGTCTTTAAATGTACTCTGTCCTGATACTCCCTCGACCTCGTGTTGCTTATTTATAGATTCATGACTTTTGATTGGCAGGCATGTGCTTGGCTCTGTTTTTCTCACTCCAGTTCTGGTTTTTCTGGTTGTTGAAATGCTGGCAGCTTTAACCCAGGTCTTAAAATGTCTTGAATTCGTGTCACCGTAACCTGCAGGTCACATAGAAAAATGAAAGACAGCTTCGCCTGTGCACGTCGTGACAGAGTGACACGAGTCACATGTGAGAGGGAAGTGTGCAACTGCAGTGCACATTGCTGCACAACAAACTGAGTAAGCGTGGAGGAGGATGAATGGACTAAACCTCCAGTGAACAGGCTGAATATAAGGAGAATTCAGGACAGGGTGTAGTTCATAGGCGGAGAACTATACAGTTTAAAATACAACCAGCATGTCTCAATACATTCCTCGGCTCCATTATGTCTTGCATGGCTGTATAGGAGGATAGCGTGTTGATGTATTGTGACATTTTCAGTTGGGCATCTTTACTGTGGCCGTGGGAGGTGGAAAGACTGAGAGACGGGGTTGGTTTGTAACCCAGTAGATTAGCAGTACTGGATTGTTTCCTTCGCTGCAACCCCAGTAGGATGGCAGACAATGAAAGCAATTATTTTTCTTTTTCATGGGTTATGCAGGTCCTCAAAGCCATAAAAAGTCTTAAAAGCTTTAGGCCTTAAAATGTATGTTTCAAAAGGTCTCAAAGTCAATGAAATTGGATTAACCCAGTCTCTCTTCTAAATGTTTTTTTTTGTGGGGGAAAAATTGTATTGATCCACTGTAGCAAAACTGCAAAACAAAACCAATATATTGCAAACTGTGCAGCCCAGCCAGAAATGATGGGAGCACAACCAGTTAGTGGGTTGTGATGTGTTGTGTTGGATAACGTGGCGTTGAATGTGAAAAAAATCCTTTATTTTGCAAGTAAATCTCAGATTTTGGTTTTCATTCATATCCTTCATACCTTTGCCAGTATGGGCATGCAAAATGCATAAAATGTCACTCATACTGGTCTTATAAAGGTCTTTGAAAGTCTTAAATTTAATTTATTGAAACCTGAGTGTGCATTTCAGGTTCCCCCTCTCACTGTAGTCATGATATACTCAACCGCAAACACATCAATTACCTTTTGTAAGTATTTTCTGAGAGGCTGAATTTGGTGTGAAAGGTACTTACTACCAGGAAGCTCATATCCACCTTCTTTCCAACTTCCTATGGGACCTGAATCCGACATGTAGGCAGACTGACTGTGACATCAGCGACCACTCCCTCTGTTTCCCTGCCGCACAGGAAGCAGGAAGTGTGTGTTGTGTGGAGATAGTGTGTTTCCTGTGGTCTAGGAGGAATGATTGGGTTGTTTTCAGGGTGATGTTTGGTGAGATTTTCTTTTATTTCACCAGATCCATGTTCCCTGGAGAAACCCTTTTCAACGGTATTGTTAGTATACTAAGAGATTTGTTTTGGTGCAGCAACTCTTGTCTCGATTCTAGATGTTTATTGACCTTATTAATTACATTTTGTTCATGTTTTTATTGACATTGCCCATGAAGTTTTATCTTGAAACTTTCATAAGTTAAGGCCCTAAAAACCCTCATCTTCAGTCCCCCTTTTTCTCAGATATTTGTTTTCTGTGTTCATCTTCTGCATAATTAATATCACGGTCCCTTCGGTGGGTTGTTAGCTTTTTAAATTATGAATATACATTCTTTTTGTCACTTGCGTGATTAATGAAAACTATTACACCAGTTGACAGTGTGCAGGAGCTAAATGTCTATATTTCTTTTTGGGACTAGGAGATGGTGATATGGATGAAATCCCATATAATGATATATCTTTTTATATACGCATTATATGTTGTTCAGAAAAATCTCTTGACAAACTCTGTGGATAAAATAACGAGACGGCCTGTTTTTGTCTGAGGTATAATTTTAAATACCTGGCAATTTGAGGTGCTCCATCTCATTGATGTAAAATCAATACAAAAATCCAATATTGATATAATGCCAACCTGCACATTGATTTGCAGCATTCCCCACAACTGCAAGGAGATGGATGCCTCAGTTTAAAGAGCATTGCTAAATATTTGACAGACAAATTTATAATGCCATGCTGCAATATGTGATTATTTTCATTACCAGTCATTTCCCCTGCTTTAATCAATTTCCTAGGCTGACTGCAAGCTGAAACTTCAAATGTTCTTCTTGAAAAATGACTTCATTTTCTATCGACTAACTGGTTAGTTGACTGTTGCTTGTATTAAGTCTACAGCTGCAAAGATTGAATATTAGATCGAAAGAAAAATGATTACCAAGTACTTTGATAATCGATTAATTGTGTCAGTAATTTTTCAGACAAAAATGTCAAACATTTGCTGGTTCCAGCTCGTTGAATGTCAGGATTTTCTGCTTTTCTTTGTTATTTATGGTAGTTCATAAAGAGTCAGTTGAAGAGTCAAGAGATATTGTGAGTAGCAACCCTTATATTATCACATGGTAGATATTGGCATGTTGCTCGTCCATATTTACTTCTCACTTGTTCTTCTACACGCCTGTCTACAAACAAAGATTACCTTTGAAAGAAAACACATGGTGCAGCTAAGTGGTGTTCAGATGACGGGAGTTATGCTGTTTTGCTCTTTGTGATATGGCATTGGACCGTCATGAAAGGTCAAAATGCTCAATGACAAGAAGTTATGTACCTTTATGATTAACGCTGTCACTGCTGAGGGGAAAGACTGTTGACTGTCTGGGGTCTGACTTTGACTAAAAGGTCAGTGTCGGCCTGGTGTGTGTACCTGTTCTCAGTAGCAGCTGGCGATAGTAGCAGCGTGTTTGGCAGCAGCACAGTGGAGGCCTGGTTAACAGATCTGCTGGCCTCAGCCACAACTTACAATACCGTGAGGTCACACAGAGTAGCTGACCGGCCGCTCGGTGCATTTATCTCTGTTTGCATTGTCCCTCTGTGTTCATCGGACATGCCCTCCCTCCCTCTCTCTGTCTCTCCCTCATCATGTCATGTGGCCACTAGCTGGCTGCGTCACCATGGTAACGCTGTAGCTGTGATGAGCGCAGGCTACAGGAGCTCTGCAAAAGAGGCCTCTCACTAACACGCACACATACCCGGTAGTTGACAGGCTTGTAAAAGAGGACTGTGAGGGTATGATTATAGTGTGTTGGATTTATTGTGATGCAGCGCTGGATCCAGTGATTTGCTCAGTTTGCTGCTCTTGAGTCGGCTGAGTGTGGCTAAACTATGCGTCTTCGTCAAGGTTTTGCTGTTACTAGATATGGCAAGGCCACATTTACAGTGGTCCGGTCTTGTATCAAGATAAAAACCACACGGGATTTGAGACAACTTCACAAGCCACGTGTCTGTTTTTTGCACCTGATTGCAGTCTGTCTTTCTCTCTTTCAAAAAAGTATATGCAAGTGCTCAAATCGAAGCACAAAAACAAAAGGTGCTGGGCAGAAGAAACGGTATAAAAATACAAAAATTATGTCGGCACACTGGATAGTGCTCTCATGACAGACTTATTGACGTAGTTCCTCTTGGAAGGAGTAAAAAATATGTCTGCGTCTTGTTGAGATCGTTCCTCTCACCCCGTAACATCTTGCTAGAACGCGTCTAAAAACCACGTGCTGATTCACAAATGGGGTCTAACATGAGCCCCCTGATAATACACCCTGATTAGGCTGCTCATGCTGCTCTGTTTTATCTTTTACATTTGTTTGCTTTTCGAGTAGAATTTGTGGACAGAGTGATGAATGAAAGGGTGCGTGAATAACTCACTGTGTGAAAATGGGTGAAGGCTGAGTCGGATGTTAATGGAAAGGAGCCTGGAGCGTTATCTGGAAAAATGTAAACACACACACACTCGCAGGTGTAGAGCCCATATCTATCTTATGCTTCTATTATTCTTAACTCTTATGTGTTAAGCCCTCCAGTCCCTTTGATTAACTGCCTACGTTTTACTGAAGTACTTTGCTTCTTTAATCAGAAATCATCTCGGGGGTTCTCGAGAGGACAGGTCAGGAGTTTATTTTGTTCATTTTAGTTGTTCATTTTTAATTTAAGCTGTCACTGCAGATCGAGTCACTCTGGATTCGACCTCGCAGACACATGGATGCTCCAGTCCTAGTTTGTCTGCACTTCCTCCTCCAAACACTCAGTAGTCCTGAGATTATTTGAGCTCTGCATCCGTCTGAGATGTCACATTTCATGGCTATGTGTGTGCATGTGAGTTCATTACGAAGCAGGGTGAAAGATCACGACCACACGTCTTACAGCCTGTCCAGCAGAGTTATGACCCATCTCTATCACACATACACACCAACATGTACACACATAAATACACACGCAGGCGGACTGACATGATTGGCTGAGTAACCTTGCGGCCCATTTCCATCAGCCAACCACTGCTCAGTCATGTTCGATTCAGCTCTTTTAAAGAAGCTGTAGTGTTTGTCACTGGTTGGCTGTTTGTGGTTTAAACAGTTAGTTAGTTGGCTGTTATTTCGCTGCTTGCTCAGCTGTCATATTCTCTCATTCCTGATTGTTGTTAACTCTGACAGTTCCCACCAGTTTGACAGCACGGATGGGAGGCGGCGATGTTCTTTGTTCTTAAATCCACATTTTTGTAAACCAGGATCCACTTTATGTTTCTGCTGGTGAGTTCAGTATCTAATCTCACTGTAGCAGCTGTAATTAATGCGGCTGGCCTCGCGCTATTGGCTGCTGCCTGTTAAAAAGAAGGATGGGGTCACGCTCGACAGCCAGGATATTTATCACCACTGTTTATTTTCAGCGTGTTAGGATGTCCTCCTGTAGAGTGATATAAGCTGTATGTGGGTTAGGTTTATCTGATACCTGATATTATCTGTTGGTGTTGGTCCTACTACATCATGATTTAATGTTGCCCCAGGATCAGCACTGCAACCGAGCAAAAAGGCGATTAAGTCCGCAGACGGAGCGAGTCGTGGTGGTTGATTGAGTCGAGATTGGAGTTGGGGACCTATGTGGAATATAGTTTTTCAGTTATCTGTCATTTGTTCAGGTTTAGGCAAATAATTGTTAGCATTGTTTCCCCGAGGTTGACTGTACTTCTTTGGAGCTGTGAATGCTCCGCCGCGAGGTGCAGTAGGGTAGCACGATCTTTGATTTTAGCTTTACGGTCTTTACTTTCAGATTAGTACAAGTACCATAAACCTACAGCATCGTGTTGTATAGTTCTCTAGTTTCTGAAATAAAGCACACATAAGAATCGCATGCCTATTGGTGAGATGTTACAGATAGCCACCATTAACTAAAAGCATTTAAGGATTGTGAGAAGGCTGTAACACAATACGACCCCTGTCTTATTGAAGATAGCAAGGCTAGCTGTTTACTTTAATACTTGGTAGGTCTAATTTCTGGACAGGCTGAAAATGAGTCTTTGCCGACATTACAGCGGTACAGTAGATGCATTTAACATTTTGACAGTGCAACACCATGAAATACACAGAGAGAATTATGTACATCAGAGAGAGAAGATGGAGTTATTGTGCTAATTTAACCATATTTTATATGACAATTAACATAATCAAAAAAACATAGTCCAGTAGAGGATTTGTGGAAAGAGAATGAAGCAGAAACAAACCTGTAATTTCAGAGCAAAATTTCAGAATAAAGTAATTTGAATATGAACGTGGAGAATTCACAACATAATAAATAAAATATTTTATTTCTTTCAGGCATTACAGGTGGTCACGTGGGGTTAGGCCTTGCAAAATGGGTTTTGGACTGTTGGTTAGATAAAAGATGAACCGGTAGTTGTAGCTTTAATGTTTCCTGAAGTCTCCACAGGCTCGCTCTCAGTTTAGAAGCAGGAGCAGGACATACTGATTACTTTGAGGCAAATGCACAGCTAATTGCAGGTGGTGTTCATTTTTCAGCATGTGCCATCAAGCCCAACATTAGCTGCCTTAGTTACATAGTATTTATACACAGAGATCAGAGAAAACAAGAACAGAAGCTTGATCCAGGTGATGCAAAACAGCAACTGAAGTATATACCAAACATTAAAAAAAGCTTCTAAAAAACCCTTTAAGATCAACTTATACAGTCTGTCAGTGTTGTGGTTTCTCAGTGCAGAGTTGAGTATGAGAATTGATCCCAGTTACGCAGAACTACATTGCACACTTTTTAGTTACATTTGTTTATGTTGCAGACTTTATCAGATAATCAATGCTCACTTTAATTTACAGGTTCTTTAAGCCTTAAATTAAACTTGGTCAATCTTGCAGAAACCTCGCTCTGCTTTGGCTGCAGGCAGTTAATTTTCTTAGATGGGCCGCCGAAATCTGATCAATATATGCATATAAGTGCTCCTTAAAGAAGCCTCCCTAAGCAGTCCAGAATAACACATCAGCATGGTCTCTGTGTGAGTGTGTGTGGGTGTGTGCGCTTGTGAGGATCCAACTGGGTAATATGTCACAGTTTTCAGGGATCCTACTGGTCATGGAATTCCTGGAATGCAAGTGGAGTTTTTGGGAAGTGGATTCCAGACAGACTAGGTCAGGTAACTCGATAGACTCTGTGGAAATGTCGGGAAATTTAACAAAGTGAGAGGTGTATTTTGTTTCCAGCAAGATTTAAGCAGTAGAGAGCTTTCAGTGAGTTGAGATGTTTATGAAAGAGACAATTGGGAAAGTGGTGGAAGACTCTTGGAGTTCACATTAAGGCCCCAGTGGGAGTTTCTCTCTCTCCGTGGAAGCACCTGTGGTTCATAATCTCGCTCTCACATTGCTCACTCTGCCTCTGTCAAACACACATTCCTTCTCTGTGATTTGGCCTCTCTCTTATCTATCTTTTCTCTCTTTCCTCTTGTTCTAAAACAAGCAGTGTATTGTGTGTGCTCAGCAGAGCAGCCCGCCCTAAAAGCTGTGTGTATGTGTGCGTGTGTGTGTATGTGTGTGTGTGTGTTTTGTCCCGGCCAGCCTGTCAGACCGTGTTAATCCCTCAGAGGCCTGGCTCACCTCCTCCCTGCCTTGCCCCTTTTCTCTCTCCTCCGGCCTCCATTGGTTTGCGTCGTGCTCTCAGGCAGCTGATATGCTCTCCTACCTGTCAGTCATTGCCCACTCGCCTCCCTGCGGGCCAATAACACGGGAGGTAACCCCCCGTTGACCTCACAGGATCAGACAGCAATCAGGAACCAATGACTGTGAGTGTTTCGCAGCGCTCGCTGCCGGCTCCCATGGTGCTTTGCGGCAGATCAATGTCTAAGTCGTGGCCCACAAGGAGGGAAAACAAGGAGGGACGTGTCTGTGTCATTACTGGGAGTAGAACCTATTGTTTGCCACATGTTGGCAGTTTGCTTGTGGTCAGAGTGGGGCTGCAGGAAAGCCACAACTAAAATATTAGATTTGGGTGGCTGGTAAATAAAAATCGACATTAAAAACAACTTTATTGTGCTGTTGCATTCCTTGTTTTTTTGCATTTTCTTTTCAATAAAGTTCACTGCAAGAAAGTGTTTTATCTATCTAAGTTGTTAGTGCTAGATTGTCATGACCTTTGAAATTAAAGGGCATGTGCAACAGTCGCACAAGGAGAATTCATAAACAAAATGTTTACAAACCTTCTGAATTACTAGTTGGAGTCCATTTATGTCAACAAACTCAGGATTTGAGTTGTTTTTTTGGCCTTAGGACGTTCTGAAAACTTGAGCTACAATGATAAGTTGACTTTGAAAGTTGAAAAATTATTGGCAACTATTTCAATTATAATTGTAATTCTTCATGCAAAAATGGCAGAAAATGCTGTGTTTTTTATGCTTTTCTATAATTTATATCATACATACTGAAAAATTAACCAAGCATGATAAATCAAGTCATTGACAGTAATCATAGTGAAATTAATCTCATCCAGCCCCAGTAAAATGATCTGAACGGGAACTTGTAAAAACATGAAGATAATGTGATTGCCTGTGTACTCACACACCAGTGGTCAGATTTTAACGAACTACGTTGTACCTTCAGGCCACAGCGTGTCTGTCTTTGCAGCGTTTTACAAATTAACCATCAGGGTTGAACTAAGATCACATGTTAGGGTCAAAAATTGTGATGATCTGATGTTTCCAATCAATACATAGCAGTCATGTACATCCAGAAACGGTTTAAGGCAAGTGCTGGACCAAGAGAAGATGAAAACAAGTGTGCAAACTGTAGCTTCCTTTAGTGAGATTTATTAGCACATCCACACATTCAGTGTTTACCCACCAGTTATTGGGACAGGTTGAATGAGGCCAGTGCGGAACATTGGGCTGCATTGTGATATCTGCCTTCATAAACTGCTGTCGGGTGTGAAATATTCTTGATTGGTTAAACCTAATTACCAGCAGAACAAGCCCTCCGCAAATCACACACACACACACACACACACACACACACACACTGAGCGGTACTAAACAACAACAGAGCACACAAGTGACATTCCACAGTTTTAAAGGCTGGGACCACAGAATGTTTGGCTCAGTGTGTGAGTGTGTTGAAATGTTTGCTGGTTTGGTGTCGTTGGTCTGTGAAAAGAATCAACATACCAAACGTGTGACAGCAGATGTGCAGACGGACTCAACTGGACTCACTGGACTTCACTTTCTCATGATTTCTTTGAAAAAAAATAACCCTATAAAGTGGAGGAATGTAGATATGTGAACATTTTAAATAATGCATGCTATCTTTTAGCTCTTGAGAGAGGTGTTCTTTAGTGATGAATCTACAGAGAATTATCATCAAATTGTAAAGTTTCCATGCTGTGTTGTAGTATGTGTCAGCTCATCTTTTTGTTTTGATAGCCATTCAAGTTTTCTGTTGATTTTCAGTCTTATCGCGCAGCTTTTAGCTGTGAACGCTCTGATAAATTCACTGTACACTACCTTTGTAGCACCAAAGAGCAGATGGTTAAAGTTGGAGACTGGCTGGTGAACATAGTGGAGCGTTTAGCAGCTAAAGAGCCAGGAAGTGGAGGTGACCAAAACGAGCCTAAAAGGAAAGTAAACACTGGACTTTGATTTGCTGAGTGGCAAGAAACACGACTCCAAATTCATTTTGATGCTGTTCTGTGTGTACTCGAGCTTAGTGATTAACGATTAATCATTTAATCCATTAATTGTTGAAGTGAACAGCTCAAACATTTGCTGGGTTTAGCGTCTTAAGTGTGAGGATTTGCCGCTTGTCTTGGTCTTTTTTCATAGTACTGTATTAGTTGATAATGTGTTGCCTTGTTCTTGTTCTGCCGTCCCTAAACTGGCCATAAAAAAAACTAATTCCACTTTTACTTACAAGCAAGTGTACACCACGGCATGTTTCCAAGCAAGCACTTAGCTTTTTGTGTCTTATCCAAACTGCATTTTAAAATACAGTGTTATTTGATATAGTTACCCAATCTGAATGGACATCTTTTTGGTTAAATTAGACCGGAGCTCCTTTTGCTCCCAAGTTAGCGCAGTAGTACAACAGAGTCGGAGTCATTTAATCATACTAAAGTGAGCAATCTATAGCTAACATAAACAGCCACTGGGAGAACATCTAATCTTTTATTTACCGTTTGGCAGTAAAGTAGCTTGGCACATATTTTTGAGACGCTGTCAGTGTTTGTCAGAGACGAGCAGCCACCGATCACTGCTGCAGCCAAGAATAACATGAAAAAGGCCTGTGTGTTTGTCCTGACTCCACTCCTCTCATCTGCTGGTTGTTACAAGACCCCCCAGTGGAGCTGCACCTCGGCCTCGCCCTGTCTCGGCCCAGCCCCACCCGCCTGGAAGGGCCTGGTGGAGAATTCAAACCCAAAAACTACAATAATATAATACATCGTGAGACCTCAGTGGGCCGGGGACTTCCCTCCTCACTGCTCCACCCGCTCATATTTGTTGATCTTAGCTGTCCACCCCGTTTCGTAAGAATGGCTCTGACACGCACACACAGACACTCACACAGTTACGGTCACAAGCACACAGCAGTGCAGTGGTGATGTGTGACTGGGGCTGACATCACCGACGCAAGCCCAGAGAGAGAGAGTGTGTTTGCTCTTCTATGTGTGTGTACCTGGGAGTTTAGAGTTGTGGCGTAAATCTCTCTCAAGGAACAGAAAGAAAACTAATTAGTTTGGAACTAGCGTGCATTTGTGATGTCAGGGTCTTCCTGAGTGTTACCTTTCAGAGCCCCATTCCACAATCAACGTCCCTTGTAGATGGTTAAGGAAGCTGGTTTTGTTAATTCTTTTTTCTTCTTCTTTGAGGTTTATTGGCTGGTTGGCAAACTTCCATTAATTCCAGTTTGCGACCTCTACTTGTGCGTGATTGCAGCCATGTATAGCATAGCATATTCTGCCATCTTCTGACGAAACTACACTTTTTGTGCCCTCCCAAGCCAGTTGTTGTAAACATGTCTAATTCCTATTTTTCTTTTTTGTGTTATTTTGAAATGGGGTCCGAAATAAACACCTGCCAAGGATTTTTCGTTTGGCAAGTAAAACATGGAGGGCTACTCGCAGCTAAATCTGCTACTTCCATCTATGGTTACGTCTCACAAGAAATAGCTTATCAACAAACAGATAGTGATTTGGGCAAGACTACAGAGTGGTGACCTCAGAGAGAAGAAGCTAGATAAGAATCATCAAAAGTAGCTACTTATTAAATAATTTATTCCTAACCCTTTTATGTAGCTGACGTCAGCTAGTCACAAGTGAGAAGTCTGATGATTTTAAGTTGATTAGATTAATAAAGCATGCTGAATCTTAATATAAATAGCTCTTATATTTGATCATTTTATACATCTCATAGCAAAAAGTCTTTGAGTTTTATCTAGGCTTGAATTGTTTAACTGATCAAAGTTTTTGTTCAACATTATCCCTCATTATATCCATGAAATGTGCTGATATAAATGCATATTCGATGCACAAAAGCAACATATTATTTTTGCTGGTAAAAAAATATGCTTTGCTGTTTCTTCATCTACCTTTTAACTTGGCCGGTGAGTCATGAAGTTAATTCTGGACACTGTTTCGAAAGTTTGCTTCAAATCTGCTGAACAGTAACGATGCAGAGTGTCGGTGTTGCATTCATTAGCAGTTTAAAGCCAAAAGGTCTGCCACTTTCCCTGATGTTATTGTGTGTGACTTGAGTGTGTGTTTCTAGGTGTGTGTAGAACAGGACAGGCTGCAGTCCAAGCTACTGTTCCTGGTCAGTTGTTTGTCCAAGGAGGCAGCGCCTGATGCAAATGCACTACATTATCCATCAGTGTTGTAAGTGGCAGAACTCACCACAAAATGCTGTCGATACCAGGCAATTTAGCCAACCAACGGAAAGTATTTGAAACGTTTCTGTGACGGACTGCTGGAGTAAATCCTGCACATGTGGAAATGAAGCTCAGTCCGGGGCTTCTCCTGCTCTGAGTTTCTGGGTTTTTGGGGAAGGCCAGATGATGTCACCTGCTAATTTGGATACTTGTGGCATCAGTTGCATCAGTTTTCAGGACATCTGCGACTTTCATCAAGACTTTTCAAGGCTTTCTGAATGCTAGTTAGAAATCCGCCTCAGACGTTATGATGACAGTCGGGTTTTAAGACAAATAAGTTGTCTTCTTGGTGTTCTGCAGAAGCTCTTGAATCCACTCAGACACATTTTCAGACCCTGCTAAAACCCTTTTATTTGTTACAAAATGCTTTAGGACACGAGGAGTATTGCAAAGATCAAAAACCTTTGTAAGATCTGCAGTGTTTCCCTTAGGGTGCTGGCTTTAAGGGGCAGATTGGTGGGGAATTTATCTGATTTCAGATGTTTAGGGTCAAAGTCTGTCAATCATACAAATGAGATAATAGATTCACTTTGTCCTCAAGGCTCTGAACATGAATGTCTCTGAAAGTGAAGAATTCTCCTGCTGTTCAAGTTTAAAACAGAAATAACAGAAAATGAACTGCAAGCTATTTTTGATCATCTATTAAGCAAAAATGCAGAACATGCTGGTTCCAGCTCATTAAATGTGAGTATTTGCAGATTTTCTCTGTTTTGTATCTTTGTAAATAGAATTTTATTTGGTCGAACAGAACATGCAGTGTATCCTCGGCCTCCGTGAACTTGGCATTTTCACAATTTTCTGAAATTTTCGACAAATAATTAATTTTTTTCCATCTAGTTGCGCTTTGGAGCAATGTTTTCATGAGTGGGCCCCTTTCTTGTTTCAATTGTACACATGTGCAAGCACACAGACGACAAAATACACATTCCAGCGACCAGTGTCACTCTTTTCTGCTGATCAAAAATGGTGACGATAGCATCCAAGATTCGCTGAACATGGCTGAACATGTTTTTAATAACAGATGTCTTCTGCTTCAGAACTGAAAATTGTTATCAAAACAGTTGGTTGAAAGCACCATTTCATTATAGTCAAATAAGTCAACGTCATGTTCTCTGTGTAGTTTGGCCCCTTGTTTGTTAATTTGCTGCTCAAAAAAGCTGTTCTTGACTGTCATACTGTGTTTTTCAGTATAGAAAAGCCTTGCGATAATCCTCCGAATGTAGTTTGACCCCAGTGGGGCACATAGAGACTTAAGCACTACAGATTGTGTTGACACAACATGGAAAAGGTTGAAACCCATCAATGAAAATAGCGAGGACGTGATGTCAGAGCCAGTCACGGTTGAAGCTCTGAGCTCCTCGTTCAGATCCAGTTTTTATCATCAGGGTTGTGAGATTCAGGTCAGCGAGGAGGAGAAGGAGTAAGAGCAGGAGTTGGAAGATAAATAGGAGCTGGGGATCAGTAGGGAGGAGGAGGAGTGACATTGCAGTCTGGCACGCTTACTTTGCTTCTATCCTTGAAATGTTTTCCAGTGGTAGGGGGATTTTCAGTCTCGATCTGCGGGACTGAAAATCAAGCGTCTTTCTGCTCTTAGTTGGAATAATTAGTTTGGATTAAACAAAGCCTTTTTTTTTTTGGAGGATCTTGGTTTATTTGCCAGACTCGGAACACTTTTGCTGCAGTAGCATATTTAGCTCCCTCCTTCCTTCCTTTGTTTGTCCACCTGACACCTGAGAACTGGGCATGGCCAGCGTACCAGCGCCATGGCAACATGACACCCAGCTGTGAAGTGGTTGCCATAGCAGTGTTCAGTAGCTTGTCGGTGTTGAGTTGCATTGGTGGCTACTGTACACGGGAGTGTCAGCTGTTTGTCAGCCCTGTGTGGAAGTGGACAAGCACCCATTGGTGTCACAGGATTTGTACCTCAGTCCTACTTGCACTTTTATGCAGTTTTTCAATATCTCAATATCTGGCTTGTTTCCTTGGTCAAAATTGTATGTAGTGATTCAATTTTTGCTTGTACATACGATTAATAAATAAACTTGAATTATAAGTAAATAAATTATCACAACAGTTGGCAATTGGTTTTCTTTCATTAGATTAACTGACTAATCTTTACAGCTCTTGCTGACACAAAACAGCATTGAGGGTCTTTTTGAGTCGTGATTTTTAGTCACCCAACAGGCCAGTGTTCCCTCTCCTTTTAGCTTGGTTTTGGTCTACTCCATTTTCTGCTCTTTAGCTGCTAAACGCTCCACTAAGCTAACCAGCTGGTGGCTACCTTTATCTGTCAGCTAACGACACAAGAAGCTGCAGGCCATTAAGACAGACGAGTAACTAATTGATTAGCTTGATTAGCTTAATTGTAGCATCTCTACAATTAACGATCACATTACAATGAGTCGATTAGCCAGTGGTCAGAAAGTAAAGCTTTTGAAATGTGTGCATATGTTGCTTTCTGGTGCCTTATGTGTTTCCAAATTGAATATATTTAAATTTTGGACTGTTTGTGAGACAAACAACCGTTTTGAATTTGTCACCTTGGATTTCCAGAACGTGATGACTATTTTGCGTAATTTTTTTTTATCTCCGCCAAGGAGATAATGTTGTTGTCCTACCACTATTGAAACAATTTCCACAAATCTTTTGGTGCGGATCAACGTAGAAGGAGAGATCTAGGAATTTTTTCTCACTCTAATGGCGTAATGGCCTATTTAGTAAGCTGGTAACTATGAGTGAGTGCACAAGGGGACTTGACTCTAAAAACAGCAGGTAACAATATATTCTCAATTGGGTCCATTTGCTCATTCTTCCAGGGCTTTCAACCCTATCACACAGTCTTCAGCAGATGGAGCTTGCCTTGTTGATTTTGGAACATCTACAGTCATGAGAATTAACTTACAACAAAAGTCTCCTAGAATAGTATAAATTGTAAACATGCAGTTCCATGACCGCTAAGCATACTTTATCTGCAGATGAAGACCAGAATATATGAGGAAAATCTCGAGAGCAAGCGAGTAAGTCCACCTTAAGTTGAGACTGTTTTGTCAACAACAGCAAAATCTGTTCCATTCCAGTCTACTGATTTCAGATTTCCCCCGTTCCAAATTGGTCCTCATGCTGAGTAGCTTAATGATTCTGCAGAATTTGCCAGGATACGTTACCAAAGCTCTCATTAACAATGTTCACTGTAGCCTCAATAACTCTCAGCATCATAGAGCAAGGGAAGAAAAGCGCAGGAAAAACCCAAACAAATCCAATTTTATCAGATGACCTCTGAATTTGAGCTTATTTGTGGTGAAAGAGGTTTTACTCATTCAGGATTCATGCAGGATTAAGCGCACGGACGACCTCTGTGGATATTAGAATCATAAAAGGACCCCAGATAATACTTGTCTTGTGTGAAAAGGGCTTTAAAGGCTACGTTACCCAGCAGTTAATCACTGTTGATGCCTTGGATCTCCAGTAAGAGAGACACATTTAGACTTCTTGACCCGCAAACATCCTGTTATCTGCCTCAGGTAGTTTATCAGGCGTGTTTACGGTTTGACTGTTTTGGTCTGTTGGTCAGTATGATAGTTTGTCATAACTTCCTCCCCCCTGTTTTTGCACCAAAGTCACTCGAAGGCTGAGAGAGAGAGAAAAAGAGAGATGTGGGCGGACCTGCATAATTCAACGCCTCATCCCGAGTGTGTTTCTGTGTGTGTGTGTGTGTGTGTGTTAGCATGCGTGCACGCTGCATTCTTAGGAGTGCTTCTCTATTCTCTGCACGTTTGGACCTTCACAAACGCCTGGTAAGGTCACGCTTGTGCTCACGTTCGTGTGTGCGCACGCATGTTTGTGTGTAACTCCATAGCCCCGATCACAAGGCGCCGTGTTTAACCAGCCCCCCTGTAAACCACTGCAGACTGTTATTGATCGTTCTTGTACATACACACAGGCACAGATACACACACACACACACACAAACACGCCCAGAAGCATGTGTGACCTTTCTGGCTTTTTCTGAAGTCTCTCCCCCTCTTCTCTTCTTTTATAGTTACTGAGAATGAGAGCGAAAATATCAGTAAATGGAGCAGAAGTGAATGCTTCCTCTCATTATCCAGTTAGTTTCTGACTCTCTCTTTGAACGTTTCCACTGGAGTTGGACTGATATGACTTTTTCACGGCTGTTGCATGCACCTAAGCGGATATTTTTGGATTGCCTTTGCTTAGGTCCAACATTCACTATATTTAGATTTGACCAACCAAAAGGAAATTAAAGTACTGTGAAATGTCAGATAGTGATCTCTATATTTAAAACCGCTGAAAGAGTCTGGCCTGAATTTTTATAATAAGCTTATTAGAGATGTACTGATACCGAAGTAGCAGCGTCCCATGCCTAATAAATAAATTATGTGTTATTTGATCAATGCATAAATTTGTATCGTGCTGATACCGCATCCAGCATTTTAGACATTATCAGGGGCATTTCCCATACTAGTATCTGTACTGAGGCAACTAGATATATTGTTTCCCTCATAATGACCTATCACAGATACATCTGTATCAGCTTAAATGCTGTCCAACATGCACCGATATGAAAACTTCTTTATAGAGCTTATAGTGCAGAAGACGTATAGTGCGGTATTTTATAATTATTAAGTTTTTAACTAATAATTTATAATTATTAGTTTTAGTTAACTAATTCTACAACCAACCAATCAACTTCCAATTTCTGTCACACTACGTCATCATTTTATTTATCAAAATAAAATTGAGGCAAACATCAGACCTACATTAGTGTAGATCCTGACAGCAGCACATGAACTGCTCAGATTCTGGGAACAAATCATTCTGTACTTTTGTTCATCCCCGCTCGGACTCGCAGAACCACGCCGTGTTTTTTTTTTTTTGTGTTTTAACTTTGAGCTGAACCGGTGATGTTCATTGGAGAACAATGGCTCTTCTGTGATCGTCAGCAGACTGGGCCTCTACTTATTAACAGTGTGTTTTTGTGTGTTTGTGTGACCAGTCACAGCTCAAAGATAGTTGGACAAGTCCCCATCATAAGTTAGGCAAAATAAAGATAAAGAATAAAGAAGTAAAGAAGTGTAGTAGTTAAATTGTGCTTAAATTGAATTAAGATATCAATTGTTAGAAATTTTGATTACTATCAAGCAAAAACAGCATGTAAAGATTTGTTTTGTTTTCTTCTGTTTATTTCATTTTCAATTGAATAACTTTAGGTTTTTGGACTGTTGGATAAAATAAGGACATGGAAAATGTTACTTTGGACTCCGTAATGAAAATAATTGTTACTTTCAGTCCTACTGAGACTTAAAACCGGTCCAATACTGGACATTCTGTGTGTTTATAACTTGTAAATGTGCATTATCAGGGCTCCAGACTAACTTTTTTCAACAACGTCAAAGAACCATCCCGAAAAACAATTAACCCTAACCCTAAGTGAATGCAAACCATCACAAAATCAAAATGTTTCTTTACTTTATCTATTTATTTGACTTTATCACTGCTTCTCATTTAGTTTAATTCGATGTGTGGGCTACTTTATGCAAATCAGTGACGTCCAGTATGACTCACGGCTCCGGGAAACTCCTGAAGAGCCATAAAAAAACGTTGTCAAGCTAAAACGAAGACAGATTTGGCAATTGCGTGGCTCGTTTCTTGCCTTAAAATATCTTCAGCAACACATTTGATTGAACTATTTTCATAATGTTAGAGAAAGTTTCCAAACGAGCCGCCAAATTGGTTTGGTTTGAAATCTTGGCGCAGGCGGACCACAAGTGGCGCTCGTCCAGTCAGGTGCATCCAAGGAGTGTTTGCGAGGGCGTAGCCAGTGCTGGTCAAGCATCCAAAAACGTGTCAGCTCTGTCATTTGTAAGCTGTTAGCTAATGAAGTTAACAGATTTATATTTCATAATGTGGC
This sequence comes from Lagodon rhomboides, assembly GCA_039737535.1. NCBI lineage: Eukaryota > Metazoa > Chordata > Actinopteri > Spariformes > Sparidae > Lagodon > Lagodon rhomboides. Next base: position 9,886,662 of record CM077798.1, on the reverse strand, counting down.
AATATCAGTGAAAAAAATGGGTGCCTCGTTGAGGTTTAGTAACATTTTTGTTTCCTATGGTGTAAATTGTGCTCAAGAGTATTTTTTTCTGCCTTTTTGTGGGTAAGCAGAGTGCAAATGTAGAGAAGTTATGACTTCAGAGTGGTCAGATTTGCAGGTGTTGAAAAACAAGGAATCAGTGTGTGTGTAAGTAGACAGTCCTGTAGGTAGTGTTGACAACCATATCAGCCATACATCATGTCTCCTATGTTTACTCTGTGTCTGGGTATGTGTCTGAGACCGGACACAAACTCATCAGCCCTTAACGGCCTTGTGGTGGTCAATTACCTCTCACACACACACACACACACACACTCACTCGGATGCGGTGATTTCCTTCCAGTGGCCGTGCAGTTATCTGCCAGCCTTGATCCTTGTGGGCTGCTCATGGAGGCGCTGAGGCAGTGAGCAGGTCTGATTTGTGGCCAGGCGTCACCGCCGGGTCCAGACGATTTATACCATACCTTCCCACAATGCCTCACTCTGTCGGGATGACAGGGCGATCCGGGCGGAGGGGGTTGGAGGCTGGACGGCTCGATACCGAAGCAGAAACTCACCTGAAACAAAGAGGCTTTTCTTTGCAGCCACAGAGGAAATGTGTGCATGTAGTCTTTTCATTCAGGCGAACAACAGGCCTCGGCTGCCTCTCTGTCTTTGTCCCGGTGGTTCAGGTTGGGTTCGCTCTGCAGGAAATTCAGCGAAATTCCAGATTGGTTCCGTCACCATAATAGTTTTTGACTTTGATTTAGTTTCAATGTTAACGTGAAATGACAGGAGACACACTGCTTTGTTGTATTATTTCAATATTTGGCTTATTTCTATGGTCAAAAGTTGGGAGTGACCTTGATATTATCATAGGTTTCATTCTAACTATGTGTCTCCCCACAGACAGTCAACAAGGTCATTAATAAATCAACAACAGCTCAAGGTTTCCTCCATCTGTTCCACTGACAATAACTGATCAAACTGTGCTCATATAAAATAACCTTTATTATATACTATGCGATTGGAAGAAAGTCTCACATTTTTGGGTTATTGCCATTGTGTTGAATCCAATTATTGTCAATAATCATTGAAAAATGAGTGTAAGAATTAGGAATGCACTGTTTACGCATGTATGTAAGACATCGTCTTGTTAAAATTCACAGTCAAGGTCAGCGTTTGCATCCGATGCATTGAAACAAATGAATAGAAGCCTCATCCTCGTGCCTGGAGTTTTCAAAACTTAAGAAAGCTGTACCTTGAATTCATTCTGTGCTGCCTGAAATGTTTATTTTTAAACCCGTGGATAGACTGAACTACACTTCCACGCTTTTTTCAAGCTCATGTTTTAAACCGCTAGTTTCGCTTGAGGCCGAGTCACGAACCTTTTTTAAAATCTAAAAAAGTAAAGCAGGAGGTGGACTTTCTGGTGATGCATCTGCAACCGCAAGTACCAGCGAGATATTTGATATTGTGGATAATGTGCTGTGGGCCTCGCTTCCTTCGGCTATTTAAAGCAAGAGGAAAGTAATTCTCCTGCTTCATGTGATGGGATTCTCGGTCTTCTACTCCTCTCCTTTCTTTTCCTCGCTCCGTCGGCGTGTCTGATGTCTTTGAAATGTCTCTGCTGGGATCCGATGTGGGATGAGTTTCCCCTCCCCACTCCTAAGTTGAAAACCTCGGTCCAGCTGACCTTAGACACAGGCTTAGGGAGGAATCCCCCCGTGTTACTTCAGGTGGGGCTGCAACAATATTGACTCAGGAACGCAGTTCATTTTATTAGGCTCATGTTCGTGTGTGTGTGTGGAGACGGAGATGACGCACAGCAGCTGGAATCTGTTCTCAAACAGCCATCATCCACAAAGCTCCTCTCCTCCCTTCTCTCTAAATTCATCTTTGCAATGCCAAAAAAAAAAAAAAAATCAAAATTCAAGTATTCGGTGTCTCCATGGAAACTAGGGTTTAACCTTTTTTGGTTTGCCAGCGCTGGTGTTTAATTAAACACAGAGCTGCAGTATTTAGAGCTATGGTTTTGTTATCAAGCAAACCAGCAGCTTAGCTTTAAACTAGCCAAACTGCCACATGTTGCTCAGGAGGAGGTTGGGACTGCAATGCCTCATGTACACATCGTGATAAACTGCATTCTCTAAAGAGAGAGAAACGGTCCAAAACTAGATTGAAAAAGTTAAGAGAGTGAGACATCCTGCCTCAAGATTGGTGCTTTATGTGACAGGAAACATTTTATTGCCTTTAGTTGTTTTCATATTGCATTCCCATTACATCCCAGTGAACTCTACCCCCACTGAGATATGATTGTTTTTATTAGAGATGTTGATCCGAATGCAAATCTTGTAAAGTAGTCTTTTTTTCAGCCACTATACGGTAACAAATAGGACATTTGGATAGAGTTGGAGGGCCTTGGTGGAGGTATGCGCTCTACTAAGTGCCATTCTAGTTGAGCAACTTTCATCATTCATGCCTATTTAATTCTTAGTAACAATTTTATTATTTGTATCTTCATCAGTAGCTATTTTATTGTATTCTATTTTCTAAACTACTTTTATCCTACATTCTGCACTTCACAGCTCAGGGTGATGCTTCGCTGTTTTGCTGTTTGGCTGTTTTGCTCAGTGACTTCACTGTAATCTTGAAGCTGCTTTTCCAACTTTTTCTACACAGATATATTAATGATACTGGTCCAAAATTTGGTGAATTTGCGCTTTAGATTTTTTTGAAATTGAGAAAACGTAACATGTTTTCTTTGGAGGGGTCCCCCCCATTCATATTGTACATCTACGTCTTCCACAAACCTCAAGAAAACTGTGCTGCTCACTCTGGAGAGCTGAGATGGCCCGTATGAAATGTTGATGCCTTCAGGTTGCGACTAGGTTGCGTGTGAGTTTAGAGTGACTGTCCTAGAGGTCTAGTGGATAAAATAATCTCTATACATCTCTAAAAAAATGCCAAGAAGCTGATATGCACTTGATGCGTTTGTCAGAGCAGAGCTACGTCATACTGCTACTCCAGGGACATTTTGATTACTGCATTTTCTTCTCTACAGGAGCAAACAAACAGTGTTGTTAAAGCTGGAACACACAGAAAGTAATCCAATTTGGTTTCATTACATGCACAGCAGGCGTGGACTATTGAAGCTCTGCACATATAGCTTTGTAGATTAGAATTAAACATTCAGATATTTGTTACAGAACATCTCATATTGCCGACGAAGCATAACACTTTAATTTCTGTGTAACTGCTGGAAACATTTAAATGAATCGGCTAATTGAATGATATTTTTAGCGACTTAACTTGATTGATGAAGTTAGTTTTGATTTATATAATTCACTGGAACTTAAAGAAATGAAGATTTAATTTGTTTTGGATCTCATTTAGATCTTATACTTGATCGTCCATTAGATTTGTGTAAAGTTTGATTCATTGCAGTAGAAATAAACCATAAAAATCAACCGTGTCCTTAAATGTTATCCTTTGTAGCAGAATTCACTCAGACATGCAGCTATGTTCAGCCTCAGCACTGAAGTGTCACACTGGAGACTAAAAGTGGTTTACGTGCTCGGAAATGGAGCTCTGGTTAGTTTCCTGAACACCTGATAACCCCCTACCCACCACTCGCCCACTTTCTCTCTCACACACACACAAATAGACCCAAGCTGTGTGTGTGTGTGTGTGTGGCTTTGGTTTAAAAAAAGGCTCTGTAGGCCTGCTGCTGTTACTAGAGTGAAAAGGAGATGTGGGAGAATGATAAAGAGCGAGAGAGACGTGTAGAGTGCAGAGATGGTGATGGATAACTGTGAAGTGGTGACTGATGAATTGCTCCTTTTTGTATCATAAAACTCACTATATTACGTTTGTAAATGAGCAGAATTTAGCAAGACTGTACTTCTGCATTTTGAAAATCGCCTTCACCAACTTGGACAACACACAATTTAAAAACTCCCTGCTTGCAAAAAGTGAAAGTTTTTCTCAAAGCTCCTGATAAGGATCCATCAACAAAGGTGCACACAGAGCAAAAGATAAACATTAGAAAGGCTGTTACATAACGTGCTGATAGTGTTGTGAGCTCAGTGCTCCTCCTCGGGCACCTTTTTATTTGTCTTGTCTGCACACCTGAAGCTTTAATAAATATTTTCCTGTTCAGCAAGCAAGCAGCTTCCAGTGGTCTTTATGTTCTTTCTACCAGCCTGGCAGGATCCACTTTTACCTCTCTGGATAGCCTTGACTCAACATTCAGAAATAGTGACTTTTGTCACTGTGTTACAGTTGCTGTATTAAAGTGATATAATGCAGAGTTTAGGATGAGCAATATGAATACAATCTTCAGTCACACTCAGTGCATGTAATCACATGATGCTTAAATATGTACTTTAGATGTTGTATCCTTGAACTTCTTCATCAATCTTGTGCCTCTTCTTTTTATTGTTTTATTTATGAAATACTTTAGAGATCAATATACTTGAGATACATGTAGCGCTTTCAGCTGATTAATCAATTAGTTATTAATAATTGGGTTAATCCTACTATTTTGATCATCAATTAATGTGTTTGAGTAATTCCAAAAAAACAGTAAACTGAATGTCTTTTGGCTGCGGACAAGACATTTGAAGTCATCTTGACCTTTGGGAAACACTGTTTGATATTCTTTCCCCATTTCTGACATGTTGTTCATACATGTCTTTAGTTACAGGCAGCCCTTATTACAACCTAATACAACCAAAGAAACCGATCAAAACCACAGTATTATTGCTATTGAAAAATCTGTGTATGTTTACATACTAACATTTCATTGTTACGAGGCATGACATTACACAGTCAAACCCATAAAGAGCTGATGATGAAAGAGTAAATATTTAAACAAATAAGTCCTTTTATAAAAAAGATTTTTTTATCATGTTTTTCATGTTTGGTGCGGTAAAACACACCTCAAATTCAATCCTGGCTGACATGAATTTGCTGGTTTACAAGCAGGAAAACTACAGCCTGCTTAAAGTTTAATCCACCACTCCGACCTCCCTCTCACACACACATACACACTCTTGAGAGACAGGCACCAGGTGGGATCTGGTTTTTTTACAGCCAGAGAGTGAAGTTGCTGAAGTGAAGTCACTTTCTCATACGAACACAGACGTGACCTTCGACCTCCTCTCCTGGGAGACCTTTGACTCTGAGGCGTTCGTCAGAGAGCAGGATGGCTCAGGGTTATCTTTCAAGCTGTGGGCTTTCTCTACTGTCTCACTTTAACAAGAGTCTCACACGCATTCACATGCACCAATGAGCTATCGTGTATAGTATTACTTATTAAGTGGATGTACTTTGGGCCAACTGATCTGACAGATGCTCGATTTTTATGCTTAAATTGATATTAAGTCTGAAACTTTGACTTTAATGATGTATCAGCCAATCGTCTTCTTTATTCCAAACGCTCTGTTTTAAAGAGTGACATTTCTGTACTGCAGTTTCTTGTTATCAGTGTATCAATCACAGTTTATGGTTGCAGCAATATACTACTTTCAAGTAATACTGTGGTATGGAAGCTGATGGCTACTGTACCGTGTGCATTTGCTCATCTATGATATTGAATTCTACCATAATAGTGTTATTAAAAATGTATACATTTCCAATTTATTTTAGGTTTCATGTCTGACAGAACATATATTGTGAAATTATAATAAAGCATTTGTTTACCTAAAATAAGTCTTTTATTTTTCGATCTAGCACTAGCTAAGCGTTTGCTAAAGCTAGCAAACGTTAGTGTTGCTAATGCTGGCTAGTCAATGACAAGACCGTACACTATGCTGGGCACATAGAAGAAGAGACGATTGGTCTATGGAAAAATGTTATCAATATGACCTTTTTAATACTGAGTAATGGGTTTACTGCTGATATCTACGGTGTGTCACCCACCAGCTTGAACACATAAACAAAAGAAACACATTCACACACATTCTGACACACACTTTCTCACACACACGTTCTCCCTCCCTGGTCTCCATCAGGGGTTATCTACCTAATACCCGCTATCTACAGTTTTGCCCTACTTTGTGAGTGTGTGCCTCACAATTTTAGTCACAGGTATCGCTCGCATACCTTTGCTCTCTCTTTGCATTCCTTCACTGATGCCTCTGCCTGGTACAATATGACAGATGGTACAATATACTGTACGTCTAATATACACACAGTAACTACACACACGAGCTAGTTAGCCTTAGACTCAGAGGCAGAGGTGTGCACATCCGCTAGACTCGTTATATAAACGCATATAAGCAGTGACAGATGTGGTCCAACATCAAAGACGTCACTGAACCTGAGTTGATGCGTCTCTGCCTCGACTTGTCTGTATGCTGTATACGTGTGGTGTGTTTGTTTGACAGACGGCGTGTAGCAGGCCTTATCTGGGCTGTTGTTTGGAGACACACTGCTGCAGTAGCATTTCGTGCCCGCAAAAAAAAAAAAGCTGCTGGATTATTAGAATGAAAGCTGCCCAAAGGATAAACTAAACAGTTTTTTTTCTTGTTTTGCTCTCACATTTTTCACATTTAGCAGTTTTGAGCATTTAGCCCACATGCTTAAATAAGTTGTAAATATGCAAGAAGTCCAAAATTAGGCTTGTGTCCTTACAGTCCAGATGAATTTGACTTTTGTCCCTTTTCTGGTCCCTTTTTTCTACTGAAAGTGTTTTCACTGCTTTTGTTTTGGTGAACTAAAGCCAACATAAATGTTAAAAACAACCCTTAGCCTTAAAGCCAAATACACACCATCACAATCACATTTGTTGTTATGACCGCTGTGTCTGTGTGGCATTGATTCAAATATGCTGTGGAGTCCTCATGCTAGTGGTTGTTGTAGTTAATTGTTAAACCATAAACTATCCTTCCTACTTCAGTAATACAAAGCTGCAACTACAAAACTGCAAACAACACTTCCCACGATTCACTCATGGAGACTTTCAGGTTTGACTTAATCAGTGTAAGTGAAGCGAAAGGCCACACAAAGATGATCAATAACAGATTTACTAGTCTAGTCTACTTTAGGAAATAGTGATCAACATTCTTCCCCAAACGATCAATAAATGGAGAATATTATCTACAGATTCATCAACAATTAAAATAATCATTAGTTGCAACTCCTAATGGGTTTATACAATTTGAGCATGATCTGGAAGTATGGATTGCAGGATTGGACCATGGCCTTGATACGCGGTTGCTTAAGTTGGACTGTTCCATTTTCTTGAGGGATAGGTGTGTAGGACTGAACCATGCAGTTCAGGTGTGAAGTTTCAGGCATTGGACACGGGCTGTAAATCAGTGAGTGCAAGACAAGACCATTGCCACGCACATGGGGTTGTTGTTATGGACCATAACCTGGAGATCTGTTGGACTGTACCATCTCCCTGAAGAATGTGGGAGCAGGACTTGAACTCCATGCGGTTGTACTTGTCCATTCCCAGTGGCCAAAAGGAGACTGCGGTTGTACCGGGCAGTGTGTTAATTATCCACTGCTGGCTCTTAGCTTGGCTTTGTTTGAACCCAAAGTGGACGAGTGTCTCCACAGTAACAGTTACCAACGCTTACGCAAGCTCGACAACGGCAGTCCTCAATGACCCACATACCGACAGTAAATCACAACACACACACACATTCCCGGCTCCACCCTTCGCCTATCGAAACTGTGCTCAGTGTTTTCACTCTGCGTCACTGTGTCTCTATCAAACATGGGAAGAGGGAGTGATTTTTTCATTTTTTCTTCTTACTGTTTCTGTCCACTTAGTCAGCCTTCACCGCCTCTTACCATCTGACGAATAGACTTTCACCAGTGTAGAATTGACCGAGTTAAATCTAGTTTAAATCTTTGACTCAGATCACCCTGCTCACACTCCTCAGTCTCAGCTGTACCTTACAAACAAATACACAGACTCGATCCGTCACCTCAGAAAGTCGCTGGGCCAGTTACCTACGCTTCTGTATTTAAAATTCAAATCTGCTTTTGTTGGCATCCTGACAGGAAAGACACCGGCGTCGTAGAAGTAGAACCGCAGTCAGGGATTTCCTGCAGCACAACATCCTCTTGTGACATTATGAGCTAGAAGATATTTTGATAAATTAAAACCACTCACAGTAACTCACAGTTACAGTCATAGTTTTACTTTAAAATCCTTTTAGCAGATGGACACAATAACATATACACAATCAATGCAATAACCCTCTTGTGTATGCTACTTCAAAGCTTGTAATGTCCAGACAGATTTTTTTGTTTCATTTATTGATTAATCAGTTTGTTGTTTGGTCTCTTAACAATCAGAAAGTGGTCAAACATGTCCATTAGTGTTTCCCAAAAGCAGAAGATGACATCTTCACATGTCTTGCTTTGTTGTTGTTTTTCTACAACCCAACAATTTTAGTTTTTCTGTCATGGAGGAGTGAAGAAACCAGAAAATATTCACATTTAAGAAGGTGGATCAGAGAAATATTGACCTTTTTTCCTTAAAAAATACCTGATTTGACAAGTGGACAGTTCTGAGTACAGGTGTGGTATAGGCTACTTCTTTATCATCCGTGGAGAAAGTCATCAGACTACCTTACTGTGATAGTTAAACATCCAGTTTGACCTCTCTGGGGTGGTCCAGGACCGTTTCTGTCCCGCTTTAGATTTGTTTGTGCTGAGAGTGCGATCATGTCCTCTGTTCATTAGAACTAAGAGGAATAGCACACTCTGCTCTCTAATGTCTGCAATCTCCCATGTAGATCTAAGGCTTTCTCAGTCCTTTTCAATGGCAGTAAAAATGAAATATAACGGCCAGTTTTATTGCTGTGTCAGCTCTGTTACATGCAACTATATCAGGACCGGTTGTGTATCTTTAAGACATTCTTGTTCTGTAGTCGACTCTGTGCAGAGGGGAATGTCAATATGTAGGTAATAAATTTGTAGCTGTATACACATACAGTGCAGATAGCCCCGGGTGCCTGCCTGAGCATGCTGCTTCCACATCCAGCACTGACTCTGACTCTGTAGGAGCCTGTGTGTGTGTGTGTGTGTGTGTTTCCTTCGACCACGCAGTGAGATGTGATAAAATAAATGAAAAAGTTAAAACACAATAAATGGTAATGCTTGATGACTATACAGGTCAGGAATTTATCAAACTTTTGGGGAAAGAAAACTATGTTGTTTGTAGGGCTGCTGCTAATGATAATATTCTCAAATGGCCATGACCCTAAGATATTCTGTTTACTGTCACAGAAGTGTGAAGTTATCAGAAAATATTCATATTTAATTATGTCAATTGACATTATAGACAAAAGCCAAAGGTTAGTGGGTGTAAGTGGGTTTTTGTCCAGTGTGAAAGGGGTTGAAAACAAAAAATGTTTAGCTCAAACCCATGAATCGATTATTTGAATAGTTGGCAATTAATTTAATAGTTGACTAACTAAGTAACTAATCGATAAATCATTGCAGCTGTAGTCTTTTGGGATTCATTTATAGGACGTTACTTGAAACAAATCTTCTTTAAACCCAAGAAGTTTTTCTAAAAGTTTAATTTGTTCCTTTTAATTAATGCTAAATATATAATTCTTGGCATTAGACTTAGTGTTACTGAAGTCGGTTACAGTGTGCAGAGGTTGACAGTCAGGTCAGTGAATGACTGAACAGCCTGCTGGCTCTCAGCCAGCGCTGCTTCTCTCCTCTCGTGACAGTCAGAGCTGCTGAACAGTCACCTTACTGCACAGTCCTGCTTTAATGTTGAGAGTTTGAATGAGCTGACTTTGAATAAACTGAACCATATTCACAGTAAATGGGTTATAGTTTTCAGTGTAATGTATATTCCTGCAGTTAAACCGTCCACCTTTATTCAAAGTTTGTATAATAAACAGATTATTGACTCTCTATCGCTCTCTGTCTCTTGAACAGGACTTGGAGTTCCATGGCGTGATGCGGTTCTACTTCCAGGACCGGGTTGCCGGTAACTTTGCCACCAAGTGCATCAGAGTGTCGAGCACAGCGACAACGCAGGATGTCATCGAGACGCTAGCAGAGAAGTTCAGACCAGACATGAGGATGCTTTCCTCGCCAAAATACTCCCTGTATGAGGTCCACGTCAGCGGCGGTGAGTCTCATAAACTAAAGATAAGAAGCAGAGGGAAGGTGCTGACAGTTTAACTAATGTTTCTGTCTTAGGAATCATAATAATGTGATTAGTTGCCTGTAAGATGAACTGGTTTATGTGTCTGTGTGTTAGAAGAGCGTCAGCTAGATCTGGACGAGAAGCCTCTTGTTGTTCAGCTCAACTGGAACAAAGACGACAGAGAAGGACGCTTCGTCCTGAAGAACGAGAACGACATCCTTCCCAAGGTCAGCCGCTCTGTCTGATGTTGTTTGTAACCTGTTTGACTGTCAACCAGTCGGTTTACTACTCAGCTGACTCATCCATTCAGTTATTCAATCATCGCCCGTGAAAGAAAACAGGTTCAGATTTTGCAATAATGTTCCATGATGAGAAATCGGGTTTATACAAAGTCTTGAGAGTTTTGAAAACACTTAATTTTAACAATTATGATTACAAACTTTAGCACGTCCCTTAAAGGACCTCGCTGACTCTTCTTCCCCTCTCTCCCAGAAGAGTCAGAGTAATGGCCCAGAGAAGGAGAAGGACGGAGTGATCCAGAACTTCAAGAGGACTTTGTCCAAGAAGGAGAAGAAGAAGGAAAAGAAGAGGGAGAAGGAGTTCGCCCGGATCCCTGACGGAGACGAGCAGGCGCTCAGTCGGGAGGACGGGTAACACACACACACTCACAGTCATCCATCTTACTGTCTTGCTCTTACATCCTCTCAGTCCTTGGAGAGGATCTTGTTTTTGTCTTTTGTTTTTTTTCAATGCCAAGAAAAGCACAGAAGAGGAAAGAGCGATTTAAACTTTGACCTTTCTGTTCCTCCATCCATCTTTTATTTCAACATATTGTGTCATTCGTCTGCCTCGTTTGTAGGGAAAACAGTCGTCTGGCGGCTGAAGTTTACAAGGACATGCCGGAGACCAGCTTCACCAGGACAATCTCCAACCCAGAGGTGGTGATGAAGAGGAGACGCCAGCAGAAACTGGAGAAACGCATGCAAGAGTTCATGAGCAGTGATGGGAGGCCCGACTCAGGTGCGTAAGCTGTTTGTTCAAACATCTAATTAATGTATTTACTCGTATGTCCAGGCTCCTTAGTTATTTCATTTTTTGAACACGCATTACAAATGTATAAACAATATACAAATAAAAACAAAACTAAGAAAAAATTCGCACATTCCTCTTAAATCCAGACCATTATCTGCCAAACCCAGCTTGATCTCCCATCATCCCACCATGCAGAGTTCAGCACCGTAGGTCTCACAGTTCACCGTGGTTGTCAGAGCAAAACCTAAGCCGGCGATTTCACTATAGACCTCTTATGTAGTATAGTGTTACATAATCCAGATGAGTGTAGGAAGAAACAATCCCAGGAGCTTAAGTAGTAGTGAGACCGAAGCAGCTGCTGAGTAAAAGACATGTGATGGCTGTTCCAAGATCATGGCACAGCTCACTCAAGCAGTCTGAGATGAGCAGCAGCGAGATTATTTTGATAGATGAAGCAAAAATGTATTGATTGAGGAGTATGAAAAATTGGTTACTAGATACTATAATGATAATTGGTGCAGCCAGACCTTTTTCTCTGGCTATGCGAGACCCAAACCTCTTATGGCTAATTCCTGAACCTGGCTTAAACAAGGACCACTCCTCCTGGCTAAGACATTCTGTGTAGCACATCGTCTGTGGAATATAAAGGGACACCTCACAGAAGTAGGAACCAAATATATTTAAAAAAAAAAACCTTTCCACACGAGGACGACCCGAAGCAGCCAGAGACGGAGCTGGATTGGCCTCAGAACGAGACTGAATGTCCTCGTGTGGCTTAAGGCAAACCTGACGTGAACCCCTGAGAAAATCTGCAGAGTGACCTGAAAATCACAGTTCACTGCTGCTCCTTATCCCGTGTGACAGAGCTCAAGAAATCTGCAGGGAGGGTCGGAGGAAACAGCTGGTGGAGGTGTTCTGCAGCTGTAATCACAACCCTTACATGAACGAACACACGCTGAAACTCTATATTCACATTTTTGACTTATAATAAACTAGTTAACATGCATTTTCATGCTTCATGCACTGACCACTCTGCGTCATGTTTACATCAGCTGGTCATCGGAAGACCATATGTTGTGGGAAAATCTCCCGCTGACATGTTTACAAACACAGACATACGTCCACGTTTCAGTAAGTGAATCAAACACGCTGGCTGGTTTCGGTGTGTGACTCAGGCATTACCTAATCACTCTGCCAGACAGACAGATGGACCACTGAACCGACTCTAAAAACAGCTTTAACCACTGTCCACATACGGCAGACTCTCACACACACACACACACAAACGGTGGGACAAGACGGCTTGTGGTTAGACAATGACGTTCTCCCAGCAGAAAGTAGCTATTTTAGACGAGCTCATTTTATGTAATGCTTCTGAAGAATCCTGTTTGCTTTGCAGAAGACTTGTTTTTGAGTTTGCGAAAGTGATCGTCTCTAGATGACACTTCACAGTCACAACTACAAGTGTGGTACATGTTCCAGTCTCCTGCTGCTAGTACTTTTTTTCAAGGAACTGAACTGAACTGAATCGTATACATAAAAATGAAATGCAAACAAAACTGACATCTATGTACATGTAGCACACTCGAGTCAGTATCCCCATACAGAGTAATGTTGGCAGTCATGTCCAGGTAGGACAGGTCGAATTATAGGGTTTCCTTTAATCTTAAGAATTGTTATAGCTATTAATTGACTGGCTGGGATTGGGCTGGAACAAAGGAAGACTTAGCTTAGATTTTTATGTCGTTTAGATCATGATGGATTGAGTTACAAAATGGGATTTTTCTTTGTTTAACTCAAAGACATACTTGAGAAAAGAGGACCTAAATCATTTTGTACTTTGAAAGAATCAATAGTGACCTCATGATTCCTTATACTAACTTCACTTCCTTGGGTTTGGTCAATGTTTTCAATCATTTTGTCCAAATGTTGTTGTAGAGGCTTTTGCTTTTCAAAAAGCTTCGGGGAAACGGCTAAATATTTCCGCTTTTTTTTGGGACCAAAAGTGGGGATACCAATACGATCATTGATTCTTCTTATCAGTCAGATTTTCTTTTTTCTGTGGAAAACAGAAGGTGCACACAGGTTTTCAGTGTCAGTGCAACTGTTCAATAATCTCTGAGTCTGAACACACTGATTGGTCAGTCGAGCTCACTGTATTTTGATGGATTGATGAAATTTGAAATCGTGTCTCGACTGGTTCTTGATTCCCGGCCTGGCCAAGTGGTCCGTTTTAAGAAACAGAATTTGCAGTTTGAAGTTGTTATTTCTTGCTCTCCGAGTGATGGAGCAAATCATGTTAGAATAACAAGTGGAAAATTGTTAGCAGGCTCGAATGGCTAACAAAATGTGTGCTGCACTTTCCTGCAGGAGGCACTTTGCGGATATACGCCGACAGTCTTAAGCCCAACATCCCGTATAAAACCATCCTGCTCTCCACAAGGGACACGGCCGACTTTGCTGTGGTGGAGGCGCTGGAGAAGTACGGGCTGGAGAAGGAGAACCCCAGAGAGTACTGCATTGCCCGGGTAACAATACTCACCTTACTACAACTCCTTCACCTTGAAACTAATTCTCTAATCTCATGCTAAACAGTATTAAACACCTCCATTACACCTTTAAACATCCACCACATACCAAAAACAACACATGTGATCTTTTTCTATTTTTGAGGAACGTGATAGTGTTGTCCTCTTTTTCTTTGACTTGCAAGTCCCTCCAGCTGTGGTAGATACCATTTAAAGATAACTTGTCACGCTGAGTACGCTCATATTCGACTGCAGCATTTGTCATGATTTTATATAAAGTGAATTTATTGGTCACCGCTCGACACCTACATCCTTCCAACCGCTATCTTCCTATCTCATCTGTAAACACCTCCATCATCCTTCTGAGACGCTCTGCAGAGGACAGCCAAGGTCGTGGTCACATGCACAGGAACACACACACACACACACACACACACGTATGAATGCACACACTCTTCATTGCCCCGGCAGATTGAAACAAAACGCTACTTGGCACTAAAACCTTTGGGAGGAATGCAATTCAATTGCTTTCAGACTGAGTGCTATAGCAGCAGCAGATGCTCCACGTCTGTGTGTGTGTGTATATGTGAGTGTGTGTCTTTCATTGTGTGTGTGTGTTTGTGCGCGTGTGTGTTGCTGTGACGGTGAACTTGGCTGCCCTCCCCGCAGCCTCTCCCATATCTATCCCCTCAGATGGACATTGGCTACGGACAGTCATATGAAATAACCGCTGCTCCAGCCAGTGCAGTGGAATCTCCAGAGGCCCACACACACACACACACACACACACACACACACACTGCTGATAGTCAGTAGCAATTTGCTGATGAGATAAAGCACAGTGAAAGTCCATTAGGTTAGTGAGCATGAGGAATAAGCGCTGGTGTAGTAGCTCGTAGCATGTCAGCTAGCGTGTTTATGTTCGGGGGGAGGGGACGTTAACAGAGATGAGACCGAACAGGATGTAGATATGTAGGGCAGCTGTGATATCCTGTAAAGAAATACAACAAACTGCAATATTTATGAAGCCGGAGAACATCATTTAATTCAGAACCGCTCTTTGTTCTCGTAACTGGGTCACATACAGTTCATATACTGGTTAATAGCTCACGTCAGTGCCTTACAAAGTAACGTTCTGCACCAACAGAGGCCAAAGATTAAAATCAAATACCTATTCCAGACAATTGAATGTGATATATTAAGATTAGTCACATTTTTAGCAAATCAGAAGACATGAAACAAACCTTCCAACTAAGAATCTTTAGCTTTCAATCATATGATCTCCCAAAATATGTGAAACACGCTAATCGACCTTTTTCCACAGCAGCCTATTTGACATCAAACAGTAGGGTAAACACAGGTGTTACCCATGATTCTAATTAAGATTCTCTTCCAGTCAGGTCAAACAGAGTCAAGTTGCTGCCATTGTGCATGTTGGCTCACTAGAAAGTCTCCGCTACACTAAATGGAACGGAACCTTCATTGGTTTTCATTAATTAAACCTGTGTTTACCTTCTATTTCATGTCAATATGGCTGCCGTGAAAAAGGTCTTATAAATTGTGGTCCTGTCATTGTTGGGCTTTGATGTCTTTAGTTGCTTAACTTGACTGACAGTTGTCTTTCTTGTTTTTTGTGCAGCAAGACGATAAGTCCAGCAAGGAGGTGATTCTGGACGACGCTGAGTGTCCACTGCAGATCTTCAGGGACTGGCCTGCCGACAGAGGTAACTCACACAGAAAAATTAGGGCTCTTCCATAGTTTTGAAAGTGTGGAGAATTAATTTATTTTAACAGTTGTATTTTTGAATATGATTGAATTTGAAGATTCAAAGAAATGCTTGATTTTCAAGTTAAAATGAGCAGCTTGTAAAAAAATATAATGAAGCGACTATAATCATTATTGCTGTGGGCATAGGCGAATTCTGTACAGTGAACCCTCGCTATAACGCGGTTCACTTTTCACGGTCTCGCTGCTTCACGGATTTGCATCATGCATTGTGTTCTGCATTCTGATTGGCTAAACAGTCTCTCCGCGTCTTCTCTACCTGTGTGTCAATAACGTTATGGTTTAATATGTACACGTACGTAAAACAGCGACAACAACTACCGATAACTATGTTCTTCTCTCCAAAACACACACCTGCACCGCAGGCTTTAGAAGAAAAAAACGCCACAGAGCGGAGTCAGGATCGTATTGATGATTAAAATTATTATTTATTTATTTATAACTATATTATCTTACAGTACAGTACAGTAGTTATTTGTAAAAAAATCAATGTTTCAATGTTTTATGGAGTATTTCATTGTATAATAACTGTAAAAAAATAAAGGTTTCTACTTCACGGATTTCGCCTATCGCGGGTTCTTTTTGGAACGTAACCCCCGCGATAAACGAGGGTTCACTGTAAATTGTATTTTCCCAAATGCAATTATAATCACAATTTAGATGTGATGATAAAGGCATTCAGAGTTTGGAAACTGTTGGTACAGGTACCTTGAATGGGCTTGAAAAGTGCTTAAATTTACACTCAAGCTCAAACATACACAATCTGTCTTCTATAGTTTTAAATGCCTCTCGCTCACATAGTTCCACTTTTCTTGGTTGCTATCGCCCCCTCCTGCTGTCTAACAGTCATTACAACTGTGTCAGCAGCTCTTCACCTCTTGATTTTGTGGGCTTCTTTGTTTTTCAGCATCGAAGAGGAGCTGGGTTGTTAGCATGAGCACACTATGTCCAGATTGGGCTTATTGTTTTTAATTTAAAGACGACAATACACAAAAACATATCACCTGATTTAATTCTGAATGATCTGTCATTAACCAAATATGCTTTTTGAAAAGTATGCAACAGTTCTATGTACTGTTATTATATTTTAGAGTGAGTCAGAAAATAAATTTTAAAGAGGATCCTTAAATGTTATTGTATCATGTTTCAGGAGCGCTCGTGTTCCAGCTGAAGAAGAGACCCCCCGACTACCAGGGGAGGAAGGGAAGGAAAGTGGACGACAAGGGCCTGCGAGGGAAGGACAGCGGCAGCAGCAGCTCCCTGCCGCCTGAGAAACTGCCTTACTTGGTGGAGCTAAGCCCAGGTACAGCCACAACACTCACATCTACACACAACACCACAGAGTTGGCTCTAGAATCCATCAGTTGTATTTGTAGCGGTAGTAGCAGTGGCGAGCAAGATATATAGTAATGGCATTTAGGGTTACTCCAAGGTGAAGTGGTAGTTCTCTCCCTGCGAAGGTGAGTGAAACACATGTGGTCACATTATGGATCCCAGCTGTCTGTGGTTTTCTGCTCCTACCAGCAAAGGATTTCCTCAGTATATAAGAGCCACAGCAGGAGGTCAAGAATCACTGAAATCTGCACTGGAGATGGTGTATAGTGTATGCTACATCTGCCTGCACTACAGCTTTGTTCTGAATCCTTGAAGCTGCCAGACCATATGCTATTGCAGTATTCTTAGCTGCGAAAGAAGCACTTAGTCAATGCATCATTTACCGTTTGGCTCTTCTTAAGTAATACCTATTTATGGGAGCATGTTCTTACCTTTAGAGACACTATTTTCCCTTCAGGCAGTGAATTGTGAGGTGAATATTTGGCAGTTCTTCAGGATTAAAATTAAACGATGTAAGGAAAGTGATGTGCGACATGTTATATGCAGATTTATTTTTAGGAATGTGTTCTAGCCTGATGTAGAGAAATATCTGTATCAACAGTCCAATGCTCAGTTCAACTGACTTCAAACTATCTCTGCAACAAATCCTGCATCAGAACAAGTGTAACTGTAGTGACCCAGTTTAACACAGACTGCAGTTGACAGACATCAGACTGTTTTACGGTGGATTCCTATCTGAATTAGAAGTAGATTGAGCAGGTTGAAGCACTCCCAATACAGTAAAAGGTAAGTCACTACCACTTAACTCCTGGAATGCAGCAAAAAAAAAACCTGTATGGAGACGTTACTTTGATACTGAAATACACCCAAACCTGCGGGAGCATTTTGAAAACTGAACCCCACCTGAGTCTTGCTAAATGTGACGTTATCCAGCCCTAACAGCTTGTTTCTTACCACTGATCCCTCTCTCTTTAGCTTCCTCTTTGTCTGTCACATGCCTAATGCCATTAACTTATCTGGTCCCATGTTAACCCAAACACTTCTCCAGGAATATACTAACACATCTACTTCATCCACTGTCAGGTTGACGGGTCACTGTCTGTGGAAAAACAGCCAAGATGGGGGAGTGATTTGGTGGCTCGTAATTAATGGGTGCTGGGTCTGTTTGTAAGAAAGAGAGAGTGTGTGTGTGTGTGTGTGTTTGTTCCTGTACTTTTATCCTTGATATCTGATTTCGATCAGTGCAGTTATTTGGTTAATTTCTCGATTTATCAGTCAGTTGTTTGGTCTATAAAATTTCAGAAAATAGTCCAAAATGTCGATCAGTGTTTCCCAAAGACCAAGATTACATCTTCAAATAGCTTGTTTTTTTCTCCACAATCGAAATCTATTCAGTTGACTGTCACTGATTTATGAAGCTGGAATCAGAAAACCTGGCTGTTTTTCTTGAATAAAACTGATTAGGTGATTAAAATGACAGTTGGTGATTGATTTAATAGTTGACAGCTAATCGATTAGTTGACTTATTGTTGCATCTCTAGTGTGCGTATAAGGCTTAATAACAAAAGGAGTGATGCACTCGTCCTCATGTCTGTCAAAACTCATGAGGTCTGGCTGTCCATCTGTCCAGAAAAAGTGGATATAAAATTACTTGAAATCCAGACAATCACATTGTTAGTATTATAATCGACTGTACAGCAATAATATAGCTTTGTTTCATAAATGTATACAATAAACGGCCCTCGGAAATATTCCATAAGTACGAGTGTGAATGGTGAGTGTGTTTGTGTGGAA
This sequence comes from Lagodon rhomboides, assembly GCA_039737535.1. Taxonomy (NCBI): domain Eukaryota; kingdom Metazoa; phylum Chordata; class Actinopteri; order Spariformes; family Sparidae; genus Lagodon; species Lagodon rhomboides. The sequence goes on along the minus strand of CM077798.1, from coordinate 9,868,031 downwards.
TGGGTTAACGAGGTAATGCTGCATTTTTTCCTCCTTGCTGCATTTTCACCCTCTGCTATGTGTCTGTTTTCTTCCCCACCTTCTTTATGGCATGGTGTGTATTTGTGTGTGCGTGTGGGGCCTTGTGCATGTGTCCTTCTACCTCTGCACCTGCCTGCCTGTTTGCCTAGGGCGAGGGAATCACTATGCCTACTACGCCTATCGGCACCACGAAGGTAAAAATCCACCACACCTCCTCTGTTTCTGTTGCAATGGCTAATGGGATTGTTGGTCACCCCCGACTCCCAATTACGAACCCCCCCGCCTCCCCCTGTTGGTGCTGCCTGTGTTGTATTTGTCGTCCTTAGAAGGATTACTGCATAGGTTCCCCAATAAACACATGTTAATCCAAGTCTCTCGAAGCCACCACATCCCACATTGATTTAAAAAGATGTCATTTACACCCTCCTAATAGCCAGAAGCTTCACTGTAGCTGCTTAGCCAAAAGCGTTAGTCCTTACCCCACTTGAATGAGGGGGATTGCTGACATGCTGTTTTGCTGTGACGCTCCAGAAATGTTTTGTTGGCTAAAACTTTCCATTGGCTCGGCCGTGAGTAGATAATGAGACTGAGATTTCATTTCTGGGTCAACTGTTCCTTTAATTCTAATCAGAAATTTTACACATTGTAATTTAGCATCCATTCAGTACCTTCATTATGTGACTGTATATGGCTGTTAACAGTTTAGATTTAAGACTTCAGTTCCTTTAGTATGACAGTTTGTCATATCACTCATATCTGGATGTTAAAAATTAGACTGCAGCCACTTAGCTTAGCACAAAGCTGAAAACAGCTATCAATATGTTGTTTAAATGCTCTGAGTGATAAAATGCAAAACAGCTTCCCAACTCGAATAATGGGACCATCCCTGGACCACATGAATGCAGCATCAGCTAGAGTGGTTCTGTCTGGTTATAAACGCCACCCACGCTAAACCAAAATAATCCAGCAGGCTGCTAGCTTTAGCTTCATGTTGACTGTAAGTCCATTTTTCCCATAGCGAGGGAATGGACTGCCTGTGATTGGTTAGGGTGAGGGTGAGAATATCAGACCAAACCAATGACAATGATACAACCAATGATCACTATACAGACATGAAAGTCTTATCAATCTTCTCATCAAACTCTCAGCAAGAAGGCAAATCAGTTTATTTCCCAACCTGTCGAAATATCCCATTAAAGTCAATTTAGCTGTTATTACACTATTAACAAAAGAAAAGGTGAATTTCCCCAACAAACACCTGTGTAACAGAGCACTTTTTATGTTTCAAAGACTTTAAAGTAGTCTAGGGTAACATTCTATGGCTTCATATGCATTTTTATTGCCAGTTAAATTACTCATGTAGTCCATTCTCAGTTCACCACCTGCAGATGTGAAATCTGGGAAGTTTCCTGTGAAAATGTCCCCTCAAACCTCATTATATGACTGTAAAAGGCCAAGCTGTCCTGGCTGTCTTGTAATATTAGCTTCTGTTGATTTGTTTCTGTATTATTTTTAGAAGGTGGTTCTGAGGTTTTTCTGATACCCATTCATTTGTCCCAGAATTTTATTTTCCAGAGCAGCGAATGTTTCCCCCTTTTCTTCAGTGAACTAATACGCTTTGCTTCTACTAAACTGCTGTTCACTAATAATAGATAATTGCTCTGCAGCCCCACCAGCCACCCACATTATTTGCCACATTAGCAGCACATGTCCTAGTGTACTTTGATTTGTATTGACACATTCTTACCGAAGCGATGGATGGATTTTATGTCGTCAGTTTTGTGTGGTGAGTCAATGAGTGTGTGAGGTTGAAAGTGCATCCGACAGTACTTCCTGTTTTAAATGTGATGCGAGGACCACCCTGCCCGGGGCTAAATGTGAGTGTTTGTGTGTCTAGACGGGTCCGACTCAAGAGACAAACCAAAGCTGTACCGGCTTCAGCACAGCATCACTGAGGTCGGCTCAGACTGCACAGAGGATGGAGCCATCCAGGTAACCACATCACATAAACACTCACAGCTGTTCAAACTGAAATCTGTATTCTAGGAAGTTTAAGGAAATTTAAACTGTATAAACTTCCTGTTTTTTCAAAGAGAATGACGTTTTTGCACATATTTGTGGAGATGGTGGTCGAGAACAGACTGTTAAATGGCGTCAATTTGCAACATGAAATTATTTATATTTCTGTTCCTTTTGTAATGTTTCACTAATGAAAACAAACTCCATACTTGACCAACGAGAGGTCAACTGATAATGGATTTTAAAGGCCAATGTAATAAAGATAGTTCGGAACAGGAAAGAGCCGATAAGTCTGTATTATATTATAATTTATAAAGTAATTATAAATAAATCTGGAACTGACTGAACTAACCCTACAAAAATGTGTGTGTTGCAAAAAGTGTTTTCTTCTTTTCCCATGAAAGTCAGCATTTCCACTTAAGAGGCCTGATATTACAGTATAATGGAGGAAATAGCTTCCATCTGCCACTTACGGAGCCAAGTTCCATGGTTATGCAAAGTTTGTCAAATGTCATATCGAAGCAGATTAATCAGCCGACATCTACTTGGGACTCATTCATGAGCATGTGAGAGCCCCGCAGGACATGCAGATTCATCTGCTATATGCTCCTGACAATTATTTGTGAAACGGGATCTTACAACCTTTTGCAGTTTGTGTGTAGGCACTTGCTTGCTTGACGTTTGTTTTTTTTGAGAATTTTCAGTGGCCACCCACACAGACATTGCACCAATCAAATTATAGTACGGAGCTTATCAGTCTGTATCAAAAGTTTATGCTTGCCAGAGATCTCTGATGGAGGCGCTGCTGTCACTGGAGAAATATAAATACAACTTTATTTTAGTAAGACACTTAAACACAATAATGTTTAGTAGCTGTCAGAGACCAGCAACAGTGGAAAACAAGAGAAAAACAAGATGAAGGAAGAGAAAGCAAGATTGAAAACAAAAAAAACAAGAGGAAACAAGTTCAAAAGGAAGATAAAATGAGAGTTAAACAAGATAAAACAAGATAAAGACAAGAAAACAAGGTCGAAAGCATGATGAAACAAGAGCAAAACATGATAAAAACAAGAAAAAAAAATCAAGAACAAGAAAAACAAGATAAAACAGATTAAAAAAAAAAACAAGACAAAATTAGATTCAAAACAAAGATGTACTGTAAGCGTGGCATTAGTCTATCTGTTTATAACTAATAACATAAAAGCCAATAGGTGCATGCCAGATATACCCTGACAGTGCTGTATTTTAAAAAGGAATACTCTTTTTGGTAATAAAAATTTCAACCGAGTAAGGACACAAGTCAAAACAAACGCCAGGGAGAAGTAAACTGATTTATCGCCATAAACGAACTTCAACCAATTTCAGTTTGACTTTGAGTGGATCTCCTGCTGTAGCAGCTTTTATGTGTGCGTTTAGTTTCTGATGTTCCTGCTGTTGTTTGTCTCCAGCTGCTAGGACCGGGGATTCTGCCCCACCACTGCAACCTCATGCACAGTGAGGGTATGGTAACTGTGACGCCGCACGGCCCCGACGCCGACACCTTCGTGGACGGGCAGCGAGTCAACGAGACAACGGTGCTACGCTCGGGCTCCACCCTCCAGTTCGGTTCAGCGCACGTCTTTAAGTTTGTGGACCCGATGTTCGACCAGGGAGGGAAGAGAGAACCGGCAGCTATGATAAGGAGCCGGCACAAGTCTGGGTAAGGGGAAAGGAGAAGGCTGTGAAAGTGTATGAATGACTAGAAACCCATCCACCTCTTTTCTTCTTCATCAAGTTTTTTTTTTTAAGTTTGTGAACAGAAAGAAAGAAGAGGGTGTTGCTGCAGATGAAGGGAGGAGATGATGAGGTTTTGTAGTTGGCAGTCAGAGTTAAAGATGAAGGGAAGGAAAAAGAAGGAGGAGGGAAGTGTGGGATTGGACGGCTGGAGTGAGTGGGGAAATGAGAGGAGAGGAAGAGCGGAGGTCTAGGGTTATGGCAGGCAGGCTGCCCTCTAATCTGATCAACATGGTGTTGGGTGTGGCCTCCTGCTCGCTGTCGTTTCACACACTAACAGGAGGCAGAAAGAAAGAAAGAAAGAAAGAGGGAGCTCGGCCGATAAGAAGAGCCGGTTTGGGATGAGTGAAGGATAAGAAAAAGAGGTTTTGAGTTTGAATTGAATGGCCCTTTAATGAGTCAATGGATGACTAGCACTGCGAGAAAGAGAGAGGTGTGGAAGTAACAAAGCTGTGCGTGAGTCTCTGCATGAGTTCGTTCTTTCAAATGATTCAAGACTAGAAGTTACACATTCTGCTTTCTCTTGTCTTCAGCTTGTCTTGTAAGTCTTCTGTATAAAGTGTTTATACTGTAGTATGGAGCTCCTTTAAAGTTATTTAAAGTCAGTGGTAGAGTGTGAGATTTGTCTTTATAAATGCTGCATCAGAAAGGAGCATTTTAAACAAATATAGGAAGAATAAGAGAAAATTGGTTGTCGTTGAAGACAAGTTAGATGGTCACAAAATTAAATGTGTCTTAAAGTTTAGTGTTCAAAATAAGAGAGATTTCACATTCGACTTATTTTTAAGTCACAGATTGATCAATGACATTAGGATAATCTTGTTTGGACGTGGTCTGTATGGAGGCTGTCACACCATGCTCCTCTGCAGGTCTGAGAGTCTTTGGTGCAGGTTCACATTCCAAAGACTCCATCACGTGATTTTGATAAGCACCTACAACCAGAGAGGAAGATGTAATTGTCCTCTAAACCCGCTGTTACTTTTATTTACTTTTGTTGGGAAAGATGATCACTAATATTTTATTTTCAGTCCACTGGCTCAGGTATTTATTGGTATACCAACGACGCAGAATGAGGATGAATGGATGAGTTTTGAGACGATTATTTCCTGTGAATTTTACATCAGAGATGAGATTTTTTAAGAACTTTTATACACTTTTAATTCATAACAATCATAAATACTTAAAGGCGCAATTTCTAAGATATGGCCAGAAGCAAGCATGCTAACTGAAAGCCTCACCCTGGCTTGTCCTGTCTCGTAATACCACTTAATAGGTGATAGTCTGACAGTCTGACAGCCCCCGTAGTTTCAGCTGGCAGATGTATACCAGCTGTTCGCATTATAGATTAACAAAATAAACTCAGAAAGAAATGTTGAGAAATTCAATACTCTCATTTTTTTTCCGTTTCACCCTTTCTTAATGCAAGTTACACTCTTTTACTGAAAAGACGAGCCAAATTGCCTTGTTAACTCAGCATAAAAAAAAAATCACAACTCAACATTAACTAAATTCAGCTCACAAGCACAGGCTTTGTTTTTGTTCTTTTTCCTGACACTTGTCCATTGTGCTCAGCTCTTCACTGAGCCCTTTCATGGGAGATTTGTTGAAAATAATGTAATTATATAATAAGAAACTTTGAATAAATCATACTTTCTAAGTTTTTCTTTTTAGAAATGAATGAAATGCTCAGATATAGCCCTTTAAAATCAAGAGAGCTAATAACCCCATTGTGAAGCTTTGGTGACCCACAGGTTTAGGAAGTATAACGAAGTGATGGGATAGTAAAATTCCCCATAAAAGTCTCTGTTCTGTCTGGCGAGTTACATTAACACCAGCTGTCATTTTGCGCAGCTCAGTGTCATATCAGCTTGAAACACAAGCCCGATGTTGTGGATGTGGATCCCTTTGGTTTTCCGGGCTGCTCTCCAAATGTTCTGCTGTACACACTTACAAGGATACCTCGTTCATTTGAGCTGGAGGAGCGTCATGATGTTTAACACGATTACAGCCGCAGTTTGGCAGGACGGCTGATTATTAACATCGGAGATATTTGGCACCAGGTTCTGGCAGTCGAACAGATGATCATGCAGCATATTTAATCTCCTGCCTCTCACATTAGTCAGTGACAGAAGCGCACCAAACATACCGGAAGTCTGAAGAAACGTAATCCGCCACAATGTTTGTTTTGGTTTTCGTGTTGCTAGCTTCCCCTTATCTTAAATATGATTACTTAGATGTCATCCAAACATTCTAATGTATACTTAGTGGGTTCGGGTTACACGCCCCTGTCTACTTCATATGCTAAAGCCCTTTGTAGCTCCAGAGGAAGCGGCATGAAATCTAATAAATTGCCTCCACCAATTTCACTCAGTGGCTAAGGCGCATGGTGGGTAATGTAGTTTTTGAAAAAAGAAAAAGAATGTGTGGAATAAAAAAGGTGATATCTCTGGTTCTGCTGTAAGGAGTCCAACAGTGTGAGGAGTGCAATGCTAGCCCAGTGGACTGCTTTTCAAAATTTGGCGCCTACATTACCCATAATGCAACTTAGCCTCTGAGTGAGACAGCTTCTTTTGGTGCCACAAAAGCTTTTTCACCTGTAAACACACTTAAATGTATAAAATTGGTGACGGTACCCTTTAAAGTACAAGGTGAGATGAACACACATCCATTGAAACTTTTCAGATTGGTCGAAGTATGAGGATACGGCACAGTTGTTTTTGTTAGTCACAAGGGGATGCTGGTTTTTGATTTTCCACAAAAACACTTGACACTAGAACAATAGGTCATGAATTTCAATTAATTACCATTCATTTTTGATAGACACATAATCTGGATTTTAAGGAAAATGATTCAAAAAGAAAAATGATAATTTGTTGATTTTTCATGGTCTAGTTTTGACTTTGTGCAGACCTTAGATCTTTATTCAGCAGCTGAAACTATGAGTTTGAATATGAGCCTTATCTGTGTCATGGTCAACATAAAAAGATCAACATTTTTAAAAACGACCCAATAAATCAATCCTGGAGACGTGGTTTACAACAGAAAATCAGTCCAGTTTCTCCATCCGTGTGAGAGTAGTCATGCTGTGAATAGTTTAACCTACTTTGGCTGCTGGTGATTAATGTGTACACAACAAAAACCTCCCTGTCAATACACAGAGCACGGACGCTTTGTGTGTTTCTGCTCGTGTGCTGCTGTTTATCTGACACCGGTGCCCTCCTGTCATGTGGGGCGTGAAAAGCAGACGCCTGTCTTTTAAACCTGACTGGTGTCACACTCAATTACTGTCACTCACACACACCCACGTATATACACACACACGAGAGAGAGAGAGAGAGCATACCAGTGGGAACAGTGCTGTACCATGGCTTCTCTATCTAATTAGACTCTTATGCAAGTGTGTGCGCATGTGTGTAAAGCAAACTATCTGTCTGCATGTATTAGTGAGTCATTCATATACTGCATCTCTGATCCAGCTCTCTCTCTCTCTCTCTGACGATGGGTTAGATAAGTGAGTGTGTGTGTGTCTGGATTAAGTCTGCGCTCTTGTCGTCAGTAATGAAAAGTCAGCTGTGGGGGGAACAGTTCCCAAATCTGAACCGCTGCCTGTCTGTGTCTCTGCTGCAGCAGTGTACCCGAAACCACCTTCGACCTTCACGGAGACGTCCACAGTGGAGCCGCTCTGCCCACCAGCAAGGTAACACACACCCCGACACAAAGAGCATTTCAATTTTTGTTGTATTTATATCCTGTTCAGTGTTGGAAGATTCTGTTTATATCTGTAAAAAAAAACATTATTATTTCCCAAATGCATTTTTTTAACTTGATGTTTATGAAGTTTGTATTACAAACAGGATCATGTACATTTTCATTCCATCCAGAGGCATTTTTAACAGTTTTATTGTCGGGACATACTGATCCAATCTGCTGGACTGTTATTGGTGCCAATAGTGACCTTACTAAGCGGATTGGCCTTGATATGGTAGAAGATGATGTGTATGTATGAAAGGCTCCACTGATAGTTAAGAAGTGATGTGAAGTTATTAAGAAAAGTTAAGATTTAAAATTTTGGGAAAAAGAGAGCGGTGGTATTGGATCTTTCGCTGTATCAGCAATATTACCTTCGTTTGAGGTATCTGAATCAGGAGACAAAAGGTTTGAACGATGCATCTCGTCTTGTTCTCAAGCTAAATTAATTGAGAACGTACATAAAATGAAAAGTGATGCTCAATGGCTAAAATGAGGTTGAAAATAACTGTTTATTCACAGTTCAATACAATTCATTGTTTAGTCTGTAATATGTCAAATGCTAATTTTATCCAATCAACAGGCAAAAACGCAAAGAAATTAAAATATAATTATATAAAACTACACTAAGAATAGCATATCCTCACAATTGTGTAGCTGAAATTGGACAATGTTTGATATTTTTTCTCAAGAAATGACTGAAATGACTAAGAAAATAAATTGAAGATCAGATTATCTGCATTTTTTGTTATACAACTAATTAACTAATTATAGCAGCTCTGGTAGAGTTGCAATGATATGAGATTTTCATGGTACGTTAATATTACAGTTTCACTGTATCACGGTGTAACACTATTGATATTATTAGTAGTAGTAGTGGTTGTCGCTGTTGTAGTACTAGCAGTAGTGGTTACTATAAACAGAAGGCTGTTTTTGTTGAACAAACTATGTTAGAGCAACCCAAAACTCTGGACATATACAGTTTATGTAAAACAAAATCTTTATTCTTTACCAGCATGTCTATGTATATCACAATATGTTACAAGCTATTTTATGATTTTATAGAACATATACAAATGTTTGATCTATTGGAGAACCACAGAATTGTAAAAACTGCTGCATGCTGTGTTTGCTGCTGTTGGTAGTGTAACACAGAACATCACGTCCAACATGAGGTCCCTGCCTCCATCAGAATTAATACAGAGCACCCATACAGACTGCTGCATGTATGTTTAATGTTAATTGTGTAACTGTCTACGTTATATTTGAGTCATCTTACAGTCGTTATTATTTCTGTATTAATATATTTGTACATTCACAAATTGGGTTTATCTTTAGTGAATTAAATCCCGGGGAAATTAAATTATGTGCAAGCTGCACTGTGACACTGTGTGTTCTGTGTGTTCAGAGCTCAGGAAAGCTGGAGATGGAGAGAGGGATGGTCAAACCCATGATCAGAGGAGAGCAGCAGGACAACAGGTCAGACACTCTTCTCCTCTTCCTTCCTCTTCTTATTTGTCCGCCATCTTTATCCTCTCTGCTCCTCAGACGCGTCCTCCTCCTCTCTGTATTTCGTGTTATCTTCCCTTCTCATGGTTTTATTTTGTCTTATCAGGTCTCAGGACATTTCAGCCGACAGAGCAGATTTGATGCTGCCAGCCGGCATCGAGTTCAGAGACAACTGTGAGTACGAGTGTGTCTCTCCATTCAGTGTGTTAATGAAACAGTCAATAGCTGGAAACTATTGAACCCTACTTGTTCACTTTACAAAGCACTAGGCTGATTCTGCTGAACTAACTGCTCTAACAGGAGTTGCATGCAACAATATGTCATAGTAGATATTTGGGTGATATAAGATCAGGGTAACTATTTGTTTTCATCCTGCTGTCTACAGCTCCAGTTCAGATTTTAGTATATTGTGCCAGTTTACAGATGACTTCAGAAACATGACGAATCACATTACATTCAGTATGACTTCCATTAGGAGACAGAGAGAAGGACTATCTTGTAACAGCCTCTACATCTCATTTTATATCGAATGCCAGTCCTATTTGGCAGAAAATCAGCTGGATCAGCCTAAAGCCTTTAAACTTTGTTTCCTGTAATTGCATCAAGATAACAGTTAATTTGACATAATTTAAAGGTGATAAAATGGAGCACTTAAATTAGGTTCTGTGTTTTTATTAAAGGCTGTTTCAAAGGCTGCATCCAACCAATGCCAAATTCCACCTAACTACCAATGTTTCTTAAACCGGTTCAGATTTAAGATTTTTTTTTAACCGTTGTGCTATCTAGCGAACCACCCTCCCTTTTTGACCAATTCTGGAGCTTAACCAGTGTAATCAATGGATGACATTACACAATGCTCAATGACTGGTAGAATAGGACACCCATTTTTGATGTTTTGGTCACAGCTGGGAACCAACTTTTCTGAGCCAATTCATTGTTGGTTGAATGGATCAAAACTGGTTGCAAATATCTTAACAGAACGGGTTCCATGTTGGTGTAAAAGGGGTATTAATAGAGCTATTTTCAGGGCTCTGGCACTGTGCATGCTTACTCACTGTCAGGACTTTGTGGAATTTGAACTGTCGATTAATCTGTCGATCATTTTCTTGAATTGTCTGTTAGTGGCTTGATCTTTTAAAATGTGAGAAAATGGTGAAAATGTCAGGTCAGTGTTTCCTAAAGCTCAAGATGACATCCTCAAATGTGTTGTTTCGTCCACAACCCACTTATTTGGAATTTACTGCCAGAGAGGAAGGGAAAAACAGATAATATTCACATTTAAGAAACTGGAGTCAGAAAATGGAAAAAAGTATACTTCAGTAGCAGCCAGTAGGTTGGTTTTAGTTAAACCTCTGATCTTAACTATGTCTTTTCACTTTTATTAGATTGATGTGATCACAAAATGGTTGGTTTGAGTTGTTCAAATTGTTTAAATGAGTTCCAGACAGCCTTGAAATGTCTTAAAAGTCTCCTAAGTTTGGTTTTCTGACACCTGATGTTTCCCACACTCTCTTTGCACCTCAGAACTTTTCTCACCGCCTTTCTAACACTCCTGTTTATTGACTCTCCTCGTGCTCTGGGCCTTGGTGCGTCTGTGTGTGCACTGAGTATATATTTGGCAGAGTGTGAGATCATCTGTTTTACCGGCGAAAGGAGGCTTTTGATTGGTCAGAGTGGTTGGCGAGTCCCATACCCACAATGCACTGGGGGAAACCATATGCTCTCAGAAGCAGACAGTGACGCACATGCAGCGTTGAAGTCTGGATGCTCACTGAGCCGCTGTCATCTTCAGGTTTTTATAAGGCGAGTTGTCGTAGTGCAGCTGCAACCAGTTTGACATCAAATACTTCACCAGCCGAGCTCAACTAAAAGAAACTGACACCACAGTCTGGCTCAGAGTGGTTTTATTGGTGTATTTGACATGACACATGTGGAGCCAAGTTCTGAGACCAACGAACCACTAAAGTGACTTAAACAAACTCAAAAGGGATCTATTCCAGTCAGTGTCGTCCATCTTTAGTATGATGGATAAAGTGTGATGCAGCCTGAATCCATAGATATTATGAAACTGCTCAATGCTACGCTGGTTGTCTGTGAGAAGTCCTCAACATTAAAGGGAAAGTTTGAGGCCTTTTGAAGTGGGGTACTTATCCATAGTTGGTGTATTACCTACAGAAGATGGCGGTCTGCACACCCTGTATGTGCAGAAACAGCATGAGAACCGATAGAGACCAAAACATTTCCCACCTTAAAAAGAATCTGTGTGACTGCACGCTATATATAGCGTACTGTCACCTCTTTATGTTGCCATCAGACAGCACTTTCCAGCGGAGAACTGAAACCAGGCACCAGACTCCTCGGACGAAAACAGTTATTTTACCTCGCAGAACAAAGGAGTCGAGGTGTCTTCTGGTGTGTTATTGTGTGACTTTGGTGAAACTGAACTAAGGCTTTAAAACACCAAAGTCACACAACACTGACTATGGATAAGTTCCTCATACAAACCCACTAAAGGAATAGTTTTTAAATGTGTTGTTTTTTTTAAGTCAGCACCAGTCACCTTGTTCTTAGCTGGCTGCTCGTTAGCTTAGTATCCTGAATCTTGTTTCCTTTTAAGACCATCGAAAAAAAAATCCCCTCTTAAGTGTTTTACAAAAATTACATTTGTTCCCTTTTTTTGATCTGATCAACCTTCTCAGTGTGTCGGTGTGGTCAAATGATCTGCTTCTGTGTTTTTTCCATCCAGCTGAAGACACCTTCCTGTCAGCCATCATCAACTACACCAACAGCTCCACGGTGCACTTCAAACTCTCGCCCACTTATGTCCTGTACATGGCCTGCCGCTACATCCTGTCGCCTACTTACCGCCCTGACATGTCGCCGTCTGAGAGGACGCACAAGGTCATTGCCATCGTGAACAAGATGGTGAGCATGATGGAGGGAGTGATCCAGGTCAGTAACACTTTCTTTCTTTTTGTGATGTGTGTGGGCTGTCGTATTGAACATAATGTAATTGTTTTTTTTATCCCAGTGTGTTCGGCTGCCGTTAGTTTGGCTTTGCTCCTTCATAATGCTGTTATTACATACTGACATACTGCTTGTGAAATGTTTGAATTGTGTTTTGTTTAATTCCCCCCGTTCACTGTATTCTTACACACATCTACACTTGTAGTTGTTGTAAGGTGTGTATACATGTTTGTATATGTGTGTTTCTTGCAGCTTTCTCTCCGCAGTCACCTCTGTTGAACCAGTCTGTGCTTCTGTCTGATGTTTGTCTGTCAGTGTTAAATGCTCGTGGTGTGAAGCCTGCTGTGGCACAACATATAGTGTTCACTAAACATGAGCTAGCATGGCGCTATCATTGATCGTTAGAGCTGGAAATCATTAAAAAAGTGTTTTTTTTCGTTATTGGTGCTGATATGTTGGCTGAGTTTTAAGCAGCAGAGTGTTTCCATCAATCTATTTTTATGGCCATTTTGAAGTATCGCCTTCTGAAATGTTTTGAAAAATCTTCCTCAATTTCATACAGAGCTTGCTTGTGGAGATTTTCTGACTCTTTTTTTAAAACGAGTTAATGCGCTGCATCGGAGATGGAAACACCTTTTTAAAATGCATTCTTGTGAACTTTTTTGAATATATTTTAATGTAGCGATCCATTTAACTCGCATGACCAATCAGCTGTTTCCGCTCCGAGAGAAAAGACAAAAATTAGAGCGGTCTTCTCATCGCTCCACACCGATCTGATGAATCCTCAAACAGAAATATTTCCGTCATGCTTTGTATTGTTTTTCACTGTTTGAGATTCAACTGGCGCACATTAAAGTATAACATCTTGTTGCGCTTTCTTCTACAATGGCATAATGGTTTTATCGATAGCACCACCTAGTACTTGATGAACCTTCTCCTACTAATAGCATAACAATAGTGGGTGGAAACAATCATTTATTCACATTTTCCTTTAAAGATTTTCTCGAAATTCAGTTAAAATTTGCGTTGTATTTGGATGGAAACTCGGCTAATGTGAAACCACATATTATAAATGTAAGTATAAATCCATAAACCTTATAGAAGAAAATAAAAATATAGGTTGCATTCATGAAAATAGTCTCAAGAACTCTGAAAAACTCTGCAATATGATTAACAAAGTTTTGATTTAAATGTATTCAAATCTCATCCATTACCAACTTTACTGACACATTTGTTTTTTAATTATAAGAGTTGAAGCTCGATACCCAGCCCCATATACACTCTTTTAAGTTTTTCCTGAAGGCCCTCCTAACTAAGGCTCAAAAAAACCTAAATGTCATTTCTTCTTTTATTAGTATCATTGACTTTTATTTGTTTAGCACGCAGCCAACTATTCATTGTCGCTGGTATGCAGAGAAGTTATGAAAGAAAACAAACAAACGCACTCAATGGACTGGAAGCTACATCAGCCTGTGTGTGGTAGGATTTCAGTTTGATAGAGTTTCAGGGAAATATCTTCAGCTTCTGAGGAATTTCGAACCTTCCTACTTCAGATAGGCTTACAACCTGCACCAGTTGTGTCCTGTCATGATTACCGTATTTTCCGCACTATAAGGCGCACCGGATTATAAGCCGCACCTTCAATGAATGGCCTATTTTAAAACTTTGTTCATATATAAGCCGCACCGCATTATAAGCCGCATAGAATAGACGCTACAGTAGAGGCTGGGGTCACGTTATGCATCCATTAGATGGAGCTGCGCTAAAGGGAATGTCAACAAAACAGTCAGATAGGTCAGTCAAACTTTATTAATAGATTACAAACCAGCGTTCTGACAACTCCGTTGTCAGTCGGATGCCCGACTCGATTAATGACGACTTCGGCCCGACAGAGCCGGGCATCCAACATGCCCGGCTCCGTCGGGCCGAAGTCGTCATTAATCGAGTCAGTGTCGCTGCTGTTGTCTAGCAGTTCAGTGACAATTCCTGCCTTCCTGAAAGCTCGGACTACAGTTGAGACTGATATATCAGCCTCGCGCAGTCATATATCCCAGCATGCACCGCGCGCTTCTTCTTCTACGGGGAAAATGAAGTCGGCGGCTGCTTCCCGTAGTTGCGAGACCTGTTGTGGCTCAATATTGGTCCATATATAAGCCGCACCGGATTATAAGGCGCACTGTCAGTTTTTGAGAAAATTGGAGGTTTTTAGGTGCGCCTTATAGTGCGGAAAATACGGTAATAAATACACTAATAAAAGTGTTGTTTGAGCATGTCGGAGTTGCTGAGAAATTAAAATCTAAATCTTGATTCTGCATGATTTAGACCAGCCTTACTGTGTTGAGTTGTGGAGACTCATCCTTATCCAGTGATTTGCATCCTGTACATCAAATGTATTAACTGCAGTACTTTATTACGGTTTCCCTAAACATGTTGTCTTTTTAAACCTCAATATGTGATTATCAGATTAAGTGTTACAACTCAAGAACAGGGTCAACATTATCTGATAGCTTCTATTTTGCACCGCTTGTGTTGGTCCCAGTTGTTTTCTATACTGAGACCACATTTCCCATAAACTATGTTGCGTGTTTTCACACTGAGGGTGTTACTCTTTAGAAAACTGGAAAGTTTGGCCAAATTTTCCCAAAACATTATTGTTTTCTGCTGTGAAGCAGTCTAAGAGATTTTCTCACAAACGTTACCTCATTGCGCACAGTGTTTAATTAAATGCAGAGACTGAATTTGGTCACATTTTATGCAGTTTTCTCCAAATTTACACTGATAAAATGTTATGGCCGTTTAAACTTAGTTTAATTAAGAATACATTTTCCATTTTTGCTTTTTTAAGGGCTCCATACTCACAATTATTCACACTTGTTTAATTCCTGTTTACAAGAAAGCTCTTATATTACCTTTTTATTTTCTGCTCCATACATAGCTGAAAACTTGAAAAGTTCTTTTGGTGATACATTTCCTTCAAACCAGCATTAAAGAAATCTCTTACAGCCTTAAAGTAAACTTGATAAATGTTGCAGACGCTGTGATGTTTTCTTGACCTCAGCTGACCTCCTTCACCGATGTTCCTCAACTGATTCAAGATGGCTTTACATTGTAAACCATGACCATGTGTGTGTCGAAGTTTATGTGTATGTGTGTGTTACATGGCTGTGTCCATACTGTAGCTGTTGACGTGTTTTCTCTCTGTCCTGTGAACGTGTCCTCCTCCTCCTCCTCCTCTTCCTCCTCCTCTTCCTCCCCCTCCTTCCATCCAGGAGATTCCTGAAGGGGATCAGGTAGGATAGCACAATAGCACACCATGATACGGCTGCTACAGACTCGTCTACCTCCCTCACTCACTCACTCTCTCTCTTTATCTCTCTCTCTCTCGGCGTGGGCGACATGGATAAAATATCATAAGTTTGACGATGTGTCTCAATATCTTCCCTGCTATTTACTAAGACTAAACAATTACTTGGAATTTGATTGAATTTTCCTGTGCAAGGCACAATACATGTTAAAGGCAAAATATGTGGCAAAATACTATTCTGAATGAAGTATTGTGGTGCTTCAGAGTCATATTGCATTTCCAATATCAGTCTAAAATAATCTTACTCAGGACTCAGTTTTCTGCCTTTTAAAGAAGCTTAAACTTAAAATTGTCATGCCGATTTTGAGGAATTGTGTTTTCACTACCTAATAAGAAATAGCATTACACCATTACTCATTGTGAAGAGAGATTACTGGCTACTAATTTCAGTAATTTAAGCTTTCCTTTTCTTTGTTCCAGTGGAACATGTCAACAGGGTTGACCAATAATTGAATTTGAATTAGCCAAATTTGTATTTTAAAAAAGATGAAAAAAACAAGTGAGTGTTGGGACGTTTCATGGGATACAGTTACACCTGAAACAATTCACTCACTGACAGAAGATTAATTTGCCACATTGATCATTTATTAACCGATTTGCTTCTTAATGTGATGATTTGCTGCTTTTCTCTAACTTTTATTGTAAACTGAATTACTGAAAGTTTTGCACTTTTGGTTGAACAAGACAAGCGATTTTAAGGTTTTTACTTATTCTCACATTGTACAAAGGGAACAATTAATCAGTAAACCAAAAAAATAAGTAGTTAAATCAACAATTAGAATAAATACTTGACATATTGCTGGATAGAAATGTAAAAATACTAGCTTGCAATGGCAGCAGGTTTTTAATTTTAAAAACAAATACATTTTTAAATGCATACTGCCAATCTCCAGCAACAGATAAACGGTGCTGGGGTCCAAAAATGTAATGTATTTAACATTGCTGCATGTTACTGAATTATAGAAAGTATGCGTGCATTACTACATTCCAGTAATGCATAACTTTGTATCACAATGGTCCTTTTTGAAGGCAAATTAGAACCATTTCAATGCTTTTAAAAAGGTAAAAATCATGTCGCTCCACCTCTCGGCTACCTCCTTTAAAATCTCTGACCTCATCTATACCTCCTCCTCTTCTCTCTTTTACTGCTCTCTGTCCGCTTTTTTTGACCAGCCCTTCATTGTTGCTGCTGCTTCTTTTTCTCCATTCTAACAGAAATGTAAATTACAGCCGTGACAATGCGTCCTCCCACAGCTGGAAAACTAAGCAACAACAGCAACATCAACCCAACTAATTCCATTCAGCTTCCTGGACCTGCCTGGTACTAAAACCAATATCCAAAAAGCAAAAACCGAGCGAAAACCAAAGCAACCACTCTTTCTCCGTCATTGCACCATCTTTAATTCTGGCATCCATTTTTGTGTGACATCACGTCTTGCTTCTCCTGCTCAACAGTGTGGATGAGAGACAAGTCGCGTCCCTCCGACCTCCTCCACCTCCTCTGCTTCATTTGTCTGTTTGGAGTTTAATATGTTCAACCATCAGTCTGTGTTTTTTAATGTTCCCTCAGTGTTTTATCGTCGTGTTTCATTTTGGATGGCTCCATCTCTCATTCTCTGGCTGTTCTGAATGAAGGGTTTTTTTTCCTTTTGTTTAGTTTAATTTGTGTTTTCAAGGCGGGGATAGATGAGTGCAGGAGAGCGAGCGCCACACACTCCTCCCTCTCTGACTGCTGGGGATATTAACCAATCAGCTCCTCAGACACCGAGCTCTGTCCTCCCTGTTGATCTCAGGACCAGAAAACTGTCCTTTAGACTGCAGACTGACATATGGAGCAGAAACTGAGCGTTATATAAGTCTTACAGCCTCCACTCAGTGTCGGCCATTTGAGATAATTATGTCATTAATTCTTCTCTGATATTATTATCCTCGTTTTTGCAGTTAGTTCACTCTGCAAGCTGTTTGGTAGATTGATAACTTTACTCTGCGAGAGGCTCTGATTGCATTGATGCAGCAATGTGAAGCTACTATGTGCCGTTACGAAAAGAAACCTTGCAGATCAGGTCCTGCATGCTAACCCTTATGGGACCGACTCACTCCAAGTCTTGGCAGGAAAGATTCAGTGTTAAATGGCTTCCATTGGTTGACAATGTTTCACTTTAATGGTGGGATTGTCCTCCAAAATGTCCCTGTATGTCATGATCTATTGGAAATGAAGTGATTTCTAGTTACTTGTTGATCGTGTTGCTTGCAGTTTGAATACACACAGTCAACAGTGTAAGTGTACAATACTGTTCAGTTTTGTCGAAAAAGCACACTAGTTAGTGGAGGAGGCTGGTGTCTGGTGACCTGGTACATGGAGGTGAGCCTTGGAGGAAACAGGAGTGGTCATCAGTGTCTCTAAAACTGTCGAAGATGGGAAGAAAACAAGAAATTAAGCCACTTTGAATGAGACAGTGGTGACCACTCCTCCTCTCGGCACTGGGTTGGCTCAGAGGGAGGGGTGGGCGGGGCATGAGTCTATCCCTGAAGTAACAACTGCTCCTTCTGGCTGCCACTCAAACAGAAACCCCTCCTCCTACCTTCTTTTTTAACTCTCCAGTCTCTCCCTTCAACCCGCCGCTCTAACATGTTCCTCCATATGTCTTCTCTTCTGTGTGTGTATGGCCGTGGTTGGTCCGTTACAGAAGCAGAAGAACATCGCAGGAGCGCTGGCTTTCTGGATGGCCAACGCCTCCGAGCTGCTCAACTTCATCAAGCAGGACCGAGACCTGAATCGAATCACGCTGGACGCCCAGGACATCCTCGCCCATCTGGTTCAAATGGCTTTCAAGTCAGTCTGTGTGTGGTTGTGTGAGGGGATGTGGGGCTGGTGTTGGAGTCTGGAATATCATGGAAGTTTTAGAGATCCATACAGGAAAAGTCTGGGAATTTGTCCCAACCTCTGGAAGGGAGGAAATACGTGTAATTAAACACATAGGCTGGAAATGCTTTTTGGTTCCAATCTACGCTACCAAAAATGAAAAAAAGTACCTGCAAATTTCTGTCTTTATTCCTCCTCTAGTTTATTGTACATGACAACATTTCAACCATAAACATTTTGTACAGGAGATCAAACTTTCGATCGTCATACTAAACTTGGAAAAATGATCAACAACAGAGTAGTTGCTGACAGACGTAGAAAAATACGTACATTTATTCTTAGAATGCTTTGCTGTATTTGCAAATTTAAGTTCTGTTGTCGGTAACGAGCTGTAATCTGTGGGTGCAGGTACCTGGTCCACTGTCTCCAGGCTGATCTGAACAACTACATGCCTGCCTTCCTGGATGACCCCGAGGAGCATAATCCACAGAGACCCAAGATCGGTAAGATACAAACACATGCAGTGTCCAGCAGTGGTGACGATCTAAAGCAGTCTAATTAGGAATAAGAAAATATTCAAATCCTTCCTGCAGAAGTGCACTTTGAGCTTCTTTCCAATAATAATGCCATAGGAAGGAGGATGTGAGATGAACCTCATGTGTCTCTTACTCCTTTCTCTTTGCAGAGGATGTCCTGCACACTCTGACGGGGGCGATGTCCTTACTGCGGCGGTGTCGGGTCAACGCCGCTCTGACCATCCAGCTCTTCTCGCAGCTCTTCCACTTCATCAACATGTGGCTCTTCAACAAGCTGGTGACGGACACGGATTCGGGCCTGTGCTGTCATTACTGGGGGGCCATCCTCCGACAGCAGCTCAGCCACATCGAGGCCTGGGCAGAGAAACAGGGACTTGAGCTTGCCGCTGACTGCCACCTCAGTCGAATTGTGCAGGTAAGAGGATGAAGGGAAACAAGGGAATGTAGTAAACTGACCACATAACCCACCAGTATTACACAGGTTGCCACATCTAGATTTAGTCTCAATGTAAAAGCAGATACAGTAGGGTTTGTTTAGCAGAAACCTTAGAAAGCACCTGAAAACTGTGCTGTAAGTGGTATTCACTTTATTTCCTTGTTACATTCAATACTTGTGACTACACAATTCAGTTAAAGGCTGAAAAAAATCCTTAATTAAACACTGACATTCTCATCTCATCTGCTGTGTCTGGACTGAGTGAGTGTTGTTTGATCACATTTAACTGATACAGATGTCTCCCTGGAAATGTAAACAAACAGCCCAACATCTGTCATCAGATTCTGATTACTGCATTGTTAAATTTGAAATGATGCGTGGAAACATAACACAGCCTCGCCCCTTCAAAGCAGTGAGCAGAAGACAGTCTGTCAATGTGTGAAATACAGAAAAGTTTTGTGCTTGCTTTGGCAGATAATAACGTGATCATGTAGGAATCCTGTTGTCTACATAAGGAGCTCTTACCAAGCTATAACTTGCATGTTAAAGAACATTTAGAAACCAGTTTTCAAATAGTCTTTGTTGAATCAAAGGATTCAAAGGTTTGTGTGTAATGTAACACAAGCAGGGCTGCTGCTGATTGAGTAATCTGCTGAAGAAGGCTGTTTGTGCCACTGTGTGGGTTGCTACTCAGCTCGTTTTTAACACACATCGTCAGGAATTTCAGTATGAAAAAGTAATCTAAATAAAGGCTTTTTAATCGTATTAACAAGTGAGTACAAGGATTTTTTTTTTATTTCACTATTCACATCATCACATTATTAATTTAATTTGACTTTTCTGAGCACTCTAGATCAGCCATGCCCAAACTTAAGAATGATGTGGCCCAATTTGAAATCAGAAAATCTGGTGCCCACCCAAAACACTTTAAAGATAAGTGAAGAATAATACCTGATTTAACACTTCCGTTTTATCAGCTCTGATTATTTGATTACTTCAGTAAATTTTTGATCATAAATATTTCATGGTCATTTTAAACTTGATTACAAAAGTGAAATTTAAAAAGTTTTATTTATTTTGTCTTTTTGAATCTGTTTATTATTTTCATGATGCATCATTTGGTCTGTAAAATGTCAGAATTTATGTCTTCAAATTGCTTGTTTTGTCGAACCAACTGTCCAAAACCTAAAGATTCTTCATCAAAAGCAGCAAATCTTTACATCTAAAAAGCTGAAATCAGCAAATGTTTGACAGTTCTGCTTGAAAAATAATTTAAATGATTAATTCAACTGATGATGCGTTGAAGCTCTACATATAGTTAAATGCATATAGGATAACGGCAGGATACAGGGATTGAAATGTAATTATGTATAAGCTATGCAAGATATGATGCTCATTGACACATGTTTTGTGTGTCTCTTCCAGGCCACCACCCTGCTGACCATGGACAAATACTCCATGCAGGATGTGCAAAACATCCACAACACCTGCTTTAAGCTCAACTCCCTGCAGCTCCACGCACTCATGACCAACTACCATTGTGCTCCGGACGAGCCTTACATCCCGCCTGTAAGACGAATGTACAGAAACACAAACAAAATACAGAGTATTTAACAACTGTAACTTAAATTTTAACATAGCCTGTGAGCATGTCCATGTTGTCTGACGTGTTGTGCGTGGCTGTGTACAGGAGCTGATAGACCACGTGGTGGCAGTGGCAGAGAACACAGCAGATGAGCTGGCGAGGAGTGATGGCAGAGAGGTCCAGCTGGAGGAGGATCCAGACCTGCAGCTGCCCTTCCTCCTTCCTGAGGACGGCTATTCCTGCGACGTGGTGCGCAGCCTCCCCAACGGCCTGCAGGACTTCCTGGAGCCTCTTCTGCAGAGAGGTAAAGACAGCAGGACCACGACCCACATTTTGGAATTACAAGAAATTATATTGAAAAGGAATTTCTTATTTTTTGTGAATGCAATTTAGTGGCTTAATAAGTGATCCTGGAGCCTGTGCAGTATCTTTCATCCTTAATATCACTCAATGAAAATACGATACTGTTATTTGTGAACTATTTTTGGGGTCAAGTTGGCAATGTTTAGAGTTCCTCCATTCAAAAATAGTTTTCTAATCGTCACATAACTTAGACGTTTGACCTTTCCTGTGCAGGCTGGTTTATATTCAGAGTTTGACACTAGCACGAAAGAAGGAACAGATTAATTGTGATTATTTTAAAGCTTTTTGTTGTGAAAGCATTATTGATAGCAGTATTTGTATATGTCTTAAAACAGGTATGGGGGGTTTCTTTAGCACTTCTAAATGGTTGCAAATATATAAAGATTTCATGACTGAAGCTCCTGTGTCATCTGAGCTCCATCAGGATTTTGTTCTTTTCAAATTTGCCACTTTTATTTCCAAGAAAGTGGACGTGAAGAGTTGTTTGTAATACTTAATGTTTAGTTTACCACATGATTATTTCCAGGGAAATGAAAGAGAAGTTGCTTCTCTTCAGAAGTTTGTTTTTATGCACAGAATTTAGATTTATGACTATGAAAAATGTACTGTAGAATGACTGTGTGTGCCTTTGCTCCACTAGGTTTTTGTAGGCTGGTACCCCACCCCCGCTCGCCTGGTACCTGGACCGTCCACTTTGAAGGAGCCGACTGTGACAGCCACTTCTCTGCTGCTGACAATACTGAGATGGTAGGACATTAACACACAGACACACTCTAACTGTCTCGACCCCTGTGTGCGTTCGCGTGTGTGCGTGTGTGTGTGTGTGTGTGTGTGTGAGAGCAGGTTAAGAAATGCTGACTCACAGAAGCTGTGGAGACTAAAGTGTACAGTAGATCTGACAGATGAGACAGCAGAGAACAAGGGCACGAATTCTCGGAGCCACAAAAGAGGCCGCAGAGTCTTTGAACGCAGCAGAGTAACTTAAGGACACGCCTTGCTTTATTCGCCATGCTGCAATGAGATCTTTGATTGAAGTCTGTTGCGACCAATTTTGGCCAAAATTATGTTCAAACTGCTCTAAAATATTCCCAGCTGAGGAATACAGATAAACTTGGGATTGATGTTTGATGAGGTTAATGAATGCATTAAAATACCATCATACCTTTGAATTGATGAAAGGAAACAACTGGTGGTCTACGAATACCTCTCTTTAAATCCTACAGAATTGAGTCCTAAAACCTAGAAGTGAGTTAGCTTTTAATTTTTAATTGTTGCATTTAAGACAAAAAATGTACAAGAAATGTCTAAGAATGACACACATATTACTAGTATATTAAAGAAGAAAGGTACTGGTAATATTTTAGAATATAGCCCAAGTTACTAGCCCAAAGTAGTCAGTATAATATGGATTACATAAACTAATGGTCTCCATCAACATTATATAAGATCCTTTCAGTTGCTCCTGTTGACCCTTTTCTGGCTGAGCTCGTCTCCCCAGCACACTGGATAATTCAGGTGTAAATTATACTGGATTTACTGGGTTTAAGGGCGATTGTACAGGAACTCCAGAAAACGTGGATCGGTTTTCAGGTGAATTTACGTCTAAAAAAGGTAAAATTCCTGAACAGAAGCTTAGCTGCGACGATGTGACGACACCGCTGGCATAGTTTGACTATTTTTAGAAAAGTTTAAGCCTGGAAGAAGCCTTGATTTGTGTGTGTGTCTGTGTGAGAAAGCGAGACGCCTGCATTATGTCGAGGCTACAGTCATGTAATAGTAGAGCAGAGATAAACAGACCAATTACAGAGGAAGTGGCTGTGTGTGTGTGTTTCTATGTGTTTGTGTGTGTGTGTGTATTGCAATGAAAAGAGGTCTGTCATTTACTGCTCCAGGCTCACTAACTAACTTCTGCAGTGTGATTGGTGTTGATTAAATTGTGTGTGCGCGTGTGTGTGTTTGTGTGTGCGCTGCTGTGTGTATGTGACTGTTGTTATGAAAAGTAAATTGCCCCTTCTGAAGTCACTGTAATCACTGCCTTCATACTGGGAGACCACACACACTCACACACACATGTACAAACACACACTCTGATTGATGGTGTGTGTGTTCACGCAGGCTGGAGGGGGCGGGGCTCATGGAGCTCATTGAAGTCTCGCAGCGACAGTTCTGCTCTGTTTCCTCTTCAGCACCGTGGATGTGATGGAGTTTGTTTACATGGTTTTCACGTGATTAATATTACATACAGAACATTAAGAATTTTTACATTACTTACTGAAATTATCTTTAAAAAAGAAAAGTCTCATTGGATTATGAAATACTTAAAATAGAAGCATTCTGCAGGTTTCAATGGTTTGGTTAATGTGCATTTTCTTTGCCTACTACTTTTTTTTTCTTTAGAATTATCTAATGTTGACATGATTCTTTAAACTTATTATAACTATCTAATTTACAGAGTTTTTACAAAGTCTTGAAAGTATGGAAAATTCTTAATTCTAACTGTTTACTGACTATAACTGTTTTCAAGGTGATGAATATGCTTGAATTTGAATGTACTTCCTAAGAAAAGCTTGACTTTCAACATAATCCGGTGTTTGAACACAGTTATTCATGTAAATCAAAAATCTTTTAATACTTGAAATGAAACAACCATCGTTATATTTGTTTGTTTCTTGGCATCGAAATTTACGCCCTTCACATGATCCTCATCCAAATAATGTTGGCACAGCAATGGCAGAGTTATATAACCTTCAATACAATAATAGTATAGAACCTCTTTTAATACAACAGCCAAAATGGGGTAATGTTTTCCCTGAACAAAGTCACTGAACGCATACAAACACATCTATAGTAATGTTAAAGGGGCACTATGTAGTTTTGGAGAAGAAACAGTTGTCAGTCGTTACGGCTCTGACAGCTTTCTCACAGCTATTTAGGTTAACTACCATTTAAGTCCTGTAATTATATACATTTTTCAACAACCCCTTGAGCTGGGTGTTTATTGACACTGAGTGAGGGAGGTGGAAATGTATGTATTTGCTATTTGGGCAACTTGCTGGTGCTATTTTAGTTATATTTTTCAAAACACAACCCTCTTTTACCATATTTTCATACAGTTATAAACGTAAAGGTTGTCATATTAACCTAAGCGATATGTCAAAGATTTGATCTTTGAACTGAGAGCCTGCCGTGTCCACTTTTCAATCTAACCAGCTCATGGTGGTTGTCTTTTCTTGTACCAATCCCCTTGCAGAGTTGAAACTGACTTGCAGACATAAAAAAGTCTAAAAATGTCCACATCGTAGAGTAGACCTACTTTAATGCAACAGAAAGTAAGTTGTCGCTGAAGGCATAAATCTGCTTTACCATACAGTGAAAGCCTTACATAAGTTGGCCTGTAGAAAGCTTTGACAAAAGCTTAAAGGAGAAGTTCACATTTTTTCAAGTTTCTTAAAACAATACTGAAATTCCCATGTGGACATTAAGACAGTTATTGTTTGCAATAGGACCTTCAATTTTGCTCCCCAACACTTACAAAGAGATGGATTTTGGAAGAGATTTCTTTGTGGCCAGTATGGACACTTTTAATGTTGTTTTAACATAGACTTGAAAAATGTGAACCTGTCTTTTAACTACATCTCAGCAAGAGATGTTCCTACTGACTTATTTCCCTAAAGTATAAATGCAAGTTTAAACTTGAAACCAGTTTAAAAGTAAGAAAGCACCGAAAAAGGTCAAAATTGAGAAGTAATTATTATTAGTTACCCCAAGCATCTTTTTCTGCATTACCTCTAAAACAACGTTTTCATATTGGACACCATATATACCAATATTTCTGTGATAGGCCAATATCAGGAGATAATATAAGATATCCAGTATACTCTTGTAAGGAAAATTAGTTGCCAGCCCAGTTCCAGCTTCTTAAATGTGAGGATTTAGTGTTTTTGTTTGTCATTTAGACTGAAAGGTTATTTGAATAATAGTGAAAATAATCAGCAGATCAATCAATAAAATAAATAATCCTTAGTTGCTGGCCTAGCCACACAAGTATTTGGCCTAAATGACATACAGAAGAGCATCTGATCAAACCGTACAGAAACTGGAAGAATCTGGTCAAGCATGCGGTGCCAACGTTTAGCACTTTTGTATTCTGGTTGTCAAAGTCAGAGCCGGGGTGTCTTTGTCGTGTAGCTGTAGCATTGTCATTACAGTTGTATTGCAGTTGTTGTGCGGTCGTTTCGTTTGATTCTGGGTGTTCCTACACATTACAGAATAATCAGCTCACTCCCTCTGCATTTACAAAAAGACTGCTGCCCAGTCCAGCTGCACACAGCTACACACACACTCAGCTCAGATGCACACGCACAAAAATACACATTACGGCGCAGACATACTTTTGTCCAAGTCTGACACAAGCTTATTTATTTTGGAGTTTCCTTTGTCAGAATATTTTATCATGCTGTGGGAAACCTCGGTAGCTCTCTCTCTTTCTTTGTTTCTGTCCGTCTCCCCACCCAGTCACCCAGCCCTGCTCCAATGAGGCCTGCTCTCTGTATGTATATATATGTGTGTGTGTGTGTGTGTGTGTGTGTGTGTGTGTGTGTGTGTGTGGGGAGCCATGATGTGGTTTTCATTCTTGACTCGATTCCAGCGACCACAGGTTCCTCTGTGGTCTCCCCCTTTCCCCTTTATTCCTCCTTCATTCCTTCCCTCCCTTTTCTCATCCCTCCCTCTTTTTACTCCAGCTTCTCGTTTTCCTCCGTAAAGTCTCAGAGGCGCTCAGAGGGAAACACACCAGAGGACGTTCGCTGTCAAAGACGTATCGAAGAGGTTTCACCCTCACTCACAATTTGTCCTTCCTGTCCATCTCTCTTTTCAGCCAATGAGGAAGGAGCCGGAGGTTGTCACGGTAACCCTGAAGAAGCACAATGGCATGGGCCTCAGCATCGTGGCTGCCAAGGTAAGAAAATGTCACCTGGATGGAAGTGTGTGTGTGTGAGTGTGTGACGAGTTAAATCCAATCTGTGGCAGATCTCAGATTTCTCTGAGCTTTTCAAGAAAGTTTTTTTTTTCTTTTTAGTAAGAAAACTTCTCTTTCAAGGCAGAAGTCATATATTTTTTACAGATTTTCGAGGAAAGGATTGGCATGAATTTGACAGGAAATCCAAAAATAACTTGGATGTTTTTATCTTGGCTGTCGAGATGGAGTTCAGTGGATTTGTATGCGTGTGCGTGCGTGTGTGTGTGAGGCTGAGCGACACAGTGCTGACAGTAAAGGCTGCTGTTTTAAATAGACTGCTTTCATTGTTGAGTCTGACAGCAGCGCAGAGACTAAACAGTGACACTGCACAGAAAGCTCTGGATGACGCCGGGACAAAAGCGCGGTCGTTGTAGTTTGCTGTTAGAGGGGAGTGGGTGTGGAGGGTGGGTCACTCTGTCCATGTTTATTTGAACACACACCTCTGATGTATGATACGTCTCACCAATTTGTTCCAGTGTTAAACAAACGTATACAGAGTCGCCAAAAATGGAAAAAATTATATCATATGCTGCCCAAAATAATACTTCATTGCTTATTGTAGTGGATTAATTGAATGGCCCAAAGGAATAGAGATAATTACGATTTAGATACAATTAGATTAGGAGTTTGCATGCACATCCAAACCCAAAACGGGCAGGTGCTGAGTCAAAAGTGAGCAAAACGTGAACCAAAAAAGAACATTTCACCCACTGCAGGGATCAAATATCACATATCTTTATCAGACTGATGCCATGTGCAAGCTGTTTTTTATTTCATCTTTTACTTCTTAAATTCCAAGACACTAAAGAAAGTGCTGTTTGAATCAGAAGTCTCAACTTATTGATGAAAACAACTTAGTACTTAGTAAGAAGTTGACACGTTAATGGTGGAGGCATCTGCTGGGTAAAATCAGTATTGCTGGACACAGATTTATTGGCTGCAGATAGCACTGCAAAAATGACAACTTTCAAGGCATTGAAAACCAAATCGATGTCTGTTATGATGTACAGAAATGGCTAACAAGCTAAACATTTAAAAAGTCATAATATTGAATACAAGATAGGCCTTGGCAACCAATTTCTACTTTCATCATTAGTTAAAGATGCAATTTGCGTCTTGTCTACAGGCTTTTAAACAGAAACAGAGGCCTCGATACTAGAAGTAGCAGTTTGCAGGAGCAAAAATTAGGTTTTAAGCTGTATTTTTACATTAGTTTGCACATTTTAATATGTCATTTACTTCTCAATCAAGCATTTTTTCTACAAAATACAGAAAGATGTCCCAAGGTGACCTCAAATCAGACAGTCTAAAACACAAAAGATATTAAATCAAACTTGCCAGCTGAAAAATAGAACACAGACTTCTATATTAAAGAAGACACATAAAACATACCAAAATGCATTTTAAAAACATTATGTAAAACCGACTAAGACGTCAATAAAACGGTGTCCATCATGTGAGAGAAAAGCATAAAACCTTGATAAATTCAGCCGTCATCGTCCAACACATTCACCAGCTGTTTAAACAGTATTTCCATCATCACCCTCTAATTTCACATGAAAGGCTGATCATTAACTTCCTCACTTTGAGCATTTAACAGTTTAATTACATCATGAAAGATAATTCTTAATTACCCCGGCTCTCCCCAAAACAACCACAAAAGCTCCAGTTGCTAATACAGACTACCTGGTATATTTTATTCAAAACAAACCCAGAGCAGAGACATGTTATGTTATGCACCTCAGAGACACCATGATGTCTTGTATTTCTTGGATTATAAAATGGTAAAGAAAAGTGCAGCACAGTTGGACGTCCTCTTTGACTCACAAATTTTCCTGTTCGGGGAAAACCCTGCACTGACAAGGCCGATGGTTGTGTAATTTTGAATAAGGCCTCTCTATCAACAAATGCACCCTCACTTGTCATGTCTGCTTCTGCTTTTCGTCACTGAATGGATAGGTTTGGTTTCACCTGGTTGTTGTTGAGTTTTGTCATTGGATGACGATGATGTGTCTTGTTTTGCAGCCTGTGTTGGATGTGCCTTTTTTAATGATGAAATAAAAAAACAGTCAGCTTTGAATTTGCTCTCTTGGTGAAACATGAGGACTTTTTCTCTCCTTTAGAGTAGAGTGAGTTTCCTGCCGAAGGCGAGAGCTTTCCTGTGCATGTGTGTGTGCGTGTGTGTGTGTGTGTGTGTGTGTGGGGAGGAAGAGCGGGAAGGAAGAACTAAGTGAGGAAACCTCCTCGCTCTGTTTATTTTCAAAGCTGTGTGGACGAATGAGGAGGAGAGAGAAATGTGTGGGATGGGAAGGCAGGTAGAGAGAATTTTGTCAAACAGCTGCTTGAGTTCTCGGTAAACTGGGCAGAGCTCTGTCCTGTTATATAACTCGGTGTGTGTGTGTGTGTGTGTGTGTGTGCGCGTGTGTTATTTGCCTGGTGGAGCAGCAGCAGCGCTCCACCTCAGTCTGGCCAGCCGGCGTCCCAGCCGACACTTCACCTCTGGATGGCCGCCTGGATTCTCTGTTTCTTAACAAACATGCTGCAATTAGGAACTCGTGGAGGATTTTTTCTGCACTTGGGAACTGCTTCTTTTTAATCACTTGTACTGGAATTTACACAGCTTTTAAAAATTTTATGGGAGGTTTTTATGAATTCCAACTTTTTTTTAAAATGACCTGCGTTCCTTTTTGCCACACACATTGGAATCCACGCTACGTTTTTGTCCCACATTTCCAGCCGTAAATAGTGATTTTAAACGTTCAGCTGGATGGATTACTCCCTGCAGGTGTAACTGGGAGGTTTTGGACTTGTCTGTGCATGTAAGCAGGTTGAACTGTCTCTTGGATAAAAAGAGGTGTGTGCATTTTAGCCTGGCGTGTCCCAGTCTGGACGTCCCGGTGTGAACTGGTCTGGAGAACGCTGAGGAAGCGGCTGCAACATGTGGTTTTCTGTGGTGGGCAGGAAAGAACAGGTAGAGTGCTTTAATGATAGTGTGGACAGCTGAATGTGTTGAAGACAAAGAAAGTCTTATTATTTTGCGTTTCCTTGTCACAAGTTTGTCGATCATCTGCTCCTTTTGGTGTTGGTTTTGAATGAACTTTACACGAAGAGTGATTTGATACGTGTGTGCGCATGCAAGCGAGATAAAAAGTGTTTGTTCGGTTCACTTGTTTCTCAAAGGACCAGATTATTTAGTGCTGTGACACCTAACACGCACTTTGAGGGTGAATGAAGACGTTTTTAGCAGCAGGCTGAATGTTGAACACATGGATTTATCGTGTGCCCTGCAGTGTGATGGCCTCCTGGTTGGCCACTTATTTGCTTTCAGGGCTGTTCTGCTAATGGTTAAACTAAGGTACACACATGAGGTACAGATGGTAAAAAGACACGTACATTTTGGGCAAAGTGATCAGCAAGGTCAAGCCATTTCATTATATGTTACTGGAATCCTCTTTTTAAAGAACATCAGATGTAAACTAGGCTTTTTTGCTGTAGAATTAATCCATTTTAAACTGGTTGTATGTTTTAGCATGCTCACGACAGTAGAGATCTCTCCAACACCAAACATAGACAACATAATGTCAAAACCGTTATTTCGTCATGTAATGACGTTGCTCATAATTAAGGAGCAAAAACTCAATGAAAATAGTGTTTGACGCACGCAAGTAAAACCAGTTTGTCAAGTAGCTGTTGGAGTGATTGGTCTGTAACATCATATCAAGTGTTTCATTGTGTATTTAGTTTTCGCTCGAACGACAAAGAAAAAATCTTTTATCACCTGCCCCTTTCATCTGTAATAATATCAGATTAATAATGCAAACAACCATGACTTAATATAATAACCTCATATTGTTCCAAGTCCTTTGTATCTCTCTGTGGAGGAGTTTGATGTGTGTTTAATCGGATTTGTGTCCTTAAAAATACCATTAGTCAAACCCACATGTGTGGTTCACGGTGATGTGTTCCTCAACTCCCAACTTCTCTCCACACAGCTGGGAAGCTCTCCTCCTCCTCCTCCTCTGTTGCTGGGTGGCTGTGTTGGTGTGTTCACTCATTTATCTGTCACAGTAAAGAACAGAACATTCTCTCTGTTCACATTAAATACAACTAAGTTTCATTTGCACTGTGTTGCAGATTTCAGAGTGACATGACAATGTTTCATCCAAGAGTTAACTTCATGCCAAACTCCGTACGCAAACTTGTAGGGTTTTTTTGTTGGTCTGCTTTGGTTACTGGGAAATTATCTCACCTCATAGAGCAGCACTTGGAGTATATATGATGTTTATAGTATATTTGAAACACCAAACAGTGCTTGATTGATTAAAATTATTATTAAAACAGTTCTTTCACAATAGCACCAGGAGAAGGAAAGGAGGACATTAGTGCACTGTGTGAATTAAATCAAGAAAATAAACTTTTATTCAAACAAAGTTTTGCCTTGTGGATGTTAGATTGTTGTGCAGTGACCCTAATCAGTTTGTAAAGGTCTAAATTAATTATTCAGACTTGTTTTGTGCCGCTGTGTGAAATTCCTGAAATGTTAAGGGGAGTTGTGTGTTGCTTATGCAATCATGTCCAAAATAGGAGCCAGAGTTTTGAGCTTGAAGTACGGAGACATGAATGAAGTTTTCATCCTGTCCGACCCCAAAAAGCTGCATTTGGTCTGTTTGTTTCCACAGCGTGTTTGAAGTATTGATTGTGTGTGTGTGTTTGTTTGTTAGCTGAGCGAATGGAACTACGAGTGGAACAATAGTATGAGAGGGTTTACCCCCTGTGAGGGCTGGAACAATGGGAGGATGTACCGCACACACACACACGCTCACTTTCCTGTAACGCTTTGTGCAGGAGGTGTTTACAAGTCTCCATCTCGGGGCTCATTATAACTGTGTACCTTTGTGCTGAATGAAAGATTTTTGAAGAAAAACTGAGCTGTACTTGCAGGAAAGAGAGGTGCATATCGCTGTCTTCTTCTGTGCTTAGTAGCTGAACCATTTCCTGTTTTTAGGAACAGCTTCCACATCGTCCAAAAGTATGTCACCAGTTGTCATGACGAAAAGCAAACCGATCATCTCTGGTGGTCTGAGGTTATCAGAGGACACTGATACTTCACGTCTGATGAAACAGTTGAGTGACCTTGAGGTTTGCTCGTCAAGGAATCTACTTAGCTAAGAATGGATTTGTCTTTATCCCCTGAATCTAAACTTCTGTGTCTCTCTGTGATTCAGAGACTTGTTGGTTCCTGATGAAAATGGGTTTACAGATGGAGGAAACCTCCCTAAGTGTATTTTTGACCTGTGGGAAAAATCGTATTTTCCTAGATTATAGTTCCCTCTTTCTATTTCCATGCACACTCACTGGCATGGAGCGTAAACATGCTGCACAGAGTCCTTGTAAGAATACACACATTTACAAGCAGCACTGTGTTTAACTGTTTATGGAATTTGATGGAAAAAGGAGCCAAAAATGTGCTCAACTAAGCAGCAAGCAGTTCATATTTAACATTAATTGCATTTATATGACAATAAATAACTTTTTGCAACAATAATATTAATGTTCCTTGCAATGTCATGCAATTGGTTGAGGAATAACTTTAATTTGTGCTGAAATGAGCATTTACATATGAAAAAGTAGTAAGAAGTGATGTAATCTATTTAATAATAACAACAACACACTTTATTTATATCATATCTTTGTTAACAAAGTTACAAATTGCTTTACAAAAGAAAAGAAAACCAGATAAGGGCAATGAGACGGAGTAGGGGTAAAGCTTCTTCTGCAGTAGGGCTGCAAATAAGAATTGGTTAATGTGCTGATTATTTTCAAGATTAATTAATTCATAATTTAGTCTGTAAAATGTTAAAAACTCATCATTACAGAAGTGACATCCTAAAATTGCTTGTTTTGTCCAACCAACAGTCCAAAATGTACTGTCATAAATGAGAAAGAAAAGCAGTAAAAACTTTCATTTAAGAAGGTGGAATCAGCAAATGTTTGACAATTTTGCTTATAAAATGACTTAAATGATTAATCGATTATCAGGATAGTTGGATATAATTTTCTTTCGATCAACTAATCAATTAATAGACGAGGTGTTGTCAGTTATTTTGGCTGATTTGACCTCTTCTCAGGATAAAGTTGGGTGTAGTTCCATACAGAAAATTTGCTGAAGTCATGAAATTGCATTAACTAAAGAATCACAAAAAGAGTCCTGTCCTAACAGGTGCAACAAAAGTAAAGTAGAAGAATTAAGATGTCAATCAACCGCAGTCTGTACATGCAGAGAGAAGAACTCTAATCTGCTAAAATAACTGAAGGTGCCTGTGTGGGTGTGCGTGGCCTTTTGAACACCACTGGCTTCGATCTGCCTCTCATGGAGAAGTGGTTTACAACCTCAGAACGGCTCCAGAAGGCAGGTTGACTTGTATTAACA
Source organism: Lagodon rhomboides (assembly GCA_039737535.1). Classification (NCBI taxonomy): domain Eukaryota; kingdom Metazoa; phylum Chordata; class Actinopteri; order Spariformes; family Sparidae; genus Lagodon; species Lagodon rhomboides. The sequence continues at coordinate 9,835,401 of CM077798.1, read as the reverse complement.
ATGTGAGCTGTAATCTCGGTGAGTCTCCAGGCTGCATTAGCAGTGGCTTTTGTCAGCGGTGCATCAGACAGCCGTTGCTTCTCGTTTCTATGTGCTGCTGTAGATGTTTCTCAGTGTGAGTCAGCTGCAGAAAAATGTCACATCACTCTGACTCTGCTGCTCGGAGTGCTGAGAGAAACACTCCGAGCCTTGTTGTATAATTTACATTTACTTAAGATTTTGGTTCATTTATTTATATGACATGTGTCCCAGGAACTTTGCAGAAAGACGACAGCGTTTCTCGCTTGTTTAGAATTCATTTGTGATGATTATTTGATTTTTAAAAATATGTCAAAGTTGTTGATTAATTGATAACTTTATCAACAGGAGATTGATTTGCAACTATTCTAGAACTATCGGTTAATTATGTAATTCATTTATGGAGCAAAAATACATCTCCAACATGTGGATTTTCTATTTTTCTCTGTTTTATAGAATTTCAAAATAAATATCTTTTCAGTTTTGGACTGTTGATCGACAATTTGACAAAACAAGGCATTTGAAGACGTCAAACTGATGGACATTTTTCTTCATTTTCTGAATGAAATGAAGATGATCTTAAATTGGAGCCCTACACGTCACAGAATTTCAAGAAACATAACACTGATGCATATTTGAAACCTTCATGGAATGGGTTTTGTTCCAGCTGGTGCACCTAATTTTGAACCGTTTGAAGATTTGGCCAAAAATAAATTGGTTTGGAAAGTGAAAGGTTGGTTCCTAGGTGGAACCAAAAAATAGCAGGCTTTGGCTCAGGATGTAGAGCGGGCTGTCCACCGTTCGGAAGGTTGGTGGTTTGATCCCCAGATCCCCAAGCTCTACACACTGAGGAGTCCTTGGGCAAGATACTGAACCGCAAATTGCTCCTGATGAGCTTCAAGAGAGTCATGTAGCCGTTTTACTTGATGGTTCTTTTTCAGGCTTGTGCTTTGTGAGAGATTTTGAGTGTGCAGCCAGTAAGGCTTACCTCAGGAAATTGACAGAATTATGGCCACATTGCTTTCCAAACCAAACCTGTATCCGAATACAGCATCACCAAGATTTGATCAGAGAGCACAAAGGTCTGACAGTGTGTGTATACTGATGACAGGATGACAAGGTTTGCATTTAACAAGCACTTGAGTGTAACCGCCGTCATGGAGCCCTTCTGTTTCTGTTTTTAAAACACACTGAGACTCCTTCAAGGCTTCGGTGGTGAGCATGTTTAAAGCAGCCGACTCCTTCAGGCTGTTCCCCCTCTAATAGAGGCCTGGCAGCTGTAAGGTGCGCTTGATTTGTTAGGTCAGGGCACTTAAAGAACAAGAGCTGTCCATTAAAACACAGTAAATCAAACGGTAAAGGCTTCTTAGGTTTTTCATCTATTCTTATAGACGTATTTCAATAAACAGAAAAAGTACAATACACACTCAGGAAACAGTTGTCCTACATGATTTGTAGTGTCTCAAAGTGGTGGTATCATTTACTAAAGAAAGGTGTGTCTATACGTCGATCAGTTGATGTTTATGCCAAGCGACACATCTGGTTTCACTCTGACCCAGACTCAAACACCAGCTACCAGTTTTATGGCTTCATTACAACTGTGTGTGTGTGCGCGCTTGTGCTTATGTCGTTACAGTTTGCCTATATTTCTCATGTCATGTTTACATGGCAGAAAAAACTTCTTATTTTACATGTAGAGAATTACATTTTGTGTGTGCTGCCAGTCCCTCATGATTATGTGAAGCTGTGTGTCTTTGCAGCTTGTAGCTGCTAATCAGGCTTATAGGCAATCAGCTAATGCAAACATACATACAGAAAGCAATCCCATAAATAGCTCAACATTCAGTTTTAGTTTGACACATTGGTTCCATTGCTATTCGTGAATGTATTGTGTGATACCGCATCATTTTCAGAGCGCCACATCCATTTCTAGTGAAACACGCTGGACACTAGGGATGGGCGATATGGACTAAAATATTTATCCCGATAATTTCTGGTATTTATCACGGTAACGATAAAAATGGCGATAGATAAACACCAATTCAGCCTAATCATTTTGACTATAAATCTATCACCAAAATAATAATAAAGGCTACTAAACTACATCAATTAAGTTCAAGCAGTACACCTGTACTGCAAAAATGTTTGTTGTTTTTCATTCGTTCATTTGTTAGGGCTGTCATTTTTTATTCGAAATTTCGTTCGAAAGTGGGGGGGAAAGTTCTTATTCGAATGTAATGACCTGTTCGAAATCAAAATGTACAGTCTATTAGACCGTTTGAAGTAGTTCGCCTTGTGATCCAGCAGAGGGCGCTCTAAAACTTCACTATCAGCTTGACCTATTGCACGCGCTATTGACCCTTGACCTATCAATTCAGCTAGCGTTAGCTTATGTTGTTTGCTACGAAAATGCGACACAAGCGAGCAAAGCCGTCCTGAGCGGCGAACGACAACAAATCTGACCTCACCTGCTAGCTTGCCACCCACGTGAGGCAGCGGGGACTGAGATTGGAAAAAAAAAAAAAAGAGGCAGCGGAGACTGAGGCAACACAGACGAGCGGAGCTGCCGAGCAAAGTCAAGTGTACAACCTCGTCTGTGTGCTGCATGGATGTGATGTTAGACGGACTGTGAAGTTAATAAAATAATGAAAATAATGTCGTGCGGTGTCCAGATAATGGAGGTGGAGCCTTGTTGAGGAACGCGCTCCTCGCTGCCCGGCGTATCTGCTCCGCCTTCCACCATTGGTGTCAATATTCCACACGTGTTGGGCTGCGACTGTGTCGCGCGCTACATACGGGAATTTATTGTTTTTTATCGTGGGGTGACATATTCTCACCGTGGGGAATGTTTTTGACGATATATCGTAAACGATAACATATCGCACATTCCTACTGGACACTGTATGCAATTTCTGCTATGTGGTGCCTTTTAATCAAAACAAAGTATGTAGTTTGATGAGGTTGTGAAGTAGCGTGGGCTCATGGGAGTTGATGTCTTCATTGTAAAACAGAACAAGCGGCAAATGGTGAGGAATGATAGTGCTGCATCACGAGTAAGCATTCCCAACAAAAGTAAATAATAGCGGCTGGCTAGCTAGTTCACCAACCTCCTCACTCTGACATATCACCGTGTCTGCTTTTCAATACAACCTGATTATTTATATTTAAAGATATGATATGTAACATATCTGCATTATATGTTTCAAACAGCTATACCTTTGTTGTATATTTTATTTAGTTGGGTTCTTGTATTATCCCAAATGTTTCCATGTTCCAGATGTTCATCCATAATTTTATTCAAAATAACGGTGCGTACCTTTTGGTCGCGTGTCACTATAACTTCCAGGAAAATACCAAATGATATGTCAGAGTGCGGAAGCAACCTGATTTCTGTCTGAATCACATGAGGTAGACTTTCATTGGCAGCAGTGTTTTTTCTGCAGTGAAGACAGCAACTCCCATGATCCCAGGCTACTTCACAACATCATCAAAAAAAGCAGATTTCTTTTCACATTCTCTCTCAGATCAGCACATCTTGGCTACTCTACCGTAGCTACTTCCTCTGTCTCTGTCCAACGTGTGCTACACGATTCAATTAACAGGCGTTAAAGGACATGAGGCGAGGCTCTGTGATGCAGCTGATAAGTGTTGTACTGAGTACAGCTTTACAAACTCCATCCAATCGATGCAGCAGACATGCACAGTTGCAGTGACGTTTCTTTTAATCATGCTGATGCAGACAGGATAACTTAAAGGCTAGAACTTGTGGCCCCTTCTGAATCCCCTCTGGGAGCTAAAAGTCCCTCCGAACATCCCCTGGGGGATTCAGGGAATTCCCACAAGTGTCTGTGGAGCCTGATTTGGCGCCCCAATCCCCATGTTGGATAAGTGCATGAAGCTGTGGCTCCATCTGAAGAAGAGGCTTTTTAATGTCTTCTGTAATGTACAACAGACATGAAACAGTCAGAATGATTCAAAGCCCTGCTCTCATCTTAATGTCACTCACAGGAAATTCGTGCCTGCATGAATCCAGCCTCATTATAGCATATACACGCACACAAAAACACACAGACAGACAGACAGAGTTGGAACATTGTGGGTGAAATAGTCTGAAAGGCTGCTGTCTCTGCTGTCTCTTTGTGCTGGAGAAACTGGGACACAGATCTGTGGAAGACGGAGGGCATGGCAAATGCAGAATGTATCTGTATTCATTCACATAGTTAATAAATAGAAAGTGGATTTGGAAAATAAGACTTCAAGGATCTTTTGTGTTTACCTCTATGGATGCACCACCAATAAGAATGGAGTAATTGGAGAAATGACTCCAGAATCCAACTTTAAATAACAGGCTTTCATAAACACATTTTGCACAAAAAATGTGCCACAAAGTGAAAGTTCAGGAATGTATTTGTTTCATGCGGATGAAAAGGCAACACAAAGCTCATTGTTTTTTATAACAAACTGATTGATTTGAAGTTGGATTTTTATGTCCACATATTGAAAAGTTGTTTCCTGCTGCAGGAAGTCACTGATCAGCACAATTTACAGAACACAAAGTCCTCCTGCAACGAGCCAGAAATCAGCAGTGAAGTAAAATGTTTGGAAAACAAAGATTATCAGCTAATTCTGGCCCAGGGTAAATAATGTAACTGGTTAAAGCTAGAATTTAATGAAATTATTATTTGATTTATTCTTTTTGTTCTTTTCGTCGGCATAATTGGATTGTACAGCTTAGAGAGATGACAGGAAATGGGGTCAGAGAGAGGGGTGAACGACAAGCAGCGAAGGGCAACGGTTTGATTCGAACCATGGCCTGCGTCAGCGAGGACACAGCCTCTGCACATGAGACACATTCTACCAACTGTGCTACTTAGGCGCCCCTTAGAAATTTTACTTTAACATGAATTTTGCCTTGAAATTGACTTATCAGATTTTTACCTTCAGAAAGTCTCACAATGAGATGCATTAAGTAGCTGCTTTGGAGCTTTTGAGCACATTGATCTTGAACTTTTTGTTGAAGTTGCTGAATCTTGTCAGAAAAAGTGATTTCTATCAACAACTTCACTGAGTAATGGGCCATCTTCCATCCATCTGATAATGAAGCTCATGAGGTTTGATCTAAAGCTTCAGAGCAGGTACTAACAGGACCTAATGCCTCTCATGGTCCAGGTCACATTTCATTATTTGTACAAGAGTTATTGTTCATATACAGTTTTGGAGCAATTGCAAACATTGATCTACTTAAATTGAAAATAACTATTTCCCCACTACTGTTTCCTATTGGACAACAACTGGAATGCTTGTCGTTTTCCTCCCACCAACAACACAGGGCAAAATGTGAGTTTATTCATTAATTTAGTCTGGATCAACAGCCTCCATTTTGTGTCACAGTTCGTACCTTGTGGCAGACAAAATATTAATAGTCAAAGAGAGGTTTATAGAGAACCAGTCTCAACACTGATGGTGTCCTTATTCTTTTGCCATAAAAACTCAGCAATCAGCATTTAATTTATAATGATACATTAAAGCAAAAAATGTGTCTATTGCCAAACAGTTTTAAGTCCAGTTATAGTTGTCTGTCATTCTTTGATTGGTATTACTGTGGAAGGATGTCTTTAGGAGCACATAGAATACAGTTTAAAAGTCTTGAGTGTAATTTGGTGAACACTGCAGTTTGCTCTGGTGTCTTTATCTTCTGCACTACAGCTGATGAAACAGTGAATACATGTGACCTGCAAACAGGGAGAGCTATTAACCTGAGCGTAACCCCTGTCTCTGCTTTACGAGAGGCAGCCTCACACACACACACACACACACACATGGTCTTTCTCTGTCTCTCTGCGACGATGCCAGGTCTGACGGATGGCAGCAATTAGGAGTTTTTTTAATCCACTCCACAGTTTTATGAGTGAGTTTATAGACATGCTGCGATTCTTAATGTCGAGGTAGTGTTTGTGCCATCTGAACCCTTCCTGAGATGTTTTCTGTGTGAGCTTTGATCTCTGTTTTAAAAGTTGGAAAGTCTCAGTAATCAAAAGATGTCTTCCGTATTCAAGTAATTCCGTTAGTAGTTTCATATTTAGCTCAGCCGAGTGTCTCCATACAGAAATATTTCTCTGGTTTCTGGTTCTACGGTTGCGCAAACTCCGAGGATAAACATGTCAAGATGACAAAGAAATCGTGTGATCTGTCTAATGGCACGCCAATACTTTGCTTCTCTGTAATCCACCTCCCCACACACACAGGAGCTCTGGTTGGTGTGTGTGTGTGTCGGCTCCAGTTTTATCTGTACTTCTGTTTTCTGTTGCTCTGCTTCTACTCGGTAAAAAAAGCATTCGGTTGAAAGTAAATATTATGACATGAACTGAATCTCGACAGATTCCTGTGGGGGGATTTCATTGTTTTAGCAGCAAATATGATGAGAATGCAGCAGAAAAAAGTAGAAAATAAGCAACATAAAAACACTCTCTGTAAGTTTTTTTCAGTCTGACATGTTGGTGAACTTGTTACTTCAGATAAAAGAGGCCTAGTGTTCAGGATATGACAAAGGTTTCCAATCCAAGCTTGCTCTGTTCAGTGTCAACACTATTTAATAGCTGCGTGTAAATGTGTGTTTTTACATTCCTGGTGGTGCTCCACTTCCAGTCAGTGCTGCTGGATGTTGCTGGTGTTTCCGTCTCAACCAGATATGTCTTGAAATTGTCACTTTCAAGCTTATTCACCGCGAATGGCTTTTGGTGACCAATCTGGAAGAGCCAGAGACAGAGTCTTAGCATCAAGTATATCCGTGTGGTCTGAACCATTACGGAGCACATTGTAGACTTTGGAGACATTTAAATGTTTCTGTTGGATCTTTTATAAACGTCCGTAGAAGCAGAAATGATTTTCTTCTAGTATGGCGCAGTGCATGATCCTCATTTCTGCTCCCAGTGTCTTACATCTGTTGGTTTGAGCATCTTTTAGTTGATATTAGTGCAGTCAGATCCCAGCAAAAGTTGTTTTTATGTCCAGTGTTACCATGGTTTCCCCCCTGTATGAGCATTGCCATTGTTTCAGTGCCTTGCTAAAGCACTTGTTGAAGAAGGTATGGAAGCCCATTTCTGCCCTGAATGACCTGATGTTGCTTCTTTCTGTAATGCACTTAAAAAAAAAGAAAAATAATTAATTAAAGAAATTACTCAAATGAATTGGTCAACATAATAGTTGGCAAAGAATGTGATAGTTAACAACTAATTAATTCATCTTTGCAGCTATCATCTATAATAACTTACTGTGATTCTGCGAAAACTTCTCATGATAATTAGGTAATGATAATAATGAAGATAACAAACTTAGGTGGCCGACGTTTTTTAAGTGGTTAAATGGGCTTCTGTGTAAAGGAGACAACTTTATCCAACACCATATTGGCACTGATCCATCATTGAGATTTACTCTCTGCAGACCAGCTTTACTGGCCTCTAGGAGAGAGTGTCACTGGTTTCACATCGTATTTACTTTCTAATTAGAAAGCACATTTATGCCCCTTACAATGCACATTTGAAGTGAAAATGGAGAAAAAATACGAGCAGCCTAAGCCACATCTGTATAAGTAAAACCAGTGTGACGACTTTATAGACCACAAAGACGTCATTACACCATTCGTAAAAAAGAACCGTTTCCGTTTAAATGTTATTTATATCTTTATGTTTACTTGCTAACAATACAAGAACGCCACTTGATTGTGATCTTTTCATTACAAGTCCACATTCCACCTGTCAAATTGTGTTGTCTGCACACAAACCGCAGCAACAGTAGAATAATGTTTCTATTTTGTCTTAATTGTGCCATCTGCCAAGCGATACAGACGTTTCCGCTGCCGTTTCACTACGCTACAGAACAGGTTCTTTCCACAAGCTTCGAGTTACATCCTCAGCACCCCACCTAATAGTTTCATGTTTTATCATCTATTCATTCATATACATAATTATGTTTTATGAGGCTTCATCATTTCATTTTACAATCCTGGTTGTATTATGATAATTAGATTTAAACTTGAGTGTTTTATTGAGGTCTGCTTGTTTGTGTGCTTTTTAATTGCTCTACCCTGCTGAAATGACTTGAAACAAAATGTGAAACGTGTTTTGAAATGTCTTCTGTTGGTTCATTGGCTCACATGCAGTTTGTTTATCTGTGTCTGTCTCTGTAGGGTGCTGGTCAGGAGAAACTGGGCATCTACATCAAGTCTGTCGTCAAAGGCGGAGCAGCTGATGTGGTCAGTGCACACACAGAAAGTGGAACCATGACAGAAAATTATGAGGGAAAACAAACACAGTGACTCACGCTGCGGTGTCTGTGTGTGTGTGTGTGTTTTGTTTCTACAGGACGGTCGTTTGGCGGCAGGTGACCAGTTGTTGAGCGTGGACGGGCGCAGTCTGGTCGGCCTGTCACAAGAGAGGTAAACACAGTTCTCCAATTAGCACTGATATTTATAAAGATGTTTTTTTGGCAGCCTTGGTTTGATTTTGGAAGACAAATTTGAATGCATCAGTGGCCAAAAATGATATGATTTGATGCCAGCTAAATGTCCTCTAACACTGATTTCCAATTGGGAAATTCCCAGCTGACACATGTAAATTATGATTAAACCTTCAGTGATCTATCTCTACGAAACACCAGGGTGTAAATGTGGATGCACATGGTATTATTTTTTTCTTTTCTCAACCACCTACCACACAGTTTTTTGACAAATTTATGGTCAAGCTATGATGAAACTCAATTTGAATTCTATTTTGAGAACTGAAAACATCTAAAATTAGAGTATCATGTTTAAGTGACATCAGATTACCACAACCTCAGGGCTGAGAGAGTCTTGAGGTTGTTGCATTGTGGCAGTTGCATCCTCGTAAAAAGAGAAAATTTCCTACATGTCTGTTTGGAGCGCACAGCACAAGCAAGAACAAGGGTGTGGATGTTTTAGAAACAGCACTTGGTGGCTAACGCCCCGCTCAGGTAAATCCAGTTATTTCTCTCCCTCTGCATGCTCGATGTTGACAGCTGTCAAACTGGATTTACAAATCAATTGTTTAAGTGCCTTGGTGTGCAGGTAGCAGGTGGGAGGGGCTCATTATATCATGACATTTCAGAGCATGTCATGTTAATCAGATAATTACCCTTTGAATTTCTGAACTTTTTTGGTCATGGCATCATCCTGTGGTCATCTCCTCCTCCTCTGACAGGTTTAAGATAAAGTTTGATTTGCAGCCTTTAGGTCTGGTGTGTGTTTGCATAAAAGCTACTAAATCCTGCGATATTTCCAAATGTGGATTTACAGCCCGTTCTCTGCTCAGCATCAAGCAGTTGACGTTGCATTCCCCGAGTTCCATCCAATCCAACACACATGGCTCATTACCTTGTGTGATCTGCCCCCCCCCCCAGCCTTTTATAGGATTTGGTTAAAGCCCTGCGCACATGTGGCTGTTAAAGAACATGGGTACTGTGTGTGTGCGTGTGCGTGTGTTTGAACCAGCTGGATTGTACTCAAATTAAAGTGAAGTGAGTCGCTGGCAGTGACAAATATAATCCCTGCCGCCTCTAGTTCATAATAAAAGTATTCCAGTTTATTTCTCTGCCTGTTTGGATGCACGTACGCAGAAACTTTACTAGTGTTTTCTCATAATGACTAAAAAGTGTAATTTGGTTAGAAATCCATCTGTTGATCAATATAAAATAATCAAAAGGGTGTCAATTTATTTTAAAAGTATTAAAATGTCTAAAATTCAATCTTATGTTATCTAAGTATATGCCTTATAAGTTATTAACTAGAATTCAATTTGAATTTGTGAGATTTATTTTTGTTATTTGTTTTTTTTTGTTAATTGCAGCCCTGGTCTGTTACATCAGTGTCAAAGTATCGTCTTACAAGTTTTGTTTGTTTCAAAACTCCTAATTGGTTGATGCAGTGTCATGTGTTTCCATGTAATACACAATTTCTGCTGTGAGGAAAAAATTCACAAAAGGACATTTTTCAAATTGCTTTTCTCCAATACTCATTGGCTATTATGTTCATTATCTTTGAGTTTAAACTGAGTATAGTCCACTGTATTATTACCCACAGTGATGTAATTGTTTTTTTTTTTCATGTCATACTACAGCTGTGACAATAAGCCAGCTCAGTCTGCCAGGAATCATCTAGCCCACATAATGAAGTACTGTGTACTTGGAGTATCACCAGTAAAACCTCTAGATTTAATGTTGATTTAAAGGCTTCAAGTTGGAATGAGATGTAATATTTCAAAGTTACTACGGGGTACTTTGTAAACTTTGTTTTAATGATGTACCACCAGACTACAGAGCAGCTTCTTTCCTCAGGCTGTGGGACTCTACAATTCATCCTCAACACTCCATTATAAAAAATCCAGCCTGGATAAGTCAGAATCTAAACCCACTGATATACATTAAGAGCAACTGTAATAACTGTACAGAAACAGCCAATTTTCTCGCTGATGTTCTTTTTTGTAGGTCACATAGAGACATCAGGAATAAACTGAGACTGTTTCATAACAAGTTAAAAGTTCCTTGTAGTATGTTTGAAATGTTCCAGCACCAATGTTACAACACTCTCCTTAGAGGTTCAGTCCCCCCCAAACAAACTCTTAAATGGGCAAACAAAGGAAGAACCCTCACAGTGAACATAACACCAAAATCCTAGAATAGATTTCACTGTCTGGAATTCCACCAAAATGGACTCCTTCCTACCTGTAATCTCTTCATACAGTATTCCAATTCAGTTCTATGTTTTTCATGTCACCCACCATCTTTAGATAGGGGTTTGTATCTAAGATGAGATTTTGTATCAGACTGAACCAGCAGCCAGTTTCCTGGTAATTAGATTTTTATATGTGTGTTGTGATACATCCTCAGCACAGTGTTACCATAGAACATTTAGCTGAATTCATGCTGCGCTTTGATCACTAAAAACATTGATCTTTAAACAGCTCATTGCAGCTAAATGGGACGTTCAAATATTAATGTGTAGTATATCAGTTTAATGCGTACACCACAGAGAATAGAAAAAGTGTGTCAGATCCTTTGAAGATGTGTTGAAAGTTTTATATTCATCCTCTCTCTCTCTCCTTCTCTTTCTCTCCCCCACTCTCTCTCTCTCTCTCTCTCTCTCTCTGTGTTTTCAGGGCAGCAGAGCTGATGACGAGGACGGGCTCAGTTGTAACTCTGGAGGTCGCCAAGCAGGGAGCCATTTACCACGGACTGGCCACACTCCTCAACCAGCCCAGCCCCATGATGCCCAGAGGTGAGCATGCACACATTTAACAGATACATGCACATAAACACATGGACATTTTCAGAGCAGCTTGTAATGAGTTTAGCATCTTATTTTAATAAGATTATTATTGAGTTTTTATGCCTGTTTTGGTCTGATTTTTGATTTAACACACTCATACTCACAGGTCTGGACACACAAAGAAACCTATTCACATGCAACTAGTATGGAACGATGTCAGGGTGATAGGTTTATAGTTTTTCAATGTATTTCAGGCTCCAAACGTCAAATCTGACATATTGTTTCTTATGTTCAGGGTTCCCTTGAGTTCTTATCAAGACTGGAAATGCATTACAAAATAGTTTTAAATGTGCATTTGTCTGTTTTTCGTCATGATTTTGAAGAACTTTGTGTTGTTGTAAATAGCGGTAAATGATCATTTGCACACCTTTTGTTGATTAATTGAATAATGGACAGGAAAAAAATCTGCACAGAAAAAAGAATCTGTAATGCATTTTTTAGTGAGTATGTTTTATTCACGAAAAGTTTCAAGATGTGGGACACAAGAATGCAGTCTACATTTTCATATAAGGAAAACCCAGCAGGCAAATGCAAAAGGAAAACTGGCATCCAACATATACAACACGCACAGAGAGAAAAAACACTCGTGAGACACACACCCTCCCTTCTGCTCAGAGCGTATTATAAAATAACAAAGGTTGCAGTGGTACATGAGCATAATGCTACATGAAGAGCGTCCATTATGAGTTGTTTATTGGTAACAGATGAGGGGCACATCCAGATCTTGCTGAAATAAATTGTTACCCTCTGTTCTTCAGAAAGTGCTGCATTTTGTTGAGGCGAAGGGTCATCTCATTCTCATCAGGAATCTGCGGTACTAATCAAGCCGTTGTTTTTGGCATTTTTCAAGCAAAAATCTCAATCATTCCCCGGCTATAGCGTCTCCAGTGTGAGGAATGCTGATTCTCTCTTTTTGATATCATTATAAATGTAATATTTACTGTAGGTTTGGGACTGTTGCTCAAACAGAATACATTCAGACATGTTAACATGTGCTCTAAATATTGCAAGGTGCTTATTTAATAGGCCAAACAATGAACTAATTAATTATTAAAATCATAGTCAGATTAATCCGTCATGAAACTGCAGGTCTACTTCTAATGACAGTGAACTGCAGTATGCCTTTCAGCTGTTTTTCCACTAAACACTGAATTGTAAAAGTCTTAAATTAAGAGCCATTTAAAAAGATGACACACAGTCGTATATTTGGCCTCCTAAACCCTGCAGATTCTTGCTGTTTAATAGCTGTGATGAATGGACTATTGTGAGTTCCACCATTAGTTAATGCCAGTAATTTTTGTGTTGCCGATGAAAGAAGAGAAGCAGACTTGCCCAGACAGTGTGTCCTTGTTGTCTTCTCTATGGTGCAGTAAAAAACCAGCCTGCAGACTGAAGGATATAATGAGTGTTTGTGGCCACAGCCAGATATGTGTGAGAGACGAGCTGCACACACACACACACAAACACACATGCATGGCATTGAGTTTACTGGGTTGTCTGGCTGTGTGCTGGTCTTTGTCTGCTGGAATGTGACCCGAGATTCATTAAGGAAGTCTTCTGGCCCGGCCAGTCTGTGGTCCAGGATGACGATAAAGGGGTGTTTCTCCCAAATTCCCTCGACCGCAGCGTGTTTTTTCCAGTTCAGACAGAGAAATTTAACCGCCAGGCAGCGAAGGACGCTGGTCATTCTTGAGTGAACCTAATGTTTGGAAGCTGGACAAGTCCAAGTATGGATTCTCACAGACTGAGGGTGTGACTGTACTGAAGAAAGCCTAGACACACAGAAGGAAAACAACAGGGAAACACTTGAGACTAGATAAACCTACATTTGCAATTGACTTAAGTTATTGTCTTAAATGGCTTAAGATTAATGTAACCTTATGAAAGAGGACTTAAAAGGAATTAGAACTCATTTCATCGTTTTCCACAACATTTAGATGCACAAGTTTTTAAAACATCAATCGGGTAGAGCCCTGACCAATACTCGATATTAGTGGAGTAAAAAATGCTGATATATTTATTCCAACTATTATTTACCTTATTAATCGATTAGTTGTTTGGTCTTTGAAAAACGCTGACTGACGTTTTTCACACTTTTTTGACATTTTAAAGCCCAAGATGACGTCCTTTAAAATCTTGTTTTGTCTGCAACTCGAAGATATTTAGTTTACTGTCCTAACAGAGGAATAAAACAAGAATATATTTACATTTAAGAGGCTAGAATCAGAATATTGATTGATCTGCAGATTATTTTCATTATTATTAGATTGATCCTACTGTTTATAAAGTGTCAAAAGAAATGCAAATTGAGGTCTTCAGACTGCTTCTTTTGTCTAACCAAAAGTCCCAAACTCCTCATTTACTGTCATAAATGACAAAGTAAAGCAGCAAGTCCTCACATTTAAGAAGCTGGAACCATGTTTGACATTTCTGCTTAAAAAAAAAAATATGCTCAAACCAATGAATCGATGATCAAAATAGTTGCCTTTAAATTTAATAGTTGCAACTAACTGATTACTTGTTGCCGCTCTAAGCCAGAGGAGCACCCTATAGATATTCAATTTGTATCCATGCCATTGATAAAGAAATGAACATCTAGAAAAATCCTTTACATACACATGTGAGCAGAAAGGAATTGGTCTGTGGTCTCAGCGCAGTGTCACCTAATCATCTGCCCAAACTGCATTTGATGTCTAGGAGGCGTCATCTACAAAATCATGAAAACAAAGCTAAAGACGAACTACAATGACACACTTTCATATTTTCACAATAACCATAACAAGTATTACAATTATTTTGTGATTTTTGTCTAAAAAACCTCATTCTCACTCTTCCATCAGCATCCGACCGAGGCCGCGACAAGAACGGGAAACTGCGACCAAAGAGCGAAGGCTTCGAGTTATACAACAGCTCGGTGCAGAACGGCTCCCCGGAGAGTCCGCAGGCTGGCTGGGACTCTTACCCCGACCCAAAGAAGATGAGCGGCGAAGAACGACTCCTCAAGAACCGAGCTGACCACCGCTCCAGCCCCAACGTCGCCAGTAAGACCTTCACATTGAATCTTTTTAGACACTTGACCGACATGCCACATTTTCAGCTAAGTCAAACTTTTTATTGTAGTAACCAGTTCTTAAATAATTCTATTCTTCACACATTTTATTTTTTTGAAATTTTTAAATCATGCCTGTTTTGTGAATTTGACCACTGCCATAATAAACCAATACTGATCCATTAATCACAAGGATAACATTGTGACATGAGTCATGAACAGCACACTCCATGTTATCACACATTCCACCTAATTTTGGGCAGACACTGGTTTATGCTTGGCATGGGCAGTTATGAAAATAGGGGAAAAAAGTGAAACTACACTGCTGTTATTCTTAAAGTACTCCACCCTGATATGGAAACAGTTACACAGTAATGTTTGGCAATAACACTGTCTGCAATAATCTTAAAAAACAATCTCTTACGGCAACTATTTAGTATAATTGGGGATTTGTTTGTGACTCATTTGTTTGCTTGATTAATTGCTTATTCCTCAATGTAGTTGTATTTTTTAGCAAACGTCTTGAACTGAACTAATACACCTTTCTCTCCTGCCTCATCACCAGATCAGGGCCAGAGTCCTGCAGGCAAGGCGGTGTACCCCGGAGGACCCGGCACTAAGATCACCTCCGTCTCCACCGGCAACCTGTGTGCTGACGTAAGTAGCAGTACGATTGAAGCAGGTGGCGTCTTTGTGTGGAATGCTCCCGCAGACCAAATGAGACTAAAGTGACACCAACACTCGAAGGACACGCTCACAGTTTCTGTTTTCACCCACCAGGACGAGCCCTCCCCTCCCCGTCCAGAGGCCTACCCCATCCCCACCCAGACCTACCCCAGGGAGTACTTCACCATCCCGGCCTCGAAGAGCCAGGATCGGGTCGTCGGTCCCGGACAGGCGCCCTCGCAGCACTGGCAGGGCATGGAGGACAGAGAACGCCTCCCTGTGGTCGACAACATCCACAACAGCATGCAGGTAGAGCAGCAAGCCATGTTTCAGAGATCCTTTCTTGATGTGAAGAGGGTTCACTCCTAGAGGAAAAACTTAACTAAACTGATAACATTGCCAAAGACCCTTGATTAATTTCCTTGAGAAGATGGTTTAATCCAAACTTCTTACCAAATAGAATTTCTGTCTTTTGTTGTTGAACCACTTCAGGGTGGTATTTTTTTGTGTTTATATTTTGGTGAATATTATTTAAACATCGCTGTCAGTGCTGAAATTTTTTAAATCAAAACTCAATAAATCAAAGATTTGGGTAATAAATAAATAAGCATCAGTAATGTGGAGACCATGGCTAAGTGGGTAAAAGCAAGTATAAGAACAAATAGAAGAGCCTGTTAAGTTCAGACAAACACATCACTTTACTGTAATACAGCCTTTAAAACCAGTAAAGAAAATATTACCCAGTCACACTTTCATTGTTTATCCCCTTTCTCTCATCTCTAATCAGTGTTTTTGTGTTTTCCCAGCGAGTGAACCACTCCCAGGAGGACTTGTACCCTCCTCCAGGAAGTATTAGGCCAGACATGCAGCCGCACTACCAGCAGGACTACCAGCACCGGGACCTGGACTACCAACACAGAGATCTGGACTACCAGAGAGGTCCGCCAGGTATGAAGAAAGAGAACCAGAGAGAGGAGGTCAAAAAAAGAGGACCAAGAGCGCCTGATGGTGTTATTTACTGTCAGATTATGTAACAGCTTAATCGTTTTCAGGTTCCAGATGTTCTCTTAAATTTAATCCAATTTGATGATATCACTTTTGATTACATGATATCAACTAATCACTATATGCTATGTTTTATTCAGGACAAGAAAACATGAGAATGTTGAGATCAGTAGACCTTCGTAACTAGATCTGAAGAAAAGGCTAAAGTGGCTGTCTCTGTGTCTGTAGGTGTAGGTCCTGACCACTGGGCCCCACAGCCGCAGGTCTCCTCCTCGTTGGAGTCGTCCACGTCCAGCCAGGAGCACCTCAATTTCTCCGCCTCGTCCTCCTCCTCCAACAAGACCCAGAACCAGAAGACGGGGCCGGGCCGATGGAAGACGCCCAACGCCCCTCACGCTGTGCCGCCACATTCTGCCCAGCCGCCATCCCGCTCTGACCTGCCCCCTCCTCCACCTCCACCGCCGGCCACTTACCCCGATGCCTACGACCCCTACGACCCCCAACCGGACTTACCGCTCCCCCCGCCTCCCGCTGCAGTCACTCCCGTCATGGCCCAGCAGGCTGCCGACCGCAAAAAGCGCGAGGAGCAGCAACGCTGGTATGAGAAGGAGAAAGCTCGGCTGGAGGAAGAGAGGTAAGATCTTTTTTTATTTATTTATTTTTTTAATGTTATTTTACAAAATGCCTTTCTGCGTTCTAGCTAAGCTTAAAAACTGTAGTAAAGATGATGATGTTGACGATGATGGTTTCCCAGGGAGAGGAAGAGGAGAGAGCAGGAGAGGAAGCTGGGTCAGATCCGGGCCAACCCTGTCATGCCCGTCCAACCTCACAACAACGGAGGATCCATGCCTCCTCCTCACCACCAGCCCCCAATGGCATCCGTGGCCCCGCCCCAGCCCTACCTCCCCCCACAGCCTCAGCCCCAGCCTCCCCCATCCAGACCGGAGAAGCTGGCTAGCCTGCCGCGGTCAGCCGTCCCTCCCCCTGCCAGTGGCCCGAACCCTGGTAACAAAACGTTTCTTATATTTAATATTTCTTTCATACACAAACTGCCACATTTGAATATTAAATACAATATGATGTACTTGTAGGTATGGACACGGTGATCAGGGAGCTGTTGCCACAGCAGCAGCCACGGACTATCGAGAGGCGAGACCTACAGTACATCACCATCAGTAAGGAGGAGCTAACGTCCAGTGACAGTCTGTCTCCAGACCCCTGGAAACGAGACGCCCGGGAGAAGGCCGAGAAACAGCAGCAGCTTCACATCGTCGACCTGCTTGACAAGGAGATCCAGGAGCTCCAGGTAGGCACAGTTAAAGCTCCGTTTAGCTTAAAGGGACAGTTCAGTGTATATTTTTCCTCTTACCTTTGTTTGTTTTGGTGTGTCTCGGTAAATGATTTACAACCAGTTCCAACTCTGAGCGTACTTTATTTTCCAGGCTAAGCCGGAGCGAACGGCGGAGGAGAGCGACCGCCTCAGGAAGCTGATGCTGGAGTGGCAGTTCCAGAAACGACTGCAGGAGTCCAAGCAGAGCGACGAGGACGAGGAGGACGAAGAGGACGAGGACGTGGACACCATGATGATCATGCAGAGGCTGGAGGCTGAGAAGAGAGCAAGGGTAAGACGGGGGCGGGAAGAGGATAGAAAGACTGGAAGACAGTAGAGAAATCAAAGAAAGGGATGGAGAGGAGAGGTGATGAGGCTTAGAGACCAAGACAAGATGAGACAAGTGGAGAGTGTAAATTAAACATTTACAGGCAGTGCTGAAGGACAAAGACTAGATGTAAAAAAGAGAATCTGACTTTTCAAGTAAGAATGCCCATCATCTCTCAGTCAGAAACAAATCAGTAGTTGAGTTGACGTTGAAAGGCGAGCCACAGGAGATCATGCTGCTGAGGAGGGAAAAACAGAACCAGCTTTTAAATGCTAGAAGGGGAAATGAATTCCTGTGTGGCAGCGCTCCCACTATGAATGTCCTGCAATGTGCATCTGCAACATGCTTCTGTCATCGCTTTGCCATGCTGAGCTGCTTAAATCTGATTGGCTGGAGGGGTGGACGGGTGGGTTCTGGGGCAGAGCAGGTGACGATGTTGTTAATGCTGCGTTCACATCGTGTGGATCCAACTGTGCGACTTAAAGGCAAATGGAACATGTGGTGATTTACGTTTTCCTGCAGATTTTAGTTTCCTGCCCGGTGAGATGGAGGAGTTCATGATTTACAGCAAACAGCTGCGTCCTGCTGTTAAGACACAACAACTTGTGTCACTACTACTTTAAACTGAAATGACAACATCTGTTCCTGCTCTTCGTTAAATGAAGTCAGAACTGGTCCTCTTTGTATTTGGCGTCTTTCCTGTATAATGCAAATGTAGCATATGTGCTGTGCTGCTTAACGCAAGGAAGAACTTGGATGATTTAAACATCCCATCCTGATTTATACTGTGTTTTTAAAGTGACATGATGTAACGTTTACATGCACAATAATATTCCACCATTATTCCGAATATGACAATACTTAAAATGAGGTCCTCAAATATTCTGTTGTCAGTCCAAACCCCAAATTATTCAGTTTAATTGAAACATTATGAGCGACATAAATAACAACAGGTTTTTGGATGTGTGCAAATATCACAATGGCAACTGTTTCAAGAGGGTGGTTGAGGGAATTAAAGAGGGAGGCTGTGTTCTGTAAACAGAGTATGCACAGCAGCATGTAAACGGGAATATTGGGAATGACTGGGAATATGAATAATATGTTTCAGAATAGACCAAAAACTGGAATATTTCTTGCATGTAAATGTCGTCAGTGGCACAAACTGTTCCATAGTTGAGAACTAATGTTGCAGAGCAACCACGCCATAGAACTTCTCCACAGGCTGATGATACTTCACAGCCTTTATCCAGTGTATTGGCACTAAAATGGTTCCTGAAGCTGTTGCTTCCTGAAATTAGCAGACATACTTTTACATTTTTATGCAGCATTATTTTCAGAGTTTCTGCCGTATGACTGGATGTAGCAGCATGTGGTTGTGCTGGATGGTGGATGCTGCTGTGTGATGGATGTGGTTGGATGTAGTGGAGACGTGGATGGAAGGTGTTGAATCTGACAGCGTGCGACTGAGTGTGTACTTTTAAACTGATCTTCTGGAGTTTATGTCCTCCTGTTATCAAACTCTTTCTGGCTGAAAGATTATAATGCAGCAATGACGGATCAGACAAGAAGGTCAAGTTTCTCTTATAGCATGTAGTCCAAAATCACAACATTTCCCGTACAGCTGTACCATCTGTAAAGGATCCAATCTTTGACCAAATCCCTGTTTTTTTTATGTGATTTGATTAATACAGATTTGAACCGTAAACATCCAGTGTGTAGGATTTAGAGGTAGAAGAGGTAGATATAAGGCTCATTGTAAACTAACAAAAACACAACAAATCTTAGTTTCAGGCAATTTATACACTAATGAAAACATAATAATATATATTTTATTATAAATTAGGAATACTCTTGCTAATAAATCCTCCCAAACCTCCCTTTAAACGAGACCTGGAGAATTTGGGTCTATTCTCCAGCCCCCTTTCTTTTCTGAATAAATGTGATTAAAGTGAGAGTATAAAGGGCCCCAAATGTACCCAGCAGTTACTCAAGTCACAACATTTATTATGGAACTTTCTGGGGAAAACAAAACAATTAAATGTAAAAGTAAATTCTGAAGTAGTGGAGAAAAAGAATGTGGAATAAAGGAGCTGCCAGAAGTTTTTTTTTTTTTTTTTTCTTTTTGTTTTTATTCTATTTCAACTTCAAAATCAAAGTATGTTTATTCAAAATTTTGTTAGAAAACCAAATAATGCCAAAATAGTGAGCTTTATTTAAAGATATGGTGTTAGTGGTTGTGTGGATTTGGATGTGGTGGATTACGGAGCTCTTAAAAAGCCAAAAAAACAAAACTTTAGCAATGTTTTCACTTTACTGTTTGTCCTCCTTTCCCTTCTTTTATTTCTATTTGACTCCTCAGTTTCTCCCTCCTCCTCCCACCTCCCCTCCTCTTTTTGCTAACTTAGTTTTATTGATATCTCCTCCACGACTTCCTGTTCAGTATATGGGTATTTTCCTTCTCCTCCCTCCCTATCCTCCCCTCTCTCACTCTCTATTCTCTTCTTCTTCTTCTTCTTCAGCAGCAGAATGCTGTCCCAGCTATCTCTGTTCTAGACTTGGTATGTTCTTCCTGTTAATGACGAGTATCCTCTCCCTGCCCTTACATCACTTCCTGTTTTCTGTCTGGGCTGCCCACCTGTTTCCTATCTGTCTCTCCCCACCCATCTGGACTACTGTTGTCGTTTCATTGGGGGTGGGGTCGGGGTTGGAGGCAGGGCCGGGCCATGATTAGCTTAAGAGCAGCCGGTCATGGAGAGGGGCGTCCTGGGATGCTTGATGTTGATTGGCTGGGGAAGCTGTCCATCTCTTTGTCCACTCAAAACAACTGCTGGGGGGCGGCGAGTGAAGCTGCTGCTTAGATATGGTGAAATCCTGGTGTTTCCAAATTATAAAGCCAACAGAAAACCAAACGTTTACGTGCTTCTAGGGTAGCAGAGCTGAAGTCGGTGTGCTTCTAGTCAGCAGTGATGTTTTGAGTGCATATCGAGGTGGCGCCTGCATGGCTGAATGCATCACAGGGGGCGTCCAGGTCAACATCCACGCATGACAGTCCTGTGAGCCCCCAGCGCTGCCTGCACTGGGCCACGCCATGATGTTGTGGTGTCCATCCATCCATCCATCCATCCATCCATCCATCATCCATCTGTGTGTGACCAGCTGAGCCTCTTTATTTTGTCTTTTTAAAGGGTCTCTTCAACCAAAACAAAATACTTATTTCCTCACTTCGTTATTTTCTCTTGTTGTCTGTCTGTTAGATAGATTTGATTTTATCAGTCCAGGTTTCAGGTGTCAATCTCTGACGTTTCTACATGTAACATGTATTGTGTTACAGGCAGAAATGTTTCCATTCAAATTTTTCCATTTACCTCTTACATGAATGGAAAAATTTAATTTAAGAAAAGTATCTGAAGTTTAGCAAAAAAACGAAACGGACTCTACTTGTTGTCTTTATTTTAAATCTGTTGACATACATTTGCTTGTGCTACCAACCAGGAGCAGAATCGCACAAAGTGAACACAAAAAATTTTCATTTTTCTTGTAAAAAAGATATTATAATTATTTGACATTGTATACAACAACCAGAAACAAAAAAAAGGATATTGAAAAATGAAAATTAGATTTTAAAACTTAAGGTAAAATGAAATATGATAAATAACAAAAATAGAATAAAATAATATATATAGAGAAAAGAAAAGAAATAATTCAAATAAAATAAAATGAGTAAAAGTAAAATTAAAATAAATGATGGAAAATAAAAACAGAAGAATTAACCAAAATTTAGAAATTAAAAAATGTATAAAAAGAAAAAATACACACAATATAAAATCATTAAAATCAATTAAAAGAGAACACACAGAATGAATACATAAAAAAGTTTACAGAATGTAACATTAAATGATATATACAAATCTTAAGTGATTTTGATATTTTATACTAGATCCAAGTAATTATATTAAAATATATTATACATAAAAAAATAAAACAAACTTAAACAAAATATTTAAATTACATACAAAAAACCAGTATGATTATTATATTTCATTTAAATTTGAAATGAAAATTCAACTCCTCAATATATTTTCCAAAAGACTGTCTCTATGTCCAAGTGTCTCCATTCGTCCCCATAAAACCTGTTAAGAGTGAAAAATGTAGTTGTATTTCTTAAGCACCACAATATTTTTCCACCTACGGGTGTGGAGACAGAGAAATCATAACTGTGTCAAAATATGTAGTTGGGAAATTTGGTTGAACTGACCCTTTAACCACCATCCAGCCCAGAGAAAAGGGTCTGTTTGTTTTGTTCATCCCACTGGGTATAATGTTGGGATGGTTTGTTATCAGTCCATTTCTGCAGCAGCCCACTGAGCTTACAGCCACTTGAGGTGCGCTTGATTTATTC
The DNA here is from genome assembly GCA_039737535.1 of Lagodon rhomboides. Taxonomy (NCBI): domain Eukaryota; kingdom Metazoa; phylum Chordata; class Actinopteri; order Spariformes; family Sparidae; genus Lagodon; species Lagodon rhomboides. Next base: position 9,813,268 of record CM077798.1, on the reverse strand, counting down.
TCCTGCTCAGCGGGACTTCTCAGTGTTCTGTACACAGACAAAGTCAAACACACCTGAAGTAGCTGCAGGAGGGTCTGTCTTCGTTTCTGTTGCCTTGTTCTGGTTGCTGTCGTTGTTGTCGGTGTCTGCATGTTCAGCAGTGTGTGTGTGTGCCTGCCTGTGCTGTGTGTTTGCAGTGCACACTGCTCCGCCCCTCTGGAGCAGTCCTGTGAAACAAAACAAACGACTACACAACATGTTGGTGAACATTAGTGTCCAATCAGTTGAACAGCATCACTGGATGTGGAGATGTTGTCAGAGTTTGTGTGTGGATGAATTCATGTCGTACTAACTGTTTTCTTGTTTGCATGTGTGCCGTTTGGCATGCTGTGTGCGTGCGTGTGTTTGCGTGTGTGTGATCAGTTGCAGGACGAGGAGCGACGGCGTAAGCAGCAGCTGGAGGAGATTCGTAAGCGGGAGGCGGAGGAGCGACAAAAGCAGGAGGAGGAGAGGAGGTGGAGGGAGGAGGAGAGAGCCAAACGAGAGGCCGAGGAGAAGGTCGGTTTGTCTGTCCGTGACGTTAGAGGAGAAATTATGTGTGGCTAATTAATGAGTTAATGAAGAGAAAGTATTGTAGGATGTTATGATAATGTAGACCTGAGCCAGTCTGTTCATAGGATAAGAGATCAGTTCTTCAAAATATCCTCTCTTAATTTGTTTCCTCTATATTTGAGGCTGGAAAAGCCCCTAAAATAGTATTTCGACCATCATTCAACGCTACAGTGCAATCATCTGAAAGCCAAGTCTGTTTTTACTGGTGGCACAAACTGAATATTAAATTATGTGCCCCAAACAAAGTAGATTAACTCCCACAGAGTTTGTATGAAGTTAAAATAACCAGACAATTGAGTTACACGGAATAGTTCAGAATTGTACGAAATACACTTATTCACTTAGAAGAAACAGTCTGGAACTTACAACCACAATTTGTGAGCAGGCTGCCCAAAGCAGGGCTTACAGGCCGATGGGTGGCCCGCCTTTTCAAGGAATTGTAACATAAATTGCTGTTTATGCCAATTTTTGTAGGTAAAAATGTTTTTTAAATATGTCATATCCCCAATTAATGATTATTTTTCTAAATTAGCGCCATTTCACATCTTCACTAAACATCCAATAGGCGTTTGCTTTGGGCCTGTTCATTGAGTCTTGTTCCAAGGTTGCTTGTATTTGAGAAAGAGAGTAAACAATAAACAATGATGGCTCTAACTGAGCAACCATCCCTGTTGTGACAGTGACAGACTAAGTTTTCTGGCTCAAATGGATAAAACAAATAAAAATAAATAATGAATATTAGCCCCAAATTATCGGTCCAACCCGAGGATGCACAGCGGCTTTAGAACGTATTCAGATCCCTTTACTTATTGCAGTTTATTTAGTTGTGGATTTAATGTAAAATGGATTAAATTTCCTTCTTTGGCAATAAATTCTGCACACCATAATCCACCCACCAGAGCTTTATTTGGAATATTAAAGGGACTGAATACCTGAGGAAAGAAAAAAAGTTCTAGTTTTTGTGTTTTTGGTTTGTTACTGTGGATTGTTGCGTGAAGAATTAAATGCTCCCCAAAAATGTGGTCATACAGTAAAGTGTCCAACAAGTGAAGTCATTTAAAGAACTCCGCTAATTTGGAGCGACTACATGTATCACTAATATATAGAAAATATTTCAAATTTGACATCATTTTGTTCTTTGGAGGTTTTAAACGACCAGTAGTCTAATCCGGTGTCCACCCGTCCATCTCTGTCTTGTGTGTTAAACCAAACATACTCAGTGTTTTTATCATTGTGTTGTGTCCACCGACATCGCCATGGTTACATTATTCTGGTGCATTTGTCCTGTGAAGTGTAGAGCACCGATCACACCACTGGTCGTTTAAAACTCAGAGACAAGTATCTCACAGAGAAAGTTTAATTAGTTTAGTCGTTAAGAAAGTTGGTAGTGATAATACATTTTGTTTTTAAGATGTTCTGACTGTTAATCTGATGCTGTTCGTTTATTATAAAGATGTCCAACTGCATGTCCTCATCCTGTGCACCCCCACCCTATGTGATGTGTTGCTGTTGTCATGTTATCTGCTCCCACCCACCTCAAGCATGGGACTCCCATCGTGTTGTCGTTGTTGTCGTTGTGTGTCAGGAAGTTATTTCAGTTTTTTGGGGAAGCAGTTATGATTTCGTGAGGTTTTTTTTTTTTTTAATTTCTATTTTTATTTTATTTCTTTGTTACCATTTCCATCCAGCATCGCTCTAGAACACTGTGTTTAGGGAATGCCGCCCACCCTCCCACTTTTCCGAACAAACCACATGCTTTTACGATCAGTTCATGCACACACACACGCAGACACACTCCGAAATCTACACCCACCCACCTGCCTCATTCCCACCCTCAGCCATCCATACCGCACATATTCAGAAAACCCACTCATTCAGAACCCACACACCCACTAATCCCTCCCAGTTTCTTCAGATTCAACCATCAAAAGCAGCGCGGATACATCCACAGCGCTACAGGCCCACTCGACTACACTCAGCCTCCGACACATGAAATGGACCCAAAAAACGCGGAGCTAATCTGACATCAGAAGCATCCAGATTGAGCACATGTGACCCGGAGCGGCTGGTCGAGCTCCAAACCCAGAAATCCAAACACATTCCTCCAGTGTAGATTCATGTGTAACATCGCAGGCCCTCCCTGAAAGTGTAGATACTGGAGCTCAGCCACCGGAGACAAAAAAACCTGCCCACAAAACCATTTAGTGTACACAGAGGGAGCCGAGGCACATATGGACACAAAGTTAGTGCACACATGCACACAAACCCACGGTGAGGGGGAGGGCAGATGGTGGTAGACAGGGTGGTCCAGGAAGCAGTGCTGGTTTACCATTTGCAGCCAAGTTTTTAGGTGGTGTGGATCGGCTGGAGCAGGTTCTTCTTCCAGATTGTTGGGCCAGTCAGAGTAGATTTTGTTAGGAAAAACAACATGTTTGACTTTGGCAGCGCTAGAACAACAAAGTCCTGGACTTATTTCTGCTGTTTAGACAGGATGAGAGCCAGTTTAGGAGAACCAGACAACTGGTGGATGCGGCAAACCAGTAGGGTTCAGTCCGACTCAGGGGCGACATTTCTAAAACTGTTATTGGATTTATTCTGAAGCATAATCATAAGATTTTAAATGGCATGTTTAAATAGTTTCACAACCTTGCACTTGGCAGTAAAAAAGTTGTTTTAAGTGGCAAACGCAGATGTGGTTCTGGTGCGATTTTTCAGAGCAGCCTCCTCTTCCAAATCAGACAAAACAAGTTGAATCAATCATGAAGATAAAAAGATGAAAAGTGACTTGATTCATTGTTTTTGATAATATTTGAAATAGTTTGCTGATTAGTCAAAGAGTAGAACTACAAAACATGATGATAATAATTTGTCAAGTAGGTAAAATGTGAGGATTTGCTGCTTTTCTCTGTCAGTTTAAGTTCATTTAAATGAAAAATCTACAGATTTATCTTTGAAATAAAATAATGCAGCCCAAAAAATAATGTTGTAATATTGCAAAGTAGCTGTGCACACACATCCATTCAGACCATTAAGAAAATCAAAAATCTTTTCCCAAAGGGGGAAAGTCATTGAAGTCATTACTTAAACACACTTCATGGACTATTAAACTGGGTGTGAAACAGTCTAATTTTCTCACTGATGGCTTATTATGACCTGCTTAAGAAAACAAGACCATCAGAGAGAAGATTGGCTACTTCCATGTATTTATTTTTTAGTCTTAATGCCTGCCACCAGCTCTGATACAGGAAATGAAACGTTTTTGTCATGGCTGGATGCTGAGGATGAATTTAGGTAGGCTATGAATGTAGGCTAACCTAAATGAAAACATCTCTATTTTACAGTTAATAACCTTACATTGCCACAAATAGATACATTAGCTCATCCTGCAAACAGCTGTGTTTAAAAAAGAAAAGAAAAAATGTCGCAATAACAAATGCAGAGGAGGAGGTGGTGTTCATACCGCCTTTGCCCGCAGGGGAGTCCAGAATCAATAAGTTGCAGCTTTAAGATGGAATTTGACTCCCAGACCCTTTTATAAATGAAGCCCCTGATCTTGGACCAGTATGAATCATGAGTGATGTGCTGCAGGTCTGTCAGCTGGTAGACACGGTGGACTTCGTGCTGATTATTCTAAGGCAGCCCAGTCAGAGCAGGTGTGTTTGGTCCCAGGAGAATGTTGTTAGACTGATGTGGTTTTACTTGTAGTAGAAGAAGAGTTGTTGTAGGTGAATAGGTCCCCAGTTGTATCTGTAGCTGATTAGCCAGTTCATGTCCATTACTGAGGTGAGAGCCAATGAGAGTGGAGCTTACTAACAGGTTGTCCCTCCCCTAGAGGAGACAGGAGGAGGAGTACTACACTCGCCTGGAAGCAGAGCGGCGCCGGCAGCACGAGGAGGCGGAGAGAAAGCTGCTGACGCCTGACGAGCCGGCCGGTCTGTATCGGCCCCCGCTGCCCCGGGATTACCAACCCCCTGCCCCCCACAACCCTACTAACACCCCCCCGCCCCCCCCACAGAGAAACACCTCCTACCTCAAAACCCAGGTCACCTCCCCCGACACGCTCTACACCGCCAAGTTTGTCTCCTATGCGGGCGACGAGGACGAAGACGAGGACGCAGGGAGTGGCGGCGGCGGCAGCCAATCAGGTCAGGTGAAGCTGTCGGCGACCCGGAAGTCGTATGGCGACCTCCCGGCCTCCGCCTACTCTAATCACAAGCCTCAGCCGCCGCCCACTGCGCGCAAGCCCCGCCCCGTTTCTGACGGCATCTTCCTGTCTGGCTCGTTCCAGCCGCCATTCAACAACTCCAACAGTACAGGCCCCCCCCTTCCTGCCAAACCCAGCTCCATCCCCCCCGGAGGCTATAAAGGTAGACCCAGAGAGAGAGGAGAGAGGAGTCAGGCTCGCCACAGCGCCCTCCACAGCTCCCGTACCTCCCTCTCACTCACTCATTCTTCATTTTTACCTTCATAGTTTAGTTTGTCTTTATTTTTTTGCTTGTTTTTCAGTAGCGAGGTCTTCTGCCTTTTCATTTTCCACCGTCTACTTTTTCCTTCTTTTACATGTTTGTCCGAATTTTTTTGTCGTCCAATCAGTCCCCTCCGTTCATCACTTTATGTTTTTATATGTGGAAATTTTCCTCCCTCTCCTCAAAACGAATCAGACTGTACTTGTTTTGTATTTTTATTTATGTTGGTTTGTTAAAACACCTCCTCCTGTCCCCGGTAATTTTTTCTCCTCCTCGTCTTCCTCCAATCACCACTCCCCCCCCCACACACACACCTTCGATCAGCACAAGCGAAACAGAAAAAAGCAATCGATAATCACGCCACCACTTTTTGCTGCAGATTGAGACCCATCAGAGCCAATCATAGTACTGTTGGTGTTGTCGCTCGCCGCCTCCTTTGTGTCTGGTTTGTTGCTGCTTGGGATCGGGGGGCGTGGCCAGCCGTCAGTCTGCCCGCCCGCCCCCTTCCTGCGCCGTGGCTCTGCTTAGCGGTGTTGGCTTTAAAGGGAAGGAGACACACCATTGGCTTTACACACCTCATCAATCACCTGATTAAAAACCAATCAGCTCCCATTTCATCAACATGCAAAAATGCACACAGAAGCAGTGTGTTGAGTGAGAGGCCTCGTCTGTCTGTGGATGTTTCAAAAGCTTCTCATGGATCAAACGTTTCAAGCTTCTGTTCCTCGGCCGCTCCTCGTAGAAGGCATCCATTCCAGCTGCTTATATTCAGGATATTAAAGGTCACATCTGGGCCATAGTTCCCTCCTAAAGAAACGCATTTATCACAAGGTTAAAAGGAGTCTTTCCTAACAAAGATCAGATATTAAACAGCCGCTTTTCTTGGTTTATCCATCTCAAATATTATGTCAAGATAAGCATCGCAGCTTTTCTCTAAAAGGCCTCATTGTTGGAAAAAGATATCCAACAGTAGACGGGTCAAACTGCAGTCAGCTGGCAGCTGGCAAGACATTTTTGCTCCCAAAATATCCCTCCGTGATTTATACCCCTGACACACTGCCTTTGTTCAAACCTACTCAAGGTTATTAAAGTGATGAAATTCATCCTGTATGACTTTCGGCTGTTTTTTGAGGTATGTGCCAAAAAACACTGGAGAGTCAATTATGAAGAAGATTAATGTTTTATGTCTGACTTGTTGGTTTTCAACAAAGTTCCCGAGATGAATTTAATAATGCTAATACTAATAAACTTTATTGATGATTTATTGAAACGAGACAGGGAATAAGATCAAATCCAAAGATATAAAAATGAAACGATCGCTATTTAAATAAACTGCTTGCAATAAATAAATATGCAGCCTGTGTTAATTAGGGCCGAGTATTGAACCTCTAAACTCCTTTGGTAAAAACTATTAAATAAAAACCCAAGAACAGAATCTCTGGGCAGATTCTTAATTTTGTTCGTGTTCAAAATCTTCCCAATTCTAGATGTTTTTTAGCAAATTTTATGTAAACATTTAACATTAGGGACCTTTTTCTCCTTTTGTTAAAAGAACATGTTCATCTGTTTTATGTTTAACTGTTAAAGTCATAAAAAAGGAGATTTATTTTGGTATCTGGACAGAAACTCATGTTAGGTATGAGCGCTGCCAGCAGAGTTCACGTTGAGGTGTCCTTCACTGTCCGTCATGAAGCTCTTCACGTTTAACGGTTTGAACAGCCACAGACAAACAGAGCCCCGGGTGCAGCACAGTCTGAACGCCATCCCTACCTGAGGTCCAGGAAACGGCTGCCTGCACCTTCAAAATAAACCTCCACCACCTCTGCTGCTTATTGAAAACTCATCCAGGACCTCACGGAGAACTTTGTGTTGCATTTTTTCCCCCTCCAATCAGATAAAAACATCCCACTAACGCCCCACTACCTACCTACCTGCCCCACCCACCTCCCCCTCCACCCACCTCCCCAACCTCCCTCATGAAATAAATAAAATCTGCATGTTCTCACACACACACATGCACACATGCATCATAAACACACACACACACACACACTGCACTCTGGCTGCCAGCAGCTCACCCAGTTAACCGGCTTGATGTCTATTGCTTTTTGCTGCCTGTGCGTAGCTTCCACCAGGCTGCTCCGTGCTCTCTTTATTGGTCTCTTATTCTTTGCTTCCTCCTCCTCCTCCTCCTCACTCTGCCTGTCTCTGTTCGTCCATCCGTTAATTTCCCAAAGTGCTTTAATTTGACTCCCTGTGCGTGCTGTGTCGTCTGCCTTGTCTTTTTTTCGGCTCTCTCAGCTGATCCTTCATCTCGCCTGTCAGTCTGTGTCTCTGCTGTCTAACGCTGCAGCTTTACTAAACCTGACTACAACTCCCACAGGGCATTGCGGCAGGTTCAGGTGACCCCGAGCGGCACCTGAGTCTCTGGCGTCCCTGACACACGAGGCTACAAATGTTTGGAATGGTTTGATCGGCTGGCAGCTCCAAAAAGCCCCCCGGGTCACAGGCTTCGATGAAAGATGTGGCCTCAGATATATTTTCTTATCAGAATGAAACTACAAGAAAAACACGACTGACACCAGAGAAAGCTACAAATTCAATCATCCCCAGAGACGGATGTTCTAACAAAACTGTATTGGTACAGAAAAACAAAAAGCAATGAGTTTTTTTAGCCTCCACTGGCCTCCAAGATAACTGAACCAGGGTGGAAGAAAAACATTCACAATCTTTGAGAATCCTTGAAAAGCCAGTGGACGACTTCTTAGTCGATCTGGAGAATTTTCTATCGCAGCGCCAGAAGTATAGTTTTCATCTCTTTTGGCTCCGCAGAGGAATGTTACTGGCCTTCGACGAGGGCCGTTTCCCTGTGGTTACTTTGTTCTCTGCCAGTTTGTGTTCATGTGGTTTGAGGCTGAAGTGGGGACCCGGCTTGATCCCGACCCAGAACTACACTTCAGATCTCGTCTCTCTGCTTTGGTGCTGTAAATCCCGTAGAGAGGGGCCTCGGAGCTGCCAGCTGGATGGATCCAACTGGGTTCACACCCTGTCACTGTGTCTGCATCTGAACTGTACCAGCCCAGCGCCACCTCGCCATCTCATCTGAAAAGAAAGACCAACATGCATTTGGAATGCAAGTAGAGTTACGACTGGATGTTTAACGTCTCAGTCCAGGGTTGTTTCTGGGTCAAAACCTGCCGTCTGGTAGGATTCAACCACTGTTTCCAATTAGAGATAAGGACTCCACTTTACTGTTGTGCCACAAAGAGTCTGCAGGGTTTTATTCTCTGAGTTCAGACACATAATTCTGATGGGCGCCTGCACACTGGCTGAAGGTGTTGTCACGCTGCTCCATTGGTTGTGCTTCTAGGATTGTATTTTTACACACTTTGCAGTGTCGCATTAGAAAAGGTTGATAGAAACTGCAAAAATTCTGAAAGAAAGTTTTCAGGCACACTTGCGGTGTTTTTTGGCTTTTTTCAAGGACGAGTGAAAGCACTCCACCAAAAGACCTTTTCAGAATAAGGTTAAAGGTAGCGAACATTCAACTGGAGTGACTGATCAGCTGTCTCCACTCTGAGAGAGAGAGAGAAAAAAAACAATTAGAAGGAAGCAGCTGTGGTAGATTTTTGACTTTTCATTGGCTTTGTTAACAATTATAGAGACAAAGACTATCTTTAGTCTTGAATCAGCAGGTAGAAATGATCGTTTTCCTTTCCTGCTGAAATAAAAACCTGCAGACTTCAGAGTCACATATTTGTGAAGCGTCTCATTTAAACCCGGATGTTGCTGGAGTTTGGAAAGACACAGGGACACGTGTGCCAGCTGTTTAACGTCCACTTTGGGAGTCAAAGGTCGGGGTCACCCTCCTCATGTTAGTTCCACGGGCTTTAACTGAGCTCTGTATCACACAGGATATGAGTTTTTTTTTACTTATACTTCTTTACAGGAGCTTTTATCTTCACAACCTGGCTTCAATATTCAATATAAAGGGCAACAAGTAAATCTGTCACAAGTAAAATAATGATCGGTGTTCTGAAGCGTCAGACATGTTTGACGGTGACCTCGGCCTCAGACCCCACCCACACTTCCACAGACCATTATGCTGCTTTGGAATGGCCCTTTAACAGCTTTTTAACGCTCTCTCCCTCTCTTTTCTCGGCTCGCTGCTCTACTTTAATGAGATCTGATATTTTCTGCCTAACGCTTCTCCAGAACTCGTTCCCTCTCTTCCCTCCTTCTGCTCAGGCTGGTCTGTGGGAAATGAAGTGATGCCGAGTGGAGAGGCTGCTGGGTAAAGGCGACCGAGGTCTCTGGTCAATAATCGGTACTGTTGCGGGAGATGATAGTTTAAAACTCCCTGTAATTCCCTGTAAGTTATGGGAGCAAAGGGACCAGAGATCACCACAGCCGTCACCCAGCAGCTTCTATCTCAGATGTTTTCGGATGACAGAAGCTGTACATGAACGATGCTGACTCATATCTCACTGCTCTGTCTGTCTGCTGTGTGGCTCCTGAACGTCGGACAGGATTTAACTCGTACACTGGAAACTCAGCTGGAGTTGTAGGATCAGGAGAGGTCTACAAGGACCCGCGAGACAAATGGACGAAGAGGTGAGCGCTCTTTATATTTCTGTTCTCTGGTTTCACACAAAATGTCCAGTTGCCAATTGCCAGCTTCTGAAACAGTAGACCAAACCTGTGTATCCAGGAGCTCCTGATGTACGCTGTCGCTCACCTGGCTTTATAGAGAAAGGTCAATCCCAATTACCAACCACTCTTGTGACCGTGATATCTCCTGAACGCGCTGAGGGAATTACTTCAAACCTGGCTCTATCGTCCTCTTGGACTCGAGGATGAACTGATTGGATTTCGGTGGTCAAAGGTCACTGTGACCTCAGAAATGTGTTTTCAGCCCTAACCCAAGAATGAATCCGCGAATGATGACAAATGTCTGTGTGATGTTCTGCAAAAACAACATTCTGGCCATTATACAACACCATCACTCAGGAACAGAAGGGGAGATTGTGAACACTGAATCTGTGATGGTAATCTTGGGAACTTCCACGTTCCACATCCACGTTTTGATGAACAGACGTTCAGTAGCAGTCAAGCACAAGATTATTGATTTTGCTGATATTGAGCTTCGGTTGATTGTCACGTTTCCATGTGAAGATGCTCTCCTCTGTAAAAAAGAAATTAAATAAATAATAATAGTCATCATCATCATCATCATCTCCAAGTGAAGACTTACTGGAAACTATTCACTGGAATCATATATGTCAATGACCAAAAAGACCCTTCAAAGTCAACTGTATATGAGCCATAAAACTGAGGTGGTAGTTTTAGTTTTATTGAGTCCTGACCTTTTAAGATGAGATGCACCTTTATTGATCACCTGCGGGAGAAAAAACAATACCCAAAAGTACCAGCGCAAAGTAGAAGACTAAGAGAGAAATAAAATAGAATAAAATAAAAAATATAGTCAACTGAATAAGATAAAGTAGAATAGAAGGGCTTGTTTTATCTGCTGGTTCCACAGTAAAGGACAGAGGACAGATGTTTTTGCATCTTAATTCTTTCACAGACCAACAACTTGTACTTAGTCCTCTAAGAGTAGTTTAAGTTTATTTTAATTATAAGTGTGGTATTGGTACGTCTACTTATGTAAATAATCTGAATACTTTCTTTACCAGCTGTTATCATTTTTGGACTTTTGTACAACTTTGTGTATTTTATAGAAACTTAAGGACACCTAGATTGATTTATTTATGTGTTAACTATTAATTCTACACATCTTTCTCTTTCCACTGTGAGGGTATTTATAGACCCAGGTGACAAGCTGGCACTTGATGGTTCTATTGAACTGAATACTGGGTACAAAATAATAGAACAAATTCATTTCTTGTATAGTATGGTTTTTGTAGGTCCTTAAAAAAAATCTTCAAATGCATCTTTTAGTTTCTTTTGGTCAAAATGAGTAAAGCTTATCTGTGTTAAAGTTCACATTTCTGATCTTACAAATCTTTTAACCTAACACTGAACCCACAACTGTCTTTACACTCGACACTTGATCTCACCTGTTGGCAAAATGTAGATTAATTCACTGTAATAATTATGTTCCGACATAAAACCTTCCTCTGCACACGACCAAATATATATATACTTAATACTTTTATACTTACCTACAATGCTTGAATAAGAGAGAATATGATTTGACTAAAAATCTGTCAAAAATTTGGTTAAAAATTATTTGTGAAGTTCTTATTAAAGTGTACCTGTATCCCTGCAGTTAATGTCGCCATACACTCTGTATATGTGTGTAACCTACATTGTGTGTGTGTGTGTGTGTGTGTGTGTGTGTGTTTTGCAGTCAGGAGCAGGAGAACTCGATCCCCAGCGGCGCTCCGGAGAGTCTGACCTTCAAGGAGCGCCAGCGTCTCTTCTCTCAGGGGAAGGAGGTTTCCAACAAGGTCAAAGCTTCGCGCAAACTCATGGAGCTGGAGAACGAGCTCAACACCAAGTAGACCCGAGCCGTTCGCCTCCCAGTGCCACCTTTTTTGCGGTGATGTTGCCTCCCGACGACATCACCGCAGTATCGTTAAGGTGCTCCTGGGGGAAAAAATGGGGCGGAGATAGCCGGCGCTCGCTTCCCTACCACTGACCGTCTCCTCCTGTTTGTGTTTTTTTTTTCCCCCTTTCTTTTTTTTATTTTAATCATTGAATAACTGGACCATTCACTTTTTGACGTAGCTATATCGTTGCAATAGGAGAGACATTTATGGCTTAAAACTTTCTTCCCCCTCGTTAAGGTCTGTCAAAGATATATAATGATAAAGCACTGTAAAAAAGTTTTAATTGTATCTAGTGAGAAATTGAGAATCACAGGACAAAGGGGGATATATTTTTGTTTATAAAATGGTTCTTGGGGCGAGGGATGGAGAGACGTTCGTTGACATTTTAATTATTTTTTTTTTTTAAATAGCTCACTGAAATATGAACAATTTTATGGTGTTATTTTATGCTCTTTTTGTGCATCCTGTTGTTTTCACACTTTTAATTCTTTCTTGCCAGCAGAAATGCCCACGTTTGAGCTCCAGACCAATCTTTATTTTTATTTTGTTTTTTTTTTTTTAAATTCAATACTCAGTGAGTGGAAACACTGTTATTTCATTCCGTAGCAGGAAAGCATGGGATTATTTTCTTTTCTTTTCTTTTTTTTTTTTGTGATGTTTTAGATAAACTCTGAAAGGTTCTCCAGAGGAGGACCGAACAGTCCAGAGAAGGATCTTTAAGTGCACAACATTACTGTAAATATTCGGGTCCACAACTGTCTCACTCTTTTACTACTGTAGAAACCTGCCAGGCTACTAAAAACTGCAAAACTAATGTGATTTAACAGATGATCCAACAGGAAGTTCTGCTAAAACTGGACTGTGTCCCCGCTGCCCCTCACTGTCAGTGGAGTCAAGTTTTTAAATGTTTCGCCCCAATCTGAGGTATCTTTAATTTTACTTTGTTTTAAATCTAATAGTCATTTTTTGAAGAGTTGTGTGAGATTCATTTGATTGATTGTTTGCAAAATTCAAGCCGGAAAAAGGATTTCTTTCACTCACAATGTGATTAATGTTGGTTTTCACAATAGAAAAAATAAATTAAAACTACTCCTTGAGTCCTTGTTTGCTTCTCAGATATTTATTTCAAACCTTGTGGAAAAAAAAAACATACTTGCACAAAAACTTGTTTTTAATATTAAAATATGTATCTGCAAACTGTTCTGAGGAGTGGATTACATTTGGGACCACTCGTACTGTGGTGATACTGTGTGTTTCTGCATTAGAGACAGAAAAGTGTTCTGTTTTTACACCAGCTGTGGTTTCGGGGGGCGATCCAGATGTTTTTTTTTAGGACTGGATTCAGGGTGACAGAATTGTGATTGTACAAATATATATACACACAATTTCCATGATCACATTCACCACCACTGCTGCTGTGCTGATGTAGAAAAGGAACGCACTTCAAAGCCCCGGTGTGAAAAAAACAAAACAAAAAAACACGATTTAAAACTAGTGACGTTTCAAATGTATCTCTCTTCTGCAGTTTGTTTGAGTGACTCCATCCTGTGTGTGGATTTATTTTATTTTTCTCTCCAGGAGCCTCCACTAAAACTGATTCTACAAGATAAGATGCTGTTATAATAACTGACCTGTAAAAACACTACAGACGTGTCTCCTCTCCCCCACAACGACAACAACTACTACTACTACTACTCCTTTCTAGGTTTCAAAATGAACTGAATCATTTAAATGGTTTCATGTTTAGCCTTTTGTAAATCATTAATAAATACAGATTTTTCAACAGTGCGGGCTGGAAGTGTGGTCTTTTGTCAATGCAATAAAAGTGTACGTTGATTTGATCTGTGCATTGGTGAGTTCATGCAGACGCTCTGGGGCCGTATTCACAAAGCATTTTATCTTACCGCTAGGAGTGCTCCTAACTCGCGCTAAAACATTTTACGTAGGAGTTTTTTCTTAAAAGTTACTCACAAAGCCGCTGAGACCTACTCATACTAAGGATAAATCACTAAGAGTGACGCGCCGTTGCTATGGATGACGTCGATTCTCGTGCACGAGTTTAGAAGCGGTCAGTGCGGTGATTGGTTGTTCAGAGCGAGGCGGTCTCGGTGAAACTCATCCGCAACATCCCACAAACGAGCCCACTAAATCACCGAAAAACAAGGAAATAGCCTAGGCTACAAATTAATTTCTTGTATTTTTGTGTGCTCTAACATATATGGAGGAAAACAGTAAACAATAATAAATATGGATTCAACAAATAAAAGGCGACAAGAGCCAATACGATGTTTTTTACGCATAGGACTAAGCGTAATCTGCGTAAACACTTACATGTTATACTTTAACTGTGCTCCCAGTTGTGGATTCAGATAGGGTGTCAAGAGCCACGTCTTGCAGGGATAGCCTGTCACCCAGCAAGTGACACCCAACTGGTACGTGGTGCCTGTCAAAAAGCTGCCTCAGACCGCTCTCCATTAAAATACGTGAATCATGGGTAGACCCAGGCCACTTTTCAACAACATCAAGAATGTTAAAAGTTGCATCCAAAACAATCTGCGTGTTGATGGAATGTACTTTCTTTCTATTGACGAACACGTCCTCCGTTTATACTTCCACATTTACCTCTTTCGACTTCTGCTGCATTTATTTTCTGACAGTTACATTTTAAGTAAGTTGACTTTTCTGATTTTGATTTTAATCTACAAAACACTTTGAAATGTATCCACCCTGCAGTGTACGAAGCTACAATTTAGCTCCACCTCGGACTACATAAGTCATTTCACTTTACATAAAGCATCAATAACCCTGGCCACCCGCTGAATCTGGCCTTCAACTCAGCACAGCAGCCACAGTCCACATACAGGACGACAGGGGGATCCATATGTTTTCCATGACTGGAGAATTGGTCAATCATTTTTCAGGTTTTCCAGGACGCGTGGGAACCCTGATGGCCTTTATTGCATTTTATACAAATTATATTGAGTTAAATGTATTGTGAGAGTAAATAACAATGAATACAATATACTGTATAGAGTGAATATACTGAATATACTCATACCATCTGATAGAGGGCATACCACTTCTTCTGCCTGGGAGCTGGCCTGTTTCCTTCACCTGCAGGCCAGACGCCAGTGCTTCCTTACATTTTAAACTTCTTCCATTAAATTGTGGAAATTGCGTTGACTTGTACTTTCTGTCATGTGTTGTTTGGAATTCTGGCTCTTGTTCCAATAAAATCCAGAACTCTTAGTGAAATGTAAGAAATGTTTTGTCTTTCTCTGGGCGCTGTTCAGTCCGTACTTCAAACTTCACTGAGTTTTATAAGAATCAAACCCACAACCTCAGAACCGCTGACCGGGCCTCTATGAGCCTGAGCTACTGGATCTGACTGATGCACTTTGTTTCTTTCAGATTTCACTCTTTTGAACATCAACCCTCAAATTTCAATCAAGACTCAAACCCACAACCTCAGAACTGCTGACCCTGGTGTCACCCTGCTGAGCTAACAGGATGACATCACAAAGAGTCTCTCAGAGGATTTCACTCGTTCTTCTGAGCAGCAACCTTATAAAGAGTCAGGATTCAAACCCACAACCTCCAGACCAGCTCATCAGATACCTGAATGTCCTGCCTTTGAGCCTTTGAGCACCATCATTGTTTCACCAAAAAGAAAACCCTTAGACTATTAGATCTTTGATGATGCTCACCTGTTTCTAAAAGGTGGACACCAACACCTGGTTTCCACTTTCTAGAAACAGGTGAGCATCATCAAAGATCTAATAGTCGAGGTGTTTCTAAAAGGTGGAACCCTTTAGAACCCTTTTTTTTGGCAGATCTCCAGCACACTGGGCTCTTTTACCAATGAGTGTCATGAGATACTTTTGTTGGTTGTGAAATGAACAAATAAAGACTGATTCATTGAAATGTTGGAGTCTTTCTCTCTTTGTTAGTTTCTAATAGTCGAACAGTTTTCTGTTCAGGTGTGTAGAAACAGACGATTAGATCTTTGATGATGCAACAAAGTTTTAAAGACATCCAAACGTTCAGCTGCTGATGGTTCATCGCCCCATAAAGCTTCCATCTCTCAGGAACACAACCCTCCCCCTCCCCCCAGGCGCTGGAGGTTCTTCTCTGGGCACTGTTCAGTCCGTACTTCAGACTTCACTCAGTTTTATAAGAATCAAACCCAAACAAGACTCAAACCCACAACCTCAGAACTTCTATCCCTGGTGTCACCCTGCTGAGCTAACAGGATGACATCACAAAGAGTCTCTCAGAGGTTTTCACTTGTTCTTCTGAGCAGCAACTTTATAAAGAGTCAGGATTCAAACCCACAACCTCCAGACCAGCTCATCAGATACCTGAGTGTCCTGCCTTTGACTCTTTTAAGAGCTGTTTTCAAAACTCAGACTACCTCAAGGATTGAACTCACAACCTCAGACCTTCAGGACAGTCCTCTGACACACTGAACTACCTGGACGTTAGTTGCATGAACCTGAACTTTAGTTTGTGTCCAGGCTGTCTCAGTTTGTCCGTCTGTGTCTCCATCAGGTCGTTGCCCAGCCCAAACATCGGTTCAACAGCAGCTCGTTGTATCAGGACGTCACCCTGCTGCTCCGTACTCCTCCAACCTCAGCGAGGTCTGAACCAAACCACAAGACTTTACTGTTTCACTGTCGTGTGCTAACATGTGCTAACGTTACATATGAAGCCTGAAACAGTGAACCGCTCCTGATGGAGCAGAACATGTTGGTCAGACGCAGCATTTAACTTGTGATGGAGTGAGAAAACATTTACTAGCATCAATAACTGGGACTTGAACTCTCACACTGAAGTCTTTGCCCCCTAAGTTCAGACCGCTACACTAACATGTGAGCACACTTCACTGACCACGACTGAGACTAGACATCAGCTAAATCCCAGCTGTTACATTTGACCCACAGTCATGAGGTTCTCAGTCAGCGATCAGACCACCGGACCGATGTGATGACACACACGGTTGTGTCGTCACGTTGAGACAAACAGACTCCATGTTTCGACTCAAAGACAGAAAGAAGTTCATGTAGAACTTCTGCTGAATTCACAAGAAGGAACAAACGAACCCCTCTGTAATTATTTTCCCATCTAATATGACAACAAAATGAAAAAAATAGTTTGATCCTGGCTTCATCACACGATCTGATTTCGTTTTTAAAATGTATGCAAATTAGTGCATTTTTAATGAGATAAGGCCCAATCTGCATATTTAAACATTAAAATACAAAAAACTTGCAATACATTTTTTTCTTAGCTTAATATGAGTAATCAACTGAGAAAGTTTCATGGTGATATCTATTATTTAATTTTTTTACCCTATTCACCTATAGTGTCTCGCCTTAAGCCACTCACATTCCTAGTAACCTTCACTGCACTTAATGATGTCGACCTCTTAGAGTGCTATCAATGGCATAAATGAGTTCCTCATGTCCAGATACATGGAAATACATCTTTAGTTTACATTTCTATCACATTTAGATCCTAAGATACACACATTTACAATTTTGTGCATGAAAATGACATATCACAGAGGTCAATGACCTCTAGCTGACCTCAGGGGTCAAACTGAGAATGCCTCCACATCTTAAATTACAGCTTATGTCCTGAAGAACAAACCCTGAAAGTTTCATGCTTCTTTCATAAAAAGCAAGATTATTGAGTTTAACAGCTCCACTATCTCGGCTTCGCTCGGATTTCGCTCGGCCAACATTTCTCCCTCGTGATTGGTCAAATGTTGGAGCTGGGCGAAGGCGATTAGCGGGGGAATGTTGGAGCCGCGGATTTGATTGGCCGTCATCCTCCAACATTGTGAAATGTTGGACGGGAGGCGTGGTTTCGAATCCCACTTCTGACAATGGCCGCGTTTCCCAGATTCGATCGTTCTTAAGGACTTAAGAAGGCTCTTCAGAAGGGTTCGGCTAAGAAGGAGCGCTAAGATAGGGGTGTTTCCCAGACGCGTTCTTAACTGCCTTCTTAAGATTCCGCCAAAGAAGCTTCTTAAGAAGCTCTTAGTGGGAGCTGTCCACCGCCGTGGTGCTGAAATATGAATCAATCGATGCCAGGCAAATCGATCACCCACCACTTTATCAGCGCTTAAGTCACCCACAACACCCTGTGGTCGCCCCCCACCAACTCCAGGAAGCTCCCCACTGCGTAAAAACGCAGCGCGGCCAGGAGCTGCACCTCCGGGCTGAGGGCAGAGCTGCACCTCCGGGCTGAGGGCAAAATTGCAGCGGGTTGCCCTCTGGATGTGTGGTGACACGAGCGTGACGAGGCGTTGGATCTCCTCACGGGGAAGCCGGTACTTGGACTGGACAGCCCGGTTAAGAGCGAATCTGGGAAATGCGGCCAATAACTTTTCGGACAAGATGAGCCACTCAGTCGGAGTGAATGACTTCTCTCAGCCAAGCACTCGGGGCTGTATACATTTCTGATGTTTCATTTATCTTCTTTGTACAACTGATAACTTGGATCGAAGATGTATTTTATGGCAACATTTTAGTAATTTATGCAAAATTTAAATAACTTCTCTGGAAAGTAGAATTGATCAGTACTTAGCTGAAATAACATGAGGAGTTTGATGTGGTTTTGTTTGTGACCCCTCCATTCACAGAAACACCACATCAAGAGAGGTGTGGGATATGGATGCAAATGTACATGGATATGGAATAAAAGTCAGATGAAATGTGTCGCTATATCCAACTAACTTGTCGGCCATACTCTTGCTGAAGATATATATATATGTAAAACATCAATTATAACAAGCCAATGGGGGCATTGTCTTTGCTTCATTATATCTGTTTTATTCGTGAAAGTGACAGCTGGAGAAGACTTGTCCTGGGCTGGACTCGAACCCAAGCCACTGCGGTAAAACGGGGCACTTGACAGATTTAGTAACAAAAAAAAAACATCACTCAAGATCAAATTTCGAAGCCGGGAGTATCTGCCACCAGCGTTTTTATGCGAATTCCGCCTCTTGTCTTACTTATCGTCGGATGTTTCATTTTTTAAACGCGTCTCTAAGAATGTGCGTTTTTACCATTGACCCGGAAGTGAACAACCGCATGTTGCGCTCACATTTTTACACATTAAAATATGTTCAACACCCGTTAAACCTAATAGTTCTAATGTTCCTTTTAATGCAGTCACCGACATCTATCCTTATCTTTATAATAATGGACCTGGTGGCAGAAGCGTAACGTTAATATTGTCACATGTGCGTCACCGTATTAAAATGATTACTGTATCACGCCTCAACGTCCTTCTCAGAGTTCTGCACCGTTAGAGCGATTGGAATGTTACGTCACCCTCACAGTCGTCTGACGTTTGGACATTTCAGTCGCTCGACCGCAATAAAACAAGAATCTAATATAAACATGTTTAGATACAATAGAAATTGATGTCTGATCACGCTTGATGGTTAATTTTGAAATTCAGGACATCTCTGTTCAACGTCAGGATGGCCGAGCGGTCTAAGGCGCTGCGTTCAGGTCGCAGTCTCCCCTGGAGGCGTGGGTTCGAATCCCACTTCTGACAATAACCTTTTCACGAACATGCATATTACAGACAAAGGAGCAGGTCAGTTTGACCAACTGTGTTATCTCAGCCAAGCACTTGGGGCTGTGCAGACCCCTGAATATATTTGTGACAGTTCGTTTCTCTTTGCCCTTTTGCATAACTGATAACTTGGACTGAAGATGTATTTTCTGCCAATATTTTAGTAATTTATGCAAAAATTACCAACTTCGCTCTCTGGAAAGCTGAAATAAATTGAAGGGTTTCTGTTAAGATTATCTAAAGGGATGTGGTTTTGTTTGTGATCCCTCCATTCACAGAAACAACACATCAAGAACACATCAAGATAGGTGTTTTTACACTACTCGACATTAGTTAGGGATTTTGGGATATGGATGCATATGTACATGGATATGGAATAAAAGTCAGATGAAATGTGTCGCATCATTTGCACTAACTTGCTGCTGCCTCTAAATGCACAACCCAACCTAACTCAATGCTACTTTGCACCTCATGTAAATACTGTATATTTCTTATTTAGTCTATTTTTTATCATATCTGACTTTTGTGTCTTTGTTACTAACATGCTGTCTTGTTTGTGTCTGTGTAACTAACATGCTGACTTGTGTACTTAATGTGCTGACTATGTACTTAACATGCTGACTTGTTCGTGTTTGTGTACAACTACTTCACGTGCCTTCAATTGCCCCCCCAGGGACAAATAACGTTTTTTGAATTGAATTTAATAATTTTTGGGGAACAAAAATAGTCACACAAGACAAAATAAATATTCAGATATGTCACACAATAAACAATCAAGTGAAACACTAAAATATCCCTAACTTATTTTGTGTATTTACACTGCCTAAAAGGTGATGCTGATTTGTTTTTTATTATTAGAACAGCCATTACTGTTCCTCACATCGTGTAATTTTAGTCCAACAGCAGAGCCAGACTCAACACTGCCTCTGAAACGACCCTGGCTCAACAGCGCTCTCCAGAGGTGAAACACAAACAGGAATTTCTGTAGGAGTCACATCAGGATTTAATGTGGATTCTGCATTAACCTACACTAATGTCACTTTTTATGCACCCACAAGGAATAATACTATACTGCATTTCAGTTTTCCCACAGCCATCATGAACCCAGCAGTTAAGAGAGAAATCGTATGACAGCAAAATAGGCATCACATTTTAAATTTGCACCTGGAAAGGCTTCATTTCACTTAAAATTCATTCAACAAAATTAAAGTAAGTAAGTGTAAAGGGTCCAAACTAAACTGTCAGAAGCATTTAACAGGTATTAACTTATTTTTATTATTTATCTAGAAAATAATATTTTTCACAGAAACTCAAAACAAAGACCTATTTACAAATGTCCTTTAAAAGCGTAATACTGTAAAATGAATTAAAATGTCTGCTTGGCAACTTTATATTTAGTTCACTTCATCATAACAAAAAAAATCCAGGTCTTTTTTTAAACATAAAGCACTCTGAACTATTTAAACCAGATACACAAAACGAACTGAACATCTATCAACACATGTAACTTATTAATGTATAACAACCCTGTCTGAGGTGAACACCTAATTTAAATCAGAAGGGAAGACCGAAAGTATTTAACTGTTCATGAATGCAAATTTCTGTGCTCTAACAAAAATGACATTGTGCTGTTGACTTCATAAAACTTCAGAAAGGTACTCAATTTAAGTCAGCAAAACAAAATAAATAATTTCCTCCAATACAAGTAAGTTTGCGAAACATTATATAATACTTATAATACTTAACATTATAAGTAGTATTTCGGGTTTGAAGTTTGAAGTGCAAATATATCACTTCGTACATGTGATGAGCAGCAGCTCTCACTCTCAAACTTTTGAGATTCAATGTTCAGTCAAAACATCTTACAAACAGCATCTCATTTGGTTTAACCAGACGCTGGGTTATCAGGAATCGATGCAAACATACAGCAGGGCCACGCTGCACGTTTTAGAGATTCAACCACACTGTCATCACATCAGAAAACCTGCGACAAAAGAGGACAAAACAAAGTCAAAGAACTGTACATACCTGCCTGCAATTTTCCAAATGAAGCTGTGGAATTTAAGGTTGATCAAAACTAGCTTTGAATGAGTATCTATGATTAAAGGAAACCAGCCCTACATTTTGAACACAGTGGAAGCCAGTGACTAGCAATTTGACGTGATCAACATAAACAAAGAAATTAGTCTAACTATTTTTCTTACAGTGATTAGATCCAGATGCAACGCTGAGTGGCATCTCCTCCTCTGCTTCATCAGTAGACTCAACAGAAAGATTAGACTTCTTGTCAGAAGCTTCATCTTCCCGATCACACTCTTCCTCACTTTCAGGGCTAGGAAGAGCAGCTTTATAGGCGCTCTGTTCCTGGAACCTGAATGTATCAGAAATAAGATCACACATTTTTCTTTTTCCTGTCTCCTCTTATCCCCTAATGAAAAATACAACATTTATAAAGATTTAAGAGCTTAAATTAATGCTTAATTTCCTTTTGAAGAAGTCACTGCTGTAGTTTACAGTGCTAGAGCGGCCTCTGGTGGTTGTCAGAGCCCATAACATGATTTTGGTACTAAAAACCTAAGAGGAAGTTTTTCACTGATTTAAACACTTTTTTACCCAATTTAATCCCATTTTAATTCATAATCTTTTAAAACAATTTATATGTATATTTTGTTATATAGAGTTTTCAAATTACATGTGAAAAATAAGAGATGTAGGATTGACAAGAAGTTGCTTCAATAACAATTGTATTAAAGGACAAGATCACCCAAAAATAAAAATGTTGTCATAATCACATCAAAGTTGTAAAATATTTGTCTTTTCAAATCAGTTTGTGATCTCAGGGCATCCAGGGACTTAAATTAAACTGGAAAAGCTTCACTGAGCCATTTTATGTTTACTTTTTGTATGTTGTTTTTAAGTTTTATGTTTGAAGTCCCCAGCTCCTTGAGTTGTTCAGGAGAACGCTGCAGTGCTGTTTTGTTGTGAAGCTCCAGAAATGTTTTGATGACTTCACCAGACTTTCCATCGGCATAAAAGCAAATGGATAATGACAGAATTCTAATTTTGCAAGTAGGGCTTATGCAATGCGGAGGATGTACGGAGTTCTACCTCCATGCTTGACCACTTGAAGCGTCAGGAACCCCTGATGATCAGTTTGCTGAAAGATGAAGTTGCTATAATGTTATGCAACTGGCATGCTGATCCTACTAGTGATTGTCTGTCCTAACCGACGGATTAATAATAACAATAAATAATCACGATAAGGCAGATCATTGCTATGATTTTAAACTGGGGGACAAGATGGAATTGAACTGGAAATGAAACTTAAATTTCTGTTGTGTTCCCTCTGTACTATATATCCATGCTCAATAACATTCCCCGCTACTGACCCATTTTAGTCTGCTTATGATCTCTTGTCATGTCTCTGCCACAGTCCGTTAAACATGTCGGTCCTACAGTGATCGTCAGCATCCACAATGTCTTTCAACTGGTGCACAAAGCCAAACTGAGTGAATACACAAAACACATTACAATCCACTGTGGCTTCAGTTATAATCTGATCGGCAGTTTACTTGATTGGCCACCAGATCGTGACAACAGGCTGTGTTTCTCCAAAAATTGAGTCGACATCAAGTTTTTGCAGTACCCCCTGCAGCACGCACCATCGCAGCCAAAACAGACTACCCTCATTAAAATGAATCTGAAAATCTGTGTTTTCACCCAAAACCGGATGCAATGTGAAGTCATGTTTACCCCTCCCCCAAATTTAACATATATTAGGATTACACAGATTACCAGTTCAGACTGAGCTATTTTTTGTTGGGGAATAATGCCCTGCAGTGCATACGTTGTCATATTTGTTTGTTGATGATTGAAGATGATTGAATAAAATATTTAAACATAAATGACACATTTACATTTTTTATTTTAGGTTAATTCATTATATTAAATCGAGTAAAATTATAGAAAATATAGAAAAGGGTATATAATAAAATATTTGTTAGGTGAGGCCCTAATGCAAAGTGATAAGAGCATACCTCAGTCCTAGCATGATGTCGATATAACTGGCGTGTCCAGCATCCACCAACTCCATGGCGACATGAACGTCATCAGCCAGAATGTCCACTTTCCAGTGTGTGTTTGACACAAACTCTCTGAAGAAGATCTGGAGGTTCTTCTGGTACAAACACTGCTGGAAGAAGACTGCTGCTTCATCGGTCCACTGTCCATCTGCTCTTATTGGCTTCACCCCTCTCAGGATGCATGGGTATGTCACTTTTGGCAGGTCCATGATCTCCACTGGAAGTCTTCTAAGGTTAGAGCAGTTTTCATATGATATGCATTCATAAAGGCCATAATCCACCAGGTTTAGGATCGCTGTGGTGTCAGAGTGAACGATTTCTGCCCTGCACCATTTGTTCTTGGTGTCTGATTTCAACAGGCAGCAGGTGCCAGGGACAAGATGGGCTTCAGGAAGAGGAGACACCTGCTTAGGCAGGTCGTCCAACATTATAGACACTTTGGTCATGACAAGAAGCGAGTCCTCCAGAACCACACAGAACTCAAAGGGAGTTGTCACTGCAGCAGCAAAGCCAGAGTATGCTTTGTCTATATCAATAGGAGCAAAGACAAGCTTCTGAGGTTGGCTTGTCTCAGAGATGGATTTCCCTTCTGCTTTCTCATGTCGGATTTCAGCAGGTGATGGGTTCATCTCTTCATTCTGCTGCAGAGAGGCTGTGATTTGATGTTTGAAGTTCATGATCATCTCAACCTTCCAAAGCTTTTCAGCTTCTGAATAACACACAAACACCAGCTTGACTTCATTGCCTATCATTGGTTTGAGAGTTTCACACCACACATTGTGACCACCCTCTCCCTCACTGAAACTAAAGCAGTTCACTTCGCACAAAACTGCAAGGTTTGGGATTTTTCTAAGGTTGCTGCACTGTTGTCTAATTGAGCAACTTGGAATTTCTTCGACTGATCCATGATCCATGAGAAGGACCTGGCATTTTCCATGGTGTACATGTTGAACAACAGCCCTGTGCCACTGCTTGTCCCTGTGTATCTGAACTAAGCACTTGAGGTCTTGTTTGACATCCTCTTCAGCCACCATCTTGCACTTGTGCAGGTTGTCAGCTATGCCATTTTCCAATGCTGAAAATAGTTCACTAGTCCGATTTAGTCTGACGTAAAAACTACCGTTACTGAGTACTGACAGAATTGTACAGTTCTCTGTGTCTTTAGCTTGAATAGTCGTAGGTATGATTATATCTGCACAATCACTCTTTGCTTTGACAGAGTATTTCACAGTTTTCCTTTGATTCTTCATAAAAGTGTCCATGTTTCTGGCAGGAGTTCTTCTACGGCCCCAGCGGGTTAGTTTGAGTTTGGGCAACAGCGTGGCAGGTAGTGGTTTCAGCACAACGTTTTCACCATCAACAATAGGATTTTTTCTTTTGGATTTAGACATTTCATTTTCACTCACTTCCTTTCTCTGGTAATTCTGTTCACAGGATCTCACTCCCTTTTCAATTGCAGGTGAACTCGCAGGTGAACGCAGGAGCTTCCTCTTCCTCTTTGGTGTCCATGCCTCTTTCAACAGCAGCTTCAAGTAACGGTGGAAGACCAGGTGCTCCACCAAGAATCTCAACCTTGACTTCCCAATGACTATCATATTGACGGACAAAATCTACCATGAGAGGCTGCTCCATTACAGCATCAGTGAAAGATGCATCATTTTGGTATATGCTTGTGTCCAACAGGGAGCATGGTATGCTAAATCTTGGCTGAGAGAGATACTCCTTTGGAATGGCGTAGATCTTCTCCTTCCCCATGACTGCGGAGTTGCCATAATCCACAAACTCAACTCTGAAACAGGAACTTCCTTCATAGTTCTTCACCATAGAACGATAAAGAGCACCGTCTTCCTCATACTCAGCCAGCACAAGGTCATTGATCACAGGTTTGGTAGTCTTTATGGAATCTCTAAAGGTACCCGAGTTGAGATCTTCGCCCATTTTCAAGATGGCAGGTTCATCCTCTGACAGCTGAAGGAAAAAACTGTTGACCGAGTCGATGTGGGAGACGAAACACATTGCCCTCAAACCTTTAGTCACTTTCATGTCCAGCAAACATGAAAGCTGAGAGATCTCCATTTTCTCTGTACATTGTGGTTGCACTGACTTTGTGTTTGTGTCCCGGTACTCTGTTAGTTGTTTTATTGGAGAGTTTTTCTGAGGTTTTCCATGGACACAGCTCTTTGTATTGTCCTCGTTTGTGTCACGGTACCATCTCTGCTGTTTTACCGGAGAGTTTTTGGGAGGTTTTTCAGGAACATAGCCCTTTGCATTGTCCTTATCTTGCTGCTGAACTTCTGAATTCTTGCTCTGAGTTTTACCTTGAACACAGTTTTGTGCGTTTTCTTTCTTTTTGCGTGGTTCACTACCAACTTGAGTCCTCCTTTGGTTTTTTGATGTGGCAGAATTTGGAGACTGCCCTTGCGGTTGACTTCTGCTCTTGACTGAAGTTTCTGTGTTTCCTGTGCAGATAGTTTCAGGTTTCTTTCTTATGCTGCTCATGACAAAACTCAAATCTGTCTTTGGTTTTGGTGAAAAACTGAGAATGAGCTCCTTCACCTTCTCATTAACGTTCACTTCTCCATCAAACAGTTCAACATCAAATGAACCATCGTCATTCTTTCCAACTATGAGGGCTTTCACTTGCTTGTTGAGGACTGCATCACCAAGCCATTTCTTGACATCTGTATGAAGCTCGTCCTTGGACACTGAAGCAAGGCTACATCTCACAGCCTGCATGGGTGTGTACAATAAATCAGTAGAATCTCTGGGGATGAACATGACATGGGCTTTCTCAGATATGTTTGTGTTTCCATAATCCACAAAAAAAACACTGAGATGCAGAGGTGACTGAACTGCATGCGCCAAGCCCCTGTACCATTTGCCATCCAAGTATTTTGCCAGGCACAGCTTCCTCACAACAGCTCTTCTACTGGCTTGCATCATTTTCTCACTCTCCTCTGAGATTTTGTTTTCCAGCTCTTCGATGATGTCAGTGTTTCTCTCAAGGTGGCAGTAAACTTCCCACTGACTGCTTATATGAGTTATGTAGACTTGTTCTTCACTTCCAATATTTAGATCATATGAAGAAAAGACAAAGGACTCTGGAAACACTATAGCCTGTTGCTTTGTTGAGATTGCAACTTCTCTTGCCAGGCCCTGTTTCAAGAGCAAATTTGTTATGCTCTGTTGGGTTTGGGTGTTGTAGAGGTCCACAACATTGCACAGCCCTTTGTATTTCACATTCAACTGACAGACAACTTTACATCTTAGACCACAGGTGCTGTCGCGGACAAAATCGCTCAGCGAGTTACACACCTCTGGACTCCAATTTCCACAGTTCTTGGGGTCTGGAGTTTCGATCAGGTTGTAAAGGCTGCACCTGAAAGCTTGTCCTTCCAAATAAACATATTCTGGCATTATTGCCTGAAGACTGTGCTCCTGGACTTCGATGGTATAGCCGTAGTCTACCAAAATCACTCTAGCATGACCTTTCTGCTTTTCTGTGATGAATGCCCTGTACCACTTTCCATCTTGAGGTGATTTGGCAACACAACATGAATCACCTAATTTGAGGGGTACTGTGTGCGCTGTGTAATATTGCTGAACTTTATCCATCAGTTCCTCCAAAGCTGGAACCTTATCGAGGGGCTGGCACCAGAAATCTGATGGCGAGTTGATGTAAGAGCAACGGACAGCAAACTCAAACCCAGGCTTGGTGTTTAATACTTTAAAGCGAACAGGGGCTTGGGCTTTCTCAGTTTCATTTTTGCATGTTTTCTCTTCCTCCTCCCAATCCTTCAGTTGCTCTGTCTTCCCACTGATGTCCGATGTCACACTATATCTTGTGCATCTCATTTTGTCTGTCACATCTGTGTTATTTTGCATCAGAGTCTTCATGGGAATGTTGTTCCAGTATTCAGCTTGTGCTGAAGCGATCAAGAGCTCAGTGATAGTTTGATTGCTGTCACTTCCCATCTCACAGAGATCAACAACAAATTTGTTTTTACTCATCTGGACAACATGGACTAGCAATGCTTTGTTTGACACAGCTCTTCTAAAAAAGCCACAGGTTGTGCGGGTCCAGACTTCATCCAAAGGAAATACATTGACAAGTGAACAACAGAAGGCAAATGCTGATTTGCTGGCAAATTCCTCAGGTATCTTCTTGATTAACATGTATGGCACTTTCTCAATGTTCCCAAAATCAATAAACAGAACTTCAGCTCCATGCTCAAGAGTGTCCGTCACTACACCTCTGTAGAAATGCATGTCTTCCTCATAAAGTGCACAGCACAGTGTCCCAAGCTCAGGATTCAATAGTGTGTCTTCCTCCAGCTTCACCTGACTGAAGTGATCTGTCATTTTTGTCATCATTTCCTCAAAGTCAGCATTTCGTTTTTGTGTTCGGATCCAGAATCGATGTGGATTCTGAACATGCTCGACATAGCCCACAAAGACAGAGCCTACCCGCACCTCTTCTGCTTCCAGTGTTTTACCCAATGCTTCAGACATGACTGTCTCATGGTAGAGATAGCCACCCTGAGGTGACAATTCTTTTGTCTTAAAAACTGACTCAAAATTGACTTTAGGAAGCTCTTGAATGGGCTCTGTGTCTTCAGCATCAACTACTGTGATAGAGTAGAGATGATGTTCTTCGTCAAAACTTCTGATTTCCACATCTAACACCCTTCCAAGCAAGCCTGACTTTAGAAAACTCAACTGCTGAGCTCTGACTGCCTCATCCTGATCATTCAGGGCAAAAAGCGAACATGGGAATGCCATGATGGGTTTTGAAACAAAATCAGGTGGCAACCTGTGGACATTCTCAACTTTGACTGATTCAAAGAATCCATAGTCAATGAACAAAACTCTTACTTGAGAACTGACTGGGAGAAATTGCACTAAGCCTCTGTGCCATTTCCCATCTTTGCCTTTAACGGAGCACAGCAAACCCACGTTTTCTGGTGTTTTCTGATTGCGTTCTTTGGTTTTGTGCTCACAAACTGCAGCCAGCTTCTGCGACATGTCCCAAAGATCTGTTTGCATACTGGCAATCTGACAATAGAACAGCCCAGGTTTGACAGCAGCAGTTACTCGCACTTTAGCACGTGTCCCACAACACAATCGAGGCCCACAGAATGACAGAATGTCTTCATATCCCTGCGAACCTGATGGTTTGAAGCAATATTCTTGTCCCCATGGCTTTTCAATGAGCAAGTCAGGAACTGGCTCCACATTTTGTTTGAGTGGAACTTCAGCGAGCATCTCAACCAAGAGGAGGAATGTATCTGTGTCCACATGCCTCCCAAACCCATGTCTAACAAGGTCGTTGTTGATGTCAGGGGTTTCCAACAAGAGCACTTTGTGGGGCAGCAGGGCTTGGATATAACCCGTGACATTTCTTCCAATCAGGCTTGATAAGTACTCCTCCCCTACAGAATGAGGACAACTTTGAAGAAGCAGTACATTTGCAAGAAATCCACAAACTATCTTGGGAGGTAGGATGAACAGGTCACTTGAACCGGAAGAGATGTTGGTGATGTCTACACTCAAGACATTACCATGATCTATGAGGAAAACATCAAACAAGTCCTCTCTCCGGTTCTGAACTCTTCCTCTGTACCAGCGGGCTGAAGTCAAATCCTCTACAAGGCAAAACTCTCCGATATCCACTGCAGCTTTAGTCTTTGGTATGTTCTGTATTTCCCCTTGCAGGATGTTATAGTCAAGTTCACATATGGTAAGGTACTGTCCCTGGAAGTGTATAAGGGTTGCCTCAGGGTTCCAGTCCAAGTGAGTTAACTTGAGGTCCACCGGCCAAAGGGCACATGGTGGAGATGGACCAGACCTCTGGGACCTGCAAATTTAAGTGACATATGTTAACAACCTAAGTGTTAATAATAATTTGGTGAGTTCATGATTTTATTGATTTAACCATCAGCTGTTAATATTGAGACCAATTTCAGATCTTTATGGAATGAAGAACATTCTGTTCCACCTCTGATATGCCAGTGGAGGTAGTAACAGAGCCCAACAGAGGTGAGATTAAGTCTGTGTGTAAGGTAACCTGGAGCGCGAGACAAAGGTGTGACAGTCTGATGGTGTCAGTATTAGTTGGTGCAACAGGCGGTCAGATGTCACTATTGGGTAGATTTGGTTCATCAAATATGCTACCAAAGTACATAACATAATACATACATAAGTTACGGCTGAAGATTACAACAGAACACGTTTCGATTTCACATAAATTGGGAGTGTTTCAGACACAGTCACAGGATGACTGTCATACCAGGTTTATTGTCAATAGCATTTCAATGGAACTTAAATGTAGCTAAAGTGGGTTCATGAAAAAATTGGAACATCTTACAACATGTGATGTAACCTTAAACAGTTTAGAAGATAAAAATAAAAACTACCATAAAATATAATAATTTCATATTTAACTGGGAGGACAGATAACTGATCTATGGCCTGATTTGTTATTTCAGAGTGTTCTTTCTGGAAAGTGAGCATGACTGTGAAATCATAAACTTATCTTATAAATTAACTGTAACCTTCTAATTCAATCACTAAAACACTGAAAAAAATTATTTAAAGAAAATACCCTAAATATGATACAGTACTTAAGTAAAAACATCACTTTTTATTTCTCTTTTTGTTAAACTTACTTTTGATTTTCGGAGTCCAGCACTGACGGCATGGCAGCAGCATCAGTAACTGTCATATCCTAAACAAAAAATGTTGGAGATGTAATAATGTTAAATGTGCATGCTCTCATCAATAAAACACACACACACACACACACACACACACACGCAAATGCAATGTGTGGCGGTCTGTGTTGATTCTGTGGCGCACCGCCACAAATTAGTCAATGTGTTGGAAACACTGCATTGCTGAGGGGTAGCCCCATGGAGCGCGAGTTTCATCTTACAAATTTTGCATGTGACCTTTTGCATGTGACCTAATGACTGGTCGACTATTTGTCGACTAGTCGTTGCACCCCTACAATCAACAGTGAATAATCTGAATCTACAATCTGATTTATCATATAAATGAAGTGGTGAAGTACAAAATAGCAGAAAAATTTAAAGAAATGCTTAAGTAAAGTATCTCAAAATTGTAATCGTAATTGCAAACTGTAGTTGGTTACAGTCCATCATTGGCAATTCTAAATTTTGACAATAAGATTTTTATTTTCACGCCAAATATCAGTTACTGTTGACCAAAAATCAGTGTCTGCCCTGAAAAAAAACATCCATCCAACAACATCCATCCTTAACTTTTACACATTAATTATATTTTATTTAGGCCATTTTTCCTATCTAAGTACAATGTCTTGTAATCGTGTGAATCACTTGTTTCTGCACTATGTTATTTCGGTGAGAGGGTAGGATCACAGCGTTGCATACACATTTACTTCAACATTTTCGAAACATAACATTGTGGAACACAGATTACCACCATAATAAAAACAAAGCTGCAATAATTAAACGATTGTCAAAAGTTGGCAACTATTACACTGAGCTATTATGATGAAGAAAAAAAGTCAAAATTCTCTGATTCCAGCTTCTCAAATGTGAATATTTCCTGGTTTCTGTAAATAGTAAACTGAAAATATTTAGGTTGTGGACAGAACAAGATATTTGCGGACGCAATCGTCGGCTTTGATAAACAATTTGACATGTAACGTTAGTTCTCAAGGTAACATTATTATGCTCACTTTGGTCCAACTTCAGAT
The DNA here is from genome assembly GCA_039737535.1 of Lagodon rhomboides. Lineage (NCBI taxonomy): Eukaryota > Metazoa > Chordata > Actinopteri > Spariformes > Sparidae > Lagodon > Lagodon rhomboides. The sequence goes on along the minus strand of CM077798.1, from coordinate 9,782,220 downwards.
GTCATTATCAGCGGCACTAAATGCTCCCATACAATGCAAAGTCAAGTTTTCATTAATACATTTCCAAAGCAATTAAATACTATCTATTCAATTTAGTGAATTTGCTTTAATAGCATGAAAATGACACAACACGAATGTGAGGCTGCTAGCTACTTAATATTACTTAGCCTAAAAATCGGTTAGTAATTTGGCAAAACTGTCGTCTTTTGCTAAATCCACAGTGTAAAGGAGGATGTCCAGACCAACCAGAGGGATTCAGCAGACTTTTCATGGCGGTGTAATGAGACATTCAACCAGAGTTAGCGGTAAAAGTAACAAAGAGCTAACATCGCAAACAAATGTTATGCTAACGAGAGATGGTGAAGCTAGCTAGCGCGGCCCGTTTACATCATGGGCGGTTTTCATCTCAAGTTTTCCTCAGTGGAGTGGAGAAAATGACACGTTTAGATTAGAGACACCCAATGACAGTTTCCTACCTTTTGTATCGCCTCATGAGTCCCACATGTCAACTTATTCCAACTCCTTTTGTTTACTGCGGTCAAGTCCGCCTCCACTCCGAAAACCCCGGTCAAACCATTCCCCAGTATTTTGTGGAGCTGCCTGTATATAGTAGATATTACGGTAATGCAGTGCAAGAACAGAATTCAAAATAAAAGCACCGACCTATGAACGCAATTTGCAATTTCACATTAATTCAGTCACTCAGTCTGTTAAATAATTGATTAATTAATTGATCGATTAGTTAATTAATTAATTAATTGAGAATTTAAGGAATTCATTCATTCACTGGCCTATTTACTTAATTCATTTTACCATCCTAATTCTGATCACATTGAAGCCTTAGCAGATGGAGGCCATGGCATTTCAACTGTGTGAATAATTAGTCCAACGTAAAAATAAACAGAATGTCAGGAGCTTCTGATGAGGAATTTCAAAATAATAATAGACAAATATTTTCAATATTTCCACATGAATTCAGATTTACAGTAAAAGGAAACTACCTGTTCCCACAGACTAATATCAGAATGATAGTACTCTACCTCAGAGAGTCACTCAGATAATACCAGGAAGTTCTGATGTGGAATGGAATAAAAGTTAAAGCCGTCTAAAATGTCAAATATTTTCAATAGTTCGCTTCCAATTCAGATTGATATTTCAAGGAAACTACCTGTTTCCACAAACACATTTTATGTCAGACTAAGAGTACTCCAACCGAGAGTGTCACTCAGGTAATACCAGGAAGTTCTCTTGTGGAATTTCAAAATTAAAGCCATCTGACATTTAAAGTATTTTCAGTATTTTCCTTTAAATTCAGATCGATATTTCAATGAAACTACCTGTTTCCACAGACTGATTTCAGTTCAGAATGATAGTACTCCATCTCAGAGTGCCACTCAGATAAAACCAGGAAGTTCTGAAAAGGACTTTTAGTCTGGATACTTAAGCTCATCTTTCTGCTTACAGCCTCTGCAGTCACTTGGTTGTCAATCATTTAAAATGTACTCAAAATGTAAGCAAGAGGTCAAAGTAGAAATCATAAATTTACCAAAATACTGAGCTTTGTTGCAATAAAAAAAGATAAAGCTGATAAGCTGTGGACTATTTGAATTGAGGCATTTTAAATCTAAAGTTATCTGCGCTCTGTTTGACCTCTTATCACTTGTTGTTTTTTAGATTTTCACTCATCAGCGTCTCTCACAGTGAGTCCTGACAGAGCTCAACACTTCACCTCTGACTCTGTCTCACTGAGCTATAAGGTAAACTCTACCACTTCAACTCATCTTCACATGGTCTCACTTTAAGGTTGTTTTGCCACAACTTCACCCACAGGAAGTGACTGAACTCGGTAAAACAGAAATAGTCTCATGAACAGAAGTGAGCATGAAAGAGGGCAGAAAGCCCTCTCTCACAGCTGCCCTCTGTTCCATTACTAGTACCCTGGCTCTGACTTTACAGGTTTTGTCATAGAAAACAAACATTTTCCAGTCGACAGTGAGGTGATTTAGCTGTCTCTGATGTACAAAAAAATTAAGAGAACAAATATCAATTTTCAAATCTGATGCACCACGAGAAAATATTAAGAAAGAACAGTCATGGAAACCCTCTGTAAAATCTAAAAGACAGTAGCATAACAGGTCTACTTTAGGTAAAGACAAACACAAGTTTTAGAAAACTTCAAACATACTACAAGGAACATTTAACTGGTTATGAAACAGTCGCAGTTTAATAATGATGGCTGTCACTGATGGCAAACAAGTCCATCAGTGAGAGGACTGACTGTTTCTGAATAGTTATAAGTTATTCTGAATGCAGCACAACTCAAACTGGATCAGGAATAAAAATTGTCTCTTATCATTCACTACTGTACATTTTCTTTGTGAAATAAGGTCCCATGAGGTCCACCAGGAGGGGCCTGACTTCACCTCTCTGTAATAAAGGGTCTAAATACTCAACATAATACTTCAATAAGTTCTTTGTAATAATTTACAAAAACATTCACAAGCCTTTCTTTGCTTTGACATCATGAGTTACTGAGCGTACACTGATGAGGGAAAACTGAATTGAATTGATTTTAGCAGCAACATAAGAAAATGCGATAAAGGTGGAGGTACCTGAATACTTTCTGACTGCACTGTGTCTACACACAACACACACACTCATTGAAATACAGGCACTGTGGATGTAAAAACTGTTGGACGGCATAACATGTACACATTAACTAACAATATAATGTTATTGTGATGTTATATGATTAAATCCAATGATCTTATGTTTCTTGGATGTCAAATAAGGATGAGGAACAAACTTTTGCAAGAGAGATGAGCTAATAATTTATTCACAGTGGACAGGAAATGTAAATATGTCAAAGTATGCTGCGGTCAACGCCACTGCAGTTATTTGAGCTCTGTGTGAAAGGGAAGTAAGAACAGAGTCAGAACTATTAATGCAAAGTAGGAAGTTTGATCAGAAACAGAGTGACAGTGTCGGTGCTGGATGTGAAGATGGGTCACACTCTGCTCGGTGTGCTCGGGTTATTCTGTGAGTACATCTGTGACTTTCTATATGATATTCAGTATATCAGTGGAGTAGTTGTGTAGACATGACCTTTGTTGCTGATTTATCTTGGTTCAGATTGGACGATTATGTTAAGTTTATTACTCAACTAGTTACTTTTGCACTAGTTTTTGCACACAGACCTGGACAATGCATGTACAGTATATGATCTAAGGTATTATGTATACAGCTGTGGAATTACATTTATTGCTTATTTTACTCAGCTTCTATATATTGAAGAGTTTTTAAATGTGTTTCCCATGTTTGTAGCTCTGTAGCAGAATATCATCACAGAAATGTGTGATGCTGTTGATTGATAAACAATAGTTGCTACTGATGAAACTCCACCTGGATTTTGTATTTGATTCTGGTCTAATGAAGTTTTAATCTTTATTTTAGTGCTGAGTACCCTCCTGTACGGACATGCTGAAGGTGACTAGTTATCTTTTCTATATTTACTGACTATGTTTATCCTGTATGTCACCTACTGTATCACTCTTCATCACTTGATTTTGCAGTTGTGTTTTTCCATATATGTTTCATTTTACTCAGTGCTCATTATGAAATGACTGGATTAGTGGTCAGCAGTTAATGGAAGCTACTTGGAAAGTGTAGCTCTACACGTTACCATTGACTTCACACTGGAATAAGTTTAGTGACTTTAGTTTAGCTCACTGAAGCTCTGTAGAAACTGCTTTGTTAGAAAGATCAAATGAACAAAACCTCATCTAAACCTAATACAAAATTAAAGATGCAAGCAGGGATGATCGGGCCCTCGCCACCCACGTACGTCCGGCTGTGGTGCTGTCAGAGGGTGTGCACGTACTAGATGTATGCATGTGCACGCGTTTACTGGAGGTTGTCTGAATTGGTGAAATGACACTGTCTGTGTCCACTATGTGTCGCTAGAGATCACCCATCAGTTATATGTCATGTTGTAGTGTATGATGAGGAGAAAGCAACCCGTAAATGATGTTTGTCCGCACTGCTAATGACTGAAAGTAAGATAACGCTTCAGTTGCCTTCTTTCAAAAATGTATGAGTGTGTTACGTATGAGAGGAAGTGTGTCTGTCTTGTGGTTTTACTTCTGCTTTGTTTGGCTTGCATTTATTGTGTAACGCACTTTGTGCTACATGTTATTTGTATGAAAAGTGCTATATAAACAAAGTCAGATTGATTGGTATGACGCTGACCTGTGTCCAGTGGTTGGCGTTTGGTGTAGATGGGAAAGTGTGTGTTGGAGTTATAAGGACTTCCTGCTTAATGGCAAAGCATCGTAATGGACCGCACTGTCACGCCCACCAGGGATAACGGAGGCAAAAGATTTTGATAGATTTTCATCTTCAAGGTCTGAGGATGATACTCACTGAATGTGAAGTCTGTGGTGTTAAATCTGTAGGAGGAGTTTGTTAAAGTACAAGGCAGGGAAATGGCGCCAATTAGTGGCAAAATCTCAACTGTGAATCAAAATGGCAGACTTCCTGTTGGACTGGAGGTATGGGTCCAAGAGGGTTTTTGTTTGTCTGGTCATGATACATATGCATACCGAATGTCGTGCATGTATGTGCATATATGCACGACATTCGGTATGCATATGTAGGAGGTGGGGCTTTAAGCTTGAAATCTTCCAGGTGGCGCTGTGTAGCCATCTTGTCACTGAAAAGGCCCAGACCCTAGCAGATATCAATGTTCGTGGCTCGAGATGAATGTGCAAACTTTGGTGTTTGTAGGAGTTTGTCTGTATGTACAAAATGGAAAAGCCATCAGGGGGCGCTACTGAGCTGTTGTGCTAATTAATTCCAGGCTATATCGATGAGATCTATGAGTTTTGCAAATTTCATGAAGATCAAATAAGGTTTTTTGGTCACATGACCCAGCGTTAGGGGGCGCTATGGAGTCCCCTGGCCACACCCACAACCAATCATGTTGAATCATACACATTTTCACCAGATGTGACGTGTGTGCAGAGTTTGGTGAGTTTTGGGGTATGTTTAGGCCGCCAAACATGCGCTTCTTATCGGAGACGAACATTTTGAACTTACAGAAACAATAGGGTCCTCGCACTGATAGTGCTCGGGCCCTAATTATAACAGAATATTGCACAAAAAAAGTCACAAAAATGGTGAGTTTAACTGCAAAAGAGTTGATTTGTTCACAGGTCATACATGAAGAAAAGAACAAAACATTAAACCTCAGTATTCATGGTGAGGTGCAGAATGTCAGTTTTGGTTTTGTATCTAATGTCCAACAGACACTTGCCTTCCAAAAACTAGAGTCTAGATGAGTAATTTAAAAAAAGAACACTCAACAACGTCTCGGAACATTTGTTAAAAACAGCAATAATCAAAACTTAGGACTCATTGACATCTAATATGTGTAAGTGATGAATGGATTGCCTCGACATTCCTTCACTGCAGTCAGGATCAGAGAAAAAAGGGGAGCGGAGCTGGAAGAGTAAAAGAGGAGAGAAGAGCAGCAATGTTAAAATAAAAATAATCATTTCATTCTTATTATTATTTTCACGCCCGACACTGTTTACAGTTGTGTCATACAGTGACTTACAACAGTCTGTCACTCACTCTCTCACTTAGGGCAGTGACATGCTGTGTTTCCTGGTGTGACCTGTGGGAGCTGCAACAGATAAAAGTTGCCAAATGCTTCACAAACAGATGGCTGACGAATTATAAACCAAACTAAAGTGTCTGAAATAATAAAAATCATTGTAAGTCTTTGAAAACTACAAACCTCCAGAACAGTTTCAGTGCTCTTTGGCATGATTTCTGTGTGTCTTTAAACTTTATTACTCTATAGTCTCTATGTATGAGTAATAAAATCACTCTTAACTGTATCCACGTTGATACGATCATGTTTTGCACTGTGCTCGTATGATCTGTGAACATAAACTTGATTTCATTTTTAGGCCCTGAAACTTAAAACTTTGACTGGCTTAGTCTGTCATTTTTGTAGTTGACAGTTTCTTTCTCACACAGCTCCGTCCACATTGTAAACTGAGGTGATTTGCTTCAAATGACAAACTATCACGAAAACAATCAGACAAGAAAACTGAGAAAAGAAGGGCAGAGTTTAGCTTTTCACATTAAGAGATTCATATACATAAACAGACGTTAGTTTTCACAACAAACCGTCAGACATCATTTCTCTGTGAAAGCAAATACAGGACTCGACCATAAAAATAACCCATCCTCTGTGAACCCTGCAAAGCAAAATTGAAATGAATGAAATGATATTTCATATTGATGTAGTATCACTGCTAAATAACTTGTATGTTGTAAGATGAATCATATGTTCTTTTAATTGAGATTATTAATAAAACATCTCTCTACCTCTGTCACATAGGTGGTGATGCAGTCCTGGAAATTCCTGCATTCACTTTGTTTGAAGGAGACTCGGTGAGTCTGCGCTGTAAGAATCGTACTCCAGGAAGAACGATGACAGCTGCCTTTTTCAAAGATGGATCACCTGTTCAAATGGACACAAACCATCAGTCATACACAACAGGAGAAATGATCATTCATCCAGTGTCAGAGTCAGATGTGGGCAGGTACAAGTGTAAGATTGATGATGAGACAGAATCTGAAGAAAGAGATCTGAAAGTGAAAGGTAACTGATTACTGATTGTCTGATTTCATTATTTCAGATATTGGGTACACGTACTATCAGCCTTTTACTACTAGTGGTCCCTAGAAACGTGTTTAGTATTGAACATATTTATCTTGATGTGAACAACTTTTCTCAGTTTTCTTGTGTTTTCTGTACTTGCAGCTGTGAAATTAAATCACTTCATTGAAACAATAAGTGTTTTCATTGAGTTATGTAAAAATGTAAACACATTTTGATGGCATGTCCATTAAAGTTATTTCCTTGTTTTATTGTTTTTCTAAACCAAACAGCAGGTAGACGTACGGTCACACTGACAGCAGACAGCACAATCATACCACTGGGGGGAAATGTGACACTGACATGTTCAGTGGAGGATCCTGATGGCTTCAACTATTACTGGTACAGAGAGACCTCAGACTCTGCTGGAAAAACTCCTCTTCAGACTGAAAATGTTAAAGAATCACACAGAGTTATCTCACAAGGAGGCAAATACACCTGCTATGGATGGAGAAGTGAACCACGTGTCATCACACCTGACAGTAATGCAGTCTTCATTGAGGGAACTGGTGAGTTTAGTATTTTCTAATGGAATAAACAACCTGCAGTCTTTATGTTCTTAAACAATGACCAAAGTGTGAAGGGAAAGTGATAGTTAGACATGTTAGCCCAGTACCTCTCACTTTTCTGAAAACAAAGAAAGAAAAAAGTTTAAATGTCCTTCATCATGTCAAGAATGGGCTACTGGTTTGACCTCCTTCAACTTGTTAACAGAAACAAAGATTTGAGGATGTTTTCTTTATGCTGTTCAGTTTAATTTATCGATATCTGGAATTGGAGAAACTTTAAATCCTAATGTTATCAAGTTATATATATCTGTAGAATCCAGCCTGCATGATAAACTAGACATTAGACACAAGACTAACAAAGAGATATAATGAAAATGTTCTTCCATATCGCTGTGGTCCAAACAGTCTAGTGTCTGTACTAAATGCATCCTGTGGAAGTTATTGACTGATAAAGACAAACACATTATGTTTGATGTAACTTTTTGTCATTTTTACAGAAGTGAGAGTGAGAGATTTTTTTTGTGATGCTCCATTTTCTAAGTTCTAAAAATATGTTTTTTTTTTTTTTTTTTCAATTATAGATCCACGTTGTCATTGACATTCAAACCAGCCATGTAACTCACATACTTGCATTTCTGTATTTGCTCATGTAGTGACTGTTTGGTAACTAACTGGTCCAGTTATCATAATCGATGGTAGAAATCCAAGATTAAACAGAATATCATTAAAGAATGAATACGATGACTCACTGTTCACTGTAGAGAACCACTGATGAGAAGGCTGATAATACTCAGTATTCAACCTGTGACAATAACAGCAGATTAGTGCCAAGTATGACATCATCCTCACCAAAAGAAACATGACAGTCATGTTACACAACCTGCTAACATAAACTGTAATAGATGCATCTTGTGTTCAGAGTGCAGAGAGACATTAAAACTCCCCTGGAGGAACATGGATGATTTTCATCTCATTCAGGACATGAGTAGTGGTGCACTTCAGCCTCTTGTGGTCCAAATGAGTATTACAGAAAAACACACCTAAAGATTGAGCCTTAATTTCCTCTTGAAATTTTTTTTTTTTTCACTTGGTTTCACACACAAAGAAAAAGATTCTGTCCTGAAAATGTTTTTCACTGTTATGCACATATAAATGTTTTTTAAATTTATTTTTACTTATTTTTTAACATTTTAGAACTCAGAAAATGGAGCACCAGAAAACAATGTCTCTGTCCCTCAGGGCTTCTGTACATTTGTTTCCTTACTCTGAATTCTTGAACATGAACAGATCCAAACAAGGCTGTTGTGACTCTGCAACCAAACTGGTCTGAAATATACAGAGGAGAGACGATCACTCTCAGATGTGAGATCAAAGATGGAGGAGACACTGAGTGGGAGTATGAATGGAGAACAACCAGCTCAGAAAAACCTCCAAATCAAAATGAACACAGGATCAGATCTGCTGCTGAATCCCACAGTGGAGACTACAGGTGTAAGGGCAGAAAGAAACATACGCAGCATTCTTCAACAGATTGGAGTGATCCCATCAAACTGACAGTATCAGACAGTAAGTCACATCACATTTCTTTCAAAGTCAAGATTAAACAGTTCATTAAAAATCTGTGTTTGTTCATATATATGTTTAAAGTAAATCTTCAGTATGTGCTGATTGTGCAGAATGTATCTGATCCACTATCAATACATGTTTTCATTCTGAAAAATCATTTTCCAACAGAACCCCAGTCTGTCCTCACTGTGTCTCCATCATGGCTGAGTGCTGGAGCCTCAGTAACTCTGACCTGCAGAGTTAAAGATCCATCTGCAGGATGGAGGTTCTACTGGTATAAGGCTGTTCCTGATCCATCAAACATCTTCTACAGCTATGAGCTGCTACCTGGCAACAGCAGTGGGACTGAACAGGATTCCTACATTGTTCATGGACAGACACACACAGCAGGATATGTGTGCAGAGCTGGAAGAGGAGATCCAGTGTCTTACACTGATGACAGTAGACGTGAGTTTGTCTGGTCTGCAGGTCAGTCTGTTTCTGTCTCTTAGAAACTAATGTTGCGTTAATCTTTTTTCTAAATGATGATAAACATACAGTATCTTGAAAAAAAGACAATAAATGTACTCTGGTCTTATGATCTTGTCTCTCTTGCTAGCATCAAGCTAAACTTCACGCTTTCCACCTTACTGGGTGGAATTTACTTGTTTCCTTCTGTCCTCACTCTTTAACTTGAAACACAAAAAGACAGATATGATATCTTGTCTAAAACTTTACTCTCATTTGCAAAAAGTACTTTTAGTCTGGATACTTCAGTTCTTCTTCTTACAGCAGCTGTAGTCAGTTAGTTGTCTATTAAATGTACTCAAAGTGGAAGCAAGAGGTCAAAGCAGAAATCATAATTTTACCAAAATACTGAACTTTGTTGCAGTAAAAACAAAACAAAGCTAAAGACTATTTGAACTGAAGCATTTTCTATCTAAAGATCTCTGTGCTCTGTTTGACCTCTTATCACATGTTGTTTTTCAGATTTTCACCCATCAGCGTCTCTCACAGTGAGTCCTGACAGAGCTCAACACTTCACCTCTGACTCTGTCTCACTGAGCTGTGAGGGAAACTCTACTGAGTGGAGAGTGAAGAGGTTATCAACCACAGACAGATACCTGTTAGACTGCTCCTACTGGGGGACAATGACTGGATCCACATGCAAACGATTTAGTAACTGGCGCAGTGATGCAGTGTACTGGTGTGAGTCTGGATCAGGAGAGTTCAGCAACGCAGTCAACATCACTATACAGAGTATGATTTTATTATATTTTGTTGTTTTTAGCTGTGAGGTTGCAACTGAAAGGGTTCTTGAACAGTAAGACACACAAGGTGTAAGAAGATAAAACGTCAGATTTTATGATCACTGTTAAATCAATGAGAAAAGTCAAAGAGAAAAAGCCAGTATGTGTCTTTTCTCATCACTCTACATCCACTAATTCTCAAGTTCCTCGACCAGCTGATCTCTGACTGAACCTGGTATTCTCTGACTGTTTAACAGATGGAGATATGATCCTGCTGAGCCCTGCCCGTCCTGTGACTGAGGGAGAGTCTGTCAGTCTGAGCTGCAAATTAAAAAGCCAAAGATTCACGTCTACTGTTTTTTTCTATCACAATGAGAAAGTCATTCAAAATGACAGCAGATGGGAGTTAAATATCTCTGCAGTGTCAAAGTCAGATGAAGGATTCTACAAGTGTCATCACTCAGGACAAGAGTCAGCACAGAGCTGGATGTCAGTTCAGGGTGAGTAGGATTAAAACAATGATTCTGTTCTCTTCATGTAAACTGTGTTTCTGTCTGAGAGAGAAACTAGTGATTTTTGTGTGTTTTGTCTTGACTATGGCTTGATGTGACACAACTGTCACATTTATTAAAGCACTTTGTAAATTCAGTTTTAGAAACATGATATATAAGTTTATTAACAGTTATCATTTGTTATTTATCACAGCAGTGTCCAGGCCTGAAAGCTCTTCACTTCCTGTACTGTTGATTGTTGGGCTGATTTGTGGAATCGTTCTTATTATTATTATGCTCCTGTTGTATCGCTACGGACCTCCCAAGAGTGAGACCTTCTTCTTCTATTATTAGATGTTTTGTGTTTACGTTGAATTGAAATACAGACATATTCTGATCTGATGAGATAGAACAGCAGTACAACAACTAACAATACAAAACCATGTGACAACAAATCTTCATCTTTTTTTACAGGTACATGCTTCAAAAGGTTGGTACAAAACTGTTTTGTCACATTTTGAACATAAGAACAAAACAATCAGTGATCCTGTTTCTGAAATGTTTTGTATTTGCTTCATGTTTTAGGCCGATCCAGTCTGAGAGCTCCAACACAGATCATGTGGTCAACCAGAATGAGGCTCAGTGCAATACACACTCCTCTCCTCCACATGGTAAACATTGAAAATAATCTTATATACATAAAATGTAGCTGAACTGCTGGTTAGCATTAGCATATAGCATTGCTTTACCTCCAGCCTCTGAGGTGTGTCAGCATCATTGTAGAGTCTTTCCTTATTATCAGTGTGCGTTGTGAAAATATCACCTTTGACGACACGTGACTATTAATGACATAGTTACTTTAAAAATGTATCTTTTTATCTACATCACTTTTTCTGCAGCACGTCTGTCATCATCACTATCTAGATGTACCATATGTTCTATTCTGGATCATTTATTGTTTCTGAATCTGAGGTTCTGCATTGAACGTTAGAAATACAACCACTGCATGATCGATATAAAATCCTGTAACTAAATATGTACATTTCAGTTGCAGGTGGATCCCAGGATGTCACATATTCTTCAATTGAACTTCAAAACTTTGGAAAGAAAGGTGAATACTCTAAATAAAGGCAATAAATAGAAATGTTTTTCGTGTAAAAAGTATTGATTTATAACACTTTTTCTGTATGGATTCATGTGATTGTCTTCACAGGGAAACAACATACACCAGAGGAGAGATCAGTTTACTCTGACGTGAGGACAGGAGCTGCAGGTACAGTCAGTTACAACAGTCATGTTCAGAGTTTGGTTTGAAATGTTGCGTATCATTTTACTGGAGGTAATTATTTGTCGTTATTTGATGTTAAGCTTGGTCATTTTGGGTAAGTATTAAAAACTACCACTTGGTGTCACCAGAGTTGGAAATCTCACATATTATTCTGGCCTTTCACACTTTGGGGTTCTTCTAAGTTTGACTTTGTCGTAGACAGAATGTGATTGTTAATTGATGTTTTCTGTAATTTGATTAAAATATATAAACGACAACAACAAAATAAACAAAAGACTCAGCAGCTGAGGTGTTGGTGTTGTGATGAGAACTAATTTGGAAATATCTTGATTTTCATTTGAACATCAGACGCTGCTGTATTGTCATTAATGTTTGTGTGAATGAATGTTTCAGACGACCATCTGCTGTATGCCCAAGTCGACCACCACAATAAAGGCAAAGGCAAGAAGAAGCAAGGTAAGTAAAGTCTGCGTCCACCTGCAGTCATTATCATCCAACGTGTTGGTCTTGGTTTAGCTGTTTGTTCTTGCTTATTGTTTTCATGCCTCATATTTCATTTAAGTAATGTATTGTCTATTATATGCATTGTTTAAGAACAATTTGTTTTACCTTATACATAACTCTATTCTGTAAAAATGTATACTACTCCAGTGGAGACGTTAACCCTGACAATGTCCATGTCCTATCTCCATTTATAGGAAAATCAGCTCCTGCAGCAACTGATGAAACTGTTTATTCTGAAGTCAAACTGGGATCATCTCTCGGTAATGATGCTGCCGTATAATGTCCATACTGTAATCACATCTTCCACAGCTGATTAGATGGATAAAAGCCAGAACAACATGCCAGAAAGCATCTTGAGTAACCCAGTACCTTTGTTTTTTGTGGTTTTCTTCCAGGTCAGTAAGAAGAGAGGAGAGGAGGAAGAGACAAACTGTTGATGTTCAGGAAATTCTTATTTCCCCTTGTAGAGAAGTGAACAAACAAAAGATGAATCAACAAATGATTGTCTTTTGTGTTAAAATAGTAAGATAAAAAAATAGGGAATAACAGAGACAGTCTGTTTCAGCTGAAAGGTCAGCGCTCTTCACATCGGGGCGTTCGGGGTGAATCTGACAAAGAGCTACAGAGAAAGTCACAGTTTATAGAATAATATGATAATAAGACACAAAGGGAGGTTCAGAGCAGAAGATGAGATGGTCTTGAAAAAACACCTCAGTACCTACAGTGAACTGATGAGTGTCCTGAGAACAGAACGTTCATTCTCTACCAACTCAGTTCCCTTAAATTAGCCGAGGTCACTGCTCACCCCACGTCAGATTGTTACTGACACAAGTTCACGCTCAGGTCACATCATAACTCACACATATTCTAAGGTGTCATAATATGTAAGGTCAAAAGAGAGTGTCAATATGTAAGGTGAGCGATGACTATGCAAGATGAAAAGGTATCGATTATATGTGAGATTATGTAAAATAATGGCTTCATGTGGATTTTATTATTGTCTCTTTAAGCACAAGACTACTGAAGCAAAATCCCTATTTTATTTATGCACTTCATCATCACGGATATTCTTTCACCTTTTGTTTTTGTCGAAAACATTAAATGAAAGTTTGATACAATATGTTTGAGCTTGTGTATCAGGGTACCAGCTCTAAAGTCAGCATCTTTGTTAAGTGTTAGATTCAGGATAGACGTCAATAATAGTAATAATCTGCTATCAAACAACATCTCCTATTGCATGTACAGTATGTATGTTTTCTCTCTGTCCTTTTTAAGTTAACTGAGAGGTACTGTAATTATTTCTTTTATTCAAAGTATCTTATATTTACTGTATTTTTAAAATCTTTTCAGTATTTTATACATCAATAAACAGTTTGTTTTCCAGAAGTAAGCTGTCAGTTGTGTTTTTAATTCCTTTTTTGACTGCACAGCCAAACTGCCACAGAGCCCTGTAGCAATTATCATGACCCTTAACGTCAGTGTATGTCTTAAAGTTTTACATCCTGGTGGTTCAGATTTGTAAACTTATGTAACTTGTACACATGTACACTATGTACCTTCAGTGAGAGGAGAGGATCACAGCGTTACATACGTGTTGACTTCAACACATAACATTGTTATGACCTAATGAGTTTTGTTTGTAGTCAGCACCTACATTACATCTGACAGTTTGTGACAGACCTGAGATTTACGACAGTGTTGGTGCACTCAGAAACTGTGGGGGCGCCACATCACACAACATTCCAATGTCTACATAATGTTGCTTTAATTTCTAGTTGTGGTTTTGTTGTTTTCTGTTTTATTTTGAAGTTCTGCCCTCATGTGGCCTGTTTAACTTTCCATTTCCTCCCTTTGTGTGTTGTCCCGCCCTTTTCCTGTGTTCACTTGTGTCCTTTTAGTTAATCAGCCCTTGTGTACAGTATATAGTCTGTGTGCTTCCTGCTGTCTTTGTCAGTTCGTCTGTTCAGTCTTCTGTCTTGTTCTGCTCTGTTCATGTGTCTCCTGGTTTCACGTCCCTGTCGTGTCTCTCTGGTTTTTATTCCCCGTGTCATTCCTGATTTGATACTTTGCTTTTGGTTGGTTACATATACAGAAGAGGAATGCAGAATGTGTTAGAATGACATACTATAGTGCTTTGAAGCCAGGTCACCTGAGCTTCTAAATTTCAGAATAAAAGCTCTGCTTTGGAAGTCTGTCTTGAGAGGAAAGATTTTTATTTATTGTTTTTATTTTTATTTAATTTATTAACTTTTATGTGTAAATATTAGCATTTTAGCTCAATAGCTTCCAGGTCATGTGATCAATTGACTCAAAATCAGTGTGGGATCATAGTACTCCACTGGCTGCATGAGATACACCTCTTGTTTTTGCATTTTAGGTCTCTAAATATTTGTAATTAATTTTTATATGTAAATATTAGCATTTTAGCTAAATAGCTTCCGGGTCATGTGATCAATTGACTCAAAATCAGTGTGTGATCATAGTTCTCCACTGGCTGCATGAGATACACCTCTTGTTTTTGCATTTTACATCTGTTCATATTTTTAATTAATTTTTATATGTAAATATTAGCATTTTAGATCAATAGCTTTAAACACAATATGTCTGCTTTAAACAGCTCACATTTTTATTTTGAAAACAGGAAGTTGGTACACGCTGTAGCCGTCTTCTATCGCCGTGTGTTTACTGTAAAGTCTGCAATACGGGTGCACTTGAAATGTTCGAGCAGCTTGCTCGGATCGCAGTGTTTTAACTCAAAATTATTTTTGAGTATGCAAGAACATAACTACAACTCTGAGGTTTATAACAAACCAACCCGTTTGAAAATCGGTTTAAAATTAAGCAATCTATGGTTATTTAAATGCTACATGCACCATAGACTCTGATGTTTTGAGTGGGCGAGCTGCCTGTGGTAAGATGGCCGCCATGCGAGGACGTCGGTCTCCATTGGCTAACAGCGTGCGTGAGCCATCTAGTGTTTATATATATATCTATGTGCACACACACACCTTCCTCCGCTTCCGCAAGGACCCATTACGCATGAATGAAAACGGCCCAAAAGCACACACACCTGCGCACCAAGGCTCCACCCCTCCTCAAGGGCAAAAAACACACGTCACCATCCACTAAGGGAATCCCAAATCACTGACGTCACTTACAGCACAAAATCAATTAACCTACTTTAATGACTGCCACACGCCGCCAATTACCCAAACTCAGACGCCAAATTTCCGCGCCAACACAGACCAAATGCGGTCACAAGACGAACGCCTAATACAAACTAAAGTAGGCTAACCTACAAAAAAAAAAAAAAAAAGCATCCAACCCCCACTACGATCGGACGAGCCCCCAACTTTGTTACGACTGGCTCCAAGGCCGCAACAAAACAGGAGAGTTGACGCGTGATTACAAAAAGCAGTTCAGTTTATTTCTGGTAACACCAGTTAAATGTACAATGGAGTGTGGAAGTGTATGTCAGTGGTGTGGGAGAGTGCTTGTATGTGATGTCAAATGTGTTGTGCATGTTGTCTGGTGCAGAACAAAATAAAACAACAGCAGCAGTGTGTCGATCCTGAGGAAGAGAGAGAGCGAGGACTTGAACCAGCCAGCTTAAATCAGCTGCAGAGCCAGGCACAGGTGCTCCCAATCAGCCATCCACTGCAACCTGCAACACACAGACACAGCCACACCCACTACACAGGACACAGCCAAGGGCTGAGGGCCGTAACACTGCATAAAATGCACAAATATACCTGCAACAAAAGGTTAGTATATGATGTGATATGATTAATATTATGTTTTGTATCTGTGCAATCATTTCTGTCAATGCCACTTTTTCATTTCACATTTTTAGGGACCTTTGCATGTCGTCGCTTTAAGGCGGTTTTGTCAAAGCTTCACCCACAGGAAGTGACAGAGCTCGGAGAAAAACAGTTCTCATGAACAGAAGTGAGCATGAAGAGAGCAGGAAGCCGTCTCTCACAGCTCCCCTCTGTTCCATTTGTCTCTCATCATTTACTACTGCACATTTTCTTTGTGAAATAAGGTCCCATGAGGTCCACCAGGAGGGGCCTGACTTCACCTCTCTGTAATAAAGGGTCTAAATACTCAACATAATACTTCAATAAGTTCTATGTAATACATTTACAAAAACATTCACAAACCTTTCTTTGCTTTGACATCATGAGTTACTGAGCGTACACTGATGATGACAAACTGAATTGAATTGATTTTAGCAGCAACATAACAAAATGTGATAAAGGTGGAGGTACCTGAATACTTTCTGACTGCACTGTGTCTACACACAACACACACACTCATTGAAATACAGGCACTGTGGATGTAAGAACTGTTGGACGGCATAACATGTACACATTAGCTAACAATAAAATGTTATTGTGATGTTATATGATTAAATCCAATGATCTTATGTTTCCTGGATTTGAAGTAAGGACTGAGGAACAAACTTTTGCAAGAGAGATGAGCTAATAATCTATTCACAGTGGGCAGGAAATGTTAACATGTCAAAGTATGCTGCGGTCAAAACCACTGCAGTTGTTTGAGCTCTGTGTTAAAGGGAAGTAAGAACAGAGTCAGAACTATTAATGCAAAGTAGGAAGTTTGATCAGAAACAGAGTGACAGAGCGACAGTGTCGGTGCTGGATGTGAAGATGGGTCACACTCTGCTCGGTCTGCTCGGGTTATTCTGTGAGTACATCTGTGACTTTCTATGTGATATTCAGTATTTATATCAGTGTAGTAGTTGTGTAGACATGACCTTTGTTGCTGATTTGTCTTGGTTCAGATTGGACGATTATGTTAAGTTTATTACTCAACTAGTTACTTTTGCACTAGTTTTTGCACACAGACCTGGACAATGCATGTACAGTATATGATCTAAGGTATTATGTATACAGCTGTGGAATTACTTTTGTTTTTTGCTTATTTTACTCAGCTTCTATATATTGAAGAGTTTTTAAATGTGTTTCCCATGTTTGTAGCTCTGTAGCAGAATATCATCACAGAAATGTGTGATGCTGTTGATTGATAAACAATAGTTGCTACTGATGAAACTCCACCTGGATTTTGTATTTGATTCTGGTCTAATGAAGTTTTAATCTTTGTTTTAGTGCTGAGTACCCTCCTGTACGGACATGCTGAAGGTGACTAGTTATCTTTTCTATATTTACTGACATGTTTATCCTGTATGTCACCTACTGTATCACTCTTCATCACTTGATTTTGGAGTTGTGTTTTCCCATATATGTTTCATTTTACTCAGTGCTCATTATGAAATGACTGGATTAGTGCTCAGCAGTTAATGGAAGCTACTTGGAAAGTGTAGCTCTCCATGATACCATTGACTTCACACTGGAATAAGTTTAGTGACTTTAATTTAGTTCACTGAAGCTCTGTAGAAACTGCTTTGTTAGAAAGATCAAATGAACAAAACCTCATCTAAACGCTGACCTGTGTCCAGTGGTTGGCGTTTGGTGTAGATGGGAAAGTGTGTGTTGGAGTTATAAGGACTTCCTGCTTAATGGCAAAGCATCGTAATCGACTGCACTGTCACGCCCACCAGGGATAAAGGAGGCAAACGATTTTGATAAATTTTCATCCTCAAGGTCTGAGGAGTTTGTTAAAGTACGAGGCAGGGAAATGTCGCCAATTAGTGGCAAAATCTCAACTGTGAATCAAAATGGCAGACTTCCTGTTGGACTGGAGGTATGGGTCCAAGAGAGTTTTTGTTTGTCTGGTCATGATACATATGCATACCGAATGTCGTGCATGTATGTGCATGTAGGAGACGGGGCTTCAAGCTTGAAATCTTGTAGGTGGCGGGGCTTCAAGCTTGAAATCTTCCAGGGGGCGCTGTGTAGCCATATTGTCACTGAAAAGGCCCAGACCCTAGGAGAAATCAGTGTTCGTGACTCGTGATGAATGTGCAAACTTTGGCATGTGTAGGAGTTTGTCTGTACGTACAAAATGGGAAAAGCCATTAGGGGGCGCTACTGAGCTGTTGTGCTGCACCTGAGGGCAGTTGTGGTATCAAATTAAAGTACTCATGAGTTTGAACCTAAAGGCCAAATTTGGTGAGTCTGTTAACATCCTAAAGTCCTCTAAACAGTGTCGGCAAAATGAAAATCGGCGCAAGATGGCCGACATGGTGAAGTGCAGAATGTCAATTTTGGTTTTGTATCTAATATCCAACAGACACTTGCCAAAAACTAGAGTCTAGATGAGTAAGAACACTCAACAACTTCTCTGAACATTTGTTAAAAACAGCAATAATCAAAACTTTGGACTAATTGACATCTAATACCTGTAAGTGATGAATGGATTGCCTCGACATTCCTTCACTGCAGTCAGGATCAGAGAAAAAGGGGAGCGGGGCTGGAAGAGTAAAAGAGGAGAGAAGAGCAGCAATGTTAAAATAAAAATAATAATTTCATGCTTCTTATTTTTTTCACGGCCCGACACTGTTTATAGTTGTGTGATACAGTGACTTACAACAGTCTGTCACTCACTCACTCACTTTGGGCAGTGACAACAGCAGCAGTGTGTCGATCCTGAGGAAGAGAGAGAGCGAGGACTTGAACCAGCCAGCTTAAATCAGCTGCAGAGCCAGGCACAGGTGCTCCCAATCAGCCATCCACTGCAACCTGCAACACACAGACACAGCCACACCCACTACACAGGACACAGCCAAGGGCTGAGGGCCGTAACACTGCATAAAATGCACAAATATACCTGCAACAAAAGGTTAGTATATGATGTGATATGATTAATATTATGTTTTGTATCTGTGCAATCATTTCTGTCAATGCCACTTTTTCATTTCACATTTTTAGGGACCTTTGCATGTCGTCGCTTTAAGGCGGTTTTGTCAAAGCTTCACCCACAGGAAGTGACAGAGCTCGGAGAAAAACAGTTCTCATGAACAGAAGTGAGCATGAAGAGAGCAGGAAGCCGTCTCTCACAGCTCCCCTCTGTTCCATTTGTCTCTCATCATTTACTACTGCACATTTTCTTTGTGAAATAAGGTCCCATGAGGTCCACCAGGAGGGGCCTGACTTCACCTCTCTGTAATAAAGGGTCTAAATACTCAACATAATACTTCAATAAGTTCTATGTAATACATTTACAAAAACATTCACAAACCTTTCTTTGCTTTGACATCATGAGTTACTGAGCGTACACTGATGATGACAAACTGAATTGAATTGATTTTAGCAGCAACATAACAAAATGTGATAAAGGTGGAGGTACCTGAATACTTTCTGACTGCACTGTGTCTACACACAACACACACACTCATTGAAATACAGGCACTGTGGATGTAAGAACTGTTGGACGGCATAACATGTACACATTAGCTAACAATAAAATGTTATTGTGATGTTATATGATTAAATCCAATGATCTTATGTTTCCTGGATTTGAAGTAAGGACTGAGGAACAAACTTTTGCAAGAGAGATGAGCTAATAATCTATTCACAGTGGGCAGGAAATGTTAACATGTCAAAGTATGCTGCGGTCAAAACCACTGCAGTTGTTTGAGCTCTGTGTTAAAGGGAAGTAAGAACAGAGTCAGAACTATTAATGCAAAGTAGG
Source organism: Lagodon rhomboides (assembly GCA_039737535.1). Taxonomy (NCBI): domain Eukaryota; kingdom Metazoa; phylum Chordata; class Actinopteri; order Spariformes; family Sparidae; genus Lagodon; species Lagodon rhomboides. The sequence goes on along the minus strand of CM077798.1, from coordinate 9,762,286 downwards.
AAGTTTGATCAGAAACAGAGTGACAGAGCGACAGTGTCGGTGCTGGATGTGAAGATGGGTCACACTCTGCTCGGTCTGCTCGGGTTATTCTGTGAGTACATCTGTGACTTTCTATGTGATATTCAGTATTTATATCAGTGTAGTAGTTGTGTAGACATGACCTTTGTTGCTGATTTGTCTTGGTTCAGATTGGACGATTATGTTAAGTTTATTACTCAACTAGTTACTTTTGCACTAGTTTTTGCACACAGACCTGGACAATGCATGTACAGTATATGATCTAAGGTATTATGTATACAGCTGTGGAATTACTTTTGTTTTTTGCTTATTTTACTCAGCTTCTATATATTGAAGAGTTTTTAAATGTGTTTCCCATGTTTGTAGCTCTGTAGCAGAATATCATCACAGAAATGTGTGATGCTGTTGATTGATAAACAATAGTTGCTACTGATGAAACTCCACCTGGATTTTGTATTTGATTCTGGTCTAATGAAGTTTTAATCTTTGTTTTAGTGCTGAGTACCCTCCTGTACGGACATGCTGAAGGTGACTAGTTATCTTTTCTATATTTACTGACATGTTTATCCTGTATGTCACCTACTGTATCACTCTTCATCACTTGATTTTGGAGTTGTGTTTTCCCATATATGTTTCATTTTACTCAGTGCTCATTATGAAATGACTGGATTAGTGCTCAGCAGTTAATGGAAGCTACTTGGAAAGTGTAGCTCTCCATGATACCATTGACTTCACACTGGAATAAGTTTAGTGACTTTAATTTAGTTCACTGAAGCTCTGTAGAAACTGCTTTGTTAGAAAGATCAAATGAACAAAACCTCATCTAAACGCTGACCTGTGTCCAGTGGTTGGCGTTTGGTGTAGATGGGAAAGTGTGTGTTGGAGTTATAAGGACTTCCTGCTTAATGGCAAAGCATCGTAATCGACTGCACTGTCACGCCCACCAGGGATAAAGGAGGCAAACGATTTTGATAAATTTTCATCCTCAAGGTCTGAGGAGTTTGTTAAAGTACGAGGCAGGGAAATGTCGCCAATTAGTGGCAAAATCTCAACTGTGAATCAAAATGGCAGACTTCCTGTTGGACTGGAGGTATGGGTCCAAGAGAGTTTTTGTTTGTCTGGTCATGATACATATGCATACCGAATGTCGTGCATGTATGTGCATGTAGGAGACGGGGCTTCAAGCTTGAAATCTTGTAGGTGGCGGGGCTTCAAGCTTGAAATCTTCCAGGGGGCGCTGTGTAGCCATATTGTCACTGAAAAGGCCCAGACCCTAGGAGAAATCAGTGTTCGTGACTCGTGATGAATGTGCAAACTTTGGCATGTGTAGGAGTTTGTCTGTACGTACAAAATGGGAAAAGCCATTAGGGGGCGCTACTGAGCTGTTGTGCTGCACCTGAGGGCAGTTGTGGTATCAAATTAAAGTACTCATGAGTTTGAACCTAAAGGCCAAATTTGGTGAGTCTGTTAACATCCTAAAGTCCTCTAAACAGTGTCGGCAAAATGAAAATCGGCGCAAGATGGCCGACATGGTGAAGTGCAGAATGTCAATTTTGGTTTTGTATCTAATATCCAACAGACACTTGCCAAAAACTAGAGTCTAGATGAGATAAGAACACTCAACAACTTCTCTGAACATTTGTTAAAAACAGCAATAATCAAAACTTAGGACTAATTGACATCTAATACCTGTAAGTGATGAATGGATTGCCTCGACATTCCTTCACTGCAGTCAGGATCAGAGAAAAAGGGGAGCGGGGCTGGAAGAGTAAAAGAGGAGAGAAGAGCAGCAATGTTAAAATAAAAATATTAATTTAATGCTTCTTATTATTTTCACGGCCCGACACTGTTTATAGTTGTGTGATACAGTGACTTACAACAGTCTGTCACTCACTCACTCACTTTGGGCAGTGACATGCTGTGTTTCCTGGTGTGACCTCTGGGAGCTGCAACAGTCACAAGTCGCCAAATGCTTCACAAACAGATGGCTGACGAATTATAAACCAAACTAAAGTGTCTGAAATAATAAAAATCATCGTAAGTCTTTGAAAACTACAAACCTCCAGAACAGTTTCAGTGCTCTTTGGCATGATTTCTGTGTGTCTTTAAACTTTATCACTCTACAGTCTCTATGTATGAGTAATAAAATCACTCTTAACTGTATCCAGCAGCTCTGTGAAGTTATTGTCACTATCACCAAGTTTAGCAGCAACAGTATTACTTATTTATAAGCCACGTTGATATGATCATGTGTTGCACTGTGCTCGTACGATCTGTGAACATAAACTCGATCTCATTTTTAGGTCCTGAAACTTAAAACCTTGACTGGCTTAGTCTGTCATTTTTGTAGTTGACAGTTTCTTTCTCACACAGCTCCGTCCACATTGTAAACTGAGGTGATTTGCTTCAAATGACAAACTATCACGAAAACAATCAGACAAGAAAACGTGAGAAAAGAAGGGCAGAGTTTAGCTTTTCACATCGAGAGATTCATATAAATAAACAAACGTTAGTTTTCACAACAAACCATCAGACATCATTTCTCTGTGAAAGCCAAATACAGGACTCGACCATAAAAATAACCCATCCTCTGTGAACCCTGCAAAGCAAAATTGAAATGAATGAAATGATATTTCGTATTGATGTAGTATCACTGCTAAATAACTTGTATGTTGTAAGATGAATCATATGTTCTTTTAATTGAGATTATTAATAAAACATCTCTCTACCTCTGTCACATAGGTGGTGATGCAGTCCTGGAAATTCCTGCATTCACTTTGTTTGAAGGAGACTTGGTGACTCTGCGCTGTAAGAATCGTACTTCAGGAAGAACGATGACAGCTGCCTTTTTCAAAGATGGATCACCTCTTCAAATGGACACAAACCATTGGTCACACACAACAGGAGAAATGACCATTTATCCAGTGTCAGAGTCAGATGTGGGCAGGTACAAGTGTAAGATTGATGATGAGACAGAATCTGAAGAAAGAGAGCTGAGAGTGAAAGGTAACTGATTACTGATTGTCTGATTTCATTATTTCAGATATTGGGTACACGTACTATCAGCCTTTTACTACTAGTGGTCCCTAGAAATGTGTTTAGTATTGAAACATATTTATCTTGATGTGAACAACCTTTCTCAGTTTTCTTGTGTTTTCTGTACTTGCAGCTGTGAAATTAAATCACTTCATTGAAACAATAAGTGTTTTCATTGAGTTATGTAAAAATGTAAACACATTTTGATGGCATGTCCATTAAAGTTATTTCCTTGTTTTATTGTTTTTCTAAACCAAACAGCAGGTAGACGTACGGTCACACTGACAGCAGACAGGACAATCATACCACTGGGGGGAAATGTGACACTGACATGTTCAGTGGAGGATCCTGATGGCTTCAACTATTACTGGTACAGAGAGACCTCAGACTCTGCTGGAAAAACTCCTCTTCAGACTGAAAATGTTAAAGAATCACACAGAGTTATCTCACAAGGAGGCAAATACACCTGCTATGGATGGAGAAGTGAACCACGTGTCATCACACCTGACAGTAATGCAGTCTTCATTGAGGGAACTGGTGAGTTTAGTATTTTCTAATGGAATAAACAACCTACAGTCTTTATGTTCTTAAACAATGACCACAGTGTGAAGGGAAAGTGATAGTTAGACATGTTAGCCCAGTACCTCTCACTTTTCTGAAAACAAAGAAAGAAAAAAGTTTAAATGTCCTTCATCATGTCAAGAATGGGCTACTGGTTTGACCTCCTTCAACTTGTTAACAGAAACAAAGATTTGAGGATGTTTTCTTTATGCTGTTCAGTTTAAATTATCGATATCTGGAATTGGAGAAACTTTAAATCCTAATGTTATCAAGTTATATATATATGTAGAATCCAGCCTGCATGATAAACTAGACATTAGACACAAGACTAACAAAGAGAGATAATGAAAATGTTCTTCCATATCGCTGTGGTCCAAACAGTCTAGTGTCTGTACTAAATGCATCCTGTGGAAGTTATTGACTGATAAAGACAAACACATTATGTTTGATGTAACTTTTTGTCATTTTTACAGAAGTGAGAGTGAGAGTTTTTTTTTGTGGTGCTCCATTTTCTAAGTTCTAAAATATGTTGTTTTTTTTTTGTTTTTTTTTCAATTATAGATCCACGTTGTCATTGACATTCAAACCAGCCATGTAACTCACATACTTGCATTTCTGTATTTGCTCATGTAGTGACTGTTTGGTAACTAACTGGTCCAGTTATCATAATCGATGGTAGAAATCCAAGATTAAATAGAATATCATTAAAGAATGAATACGATGACTCCCTGTTCACTGTAGAGAACCATTGATGAGAAGGCTGATAATACTCAGTATTCAACCTGTGACACTAACAGCAGATTAGTGCCAAGTATGACATCATCCTCACCAAAAGAAACATGACAGTCATGTTACACAACCTGCTAACATAAACTGTAATAGATGCATCTTGTGTTCAGAGTGCAGAGAGACATTAAAACTCCCCTGGAGGAACATGGATGCTTTTCATCTCATTCAGGACATGAGTAGTGGTGCACTTCAGCCTCTTGTGGTCCAAATGAGTATTACAGAAAAACACACCTAAAGATTGAGCCTTAATTTCCTCTTGAAATTTTTTTTTTTTTCACTTGGTTTCACACACAAAGAAAAAAATTCTGTCCTGAAAATGTTTTTCACTGTTATGCACATATAAATATTTTTTCAATTTATTTTTACTTATTTTTTAACATTTTAGAACTCAGAAAATGGAGCACCAGAAAACAATGTCTCACTTGCCCCTCAGGGCTTTTGTACATTTTTGTTTCCTTACTCTGAATTCTTGAACATGAACAGATCCGTAACAAGGCTGTTGTGACTCTGCAACCAAACTGGTCTGAAATATACAGAGGAGAGACGATCACTCTCAGATGTGAGATCAAAGATGGAGGAGACACTGAGTGGGAGTATGAATGGAGAACAACCAGCTCAGAGAAACCTTCAAATCAAAATGAACACAGGATCAGATCTGCTGCTGAATCCCACAGTGGAGACTACAGGTGTAAGGGCAGAAAGAAACATACGCAGCATTCTTCAACAGATTGGAGTGATCCCATCAAACTGACAGTATCAGACAGTAAGTCACATCACATTTCTTTCAAAGTCAAGATTAAACAGTTCATTTTAAATCTGTGTTTGTTCATATATATGTTTAAAGTAAATCTTCAGTATGTGCTGATTGTGCAGAATGTATCTGATCCACTATCAATACATGTTTTCATTCTGAAAAATCATTTTCCAACAGAACCCCAGTCTGTCCTCACTGTGTCTCCATCATGGCTGAGTGCTGGAGCCTCAGTAACTCTGACCTGCAGAGTTAAAGATCCATCTGCAGGATGGAGGTTCTACTGGTATAAGGCTGTTCCTGATCCATCAAACAACTACTACAGCTATGAGCTGCTACCTGGCAACAGCAGTGGGACTGAACAGGATTCCTACATTGTTCATGGACAGACACACACAGCAGGATATGTGTGCAGAGCTGGAAGAGGAGATCCAGTGTATTACACGTTTTACAGTAGACCTGAGTTTGTCTGGTCTGCAGGTCAGTCTGTTTCTGTCTCTTAAGAAAACTGATGTTATATCAGCTGCGTTAATCTTTTTTCTAAATGATGATAAACATACAGTATCTTGAAAAAAAGAAAATAAATGTACTCTGGTCTTATGATCTTGTCTCTCTTGCTAGTGTCAAGCTAAACTTCACGCTTTCCACCTTACTGGGTGGAATTTACTTGTTTCCTTCTGTCCTCACTCTTTAACTTGAAACACAAAAAGACAGATATGATATCTTGTCTAAAACTTTACTCTCATTTGCAAAAAGTACTTTTAGTCTGGATACTTCAGTTCTTCTTCTTACAGCAGCTGTAGTCACTTGGTTGTCTATCATATTAAATGTACTCAAAGTGGAAGCAAGAGGTCAAAGCAGAAATCATAATTTTACCAAAATACTGAACTTTGTTGCAGTAAAAACAAAACAAAGCTAAAGACTATTTGAACTGAAGCATTTTATATCTAAAGATCTCTGTGCTCTGTTTGACCTCTTATCACATGTTGTTTTTCAGATTTTCACCCATCAGCGTCTCTCACAGTGAGTCCTGACAGAGCTCAACACTTCACCTCTGACTCTGTCTCACTGAGCTGTGAGGGAAACTCTACTGAGTGGAGAGTGAAGAGGTTAACCACAGACAGACACCTGTTAGACTGCTCCTACTGGGGGACAATGACTGGATCCACATGCAAACTATTTAGTAACTGGCTCAGTGATGCAGTGTACTGGTGTGAGTCTGGATCAGGAGAGTTCAGCAACGCAGTCAACATCACTATACAGGGTATGATTTTATTATATTTTGTTGTTTTTAGCTGTGAGGTTGCAACTGAAAGGGTTCTTGAACAGTAAGACACACAAGGTGTAAGAAGATAAAACGTCAGATTTTATGATCACTGTTAAATCAATGAGAAAAGTCAAAGAGAAAAGCCCAGTATGTGTCTTTTCTCATCACTCTACATCCACTAATTCTCAAGTTCCTCGACCAGCTGATCTCTGACTGAACCTGGTATTCTCTGACTGTTTAACAGATGGAGATATGATCCTGCTGAGCCCTGCCCGTCCTGTGACTGAGGGAGAGTCTGTCAGTCTGAGCTGCAAATTAAAAAGCCAAAGATTCACGTCTACTGTTTTTTTCTATCACAATGAGAAAGTCATTCAAAATGACAGCAGATGGGAGTTAAATATCTCTGCAGTGTCAAAGTCAGATGAAGGATTCTACAAGTGTCAACACTCAGGACGAGAGTCAGCACAGAGCTGGATGTCAGTTCAGGGTGAGTAGGATTAAAACAATCATTCTGTTTTCTTCATGTAAACTGTGTTTCTGGCTGAGAGAGAAACCCTTTTTTGTGTTTTGTCTTTACTATGGCTTGATGTCACACAACTGTCCTATTTATTAAAGGTACAGGTACTTTATTAACAGTTATCATTTGTTATTTATCACAGCAGTGTCCAGGCCTGAAAGCTCTTCACTTCCTGTACTGTTGATTGTTGGGCTGATTTGTGGAATCGTTCTTATTATTCTTCTGCTCCTGTTGTATCGCTGCAGACCTTCCAAGGGTGAGACCTTCTTCTTCTTCTGTTATTAGATGTTTTGTGTTTACGTTGAATTGAAATACAGACATATTCTGATCTGATGAGATAGAACAGCAGTCCGACAACTTACAATACAAAACCATGTGACAACAAATCTTCATCTTTTTTACAGGTACATGCTTCAAAAGGTTGGTGCAAAACAGTTTTGTCACATTTGGAACATAAGAGCAAAACAATCAGTGATCCTGTTTATGAAATGTTTTGTATTTGCTTCATGTTTTAGGCCGATCCAGTCTGAGAGCTCCAACACAGATCATGTGGTCAACCAGAATGAGGCTCAGTGCAATACATACGACTCTCTTCTCCACTGGTAAGCATTGAAAATAATCTTGGTGCATTCACACTTCTAAAGGACACACATGAACTGAAGCTCCTTTTTTTCTTAGGTATCATTGAATTGAAAAGATTACTCTGACTGTGGCTTGTTTTCTTTTCTCTGTAGGTGATGTCTGTCTGTACGAATCAATCAAACGCCCTGAAGACACTGAAAATGGTATGTCGTAAATCGACTTCACTTTTCTTGGTTGGTCCAAAAGATTTCAAAGATCAAAAAGGTCACCAGGAGTCCTCAAGGCTGAGTGCAGTAGAACTTTATTTGCCGGCAAACAAAGCACGAGATCAGACACAGACAAAATCCGTGAAAAAAAAACAAACTGACCCGAGGTTCAAAGTATTGAGCATCCTCTTTTAAACACAAAAAAACTGGGAGTGTCTTCTCAGGCTTCATGGCCTCAACCAATCCCTATTCTTCTTTATTTCTGCTGACACTGCTATTTTTCTATGGAAAATCCCCATTCTCCCTTCTGCACCTGCGCGTAACTTCCGCGTACGTGACTCCAGTATCTTCGCCTCCGTGCAGAGCTGCACGTACGCCAGTAGCTCTTCGCCTCGCTTTGGTTTTTTTAAACAGGTGCTTTTCCTCTATCTATATCACTGGCTCTTAGAAACTCTGGCCTTCAGGCTTTTTGATAACCCAGTCCCCTTCTTGATATGTCCCATTATATCTGATCACTCTTTGCACTGCATTTTTGAACATAATAAAAGTGTCACATATTTTGTTGTATGATTTAATTCTTATATTTGTGGTCACATTTTCACACTTCACATCATCTGACTACAGCAGCTTTAATCAGTAGATGCACATTTCAGTCAGCTGCTGCCCAGTTCACACTTATTACCCTTCATTTCTTACTTTTATCATTATCACAGTCATCATCAGTCACTGTTTACTAACTATGGTTATTTTACACTACAGGTACAGTTTATCCCTTTTATTAAATTTAACATTAAGTTGAGAAATACAACCACTGCATGATTTAGGCAAACTGATTCCAAGTGATCGATATAAAATCCTGTAACTAAATATGTACATCTCAGTTGCAGGTGGATCCCAGGATGCCAAATATTCTTCGGCTGAACTGGAAGAAGGTTGAGTACTCTAAATACAGGCAGTAAATAGAAATACCTTGAGTGTAAAAAGTACTGATTTATTTTTTTTCTGTATTGATTCATGTGATTGTCTTCACAGGGACGCAACATTCACCAGAGGTGAGATCGGTTTACTCTCATGTGAGGATCGGAGCTGCAGGGACAGTCAGTTACAACAGTCGTTTGTATGCACATCATAAGACTGCAGGTAATTATCGGTGCAGTTCAGTTAATGTCACCTACCACTAGGTGTCACCAGAGTTGGAAACTGACAAATGCTACACATCCCTGATGCCTTTCAGACTTTTGGGTATTTCTAAGTTTGTCTGCGTTTGTCGACGTTTTGTGTAATTTTCATTAAATACATTTCCATATTACAGATATGGCAAATAACTGAATCGTTTATGTAAAATAAAAAGAAGTAATCAAATGACATGTTAGCTAATTTTGAAATATTTTGATGTCCATTTAAACATCAGGCACTGCTGTATTGTCATGAAATAAACACAAGGGCATCCCAAATTTCCTTCATCTTTATTTCTACCTGTCAATCCATCTGTTCATCCATCGAGCTGCACAGTGCCGAAGTGTCAGCCAGAATAACATGTCAGAAAGCATCCTGAAACTGTATCTTTGTGTTTTTTGTGGTTTTCTTCCAGGTCTGTAAGGAGAGAGGAGAGGAGGAAGAGGAAACTGGTTGACAGCGTTTCATTAGACTGCTGTAGAAATATGAGACATGCTCAGTATTCTGTACAGTTTATTTGTTGGCAGATTATGTAAAATAATGGCTTCATATGGATTTTATAACTGTCACAACTTATGTTGTCACCTTTTGTTTTGGTTAATTTTTTGTCAAAAACATTGAATGCAAGTTTGATACAATATGTTTGAGCTTGTGTATCAGGGTACCAGCTGTAAAGTCAGCATCTTTGTTAAGTGTTAGATTCAGGATAGACGTCAATAATAGTAATAATCTGCTATCAAACAACATCTCCTATTGCATGTACAGTATGTATGTTTTCTCTCTGAATGAAAGAAATAATTACAGTACCTCTCAGTTAACTTAAAAAGGACAAAGTATCTTATATTTACTGTATTTTTTTAAAAAATTCAGTCTTTATACATCAATAAACAGTTTGTTTTCACAGCGTTACATACATGTTGACTTCAACACACAACATTGTTATGACGTAATGAGTTTTGTTTGTAGTCAGCACCTACATTACATCTGACAGTTTGTGACAGACCTGAGATTTACGACAGTGTTGGTGCACTCAGAAACTGTGGGGGGCGCCACATCACACAAAATTCCAATGTCTACATAATGTTGCTTTAATTTGTATTTTCTGTCATGGTTCTAGTTGTGGTTTTGTTGTTTCCTGTTTTATTTTGAAGTTCTGCCCTCATGTGGCCTGTTTAACTTTCCATTTCCTCCCTTTGTGTGTTGTCCCGCCCTTTTCCTGTGTTCACTTGTGTCCTATTAGTTCATCAGCCCTTGTGTATATAGTCTGTGTGCTTCCTGCTGTCTTTGTCAGTTCGTCTGTTCAGTCTTCTGTCTTGTTCTGCTCTGTTCATGTGTCTCCTGGTTTCACGTCCCTGTCGTGTCTCTCTGGTTTTTATTCCCCGTGTCATTCCTGATTTGTACCGTTGCCTTTTGATTTGATACTTTGCTTTTGGATGGTTACATATACAGAAGAGGATTCCTACAGTCATTGGTCGACATGTGTTAGAATGACGTACTTTGTGTATAGAGCTGGAAGAGGAGACACTGTATTGCCCTCCCTGCAGTGATTCACTCATTAACAACCTTCTATCCACATCCAGTCAACAAGTCAGTCTTCAGCTTATTATCTAAATTGCTATTTCTGTATCAATCCCCTTATTTATTCAGTCTCACTATTTCATAGCGGTGAAAAACCTGCAGCACCCAGCTTTAACTACAACAACAGCACAGTGTTAGAATATATTGTTCTTGAAGAACTTGTTTGCTGCTTTCACAGCACCATCCCTGTCTTTGTAAATGTACCTCGGACGTTGGCCAGAGTACAAATTCTGATAAAAACATCACAGTGTGCTGAGGTATGCAGACTAGTGGAGAACTATTATTATCTCATATCTAGACAAATTAGATATGACATTTCGTCTTTTATTTGGTTTTAAATGTGACTGTATTCAGTGGTAAATCAAGAAGAGGAACATTTAAGTTTTTCAGACCACTGTTCATTGACTATAACAGTAAGTCCTGCCGGTGTAGCACGGAGCTGTACAGGGAGTCTTCTTCTTCTTAAAGGATGGTAATACAGTGTAGCAGTGTGATAAGGACATGTGATTTAAGTTAATGCAGAGACAGGTCAATGAAACGTCTTAAACTGTATTTTAAATCAATATGATCAGGTTGATGAGTAAGTCAGTCACTGTGCAGTTGAAATAAAAGCTTTTTCCACAGATCACCACAGGGGGGCGCCACTAACTGACACCGACACAATGCATGTGCTCCTCTTTACCTCTGAGACGAGGGCGGCTGTAGTTCAGTCCCAGGATACCAAGTCAAGGTTACCTGTGAGCCTCGTTCCAAAAAACGCTGCAGTACTCTCTAAGCAATACAAATCTGATTTGAAACTTTTCACGTTCTTTGACTCTGTCGCAGCTGAAAATGTCACCCTGCTTTACTCGACTCAACTTCTACCACAAGAGAAAAAAAATATAACACTTCCAAGGTGTGAATGATGACACTGTCTAATTCTTGCTGTCACAGCATCACGTCATTATGTGTGAAACTAAACTGGAAAGATATTTCAGTCATGCTGATGAGAACTGGTTTTGCGTGTTCCTTCTCATGCTAAGACACGCTACAGTTTATTTTAGTATTTTGTTCATTTGATTTGATTTTTCCTCATGATTATCCTATTTGATATCTGGATTCATTGTAGTAACATGAGGCAAAAACAAAAGCATCTCAGTTTACACATATCTTTACTCCATCTTGTCAGGCTGCAGCTCACAGGACAGGTTACGTGTGTGGATGCACCATCTGTCAGCATTTACTGCATAAAATGCACAAATATACCTGCAACAAAATGTTAGTATATGATGTGATATGATTAATATTATGTTTCATGTATGTGCAATAAGAACTGTTAATGCCACTTTTTCATTGCACATTTTTTAGGGACCTTTGCATGTCGTCACTTCATGGTGGTTTTGTCAAAGCTTCACCCACAGGAAGTGACAGAGCTCGGAGAAAAACAGTTCTCGTGAACAGAAGTGAGCATGAAGAGAGCAGAAAGCCGTCTCTCACAGCTCCCCTCTGTTCCATTTGTCTCTCATCATCCACTACTGTACATTTTCTTTGTGAAATAAGGTCCCATGAGGTCCACCAGGAGGGGCCTGACTTCACCTCTCTGTAATAAAGGGTCTAAATACTCAACATAATACTTCAATAAGTTCTTTGTAATACATTTACAAAAACATTCACAAACCTTTCTTTGCTTTGACATCATGAGTTACTGAGCGTACACTGATGAGGGAAAACTGAATTGAATTGATTTTAGCAGCAACATAAGAAAATGTGATAAAGGTGGAGGTACCTGAATACTTTCTGACTGCACTGTGTCTACACACAACACACACTCATTGAAATACAGGCACTGTGGATGTAAGAACTGTTGGACGGCATAACATGTACACATTAACTAACAATAAAATGTTATTGTGATGTGATATGATTAAATCCAATGATCTTATGTTTCTTGGATGTGAAGTAAGGATGAGGAACAAACCTTTGCAAGAGAGATGAGCTAATAATTTATTCATAGTGGGCAGGAAATGTAAACATGTCAAAGTATTCTGCGGTCAATGCCACTGCAGTTTGAGCTTTGTGTTAAAGGGAAGTAAGAACAGAGTCGGACAGACACTCCCAAGAAGAAGCTGATAAAATCTCTGCTCTCAAATTTCTAAGAAATTGAACTTCTCTTTTCTCTCTGCTGCATTTTTATGAATACAAAGTAGGAAGTTTGATCAGAAACAGAGTGACAGTGTCGGTGCTGGATGTGAAGATGGGTCACACTCTGCTCGGTGTGCTCGGGTTATTCTGTGAGTACATCTGTGACTTTCTATGTGATATTCAGTATTTATATCAGTGTAGTAGTTGTGTAGACATGACCTTTGTTGCTGATTTATCTTGGTTCAGATTGGAGGATTATGTTAAGTTTATTACTCAACTAGTTACTTTTGCACTAGTTTTTGCACACAGACCTGGACAATGCATGTACAGTATATGATCTAAGGTATTATGTATACAGCTGTGGAATTACATTTATTGCTTATTTTACTCAGCTTCTATATATTGAAGAGTTTTTAAATGTGTTTCCCATGTTTGTAGCTCTGTAGCAGAATATCATCACAGAAATGTGTGATGCTGTTGATTGATAAACAATAGTTGCTACTGATAAAACTCCACCTGGATTTTGTATTTGATTCTGGTCTAATGAAGTTTTAATCTTTATTTTAGTGCTGAGTACCCTCCTGTACGGACATGCTGAAGGTGACTAGTTATCTTTTCTATATTTACTGACTTGCTTGACTTGACTTTACTGACTGACATGTTTATCCTGTATGTCACCTACTGTATCACTCTTCATCACTTGATTTTGCAGTTGTGTTTTTCCATATATGTTTCATTTTACTCAGTGCACATTATGAAATGACTGGATTAGTGCTCAGCAGTTAATGGAAGCTACTTGGAAAGTGTAGCTCTCCATGATACCATTGACTTCACACTGGAATAAGTTTAGTGACTTTAGTTTAGCTCACTGAAGCTCTGTAGAAACTGCTTTGTTAGAAAGATCAAATGAACAAAACCTCATCTAAACCTAATACAAAATTAAAGATGCAAGCAGGGATGATCGGGCCCTCGCCGCCCACGTACGTCCGGCTGTGGTGCTGTCAGAGGGTGTGCACGTACTAGATATATGCATGTGCACGCGTTTACTGGAGGTTGTCTGAATTGGTGAAATGACACTGTCTGTGTCCACTATGTGTCGCTAGAGATCACCTATCAATTATATGTCATGTTGTAGTGTATGATGAGGAGAAAGCAACCCGTAAATGATGTTTGTCCGCACTGCTAATGACTGAAAGTAAGATAACGCTTCAGTTGCCTTCTTTCAAAAATGTATGAGTGTGTTACGTATGAGAGGAAGTGTGTCTGTCTTGTGGTTTTACTTCTGCTTTGTTTGGCTTGCATTTATTGTGTAACGCACTTTGTGCTACATGTTATTTGTATGAAAAGTGCTATATAAACAAAGTCAGATTGATTGGTATGACGCTGACCTGTGTCCAGTGGTTGGTGTTTGGTGTAGATGGGAAAGTGTGTGTTGGAGTTATAAGGACTTCCTGCTTAATGGCAAAGCATCGTAATGGACCGCACTGTCACGCCCACCAGGGATAAAGGAGGCAAAAGATTTTGATAACTATTCATCTTCAAGGTCTGAGGATGATACTCACTGAATGTGAAGTCTGTGGTGTTAAATCTGTAGGAGGAGTTTGTTAAAGTACAAGGCAGGGAAATGGCGCCAATTAGTGGCAAAATCTCAACTGTGAATCAAAATGGCAGACTTCCTGTTGGACTGGAGGTATGGGTCCAAGAGGGTTTTTGTTTGTCTGGTCATGATACATATGCATACCGAATGTCATACATGCACGACATTCGGTATGCATATGTAGGAGGTGGGGCTTTAAGCTTGAAATCTTCCAGGGGGCGCTGTGTAGCCATCTTGTCACTGAAAAGGCCCAGACCCTAGGAGATATCAATGTTCGTGGCTCGTGATGAATGTGCAAACTTTGGTGTTTGTAGGAGTTTGTCTGTACGTACAAAATGGAAAAGCCATTAGGAGGCGCTACTGAGCTGTTGTGCTAATTAATTCCAGGCTATATCGATGAGATCTATGAGTTTTGCAAATTTCATGAAGATCAAATAAGGTTTTTTGGTCGCATGACCCAGCGTTAGGGGGCGCTATGGGGTCCCCTGGCCACATCCACAACCAATCATGTTGAATCATAAACGTTTTCACCAGATGTGATGTGTGTGCAGAGTTTGGTGAGTTTTGGGGTATGTTTAGGCCGCCAAACATGCGCTTCTTATAGGAGACGAACATTTTGAACTTACAGAAACAACAGGATCCTTGCACTGATAGTGCTCGGGCCCTAATTATAACAGAATATTATACAAAAAAGTAATAAAAGTGGTGAGTTTAACTGCAAAAGAGTTCACTTGTGCAGACACTTGCCAAAAACTAGAGTCTAGACAAGGGCGTAAGTTTGGTGATTTACTTAACACCAGCTATGTTTTACATAGTAGAAGACTGGTGATATTACACTAGGCTAGCATGTTTGCATTTGTGTGGGACTGTGTAAAGCATTTTGGAAGAATGACGTAACATTGCAGCATAGTAGTGAGTACTTACACTACAATACCACAGCACAGACACAGACCACAGACAACAAGCCAAACAGAGGTGTGAAAAATCAAAAAAAATTTCAGCAGACCACAAAAAAGTTTGACTAACACAGTTGGTTCTTTGTTTTTTGTTTGGTTTCGCTAGCTAGCTACTTATTCCATGCTGGGAATATGGGGAGTAGAGAGACTCCTGAACAATAAACAATGAAAATCAACTCAACGATAAATAAAATTAAGATCACACAGTCAACTCCTAAGCTCTGCACTCTTAGCAGCGATCTCTTTATCAAGGAGAGCCAGTTCTGCCAACATGATGTTGGACCTGGTGATCAGGTCAGCCATCTTGCTCCCTGCCTTCGCTTACTGCGGTCAAGCCAGCCGTGGTTTGCGTTTGCTTGGTCAAATCAGCCGCACATTTTGTTCTAGTGTGCGAATCTTCGAACATTTATGGTATTCGTGATGAAACCGCTCTGAAGAGCTGCTGGTAGTGACTGTGGGGCAGACTGCAGTCTCTCACTCAGACCCATGAAACGTACGAGACTTTTACAGTAATTATTCCCGGGAGTGAGCTGAAGGTATCACGATGGCATCCTTCCGGATTTCAAAGTAAAGGACGACGTGAGGATTTCTTTTTTTTGTTTTGAAATCATACACTGCTGAACTAAGTACTTTATAGACTACTTGTATGTATAATACAAAGTACTCTTACTGTGTACTTTTCGAGTAATACTTTGTCAAAATCCTGACCAGATCACAAGAATAAGGATATTTCGCCCAACTTTGATGTGCAATAAAAAACTTGTTTTCCATAAGTAGTCCAAGATTCATGTACTGCTGAACTAAGTACTTCATAGACTACTTGCATGCATAATATGAAGTACTCTTACTGTGTACTTTTCAAGTAATCCTGGGTCAAAATCCTTACCAGATCACAAGAATAAGGATATTTCACCCAACTTTGATGTGCAATAAAAAAAAATTGTTTTCCATAAATATTCCAATATATATATATGCCACTGAACTACTTAGTTCAGCAGTGTATGAATCCAAAACTACTTATGGAAAAAAAAAAAAAATTCTCACGTCGTCCTTCACTTTGAAATCCAGAAGGATACCATCGTGATACCTTCAACTCACTCCTGGGAATAATTACTGTAAAAGTATCGTATGTTTCATGGGTCTGACTGAGAGACTGCAGTCTGCCCCACAGTCACTACCAGCAGCTCTTCAGAGCGGTTTCATCACGAATACCATAAATGTTAGTAGATTTGCGCACTTGAAAAAAATGTGCAGCTGATTTGACCAAGCAAACGCGAACCACGGCTGGCTTGACCGCAGTCTTCGCTTCAGCCTCCTTAGCCAGCCTGTCCGCATCCCTAGCCAGACCCTCAGGCCACGTCCACACAAAAACACTGTTTTGTGTAAACGCACATGTTTTGCATCGTTTTGGCCGATCGTCCACACGTATCCTGGAAACACAGCGCCTGTAAACGCACTTTTTTGAAAATGGGTCTCAGGGTGGAGAAATTCAAAAACGCAGCCCCTGCGTTTTCGTGTGGACGGTGAATCCGCAAACTTTTCGATACGGTGACGTCATCGCCCCACCCCTCGACCTCTCACCTTCAACCTCTAAACCCTGCGACGTCTCATTACAACAACAACAACAACAACAACAACAACAACAACGGCGGACTACATGCTTGTGTTCGTGCTGCAGAAGATTATGCTTGGCTTGTTGCTTGTGGTCTGTGTCTGTGTTGTAGTGCTGTAGCAAAGTGACGTGTTCGGACCCGGGGCAGCGTTGCATTCTCAATTATTGGTTCCGCCATTCTTTATTTAGGCTACGTTATTTAATCAAAATAATAGTGGTTGACAAATGAAACTTTTGAGGAGAATGTAATACGGAGAAGTTACATACTGCACAAATTTTAAGACCCAGATATCAAAATTCAAGACTTTTTCAAGTCTTTTTAAGGTATTATTTCCAAATTCGTACATTCAATGCTTTTAAGATTTTTTAAGACCCTGCGGGAACCCTGTAGTTACAAAACCCAAGTATGGTTACACAAAATGACACATGCCAATTTTCTAAGCGGATAAAAAGGATAACTATGATGTATGGTGGAATAACACCTGGGAGCACTTCAGCGTAAGCGCAGTAATATCATCACTCCTACTCATAGGAGTGCATTCAGATTTTTTGGCCATCTAATGGTGGACTGGGCTCTTCAAGAAAACTCCACTGTGGCAGGGTCACATTTTACTACTCTGCAGCCTACTCTTTTCAAGAAGATATGTCTAGACACTGCCACTTGGAACAACATCAAAGTCTGTACAGCAGATGACTGTTGTAAGACATGGCACATGAAATGCCAATGTTACACTACCATATATTTGCTTTGAACATTGAGAGGGGGGTGCACCGGTCCTGGAAGTACTGCAATACCAGGTCGATGCGTGGAGTGGACGGAGCAAGCCCCTATTCCATCTCCCTATTCCAAAAATCAATTTAATATATGGTCCCCGGGTAGGGGACGTATCAGATATTAAACTGATAAGAACAGATACTACACTTGATCTTAGCCAAAAGGCCGAGAAGCGATACTGAATAACTGGCAGAGGAGAGGTAGTGACTCTTTACACCGCTAGTCTACCTCGTGGGTTGGGACTTGAAATCAGAACAAGAGCCTGTAGAAGAGTGTGTCAATCTACAGGAACTTCATACAGAAATTTAAGTTTTATACTAAGGCTGACAAAGACTAATTACACTTTCAAATGATAAATTATGCATTTCCCATGATGCAATGCTGTATTCTCACACCACATGCTAACCACCAGTTTAAACCATTTTCCCTACAACAAATGAGCAACAGCCTAACAGCATGTGCACATGAGCCAAAGCTAAATCACACTGCACTGACATGTTGTTTGATCTACATTTAAAAAGTCAGAGGAGAGAATAAAAATACCAAAGTTGCATGTTTTACCCCCTCACATTACAACCACTTCCTGTGTCTTTGTTCTTGTATCTTGTCCCCTGCTCATGGGCAACTGACATTCCTGCCACTGCCACCTATTGGTCTGGACTGTGACCAGCAGCAGGGCTCCACAGGGGGATGTGTGACTGCAGGTATTGTTCCAACAACCAAACAGCACACCTGATAATCAACTGTACGAAGATGGGGATCAGTTGATTAAATGCGCGACGGTTGGAATGGAGGACCAATGTTGGAGAATCAGAGGCTTCAGAGTAGGGCTAGACTATGTATTTTTATTGTATCTGTATCTAGATATGAACATGCAACTTTTCAGCACAGACGGCAACATCCCGTCTGAAGCCAAAAATGGTTGATAAGCTTGTCTTCCTAGTAAAAAACACTGCCTTTTTTTTGTAGTCTGTATGCTGATTTTGGAATTCAACATGTTTGCATCCTAATTTGTATAGGAAAGTTTACAGTAAGTTAAAAAAGAGTTTACTTCACGTGCTGTTTGCAATAAGCACTATACATCCGTGAAGCATTGTGCCAAAGCAGCACACAGCAAAATACAATTTTGGGTTCATTTTTATTCATTTTGATGCAGCCAAAGACTTCATTTTCACTTTTGTTACATTCAAAACATTATTGAAACACTGCTGCGGTAGAGGCTGCAGAAACATGTTTAATTTTAATCTTTTAATTGTTTTTATTTCAACGCAGCTTAAGACAGTGATTGGTCCATTCCGATCAATTAAATATTTTGTTAAATAACTGCATTCACTATGTACATTTGGTATCATCACGGAAATGTTTTACCTAATGCTTCATTTACACTGTTGCTACACTTTATAATATATTTTTTCTATTCATAAACAGAGCTGTTGACTGATTTCACATTCAGAGTATGATTTAACATATGAGAAGCTATATTAACATTTTCACAGGAAATTCTTCTGCAATTTACGCAGTGCCACGCAATTTATATAATATTGACCTTCCTGTTTCAATTGATCAGCTTCACAATGAGCATGTGTGAGTTGTATGTAGTCAGACTCCTACACTGTTGTTTATACTTAAATTTTCTTTAGACATGTTATCAGGGGAGAGCGCGAACGCAGTCCCCCACTACCAGAAATTATGCAGTCGAGATTCCCACATTTCGCAGGGGTCAACACAGCCGGAGTGCAATGGCTGTGTCTCACTCTGGGTGAACCACCTTCTTGATCATGGTATCTCCCCTGCCAGGTAAGTATGAGTTGCCCATGGCGGACGGATGGGACTCATTCAGCTACATGCGAGTAAGACTGATGGTGCCCTGGAATTAACAGTGATACACTTTCAGGCGGAACATAGTCACTAGGGTTGTCAAAAGTATCGATACTCAAAAAAGTATCGATACTAAAACGTTGTATCCGGATACGATACTCATTTTTAAAAGTATCGATACCCCCCGACGACGAGCTGCCGACGCTGCGTCCTTCTCTCTCTCTGCCTTCACACACACAGCAGCAGGCACCCTCCCCTCACCGTGACGTGCACAATAGGAATGTGCGATATGTTATCGTTTACGATATATCGTCAAAAACATTCCCCACGGTAAGAATATGTCATCCCACGATAAAAAAACGATAAATTCCCGTATGTGAGCGCGAGACACACTCGCAGCCCAACACGTATGGAATATTGACAACAATGGCGGAAGGCGGAGCAGATACGCCGGGCAGCGAGGAGCGCGTTCCTCAACAAGGCTCCACCTCCATTATCTGGACACCGCACGACATTATTTTCATTATTTTATTAACTTCACAGGCCGTCTAACATCACGTTCATGCAGCACACAGACGAGGTTGTACACTTGACGTTGCTCGGCAGCTCCGCTCGTCTGTGTTGCCTCAGTCTCCGCTGCCTCACATGGGTGGCAAGCTAGCAGATGAGGTCAGATTTGTTGTCGTTCGCCGCTCAGGACGGCTTTGCTCGCTTGTGTCGCATTTTCGTAGCAAACAACATAAGCTAACGCTAGCTGAATTGATAGGTCAAGGGTCAATAGGGCGTGCAATAGGTCAAGCTGATAGTAAAGTTTTAGAGCGCCATCTGCTGGATCACAAGGCGAACTACTTTAAACGGTCTGTTGCGCTTATCGAAATTATTGATTTCGAACAGGTCATTACATTCGAATAAGAACTTTCCCCCCACTTTCGAACGAAATTTCGAATAAAAAATGACAGCCCTAACAAATGAACGAATGAAAAACAAAGGACAGTTAACACCTATAATTTGTTCCACCACCTCAAACACAAGCACAAACCAGAAGAAGGATGCAAGGATGCAGAAGCAGCGTCAACTTCATCCAAAGCCTCCGGTACTTTGTGATTTTTATAAGCTTAGTTATTTTTGCTGTTTGCACTCTTTTTTTACTGCCTGTGTGCCAAAAAGTTTTCATACATTTTTAATAAATAATAGATTCTGTTCTCACATTTCAGACTTGTTTGTTTTGTGTCACTCACTACATTTTTGCAGTACAGGTGTACTGCTTGAACTTAATTGATGTAGTTTAGTAGCCTTTATTATTATTTTGGTGATAGATTTATAGTCAAAATGATTAGGCTGAATTGGTGTTTATTTATCGCCATTTTTATCGTTACCGTGATAAATACCAAAAATTATCGGGATAAATTTTTTAGTCCATATCGCCCATCCCTAGTGCACAATAACAACAGAGCATGATGGCTAGTGCTGCTGCAGGAGGTCCAAACCAACCAGTTTTGGTTGAAAATGAAAGAGGGAAAGGTGTTGTTTGGAGGTATTTTGCCTTCGAGGCTGACGTGCACGGAAAGCCGAAGGACGCGGATCGGCCTGTGTGCAAACACTGCTACAAGGCGGCGGCGACCAAGTCAAGCAGCAGGCTACTTCAAACTTGGCGAAACAGCTTAAGGACCGACAGCCTGGCCTTTACAGTGAATTTTGACAGGTTAGTGTCTTTCGTTTCAAACTTACCTATTACTGATGTTATCGTGGCCGGTGGCCCGCATTAATGTTGGCCGTGTTATGATTAGCCATTAGCCGCAGCTAGCAATTAAAGGCTAACGTCACGTTAATGATTATAAACAACGTAAATAAATAAATAAATCAGGCACGTAGTATGCCCATATTACGTTAATTGACACAGTGTCAGTATACATAAGCATAGAGTTAATAAGTTTACATAAATGTTGGTGACTGAAAAGTGTTATTTTCTCTCTTGAAGACCCAGAATGAAGCAGAGAAAAGTCGACCTGCAACCAAACAGCAACACACACAGCCGACTCTACCATCTGTTTATTTTTTGCACTACCTCAGACCTGAAACTTGTTATCATAGTTGCAGTTTCTTTTTGCACAACTGTTTTTTATTATAAATATTTAACCTGTGGTTCTGTTAATTTTTACATGTTGCATTTTTCTTGTTAATAAAATATTTCTGTTAAATTTGGGGGTCTTTGTTTTTATCCTTGTGGTATCGAAAATGGTATCGAGTATCGAATATTTTCTTGAGTATCGGTATCGACTTGAAAATTTTAGTATCGTGACAACCCTAATAGTCACCTGATGATATTAAACTCCTGCACAAGTTTTGTAAGATGATGTCAGAAACAAAAAGCATGTATATGGGTCGATAGTATTCTTGCATTTTCCCATTATGCTTTGCAGCACTGCGTGGGATGTTATGTGGTAGGCTACTTCCGGGTTTTCACTTCTGCAAAAAAATCTACACATTTGCTCTAAAGAAACTGCAGTCTATATGGTTCATTCTTCAAGCTTCACTTTTTATACATGCACCACCAAAAGGAGTGTTTCGTTTATAGTGGACGTGTAACCGCATGAAGTTGATCCATGGTGCATATGGACCGCCCCACTCGCTCTCTCTCCCACACACACACACACACACACACACACACACAGAGGTACGCATGTGAACATGGCTTAATTGCAAACTTTAGCAATCATAGTGCGTGAAATACAGTTCTACAGGCGCTTTTACCCTTTCAAGTCACAATTCTCGGAATCTCGAGACAAAGTGAAAACTTTGCGCTTTTAGAGTAAAACACATCACATATGTCTTCTCAATGACTGGGTAGAGCGACTGATTTAAAAGCCATCGCTTTCACCCACACTGAGTGAGACCAGCGATATACTAGAGAGGCTATGACTCCAGGAATTTATAGTGGTGAAAGTGGGAAACTGGGCATGCTTTTCATCCTGGGAATGGATCCTTAGATCGCGTTTACTGCAGCTACAGTAATATCTGCAGCCTCCCTCCGATACACAGCTCCCGCTCGCGTACCAGAGTAGGTCCGGTCTGACGCACTGCCACTTTCAATGTTGATAGGCTATTACTTGTGACGTGTAACCAATCAGATAGTGCTGTGGGCGGGACATTGACACAGGCTACCGTAACCTGTTAAGCGCATGTGTTGTCCTGCACTGACATCTGTACACACAAATATCCGTAAATAAATTAAAAAACGTAGCAGTTGCTGTTCTTAAATGCGAATCTACAGGGGCGACTACAGGGCACCTCTACAGTGACATACTAACTGCGTTAGAACCGCTTCAAACTGCCCCATACTTGTGTATTTGTTCACAATTACTGCCCAGAACTGCACTGTGGTTTTTATTTCTTAGTCTTGTCTCTTTTAAACTTAATCTGTTTTAGCTTACTTTCCTATTTCCTAGTTTATTTTAATGTTTTGGTTCTTGATGTCTCCCTACTTGTTTTAAATGTAATTACATTTCTAATGCCCTGTATAGCACTTTGAGTTGCCTTGTGTCTGAATGTGCGACACAAATAAACTTGCCTTAGAATAATCGCGTTTTTTTTTCTCCCCGTCCATTAACATGGCAGGTTTTTCTTCACTCGAATCGAGGGTCTGAAGACAGAGGATGTCATTCACTGTACATATTGTAAAGTGATTTTGGGCTATATAAATAAAACTGATTTGATTTTGATTTGATAGGACGATCAATGGACGATATAGAGATGGCGGACATGTTGCATAAGTTACGCCACTGATCTGTTGCGCAGTTTGGGAGGAACGGACGGTTTCGGTCAGTTATGACATTTCCCCGAAAAGTCAACGTTTTCCTAATTTCAAGTGAAACTGTAACAACAGTAAAGCGTTTGAAAAATACATTTTATAAACCGCACACCTTAGCTAAGAATTAACAAGCAGAAAACTCACCTTCGATGAAGACAGCTCACCGCCATTGCTGACAGGTCAACTCGTCGGCTAAACTCCAAAAAGTCGTCTCCAAGTCATGTCACGGTCATTCCTCTTGTAGAACACGACGTATTCCCCAAGGTCGTCGATAAATGTTTCACAGAATAAATACAATCACAATATAATTGATTAAGCTAACGTCACCTGTGTGAACACATGCAGGGACACTGGCGAAGTCAGGTTTAAGTTCCTCAGCAGCTAGCTGACAACGACAGCGCGAGTGGCGCGCGGCCGTGTGCAAAGCAACCGGAAATGAAGACCAAACTGCGACTTTGTCAAGATGAAAAATTATCCTTTAAATTGACAAACGTCCTATGTTTAGTTCGTGGCAAAATTAAAAATAAAATAAAATAAAAATAATTGGCCTCTCTCCATTCACTACCATACATATTTATTTATTTAAAAAAAAGGTCCCATGAGGGAAACCGGAAGAGGGGCGTATCCCTTTATACTTAAATGTTTTTTTTTTGTTGTTTTTTTTTAAATTTGTTTATTTGTTTTTAAAATATTTTGGGGGAAAATATCCTAAAAACCGACAGGTCCCCAGCTAAATTATTTTTAAGATTAAGATTAAGATGAAAGCATGATCATGCAAGCAAGTAATAGAGAAATACATAATGAACATTTGCTATGCATTCTTAAGAACAATCAATGCCATTGAAAAGAAACCTTGTGTAACAACACAGAGAATAAAAAATGACAACAATTAAATTAGAGCTCAGATATGATATGCTAGTCTGTCATAGTTTGTCTAGAAGAATATAACCTGCATTGTTAGCTGACAAATGATGAGTCAGTTAATGATAACATGGCAGTTGTGGCTCAGGGGCAGAGCTGGTGTCTTGTTATCGGAAGGTTGTTGGTTTGATTCCCCTGGTTTGCATTTTGAAGTGTCCTTGGGCAAGATACTGAACCCCAAACTGCTCCTGATGTGCTCCTCCAAGTTGCTTTGGACAAAAGTGTCTGCTAAATGCCCAAAATGTATGGCTATTTTCCGGCAGTAAATCTGCTTCTAGGGTTGCATAGGCTATATATGAACACTCCTCACAGTTAGGATCATGATCATGCATGGACATACATGTCTTTGATCAATTATTGAATTTGTATTTAACATTTTCAGTATACCATTGTCATACTCAATGACCTCAACACCATGTGGATAAAGTCACCGACTGAGAAACACTAGAAAACACTTCCTAGGTGCAGAACTAGAAGTAACTCCAAAGGACCGATGTGAAAACTTAAAAAAAAAAAGAGCAGACACACTGACAGCTTTAACATGGCAGCCTTTAAACTCCATCTACACATGTTTCTGTGGACAGTTTAGTGACGTCTCAGAGCTGCAGAGGCTCATCAACATCAACTGTTTGCTCACATGTGGGCTACTTTAACTGATTCATTGAATCACAGTGTCATAAAGTGAAGCTGTAAACTAACCACAGACACAGTTGAGACTGATGAGCAGCAGGATCCTGCAGATCATCTTCTCCCTGTGAGAGGAGACAGAGGTGAAGAGTCATGTGATCACAGTTCAGTCCTCACATGTACCACAACCAACATCTACAGTCTGTCTTTAGTCTTTACAATACTCCTTTGTCTTTATTAACCTGCTGTCTAACAGCTTTGATGGTGACTCAGCAAAAACACATCAGCAGTTCTGTGGTTCAACAACTTAAATGGAGAAAACAGAAAATCATTTAAACTTCATAATCCCTGGGGTCGGTCAGGACCTCTCGGTCGCCCCAGCTCCCTCCACCATCCACTTCCCACCGCTCCCCGCGCAGGGCTCGCCGCTCCATACCGCTTTTTACACCTGCACCGCGGCGTGCTCCTGCCCGCCTCTCTGCTCGCCCCTACTCTTCCACCCCGTCACCACAGGTCAGGCCCCCTCCACCTGCCTCTCCCCCCCTATCCACACTCATCATTGGAGACTCAATAGTAAGAAACATCAAGAAACCATCCGCACTGACCTACTGTTTTCCCGGTGCAAAAGTAACGGACATCATGAAGAAAATTCCCAGCATCCTGGCCGACCACCCACTGATTAATACCGTTGTCCTCCATGTTGGCTGCAATGACATTCCCAAACAGTCCAGTGAAATACTAAAACAAGACTTCATCCAGCTCATCGACTCTCTCCCGCTCCACAGCAAAAAATTCTTCATCTCCGGCCCCCTCCCTTCACTCAACCGCGGCATTGGTCGCTTCAGCCGCACCCTCAGCCTCCACACCTGGCTGCAATTAACCTGTGCTGCCCGCAACATAGCCTTTGTTGACAATTTTAATCTCTTCTGGAAATGCCCATCTTTCTTCCAGCGTGATGGAATTCACCCAAACGGCCTGGGCTCACGCACTCTAACAGACAACTTGTTTTACTCAATTTTAAACTCTTCTTTACACTGACTACCTCAGCACTCAATCTCATCACCGGCAGCACTGTCTTCTCTCACAAACAGGACTGATACACCTTCCTTCATAACCACCATCATCCATAATCACAGACCGTCTGCAGCACGTTCAAGACCACACCCACCTGCTGTCGATCACAATAATCTAATTCAAGTCACCCTACAACCTCTGTCACCTCCTGCCCTTAGCTGTAACCCTATAAATATTGGTCTTTTAAACATCAGATCCCTCAATAACAAATCATTTTTATGCCATGATTTTATAACTTTTAATAATCTAGATTTTTTTATCCTCACAGAAACTTGGCTGTCCCAGGGAGATTTTAGTCCTCTTATCGAAGCAACCCCCCCTGATTTTACACATCTCCACCAACCCCGGTTGTCAGGCAGGGGAGGGGGGGTTGCTGTCATTTACAGAAAAGATTTTAATTGCACGCCTGTGGTACATGGTAGTTTTACTTCTTTTGAACATCTTGGTTTTATGGTTCACTCAAAGGTTCCAGTAATAATTTTAGTAATCTACAGACCGCCCAAACCAAACGCTGCTTTTATCCAAGAGTTTGCAGAGCTTTTATCTCATTTTATGACAAGGTATGATAAAATTCTTATTCTTGGCGATTTTAACATTCATGTTTGTTGCCCTCCTCAGTCGTTCACTACAGATTTTATGGATATTTTGGAGTCTTTTAACCTCACCCAGGCAGTTCAAGAGCCCTCTCATTCAAAGGGTCACATCCTGGACCTGGTTCTGTCCAGTGGCCTCAGCCCAGATAATCTAGCTGTTAAGGATATTTGTGTGTCGGATCATAAAGCTGTTTTATTTAATATAATTTTATCCCAAACACCTTTTAATCACAACGCGCCAGTTCGCGGCCGGGTTTTTAACACCAGCTCAGCTAGCAAGTTTTCAGAGCTTTTTAGTGCTTCTTTAACTGCTTTTAACTCTGATTTTAACACAGAGGAGCTGGTCTCCCTTTTTAACCACTCCTGTAAGTCTGCCCTGGACATCATCGCCCCCTACAAAAACAAAAAAAACAGTAGAGCACTGCAACCCTGGCTAAATACCCACACCCAATCATTGAAAAGAGACTGCAGGAGAAATGAAAGAAAGTGGAAAAAGACAGGCTTACACGTGTTTTATCAGACCTGGAAAGATGCCATGACAAACTATCAAAAAGAAGTTAAAGAAGCAAGAACTTCATTCTTTTCGAAATTAATTTTAGCTAATCACTCCAACCCCAGAATTTTATTTAAAGTCATAGAATCAGTAACCACCCCCCCTCCCCTCCTTCCACCGATGCCTCTCAAGAAAAGTGTGAAGACTTTTTAAACTATTTTAGAAATAAAATCAATGATATCAGGCAAAACATCAACCCCCCAGACCAAATTTTAGAGACCAGCAGGGACATCCTCTGCTATTTTAGTTGTTTTGAACCGGTTTCACTGCCCTTTTTAACGAAACTAATATCTCAAATGAAACCAGCTACTTGCAGCCTTGATTTTATCCCCACAAAGTTTCTTAAAGAGGTTATTGACACTGTTGGACCCAGTATTTTAATGATAGTTAACAGCTCCTTAAAAAGTGGCATTTTCCCACACTCTTTTAAACATGCTGTGGTCCAACCTCTTTTAAAGAAACCAAACCTTGACCCTTCGATTCTTAATAATTTTAGGCCTATTTCTAAGCTTCCGTTTTTATCCAAGGTTTTAGAGAAAGTAGTTTCTGCACAACTTTTAGCTTTTATGTCTCACAACGACATCTTTGAGAAATTCCAGTCTGGTTTTAAAGCTTTACATAGTACAGAAACTGCCCTCCTCAAGGTAACAAATGACCTTCTTTTAGCTACTGATAGGGGAGAGAGTGCAATTTTAATCCTTTTAGACTTAAGTGCGGCCTTCGACACCGTTGATCATACAATTTTATTGGACCGCCTGAAAACTTGGGTTGGCATCAAGGGCACTGCTTTTAGTTGGTTTTATTCCTACCTTTTAGACAGAACCTTCTCGGTCACCACAGGTAATTATTCCTCAAATACAACTCCCATTACCTGTGGTGTACCTCAAGGTTCTATTTTAGGTCCGATTTTATTTTCTATTTATATGCTCCCACTCGGCCAGATTATTAGACACCACAATGTATCTTTCCATTGCTATGCAGACGACACACAAATATACCTTCCGCTGAGGCCCGGTGACCCGGGAAGCCTAGATGCTATTTTAAACTGTCTTAAAGATATAAACAGTTGGATGGCCCAAAATTTCTTACAGCTCAACAACACCAAAACAGAAATCATATTGTTCAGCCCCCCAAACAATATTAGTCATTATCAGCAAGCCCTTGGTCCCCTCTCCGTCAACATAAAACCCACTGCAAGAAACCTAGGTGTACACTTTGACTCTGATCTGACTTTCATCCCTCACGTCAATAAACTGGTCCAGTCCTGCTTCTATCACCTACGATCCATCTCTAGAATTAAACATATGCTCACTCCCCCCGATCTGGAAAAAGTCATTCACGCATTCATCTTTTCCAGACTAGACTACTGTAACTCCCTTCTCTCAGGCATAAATCAAAAATCACTCTCTCGCCTCCAACTGGTACAGAACTCAGCAGCTAGGCTTTTAACCGGTTTTAACAGACGTCAACACATTACTCCAATTTTAGCTTCCCTCCATTGGCTCCCTGTCTGTTTTAGAATTGATTTTAAGATTTTACTGATCACCTTTAAAGCACGCTCAGGTCTGGCTCCGAGCTATATTGCTGATATTCCTTTTCCAAAGTCGAGACTAAAAACTAAAGGTGATCGTGCCTTCGCCACCAGAGCCCCTCGACTTTGGAACGCGCTGCCTGAGGAGATAAGGCTTGCTGGATCGGTGGATTCTTTTAAATCACTTCTTAAAACCCATTTTTATAGACGTGCCTTTATGTGATGTGGTTCTTTTATTGTTATTTTAACTATTTCATGCAATTCTATTTTTCCTTTGTAAATGATTTTTTTTTTTCTCGCTTTGTTCTGTCAAAGCATTTTGTAAACATGGTTTTTAAGAGTGCTATATAAATAAAGTTATGATGATTATTATTATTATTATTATTATAAAAACACTCAAGCGCCCAAAAGTTCACTTCACAAGAAACAAGAATAGTGAACAACACAAATGAATATGCTGTGTAGACTAGAACACAGCAGACCTTTTACACACAGAGTTACAGCATTACTTTCACATCATAGGTTTGCCAATTCTCTGCCATATACCAAGCAGCTCCGACTCAAAGATGAATAAGGGTGCAATTCAAAAAGCAACCCAGTGCTGCGGATCAGAAAGAGGCATGATGGTACAAGTCATGATAATGACGTCTGCATTTTCCAACGTGTTCCCTCCTGTGTCTACCTGTTGATCAATGTGCCCGATGTTTATAAGCATATGACTGCACTTATAATTTGTTGTGATTAAGTTCCTGACCCACCATGCATCCTGGGAAGTGACAAAGTAGCCTATAACAAACACAAATCAGACAGCAGCAATTCATTTCAGTTCGAACTGCACATTTTAACAAGAACAAGTTTAAAGTTCCACGAGAAAAAGTGAAATTTGTTTATAAACGATCAAAACTGAAAGATTAAAAGAAATCTTTATAAAACACAAAAACAGCACAAACGGAACGAATTGAACATAACAAAACGCATAAAACACAAAGTGCTTATAGAGGGATCATGTGTCACTGCAATTACTGCAATGAGCATGACGTCAGAGTTTGATTTAGTATTTTATTTCTTTAAAGAATGAAACTGACGTGTAAGACTCTTATGTTGTAAACAGTGGCGGCTGCTGGTCTTTCAAGGAGGGGAAGCTCATTTTTCCGGCCTACATCATAACTGTGTTTGTTTATTTATTATATATATTATTATTATTATTCAGGACACCTGAAAAGACCTGTTACTTTTCCCCACCTTTTGCACTAAATCAATCTTAGGAGTTGACCCGCCCTGCTGTTTAACTCTAACAACATTCATATTATCTGCCATGATGTGCACCTTGCTAATGCTAGCAGCTGGAGCTGTGAAGTGTGACCGCCTGTGAGTGTGAGTGATCGTGACAAAGTCGCTGGGGATCGGTAAAGTCTCCGGATCAGTTCAGAACAACGGAATGAAAAACTTGGAAAATGCTCCGGCGGATGTTTCTTCTTCAAGATCGCTAATTCGCTCATTTAGCTGTCAATCAAAAAAGGATTCCGCCTCAGACAGCTCATCCAATCATCATGCAGAAGCTGAGCTTCCAGGCCAGCCCACTGCCCCATAGACCCCCAGAGAAGCTGAGCTTCCAATGGGCGGGACAAAGCCCAGCATTTATCCAATGACCGTCTGGTTTCGCTGCAGTGGAACAACCCGCTCTACGCTTCCCCATTGAAGTCAGTAGAAGCTGAGCGTCCGACTGTGGAAAGCGCTGTGGCGCTGCGGGGATGAATGAGAAGGAAGTTGCGCCGGTTACCTGTGATAAGTAGCTGATTCTGAACAAAAGATGAAGGCTTTCTAGCGCGTATTTAGTCAATGAAATGTACACACAGCAGTATATATTTCACCACTTTTTTTTTTTTTTTTTTTGGTGACATTTTAGGGGAAGCTGAGCTTCCCTTGCAGTCTTAGAGCAATCGCCACTGGTTGTAAACATATAACAGTGATACATTAGACATACAAATAAACAGTGTCTTCGCATAAAGTCATGAGAAAACAAGTGCAAATAACCACAAGCAAGATCATGATGGTGTTCATGTAGATGCAGATTAATATCAATACTGACTAAGTTATTTTATCGATTAAATCTTTTAAGACATAAAACATATATATAGCAGGGACAGTGATGTTTCTGGTACAATACTTCTAATTTCTTTTACCATACCTGACAATTACAGATTTGATGTAAAGCGATATCTATGGTCAGCTGATATTTCTCCAAGTCTCCATATGTTTTCTCGTCAGGGTAGTTCAGTAGCAAGCGCACTCGGATGACATAGACATACATTCTAACGCGCATGTCTACTGTATTGTGGTCTAATTTTTCTGCGCATGGGCAAAGTGAAAGCACAGTTAGCTTGTTTCCTTTCCAGCTTCCTCTCGTTTATATCGACATCATGTGTTTGAAGCATCAGAATTAAACCATAAAGACAGCTGAAGATTTGTCACTTCTCTCCACAGATCACAGTGCATGATGGGAAACATTCGACTTTACCCCTGATGGAAAGAAGTTTGATTTGAAATTTTCTATATGTTTAAATGTAACATGATTTTATTTGTCCTATTCATTTTTTTTTTACCACTAGACAAATTAAAGAAGAAGGCAGAAATAGTTCAGAACTTGTTGTAGACAGCGTTTCACAAAGTCTCTGCAGTTTCTCAAGGCTCAATTTATTATTTTTTAATGAAGTCTGATGTCTGTCTCCACATGCCACGAGAAGCAGTTTATTGTATCAAGTTTACTGTATTTGTAAAATGTGACATGTTTACAGTCAATATGTTTTATTCTTTGATACATGTGGTGTAAATGTTGAGGTACAGCTGCTGGGAAGTAAGAAACCCTTCGGACGCTGCCGCAGACAGGCTTTGACAGCGATGAGGCGACAAAAAGGACACCTTTTTTTTTTTTTTTTTTTACAGAGAAAGAGACATCTTAATGTTTTGTATTTAACGCCGAATTTACAAGAAAGCATCAGCGATGTAGAATGTGTCGTGGCTGTTTCGCATTTTGTTCATTTTTTACTTTCCCCTCCGACTCTTAAAATCACGCAAATTTTCAAAGGAGTCTGGTGATAGTATCCTGCTCCTGCTCTTCCCCTCTGCTGGGATGGAGGGGGAGATAGAGCTGGGCTCGGGGCGCCCTCTGCTGGTCAAAATTCTCCAGGACCAGGAAGGAGCAGGGTCACACAGATGGAGGTGAACTTTGAACTCTGAACAAACCATCCATGAAGTGAGAGATTTATTGGTGGAAAGCAGATTAAAGACAGTGAGAGTTGTTCTGCTTGAGACAGGATGAAACACTAGAATTGTCTCAGTAATGAAACAGAGCTGTGCAGTGGGTTAGTGGAGCTGTCTGTGATGAATTCAGTGGAACTAACAAAGTATCCTGTGCTGCTTAGAACAGTGTTCTGGCACCTTATTTCCCTCTGAGAACAGCTTCTTTATTCACTTATGGAAAACAAACACATTTCTGATGTTGTGTTATGACCTCACTGTAAACAGCCAGTACAGCTGATCCAACTTTACTTTCACCTAAATAAACACCACTGTAGCTTCATGATCACGAGTTGATCTGATGCAACAACACATAACCACAACTCCTCTCCTCACTTCAGACACTTGGTGCTGTAAAGAGAAGCGGTTCTTCCGTCCAGCTCAGAATTAAATACTTCAGGTGACACAAAGTGGGACAGCTCGCTCTCATGCAAACACGTAAAAACATGCCGTGTAGTTTAGTTTGTAGTTCGTAAACTACTCAACTGACATATTCACTATCTTCACATTTTTATTTATTCCTATTTATCATTTATTTCATCAGTGTCATAAATACATAAATAGCACTGTTGTTTATCTCAGTCAAAAGGGTTTATGGATCTGAACCTTTAACACTGAAGCTTTTTCATGACATATGTTCAATACATGAGAAATGCAGGGTTCAGGGGTCACTAACACATCACCAACAACCATTATCTTCATCACAAATCATGAACCTTTCCATGTAATGAGTCATTTTCACATTGTTGATATAAATAGGCAACATCCCCGATTCTCTTAGCAAATCACGTCATTTGTTGAGTGTTTGCATCATGAGGAGAAACTTAACAAACTTTGTGAATCAGCTGCAACACATTTGAACTCATTGGTCCCTTCTTGTAAATTCGGCATTAAATTCACTACATTAAGATTGTTCCTTCCTTGTAAAAAAAAGTGTTGGAATGTCGCGACATCGCTGTACAAGCTGTCTGGTTTTTGTGTTTAAAGTGCTTCCGAGTCTGAGGTGCGTCTTGCCTCCCATCAGCTGTTTGAGCACACTGTTTCAGCTGATTTTAACATTTACACCAAAACTATGAACATATTAAAACATATTGACTATAAACATGTGAAATTGTACAAATCCAGTACACATTAACTAGTAGGCTCCTTCTTTCGGGGAGAAAGAACGTGAAGAAAGTCACCAGACTCCCTTACAGAACGCTCAATTTTAAGACTTGGACAATAGAAGGAACTGTATAAACATTGTGAAACGCGGTCTACAACACACTCGTATCTATTTGGGCTTACTTGTTCATTCGGCCAAAGTTTCACATGAATATATTCCTTTATTTGCTTAAATGTTTTGGTAGCATTTGTCCCAGTGCAGCTGCTCCACTAGGATCCTGTGTATCTCTGCCCCAACGTTTGTTAAGGTTAGACTCACTTTTAGAGAGCCCAAAAAGTTCAGTTTATAACTCGACCACTGGAGAAAATGTTGTTTATCTGACGATTCTTGTAAATACAGTGTAATAATTCTGTTTAAAATAGAAAACTGGCATCAGAAATGATCATAACAAGCCTTAAAAGGTAATTAAGTATAATTTGAGTGTTACTGTAAACTCATGTAAAGGCTGCTAACATGATCTGAGTGTCCACAGTGCAGCTCTGTGTGTGTTTTCTTCTTCTGGGTTTGAACTAATCTTCATCGGTCACTTCCTCCTTCAGCCCGAAAACCATCAACATTATCAACACTGTTTGAACAGATGACACAAACCACTGATTCACATGTGGTTTTCTTAGTGTTCATATGGAAAGTTGATTACAGTTTTTTACAACCGCTATGACCCGTTGTTCAATACTTTTAACGCTTTTTCAAAACTCTTCACACAGTTACCACAACATCAGCCTGTGTGGGCTATACAATTAACACAATTCTTCTTCTTTTGACACAAAATACACACATTTTACACATTTAAAATTAGTTTTAACTCCTTTTACACACAAGCTCAATCAAGACCAAAACAGTAGATGTTAACTGGTGAATTTTCAATTGCTTTCACACGGTTTGTCAAAACAGAAAACCTCATGTTCAAAACTAATGGATTGAAGATTACATTGATCACAGCTGACAACTGCCAGGGCTGAATAAGGCATGCAAAAAGATACTTCCCAAGATGCCTGGCCAGAAAAGACATCAGGTGTCATGTCGATGAAAATATGTGGCCCAATGCTGACGACCGAGCAGATTAGCTTTTTTTTCTTCCACTTTTACAGTGATTTCTTCTGCTCCTTTTTCTTTTTGTGTATTTGACAATACAGTAATGAATGACAGCTAAATGCTGATTTTTTTCCCTCTTTACTCTACTGTAAGTCATTTTCATTTGCAATACAGAAAAGTGTTTACTGCAAATCCTGTCATTTACTGTCTTCTTCTTTCATAAACATTCTGCAAAGCTGCTCTGATATGGGTCGTTCACTTTTTGTACTGAGTGTTGTACAAAAAAGGAACAAAATTCATGGCCAACAAAAGAAAATGAAGACCATCATCACAAACATTGATTTACATGTATGATCAATACAATAATCTGTTGATTGTAAAAGAAAAAGGAAAAAAAGTAGATTTGACACATGCAAAGTGATTCAGTTTGTGTTATTCCATCAGTTGTCAGTGTTTTTTATGACACTGTGCTGTGACTGACTAAATGTTTCTGTTGGAAGACAACGTGTGTCAGTGCTTTGGTAGATTTGGTGAACTGTGTTAGTGTATTATTGTATTTTGGAAGTGTGTGTTTGTGTTTACAGTTTTTTACAACCGCTATGACCCGTTGTTCAATACTTTTAACGCTTTTTCAAAACTCTTCACACAGTTACCACAACATCAGCCTGTGTGGGCTATACAATTAACACAATTCTTCTTCTTTTGACACAAAATACACACATTTTACACGTTTAAAATTAGTTTTAACTCCTTTTACACACAAGCTCAATCAAGACCAAAACAGTAGATGTTAACTGGTGAATTTTCAATTGCTTTCACACGGTTTGTCAAAACAGAAAACCTCATGTTCAAAACTAATGGATTGAAGATTACATTGATCACAGCTGACAACTGCCAGGGCTGGATAAGGCATGCAAGAAGATACTTCCCAAGATGCCTGGCCAGAGAAGACATCAGGTGTCATGTCGATGAAAATATGTGGCCCAATGCTGACGACCGAGCAGATTAGCTTTTTTTTCTTCCACTTTTACAGTGATTTCTTCTGCTCCTTTTTCTTTTTGTGTATTTGACAATACAGTAATGAATGACAGCTAAATGCTGATTTTTTTCCCTCTTTACTCTACTGTAAGTCATTTTCATTTGCAATACAGTAAATAGTGTTTACTGCAAATCCTGTCATTTACTGTCTTCTTCTTTCATAAACATTCTGCAAAGCTGCTCTGATATGGGTCGTTCACTTTTTGTACTGAGTGTTGTACAAAAAAAGGAACAAAATTCATGGCCAACAAAAGAAAAACATCATCACAAACATTGATTTACATGTATGATCAATACAATAATCTGTTGATTGTAAAAGAAAAAGGAAAAAAAGTAGATTTGACACATGCAAAGTGATTCAGTTTGTGTTATTCCATCAGTTGTCAGTGTTTTTTATGACACTGTGCTGTGACTGACTAAATGTTTCTGTTGGAAGACAACGTGTGTCAGTGCTTTGGTAGATTTGGTGAACTGTGTTAGTGTATTATTGTATTTTGGAAGTGTGTGTCTGTGTTTAGTTACACTGCGGGATTTTGAGCATGAAATTAACTGTTTGGGGAATTGTGTGTTTCAGGTGTGATGTGTGTTAACAGTTTTGAAAAAGTGTTTAAGGTTCTGACAAACGGGTCATAGCGGTTGTAAAAAACTGTAGTTACACTGCGTGATTTTGAGCATGAAATTAACTGTCTGGGGAATTGTGTGTTTCAGGTGTGATGTGTGTTAACAGTTTTGAAAAAGTGTTTAAGGTTCTGACAAACGGGTCATAGCGGTTGTAAAAAACTGTAAAACTAATTTTAAACGTGTAAAATGTGTGTATTTTGTGTCAAAAGAAGAAGAATTGTGTTAATTGTATAGCCCACACAGGCTGATGTTGTGGTAACTGTGTGAAGAGTTTTGAAAAAGCGTTAAAAGTATTGAACAACGGGTCATAGCGGTTGTAAAAAACTGTAACACAACTGCCAGGGCTGGATAAGGCATGCAAAAAGATACTTCCAAAGATGCCTGGCCAGAGAAGACATCAGGTGTCATGTCGATGAAAATATGTGGCCCAATGCTGACGACCGAGCAGATTAGCTTTTTTTTCTTCCACTTTTACAGTGATTTCTTCTGCTCCTTTTTCTTTTTGGGTATTTGACAATACAGTAATGAATGACAGCTAAATGCTGATTTTTTTCCTCTTTACTCTACTGTAAGTCATTTTCATTTGCAATACAGAAAAGTGTTTACTGCAAATCCTGTCATTTACTGTCTTCTCTTCATAAACATTCTGCAAAGCTGCTCTGATATGGGTCGTTCACTTTTTGTACTGAGTGTTGTCCAAAAAAAGGAACAAAATTCATGCCTAACAAAAGAAAATGAAGAACATCATCACAAACATTGATTTACATGTATGATCAATACAATAATCTGTCGATTGTAAAAGAAAAAGGAAAAAAGTAGATTTGACACATGCAAAGTGATTCAGTTTGTGTTATTCCATCAGTTGTCAGTGTTTTTTATGACACTGTGCTGTGACTGACTAAATGTTTCTGTTGGAAGACAACGTGTGTCAGTGCTTTGGTAGATTTGGTGAACTGTGTAGTGTATGTGTATTACAGTTTTTTTCAATTGTTTACACGCAATTTTGAAAACTGGGTTCTTTTTTTCAAAATATAATCACAATTATCCAAACACCACACTCAATTTGCACAATTCCTAAATTGTTTGCAAAATGACACACTTCATGTCAAAACATATACACATATTTGTGAAAATGCTATTAGTTTTCATTTAACCAACACAGTCCTCAATGATCAGACACTATTGCAGCCAGTTTCACACTGCTGTGATAAATAAAAAACACATTTGTAAAAAAAAACTAATTTTAGGAAATAGCATGTGCTAGATTTTTGGCCAGACATTGTTATGTAAGGGATAATTTAGATGTAAAAAAAAATAGTGACAAACCCACAACATTCTTCATGATTAGTTTGAGATATAGGGAGAATGTACACAAATAGGCCTACTATAAACTTACCAAGCACTGCACAACACTGATGCTGCAGACTGAATATTTCAAGTATTTATTTCGATACTTACAGTATTTCTTACCATAATCAGTTACAGTAATCAACCAACAATGAAATCAATGAAACAAATAAAATCTGTAGACAAATAAAAATGACTGCATGAAGTACATACACTTTGACTCTGAAGAAAAACTACTGTAAAAGCAACAAGAATACCTGAGTGCTGCGTTTTCAAATTAGCACATGTGTGCTTCCACACCTGGTGGATGTGTTTATCCAGTTTGTTCATGAGTGTGGTCATTGGCAATCCGGGGCTTTGTAATGACAAGGAAGTAACCTCACAATCCTTATCTGTGTCTAAGGTGTGAAAATGTGTGTAGAGTTTTACAAATCACTGTGTGTAATGTTTTGCAAAAAGGGTGAAGCAGACATTGTGTGTAATGTTGTGCAAATCTGTGGAGGTGTTTTGCTCCTTGCAGTAGAATTTTGCAAATTGTGTGGAAATTTTAATTTTAGTGTGTAAACAATTGTAAAAAACTGTATTGTATTTTGGAAGTGTGTGTCTGTGTTTAGTTACACTGCGTGATTTTGAGCATGAAATTAACTGTTTGGGGAATTGTGTGTTTCAGGTGTGATGTGTGTTAACAGTTTTGAAAAAGTGTTTAAGGTTCTGACAAACGGGTCATAGCGGTTGTAAAAAACTGTAACTTTAGTCTACTCCCTGCTGGTCAGAAGAGATTTAGTTACAGTTTTTTTCAATTGTTTACACGCAATTTTGAAAACTGGGTTCTTTTTTTCAAAATATAATCACAATTATCCAAACACCACACTCAATTTGCACAATTCCTAGATTGTTTGCAAAATGACACACTTCAGT
The DNA here is from genome assembly GCA_039737535.1 of Lagodon rhomboides. Classification (NCBI taxonomy): domain Eukaryota; kingdom Metazoa; phylum Chordata; class Actinopteri; order Spariformes; family Sparidae; genus Lagodon; species Lagodon rhomboides. Next base: position 9,724,401 of record CM077798.1, on the reverse strand, counting down.
CAAAACATACACACTTCAGTCAAAACATATACACATATTTGTGAAAATGCTATTAGTTTTCATTTAACCAACACAGTCCTCAATGATCAGACACTATTGCAGCCAGTTTCACACTGCTGTGATAAATAAAAAACACATTTGTAAAAAAAACTAATTTTAGGAAATAGCATGTGCTAGATTTTTGGCCAGACATTGTTATGTAAGGGATAATTTAGATGTAAAAAAAAATAGTGACAAACCCACAACATTCTTCATGATTAGTTTGAGATATAGGGAGAATGTACACAAATAGGCCTACTATAAACTTACCAAGCACTGCACAACACTGATGCTGCAGACTGAATATTTCAAGTATTTATTTCAATACTTACAGTATTTCTTACCATAATCAGTTACAGTAATCAACCAACAATGAAATCAATGAAACAAATAAAATCTGTAGACAAATAAAAATGACTGCATGAAGTACATACACTTTGACTCTGAAGAAAAACTACTGTAAAAGCAACAAGAATACCTGAGTGCTGCGTTTTCAAATTAGCACATGTGTGCTTCCACACCTGGTGGATGTGTTTATCCAGTTTGTTCATGAGTGTGGTCATTGGCAATCCGGGGCTTTGTAATGACAAGGAAGTAACCTCACAATCCTTATCTGTGTCTAAGGTGTGAAAATGTGTGTAGAGTTTTACAAATCACTGTGTGTAATGTTTTGCAAAAAGGGTGAAGCAGACATTGTGTGTAATGTTGTGCAAATCTGTGGAGGTGTTTTGCTCCTTGCAGTAGAATTTTGCAAATTGTGTGGAAATTTTTATTTTAGTGTGTAAACAATCGTAAAAAACTGTAAGAAGATCTTTCACTAAGAAGGAAGTGTAAGATCGCCCTGACCCACTCTTAACAGCCTTCTTAGCGACCAAACGCTCAGTGCAGCCGCTTCAGGGAAAGTTATATCGGACACTCAAAGGAATACTAAAACCATGCGTAATGATGAATGTGCGCTCATAGCTGCAAAACACTGACGCAAAAAAAAAATAATAGCATAAAAAGAAAAATAAAGATATGAAAATAAAGAATTGCCCATGTGTTCCTGTAGCTAGCCTACATAAATAAAATAAATCATCATTACTATCACTCGTTACGTTTTCACACACATTCGGCATCTGCATCTGAGTTTACTGTAGCTATAAAACCATCAACCACCCTGTGGTAATTCACAGATATGAGGGAAACTGACAGGTGTAGCTGAACTCAACTGGAACCTCATCAAGAGAGTCTCTAGTCTATAGGAGACTGCGATATAGACCTATATGCTATATAGAACCCATTTTGAGTTAAAATGTTAAAATCATTTTTGAGTATGCAGGAACATAACTACAACTCTGAGGTTTATAACAAACCAAACCGTTTGAAAATCGGTTTAAAATTAAGCAATCTATGTGTATGCAGTGGCATTCTGGCTCTGTCTGTCCCTTCCGGCTTCCCGTACACGCTGGTCTCCGCTAACTAGGAGGGCGGGGGAGGCACGTAACTCTCATACATTCGCTAGAGCCCAGGTAACGCATAGTATAAAGTAGCCTCGTAAGTCGGGCTGTCTCCCTCTCCGTCTGTCCTCCGGTTTGCCCCTGGGTCTCACGCAGGAGTCTATCGCCAGGATGTTGCGATTGCGTTGCATTGTTTAGGTTAATTTATGCCGAGCCTTAATATTTTCTTTTTCCACCTGTAGCTCTGCGTCCTCCTAACTCTGCCATTGCAGTAGGGATCCTGAATTGTTTGTAGCTTTAGCTGTCTCTCCCCGAGGTATGCATTTGCTAAATAGCTGCTAACTTCCCTCTATAGTTACACGGAGTCTCGCGTGTTTCCCCTATTTATGTAGCCTACACCTACAGCTGATTGTGACTACGGCCCTGCGCTTCTACCTAGTGTCTCCTAATCAGTGGATGAGCGTGGGCCCTGTTGGTATGAAACCCGAACATTGTAGTCTTTACCGTGACCTCGGATCTAGAACTGAACGGTTGCTATTTATGTTACAGGTAGCATGGCTTTGTTCAGATCGCCTGTTTAGTGTGGTCACGCTGCTGTCTTGTCCTGAGTTGTTAGTAGCTTCTAGCCTTATTTTCCATCTCGGCACACTCCTTACTGTTTGCTTTAAGCAGCCCGCTGCGCCTTTCCGCGTCGCGGTATGTGCGTTTTGTTTGTCTGTCTGTTTGTTTTTGCTCCTCTCCGTGCATGGGCTCTGGACAGTTTTTGTTTGCAGTTAGACTCTATTTAGACCAATGCATGCTGCTGGGTTGCTGTCTGTGCAGTTTTAATGTGTGTTTTTTATTGTATGTTTATAGCTTTATCCCGCCGCTAGGGCTATTGTATAAATGAGCTCATAGATCTGTCTTTGTCATATATGATATATGCTGGTGTGTGGCTACTGTGCATTTTGATTGGTTTATGCTTTGGCAGGCCGGTGGTTTCCCTTGGCGGGGGTCAGCTAGTCACCTGGTGGTGGGCTTGTGGGAAATCTCACCTTGGTGTGTTTTACTAGGAGGTTGGTGGTGGTTTGTTGTGCCAGTGGGGTGACACCTTTCTGCAGTGAGCGTGCACGTGTGGACACCTTTCCCAGATAGCCGCCCCCCGGTAAGCCCTGCCTCCAGTTCATTTTTCTTCTCTTTTGAATGAGTGCTACAGGTAATACAGGTAAACACCATAAGAAGAGAATAATAAACTATATTTTTATATTTTTCTAACTCATGTCAGTTGTTTTTTTCAGTGAAGTATTCTATTAGGCTACATTGTACCTCCGTCTCCCCCTTCCCTAAGCAGTTCTTTCAATAAATCGACATTTGTTTTATTGGAATTCACGTCTCTGCCTGTTGTATTTGAGCCTGTGCAAATTGGTGTCTCATGTTGGTACAGTAGGTGTATTGCCCTGGTGTCCCTGGGAACTAGGCCCAGGGTGGTGTAGGCGACAGCAATTAGCTCTACTCTCAATAGTGATCCGGTCACATATGGTTATTTAAATGCTACATGCACCATAGACTTTGATGTTATGAGCGGGCGAGCTGCCTGTGGCAAGATGGCCGCCATGCGAGGACGTCGGTCTCCATTGGCTAACAGCGTGCGTGAGCCATCTAGTGTTTATATACACTACTCAAAATTAGTTAGGGATACTGGGAACAGGGTGCATATATGCGTGTGCACGAATATTAATGAAAAGTCAAATAAAATGTGTGGCATTATTTTTGGGACCAAAAATATTCACAAAACACAAAATTTTAATTCAAATATGTCACAGAATAAACAATCAAGTGAAACATAAAAATATTGCAATATCCCTAACTAATTTTGAGTAGTGTGTATATATCTATGCAAGTAAACACTGTTCAGTCTGATTCAAGATGGCTCCTCATTGACTACAATACATTACACCTTTCTCACATTATTCACATCCATCTGTTTGTGCTGCATGTAAACTTATTCCCTCCTACATCTGTGTCTGTATATATGTCTAACCATGTTGAATGATTCATTTTTTTTTTTTTTAAATAGCCTAACTATTTCTGTGTCTCTTTATATCTCATTGTACATCCATGTCTTACCCAATATACACTTTGTCTATTAACACTACGCAAGAGTATTACACTTCATTGTACATCAAACCTTCACACACAACCTGGCCATAATTGAAAAATCTACTTAATCTCACACAATACGAATACATACTTCCTATGGGCACTGCACTAGTGCATTAAAATATGGGGACAGAATATTGTGAAGAGAATTCATACATTCAATAATAGTCCATGAATTTCACATCTGATTAATCCAAATGTAGCAGGTAACACAATATACCATTATTAATAAATGGTAGCTTTAGGCTATAGTTAATTAAACATCACTTAATAGTTTGTTAACATCAGCGACATGCTTTATGAATATTAAACAAATGTTTATTATAAAGTAACAACTGATGTTATATAAATGGTTTATAAAGCATTTCATTGTTTGGTAAGTTGTATTTTTTATCATAAACCAAGCGAATCTGTTACATCTGTAGAGTTGATGTAGAAGTCACATTTTCAAACAGTTGAGTCCAGTAGAATCCACTCAGCTGAGGAGGCTGTGACGATCAGGGGCCGTATTCACAAAGCATTTTATCTTACCGCTAGGAGTGCTCCTAACTCGCGCTAAAACATTTTACGTAGGAGTTTTTTCTTAAAAGTTATTCACAAAGCCGCTGAGACCTACTCATACTAAGGATAAATCACTAAGAGTGAACTAAGAGTGACGCGCCGTTGCTATGGATTACGTCGATTCTCGTGCACGACTTTAGAAGCGGTCAGTACGGTGATTGGTTGTTCAGAGCGAGGCGGTCTCGGTGAAACTCATCCGCAGCATCCCACAAACGAGCCCACGAAATCACCGAAAAACAAGGAAATAGCCTAGGCTAGAAATGAATTCCTATCAAGTAGTTATGGACAGTGCAGTTAGCAGAATACACGCATGAAGTTCGGTAAAGTTGGAAATATATTCACAGAGTCGAACTTCACGGATCAATAACTCATAAGCGAAACATTATTAAAACACAACGAGCTACAACCGTATTTTCATCCAAACGAGCGATCCTCCGGGCTGGACACATAACACTGGTCTCAGACGGTCCCTGCGCCCTCGTCTCACAGACGGCTGACCACAGAGACCAGTGTTATGTGTCCAGCCCGGAGGAGCGCTCGTTTGGATGAAAATACGGTTGTAGCTCGTTGTCTACCTTACTACGGTAGTTAAGAGTCGTCGTTTGTGTTTTAATAATATTTCGCTTGTGAGTTATTGATCCGTGAAGTTCAAATCTGTGAATATATTTCCAACTTTACCGAACTCACGCAGCTTGACAAGTTTGTGCAGACCACGCATACAGTGATCACTGTACTGTCCCTCTCTGGGCTGAGGCGTATTTCGCCGTGCAGGACATGAAATCGACGTTTCATCTGCCCAATTCCTCTCTCCACAACATTTCATGTATTTTTGTGTGCTCTAACATATATGGAGGAAAACAGTAAACAATAATAAATATGGATTCAACAAATAAAAGACGACAATACGATGTTTTTTACGCAAAGGATTAAGCGTAATCTGCATAATCACTTCCATGTTCTACTTTAACTGTGCTCCCGGTTGTGGATTCAGATAGGGTGTCAAGAGCCACGTCTTGCAGGGATAGCCACTGTCACCCAGCAAGTGACACCCAGCTGGTACATGGTGCCTCTCAAAAAGCTGCCTCAGACCGCTCTCCATTAAAATACGTGAATCATGGGTAGACCCAGGCCACTTTGCAACAACATCAAGAATGTTAAAAGTTGCATCAAAAACAATCTGCGTGTTGATGGAATGTACTTTCTTTCTATTGACGAACACGTCCTCATCTTTTGATGGCGCAATTATTTATTTATTTATTTATTTTCATTTGTATTGTTATTGCATCCCGCACTAATTCCACAACAAGTTTTATACCCTCACGATTTAGCCTATATCTCTTGATCAATCCACATTCTTCCATTGTCTCCAAAACATTTCGTCTCGCAGCCATTTTCCGATTCTTTGTGAATAGGTCTTACTGAGTTAGGAGTCCTCTCGAGGACTTTTAAGCTCTCCTAGACTTAGGTGCTACTTTTAGGCCTAAAATACTTTGTGAATTGCTCTTAGTGAAAAAAATTAGGAGTCCTAAATTTAAGACTGACACGCCCATTATTTTTAGGAGTTTCTCCTAAATTCGCCAGTTAGGAGCTACTTTTAGCCCTAAGATCCTTTGTGAATACGGCCCCTGGGGCCGTATTCACAAAGCATTTTATCTTACCGCTAGGAGTGCTCCTAACTCGCGCTAAAACATTTTACGTAGGAGTTTTTTCTTAAAAGTTATTCACAAAGCCGCTGAGACCTACTCATACTAAGGATAAATCACTAAGAGTGAACTAAGAGTGACGCGCCGTTGCTATGGATTACGTCATTCTCGTGCACGACTTTAGAAGCGGTCAGTACGGTGATTGGTTGTTCAGAGCGAGGCGGTCTCGGTGAAACTCATCCGCACCATCCCACAAACGAGCCCACTAAATCACCGAAAAACAAGGAAATAGCCTAGGCTAGAAATGAATTCCTATCAAGTAGTTATGGACAGTGCAGTTAGCAGAATACACGCATGAAGTTCGGTAAAGTTGGAAATATATTCACAGAGTCGAACTTCACGGATCAATAACTCATAAGCGAAACATTATTAAAACACAACGAGCTACAACCGTATGTTCATCCAAACGAGCGATCCTCCGGGCTGGACACATAACACTGGTCTCAGACGGTCCCTGCGCCCTCGTCTCACAGACGGCTGACCACAGAGACCAGTGTTATGTGTCCAGCCCGGAGGAGCGCTCGTTTGGATGAAAATACGGTTGTAGCTCGTTGTCTACCTTACTACGGTAGTTAAGAGTCGTCGTTTGTGTTTTAATAATGTTTCGCTTATGAGTTATTGATCCGTGAAGTTCAAATCTGTGAATATATTTCCAACTTTACCGAACTCACGCAGCTTGACAAGTTTGTGCAGACCACGCATACAGTGATCACTGTACTGTCCCTCTCTGGGCTGAGGCGTATTTCGCCGTGCAGGACATGAAATCGACGTTTCATCTGCCCAATTCCTCTCTCCACAACATTTCATGTATTTTTGTGTGCTCTAACATATATGGAGGAAAACAGTAAACAATAATAAATATGGATTCAACAAATAAAAGACGACAATACGATGTTTTTTACGCATTGGACTAAGCGTAATCTGCATAATCACTTACATGTTCTACTTTAACTGTGCTCCCGGTTGTGGATTCAGATAGGGTGTCAGGAGCCACGTCTTGCAGGGATAGCCACTGTCACCCAGCAAGTGACACCCAGCTGGTACATGGTGCCTCTCAAAAAGCTGCCTCAGACCGCTCTCCATTAAAATATGCGAATCATGGGTAGACCCAGGCCACTTTGCAACAACATCAAGAATGTTAAAAGTTGCATCAAAAACAATCTGCGTGTTGATGGAATGTACTTTCTTTCTATTGACGAACACGTCCTCATCTTTTGATGGCGCAATTATTTATTTGTTAATTAATTTATTTTTATTTGTATTGTTATTGCATCCCGCACTAATTCCACAACAAGCTTTATACCCTCACGATTTAGCCTATATCTCTTGATCAATCCACAGTCTTCCATTGTCTCCAAAACATTTCGTCTCGCAGCCATTTTCCGATTCTTTGTGAATAGGTCTTACTGAGTTAGGAGTCCTCTCGAGGACTTTTAAGCTCTCCCAGACTTAGGTGCTACTTTTAGGCATAAAATACTTTGTGAATTGCTCTTAGTGAAAAAAATTAGGAGTCCTAAATTTAAGACTGACACGCCCATTATTTTTAGGAGTTTCTCCTAAATTCACCAGTTAGGAGCTACTTTTAACCCTAAGATCCTTTGTGAATACGGCCCCAGGTGTTTAAGTGGAACCTGGCCGCCTTCATCATACTGTAAGTCTCTATGCTGCCAACAGGGGGAGCTAGAGTCACACAGAAAGCACCAGCGGGAACTATGGTGATCTCCCAGAGAGAGTTGATTCAACAGACATGAGTTCACTGACAGTGACTCAGATTTCCAGCTAATACATGAGCACAAACTTATGAAGGAGACCACTGAGACTGCAGCGACTGCTGAGACTGCTTCAGCTACTAGCTAGCTTCCCCTGAGCCCCATCATGAGCCTGGTCTCTGGTGTGGGATCAGAGCGTTTGTCGATTCATACACTGTGATGTTGATCAACCAATAGACGCGCGCGCGCACACACACACACACACACACACACACACACACACACACACACACACACTCTCTCTCTCTATCTCTCTCTCTCTCACTCACACACACACACACACACACACACACACACACACACATACACACACACACACACACACACACACTATCCAACATCAATAGTGACACACACCTATCATTTCAGCAGCAAGGCACCCTTGCAGAAAACAGTAAAAAGTGTGAAATTTCGCTGCATGCATTGAATGGGAAAAGTAGTGCCATCTGGTAGACAAATATAAAAATTAAAAATGTAAGGCTAGTAGTCCAAAATGAAATCTTAATAAATAAAGATAAATATAAATGTGGGATCAAATATTGTATTTTCAATGGGACATTTTTTGTTGTGAGGAACAAATGTGTCGGTTTTTGCATAGCTTAGCCATTTTAGGCTAATTTAAGAAACTGAGATGACAATTCTAAAATGTTTTATTCATTCAACACAGCCAAAATGGCATGAACATAAAAAACGAAATGGCACAAAATGTCCCGAAGAACTCTTAATGGTTAAGCAGAGTGTCTGTCATCTCAAATGAGAAATCCAGTAGCCTACTTGTTCGGACCGGTCCTACCAACGAGTTCTTCCCGATGGTAAAATAACAAACAGTTTACAACTCCCGGATAATGTCTTGCATGTTCTGGCAGAATGTTAGTGATAACATCTGCCCCACAAGAAAATCATAGTCTATTCTTGTACAAGATTTTAATCTTCCCAGATAAAGTAGATACGATAACATCTGCATTCTTGCGATGTTGGCAATCTATGGCCTACCTGCTGCTGCATGCTGAGTGATTACTGATATCGCAATGTCGGTAGAGGAGCGATTTTTGTCGGGACTTTGTTCTTCACTGATCTGACTACTTGACTGTGTTATGGTGTTTCCTGCTCAGGTTCAGAGTACAGCCACAATTATATGTGTTGTTTACCTTTTAGCTTTCTCTCGCATATATGGATATGTGTTTGAATCACAATTAAATCATAAAGACAGCTGCAGATTCTTCTCTTCTCTACACAGAACACAGTGCATGATGGGAAAGACTCGACTTTTTCCCTGATGGAAAGAAGTTTGATATGAAGTTTTCTTTATGCTTAAATGTAAGTAGATGATTTTGATTGACGTATTCAATGATTATCATGTTAATGAAAACAACTTCTCTCATATTAATGGATTTATTTACAGTGTGTTCACATTATAAACAGAACATCAGGTAAAGGCAGTGCATTGTAACAATGTTCATCAGAAGACAAAGATTCAGATCAAATAAATAAAGTGAGAGGATGATATTTATATCAAATAAACTTTATTTACAGATATAACAGTAACAAACTGATTTACAGGTCACATTCATTACTAGAATATGGAAGGACAGACAAGAGATATATTTTTATTGCATCAGTTTCTTGAATGATATCCTCTGATGAACAGAAATTGTCAACAATCCAAATACTGAAAATATTGTTCATGACATAATAAAGCTTCAACCATTAAATGTCTCGTCATGAAATCCTTATTTGAGATGGTTCACAGCATTTAAAGAATTAAACTCAAACTGTTTTATTTTGTTGAAAGTGAAAATAAAGTAATTTACAGACGATACAGATGATTCGTACCATCTGTTTCTAAAGATGACATGCAGACCAACAAATGATCTGAGGTTACTCTCACACATGTAGCCTATCAGGTCTCTGAGGTGCAAGGGGCGTGCCCGCTTTAAAAAACACACCAGCACCTGGGGATTTGGCGTGAGAGATGGTATTAAATCACTCGTCATACAGATCACTGCAGTCTGTCCTCTCATCATAATCATCATCAAAGACTCTCGACCTGACATGTGTAAGTGTTGATTTAAGTTGTATTTGTCAGCTGAGGAGTTAAATTCTACCAGAAACTTCTTTTGTAATAACATTTTATTCTTGATCCTCAACGTTGGATCATAGAGAGACATGTTAAACTATGAGACACAAGATACCAAGTTCAAGATTGTTTGTGTTTATTTACAGTTCAAATCTCATTTCTTTGTAGACACTGTTGACAACACTGAAATTATGTTCCCACATCTCTGCACCGAAGGGTCTAACGTAGCCTACCACTTGTTTTGTGTTCTCTAGATGGCGCCGTTGTTGCTTACTGAGATGTCTACCTATGGGAACTTTTTTATTTTCATTATGAAGTTAAATGATTTTCTGTTTTCTCCATGCAATTTGTTGCGCCACAGAGCTGCTGATGTGTGTTTACTGAGTCAAAGCTGTTGGACTGAACTCTTCATCTTCACAGTTTAACCAATGGCAACATCTTTTGTCAAAAAAACAATGCAGCAGCTTTGCATTACACTGAAAAAAGAAAATAGTTCGATCAACTTAATTGAATTGTTTCAATTGGTAACACCTAAATGAATTAAGTTCTTTGAAATTAAGGTATTAAGTTAGATTTACACAATTGATTTAAGTCACATGTACTTAATAATTCAATCGTTCTCAAATCAACATATTGCATTAATCCAACTTAATATTAAGGCAAGTCAACTTAAAGTTTTCAGTTTTTCCAACTCAATAATTTGCATAATCCACAAGTAAAATACTGCTCCCTTCTAACCTAATATTATGGTTTCATGAAAATGGCTTTTTTTAGTAACCTGAAAATGAAATTTCAGTTTGTTTAATACAACTAAAATTACAAATATAGCCGCAAGCGGCAATGCGCGGGTTCTTACCTGTTCCGGCCCAAACCGGCCACCCCGGACCTCACCCACCGCAGCCAACGACATCACTCGCTCGGTCCACGAAGGCCCCGTGCAATACACGCCCATTACAAGCCCCAGGTTTCTCCAAACCGGGCGATCGGTTACACGTTCATGACGGTTATAGCGCCCCCATTTGGCCGATTGGGTTCAAATTTTTTGAGCAGCATTTTGATGTGATTTATAGTGGGTGTACCAAGTTTCATGTCCCTAGGTCATTCCAGCTGGTCAAAAATCAATAATGACGAATAGACCACGCCCACTTTCAAGTATCAACATGGCACTCTAGATATTCGTTAATAGTCACCCCTAGAGCCTGCATACCAAATTTGGTGAAATTCCGTCCAATGGTCTTTGAGATACGCATGTGTAGCATTTATAGCGCCCCCTATAGGTTGAGCTCAAAATGCTTTGGTAGGCACCTTCCCAGTCCCATTGTGAACCTACCCACCAAGTTTGGTGATGATCGGGCAAGGGGTGCGGGAGTTATAGCCGATCATTTCTAAGCTCCACCCATTGCGAAGATTCATTGGTCCGTAGCGGCCATGTTTTTTGACCGATCTGGCTAAATTGAAATAGAAATTTGTCATTTAATCCCCCGAGGCTGTGTACCAAATTTAGTGTTGATAGAGTCAATGTTGTAAAAGTAGATACCACTTTACTGTTTTTCACATTATGCAAATTAGAAAAAATCTAAGTAGGCGGAGCTTAATGGTCCAAGAGGCTTTTTTGTAGAGCACATTGAGCTGGACCTGTGTGTCAAATTTCAAGTCAATCAGACTTACGGTGTGAGGGGCGTGGCCTTCTGAAAAACGCATTTTCAAGCCTTAATTACAGCGCCACCATCTGGCCGACTGGGCTCATATTTTAATAAAAGTTGATGCACATCATTTCCAATGTTTGGGCCAAGTTTCAAGTTTCTGGCTCATTCCAGCTCACGGGAATTTCAGCTCAAGCGGCAGACAATGAAGAAAAATAATAATAAACCGGTACAATCTACCCCTTCGGGTTAGAACCCTAATTATAAGTTGGCTGAAAATATGAAAAAAAAACTGAAACTCACTCATCGTCTACCGCTTATCCTGCATTGGGGTCACGGGTGAGCTGGAGCCTATCCCAGCGGACTTAGGGCATGAGGCGGGGTACACCCTGGACAGGTCGCCAGCCTATCACAGACAGACAACCACTCACACTCTCATGCACACCTATGGACAATTTAGAGTCGCCAATTAACCTAACCTGCATGTCTTTGGTATATGGGAGGAAGCCGGAGTACACGGAGAGAAAAAACATGCAAACTCCACACAGAAGGGCCCTGGCTTGGTTTGAACCCAGAACCCGCTTGCTGTGAGGCAACAGTGCTAACCACTGCACCACCATACACAAATTTTTGTATAATCTTGGCACTTATAATTGTAATTTTAGTTATATTAAACAAACTGAAATTTAATTTTCAGGTTACTAAAAAAAGTAATTTTCATGAAACCATAATATTAGGTTAGAAAGGATATTTTACTTGTGGGTTATGCAAATTATTGAGTTGGAAAAACTTTAAGTTGACTTGCCTTAATATTAGGTTGGATTAATGCAATATGTTGATTTGAGAACGATTGAATTATTAAGTACATGTGACTTAAATGAATTGTGTTAATCTAACTTAATAACTTAATTTCAAAGAACTTAATTAATTTAGGTGTTACCAATTGAAACAATTCAATTAAGTTGATCCAACTTATTATCCAACTATTTTCTTTTTTCAGTGTAGACTGCCTTCACTAAAGCAGAAATCTGAATGAAACTCACTCAGAACTTTACGTTACTTCAACTAATCTGAAATACACTTTTTAGAGTGTAGCATCAAGACTGTGTCCAGTAAGGAAGTCCTTGTGTGTATTGAGCAGGATGATAGAGCCTTAAAAGTATTGTCAAGACTAAAGACATTAGATTTAGATATTTCTTGTGGTACATGTGAGGACTGAACTGATCACATGACTCTTCACCTCTGTCTCCTCTCACAGGGAGAAGATGATCTGCAGGATCCTGCTGCTCATCAGCCTCAACTGTGTCTGTGGTGAGTTTACAGCTTCACTTTATGACACTGTGATTCAATGAATCAGTTAAAGTAGCCCACATGTGAGCAAACAGTTGATGCTGATGAGCCTCTGCAGCTCTGAGACGTCACTAAACTGTCCACAGAAACATGTGTAGATGGAGTTTAAAGGCTGCCATGTTAAAGCTGTCAGTGTGTCTGCTCCTCACTTTCCCTCTCTGTCTCCTCAACAGGAACATTTGTAGTGAATGTGACACAGACCTCCTATCAGGCAGAGGAGAACCACAACATCACACTGGAATGGACGTTCACAACCACAACTGACACTTCCCCCGACTCCCTTTTTATCTTCTGTGAGATGAAAACTGATCACAAAGTCTCAGTCCTGTTTGAACTACGTGGAGGTGTTGTGGTCCCAGAGTCTCGAGATCAACAGTTTGTAGGACGAGTCCAGTGGGACAAAGACGTCCTCAGAGATGGACGACTCAGACTTCATGTGTCCAGACTCAGGACTGAGGACTCAGGCTGGTACCTGTGTGATGTGAGGACAAACTATGGTGTGGACTTTGGTGAATGTTGGCTCAATGTCTCTGGTAAGTTGGTTGTGTAGAAGTCAGTAGAACTTTATTAACAGGTTCAATTCAGCAGCTTTTTTGGATCAATAAGAACCTGAAGAAAAAATATTGAGGATGACCACAGTCCACAATCCTTCACTTTGTTCTCACAGCATCTGAGAAATATGACACAACTTCAGCTGATCTGTTGTTTGGTCTCTTTACAGCAGCGAGGGATTGGGCCGAAGCTGTGATACCCAACACAGACACACCAGAGAGACCGAACAGGGTCAGTTGGGGATGGATTGCCCTCTACTGTGTATTGGGACTGACAGCAGCAGTGGTCGCTGTGTGGTTTGTTTGTCGCCATTTATTTATTTATTTATTTATTTTATTTAACCTTTATTTAACCAGGCAAACAAATTAAGAACAGGATTCTTATTTACAAATGCAGCCTATTTATCACTGTCTGTCTAAGAAACAAAAGTCCAGCAGAGGATTTAAGAAGAGTTCCAGCTTAGCAGCACCAGAGGAAACAGTTTTATCAGGACTGTAAATGAGACCGTTAAAACACATCCTGCCTTCATGTTGTTCAGTACGTGTCCATGATATAATAGTCAGAGGTAGATAGTTACAACTGTGTATGTTACATTTATGTTTTTGATTTCTCTACATGATGTATTTTTATCCATAATGAAATAAGACATTATGATTCATATCTCATCTCTCCTGTACTGGACTCCTGCAAGATGTCATGAAGCTTCAGGTGAACTGATCTGCTTGTTCTCATGTGTTGTATGATGTGACAGGACAGACAGGAAGACTTTATTTATTTTATCTTAATCTTTGTCTTCTGATGAACATTGTTACAATGCACTGCCTTTACCTGATGTTCTGTTTATAATGTGTACATACTGTGAATAAATCCTTTAATATGAGAGAAGCTGTTTTTATTACATTTAATAAGTCAATTAAAAAATAACAGGCCCCTAATTGTTCATGGCTGTACAAGACATAACAATTACAATTATGTACACACATGGAGCCATTGATTTAAAACTCATAACAGTCAAATAAATGAAATAATTTTCAAAATGTAGAACCACAACAATAAACTCTGTCTGTTAACCCTGGTTAACATGTCAAAATTTCATACAGAAATGTCAACCTTTTCTACCAAAAATCACAGTTTTGTCACTGGTCTCAATAATATTTGACTTTGTGTGAATTTAAACAGATCTGACGATGCCTGATTTGTCAGAGAATGTTTTGATTACTTTCCCAATCATCCAGGAATTTCTGGGGGCAGTGGCATGTGGGATCAAAACGATGTCTCCTGTTGCAAGATTACGTTCTGTTCCGTTCCACTTTTGTCTTTCCTGTAATGTAGCAAGGTATTCTTTGGAGCATCTTTTCCAAAATAAATCTGAAATGTATTGTGCCTGTTTCCATCTTCTTCTTGCATACTGGTCCTTATGATCAAACAAGCCTGGGGAAAAACCGGTAGATGGTTTGGCTTCAGAGGTTCCAGGTAGTTAGGGTCCTCCAGAAGTTGATGTTACTCCATTGTCTAAAAATGCATAGGTCTGAATCACTTTGTTGCCTTTTCTTGCTTTCACCTGAACTGGAAGAATTGAGAGTTTTCCATTTCTAACGGCTCCTATTTGGCTTCCAAAGGCTTGAGACGACACAAGTGTGTTGTTTACAGTCGGTTCAGGTTCACTGGAGTATACAGTATGTATGAGTATTTCTTTCTTGACATGAATGTGTAAAGCTGTTGGATGGCTCTGTTTGCATTTTTCACTTTTTTGCTCAAACGCCCAATGTTGTGACACCCAAAGCAAACCCCTTTATCCTAAGAAGTCGATTTTTTCATGTTGTTTATTTTTGGCAAATTGTTGACATCCATCCAAAGAGTGACTTTGTGAACAGAATAAACAATTGATGTTGCTCCTTGTGTCTCTCAGTTTGGTTTTGTTTGTCTCCTTGGGTTGTAGTTATAAAGTTTTCTCATTTCATTTTTGGTTTTTGGTACACATCCCTTTTCAGTGGCTTGAATATCCCCAAAAATTGGATCAGTCAAGAGCTATACTTGATGTTCCACAAAGTGCATGATGTCACTGAAGTTCAGTTTTCATTTTTGTTTTTCACAAATGTCACATGCTAAGCTTCTGAATTGTTCCCTCTGTTTAAACGACATTTTTGAAATGACAACTTTAAGATTAACAGACATGTCAAGTTCTCTCATGTCCTGCAAATCATACATTGCGTTGATGCACCCACATAGGAATAAAGTGTAACCCTGGAGCAAGCAAACATTTTCAGTCTCAACTGCAGGTCAGTTGAGAACTTCTTCCATGTAAGCTGCTGTGATCTTTG
Source organism: Lagodon rhomboides (assembly GCA_039737535.1). NCBI lineage: Eukaryota > Metazoa > Chordata > Actinopteri > Spariformes > Sparidae > Lagodon > Lagodon rhomboides. Next base: position 9,708,808 of record CM077798.1, on the reverse strand, counting down.
TTTCATTGTCAAAATGCTCTTGTATGAGGATTTTAGCAGTTTCAAAGCCTCTCTCAGGACTCTTATGTAAACTTTGTAAAATGTCTTGTGTATACCCTCTGGTGTATATTTCCAGAAAATACATGCAGTCCCCTTTAGTTGCACTTTTCTCCTCCACATCGTGTTTAAAGGCTTGCATGAAAACTTTGAATTTTAAAGGGTCACCTTCAAAATCAGGCATATCTCTTGGTGGAAGTTGGCTTGCCCTTTGTTATTGTATTAGCAGTTCAGATATTTCATTTTGCCTTTGAAGAATTTGTAGCGTAGAATTATCATAAATTGCAGGTGTAGCATTTTCAGTTCTTTCTACTTTTGTGACAGATATGTTTTTATTTCCCCTCGATGTTATGGATTCTTTGAGCTTTGCAGTTGTTTCTTTTGAGGCTCTCTTGCACTGCTAATAATTTGACAGTTTTATGACTGTTCCAACATAAGACAAACTGTCCATTGGCTTTAATTACTCCAGCAGAGTATTATGTGCACTTTTTTCGGCATTAATCAACATTTGATATCTGCAAAATTACTTTTTATTTCAGCTTCATAACCAGGCTCAACCGTCGAACTGTCTCTTAAGTTGGCAGCTTTAGTTGGTTTAGATTTGCTGAGATTTTCTAAATCACTGATCTTAGAAAAAGCAAAGCCTTTGCTGTAAGTTTCACTGATCGTTTTCTGACAAAGGTCTCTCCCCTCTCAGTTTGAGTGTCAGTGTTAGTTGCTTCCTTTTCCCACAAAAGACATTCATTTAGACATTTACGACAGAAATAAACGTTGCTCTCCATGTGTGAACCTTTAAATGTAAATTGTCTCTTACTTTGATGTAAAACACCAATGCATTGGGATTTCCCTGTTAGTTCTTTTGTGTGCACACATTGTTTTATTGCCATGTACTTTTTATGGTAGCTCTTCCCTTTACCACCTTCTCCTTGGCTTGGTCCAGGAGAAACTTTCCTCCGCTGGCCAGTGTGTGGTCTCACTCACTGCCGGCCCAAACCAATTTGGAGCCCTAGGCAAGATTTTAGCTGGAGTCCCCTTGCATCGCAGTCAATTTCACAATCAATTTTCATACACTCACACAGAAACTGCATGTACCGGTATGTATTCAAGATTTTATTTCTTTTAAGTCAAAAAATATCACACCAAATAAAAACTGAAGAAAGAAACAAGTGATAAATTAAAAATACAATATAAATTATGCATTGCACAATCATATTAAAGAATATTCTATTGCATACAAAATAATAACATGCTGTGTCACTCTGCTGTGCTGAGGTAGAGGGACAGGAGCACCTAATGCTGTGTCACTGGGGGTGGTGGTGAAAATTTTAAAGGTGCATCTGAAGAGAGAAGAGAAGAATATGTGACCACTGGATGTTACATTTTAATAAAAAAACAGATTCTTGGTGTGTGCTATACATAAAACTAATATAGACTATTTATCTATCTATCCATTCGTGTATATATATACTGATTATTAAACAATGGTACTACTTTTTCTCCCCCCATTTGTGGTGCCCCTGATGGATGATGGCGCCCTTGGCAGGTCCGGCTCTGGTCTCACTGCCCAGTTACGCCCACCATTGGGTTTCTGGCTTGGGGTCCTGGGGGCTGTCGGTTCTGGTTCTGCTCTCTGCCCTTCCTTATCCAGCCAACTCCCAGTCCGATTCCATTTTGTTGGACACCGAACAGCAGATCCGGATTGCTAACTCCATACAGAGAAGGTTTTTGACTTATTGTTGATTCATACACTGATTCATAATGTGTGCATGGCCCTGGTGTAGATGGCCTGCTTCCTGGCTCTTGTATCAGCTGCTGTGATTAAAAAATGGCCAAGTTGCCAAAAAACTTATGTTAGGACAATACATTTATTTCGCATTATACCAAAAAAAAAGTCACGGTCAAAAACCACAGACCCTCATTGTGCCACAGCTGTTACAATTAGTCCTGCACTTACATAGACTACCATGATTCACACAGCTCCACCCTGGTCATCATTAAAATGGCTCCAACACCTGCAGTCTTCACCACTAAGATGTTACTACTCTTAGTGGTGATGTGTGTGGTGGCTGGGGCGGAGACAGCATCTTGATATCAGAAGGTCACTGGTTCGATTCCCCTGGTCTGCATGTTGAAGTGTCCTTGGGCAAGATACTGATGCTCAGACTGCTCCTGATGTGTTGATTGGCACCTTGCATTGCAGCCAAAACAATCAGTGTATTAATCAATGTATGTACGACATACTGCAAGTCGCTTTGGACAAAAGTGTCTGCTACATGTAATCATTAATGTGTCCTGTAAAGCAGTTTGTGCCTTCGGTTTTATGTTTTCACCAGAAGACTCAGAGAGACTTTGTGTCGAACTGGAAAAATAAAGCGATGTGTTGTAAAATTGACTAAATGCCTTCAAACAATCCAAGTCATGTTTTATAAGACTCTTTAATAAAGACCAAAATATGATCAGCTATCGTTAAGGTAAATAAACCAAGACCAACACACTCTTTATGTTTCATTTATCCTCCTCTTCCTGCACAGACTGTGAGTAAATCAAACTGAAGCTCACAGCTGATGATGTATTTGATCTTCTCTGCAGCAGCAGCTCGTGATCCACATGTTGTCACAGGTTGGTAACCACTGGCGCCACCTGCTGACATTAATACATGACTGCAGCTGGGGGGGGGTTATTTCACTGCCATGTTAGATGTCCTCAGGAAACAAACAAAAAAACAAGCAGAGATCCTTTATGTTTCATTACAGGCTTGTTTATTATATCATGACCTGTTAATACTGTTATACTGGGAGCACTGGGGGTCCAGCTGCTCTTTAAAGTGAAGAGTGCCCTCTGCTGACCTTTATCTTTAACACCAGCGTCAACAAATAGCAGCTTTTCTTTCAGACACACACACAGAGACAGAGTGACAATCAGTAACAGACAGTAAATAACAAACACAAATCAAACAGCAGCACGTCAGTTCAGTTCAAACTGCACATTACAACAAGAAAAGGTTAAAGTTCCATGAGAAGAAGTTAAATTTACATTTAGCAGCTTTTGTCCTGAGCGACTTACAGTAAGTCATTCATACATTCATACACTGATGGCTGTGGCTGCCATGCAAGGTGTCGACCAGCACATCAGGAGCAGTTTGGCGTTCAATATCTTGCCCAAGGACACTTCAACATAAAGGCTAGGGGAATTAACCCAGTGACCTGGTGATAACAAGATGCTGGCTCTACCCATGAGACAATGCTGTCTCTGCAGGAGGCCTCCACAGCACAGGATATACAGGATATACTGTCAGTGTTAATGTCATATCTTAGCTAATTCATCAAATTGTTTCCACAATGATCCTGCTGAGCTGTAACTTTGTCACTGAATAAATAAAGGCGACAAAGAAACCACACAACGACCACTGCTGCTGTGAGTCCCAGTCCACAGTAGAGGCTGATCATTTCCCAACTGACCCTGTTCGGTCTCTCAGGTGTGTCTGTGTTGGGTCTCTCAGGTTCGGGCCAATCCTTTGCTGCTGTAAAGAGACCAAACAACAGAACAGCTGAAGTTGTGACATATTTCTCAGATACTGTTAAAATGAAGTGAAGGATTGTGGATTGTGGTGGTCCTCAATACTTTCCTTCAGGTTCTTACTGATCCAAAAAGCTGCTGAATTGAACCTGTTAACCTGATAGTTCTACTGACTTCTACTCAACCAACTTACCAGAGACGTTGAGCCAACATTCACCAAAGTCCACACCATAGTTTGTCCTCACATCACACAGGTACCAGCCTGAGTCCTCAGTCCTGAGTCTGGACACATGAAGTCTGAGTCGTCCGTCTCTGAGGACGTCTTTGTCCCACTGGACTCGTCCTACAAACTGTTGATCCCGAGACTCTGGGACCACAACACCTCCACGTAGTTCAAACAGGACTGAGACTTTGTGATCAGTTTTCATCTCACAGAAGATAAAAAGGGAGTCGGGGGAAGTGTCAGTTGTGGTTGTGAACGTCCATTCCAGTGTGATGTTGTGGTTCTCCTCTGCCTGATAGGAGGTCTGTGTCACATTCACTACAAATGTTCCTGTTGAGGAGACAGAGAGGGAAAGTGAGGAGCAGACACACTGACAGCTTTAACATGGCAGCCTTTAAACTCCATCTACACATGTTTCTGTGGACAGTTTAGTGACGTCTCAGAGCTGCAGAGGCTCATCAACATCAACTGTTTGCTCACATGTGGGCTACTTTAACTGATTCATTGAATCACAGTGTCATAAAGTGAAGCTGTAAACTAACCACAGACACAGTTGAGGCTGATGAGCAGCAGGATCCTGCAGATCATCTTCTCCCTGTGAGAGGAGACAGAGGTGAAGAGTCATGTGATCACAGTTCAGTCCTCACATGTACCACAACCAACATCTACAGTCTGTCTTTAGTCTTTACAATACTCCTTTGTCTTTATTAACCTGCTGTCTAACAGCTTTGATGGTGACTCAGCAAAAACACATCAGCAGCTCTAGGGTTCAACAAGTTAAATGGAGAAAACAGAAAATATAAAAATATAAACTTCATTATAAAAACACTAAAGTGCCCAAAACAATGTGGACACGTCAGGAAGCAACAATGTCGCCATCTAGTGCTGAACAACACACATTACTTTGCTGTGTAGAATACACCCCAGTGTTTTTTTTTTCAATGAAAATCTTTATTTAACATTTGTAAAAGTACAGCCAATCAGAGTAAAGACAGAAACAGGCATTGACTAATAAAGAGATGTTACAAAAATAATTTAAAATAATCTCTATATAAAGATAATATATAAAATTGAAATAAAATAAATTAAGCATATATAAGGCAATTCTTATTTTGGGGTAGTATAATGAGTGTGTGCTCACTTTTCTTGTTTGGCATCAGTTTCAAGGTATCTATATAAAAATCAAACTTATCTGTGAAGACATTAAACTTTGGGAGGGACTTGGAAAATTTACTCTTGTGGATGTGGAATTTACGGATTAAAATCATGAGGTTTATTGTGGAGCAAATTGATTTGTCATTATATTTAAATATTGAAATAATATCTTTGGGTCTAATTGTTACGTACTGTTTAGTTTTATTGTAGATAAACGTTTCCATGTCCCTCCAAAATACAGATGACAATGGGCAAATACAAAACAAATTCAAGATTGTTTCTGGCTCATCTCCACAAAAAGTGCACATCTCATCCACTTCAGCAAACCTAGAAGTTGATGTGTTACAAGGGTAAATATTATGTTCATTTTTAAAATGAACTTCTCTGATCTTATTCGAAATACAGAATTGAGGGGACACAACCATGCCTCGCGCCGGTTTATATCAACCAACTGCGAATCCCAAAAAAACCTCAAAACAGGGTTTGATTTAGTATTGTGTTTCTTTAAAGAATGTAATTGGTGTATAAAAGTCATATTATGTTGTGGACAGGTAACACTGATTAAAAGTTCATAAAATAGTAGAACAATGGTAGAAGGTGCCCTATAGATGTAATTTATAGAGTTAAATTAAATAAATTAAAATACTCACATAATCAGTAATCTGATGTTTCCGACCATAGTCAGAAGGTTCCAGACGAATATATACAGTTTCCCAGCGACAGTGAGAACACGGTGACAGACTCTAAGACAGTATTGTCTGTCACCATGCTCTCACTGTCGACAGTGAGAATACGTGAAGTCCTTATTTGTCGATGTGCTTTTGCTACAAATGAGTGAACTGCGTGTGAGAACACACTTAACGACATAGTTAAACTTCACACGTGTTCGGTTTCAGTTCCAAACCGCAAGTTCCTTATTCGAGTCATGCCTACTGCTGACTGGCTTGTGGTCTAAGTTTTTTTGCGCATGCTCAGAGTGAAATTACAGTAGGTTGTGTTGTTTCCTTTCCACCTTCCTCTCGTATATATCAACATGTGTTTGAAGCATCAGAATTAAATCATAAAGACAGCTGCAGATTTGTCTCTTCTTTACAGAGAACACAGTGCATGATGGGAAAAACCTGACAGAAAGACGTTTGATCTGAAATTTCCTTTACGTTTAAATGTAACTACATGGATTTATTTGATCTATTCATTTTTACAACGAGTCGAATTAAAGATGAAGGCCCAAATAGTTACGAATATGTTGTAGACAGCGTTTCACAGTTTATGCGGTTTCTCTTGACGCTACAAGGCTCAAGATTTAGCGTTTTTTACATGAAGTCTGGTGACTTTCTCCACGGACCACGAGAAGCAGTTTATTCTAGTTAGTTTACTGTATTTGAAGAACATCAATATGTTTTATTCTTTAATACATGTGGTGTAAATATTGAGGTACAGCTGGTGGGAAGTAAGAAACTCTTCGGACACGGCAGCAGACAGGCTTTGACAGCGATGAGGCGACAAAAAGGACACCTTTTTACAAAGAAAGAATCAACTTAATTTTTTGTATATAACGCCGAATTTACAAGAAAGCATCACCCATGTAGACTGCGTTGTAGCTGTTTCACAACGTTTTGTTCTACTTTCTCCTCATGCACCACCTCTTAAAATCACGCAAATTTTCAAGGGAGTCTGGATCCTGCTCCTGCTCTTCCCCTCTGCTGGGATGGAGGGGGAGATGGGGCGCCCTCTGCTGGTCAAAGTTCTCCAGGACCCGGAAGGAGCAGGGTCACACAAACCATCCATGAAGTGAGAGATTTATTGATGGAGAGTAGATTACAGTTTTTCTCGATTGCTAAGACACATTTCTTGAAAGCTGCTCTCCTTTTCTCTAAACTGTGAACACAAAACCCAATTTTCAAGCTGCATTCACAAAACCTCTGACTCTTCTTGCAAAACCAAACTTTCACCTCAAAACAGTTCAATCTGTGCTCAAAAATTAAAAACACTACTGAGCAGTCACTAAACACTACATAGAAAAATAGAAAACACAATGCTCAGGATATGAAGCTGGAGAAATAAATGTTTATTGTTCACTGTAGGCTAAATGCATGTTGCAAAACAAAAAACCTGTGCATTTAGCACTTGTACAAAAAGACAAAAAACAGAAATCTTGTGCATTTACACGTAGCACTTGTAAAAACAAACAGAAATCTTATGTATTTGCCACTTGTGTACAGTAAGCCCATGTAAAAATAAAGTACAAAAATAGACAAATAAGTGCATTACTCAGCCACAGCATCATGTCTCCGTACTGGGTCAGGCCACAGGACTTCATCCACATCACAGGCCACATTTTGTCTGGCCAGGCAACGGAGGGAAAAAACCCTGGCATGCCGTATCCAGGCTTGGCATGCCTCCACACCTATGTCACCACAGGCAAGTTCCATGGCTTGCAGGAGATTTACCCTGGTGTAAGGTTGGCGTTCATATACCTTCCACCGCCATGAGGAGAAGAATGGGGTTTAGGAAAGGGGAGTACGGTGGAAGGCAAAGATTGATAAAACCTTGGTTCATATTGAACCACTCTCTAACCTGGAGGGCTCTGTGAAAACTCACATTGTCCCAAACAACAACATAGATGGGATGCTCATCCTGCTGCCCTAACAGAGCATCTCGCATGTGATTGAGGAAAATGAGGAGCTGGTGAGTGTTGTAGGGCCCAAGGTTGGCATGATGGTGGACAACCCCATGATTGCTGATGGCAGCACATAATGTGACATTGCCACCACGCTGCCCAGGGACACCAACAATGGCCAATCACATTACGGCGTCTCCTTCTCCTTTTGGTGAGATTACACCCAGCTTCATCAATGTAGATGTATTCATGGGGTCTTTCCATTGCATCCAGTTGAAAAACCCTGTGTAGAAATAGATATAGTTTTGTAAGTGATACAGAAAAAGTGATTTAGGCCACTACAGTAAATCACTACTTAGAGTCATCAACATTGAATGTGTCTGGATATATACCAACCTGTACATATTGGAATCTTTGCTCTTTGACTGTCTGAGTTGTGATCAAATGGCACTCTGTACAGCCGTTTCATGCGCAGTCTGTTGCGCTTGAGGACACGATCAACAGTAGAGAGGCTGACACTGTTGATACCCTCAAAATTTACATGGTCCTCAATGATCTTCTGCTGAATTTCACTCAGTTTAATGGTGTTGTTCTCATGGACCATATCAACAATTAGGGTCTCTTGGTGTGGGGAGAACATACCTGTCCTCCCACCCCCATGTGGCAGAGAACATGCAGTTACAAAAAATATACATGGAATACTAGGCCTACAAACAGTTAGACCAACCCTCCATTACCATACTACAGTACATTGGTACAGTGATGTACTGAAACATATATTTACTTAGAGTATACTGTGGTACAGTATGTCATACAGTAATTGCTGTCAACATTTACATACTGTACTATAATGTCAAAAAAGGTAATTACCTGTTCTCTTCTCTAAATCTTTGGATTATGGTGGACACAGTGAATCTACTGATGTTTGGTTGTACCCTTTGTCCGGCCTCCCTCATGCTCATACCATGGACAAGAACATGGTCAATCACAGTAGCTCTGATTTCATCAGATATTACTGTTCTTTGTTTTCGCTGACTACCTTGACCACCTTGACCACCTCGACTTCCTCTCACACGAACTCTTCCTCTCAGATTTCTATCCATTGTAGGGCCTCACAAACCAGTGCTCTCTGAACTGGCTTATATGTTCCCTCACATCATTAGCCAAGTGTGATCAGTTTTGAGTTGTTGTATTCAAGTGGTGACACCTGTGCTTTAATTGTGTTTGACTTTTGTCACCTGTGCTCACCATTATGCAGCACGGGTGCATCACAATGAAAATGTGTTGGCAACTTGTGTCTAAACAGGTGAAAAGTGCTTATGTTTTTGCCAAAAGAGTGATTGATTCAATCAGTGGGTTCAGGCAACTGAGCATTTGGTTCAGACAATAGGGTTTAGTGTTTTAGCAATTGAGAAAAAATGTAAAGACAGTGAGAGTTGTTCTGCTTGAGACAGGATGAAACACTAGAACTGTCTCAGTAATGAAACAGAGCTGTGCAGTGGGTTAGTGGAGCTGTCTGTGATGAATTCAGTGGAACTAACAAAGTATTCTGTGCTGCTTAGAACAGTGTTCTGGCACCTTATGTTCCTCTGAGAACAGCTTCTTTATTCACTTATGGAAAACAAACACATTTCTGATGTTGTGTTATGACCTCACTGTAAACAGCCAGTACAGCTGATCCAACTTTACTTTCACTTTCACCTAAATAAACACCACTGTAGCTTCATGATCACGAGTTGATCTGATGCAACAGCACATAACCACAACTCCTCTCCTCACTTCAGACACTTGGTGCTGTAAAGAGAAGCTGTTCTTCCGTCCAGCTCAGAATTAAATACTTCAGGTGACACAAAGTGGGACAGCTCGCTCTCATGCAAACACGTAAGTACCTAAAAACATGCCGTGTGGTTTAGTTTGACATATTCACTATCTTCACATTTTTATTTATTTCTATTTATCATTTATTTCATCAGTGTCATAAATACATAAATAGCACCGTTGTTTATCTCAGTCAAAAGTGTTTATGGATCTGAACCTTTAACACTGAAGCTTTTTCATTACATATGTTCAATACATGAGAAATGCAGGGTTCAGGGGTCACTAACACATCACCAACAACCATTATCTTAATCACAAATAATGAACCTTTCCAGGTAATGAGTCATTTTCACATTATTGATATAAATAGGCAACATCCCAGATTCCCTTAGCAAATCACGTCATTTTGTGAGTGTTTGCATCACGAGGAGAAACTTAACAAACTTTGTGAATCAGCTGCAACACATTTGAACTTCATTGGTCCCGTCTTGTAAATTCGGCATTAAATTCACTACATTAAGATTGTTCCTTCCTTGTAAAAAAGTGTTGATTTGTCGCGACATCGCTGTACATGCTGTCTGGTTTTCGTGTTTAAAGTGCTTCCGAGTCTGAGGTGCATCTTGCCTCCCATCAGCTGTTTGAACACACTGTTTCAACTGATTTTAACATTTACACCCAAACTATAAACATATTGAAACATATTGACTATTAACATGTGAAATTGTACAAATCCAGTACACATTAACTAGTAGGCTCCTTCTTTCGGGGAGAAAGAACATGAAGAATGTCACCAGACTCCCTTACAGAACGCTCAATTTTAAGACTTGGTCAACAGAGGGAACTGAAAAAACATTGTGAAACGCGGTCTACAACACACTTGTATCTATTTGGGTATACTTGTTCATTCGGCCAAAGTTTCACATGAATATATTCCTTTATTTGCTTAAATGTTTTGGTAGCATTTGTCCCGGTGCAGCTGCTCCACTAGGATCCTGTGTATCTCTGCCCCAACGTTTGTTAAAGTTAGGCTTACTTTTAGAAACCCCAAAAAGTTCAGATTATAACTCGACTACTGGAGAAAATGTTGTTTATTTGACAATGCTTGTTAATAGAGTGTAATAATTCTGTTTAAAATAGAAAACTGTCATCAGAAATGATCATAACAAGCCTTAAAAGGTAATTAAGTATAATTTGTGTGTTACTGTAAACTCATGTAAATGCTGACAACATGAACTGAGTGTCCACAGTGCAGCTCTGTGTGTGTTTTCTTCTTCTGGGTTTGAACTAATCCTTATCGGTCACTTCCTCCTTCAGCCAGAAAACCATCAACATTATCAACACTGTTCGAACAGATGATACAAACCACTGATTCACATGTGGTTTTCTTAGTGTTCATATGGAAAGTTGATTAAAGTGTCTGTAGAAATATGCAGAAATATGACACTTGAGACCAAATGAAAACAAACAACCGTTTCCTTCCAGGTCAGAATCAGACTGATGAGATGCATCCAGGAAGTTGCTCTGCAGGAAAACTGTGTCTTCACCTTCTTGTTCATGTGCTTGTTGAGGCGTTCATGGTTCCTGGCAGCAGCTGGCAGACGACACACCTGTAACACAAACACACAAACAGGTGGGATTTTGTTTTAACACTCAGGCTACTGACTGCGATAAATGTACACTGAGATGATATGAAACAAGACACTGTTCTCTCATGTTAACAGGTGCTTTTGAATCTAACAGCTAACAGAATGAACAGAATAACAACGAGCACATAAGGACGACACTGAGTTTATTAATGGAGGACCAGAAGTGGCTCAATAAAGAAATGAATATGCCATCAAATACACCAACATAACTAACGATAAATGTAGAGAATCATTTATTTATTAAATGTATTTATGTGTTTTAATTCTCCTTTTTATTTACATTCTCATTTTGTTTTGTGTTTTTGTCATTAAACATTATTTGAAGGTTGAAATGAGTTACTGCCTTCAAGCAGATCTATTAAATTAGAGCCGTGATAACTTATGACTGAGATAAAGTGTGAGAACTGAAACATTATAAATGAACATGTTTTATTTATTTACACTTATAATCTGTCATTCGATCCATCGTGACATAGGACATAACACACTCTCTCTGAAGTTTAATAGACCCAAAAGTACTTTTAAGTGCTTTTATTATGAAACCAGTTTATTATAAAATATGTATTATTAAAATCTGTCCTGTTTGATGAAGTCAAATCTTCTTCCACTAATAATACTGTCTCCTCTCTGACAGGAAGAAGATGATCTTGATCGCTCTGCTCGTCGTTCTGACCTCCTCTGTCTGTGGTCAGTAGTTCTGCAACTCACAATTAATGATATTAATAGCTGAGCGATAATATTCCTTGACCGATTAATCGACTAATTCTTGCAGTTCTGTTGGCTGGTTTAATGTTAAGTACTGTTGTACCATGGTCTGGGTGAATTCTCCATTCTGATTGGCTGCAGGGTGTCAAACCGCATGCAGGTCCCAAATCTGTCTTCATATCAACCCACAAAGGTTAGTCTTTATAGATCTGAATGAGTTAGGCAACTCCAGAAACACATATCGCAGCGCTGTTTTTAAAATATAACAGGAAGTTCACAAACAAGCTGCCATGTTGAAGGAGGTGTAACTGTCCGTAACTGAGCCTGATGCCCTGTCTCCATTTTCAGTCCTGTCGTTCAAACTGAAAGCCCGTCATGCATGAGAAACAGTTCATACAAGAAGTTAAAATGAAGAGTTATTTATACAAACACGTTCTACTTTTACTAGAAAAACCTAAATGAGGAACCAGCTGGCTGAAAGGAAATCACCAGGTAGTGAATATTTATAATAAATAAAATGAAACGTATTTAAAGGTGCACTATGGAAGAATTGGCCACCTGTCAGATTCATACCCAAACCAATAGGGGGCAGAATATCCCTACAGAGTAACTGTAGCTGTTGTTTGCTCATCCACTCAGGTAGCTGTGAAGGGAGTGTTGGTGTTAACGACACCAGAACAGGAGCTTTGGACCAGGATGGGCTGTTGCCAGCTGGTTTTGACTTTGGTGTGACAAAATGTATGGAGAGAGGAGAAAGATGGTTAATGTTGAGTTTCATCTCCAGGTCGTCTAATAATGACACCTTTGGTTGGCAGCTCGACTCAGCCGTCAAAACAAAATGTCAGTATTTGATGACCTGGAGACAAGACCTGACAATCAACTACTTTTCTCCAGGAAGTTACATTTTGTTGCTTCAATGTCACTATTTGGAATTTTAAATATATCACATAAACCACTGTACCATATGGTTAATATGAACTTAATATTTTAATCTGTTTTCAAATCTCTGTACACTGATTTTAATAGTGTATCAACATGAACTGGACTGAATCAAGGAATGTTTGATGAATGAGTTTAGCATTTTGGAGACACGTAGTGAAAACCTGAGGAAGCAGGAACATTACATGAAGCACAAAATGTTGGATAATTCAATTCACTTAATTATTTAACATTTTGTGCTTCATTTGTTTCTGTTCAGCAGGTTTTGGTAAATAAGTCAATAAACTTGCTACAGTGCCACCATGTGGCCATATGGTGTAACTTCTGTTATGTGAGTAGCAGCTGGTCGTGAGACGGATATTTACTTGTTGTTGTTTGTTTAGTCACTTTTTGTCTTCTTTCTACGTTTGCTTGGTATAAATGTTTTTGATGTGGTGGTTTGACTCTGATGAGTTGATGCTCCTGATATCAGATACTAACACTGGTTTTCTGTCTTCATGCGGATGCAGAACACACACCAGGAGGGCCGAAGAAGGAAGTGACATCACACGACTGGAGCAAAGTTGAAATGGTTCTCAGAGCCATTCCCTTTGGAGCTTTCATAGTCGCTATTCTAATAGTTCTCCTCGTTGCAGCTCAAAGATTTCTGGCAGCTGTCATTCGTCGATGTAATAATAGTAAAAAAGATGAAAATCACAATAAATCTGCTCATATTGACAACTGCAGTTTTGTGAAAGGAGAGTTGGTTCAGAGTTCTGTGAGCTGCTAATATACAGGAGCAGCTCTACAATGTTTAAGTGATGAGAAGACGTCACTAACGAGTCTGTTGGCTGTGTCGTCTTTATAAAGACGTGTTTTCACAGTCTGATATTTCATTAGTTTGAAGACGAACTGACAAACATCATATGTGTGATTCATGACACAATTCAAACAGGATCAATAAATGATTTGTCTCTCTTCAAACCTGAAGGGCCGTGGCTTCAGCTCTCTATAGATACATAATACATATTTTCATGTTTATATTTATATAGTAACATTTATTATATATAATCAAACGTCAGTCTAACTTTGATCCAAACATGTTTTTAATGAGTTGTTTACTGTGATGTTCAAACTTCTAACAAGTTTCTGTAACTTGTTTCTCAACCTGCAGTGAAACAAGCTTGTGCTCCATACCAGCACTTTTATCTGCTAACGTTGACTTTATTGCATATTATTCACAGTACACTGTAGTGGTCAGTGTTTGTATATATGTCATATTTAACACAGTAATCATACATGTCTATGTGAATGTGTCTGACAGCAGGCAGCCTCTTGAAACTGGAGTCAGTGAACGTCAGGTCTCATCATGTTGTACTGCAGCTGTCAGGTCAAAGTGCAGATTGATGTGAAAAGGATCCCCTGCATTCTGACTCAACTTAACTGAAACATTAATAACAGAAGCAGTTCACCAGCATAAACACCTTAAACACTGTTTAAAACTTACGATTCACTTAGTTTTACAATCATTTGTGTAATTCCACAGCTAGATTTTGTGGGTATAGAACCACAAAACTCTGAAATTTCACATTTGAACCTTTAGTTCACATATTTATTTTTCTTTGTTTGTATAGTTTTTAAATTATCTTTCAAATTGAACTGAATATTTTTATCTTCTGCAAAGCATTTCTGACTCTGTGAAGCACTTTCTAACTTTGTGTTTAAACATGAAATGTGACTGTTTTATACGATGCTAAAATCAACGTTGTTACCGTCTTGTGAAAATCCCTCTTTTTTCTTAATATTTTATAAATGATATGTTCGAGGGACTTTTTCACTCATTTTAACATTTGACATCTGAATGTTTTAATCATGTGTAATAATGCACTTGGTGAATGTGTGTAATCCAGGAGTTGACTGCATTTCTTATGAAGATAATCATTTCTCAGTTTTTGTTGTACTTGATCTCTAATAAAGTCCAGCAGGTCAGCAGGCAGCATCGCTTCTTTGTGTCCTTCAGACCTCAAACACACAGATTCTGTACAGAGATGGTTCATGTGAGGAGTGTCCAGGGTCAAACACACTTCCTTTGACAGCCAACAGGAGAGTTTGATCGCAGTAATATCTCAAAATAACGAGCTGGCCAAAAACTGCTGGAGAAGACAAAATCATAAAGATGCACCCAGTTCACTTCAAAATATCTTCCAGACAAACCGCCAAATAATGAAATATAATGAACTCTGAAGTCAAGAAAAATGACAAGGTAAACTTTGAGTTTATCTAATTTAACTTTGTTTATGACTAATTAACACTCTGAACTGAATATTGGATTTCCTCATAAACAGACCTCAGACAGTTCAGTTGTAGGAGTCCAACAAACCAAAAACTAGGCTGAATATAATGTGATTATTTTAAATTAATGAAGTTTGTGGATCATATGTAGCTGATAAATATCAGAGCAGAGGAGAGGACACCTAATCCACCTGCAGTACCACCTGATTCCTTTAATTTGTGGGTGACAGTCATTAACGTGGACCAGGTGATGAAGTCACCAGTAACGGCAGTATACCAGACTCCCTTAACAAATCACGTGATTCTAAGAGTTGGTGAATGAGGAGAAACTTTGGGAAACAGCTACAGCAAAATGTATGTCATTGATGCTTTTTGTAAATTCGGTGTTAAATACAAAACATTAAGATGTTTCTTTCCTTGTAAAAAGAGTCAGTTTGTGGCCTCATCGCTGTCGAAGCCTGCATGAAGTTTTCATGTTTGTTGTCTTTTACCTATATATCACATGTTCACAGAATGAAGCAGGGTCGGTTTGGTGGAGCAGTCATAAGCATTTGGGGGGCATTGCAAACATAACGTAAACGTGTACAATTTTACAAATACAGTTAACAGTAACTAATATAAGCTGCTTCTCTTTCAATCAGGGGAAAAGTCGAGTGTTTCCCATCATGCACTGTGTTCTGTGGAGAGAAGAGAAAAATCTGTAGCTGTCTGTATGCTTTAATTCTGATGTTTCAAACACATATCGATATATAGGAGAGGAAGATGGATATTAAACATCTCAAACAACTGTACTTTCACTTTAAAGAGGAAAACCAGGACACAGTCATGTGGTCACCAACTAAAACCAAAGGTTGACTCGCAAGACTTCACAAAGGCAGCCTCTGGCAATATGACATGCAAGCTACCCCACGTGGCCCAATTCTGTCATCAAACGGGAGATAACTTGCTTGTTGTAGATAAGGAAGCGGGACAGCCCGTGTCCATGTTAATAAAATTTCTTTGATGTGCTGGGTGTGTCTTTTCAGAGTCGGTGGAAACCACCTTTGATGCGGCGGCATGCTATCAGAAATTCCGATAGAGTCTGTCTTACTCCATGTGATATGCGAATCAGTCAAGTAACATATGATCTAACAGAGACCGGAGTATTATCCTTCTGGGACAACAGCCAAACGCGCCAGGAGTTCAAGGAAGCAAATATCTAACCCGGCGTAACTTATCTGAGTCGAGCCATGTCCTGAGCTGCAGAGAACTTCTCTACGATGCCCGGTACTGACTGAAAACTCCGCAGCTCCTCTGTGTAAGTAATCTGCTCTATAGAAGTCAGATGAATCAGTCAGCTGGATGAGGGACATTGGACTAAAGACGGAATCTTGTGTGTGAGAAGATTTTACTCATGAAACTGACCAGAGTCAGTGTTGATAGCCTATTTACCTCCACCTTCATGATAGATAGATAGATAGATAGATAGATAGATAGATAGATAGATAGATAGATGGGATTTATGGCTCTTTGGGATCCGGTCATTTCAAAGAGCCATTCAAAAGACTGGCTCATTTGGCTCATTTTTATATTTATTCACTTTTAAGAAGCCAGCCTGGGGTTAATTCATTTTATCCTGGAAATAATCACAGGGAGGAATGATGGGCTGAGATTTGGATCAGAATAATTTCAAACTCCGATTTCCCACCAATATTTGAGTATGAATTATTCTGAAATATTGATTATAGCCTCATTTGACATGTGTGGACAAGATTTAAAAGTCTGATATGGATTCATTGTAAATATTCCACTGCCATATCCCTCTGAGTTGATGGTGAGATCACTATTTACCCTTTGTATAAAGTGTGTGTATGTGTGTAAAACTACTTTGACTTATGTTATTCATGCAACACCTAAACACTTATAAATACACAATAAAAAACAAAGCAGGCTACAATGAAGTTCCATGCAAAAGGTTTTAGTGCAAAATGTCCCACACAAGAACATTTTTAACAATACAGAAAAACTCAAAACAATATTTTAATATCTAACCTCTGAGATTTTGACAGTGGGGTGTTGAGTTTTAAGATGCCTGTGTAAATTGTTTGTGGAGCCAGACTTAAATGAAATTATTTTCTGGCAAATATTGCACTTCGCCTTACTTTCTGCCCCAAGTGAAAAGTGCATCCAAATGCTGCTCCTTTTTCTTTGGCTCATTTTGCAGAACGACGGCCGGTTCTCCCCTCCTTCAGGCTGCTCTCCCGACTCTGAGGCACTTGCTTTTTTTTTTCACTGAGACACTCACGTGAAGGGAGCGTTAGAGAGAAAAAAAGAATGGCTCCCAACCAAACGTGACTCGGTTCCCATCGTTCATGTTAATGAGCCGTTCAAAAGATTCGGTTTGTTTGTGAACGTCACAACTCTAATAGATAGATACAGTAGATAGATAGATAGATAGATAGATAGATAGATAGATAGATAGACAGACAGACAGACAGACAGACAGACAGACAGACAGACAGACAGACAGATAGATAGATAGATAGATAGATAGATAGATAGATAGATAGATAGCTTTTTTAATCCCCGAGGGGAAATTAGGTCATCATAGCAGTAGATACATTCAAGTACAAGTACAATCAAAATACAAGGGCACATAGGCCTATAGAAAGAATATAGGAACAATAAAGTACTATATACAATAAAATGTTTAAGCAGTTATGAATAAGATAAAGTAGCCTACTGAGGTAAATGAAATAGAATACTGAGGTTAGTGGAACATAAGGTGCAAGATCTACACACACTCTCAGAAATAGGGGTACAGTACGAGTCCTTTTTTGTACCCCTAGGTACAATCTACACTAATGTACCCCCTAGGGCTCATTATTGGACCTTAAGGTAACTATTTGGACCCTTTTGAGGGCCCAAAAGGTACATATATGTACCCCAGTGGTAAAAGGTACATATATGTACCCCAGTGGTAAAAGGTACATATATGTACCTTTTCTTCTACATGCTGGGGTACAATTGTATTAGGCTCTACAAATGGCAGTAGCCTAAATATTAATATGTTTAAATAATTATTTAGTCTTTCTTCAGTAGTAGTTATACTTTTTAAATGTGAAGGTTTCACTGTTTCCTTAAGTATTCAATGAAGATTTTAACTTCGAAGCCATTTTTGAGTAGCCTTGAAATATATATATATTTTTTAGCAGATTTGCAGGTATGAAAAATTACTAATCATCCAGTCAATATTGTATGTTATGATATTCACAAACGGCCAACCATGGATGCACAGTAAAATCAGCTACCTACAGCCTGGCAGACAAAGAGCCCGTCCACACCGCAGTATACAGTATGCAAGTTTCCCAGAATGCATTTTGCGGCAACCGGCAGCGGTAGAGCTGCTAAAAGCTGTTTTAATTCTCGCTTTAGCGCTGTTAATACATCACTTTCTTAAGTTTTAATATTTTTTTATGCGAGAAAGTACCTATTTAGATCCTTGGTGATACGTGATACGCCTCTGCCAATAACTGTCACTAGGCAAGTAAACCACTATTGACTCCACCATGCCTCGTCTATACCAAGTTCCAAGTATTTAACTCTTATGCTGTGGATAATAGTTTATATGTCACACTTTGACATAGTATTTAAAGATGTACAAAACTGACATGTGAAGATCTTCTGTCACGAGTGTTACTTTCATGTATGCAGTTTTAAGGTTGGTGGAGAATGGACTTGCCTGCAATGGACAATTTTACATTGTTTAAAGTTAAATGAAATTGAAATGTGAAAATAAAAAATACATTCTGGGTACAAGGGTACAAAATTGCCACCAGAGGTACAAGATTGGTCTTTATAAGGTACAAACCACAAGGGTACAAATAAGTGCCCAGTGTCAAGGGTACAAAATTGTACCTTCAGAGGGTACTGCCCCAGTGACAAGCCATTGTACCCCTAAAGGTACAATTCTGTACCTTATTTTCTGAAAGTGCAGTTAAACACATTCATTCATCAATATTTAGTCCAACAGTCAGTCATGAGCTCCTGATGTCCTGTGTGACAGTGATGTGAATGATGTATCAGTGTCACATGTTTAGAACACAATATAAGTTTTATACTTCAGTTTCAATCATTAAAGAAGTGAAATACTAAATCTGACACCGACTTATGCTACAGTATATGCAGCACACTGTGGTGTATTTTATGTTATTCATCACTGGATGGGGCCATTGTTGCTTCCGGGGGTTCAAGTGTTTTTGTTATGAAGTTCAATGATTTTCTTTTTTCTCCATTTAATTTGTTGAACCACAGAGCTGCTGATGTGTTTTTACTGAGTCACCGTCAAAGCTGTTGGACTAAACTCTTCATCTTCACAGTTTAACCACTGGCGCCATCTTGTGTCAAAAGTACAATACAGCAGCTTAGCGTTAGCATTAAGACCGTGTCCAGTCAGGAAGTCCTTGTGACTACTGAGCAGGATAATAAAGACAAAGGAGTATTGTAAAGACTAAAGACAGACTGTAGATGTTGGTTGTGGTACATGTGAGGACTGAACTGTGATCACATGACTCTTCACCTCTGTCTCCTCTCACAGGGAGAAGATGATCTGCAGGATCCTGCTGCTCATCAGCCTCAACTGTGTCTGTGGTTAGTTTACAGCTTCACTTTATGACACTGTGATTCAATGAATCAGTTAAAGTAGCCCACATGTGAGCAAACAGTTGATGTTGATGAGCCTCTGCAGCTCTGAGACGTCACTAAACTGTCCACAGAAACATGTGTAGATGGAGTTTAAAGGCTGCCATGTTAAAGCTGTCAGTGTGTCTGCTCCTCACTTTCCCTCTCTGTCTCCTCAACAGGAACATTTGTAGTGAATGTGACACAGACCTCCTATCAGGCAGAGGAGAACCACAACATCACACTGGAATGGACGTTCCCAACCACAACTGACACTTCCCCCGACTCCCTTTTTATCTTCTGTGAGATGATAACTGATCACAAAGTCTCAGTCCTGTTTGATTTACGTGGAGGTGTTGTGGTCCCAGAGTCTCAGGATCAACAGTTTGTAGGACGAATTCAGTGGGACAAAGACATCCTCAGAGATGGTCGAGTCAGACTTCATGTGTCCAGACTCAGGACTGAGGACTCAGGCCGGTATCGCTGTAAAGTGAGGAGGAAGAACATTTTGAACTCCAGTGATTGTTGGCTCAACGTCTCTGGTAAGTTGGTTGAGTAGAAGTCAGTAGAACTTTATTAACAGGTTCAATTCAGCAGCTTTTCAGCTGTTCTGTTGTTTGGTCTCTTTACAGCAGCGAAGGATTGTTCCAAACCTGAGAGACCCAACACAGACACACCTGAGAGACCCAACACAGCAAGAGGTGGAAGGATCGGCCTCTACTGTGGACTGGGACTAACAGCAGCAGTGGTAGTTGTGTTGCTTGTTCGTTACATTTTATTTATTCACTGTCATTTCTACTCAGACTCCGGTGGAGGATCTAAGGAAATAGTTTGATCAACAAACTAAATGGAACAGTTTTGTACAATGGACAGATCTGAACACAGCAGCAGACTTTGAGCCAATCAGGGAACCAAGGAGGAGAGGGCAGAGTTCCAGGATGGGATCCATGCTAATCAAGCTCTGTTTTAAGGCTGGTCCTGGCTAATGTCCCGTCGCATAAAAGGGAAATAAACAAATGGGGCTTCGACTGGCTAAACAACGTTAAATCGGGGACTATTGGGTTCCCACAGAAATCTGTCTCCACAGCAACATCCAGGATCAGGCTGTTGTGGAGGGTTGTGTTGTTTGTTTGTTACCTTTTATTTATTCACTGTCTGTCTGATGAGTCCAGTGGAGGATTTAGAAAAGTTCCAGCTCAGCAGGGTCAGAGGAAACAGTTTGATCCACAACTTAATGAGACCGTTTTTAATAACAGTAATGGAGCTGACGGAGGAAACGTTGTTCTTCACCTTTATGTTGTCCATTATTTTGACAGGACGTCTCATCAAACTCTGTCACTTATTAGACAGATCTGAAATCTGCTCTGTGTTCACTTTACTAAAATAATGCTGAAAAACATGTCGACCTCGTTCACCAGGTGTAAACGACTCTGTGCACTTTATGTTGTGACATTTTTCATTCATATCAATTTTTATCAAGATTATTTACTGTCTCGATCTCATAAGCAGATCTAACTGTCTCTCGTAGAACTTTAACCTCTTCTTGTTGTAATGCTGCAGTTTGAACTGAAATGAAGTGCTGCTGTTTGATTTATGTTTGTTCATTCAACATCCTCCACTGTCAGATCTCTAAATGTCACAGCTGGTTCAGTAAATCACTGTATGGAGAGTTTTCACTCTGTGCCTTCTGATGGACATCGTTACAACACACTACCTCTCCTAATGTTCTGTTTATAATGTGTACATACTGTCAATAAATCTATATTTATATGAGAGACCTTGTTTTGACTCTTCTGTAAGTCTTTTAATATCCCAGAAGATGTAAAGACCTCAAAGAGTTTATCAGCAACAAAGTTTAAATAATAAACTTTATTAACACTCAGAAATAGTTACAAACTGACTTTCAGGTATGGATGTGGGCATATTGACATCTGATCTATGAGTTTATATCTCCCATGGTTTTTGCCAAATGTCTACACAACAGATCTCTGACAAACCAAGGCTGTTGTTTTGTATAAACTCATAGGATGACCTTCGATCTTTCTGCTGTAAGCAGACTCACTGTCTACGCATTTTCTTTCTATTCCTCACTAAGTGAGAGGTGAGAAGCTCTGCTGTAACTTCCCACCTATTTGTTGTTAAACAAATAGGTGGGAACTGGACAATGCACTGTGCAGACAGCTGTGCTGTTACTTTGTTCCTCCATGATTATGTTTGTAAAAACTACTTCAACGTAAGTCATCGGTGTCTCTGAGTTCTCTTCATCTCTCCTGAATGGTCAAGCGAGCCGAAATCCCACAACACACACTGTTAGAATATCAATAAATCAAGCTTTGTTCCCTGAAAGATAGAAAAGCAACTTCATCACAGATACAGAATTTGATAAGTACACACACAAGAATCCAATCAGGTGAAATCTGACAAAGGAAAGCTGTCTTGTAGTTATCTCGAGGACGATTAGCCGTTCCTAAACCACTTCTTAGATGGTGAAGCAAGACAAATGACTGTAGGTGGGAAGAGAGAGGGGGGGAGAGTGTGGAGAGAAAGAGAGAGGTGGGGGAGAGGGGAAGAAAGAAAGAGGGGGAAAGGACAGAGATGAAGAAGGGGGAGAGAGAGAGAGAGAGAGAGAGAGAGAGAGAGAGAGAGAGAGAGAGAGAGAGAGAGAGAGAGAGAGAGAGAGGACAGAGTGAAATGTCATAAAACATCCTTAATCCTGACATCAACTTCAATCTGTATTTTTTGGTTTACTTCCTTTTTCTTTCAGGTCAATAAAGAAATCTGTAACAACTAAACCAACTGAACAGACCACGACATGAAAAACTACATCTGTGTTCTTTCACAGCTTTTATGTGATCACTGTGTGCTGCTGTGTTGTCCAGATAACAAACAGTATTTTGTACAGTTATTCTAATAGGCGGGTCATTTAAAATACATGTATCATATGGTTTTAATCTTCTGTTGCATTTGGTATAAAGAGTTTAGATTATCACATATAATAACTTCAGTGTTTTGTTTAGGTCCGGTGTGTTCTGACATCTTTGTTGTTGTTTGTTGTTGCAATGAACAATTATCATGTGCCTCAATACTCGGTATGAGGTGATGGTGCAACTGTAAAGTCATCATCTTTTGTAGTTTCTGATTAAAAAGAGTTAAACATTTATAACATTTAATGTATTTTATGACTTTAACTGGAGGGAAACAAAATCCACTTGATACAATAACTTTAAAGTGAAGAGCGCCCTCTGCTGACCTTCATCTTTAACACCTGCATTAGCAGATCCCAGCTTTTCTTTCAGGCACACATACAGAGACAGAGTGATAATCAGTAACAGACAGTACATAACAAACACTAATCAAACAGCAGCACTTCATTTCAGTTCAAACTGCACATTACAACAAGAAAAGGTTAAAGCTCCTTGAGAGAAAATTGAATCTGTTGAGAAAATCTGGGCAGACGATCAAAACTGAAAGATTCAACGAAATCTTGATAAATTGATAAACAACACAAAAAGACAAAGTATAACCCAAAGCGCATATAGAATGATCATGTATGACAATATTAAAGACAAATACCTTTTTACAGATTTTTCAATGGTTTCAGTGGTTCATAGTTCTTCAGTTCATTTAATGTTTTAACTGTAATTTGAATGTTCTCTGCTCTAAAGTTCACCTGATTCTTCTTTACATCCTGCAGGAGGCCAGTACAGGATATACAGGATATACTGTCAGTGTTAATGTCATATCTTATTAAGGGCTAATTCATCATATAGAGCTATAAATGGAAAAGATAACAACATAAAGTGCACAGAGTCGTTTACACCTGGTGTACGAGGTCGACATGTTTTTCAGCATTATTTCAGTAAAGTGAACACAGAGCAGATTTCAGATCTGTCTAATAAGTGACAGAATTTGATGAGATGTCCTGTCAAAATAATGGTGAAGAACAACGTTTCCTCCGTACTGTTGTTAAAAACGGTCTCATTAAGCTGTGGATCAAACTGTTTCCTCTGATCCTGCTGAGCTGGAACTTTTCTAAATCCTCCACTGGACTCATCAGACAGACAGTGAATAAATAAAAGGTAACAAACAAACAACACGACCCTCCATCGCACTCTGTCCACCTGTAGGCTACAGTGCAACAGCCTGATCCAGGATGTTGTGGTGGAGACAGATCTCTGTGGACACCCAATAGTCCCTGATTTAATGTTGTTTAGCCAGCCAGCCCCATTTGTTTATTTCCCTTTTCTGTGACGGGACATTAGCCAGGACCAGCCTTAAAACAGGTGGTTCCCATCAACTGGTTCCCTGATTGTCTCAAAGTCTGCTGCTGTGTTCAGATCTGTCCATCGTACAAAACTGTTTCATTTAGTTTTGTTGATCAAACTATTTCCTCATATCCTCCACTGAAGTCTGAGCAGAAATGACAGGGAACAAATAAAATGTAACGAACAAGCAACACAACTAACACGGCTGCTGTCAGTCCCAGTCCACAGTAGAGGCCGATCCTTCCACCTCTTGCTGTGTTGGGTCTCTCAGGTGTGTCTGTGTTGGGTCTCTCAGGTTCGGGACGATCCTTTGCTGCTGTAAAGAGACCAAACAACAGAACAGCTGAAAAGCTGCTAAATTGAACCTGTTAATAAAGTTCTACTGATTTCTACTCAACCAACTTACTGGAGACGCTTAGCCAACATTCACCAAAGTCCACGCCATAGTTTGTCCTCACATCACACAGGTACCAGCCTGAGTCCTCAGTCCTGAGTCTGGACACATGAAGTCTGACTCGTCCGTCTTTGAGGACATCTTTGTCCCACTGAACTCGACTAGATCATCTTCTCCCTGTGAGAGGAGACAGAGGTGAAGAGTCGTGTGATCACAGTTCAGTCCTCACATGTTCCACAACCAACATCTACAGTCTGTCTTTAGTCTTTACAATACTCCTTTGTCTTTATTAACCTGCTGTCTAACAGCTTTGATGGTGACTCAGCAAAAACACATCAGCAGCTCTGTGGCTCAACAAGTTAAATGGAGAAAACAGAAAATAATTTAAAATTCATAATAAAAACACTAAAGTGCCCAAAACAATGTGGACACGTCAGGAAGCAACAATGTCGCCATCTAGTGCTGAGCAACACAAATTACTGTGCTGTGTAGACTACACCCCAGTGTTTGTTTGTTTCTTTGTTAGTTTTTTTCAATGAAAATCTTTATTTAACATTTGTAAAAGTACAAACAATCAGAGTGAAGACAGAAACAGGCATTGACTGATAAAGAGATGTAACTAAAAGAATTTAAAAAATATCTCTCTATAAAAATAATATATGTAATTGAACTAAACTAAATTGAATATATATAAGGAACTTCTTATTTTGGGTAGTATAATAAATGTATTTTCTTGTTTGGCATCAGTTTCAAGGTATCTATATAAAAATTAAACTCATTTGTGAAGACATTAAAGTTTGGGAGGGACTTTACTATTTACTCTTGTGGATGTGGAATTTACAGATTAAAATCATGAGGTTTATTGTGGAGCAAATTGATTTGTCATTATATTCGAATTTTTCTGTTTTCTAATTGTTACGTACTGTATAGTTTTACTGTAGATAAACTTTTCCATGTCCCTCCAAAATACAGGTGACAATGGGCAAATACAAAACAAATGCAAGATTGTCTCTGGCTCATCTCCACAAAAAGTGCACATCTCATCCACTTCAGCGAACCTAGAAATTGATGTGTTAGAAGGGTAAATATTATGATCAATTTTAAAAAGTACTTCTCTAATCTTATTCGAAATACAGAATTGAGGGGACACAACCATGCCTCGCGCCGGTTTATATCAACCAACTGCGAATCCCAATAAAACTTTCATCTGGGTGAGAAATGAACATGTCTCTGAAATACTTTCCTCAGATGTTTGTTTGTACATTTTCTATCCATTATGTCAACCCCATCAACCTTTAGAGAAGGGGTCTGAACATTAACATTTTGGTAACTTAAGTGACATTTTATTAAGTCAATCATACCAGTGGGAACAGCCTTTACAACAGAAACAATCTCTCTGTATTTGACTGGAAAGGTTTCAGCTTTCAGGAAGTCTTCATAGCTGTAAAGATTTCCATTATTGTCTAACCAGGCCGTCACAAAGAGCAGGATAAACAAACCTTGATACACCTTCAGCTTTTGATAATAACACTGTTCCAAAAATGGAGAGGTCCCTCTGCAGCCACATATTAAGAATTGACTTAGTTTTTTAAAACTGTGTCTTCACCTTCTTGTTCATGTGCTTGTTGAGGCGTTCATGGTTCCTGGCAGCAGCTGGCAGATGACACACCTGTAACACAAACACACAAACAGGTGGGATTTTGTTTTAACACTCAGGCTACTGACTGCAATAAATGTACACTGAGATTATATGGAACAAGACACTGTTCTCTCATGTTGACAGGTGCTTTTGAATCTAACAGCTAACAGAATGAACAGAATCACAACGAGCACATAAGGACGGCACTGAGTTTATTAATGGAGGACCAGAAGTGGCTCAGTAAAGAAATGAATATGCCATCAAATACACCAACATAACTCACAATAAATGTAGACAATCATTTATTTATCAAATGTATTTATGTGTTTTAATTCTCCTTTTTATTTACATTCTCATTTTGTTTTTTGTTTTTGTCATTAAACATTATTTGAAGGTTGAAATGAGTTACTGCCTTCAAGCAGATCTATTAAATTAGAGTCGTGATAACTTATGACTGAGATAAAGTGTGAGAACTGAAACATTATAAATGAACATGTTTTATTTATTTACACTTATAATCTGTCATTCGATCCATCGTGACATAGGACATAACACACTCTCTCTGAAGTTTAATAGACCCAAAAGTACTTTTAAGTGCTTTTATTATGAAACCAGTTTATTATGAAATATGTATTATTAAAATCTGTCCTGTTTGATGAAGTCAAATCTTCTTCCACTAATAATACTGTCTCCTCTCTGACAGGAAGAAGATGATCTTGATCGCTCTGCTCGTCGTTCTGACCTCCTCTGTCTGTGGTCAGTAGTTCTGCAACTCACAATTAATGATATTAATAGTTGAGTGATAATATTCCTTGACAGATTAATCGACTAATTCTTGCAGTTCTGTTGGCTGGTTTAATGTTAAGTACTGTTGTACCATGGTCTGGGTGAATTCTCCATTCTGATTGGCTGCAGGGTGTCAAACCGCATGCAGGTCCCAAATCTGTCTTCATATCAACCCACAAAGGTTCGTCTTTATAGATCTGAATGAGTTAGGCAACTCCAGAAACACATATCGCAGCGCTGTTTTTAAAATATAACAGGAAGTTCACAAACAAGCTGCCATGTTGAAGGAGGTGTAACTGTCCGTAACTGAGCCTGATGCCCTGTCTCCATTTTCAGTCCTGTCGTTCAAACTGAAAGCCCGTCATGCATGAGAAACAGTTCATACAAGAAGTTAAAATGAAGAGTTAAACAAACAGGTTCTACTTTTACTAGAAAAACCTAAATGAGGAACCAGCAGGCTGAAAGGAAATCACCAGGTAGTGAATATCTATAATAAATACAATGTCTGAAACGTATTTAAAGGTGCAATATGGAAGAATTGGCCACCTGTCAGATTCATATCCAAACCAATAGGGGGCACAATATCCCTAGAGTAGCTGTTGTTTGCTCATCCACTCAGGTAGCTGTGAAGGGAGTGTTGGTGTTAACGACACCAGAACAGGAGCTTTGGACCGGGATGGGCCATTGCTAGCTGGTTTTGACATCGATGTGACAAAATGTAACTTCCTGGAGAAAGATTGGTTAATGTTGAGTTTCATCTCCAGCTCGTCTAATAATGACACCTTTGGTTGGCAGCTCGGGTCACACCTCAAAACAAAATGTTGGTATTTGATGACCTGGAGATGAGTCTTAACAATCAACTATCTTTTTTCCAGGAAGTTACAGTTTGTTGCTTCAGTGTCACTATTTAGAATTTTAAATATATCACATAAACCACTGTACCATATGGTTAATATGAACTTAATATTTTAATCTATTTTCAAATCTCTGTACACTGATTTTAATAGTGTATCAACATGAACTGGACTGAATCAAGGAATGTTTGATGAATGAGTTTAACATTTTGGAGACACGTAGTGAAGTTTGTTTCTGTTTAGCAGGTTTTGGTAAATAAGTCAATTAATCTGCTACAGTGCCACCATGTGGCCATATGGTGTAACTTCTGTTATGTGACTAGCAGCTGGTTGTGAGACGGATATTAACTTATTGTTTCCTGTTTATTTAGTCACTTATTGTCTCCTTCCTACGTTTGCCGAGCTGGTATAAATGTTTTTGATGTGGTGGTTTGACTCTGATTAGTTGATGCTCCTGATATCAGATACTAACACTGGTTTTCTGTCTTCATGCGGATGCAGAACACACACCAGGAGGGCCGAAGAAGGAAGTGACATCACACGATTGGGCAAAGTTGAAATGGTTCTCATCGTCGATGTAATACTAGTAAAAAGATGTAAATCACAATAAATCTGCTCATATTCACAACTGGAGTTATGTGAAAGAAGAGTTGGTCAGTTGTGTGAGCTGCTAATATACAGGAGCAGCTCTACAATGTTTAAGTGATGAGAAGACGTCACTAACGAGTCTGTTGGCTGTGTCGTCTTTATAAAGACGTGTTTTCACAGTCTGATATTTCATTAGGTTGATGACGGACTGACAAACATCATATGTGTGATTCATGACACAATTCAAACAGGATCAATAAATGATTTGTCTCTCTTCAAACCTGAAGGGCCGTGGCTTCAGCTCTCTATAGATACACAATACATATCTTCATGTTTATATTTATATAGTAACATTTATTATATATAATCAAACGTCAGTCTAACTTTGATCCAAACATGTTTTTAATGATTTGTTTACTGTGATGTTCAAACTTCTAACCAGTTTCTGTAACTTGTTTCTCAAACTGCACTGAAACAAGCTTGTGCTCCATACCAGCACTTTTATCTGCTAACGTTGACTTTATTGCATATTATTCACAGTACACTGTAGTGGTCAGTGTTTGTATATATGTCATATTTAACACAGTAATCATCCATGTCTATGTGAATGTGTCTGACAGCAGGCAGCCTCTTGAAACTGGAGTCAGTGAACGTCAGGTCTCATCATGTTGTACTGAAGCTGTCAGGTCAAAGTGCAGATTGATGTGAAAAGGATCCCCTGCATTCTGACTCAACTTAACTGAAACATTAATAACAGAAGCAGTTCACCAGCATACACACATTACAGTTTTTTTCAATTGTTTACACGCAATTTTGAAAACTGGGTTCTTTTTTTCAAAATATAATCACAATTATCCAAACACCACATTCAATTTGCACAATTCCTAGATTGTTTGCAAAATGACACACTTCAGTCAAAACATACACACTTCAGTCAGAACATATACACATATTTGTGAAAATGCTATTAGTTTTCATTTACAGTTTTTTACAATTGTTTACACACTAAAATTAAAATTTCCACACAATTTGCAAAATTCTACTGCAAGGAGCAAAACATCTCCACAGATTTGCACAACATTACACACAATGTCTGCTTCACCCTTTTTGCAAAACATTACACACAGTGATTTGTAAAACTCTACACACATTTTCACACCTTCGACACAGATAAGGATTGTGAGGTTACTTCCTTGTCATTACAAAGCCCCGGATTGCCAATGACCACACTCATGAACAAACTGGATAAACACATCCACCAGGTGTGGAAGCACACATGTGCTAATTTGAAAACGCAGCACTCAGGTATTCTTGTTGCTTTTACAGTAGTTTTTCTTCAGAGTCAAAGTGTATGTACTTCATGCAGTCATTTTTATTTGTCTACAGATTTTATTTGTTTCATTGATTTCATTGTTGGTTGATTACTGTAACTGATTATGGTAAGAAATACTGTAAGTATCGAAATAAATACTTGAAATATTCAGTCTGCAGCATCAGTGTTGTGCAGTGCTTGGTAAGTTTATAGTAGGCCTATTTGTGTACATTCTCCCTATATCTCAAACTAATCATGAAGAATGTTGTGGGTTTGTCACTATTTTTTTTTACATCTAAATTATCCCTTACATAACAATGTCTGGCCAAAAATCTAGCACATGCTATTTCCTAAAATTAGTTTTTTTTTACAAATGTGTTTTTTATTTATCACAGCAGTGTGAAACTGGCTGCAATAGTGTCTGATCATTGAGGACTGTGTTGGTTAAATGAAAACTAATAGCATTTTCACAAATATGTGTATATGTTTTGACCGAAGTGTGTATGTTTTGACTGAAGTGTGTCATTTTGCAAACAATCTAGGAATTGTGCAAATTGAGTGTGGTGTTTGGATGATTGTGATTATATTTTGAAAAAAAGAACCCAGTTTTCAAAATTGCGTGTAAACAATTGAAAAAAACTGTAACCAACACAGTCCTCAATGATCAGACACTATTGCAGCCAGTTTCACACTGCTGTGATGAATAAAAAACACATTTGTAAAAAAACTAATTTTAGGAAATAGCATGTGCTAGATTTTTGGCCAGACATTGTTATGTAAGGGATCATTTAGATGTAAAAAAAAAATAGTGACAAACCCACAACATTCTTCATGATTAGTTTGAGATATAGGGAGAATGTACACAAATAGGCCTACTATAAACTTACCAAGCACTGCACAACACTGATGCTGCAGACTGAATATTTCAAGTATTTATTTCAATACTTACAGTATTTCTTACCATAATCAGTTACAGGAATCAACCAACAATGAAATCAATGAAACAAATAAAATCTGTAGACAAATAAAAATGACTGCATGAAGTACATACACTTTGACTCTGAAGAAAAACTACTGTAAAAGCAACAAGAATACCTGAGCGCTGCGTTTTCAAATTAGCACATGTGTGCTTCCACACCTGGTGGATGTGATTATCCAGTTTGTTCATGAGTGTGGTCATTGGCAATCCGGGGCTTTGTAATGACAAGGAAGTAACCTCACAATCCTTCTCTGTGTCTAAGGTGTGAAAATGTGTGTAGAGTTTTACAAATCACTGTGTGTAATGTTTTGCAAAAAGGGTGAAGCAGACATTGTGTGTAATGTTGTGCAAATCTGTGGAGGTGTTTTGCTCCTTGGAGTAGAATTTCACAAATTGTGTGGAAATTTTTATTTTAGTGTGTAAACAATTGTAAAAAAACTGCAAACACTGTTTAAAACTTATGGTTTACTTAGTTTTGCAACCATTTGTGTAAATCCACAGTTATATTTTTTGGGTATAAAACCACAGAACTCTAAAGTTTCAAATTTGAACCTTTTGTTCACATATTTTTCAACTCATTTTAACATTTGACATCTGAATGTTTTAATCATGTGTAATAATGCACTTGGTGAATGTGTGTAATCCAGGAGAAGGACTGCATTTCTTATGAAGAGAATCATTTCTCAGTTTTTGTTGTACTTGACCTCTAATAAAGTCCAGCAGGTCAGCAGGCAGCATCGCTTCTTTGTGTCCTTCAGCCCTCAAACACACAGATTCTGTACAGAGATGGTTCATGTGAGCAGTGTCCAGGGTCAAACACACTTCTTTTGACAGCCAACAGGAGAGTTTGATTGCAATAATATCTCAAAATAATGAGCTGTCCAAAAACTGCTGGAAAAGAAGACAAAATCATAAAGATGCACCCAGTTCACTTCAAAATATCTTCCAGACAAACCGCCAAATAATGAAATATAATGGGCTCTGAAGTCAAGAAAAATGACAAGGTAAACTTTCAGTTAATATAATTTAACTTTGTTTATGACTAATTAACACTCCTGAACTGATTGGATTTCCTCATAAACAGACCTCAGACAGTTCAGTTGTAGTAGTCCAACAGACCAAAAACTAGGCTGAACACAATATTATTGTTTTAAATTAAAGAACTTTGTGGATCATATGTAGCTGATAAATATCAGAGCAGAGGAGAGGACACCTAATCCACCTGCAGTACCACCTGATTCCTTTCATTTGTGGGTGACAGTCATGAAGGTGGACCAGGTGATGAAGTCACCACTAACGGCAGTATACCAGACTCCCTTAACAAATCACGTGATTTTAACAGTTGGTGAATGAGGAGAAACTTTAACATATACGAAAAAATGTATGATTTTAGTAAATTCTTCGTAAAATACAAAACATTACGATGTTTCTTTCCTTGTAAAAAGAGTCAGTTTGTGGCCTCATCACTGTCGAAGCCTGTGTGAAGTTTGTAAGTTTTTTTTCTTTCACCTAGGCTATATCACATTTTCACAGTAAACGTGTACAATTTTACAAATAAAGTTAACAGTAACTAATATAAGCTGCTTCTCTTTCCGTCAGGGGAAAAGTCGAGTGTTTCCATCATGCACTGTGTTCTGTGCAGAGGAGAGAAGAATCTGCAGCTGTCTTTATGGTTTAATTCTGATACTTCAAACACATATCGATATATAGGCCTACGAGAGAAAGCTGGAAGGTAAACAACATAAATAACTGTGGTTGCACTCTGAGGCTGAAAAGGGAACACCAGAACACAGTCAAGTAGTCAGATCAGTATAAGATCGGCAGCCATTTCTCCCCTAAACTCAAGTGTTGCCATAGTAAAACGACGCCTTCCTTACGTCTTCCGCCGGCGGTAAAAAGTGGGTGGTGCAAATCATAGACATAGGCTGCGTTCGTGATCGCATGCATTTGCGCATATGCATGCACGAGACTTGAGAGGATCCGCCGGAGCTTGTCATAAACACGTCAAGTTCCCATCACCTCAAGTCGGACACGGGTGCACTTCACGGACCTTGCACAAAGAATATGGCCAACCCACTACACTGACGTCAGAGACATTACCGAATGGTGTGTAGATAGATAAATAATCACAATGGAAGTCAACCAAGGGATTTTGTTTGCCAGCTGTAGTTTCATTGAAAACAGTCTGAAGCCCCTTTCCCTCATAACAAATTGGGTGAGGAAGTGAAAGTTCACGAAGTCGTGTAATTTTATTAAGCATAGTTTGGGAGAGAGCACGCCTCTTTGGAAGGAGGTATTTAATTTCTCACGTGGGAAATTCCACGTGGTAATTCTAACCAACTGGGGCAACGTTGAGGGGAGTGTCTTATGTCCGCACTTATTTGAGACCATCTGCACAGAAAAGCAAACGGAAGGAGGTAACCTGGAGATTCCGCGAGATTTTAAAGTCATGTGACATGTCGCAAAGGGAAGTTGTCACCAGCATTTCTGACGTTTTTAATCCCAGAATGCACGGTGATGCGAGGCAAATGCATGCGCATGCTTGATCACAAACGCGCCTAGTTATACAGGTGCAAATCCCGTCTTTGGGCGGCGCACGCAGTAGCTCATTAGCATGTAAAGGGAAAGGCGCTTGAACCGGTCGCTTAGAGCAGGACTGTGAAACTGGTGTGTAACCTTGCTATGCTCAATCCTTCAGTTTTTTTCGACCAAAGCATGTTACTAACATTCCATGTAGTCATCAAGGAACCATGCCAAGAAGCAGAAATGAGCATAATATGTCACCTTTAATTCTAATGTTTCAAACACATATCGCATACGAGAGGAAGGTGGATATTAAACATCTCAAACAACTGTAGTTTCACTCTAAACCGGAAAACCAGGACACAGTCAGGTGGTCACCAATTAAAGGAGGAAGTCGACACATCATTTAACTTCAATAATTATACGAATTAATGATTCTGTGCTAAGTACAGCTACGTAAGGCGTGTCATAACTGTTTACGTAATTGCAACGTAACGCGTAACCCCTCCCCCCACACATGGGTAGTCTATTACAGGCTTCAGTATGTTTCGTCAAAGTCTGAGGAGAACATAATAGCTTTCTGGGACAACAGCCAAACGGGACAGGAGTTTAGGGAATCAAATATGTGACCCGGCGTATTTTACCTGAGTCGAGCCATGACCTGAGCTGCAGAGAACTACTCTACGATGCCCGGTACTGACCGAAAACTCCGCAGCTCCTCTGTGTAAGTAATCTGCTCTATAGAAGTCAGATGAATCAGTCAGCTGTATGAGGGACATTGGACTAAAGACGGAATCTTGTGTGTGAGAAGATTTTACTCATGAAACTAACCAGAGTCAGTGTTGATATTTACCTCCACCTTCATGATAGATAGATAGATAGATAGATAGATAGATAGATAGATAGATAGATAGATAGATAGATAGATAGATAGATACTACAAGTACTATATACAATAAAATGCTTAAGCAGTTACAGATAAGATCAATTACTGAGGTAAATAAAATAGAATGCTGAGGTTAGTAGAACATAAGGTGAAGTTCTACACAGTTAAACACATTCATTCATCAATATTTAGTCCAACAGTCAGTTGTGAGCTCCTGATGTCCTGTGTGACAGTGATGTGAATGATCATCATCAGTGACATGATGAGTCTGTGATAAGACACATTGGTTAGTTGTGTTGCAGTATGAGACCTTGTGTTGCAGTTGTTGTGTTGTTAGTTGTGTTGCAGCATGAGACCTTGTGTTGCAGTTGTTGTGTTGTTAGTTGTGTTGCAGCATGAGACCTTGTGTTGCAGTAGTTGTGTTGTTAGTTGTGTTGCAGCATGAGACCTTGTGTTGCAGTTGTTGTGTTGTTAGTTGTGTTGCAGCATGAGACCTTGTGTTGCAGTAGTTGTGTTGTTAGTTGTGTTGCAGCATGAGACCTTGTGTTGCAGTTGTTGTGTTGTTAGTTGTGTTGCAGCATGAGACCTTGTGTTGCAGTAGTTGTGTTGTTAGTTGTGTTGCAGCATGAGACCTTGTGTTGCAGTTGTTGTGTTGTTAGTTGTGTTGCAGCATGAGACCTTGTGTTGCAGTTGTTGTGTTGTTAGTTGTGTTGCAGCATGAGACCTTGTGTTGCAGTTGTTGTGTTGTTAGTTGTGTTGCAGCATGAGACCTTGTGTTGCAGTTGTTGTGTTGTTAGTTGTGTTGCAGCATGAGACCTTGTGTTGCAGTAGTTGTGTTGTTAGTTGTGTTGCAGCATGAGACCTTGTGTTGCAGTTGTTGTGTTGTTAGTTGTGTTGCAGCATGAGACCTTGTGTTGCAGTAGTTATGTTGTTAGTTGTGTTGCAGCATGAGACCTTGTGTTGCAGTTGTTGTGTTGTTAGTTGTTTTGCAGCATGAGACCTTGTGTTGCAGTTGTTGTGTTGTTAGTTGTGTTGCAGCATGAGACCTTGTGTTGCAGTAGTTATGTTGTTAGTTGTGTTGCAGCATGAGACCTTGTGTTGCAGTTGTTGTGTTGTTAGTTGTGTTGCAGCATGAGACCTTGTGTTGCAGTTGTTGTGTTGTTAGTTGTGTTGCAGCATGAGACCTTGTGTTGCAGTTGTTGTGTTGTTAGTTGTGTTGCAGCATGAGACCTTGTGTTGCAGTTGTTGTGTTGTTAGTTGTGTTGCAGCATGAGACCTTGTGTTGCAGTTGTTGTGTTGTTAGTTGTGTTGCAGCATGAGACCTTGTGTTGCAGTTGTTGTGTGGTTAGTTGTGTTGCAGCATGAGACCTTGTGTTGCAGTTGTTGTGTTGTTAGTTGTTTTGCAGCATGAGACCTTGTGTTGCAGTTGTTGTGTTGTTAGTTGTGTTGCAGCATGAGACCTTGTGTTGCAGTTGTTGTGTTGTTAGTTGTGTTGCAGCATGAGACCTTGTGTTGCAGTTGTTGTGTTGTTAGTTGTGTTGCAGCATGAGACCTTGTGTTGCAGTTGTTGTGTTGTTAGTTGTGTTGCAGCATGAGACCTTGTCATCACTGGTCCCAGTTTAAGCTTCAAATAATACATTTGGCATGAGATGACTTGCTTAAAAAAAAAAACAGTTCAGCCACAAGCCTCAAGAATTATTCCCGAAAAGGCCATAGGCAATGATCACGACTAGATCATTGAAAGTCATTGAATAAAAAGATTCATACACTTATACACTTAAACATTAAGGTATTTTGTGTGTGTGTGTGTGTGTGTGTGTGTGTGTGTGTGTGTGTGTGTGCCCGTCACGTGTCTGCATACCCCTCAGAAAGTAGGTAGTTGCGCCCCTGTGAATGAGTATCAGTGTCACATGTTTACAACATAATATAAGTTTTATACTTCAGTTTAAGTCATTAAACACGTGTAATACTAAATCAGACACCGACGTCATCATGCTACAGTATATGCAGCACACTGTGGTGTATTTTGTGTTCTTCACCACTGGACGGGACCATTGTTGCTTCCGGGGGTGTCCACATATTTACGGGGCACTTCAAGTGTTTTTATTATGACGTTTAAGGATTTTCTTTTTTCTCCGTTTAATTTGTTGAACCACAGAGCTGTCGATGTGTTTTTACTGAGTCACTCTTCATCTTCACAGTTTATCCACTGGCGCCATCCTGTGTCAGAAGTACAATACAGCAGATTAGCATTAGCATCAAATCCATGTCCAGTCAGGAAGTCCTTGTGTGTATTGAGCAGGATAATAAAGACAAAGGAGTATTGTAAAGACTAAAGACAGACTGTAGATGTTGGTTGTGGTACATGTGAGGACTGAACTGTGATCACATGACTCTTCACCTCTGTCTCCTCTCACAGGGAGAAGATGATCTGCAGGATCCTGCTGCTCATCAGCCTCAACTGTGTCTGTGGTGAGTTTACAGCTTCACTTTATGACACTGTGATTCAATGAATCAGTTAAAGTAGCCCACATGTGAGCAAACAGTTGATGTTGATGAGCCTCTGCAGCTCTGAGACGTCACTAAACTGTCCACAGAAACATGTGTAGATGGAGTTTAAAGGCTGCCATGTTAAAGCTGTCAGTGTGTCTGCTCCTCACTTTCCCTCTCTGTCTCCTCAACAGGAACATTTGTAGTGAATGTGACACAGACCTCCTATCAGGCAGAGGAGAACCACAACATCACACTGGAATGGATGTTCACAACCACAACTGACACTTCCCCCGACTCCCTTTTTATCTTCTGTGAGCTGATAACTGATCACAAAGTCTCAGTCCTGTTTGAACTACATGAGGGTGTTGTGGTTCCAGAGTCTCGGGATCAACAGTTTGTAGGACGAATTCAGTGGGACAAAGACATCCTCAGAGACGGACGAGTCAGACTTCATGTGTCCAGACTCAGGACTGAGGACTCAGGCCGGTACCTGTGTGATGTGAGGACAAACTATGGTGTGGACTTTGGTGAATGTTGGCTCAACGTCTCTGGTAAGTTGATTGAGTAGAAGTCAGTAGAACTTTATGAACAGGTTCAATTCATATATGTCACAACCTCAGCTATTATGTTATTTGGTCTCTTTACAGCAGCGAAGGATTGTCCCGAACCTGAGAGACCCAACACAGACACACCTGAGAGACCGAACACAGCAAGAGGTGGAAGGATCGGCCTCTACTGTGGACTGGGACTGACAGCAGCAGTGGTAGTTTTTCTGCTAGTTTGTTACATTTTATTTATTCACTGTCAGTCTGATGAAGAACATTTATGCTCAGACTCCAGTGGAGGATCTGAGAAAATAGTTTGATCAACAAAACTTAATGAAACAATTTTATACGATGGACAGATCTGAACAGAGCAGCAGACTTTGAGACAATCAGGGAACCAGGGAGGAGAGGGGAGAGTTCCAGGATGGGATCCATGCTAATCAAGCTCCTTTTTAAGGCTGGTCCTGGCTAATGTCCCGTCGCAGAAAAGGGAAATAAACAAATGGGGCTCAGGCTGGATCAGGCTATTGCACTGTACAGGTGGACAGAGTGCGATGGAGGGTCGTGTTGTTTGTTTGTTACCTTTTGTTTATTCACTGTCTGTCTGATGAGTCCAGTGGAGGATTTAGAAAAGTTCCAGCTCAGCAGGATCAGAGGAAACAGTTTGATCCACAATGAGACTGTTTTTAACAACAGTAATGGAGTTGACGGAGGAAACGTTGTTCTTCACCTTTATGTTGTCCATTATTTGACAGGACGTCTCATCAAACTCTGTCACTTATCAGACAGATCTGAAATCTGCTCTGTGTTCACTTTACTGAAATAATGCTGAAAAACATGTCGACCTCGTTCACCACGTGTAAATGACTCTGTACACTTTATGTTGTTACCTTTTCCATTTATAGCTCTATATGATGAATTAGCCCTTAATAAAATATGACATTAACACTGACAGTATATCCTGTATATCCTGTACTGGCTTCCTGCAGGATGTAAAGAAGAATCAGGTGAACTTTAGAGCAGAGAACATTCAGCAGTTCAAAACAGAAACTACACAAGTTAAAACATTAAATGAACTGAAGAACTGTGAACCACTGAAACCATTAGAAATCTGTCAAAAGTTATATTTCTTTATTATTGTGATACATTATCACTCTACATGCACTTTGGGTTATACGTGTTTTATTATGATCACTTTGTTCCGTTTGTTTTTGTTTTTTATCAAGATTTGTATATATTTAATAAATAACACTTTAATGGAAGAAAAGTGATCTCTGCTTGTTCTCGTTTGTTTCCTGAAGACATCTAACATGATAGTGAAATAGAACCATCTCAGATGCAGTCATGTATTAATGTCAGCAGGTGGCGCCGCAGAGAAGATCAAATACATCATCAGCTGTGAGCTTCAGTTTGATTTACTAACAGTCTGTGCAGGAAGAGGAGGATAAATTAAACATAAAGAGCTTGTTAGTCTTGGTTTCTTTACCTTAATGATAGCTGAGAACTTCTTTATTAAATGGTCTTATCAAACATTGGTTTGTGTTTCCAGTTTGACATCGATGGATTCTTTTTCTCTTCTTTCAAACCATCTGTCTTCTCCAGCCAAGATGTTTACATTGTTGTCCTCAAAGGAATGATTTGTCTCCTTCAGATGTGAGTGGACAGCAGAGTCTTGACCTGAGGAGTTGGCCCTCCTGTGTTGTGCCATTCCTTTATGGAGAGGTTGTTTTGTCTCCCCAATGTACAAATCTGTGCAGTCCTGTCTGCACTGAACAGCATAAACTACATTACTCTGTTCATGCCTGGGTGTTTTGTCCTGAGGATGGACAAGTTTCTGCCTCAGCGTGTTGGTAGGTTTGAAGTGAACTCAGATTTGAATCTTTACTGAAGATCCTCCTGAGATTCTCAGATGTTCCTGCGCCATAAGGAATGAAGATGTTGTTACATTTTCTCATCTCCTCCTCTCTGTCTGCTCTGGATGTTTTAGAGGTTTTGATAAAGGTCCAGTTTGGGTAGCCACAGGTTTTAAGTGCTCCCCTGATGTGCTTCTGTTCCTTCTCCTTCCCCTCTGACTCAGTGGGCACAGTCTGATGGATTATGGTTCTGATGACCCAGCTTGTGCTCCAGTGGGTGATGAGAGTCAAACACCAAGTATTGAACTGTGTGTGTAGGTTTTCTGTACACCTCAATGTTGAGGCTTCTGTCTTCTTCAGTGTGTCCTGCGCAGTCCGAGAAGGGCAGACTGTCTCCTCTGACATCTTCATGTGTGAACTTGATGTTATCGTCCACAGCATTTATATGATCTGTGAAGGCCTCCACTTCCTTTGTTCTGATTTTGACCCAGGTGTCGTCCACATACCTGAACCAGCGGCTGGGAGCAGATGTATTTGTGTGTGGATCAGGAGGTGCATTTAGAGTCCCTACAGTTAGACACCAATTGTTGTACACATTTGTAATTCCAACTTTTCACTTGTAGATCATGTAAAACACATTTTGAGACCAAATTAAGTTCCTCACTCACTAAATGGTTTAAGGGCTCTTGGATCCTTGTGTT
The DNA here is from genome assembly GCA_039737535.1 of Lagodon rhomboides. Classification (NCBI taxonomy): domain Eukaryota; kingdom Metazoa; phylum Chordata; class Actinopteri; order Spariformes; family Sparidae; genus Lagodon; species Lagodon rhomboides. The sequence continues at coordinate 9,669,402 of CM077798.1, read as the reverse complement.
TAAATGTGCACAGTCAGATGTCCTCTGGTCCAGTCATCCTCCTAAGCAGATAATTAAAGTAATCAGTCTTTTACAGTTTGGGATGAATCACGGGCGATTCTAGGATTTGACCTACAGCTCCCACCATTTAAAAATCTATGAATTCAATGTTTTCCCCCTCAGCTAAACTGTTTCTGTTTTGTAGCAATCTTTTTTACACTTTTCCTCTGGTTCCTTCTATTCTTATTCTCTGTTCTTACTCTCCATCCTCATCTTTCCCTTTTTGCACTGACAGTCACACACAAACTTGAAGATGACAAGTTGTGAGTTAGATGAAATGGATGAAATGTGGGGACAGAGACAAGAAGAAATATATCAATAGGTCTATTAATTTCAATTTTTAGGGGTTCTTGTTGTCTAATGAGAAAGTCACCAGACTCCATTAAAAAGTTGCTCAATTTTGAGACTTGCTGTGTTCAGACAATCTGTATGGACTTTGTGAAATGCTGTCTACAACACAGTCTAAACTGTTTGGGTCTAGTTATTTATTCAACAACATTTCAGTGGCACCTCACCGTCTCAGAGTCAAAAACAACAGACCCTCATTGTGCCACACTTGTTAGAATTAGTCAAACATTTAAGTAGACTCCCATGATTCCACACAGCACCACCCCGGTCATCATTAAAATGGCTCCAACACAACCGGCCCCTGATTGTTCACAGCTGTACAGCTGTCTCTAGTTCAGATGTAGAAGTGGAACCTGGCTGTAGCTGCGCTCATCACACTGTCAGTCTCTGTGCTGGGAACTATGGTGATCTCCCAGAGAGAGTTGGTTCAACTGACAGGAGTTCACTGGTGTCAGTTATTCAGATTACTTGCTAATACATGAGCACAAACGTATGAAGGAGACGACTGAGACTGCAGTGACTGCTGTGTACTGAGACTACTAGCTAGCTTCCCCCGAGACCCATCGCGAGCCTGGTCACTGGTGTGGGATCAGAGCATTTGTCGATTCATACACTGTGATGTTGATTAACCAATAGACAAAGCTGACTCAGTGACCCCCTGGTATGCATCATGAAACAGAAATGTAACCAAAAAAAATGTAAAAAGAAATTACATAAAGTAATTGTTTGTGGAAATAAATAGTGGAGAACTACAGCAGCCACAGCAGTAATAACAGCTTTACTAAATCATCTAGTTACATTAAAACATAAAGAAAACTTCAGATCAAACTTCTTTCCATCAGGAGAAAAGTCAAGTGTTTCCCATCATGCACTGTGTTCTGTGGAGAGAAGAGAAGAATCTGCAGCTGCCTTCATGATTTAATTCTGATGCTTCAAACACATATCGATATGTAGGAGAGAAAGCTGGAAGGTAAAAAACATAAATAACTGTGGTTGTACTCAGAACCTGAGCAGGAAACACCATAACACAGTCAAGTAGTCACACCCCTATAAGATCTGAAGTCCTGCACAGATCAAACAGTGTTGCCACATCAAATAGATTGTGAATCTCTGCTTACGTTATCAAGCCAAGATTTGGTTACCGTATCGCTATTAGCAAGTGGTGAGTGTCTGAGCTCATCATATTGGCATGCAGCCAAATTCCTGGTGAGTCAATAGAACTGACACACCCTTACACAAACTGTCTCTCCATGGCCAGTTCAGACAAGAACCAGTAGAACGAGCTATCACAAACAGCGTGTGCCATGTGGTAACATAAATACTCTGTAGAGATGTGCCCCGCCCATCAGCAAGTTCACCTGAAAAAACACACTACACTAGCTGAAGTCTGACAATATGGCTAATGTGTGACTTTAGCTAGGTTATGCTAAAAGCCTTGTAGTTAACTTTAGTCTACTCCCTGCTGGTCAGAAGAGATTTAGTTAATAACAGACCGAAAGATTTAATTTAAACGATCAGTCTAACTTTGATCCAAACATGTTTTTAATGAGTTGTTTACTGTGATGTTCAAACTTCTAACCAGTTTCTGTAACTTGTTTCTCAACCTGCAGTGAAACAAGCTTGTGCTCCATACCAGCACTTTTATCTGCTAACGTTGACTTTATTGCATATTATTCACAGTACACTGTAGTGGTCAGTGTTTGTATATATGTCATATTTAACACAGTAATCATACATGTCTATGTGAATGTGTCTGACAGCAGGCAGCCTCTTGAAACTGGAGTCAGTGAACGTCAGGTCTCATCATGTTGTACTGCAGCTGTCAGGTCAAAGTGCAGATTGATGAATTATTACCAATGAAGTGTAACTTAATTTGTGTGAAATGCAAAATAATCATTTAACATGTGAGTTGGACCGGAATGATACAATAGCCATCTGCGACAACAGCCGAACGGGACAGGAGTTTAGGGAATCAAATATCTAGAAAGAAAAAGCGTAACAATAACACGGCCTACCAGTTTCCAGGAAAAAAAAACTTCTAGAAATTATGACTTATCTCTGACGTACGAAGTTGTGAATCCACGTCGCCTCCGCCCCTCCCATCTCAGCAGATATAAGGCAAACAGGCGGCGAATTGCCGGCTGAAAGTCTGAGGTGTTATTCCAAGCAGCGTTGTTCTATTAGCAAAATATGGCGTCGGCGTGCAAAACACAGCCAAACGGGACAGGAGTTTAGGGAATCAAATATCTAACCCGGCGTAACTTGCCTGAGTCGAGCCATGTCCTGAGCTGCAGAGAACTACTCTACGATGCAGGGGCGCAGATGGGATTTTTGAACTGGGGGGACCAAGCTGTCAGCAAATTATTTCAATTCAATACGTTATTTTTGTGTAATTTGGGCTTTAACTAGCGCTCAAGTAGTTACTTTCGTAATAGCCTGTGGGCCAATGGTTTGCACTTAAAAGCCATTGGAGAATTCTTATTTGAAATCATGGATAAACAACAATGAACATGTTAAACAAAGGCCTACCTGATCAACACTAGCCATACATGATGAAACTGTTATTTGTTATCACCCACCAAAACTTCATGCCTTTAAATGCAAAATATGTTTTATTTAAACATTTGTGTATGAACTCAGAAGTGTAAACAACAACATATTTACATAAATAAAAATAAGTATGTATACTGTAAATGAAATTCACATTTTAAATGATAATAATTTGAACTGAAATCACCCCCTCTGTCATAGTAGACAATAGTCTGATCACCGCAACAGGCACAGGCGCAGCTACCAGTTCCTCTTTAGGACCCCCGAGGGGAAATTAGGTCATCATAGCAGAAAGATACATTAAAGTACAAGTACAATCAAAATATAGGCAAATATAGAAACAGTAAGAAGCAATAATGTACTATACTATGAAAAAACAAAGTACTAGGTCTATATTTAGAAAAAAAAAAGTATTATAGACAATAGAATACTTGAGCAGTCATAAAATAAGATCAAATACTGAGGTAAATAGAATGCTGAGGTTAGTGGAACATAAGGTGCAAGATCTACACAGTTAAACACATTCATTCATCAATATTTAGTCCAACAGTCAGTTGTGAGCTCCTGATGTCCTGTGTGACAGTGATGTGAATGATGTATCAGTGTCACATGTTTACAACATAATATAAGTTTTATTCTTCAGTTTCAATCATTAAAGAAGTGAAATACTAAATCAGACACCGACGTCATCATGCTACAGTATATGCAGCACACTGTGGTGTATTTTGTGTTCTTCACCACTGGACGGGATAATTGTTATTTCCGGGGGTGTCCACATATTTTCACATATTTTCGGGGCACTTTAAGTGTTTTTATTATGAAGTTAAATGATTTTCTGTTTTCTACATTTAATTTGTTGCACCACAGAGGAGCGATGTGTTTTGACTGAGTCACCGTCAAAGCTGTTGGACTGAACTCTTCATCTTCAGAATTTAACCACTGGCGCCATCTTGTGTCAGAAGTACAATACAGCAGCTTAGCATTAGCATCAAGACTGTGTCCAGTCAGGAAGTCCTTGTGTGTATTGAGCAGGATAATAAAGACAAAGGAGTATTGTAAAGACTAAAGACAGACTGTAGATGTTGGTTGTGGTACATGTGAGGACTGAACTGTGATCACATGACTCTTCACCTCTGTCTCCTCTCACAGGGAGAAGATGATCTGCAGGATCCTGCTGCTCATCAGCCTCAACTGTGTCTGTGGTTAGTTTACAGCTTCACTTTATGACACTGTGATTCAATGAATCAGTTAAAGTAGCCCACATGTGAGCAAACAGTTGATGTTGATGAGCCTCTGCAGCTCTGAGACGTCACTAAACTGTCCACAGAAACATGTGTAGATGGAGTTTAAAGGCTGCCATGTTAAAGCTGTCAGTGTGTCTGCTCCTCACTTTCCCTCTCTGTCTCCTCAACAGGAACATTTGTAGTGAATGTGACACAGACCTCCTATCAGGCAGAGGAGAACCACAACATCACACTGGAATGGACGTTCCCAACCACAACTGACACTTCCCCCGACTCCCTTTTTATCTTCTGTGAGATGATAACTGATCACAAAGTCTCAGTCCTGTTTGAACTACGTGGAGGTGTTGTGGTCCCAGAGTCTCAGGATCAACAGTTTGTAGGACGAGTCCAGTGGGACAAAGACGTCCTCAGAGATGGACGACTCAGACTTCATGTGTCCGGACTCAGGACTGAGGACTCAGGCTGGTACCTGTGTGATGTGAAGACAAACTATGGTGTGGACTTTGGTGAATGTCGGCTCAATGTCTCTGGTAAGTTGGTTGAGTAGAAGTCAGTAGAACTTTATTAACAGGTTCAGCACCTTTTTTGGATCAATAAAAGACTGAAGAAAAGTATTGAGGACAACCACAATCCACAATCCTTCACTTCATTATCAAAGTATCTGAGAAATATGACACAACTTCATCTGTTTGGTCTCTTAATAGCAGCGAGGGATTGGCCTGAACCTGAGAGACCCAACACAGCAAGTCGAGGAAGGATCGGTCTCTACTGTGGACTGATAGCAGCAGTGGTGGTTGTGTTGGTTGTTTGTTAAATTGTATTTATTCACTGTCAGTATGATGAGTCCAGTGGAGGATTTAAAAATAGTTCCAGCTTTGTGTTTTTTTTTTTCTTTTTCTTTTACCTATATATCACATTTTCACAGTAAACGTGTACAGTTTTACAAATACAGCTAATACTAACTAACTAATATAAGCTGCTTCTCTTTCCATCTGGGGAAAAGTAGAGTGTTTCCTATCATGTACTGTGTTCAGTGGATAGAAGAGAAAAATCTGCAGCTGTCTTTATGGTTTAATTCTGATGCTTCAAACACATATCGATATATAGGAGAGAAAGCTGGAAGGTAAACAACATAAATAACTGTGGTTGTACTCTGAGCAGGAAACACCAGAACACAGTCAAGTAGTCAGATCAGTATAAGATCGAAGTCCTCTCTATAAGGTAGTAGGTATGGAAGTAGTAGTGAAGCACTTATATGGAAAAAATATGGATAACATCGGTAAAAAACGTAAAGAAAAGGGTGGGGCTGAGAAGGTGAGGGGAAAAGAAAATGCGACATTTAGAGAGTGAAGCCACTAAATGTCGCAAACTAACTGAAGAGAAGAGAGAGAGACAGACTGATGTTTCACACTGCAGTTCAGAGTTACTGAGGCTCCAGCACTCAGCCATGATGGAGAGCCAGTGAGGACAGGCAGGGTGCTGCTGGAAAATGATTTTTTTTTTAATGAAAACATGTATTGATGGTGGATCAAATACATTATGTACAATCAGTACATACTTAAGATTTACTTAAAAAACTTATATGAACAAATACTGTCAGTTTGAAGGGATCACTCCAATCTGTTGAAGAATGCTGTGTATGTTTCTTTCTGCCCTCACACCTGTCGTCTCCACTGTGGGATTCAGAAACAGATGTAATACTGTGTTTATTTTGATTTGAAGTTATTTTGACGTGTGGAGTGTAGGGTTTTTTTCCTCCTTCTTCTCTTCTTCTTCTTCTTCTTCTTCTTCTTCTTCTTCTTCCATTTAACTATTTAAATACTGTAGAAAACATTTTATATCAGATTTATATGAAGTTAATAAATATCTCCAAGGACTCAAAGATTTCTCATGATGTAATTTGCAAATATGTTACCATTTGTATTTTTCATTATGTGATTTGTGACACACTGAACCAGCAAAATCACATACATTCATCTCTTGTCTGTCTTTTAATATTCTATTCATTAATGTGGCCTGAAAGTCAGTTTGTAACTGTTTCTGAGTGTTAATAAAGTTTATTATTTAAACTTTGTTGCTGATAAACTCTTTGAGGTCTTTACATCTTCTGGGATATTTAAAGACTGACAGAAGAGTCAAAACAAGGTCTCTCATATACATATAGATTTATTGACAGTATGTACACATTATAAACAGAACATTAGGAGAGGCAGTGTGTTGTAACGATGTCCATCAGAAGGCACAGAGTGAAAACTCTCCATACAGTGATTTACTGAACCAGCTGTGACATTTAGAGATCTGACAGTGGAGGATGTTGAATAGACAAACACAAATCAAACAGCAGCGCTTCATTTCAGTTTAAACTGCAGCATTACAACAAGAAGAGGTTAAAGTTCCACGAGAGACAGTTAAATCTGTTTATCCTCCTGAGACCCAGCAATTCATTTTTGTCCTCTGTAGAGGACATTACGTTTTTGCTAACAGCTCTCACACTATACATGTCACTCTATTAAGTCCTGCTGTTCCTTAAAGAGGACAACTTGAGCTTTAAAATGACACCACATGTGGGCGGTTTGGCCCTGCCAACTTGCTTGTGCATGTCTTTTTAAAATAGCTGCCGTCCCAGAAAGCACATTTTATGGAAAATAGAAAGGTAAGCATGATATTCATTATAAAAAAAAATAAAGAATGTTATTTTTCAATTGTTTTAAGTAAGTAAACATCTCAGGAATATTTGAGTGAGTTTTTAGAGCTGAGCTTATTTATTTTCATTTGAAAAACAGCTAATTTTATAAATGTCCTCTGTACAGGACGTCAGGACTTTGTACTTATGTTTGTTTCACATTTTTTCAGTAGACAGCTCTATGACAGAGGCAGAGAGGACTCTTAATAGAATCATTCAGGGAGATTCAGACATACACCTTTCAGGCATAACATTATGACCACCTGCCTAATATTGTGTTGGTCCCCCTTTTTCATGCCAAAACAGCCCTGACCCTTCGAGGCATGGACCCCACTAGACCCCTGAAGGTGTGCTGTGGTATGATGAGTCGTCTAGCCAATCACAATTTGACCCTTGTCAAACTCGCTCAAATCCTTATGCTTGCCCATTTTTCCTGGTTCTAACACATAAACTTTGAGGACAATATGTTCACTTGCTGCCTAATATATCCCACTAACAGGTGCCATGATGAAGAGATAATCAGTGTTATTCACTTCACCTGTCAGTGGTCACAATGTTATGCCTGATCGGTGTAGATCTATCAGAGGATAATACCATCAAGTGTCAAACGTCTAATAAAGAAATTACAAAAGGTTCAGGTGTAATAGTTACAAAAAGATTAATCTACCTTTGCTATTTGTTTTGAATTTGGTGTTATATTTTACTGTATAATTCCAGTGGAACTTTCCATATCCATACTCAGCCTTTTAAATGTTTCACATTTGAGAACAAGGAAGTCCTGATGTCCACTACAGAGGACGTGTTGTAAAATTTGAACAAACTTAAGTTTTAAATTTTTTTTCTTTGCACTATGTTTTTTACCACCCCAAAACTAAATTTATGTAAAAAAAAATTGTAATTAAAAAACGTGTTTTTTCCTGGGTCTCAGGATTATGAGATCTAGACAGTAAATAATCTTGATAAAAAAACAACACAAACAAAAAAGTGAACATAACAAACATACAACACAAAGTGCATATAGAGGGATCATGTATGACAATATTAAAGAAAAATACCTCTTTACAGATTTCTAATGTTTTCAGTGGTTCACAGTTCTTCAGTTCATTTAATGTTTTAACTTGTGTAATTTCTGTTTTGAACTGCTGAATGTTCTCTGCTCTAAAGTTCACCTGATTCTTCTTTACATCCTGCAGGAGGCCAGTACAGGATATACAGGATATACTGTCAATGTTAATGTCATATCTTATTAAGGGCTAATTCATCATATAGAGCTATAAATGAAAAAGGTAACAACATAAAGTGCACAGAGTCGTTTACACCTGGTGAACGAGGTCGACATGTTTTTCAGCATTATTTCAGTAAAGTGAACACAGAGCAGATTTCAGATCTGTCTAATAAGTGACAGAGTTTGATGAGACGTCCTGTCAAAATAATGGACAACATAAAGGTGAAGAACAACGTTTCCTCCGTCAGCTCCATTACTGTTATTAAAAACGGTCTCATTAAGTTGTGGATCAAACTGTTTCCTCTGATCCTGCTGAGCTGGAACTTTTCTAAATCCTCCACTGGACTCATCAGACAGACAGTGAATAAATAAAAGGTAACAAACAAACAACACGACCCTCCATCACACTCTGTCCACCTGTACAGTGCAACAGCCTGATCCAGGATGTTGTGGTGGAGACAGATCTCTGTGGGAACCCAATAGTCCCCGATTTAACGTTGTTTAACCAGCATGAGCCCCATTTGTTTATTTCCCTTTTCTGCGACGGGACATTAGCCAGGACCAACCTTAAAACAGAGCTTGATTAGCATGGATCCCATCCTGGAACTCTCCCCTCTCCTCCCTGGTTCCCTGATTGGCTCAAAGTCTGCTGCTCTGTTCAGATCTGTCCATCGTACAAAACTGTTTCTTTTAGTTTTGGTGATCAAAATATTTCCTCAGATCGTCCACCGGAGTCTGAGCAGAAATGACAGTGAATAAATAAAATGTAACGAACAAGCAACACAACTACCACGGCTGCTGTCAGTCCCAGTCCACAGTAGAGGCCGATCCTTCCACCTCTTGCTGTGTTGGGTCTCTCAGGTGTGTCTGTGTTGGGTCTCTCAGGTGTGTCTGTATTGGGTCTCTCAGGTTCGGGACAATCCTTCGCTGCTGTAAAGAGACCAAACAACAGAACAGCTGAAAAGCTGCTGAATTGAACCTGTTAATAAAGTTCTACTGACTTCTACTCAACCAACTTACCAGAGACATTAAGCCAACAATCACTGGAGTTCAAAATGTTATTCCTCCACACTTTACAGCGATACCGGCCTGAGTCCTCAGTCCTGAGTCTGGACACATGAAGTCTGAGTCGTCCGTCTCTGAGGACATCTTTGTCCCACTGAACTCGTCCTACAAACTGTTGATCCTGAGACTCTGGGACCTCAACACCTCCATGTAGTTCAAACAGGACTGAGACTTTGTGATCAGTTATCATCTCACAGAAGATAAAAAGGGAGTCGGGGGAAGTGTCAGTTGTGGTTGGGAACGTCCATTCCAGTGTGATGTTGTGGTTCTCCTCTGCCTGATAGGAGGTCTGTGTCACATTCACTACAAATGTTCCTGTTGAGGAGACAGAGAGGGAAAGTGAGGAGCAGACACACTGACAGCTTTAACATGGCAGCCTTTAAACTCCATCTCCACATGTTTCTGTGGACAGTTTAGTGACGTCTCAGAGCTGCAGAGGCTCATCAACATCAACTGTTTGCTCACATGTGGGCTACTTTAACTGATTCATTGAATCACAGTGTCATAAAGTGAAGCTGTAAACTCACCACAGACACAGTTGAGGCTGATGAGCAGCAGGATCCTGCAGATCATCTTCTCCCTGTGAGAGGAGACAGAGGTGAAGAGTCATGTGATCACAGTTCAGTCCTCACATGTACCACAACCAACATCTACAGTCTGTCTTTAGTCTTTACAATACTCCTTTGTCTTTATTAACCTGCTGTCTAACAGCTTTGATGGTGACTCAGCAAAAACACATCAGCAGTTCTGTGGTTCAACTACTTAAATAGAGAAAACTGAAAATCTTTTAAACTTCATAATAAAAACACTCAAGCGCCCAAAAGTTCACTTCACAAGAAGCAAGAATAGTAGACAACACAAATGAATATGCTGTGTAGACTAGAACACAGCAGTCCTTTTACACACAGAGTTACGGCATTATTTCTGCATCATAGGTTTGCCTATTCTCTGCCATATGCCAAGCAGCTCCGGCTCAAAGATGAATAAGGGTGCAATTCAAAAAGCAACCCAGCGCTGCGGATCAGAAAGAGGCATGATGGTACAAGTCATGATAATGACGTCTGCATTTTTTTCCAACGTGTTCCCTCCTGTGTCTACCTGTTGATCAATGTGCCCGATGTTTATAAGCATATGACTGCACTTATAATTTGTTGTGATTACGTTCCTGACCCACCATGCATCCTGGGAAGTGACAATGTAGCCTATAACAAACACAAATCAGACAGCAGCAATTCATTTCAGTTCGAACTGCACATTTCAACAAGAACAAGTTTAAAGTCCCATGAGAAAAAGTGAAATTTGTTTATAAACGATCAAAACTGAAAGATTAAAAGAAATCTTTATAAAACACAAAAACAGCACAAACGGAACGAAGTGAACATAACAAAACGCATAAAACACAAAGTGCTGATAGAGGGATCATGTGTCACTGCAATTACTGCAATGAGCATGACGTCAGAGTTTGATTTAGTATTTTTTTCCTTTAAAGAATGAAACTGACGTGTAAGACTCTTATGTTGTAAACATGTGACAGTGATACATTAGAAATACAAATAAACAGTGTCTTCGCATAAAGTCATGAGAAAATAAGTGCAAATAATCACAAGCAAGATCATGATGGTGTTCATGCAGATACAGATTAACATCAACACTGACTAAGTTATTTTATGGATTAAATCTTTTAAGACATAAAACATATATATAGCAGGGACAGTGATGTTTCTGGTACAATACTTCTAATTTCTTTTACCATACCTGACAATTACAGATTTGATGTAAAGCGATATATATGGTTAGCTGATATCACTCCAAAATTCCAAATACTTTCCCAACGGATCATTTCCAGTAAACTGCTAATAGGATGACACAGACATAATTCTAACGCGCATGCTTACTGTATTCTGGTCTAATTTTTCTGCGCATGGGCAGAGTGAAAGCACAGTTAACTTGTTTCCTATCCAGCTTCCTCTCGTTTATATCGACATCATGTGTTTGAAGCATCAGAATTAAACCATAAAGACAGCTGCAGATTTGTCTCTTCTCTCCACAGATCACAGTGCATGATGGGAAACATTCGACTTTACCCCTGATGGAAAGAAGTTTGATTTGAAATTTTCTATATGTTTAAATGTAACATGATTTTATTTGTCCTATTAATTTTTTACCACTAGACAAATTAAAGAAGAAGGCAGAAATGGTTCAGAACTTGTTGTAGACAGCGTTTCACAAAGTCTCTGCAGTTTCTCAAGGCTCAATTTTTTTTTTTTTAATGAAGTCTGGTGTCTTTCTCCACAGGCCACGAGAAGCAGTTCATTGTATTACGTTTATTGTATTTGTAAAATGTGACATGTTTACAGTCAATATGTTTTATTCTTTGATACATGTGGTGTAAATGTTGAGGTACAGCTGCTGGGAAGTAAGAAACCCTTCGGACGCGGCAGCAGACAGGCTGTGACAGCGATGAGGCGACAAAAAGGACACCTTTTTTTTTTTGTTTTACAAAGAAAGAGACATCTTAATGTTTTGTATTGAACGCCGTATTAACAAGAAAACATCAGCGATGTAGAATGTGTCGTGGCTGTTTCGCATTTTGTTCATTTTTTTACTTTCCCCTCCGACTCTTAAAATCACGCAAATTTTCAAAGGAGTCTGGTGATAGTATCCTGCTCCTGCTCTTCCCCTCTGCTGGGATGGAGGGGGAGATGGAGCTGGGCTCGGGGCGCCCTCTGCTGGTCAAAGTTCTCCAGGACCAGGAAGGAGCAGGGTCACACAGATGGAGGTGAACTTTGAACTCTGAACAAACCATCCATGAAGTGAGAGATTTATTGGTGGAAAGCAGATTAAAGACAGTGAGAGTTGTTCTGCTTGAGACAGGATGAAACACTAGAACTGTCTCAGTAATGAAACAGAGCTGTGCAGTGGGTTAGTGGAGCTGTCTGTGATGAATTCAGTGGAACTAACAAAGTATCCTGTGCTGCTTAGAACAGTGTTCTGGCACCTTATTTTCCTCTGAGAACAGCTTCTTTATTCACTTATGGAAAACAAACACATTTCTGATGTTGTGTTATGACCTCACTGTAAACAGCCAGTACAGCTGATCCAACTTTACTTTCACTTTCACCTAAATAAACACCACTGTAGCTTCATGATCACGAGTTGATCTGATGCAACAACACATAACCACAACTCCTCTCCTCACTTCAGACACTTGGTGCTGTAAAGAGAAGCGGTTCTTCCATCCAGCTCAGAATTAAATACTTCAGGTGACACAAAGTGGGGACAGCTCGCTCTCATGATTTTCTTTGTTCTTTTGTTTGTTTTATTAGTTTGAAATAAATAATCAAAAACGCAAGGATTCAGCGTGGACATTCAACTTCTTTTGCCTGCGTAAACTACATTCCCATGGTGCATCAGTGGCCTTTTGATTTTGTTTGATTTAGAGATTAATTTGTTTTTTATGGACAAATGGCCACTACAAGTGGGATGACAAATTGTTAATTAAATTGAACATTATTTATCTGCTGCCTGTTTTATGACTTGAAAGGAAGTCAGGTCATCCAAATATACTACAGATACTACCATATATATTACAGAATAAACGTTTTCTCTTAACAAATTTATTTATTTATGTATTAACTGGTAATCCATTAGTATGATTTGTTCTTTAAATGGCCATATATAATATTTATATATAATACTACTGTATATTAAATAAATGGTCATTCATTCGACTTTAAAAACTCAACATCTTAAACAATCAAACCATAATAGTCTACGATAAAAAAAGCTATGCCCATGCACTGACATCTTCTGGCAAAAGCACAACCAGATAGG